>OX328277.1:2512500-5012500 GCA_946814005.1 Chamaenerion angustifolium | reverse complement strand
AAATCTCCATTCAATTCCTTTCTCATGAAGATGTTTGAACCTACAATTCAACTCAAGCCAAGATGAGAGATTAGACAAATAGAAGTCATTTAAATCATAAGGAATACCAATATCATTCCAAACTTTCCTTGCTTAATACCAACATCTATCAAACAACTTGTATCACGACGGTAACGGTTTATATTTTTACTTAATTATTGCTTCGTAGGTTAATTAACGATGCATTTGTAATTTATTCTACTATATACATTATTTTTTTTCTTAATAAAAACAGTAGAAATTAATATTCAATATATACAAAGTTAATTCATATAATAATTTTATTTTATACATATTGCATATAAACCTCCATTATTTTTATTAAGGTAAAATAAGTTATATATTTTTATAAAATTATATAAATTCTAACAAGGAGTGTCTATTAAAGTTGTCAATTCGACCCAATTGCGGGTTCGAATTCTAAAAAGAGTTGCGGGTGTTTTTTGAGTTGACTCATTTGACTCTTTAAAAAAACGAAAAAAACTTTGCAGCACAAGTCGTGTGTTCGTCCACAACACGCTACACAAGTCTTCCGTCCTCACATGCAATTGACTTTTCCTTTTGCAGCATTCAATGTAGTTGATGCTGGGACATGTGATGAACACTAGAATTTGTGTGTTTTTCTACAAAGGTATCTGGGCTTATTGATTTCTACAATGTAGAATTTGTGAACACTAGAAATGCTTTTATAAGTCTCACAATTAAACATTTAAAAAAATTCACATATTACAGTCAAACTCAAATACAGGGAGTACAATTGGACTCATGGTATGGTGTCGAAATAGACTAACTCCCTACTATTGCACGCAATGTTATCAAAACCGGATTGATTCTCTAACCGGTAAGAGAGCCGGTTCCCGGTTCTGTTGGTCGGCCCTAGTCGGATCAGTCGATTTACAATGCATACTATAATCCCATCAGCAACCTCAATTCTCCTCCACTCAGCAATGCAGCTCATTCAGTTGCTCAGTTCTCCTTCAGCACCAGCACCTCAGTTCTCCTTCAGCACCAACCCCTCCACTCGCCCACCTCCCATCCATTCGCCTCCCTCAACCCCACCCTCCCTCGCCCCTCTAGCCGCTCACCTCCACCCTTTGTCCTTCTAGACTACCATCCGCTCACCTTCCACTAGGGGTGATAAAAAAAACTGGTTGAACTGAATTCCCGACAAGACTGCTCCGAGACCAGCCCGACTAGGACTGAGACCAAGCGAGCGGGTTTTTTTCTTCAAGGTCGGGCTCGGGTTTTTTCCCCCAAAGCCCGACTAGGACCGGCCCGACCTTGAAGAAAACCCTAAAAAATCATGGCATAACCCTTGAAATACTAGTAATTCATGACTTTGAAACATTCAACAACTCTTGAATCGGTTCTATAAGGGAAGTGTGACAGAAGACGAGAAGCGAGTAGATTCAAAACCAAAACTTCGGGTTTGTTTTTTTGCCAATTCAGTTGATTTTTTTTACCAAAACTTTCGGTCAAAGACCAAGACTCGAGCAGGATTTTTTTTCCAAATTCGGTCTCAGTCTCGGTCCTCCAAATGTCAAGACCGAAATTTCGGTCTCGGTACTGTCTCTAAGACCGGCCCGCCCATGATTAGCCCTACTTTCCACCCACCACCCACTTCTAAGCAATCCCTCCCCCCCCCCCCCTTTCCAGGCAACCTACAACGACGACCACCATGACGCCAATGACAAAGCCTTTAGACTCTGAGAAAGCCTCATCCTCGACTCTGACGACGAAGCCTTCTTCTTCTCGATTCCTCCGAAAAAGTCTCGTTCTCCGACGAAGCATCCTCTTATCGACTCTGACAACTACTCCTCGACTCCGCAGGCCACCCTCCTGAAGAATTTGGAGCTGCGGTTGCATCTTGATGTTCAACCTTAGGGTTTGACCAACTGTACCTTGCTGCATTAGGCCACCCTAATGAAGAACCGATTGGTCGGTTTTGCAAAAGAAAACTAGTTGGGCCATTAAGCGAAAAAACCCATGGTTTAGGCCAACAAAAGAAATTGGTTTAAACCAAGGAAAACGGATTGGCCGGTTTTAAAAAAAAAAAGTGAATCGAAAATCAGAAATCATACATTTTTTTTAAAAAAAAAACTGATCGGTTCACACCGCTTCAACCAGATTCAAAACAAACTGGACATGGGTCCGATTTACGGTCGGACCGCCGGTCCGGTCCAGTTGTGATAACTATGAATGAAGGAGCTGGTCGGAAATTTGTGTGATTGAGACTTAAACCACTCTGAAATCTGAATTGCAGTTGGACTTTACTAAAATATTATAAAACTGGCTGGACATATAATATAACATTTTGAAAAGATTGTTCTACTTTTGATAATCAATTTCAGATTTTTTTTTTAAAAGAAAGCATTTTTTTTTTAGAAAACTAAATATACAAAAAAAATATTTGAAAAAATAGGTATACGCGCACCCCGGGTAGCGCGTATTTAAACAGTAAATTTACTGTTCAAAATACTATTTGGAAGGTTTTGTATCGTATGTAGAGTTTTTTACGTATCGTATTATGCAGTCAGTCTAAAAGTAAAAAATTATCGCATAGTTAGCGTCATTTAATTCGTAATTAAATTATCTACACACCGTAATTTTTTTGAGTAAGTACATAATTAAATTTCTCACCTAATACATTTACTTATTTCGGTCAAATTATAAAACAAACTATGTTAGGTTACGAAATCACTGTATTTCTAATCAAAAAAATTATCCTAGGTAGATAATTGATTTACGACATAAATGACGTTAACCGTGTTGAGTTTGGACTTACATGGCCTGAGTTATAATTTTTTAAGTCAAATTTTCATATCTCAACTTACGACATGCCGTACAGTCAATCCGTAAATCCAAATTTTATAATTTTTTGCATCATTTGAATCGCAATTAAAATATCTACTTACTATAATTTTTTTAACTTTTTTTAATAAATACATAATTTTATTTTTAATTAAACATCGAGTCGTCATTATTGAAAAACAAATAAAAAAAATTAGATGCAAGCGCCACTTCAAAGTAGCGTCTATTCAATGGCGCCACTTTGAATGGGGTGTCGCCGGGGTGCACGTATACCTATTTTTTCAAATATTATTTTTTATACTTACTTTTCTTTAAAAGAAATGCTTACTTTTAAAAAAAATTCAGAAAATTCGATGAATTTTGTCAGCTAAATACTTTTGATAATTAAGTTTCTATTAAATACTTTCAAATTTATAAAATATTTTCCAAATCACAGCTAAATTTTACTAACTTATATTAATATTACAATTTAATATTCTATTGAGACTCAATTCGATATTTGCTCAATTAGTATTTGATGAAATCTCAATCAAGTGAAACTCCAATTAAGCCTTAATCACGGTCCCTCGTCCCTACCTTTGTGTGAAGTTATCAACTGGATTTTTTACTAAGCTCAATTTTGTTCCCCTAACTTGAGTTTCCCACTTAGACTAAGTCTCCACCCTTCATGACCTAGTTTAGGTTGTTTCTAGATTAGAAGATCAATAAAGGCGGCTTTGGACTCAATTATGATATTAATATAAGTTAATAGAATTTGGTTGTAACATTTAAAAAAATATTTAATTAATTTTATATATATTTTTAAATAATAATAATAATAACAAAATATACATTAACTATCCTTTTAAAACTTAACTGTAGATTTATAATTATTAAAAAATATATAAATACAAATTAGGGTTGATCATGGGCGGTCGGTTCGGTCTTGAAGGCAAGATCGAGACCGAAATTTCGGTCTTGCCTTCTGGAGGACCGAGACCGATTTCGGCAAAAAAAACGCCTGAGTCGTCTTTCTTAACTCGAGTCGGTCTCGGTCCTGGATCGAATCTGACCCCCAAAAAATAAAGAATTTGTCTAAATACAAACATCATTGGAATCAAAGTAACAAATATACAAAGTACAAATCACATTAACAAATCAACTAAGTAACAAATATACAAAGTTCTAAACAAAGTTCATTTTCTCTCATTGTTCCAAACATACATCATTGATTTTTATGGTAGCAAATTCAGTCTGGGCTGATCCTAATCGGGCTTTCGGAAAAAAAAGCCTGAAACTAAGATCGAGACCGACCTTGAAGAAAAAAAAATCACTCACTCAGTCTCGGTCATAGTCGGTCTCGATCCTAATGAGTCCGATATGAGATTAGTACTATCGAAAATTCAGTTCAACCATCTTTTTTTATTTTCACTCATGCAAATGTGTTTAACTAGGGCTGATCATGGGCGGGCCGGTCCGGTCCTGAAGGCAAGACCGAGACCGAAATTTCGGTCTTGCCTTCTGGAGGACCGAGACCGACCTCGGCCAAAAAAGCCCGCCTGAGTCGGTCTTTCTTGACTCGGGCCGGTCTCGGTCCTAGACCGAATCTACACAAAAAAAAACAAAAAAAAACTATGAGTTCACGGTATTCTTTAGTAAAAGGCGAATGAATAGTTCACCTCTCAAAGAAACACTATGAACTCTCTATATTCTTTAGTAAATTTATCAAGATGCACCTTTTATAGAGATAGAAAACCTCCAAAATCCACATTATTTTCGGTGTGGTATTATGAAAATCTCAAATACACATACATTCGGTCTGGGCCGGTCTTAAACGGGCTTTCGGGAAAAAAGCCCGAGACCGAGACCGACCTTGAAGAAAAAAAAAACGCCCGTTCGGTCTCGGTCCAAATCGGTCTCGGTCCTAGTCGGGCCAGTCTTGTCGGGAATTCGGTCCTACAGTCTTTTTTGATCACCCCTATGTTTAACTATATAATACATTATCATATATTTTTATGTAAATATAATAATAAAGAAAGAAAAGCGAACAAAAGAAGAAAGCAGATCAGAAAGATTCCAGCCGATCCCATCCAAAGTGAAATCTTGTGGGAGAAAAATCAATCCACAAAGAAAGAAAGAAAGTACGGAGGAAATTCGGCCTAGCCTGCTCCGCCACACCATACCTCGTATCACGTGATTCTCACATGGAAAATTACTAAATTCGACAACCCAGTAATTCTATTCTAGCAGTAATTCTATTCTAAGTTTCAAACAGATTTAAAAATAAAAATATATTTATTCATTTCGACTCTTATTATCATGGCGGGGAACCATTTGCTTTAAACAACGACAACCTTAGGAGTTGTTACAATTGTACTTTTTTAATTTAGAGCATTTACAGATGAGTGTTTATAAACGGAATTTTGGAGCCTCCAGTTAATCGCCACGTTTGTCTCGGCCAACCCACGTGTTCCTTCCTACACCCACGCGCATCCGTCCAAAAAAAACTCTGTAACTCTGTACGACTTAACGGTACAGACCATACAATATCAACCCGATGGATCTCCTAAATAAATAAAACCACTCCATCTCACTCCTCACACTGGATCTTCCTCTCTTCTCTCTTGCCATGGATACTCTCACCCTACTCTGCACTGGTGCTCTCCTCCTCGGCGGCGGCCTGTTCTGGTTCTTCTTCATTCTCGGACCTGCCGAGCGCAAGGGCATGAGCGGCGCTGAACTCTCCGGCGGATCCATCTCCGCCGACAAGGTCCAGGACGAGTACCGCGAGTACTGGTCCTTCTTCCGCCGACCTAAGGAAATCGAGGCCAAGGAGAAGGTTCCCGACTTCGTCGATACCTTCTACAACCTCGTAACCGACATCTACGAGTGGGGATGGGGACAGTCTTTCCATTTCTCACCCTCTGTTCCAGGAAAGTCAGACCGTGACGCCACGCGCCTCCACGAAGAGATGGCCGTTGATCTCATCAGAGTCAAGCCCGGGGATCGGGTTCTCGACGCTGGATGTGGTGTCGGAGGGCCCATGCGCGCCATCGCTGCCCATTCTCGTGCTAACGTCGTCGGTATCACAATTAACGACTACCAGGTAATTACTAATTTAATTTGTCAAAGTAAATGAGTAAGAGATTTTTGTTGTTTTAATAAAAGAACAAAATTTATCTTTTCTGATAGGTGAATCGTGCGAAGATGCACAACAAGAAGGCAGGGCTCGACGGGCTGTGCGAGGTGGTCTGCGGCAACTTCCTGGAGATGCCATTCCCAGACAACAGCTTTGACGGCGCGTACTCCATCGAAGCAACATGCCACGCGCCGAAGCTCGACGAAGTCTACGCTGAGATCTTCCGGGTGCTGAAACCAGGATCCCTCTACGTCTCCTACGAGTGGGTCACCACTGATAAGTACCGACCTGAGAACCCTGAACACGTGGAGGTTATCCAGGGTATTGAGAGGGGAGACGCCCTCCCAGGCCTCCGCAGCTACAACGAGATCGCAGAGACGGCAAAGAGGGTCGGTTTCGAAGTCGTTCAGGAGAAGGATCTTGCCCTTCCGCCGTCCGGGCCATGGTGGAGCCGACTTAAGATGGGTCGGATCGCGTACTGGAGGAACCACATTTTGGTGACGATCCTCTCCGCCGTTGGGATAGCCCCTAAGGGGACCGTCGAGGTCCACGAGATGCTGTTCCACACGGCGGACTACCTGACCCGCGGTGGCGAAAG
This sequence comes from Chamaenerion angustifolium, assembly GCA_946814005.1. Lineage (NCBI taxonomy): Eukaryota > Viridiplantae > Streptophyta > Magnoliopsida > Myrtales > Onagraceae > Chamaenerion > Chamaenerion angustifolium. Next base: position 5,005,934 of record OX328277.1, on the reverse strand, counting down.
CGGGATCTTCAGTCCGATGCACATGATCCTCTGCAGAAAGCCCAAGTGAACCGCAGCAGAATGGTAATAACTGGCAACGTTCGAAATTTCCCTTTCATTTATTGTCTACTGTAATCTGTGCCTTCCTTTCCAGAGCGGAATGAATGTTTTTTTCCCACTTTTTTTCGTCCTTCTGAATTAATTTCGTAATGTTGCAAAATTGGAATAGTAGATTGCGGGAAAAATCAATAAAAAAAACGACTTCATTAGTTAAAAATTTGAGTCAACTCCCATTAAATTTTGAGGAAGATTCTTCTTCTTTTCTCAAGAAAAAACAAAAATTAAGTGCACAGTGGAAACCGGAAAGAGTCCTTATCGTTGATGTTGGGTTGACTGTGGAGACTGGAGAGTTGGAGTGGAGTAGTGGACAGATATTTTAAGCTTTGTGACGTGTATTGATTCGTGATAAGACTAGAGTATGTTCGTTGGTTTTTTAAAACTATTTATTGTCGCAATAATATGCTAGGAATATATAACGAAGTAAGGGTTAATTAAAAAATAACAGCAAATCATTTTTTTTAAATAACAAATCTAGCTCAAATTTTCTTTCATGTTTGAACGAAATTTTCAATATTTGAAAAAGTTATTAAGTTGTAATATTTTTTTCTTAGAATACTTTAATTATTGTTGATTTAATAAATCACTCAAACATTGAAAAATTCGTTAAATCATAATAAGTTTGCTCAATTTCAAAAGTTTGGTTTGTTTTTTGTCAAAAAAAAAATTTAGTTTACTGTTTAATTTTTCTCAAAATTCGGTTTGTTGTTTGATAATTAACCCAAGAAGTAAATATGTATGAAAAATTATAAAAAAATGTAATGAATTTAATACAATAGTGCTATGGTGAAATTATATTGGTGAGATCTATTTTTGAGTATTTTAATGTACAAATTTGATTTTTGAATACTTCTCTTGTTACTATTAGAAAACCATATTTTTATCTTTATTTATATATCTTTTAATTATACTCTTGATCCAATTCTACAAAACTTATTTTTCACTATTCTCATTATTTAAATTTAAAATTTATACTTGATCTTGGAACAAATCACAAGAATATATACGTTTACCCAAATTTTTGCTTGCTTGGAGGAAAAAGAAATCATTTAAAAAAATAAAGTTTATGCTCGAACTATAATGTAACCAAGTTACTAACTTTTTTCTTATATCTAATTTTGAAATATGATCTGGTCCTACTAATATGTAGAGTATTGAAATCAAATGGATTCTTACTTCAAAAATCAAACTCCTATCTCAATTAAGATGATCATGAAAAAATAAGTTTAAAATCATGATTAATTCCATGGTTGAATGATTAAAAATAAAAATTTATAGGATTTGTTAAAATTCCTCTATTGAAATGACACATTTTTAATATAATTTTATGTTTATTAATTTTGAAAACTTTAATTAACTATTTTCAAAAATCAAGTGACCGACAGGAAAAAAAAACTACATAATAGAAATGGGAAATAGGATTACGGTCCTTTATTAGAAATGAAAATTTCCAAACTGTAACACTTGCATGTTGAATGTTCTCCGATGTTAAGAGACCACTTTGACTAAATTTGAAGAATAATCTAGTATATCTGTATATGTATATAAGTTTTAACCTATTAAATTTTTAAATTGAATATAAATTTTCTAAAATCATTCACTTTTAAATTTCTAAATATGACACGACTTCTGTAGCTCAGTCAGGCTCAGGTACCGGGCCTTCTGAACATTCCTGACTACTTATTGGTCCATGGACTCTTTCAGTTATTAGCAGTGTTTTTTTGGGCCACAAAAAAAAGACTAGGATTGGTCCATGGACAAAGCTTTGAGGTGAGCTTTATTTGGGCCATTTATAAATGATTTATTTACTAGTTAGGTGGTATGCCAAAACACTGTAAATAATATATTTTATTTTTTAGATGGTTAATGGTCAATGTGCCCCATAAATTTTAACCGAAATTTAAGAATTCTCCTTAATGTTTAAAATTTTAAATTTTAGTCATAATGTTTGGACGAAATCAAAAATCCCCCCTTTTCGTCCAATTTCCGTTTAGTTTAGACGGAAACTCATCATGGGCTTGACATGTGTTTTTTGTAATTTTGAAATTACAAATTTACCCCTTGGCACATGTTTCTCACAAAACAAAAGAAAAATAGAGAGAGAAGACAACTAAACGCCTCCGGAGCTAAAAACCCTAGCTAAACCTGCATTCATGGCATCTACCTTATTTGTACCCTCCATTTTAAAGTAATGTCATTTTCAGTAAATGCAGCTTCGTCATGGATCCCTTTAACGAATCTATGTCACTACCTTTTACTTACACTTTCACCACTAATGTTACTCTTGGTCTCACCACTGTCACTCCACTTGTTTCTCCGATCAGTCCATTGATGGACACACGTATATGGAGTCACCTTCCACAAAGGCTCATTGAACGTGTCCTCGTCTTCCTTCCGCCTCCCGCCTTTTTCAGAGCCAGATCTGTCTGCAAGAGGTGGTACGCGCTTCTCTTCTCTGACAGTTTCCTGGAGCTTTACCTGCAAGTATCTCCTCGTCGCCATTGCTTCATCTTTTTCAAGCACAGGAGCCTCAAGAGTTACATTTACCGGAGTAGCAGCAGCAACAACAGTGGCATTAGACAGAGTTACGAAGGATACGTGTTTGACCCTCAAGAGTTTACGTGGTATCGTCTCTCTTTTCCTCTAATTCCGTTAGGGTTCTTCCCCGGTTCCTGCTCTGGCTGTTTGGTCTGTTGGGTCTCCGACGAAGCAGGCGCCAAGAGCCTAATCCTTTGTAATCCACTAGTCGGTTCCTTAACTCCTCTACCACCGACCTTCTGCCCTAGACTCTTCCCTTCCATAGGGTTGACCGTTGGTCCGGCCTCTATCGACGTCACTGTCGCCGGAGACGACCTCATATCTCCATATGCAGTCAAGAACTTAACCTCCGAGAGACGTTTAGTTGTCTTCTCTCTCTATTTTTCTTTTGTTTTGTGAGAAACATGTGCTAAGGGGTAAATTTGTAATTTCAAAAAAAAAGCACATGCTAAGCACATGATGGGTTTCCGTCTGAACTAAACGGAAATTGGACGGAAAGGGGGATTTTTGATTTCGTCCAAACATTATGACTAAAATTTAAAATTTTAAACATTAAGGGGGATTCTTAATTTTCGGTCAAACTTTAGGGAGCACATTGACCATTAACTCTTTTTTATATATATAATATAAGTTACTTTTTCATAGTATAATAAATAATACTTATTTAAATTATTTTTAGATGAATATAAACTATAATACTTAAAAAAAATCGTATTATATCGTTATTTTTTAAGTGAATATAAATTATAATATTTTTTCAAAAAAAGTATATTGTTATAAGTTTTATGAAATAACTAATTATATAGATAAGTTGTTATAATTTATATTATGAAAACAAAATTATAAATTATATTAAGTGTATTTGTTCATAAAATTAGTTAAAAATACATGACTCAATGATAAACATTAATAATAAAATAATAATTAATATTTTTAAGTTAAATATTGAATATAGTTTTTTTTTACATTAATACATGTGTTTACAAAATACTATTAAACTCATTATTTTTATTTATTTTACAAAAAGTAATAATAAATTATTTTCTTTAAGTAGTATTTACAAAAAATACTATTTTTCATAAAATTATATGTGAATGTCGAGTACTCTTAACTTTTATTGTTTATTACTTCTATTAATGTTGATATAAAAACATTAATATTTTTCTAACCCATAAAACATTAATATTTTTGGAAACACATAAATCTTAATATTTTTTGGGGGGTAAACATTTCCAATGCACTTGAATGTATTCTTTTTTGCCAAAATGCACCGGAATGTTTAACGGTTGTTAAATGCACCAACATGTTTGAAAGTATTGTTCCGTACACTCTTAAGTTATAATAAATTGTTAAATGCACCAACCGTTAATTATCTATTCATTGTTAAATATATGAAAATGACAATTTTACCCTCTTATTCTTCTTGATATCATCTCCAACACTAAGTCCAACTCCAAAATGTAGATTTGAGATCGAATTTTAACCCAAACTACATTTTGGATTTGACTTCATACTAAATTTGCATTTTTCAGGTTCGAATCCAACCTGGAAATGTAGATTTAGGTTGAATTTGAACCTCAAAATGCTCATTTGAGTTTGAATTCAACCAAAGTGTACATTATTGAGTTGAATTCAAACTCAAATTTGCATTATTTAATTGATTTTGAACTCGAATATGTGATTTGGAGGTGAATTAAGTGTTGAAGATGAACAAGAGATAACATTGTCATTTTCATACATTTCACGATAAAAATGGATGGATAGTTAACTGTTGGTGCATTTAACAACATGTGTAAACGTATGGATGCAAATAATTACACGAGTGATGCAAATAGAAATATGAATAAACATATGGGTGCATTGAGACTATTTACCATATTTCTGAATTTCAGAACAAAAAAATTTGAGATTTTGGGGTTTCGAAAACAAATTTTGTATTATGACTTTGAAGAGTATGAACATGAAGAAAAAGAAGAATTACTAATGTGGGATAAAATGTCATTTTAATTTTGTCGATAAAAATGATTGAATATGACATGTTTAATAAAAAAATTACATTTTTAAAATATAAGATACCGTTTAGCTAAAAAAAAAAGACTTAGATTACTCTTTAGTTTAGATAGAGTTATAAATACAAGTGACTTGAAGTGTTTACCTTATTTTATTTTATTTGTTTTTTTTTAATAAAAAAATGCTTATAAAATAAAAAAAAAAAAAGAAAATTCGTGGAATATTCCTTTAAATAAGAAACGAATTGTATGAAAAATCATCTGTTAATGTGTGGACGACATAAACCCCGAGAAAAAGAAGTGGATATCATACCATCTCATCCTCCATGGTCTCTCTATAGTTGAGTCTCTTTTTTAAACTCAACACAGCACAACTCCATTGCCACAAACTCTGTCCTGCTCCGACGATGGCTTCCGTCGCTAGATCTCTTCCATCATCTCTCTCCCGCCTCAACTCTCTGTTTTTTCTGACCAGCTCCAGTGCTGCTACTTCTTCTGTATCTTTCGCGCATTCGAAATTATCATCGTTTAGACTTAGAGAGCTGCAAGTAAGATACAGACGAGCCGATGTTGCCGCCAAAGCTGCTTCCGTTTCTGGGACGACAAAGCCGGTACGATGTAGTAGTGTGTTAGAATCTCCACAATACATGCACACACACTGTTGTCTTGAACATCTTCCTTGTGGAGATTGAGGGGGTGAGGTGGGGAGATAGAGATAGAGATTCACAAATTTCTATACATCAACAAATTGAGATGGTTCAAATGCAATATATATGATTGATTGATTGAAGAAATTTTAAAACTGAGTTAGCTCCATATTTATTTGTTGATATATTATAAGGTTAATATTATGGGTGCACCCATATGTTTACACACGTGATTAATTATATATATATATTTTTGATGTTGTTTATTGGATGTGTTTAAATGCATCCACGTTATTCTTTCGTTTAATTATGCGGATAACTATTACAAGTCAAATAGACAATATACACTATATTCATCTTCATTTTTTAACTATCCCTAATCAAATGCACAATCACCTTTGTAGGTTCAAAACAAACTTAAAAAATGTTGTTATGGGTTCGTTTTGAACCCATAAATATTTTTTTGGGTTCGTTTTGTTTGTTAGAAGATAATGAATATTAAGGTTCATTTCTTGAATATTGTTTTTTTAACCTAACATTGTTAGTTTAACAAAAAAATAGTTGAAAGAATATTAAATTATGGTGCAATAATAATAATCTCAAATATATATGAATGCAGATAACAATATAAATGGTAAAAATAATAAGATGAGTAAACAGATGCATTGAGGTTGTTTATTAGAGTAAACTGAAAAGGTTAATTCTACTTGTGTTCCATTAAAATGTCTTAATGCTTATAAAACCCAATTAAGATTGTAATAATGGACTGATTTTTAGTGGATCAGCCAAGTTTTGCATCATCAAAATTAGCCTTACTAGTTAACTTATTGGCAATAAAGCAGCTAACCAGATTTCTTACCTTTTTTATATATATAAATAAAATGTTCATTACTTGTCATTTCCCATCCCGTATATAAATGTTATTTCGATCACATTATAATTTGAAGGTTACTGTCTGCACTGTGTATGCAGGCTCCGAGAGACGAGAGGGTGAAGAAGGTTCACAGCATAGTAGAGTTCGACGAAGCTCTACAAGCAGCGAAGAACAAGCTCGTTGTGGTGGAGTACGCATCAAGCACAAGCGAAGAAAGCAGCAATATCTACCCATTCATGGTGGAGTTGAGCAGGACCTGTAACGACGTCGACTTTCTGCTTGTCATGGGAGACGAGTCGGAAGAGATGAAATCGTTATGCACGAGGGAGAAGGTTGATAAGGTCCCCCACTTCACTTTCTACAAGAGCATGGAAAAGATCCATGAGGAAGAAGGTATAGATATACTTACAATAGTTAGACATAGAACCTATAATAATTTCCATGTGTTTAAAGCTGAAGAACAATATGTTTGAAACAGCTATCGGACCGGACCGACTTATGGGTGACGTGCTGTACTACGGCGACAGCCACTCTGCGGTGGAGCAGCTCCACAACAGAGAGGACGTGGAGAAGCTCATCGAAACCCACAAGGTAGACCACAAGCTCCTTGTTCTTGACGTGGGTCTTAAACATTGCGGACCATGTGTGAAGGTCTACCCTACCGTCCTGAAGCTGTCTCGACAGATGGCAGACACGGTGGTCTTTGCTCGCATGAACGGCGACGAGAACGATAGCTGCATGCAGTTCCTTAAGGACATGGATGTGGTCGAGGTTCCGACATTCCTCTTCATTCGGGACGGCAAGATGTGCGGTCGGTATGTCGGCTCTGGTAAGGGTGAGCTTATTGGCGAGATTCTCAGATACCAGGGAGTTCGGGTCACATATTGAGTTGTAGAGAGAGAATAATTTGCTATACTATGATTTATGCTATCATAAAACACAGGGAAGAGATGAGGTACTATAGTTTTGACTCATCGATACCTATAAACACTTAATAATTAGGGGATAAATGAGTCGTGATCATATTTAAGTTTTGAAAATTAATCCATCATTAATAATTAATTTGCAGTTCCGGACTATAGTTTGCTAATACACAACATCAATGCCTAAAATTTGCTTCTAGCATTGTTGGCATACTATTGTGGCTGTGAAATTTATTTAAATAAAAGTTTATGTTATGGTACGTCATTAATATATGTTTCAAGTTTACTATAATTATAATATACAAAGAAAATACATATATCTTATTCTTTCTTAACTTTTTTTTTTTGACCAATATTCTTTCTTAACTAATTTGTGATAGAAGGGTATATATATTATAAATATATGATATCACACGTGTTATTAAAAAAACATTGTATATTCATCACTACGGGAGAAATGTGAGATAACGGCTAAACAAGACGACTCAAATACTATAGAGCCGTGAATAATTTATTTAGCTGATTATTCACGGCTCAAACACTATAGAGCTATCATTTTAAGTGATAGAAGGGTATATATATTATAAATATATGATATCACACGTGTTATTAAAAAAACATTGTATATTCATCACTACGGGAGAAATGTGAGATAACGGCTAAATGAGACGACTCAAATACTATAGAGCCGTGAATAATTTATTTAGCTGATTATTCACGGCTCAAACACTATAGAGCTATCATTTTATATTAAAAAATATATATTAAATTATTTTTATGGTTCCATTTTTTGAGTCGTTCTTTTTTTAAAGGAATTTGTTTTTGCTATTTTTCACGCCTCAATCACTATTGAGCCGTAAAAAAATTAAATAACTTTTTGACGGCTCATTTTTTGAGCCATCCTTTTTTTAAAGAAAGAATTATTATTTTTTATTTTCTCTAATTTTCATGACTCAATCACTATTGAACCATAAAAAAAATAAATTATTTTTTACATCTCTTTTTTTAGCCGTCCTTTTTTAAAAGAAATTAATATTTTTTTCGCTATTTTTTACTGCTCAATCATTAATCAGTCGTTAAAAAAAAATCAAAAACTTTTGCTCTTCTTCGTGCTTCTCTCATTTTCCCTTTTCTTCAACCTTTCAAAGTCTTCTTCCCTCTTCTTCTATCTCTCTTCTTCAAATTGCCCCCACTTTCTTCTTTCCTCTGTCTTCGTTTTCCCGCCTCATCCCTGTGTTTGTTTTCGTCATACTCCATGGCTACTACGTACCTCATCATCACATGGAAAAATCGTTACAAATTAGTGTAGGATATAAAAAATGATGATTTTTTCATTACTATATTCAACATTGTATTGTAAATGAAACCAACAAAAATATTTGTAAGCATTATAATAATGTTTATTCTTTAATGAAATGAAATTTTCTAGTGCACTTAAAAGTTTAGAATTGTCGATTATATAACATGATGAAATATTGTAATTTTGAGCCCGAAAGCTCTATAATTAATTATAAATATCATTATTCTCGATATCATCACATTTTATGTCATTATCTCATAAATAAAATGAAATCAACCCCACCCTACTTCTGAGTTTACAACACTAAACCCAGGGCTCGCCCAACTTGGATCCATCGAACCCAAGGTTGGGTACACCATTGCAGCAAGTAAAAAGGGTTCAACCTTGTTTAAGTTTGACCAAGATTGGGATGAGTTAATCGAGTTCGAGCCCTATCGTCCCATAATCCTGTTTTTTGTTGAAGTTTTTCATATTAGAATTTTGGTTATTTTACTAAAAACTACTTTTTATTTGGTTAAGACTGTTGAGTATCGATAGTGACAACTCAATACGGGTAGGAACTCAAAGACCCAATAATATTTTAGAGGGGTAAAACCCAAATCATTCAGAACTGGACCGACCCAGAGTAAGGGTAAGCTGACACCCATAAAGTGGTCCAGGCTGTCCAGCACCAAACCCCAAACTAAAGTGGACGTCAAAGCCCTATTACAGGTCGCCATCGGCCAATGCCAAAATCTCCTATTGCTCGCCATGGGGCTTATCAACTCTGGTTCCACAACTGACACCTAATATATTGCCACGATATCTCGCGTATATCACACACATATTCTACAAAGATCATATAAGGTAACTGCAATATTACATAATAACCGTAATATTTGCTATCCTTATCTCTAACAACATAATATTCACAAAGATATTCAACTGCCTAAAACGGTTTGGTCTTGCATCCCTACAAATACTCTTGCTTTACATACGTTCATTACATTTTCGAGTTCATACACACAGTATACTCATTTAAGCATCAAAGTGGGACCCAAAGGAACCCCCTCTGTTGCGCTCCCTTTCTTACAGGTTCATCGGAGCTCCGACGAAGGTGTGCGGTCATCAACCAATTGACATTCAAATCACTGCCAAGTCAGCATTTGAAAAATTCAGACCCAACATTTGGCGCCGTTTGTGGGAAACGAGCAAAAAGTCATGAGAACTCGCTTTAACCGTAATCGTCGTGAACAGACCAACGAGCAATTCTCAGATAGCTCGGAATCCGCCGACGCTTCGCTGCTCCTTCAGCAAGAACCTGCTAGCCAAGCAGTTCCCAATGTCGTCCCTCCTAGACCAGCACATGAGCATATTGTCACTTCAAACCGACCCCGATTCCTCCTTCCACCGGGATTCCAGTTCGACCAACTGTTCAAGTGGCTGGGGAAACCATTCAGGTAACCGCGTAGATGCTATCCCTCTTGGAAACCATCATAGGACAGGCTCGCAAGCAAGTACCTACTCCTCATGAAGATCCTCGTCCTATGGGGCCACATGAAGCCGAAACTGGAAATTCGCGTGCCACCGCTCCTCAAGAAGACCAAGAGATGACATCTGGAAACTAGTCCATATCTCCGACTTCCACCGAAGCGCCGACAGTCACTCATTCTGTCAATCCGTCGAGTGCATCACCGACCGGAGAACAACAACCTCAATTCACTCTTGGCCAAGTTGAGGAACTTATTAATAAAAAGATCAAGGAACAGCGCGGAGCCATCATGACTCCCTTCCGAGAGCGATCCTCTCATCCATTCACCGCTGACCTTATAACGGTTAGAATACCAAACGATGTGGTCGCGATATCTATTCCTGAATATAGTGGAGAATGATATCATGTGATCCACATCAACAAGCATGAAACTTCTCTGTTGGCTAAGTTGAATGATGAAAATCACTTAGCCCTATTATTTTTCTCAACCCTCTCAGGTTCGGAGTTGTCTTAGTTCTTCGGCCTCCTTACAGGATCAATAGGGACATGGTCCGAGTTAAAGAACAAGTTCCTGGAGCGGTATATGGGCGAACGCAAATTGCTAAAGAGTGTAGTAGCCTTGGACATCTTCAAACAACATGCATGCGAAACCTTGGTCAACTTATACGGGCATTTTCATAAGAACGTCACCGATATTGATCGTCGAGTTACGAACGGAGAGATCCTCCGAGCGTTTTACAGAGGGCTCGATGTGGCTAACAAAGTCTCAAGAAAACCGTGCAACATCTATCATGTTCGGAAAATAGAGACACTGGTAGTAAGGGTGAAAGGTTTCATAGACTTGGAAAAGGCAAACTCTGAAGCTAATTTCCTGTCAATCTCGCCAAGGCCTATTCCAGAGCCTGGCGCGATGGTAGAAAGGAAATGAAGGATAAGCGAGGTCGTGAGAAGCCCTGATCCAAAGCCCCCGGACAAAGTCATCAAGAGGTTCCCGAGTATTTTGAGCCTTTAAACAGGCAGATCTCATCGATACTAGTCGAGATGAAAAGAAGATCCTTAGCAAGGACACCGATGCCCCGAAAAAATGCTCAGCCTATGGGTAAAGAAACAGAGAGCTATTGCCGCAATTACAAAGCGAAGGGACACAAGACCAATGATTGTCGTATTCTTAAGCGCAACATTGAGAAACTAATCCTGAGAGGCATGCTGAAGGAGTTTGTGGCGGGGAGAGAGAGAAGTCGAACTCCTACACGTAGAACCCACTTGCCAGTTCCGCAAGAACAATATGGCCCATCTCATGGCAGGCGGGTAATAAACCTAATTGCCAGAGGGATTGAAGCCGGAGGCGAGGGGTCCAATGCAAGAGAAATATATGCCACCCAAATCTTCACAATTGCGCAACTGGGAAAGAGACATCGGCCTGAGGAAGATTGCATCATCTCATTCTCTGAAGGAGACCTGGCACATGTCACAAATCCGCACAATGATGCTTTGGTCATCACGGCAGACGTAGCAGGGTGCGATATGAAAAGAATTCTGATCGATGGAGGGAGTTCGACAGACATTCTATTCCTACACGCCTTCGAAAAGATGAGCAAAACCAAAAGAGACCTTAAGCGAGTTGACTTTCCACTCATCGGTTTCGCTGGGAGAACAACGTATCCGCTGAGAGCTATAACCCTGCCGGTAACCTCGGGCGAAGGATGAAAGAGCATAAAGGTGTCAGTCGCCTTCCTAGTGGTTGACGCACCCACATCATAAAATGTCATCCTAGGGAGGAGCACCATAAATCCACATAAGATCGTGACCTCCACAGTCCACCAAAAAATGAAGTTCCCCACACCGAATGAGATTGGAGAAGTTCTAGGCAACCATCCATCCTCACGACAATTCTATGTGAACTGCCTTGGCAGGAAGAACCAAAGGGAAACCCTGACCATCGAGACAGAGTTTGACCTTCGTGAGGACAAAACTCGGCCAACTCTGATGGAAGAACTGACAGAAGTCGAGATAGATGGTCCAGAAAGGAAGGTGCGCATCAGAACCACCTTGAACGACGACCAAAAGGACGCCATGACCTCCCTACTAAAAGAATTTTTCGCTTGGAAACCCAGTGACATGCCATGCATCAACACCGACATAATCTCACACGAGCTGAGGATAGATCCTTCGATCAAACCTATTGCTAAAAAAAGAAGGTCATTTGGATTAGACAAACGCTTGGCGATCAGGCAAGAAGTAGGCAGACTACTTGAAGCCAAATTTATCAGGGAGGTACGTTTCCAAAGTTGGGCCGCCAATCCAGTGCTCGTAAAGAAGTTGAATGGAAAGTGGAGAATGTGCGTTGACTTCCGCGACTTGAACAAAGCATGGCCCAAAGATTCGTACCCCCTTCCGCGAATTGATCAGTTGGTGGATGCAACATCTGGTCACGAGATGCTAAGCTTCATGAACGGCGTCAGGCTATAATCAAATTCGAATGCACCCGGCCGATGAAGGTCACACAACATTCTATGCCGATGGAGATATACTTTGCTATAAGGTGATGCCCTTCGGTCTGATAAACGCGGGGGTAACCTATCAACGAATGGTAAATCGACTATTCCAAGAAATGCTGGGTCAAGTCAATCAAGGGAAACTGTCACACAGAAGACCTTTGAGAATCATTCGAATGCATGAAAAGGCACATTGTTCGCCTGAATCCAGCGAAATGCGCATTTGGAGTAAAATCAGACAAATTATTGTGTTTCATGGTCAGCGAGAGAGGTATAGAGGCAAACCCCGAAAAGCTAAAGGCTATAGAAGAGATGAATTCCCCGACTTGCCACAAGGAAGTCCAGTGTCTAAATGGTCGCCTGACCGCGCTCAATCGTTTCCTCTCAAGGGCGAGCAACATGTCTCTCCCGTTCTTTAAAACTCTCAGGACAAACCGCAAGTTCGAGTGGATGCTGGAGTGCGAGGTTGCCTTTCTATCACTTAAGCAGCACCTGCAGGCACTTCCGGCCTTGGCGAAACCCATTCTCAATGAACCACTCTTTCTATATATAATTATTAGTGAAGTCGCAGCTAGTGCAATTTTAGTAAAGGAATATGGAAGTAAGCAAAGTCCAGTCTACTTTGTAAACAAATTGTTTAATTCATCTGAAATAAAATATATTGAGATTGAGAATTATATCTATGCCTTAGTTATTGCTGCTCGAAAGTTGAGACCATACTTCCATGCTCACGCCATAACAGTCCTTACCAACAAGCCTCTCAAACACCTCCTGATGAAACCAGACTCTTCAGGAAGGATGGTCAAATGGACGATTGGGTTGAGCGAATTCAAGATCAAATTTGCGCCGAAAACAGCCATCAAAGGTCAAGCCTTGACATATTTTATAGTGGAAAGTACTAGCAATAGTCTCACAGAATCGGAAAAATGGCAAGAAAAGCCAGAAGACAAGGGCAAAAGCTGGGAACTCTATACTGATGGATCATCTTCAAAAGAAGGCTCGGGGTAGGATTAATCCTCATCCCCCCTCAAGGCGAGCTCTTAAAATATGTGATCGCCCTCATATTCAAGGTAACCAATAATGAGGCTGAATATGAAACACTTATCACTAGAGTGCGACTCGCTAAGGAAATGTGTGCAACACCACTAAAGGCAAAAATCGATTCTGAGCTAATTGTCAACCAACTCAATGGCAATTATGAAGCAAAAGGGAAAAAATGAAAAAGCACATCGACATTGCCAAAAAATTCATCGCCAAAATTCCAACTTTCGCGATCGAGTCCATTCCTCGCCAAGACAACCAGCTAGCCGACTCTTTATGCAAGCTGACGTTCGGAGGAACAAGAATGAAGGATGTACAATTCCTCAAACAAGCATTATACTCGGTCCTTGAAAATCGAGCAGAAGTCTTCAATATCCAAGAGCAGGATAACTGGATGACCCTATTCCAGAACTTTCTAAAAGAAGGAACCCTGATAGAAGACGAAGGCGAGGCCACGAAAATAAGCCACCTAGCCGCAAACTATCTTCTCATAGATGGGGAGCTCTATAGGCGAGGATACTCAACTCCCTATCTGAAATGTATCTCCCATCCCGAGACAGAAAGAGTTCTGCAATAAGCTCATGAAGGGGTCGTCGCATGCCATGAAGGTGCACGCTCACTGACGTGCAAAATTTTCAGACTAGGCTATTACTAGCCAACCTTGAGTAAAGACGCGTCAGAATTAATAAAGAAGTGCGTAACTTGTCAACAGTTCACACCAAGATCTAGCCGACCACCGACATTGCTATCCCCAATTGCAGGCACCAGACCTTTCGCCCAATGGGGAATAGACATTTTGGAGCCCTTTCCCATAAGCACTGGGCAAAGAACCCACATTATTGTGGCGATCGATTATTTTTCAAAATGGATAGAGGCGAAAGCATTGACCTCTAAAACTAAATTTCAAGTGATCAAATTTCTAAAGATCAACATATTTCCGCGATTTGGCGTCCCCAAAATACTCATAAGCGACAATGGCCTACAATTCGTGGGAAAAGAAACCATTCCTTCATATAGAGATCGCTGCACCAGGGTCTTGCTACTTGGCGAACACAGAGGGTATAAGGCTATCTTGTCCCTTCAATTCCAGACATTTACGTAGGTTTTATGCATAGTAATCACAATGTTATGTCAATAAATCAAATCATTCCTTCATATAGAGCATAGTCACTCAAACCAAAATGAAAAGACCCAAAGAATGAACAAATCATCGAAAGATAAGACCTAACGCATATAGGTAGACAAACCAACAAAGGTGACAATCTCCTCAGTCAGGCAAAAAGAGTATTAAGAATGAACCTTATCAAGGTAACAATTCATCTCCCACGAAGACCTAAAACGAGGGGCGAACGAACCGACAAGGTACCATTTACCCCCAAACTAGGCAAAACAAAGACCTACACTAAAAGACGAACGAACCATCAAGGTAACAATTCCCTTAAAGTTAGGAAAAACAAAGACCTACACTAAAAAGCTAACGAACCATCAAGGTAACAGTTTCCATAAAGTTAGGCAAAATAAAGACCTGATATAAAAGGCGAACAAACACACATCATGGGTAATAGTTCCCTTACAAGTTGGGCACAATGGAGCGGATGAACCATTAAGGTAACAATCTCTCCAAAGAAAAAATTAAGAGAGCGAATAAATCTTAGGTAACAGCTTCCTAAAAGGCGAGTGAATCTAAGGTAACAGTTCCTCTGAAAAGTTAAATGTGTGAACGAATCTAAGGTAACAGCTCCCTAAAATGCGAGTGAATCTTGGGTAACAGTTTCCCAAATAAAGACCTGATATAAAAGGCGAACGAACCCACATAAAGGGTAACAGTTCCCTTACAAGTTGAGCACAATGGAGCGGACGAACCAATATGGTAACAGTCTCTCCAAAGAAAAGCTTAAGAGAGCGAACAAATCTTAAGTAACAGCTTCCTAAAAGGCGAGCGAATCTAAGGTAACAGTTCCTCTGAAAAGCGAAATGGGCGAACGAATCTAAGATAACAACTCCATAAAAGGTGAGCGAATCTTGGGTAACAGTTCCCCAAATAAAGATCTGATATAAAAGGCAAACGAACTCACATCAAGGGTAACAGTTCCCTTACAAGTTGGGCACAATGGAGCGGACGAACCAATAAGGTAAGAGTCTCTCCAAAGAAAAGCTTAAGAGAGCGAACGAATCTTAGGTAACAACTTCCTAAAAGGCGAGCGAATCTAAGGTAAGAGTTCCTCTGAAAAGCGAAGTGGGCCAACGAATATAAGGTAACAGCTTCCTAAAGGGCGAGCGAATCTTGGGTAACAGTTCCCCAAAAAGGGCGAACAAATCCGAGGTAACAACTTCCTAAAAGACGAGTGAATCTTAGGTAACAGTTTCCCACGACTCTAAGGACCAAAATCCTAAAAGGCAAACGAATCCATAAAGGATGACAGTTTCCTTAAAGGCATAATCCTTAGGTAACAGTTCCCTTAAGAAACTTGACAAATGGAACAGATGAGCCGATAAAAGGTCACGATCCTTCCTCCGAAGCCTAAAAGAGCGAAAAGAACCTCTAAAGGGTAACGTTTCCTCCAAAGAAAGGTCTGACACCCTTTAAGGCGAGACTCTTCCACACAAGTTAAATCGAAGTTGAAAACAAATATGGTAAATCTTCCTAAAGCTTTCAAACAAGATAGACATCGGAAGAACATCCAAATATATTCGAAGTCAAACAAAAATCAAGGCATACGAAATAAAAGGCTTTCATTATATTCAAATAAATATATGAGTCAACGATCAAAAAATAATTACAAAACTCCTTAAATGAAAGGAAGTCAACTTGCTTCACCAGCTCAGTGGACGAGGAGAAAGGAACTTACCAAAGCGAGGCACTCGAAATGCGACCTCATCACGACCTCGATGTCGTTCAAATCTAAAGGGACCTCCATCCGCTCCTGGTGAGGAAGGATCCCATCCAACATATGCATGCAAATGTATGAGTTACCCCGCATCGTCGTCTTATCAGAAATCTCCACCTTCCGGAGACTGTGGCAAGGGACCTAGAGGCCCCTCGGATCTGCCACCTTTGGTGGATGGAAAAGACCCACCAAAGAACAGTACTCCCCAACAAAAGTAGTCTTTGAAGTGTCTGTTGCGGCACCCCGGGTTAGGACCCTTTTCTGAGCCCTCGCTCCCATGGAGGAGTTAAGAGCAACATGATCGGAAGTAGGAGCATCAACTTGCTCGGGGGCAGCATCAACTTGCTCGTGGGCACCAACAGAGAAGCTTCATGCTTATTGACGTGGATCACAGAATCTCCCCCACCACTGTATTTAGGGATAGCCCTCGGGACCACATCCTTCGGTATCCTGACCACTATAAGGCCAACAGTGAACTAATGAGATGATTGCTCTCAGAAGGGAGTCATAACGGTTCTGCGATATTCCTTGATTTTTTTATTGATAAGCTCCTCAATTTGGCCAACAATGAATTGGGGTTGCTATCCTCCGGTCGGTGAGGCACTCGACGGGTTGACAGAGTAAGTGACTGTCGGCGTTTCAGTGGAGGCTGGAGGCCGGGACTGAAGTTCGAAAGTCATCTCTTGGTCTTCTTGAGAAGCAGCGACACATGGATTTCCAGTTTCTGCTTCCCGTGGCCCCGCAGGACGAGGATCTTCATGAGGAGCAGGGGCTTGTCTACGAGTCTGTCCTATGATGGTTTCCAAGAGAGATAGCATCTCCGCGGTTACCTGAATGGTTTCCCCAACCACTTGAACGGTCGGTCGAACTGGAACCTTGGCGGCGTTTGGAACAAGGGTCGGTCTTGAATTTCCAACGTGCTCTTGTGCCAGTCTCGGAGGGACGGAATCATGGATCACCTGGCTAGAGGGTTCTTGATGGAGCAGGGAAGCGGCGGCAGATTCCGAGATATCTGAGGATTGCTCGTTGACTTATTTCCGACGATTGCGGTTAGAGCGAGTCTGCATGACTGTTTGCTTGTGTGCCAAATGTTGGGTATGAATTTCCCAGATGCTGACTTGGCAGTGAATTGAATGTCAATCGCTTGATGACCGCACGCTTTCGCCTGAGCTCCGATGAACCTGCAAGAAGGGAATCGCAACAGAGGAGGGGTACCTCTGGGTCCCACTCTGATGCTTAAATGAGTATACTATGTGTATGAACTCAAAAACGTAATGATCGTATGTAAAGAAAGATTATTTATAGGGATGGAAGACCAAACCGTTATAAGTAGTTGAATATCTTTGTGAATATTGGGTCGGTAAAGATTAGGATAGCAGATATTACGGTTATTGCGTAATATTGTAGTTACATTATGCAATCTTTATAGAATATGTGTCAGATATACGCGGGATATCGTGGCTATATACTCAGTGTCGGTTTGTGGGACCAGAGTTTGAGATATTTGACTTTCTTGGCGAACGCTCCCATGGCGAGTAGTGGGAGGCTTTGGCCTTGGCCGATGGCGACCTAAAATAGGGTTTTTGCGTCCACTTTAGTTTTGGGTTTGGTGCTGGAGCGGTTTATGGGTGCTAGCTTACCTTTACTGTGGGTCGGCCCAATTCTGAATGATGTGGGTTTTATCCACTGCAAAGTTATTGGACCTTCGACACCTTACCCATATTGGGTCGTCACTATCGATACCCAACATAAATGGAATAGAATATGCTAAATTAACACATATGCATGTACTTTCATCTGTATAGTATATAATGCAAATAACTTATATTAATTAATTTTAAAAATTAAGAATAATAAAAACTTATAATATAATTAATGAATAATTAAAATCTTTAAAATAATTTATTTAATTAATTTTAAAGGAAAAAACCTTTAATTATTTAAGACAAAATAGTTTAGTTAATTTAAATTTTAATCTAAATTTATTATTTTCCCCATGACTCATCGAAATTATATTTATCTGAATCATAATATCATTAATTACACTATCCAAAATATAATATTCCATTATAACATGACAATACACCGACCCAAAAAATGGAGGTCATTTGTTATAAACTTAGCATAAATGACCACACATACATCATACAAAATAAATTATTGGTATAAACCAAAATTAGACAACAAATTATTGACCAAGCAAACATTTGGAACGGGGAGATGGAACTGGTACATTTTCCTCAACATGAACTTCCTTCGTTTTCGATTCATCTTTTTGTATATTTTGTTGTTGTACAAAAGGACATCATGAACAATCAATTATCATCTCACATATATGATGCTAATGACCAATCATAAACCAAAATAAATGATTTGAATAGCCACTGATTGAAGAACCAATCACAGAATCCTGTTCGAACCCAAAACCCAGCAAAATGCTGCATTTTGGGTTCTGTTCAAACCTAGAATGCAACATTCTGGGTTCATGTCCGAACTAAGAATCGCGATTCTGGGTTCGTTTAGAATCTAGAATAGCAATTCTAAGTTCTAAACCAACCCACAATCGCCAATTCAGAGGAGAACAATCCAAGAAAAATTGAAGAACAGTCGATATAAAATCGAACCCAGAATCGAAAAATAATCGAACAATAAACGGTTCAAACAATCGAAGAACAAACGCTCAATCAAACCAGTGAATCGTACCTTACAGAAGAAGGTTGTCGAACAGAACACTGATTCGTCGAATGGAAGAAGGTTTTCGAACGGAAGAAGGTTTTCGAACGGAAGCGTGACCAGTGAAGCGTGGTCGAACACGTGAATCGTGATGGACGAAGGATGTCGAACGGAAGGAGTGCATGACGAAAAGAACTAAGGTAACCCTAATTGCCAAGGACAGTTCAGTTAATACTAAAAATAGAGGAGGGTAATTTCGTCTTTTTACCTTGTATTTCTTATTCCGGGTGCGCCCTCCACACGCAATCCGAGTTTTTTGGACGGAATTCGTAGTACCACCCCTATAGGATTCCGTATTTCAAATTTTTTCATTTTCACGAAAAAAATAACTTCATAAGAAATTTTTATTACCTATTCCGTAAAAGAAACATGATAGTAAGACAATCTTTTTCTGTAATAAAAATCAAGGATGTTGGTAATCCATAATCAACGTTATAGTGAATAAGCCTAACCTATTAAGTCTATGTCCTTTTTGGATCCACGTCAGATTGCATTTAGACCATCCAACTTGGCCATGAAGATTTGTGTTTCTTCTTTTTCATTAGATTTTCGGGTTGTCTATCCAATCTCAACTTTCCATAAACCTTGGAAAAAATAAAGTAGATCCACAAAATGGAAGTGGTTGACCAAAGTATAAAATTGCAATATTAGCCAAATCACTATATTCATTTTAAGTGTTTTATAATATATATATATATATATATATATATTTTTTTTTTTCATAGTTGATGGAAAATGTTACCTTTAGCTATTTTTCATTAAATCTAGATAGAAAATAGTGGCAATATATAATTTAAAAAATTATATTATTTTTATAACAGAAAAAATTGATTGGAAAAAAATTGTGTTTTTAATATTTATTAAATATGAAATAAATAAATAGTAATAATTAATTAGAGTTTTTATTTATTTTATATTTATAATAAAAAAATTATATTAAAAACTCATTTTTTTAAAGTTTTCCATATTATTTTACAATATATACTAATCACGTATTGTTACGTCAATTTTTATCCAAATTGATTGTTTTTTAAAAATGGGGTAAAATTTTGTCGCAGCTCCAAAAGTACTGATAATAAAATTTGAAAAATTAAAGTATGGATACTAACTTGTAAAATTAATAAAGTACATATAGCATTTTGAATACTATTCCATAGTATCGTTATATTAAAAAAAAGGAAAATTATATAATTTTCCTTTACGTATTGATAAATAATGAGATTCTTTCTGACGTTATTTTATCTATTAGCTTATTATTATTTATTTTTGGTAGTTAGGGGAAAAAAAATTGGGTGATGAGCAAGCTCGTACCCTAATTCTTATTACAACATAATAATTAGCTAAACTTTATTGTTCTCTAGTAAACAAAACTCACAGCGTCATTTCAGATAGCGTTTGTTGTTTTCGTCGGTTGAATTCCATGAATAACGTAGATTTGACTTTGGTTAATCCCTCTAGTTGCCATGTCAGCAACCGTATTTGCTTCTCGAAAGATACGTCGGAACTTCATTCTGTTGAACTGCATCATAAATTTCCTACAATCCATAATGATGGGCATTAGTTTAAGATTTGAAGAATTGTCATCAGAGATAAGCTTATGAGTTGATTGGACATTTGTTTCTAAGTGAATTGATTTGAAACCGAGTTGTTTTGTCAGCATTAGTCTATCTCAGATAGCCTAACATTTTGCTACGAGGTTGTTCGAGCAACCTAGTTTCCTAGAAAAACCAGTTATCCATTGATTTCCACTCACCCATGCTCTGGACGGATCAATCTAACATCAATAGAGATAACCCATTTAGATATCTCATTCAATTGAATAGCATTTTGATGAAATCTGGCATGAGATAAGGAAAGCTCAAAAATGAAAGTATTTAAATTTA
The DNA here is from genome assembly GCA_946814005.1 of Chamaenerion angustifolium. NCBI lineage: Eukaryota > Viridiplantae > Streptophyta > Magnoliopsida > Myrtales > Onagraceae > Chamaenerion > Chamaenerion angustifolium. The sequence goes on along the minus strand of OX328277.1, from coordinate 4,985,036 downwards.
TCTTTAAAAGTGAGCGAGTTTCTATTTTTCCAAATATTCCAAATTGCATAGGAAAATAATAAGGTACATTCAATTCCTTGAATAGGGGTCCCTGATACCTAACAACCAAGCTTGATCTATTCGTTCAAAGGTAGATGAGCTGTCTGAGCCACTTTTGATGGCAAACTAAAATAGTTCCAAATTTGTTTTGTATATTTACACTTACGCAAAATGTGATTGATGTCCTTCACTTATGTTTGACAGATTCTGCAAATAGCGCTAATATTGCAACCCCTATAATTCAACAATTTGCACAGGGCTAGTTTGTTTTTCAAACACATCCAAATGGAATATTTTCAACTTATTTAATTGCATGAATTTAGATACACGATTGTTCTCGTTATCGACGAAAGATATTGGATCTCATTTGTCTCCTTACTTAAGGTCTAATTTACTTATATATGCGCGCATTTTATATTTAAATAAGTTCACGTATATTTTTAACTTAATAAATATAGAAAACGGTATTAAATTTTTGGTTAAAATTTAATTATTTACTTAATTAAAAAATTGCAATAGATAAAAAAAATTAATTACGAGTTTAATGTCGCAAACTATCTTGCGGTTGGAATATTTTTTAGTGATTACAAAAATTAGTCAAAATTAAAATTAAAAACCCAAAATAATTGAACTCTAACAAACAAATGTGTACGTCAATCAAAAGTCAAAACTCAATTTTATTTTAAAATACTAAATTCGTAATTTTTTATAGATATATATTTTAACAAAAAAATATTGGTGGTGCGGGTAAGGGTCTACTACCCAACCCATCATGACCAGGCTACTCCATGAATAGCGTATTGTGTTATTACGCTACACTGAACAACATGGTACCTAACCCGCTACCATTAGTGTAGCGTATATACATACTCTTTTATAAAAATATATATAGAAAGAATATGATGGTGAAATATATATAATTTTCTGTGTAAATTATGTCCGATCCAAAATTTCATAGCTCGAAAATGAATTGAGTGACTCATCCATTAAACCAACCTGCACTGGATTTCTGTGTTTATCTCGTACTCTCCGAAATGGCTTAAGAGTTAAGACTTCCATTCTTCTTCCGTGAGTTGTCTGGATTAGTAATTAATACGTAGCCCAGCTTTCTTGACCAACTCTCTTATACGTGACTCTTCAACTGCCTGCCTCAACCGGAGTGGATGGAGCTACTCGAGGATAAAAAAAACTTCCTAGCATAGTATAATTTTAAATTTTAAATATATAATTATGTTCAAAATTAACATCTAAAAATTTATATTTATCTATCTAAACTTTTTTTTATTTAATTTTTGTCATTGTTAAAATAAATTTTTGACTTCATCACTAATGTCACTCACGTTCATATTTATTAACTAGTTGTTGGATTTAAGAGTAACAATTCATGTCTTTTGGTATCGTGTCATTAATTATACCGTGTAAACGTACAACTTTTAAACGTGTCTTCAAAACACGATATGATTATTAAACATATCATATGCGATGTACGATTATTACGATTTCACTTACTAAAAAAAATAGTTTATGTATATATATATATATATGACAATTTGTGTCACACGACACGAAATAATACGAAATTCATAATTAAATTTTAATATCTATAAGTGATTCAAAAACATGGACAATAATAAGTTTAAATATTAAATATATATGTACTTATATTTATTTGTGTATATATTTACGTATTAAAAATGTTTATATACAATTATTAATTTTGTAGCTCTTCTTCCATTATGGCAGCTATATATGTATTCCATTTAATGCTGAGGCTGAAGTTGTTCCCATTCTTGAATGGTTCATACCGACACACATTATTATTAATATTATATTGTTTTTAGGTAAACCAATATTTATGCTTAAGATAATGATCATCCAAGCGAAGTCAATTAAAGGGATACCGTATCACACACTAGTGAAATAATGTAGTAATAATATAATGAAATAATAATTTGGAGATAACTTATAAGAAGAAGAAGAAAAAAGAAACTAAAAAAATCCTAATGGCAAACAAGACCCGATTACGTGTACCGTTTTTAGTTTTTTACACTTGTTATTATCAAGAAGTTTGGTACTTCCTCAAATGACTTCTTGTATAAATTGTTATACATATAGAAGGAAAAAAAATAGCACTAAATTGTAACTATTTTTTAAAAAATAATTAGTAACTGAATGGCATTCCAATTGCATCATATGCTAATTTATGTATTATTTTATTATAATTAAAACATATTTATTTTAAGCTTGAAAGAACAATAATGAAAAGTATAGAAGAATAAATCATATTATAATCATGTGGGAGTGGGGAAAACAACATTTACATACCCAAAATAATCAAGCTTACAAAATATGTCTCACAAAAAGTAATAAAAATCTTGTAAAGTTTTTTATTATTTTAATTTTTTGAATAATCTGATCATTTGGAGATTGAGTAAAACACCTGTTAATTCTTTATGGGTGCAACTGTAAGAGGCCTAGGAGGAGCCATCGTCCTCCTCTTCCACAGATTGATCTCTTTCTTTGGCTGCAAAGTCGCTTTTATTTCACTATAACCGCCGCCGCCACCACCACCAATGGCCATCGGTGCGGAGAAAGGGATACGAACCTCATCATCATAGTCACTGTGTCTTCCGCCCTCCTCATCGGACTGGTAGTCTCCCTGATCCGGATCCACCGGAGCAATTTGCGCTGACCAATCAAAATTCGCGAACGCATCCCTGCTGCTCGCGAACCGCCGCATCTGACCAAGAGCCGGAGCTCTCTCCGGTAGCTGAGAAGCCATATCACCTTCCCGAGTCAACTCAGCATCAAAGTCTGATTTTTTACCCTTCCCGTGTTTTCCACCGCCCACGCCGCTGAAGAATCTCGTGATCCCTTTCTTCCCCGCAGTTGGTTTCTTGGCTTCGTCCTTCTTCTTGATGTGTTTCTTCCTGTGCTGCTTGATTTGGCCCATGCAGGAGACTTTGGGCGAGGTGGGTTCTCCGAGTCCCGGCGTTTCTACGTTTTGCCTACCACCGTATGGCCGCCGCGTCCGAGCTTCTGTGGGGATGATGGAGATCATCAAGGGGCCAGAGAATCTCTTCTTGTTGTCTCTGCCGGGACTGAACGGTGGATTCTGGAAGGAGACGGCGGAAGTGGCCTTTGGAAGGAACTTGAAGAGCTTATTCCTGCGCTTTGTTTTGGATTGCTTGTCGTTCTCCATTGTCGGAAAAAGTGGACAGACAGAAGGTATTGAAGTTTCGCCTATTTTCTAAAAGGAAGTTGGCGGAGGCATCTATATATGTATAAATATATCTGTTAATAATAATATTAATATGAGAGACGAAAAAGTTTACTCTGAAGAGGAGGATTTTGATGACGAATTACGGTGGTCTTCTTGACTCAGTCTATACAAAGCGAACCGAAGATTGATTTTTTTGGTAGAAAATGTTAAGTAATATTTAGGAGAATTAAATAATAATTTTCGAAATTAAAATTACATGAAATGAATGACATGCAAATTGACGAAATGACGAAATTGTCCAAAAAATTTGATTTTGCGGAAAATTACTGAGTCCCGTATCAAAACGTTCTCCTTAAGGCAATTTCGCCCCCTCACCGTAAATGGTTCGTGTAAGAGGAAAATTAGGACGATTACCTCCAAGATAAAACAGTGTCGTCAATGCGAAACAAACACGGTGTTTCCCTTAACCGAACTGAACAATACCAGAACTCGGACTTCGACGGAAATTCGAACACAATTGGAAACTCAGATCTGACTTAACTCTTGAGCAATATATCTGTTGGTAATTTTCGGGAGTGTATGAGATTGTTTTTAATTGAGAAGAACCAACCCTATTTATAGGGTTTATGGTACTCCTTGAAATCAAAAATACCAACAACTATATTACAATAGGAAACACTCCATTAGAAAATATATTATTAGAAAATATTTCATTAGAAAATATATCATTAGGAAATATATCATTAGGAAATATATTATTAGGAAATATATTAATAATATTCTCTTAATATAAAAAAGATAGTAATAATATTCCACATATATTTTGCAATATTGTGAAGAATATTAAGAAAATATTTCCTGATATATTATATCAACAATAATATTTCCTAATATATTATACCAACAATCATATTTCCTAATATATTACTTCCTTCCTCATTTACCATTCATAAGAAAATTGGGTCGGTTTAATCCTAAACCGGCCCAGGTTGAATCAGACCGGTCCAAGGGCTGGGCCACAACCAACAATCCCCCACATGAATGAAAAATGAGAGAATTCCTAGACGATCTAGACTCGGAATAGGAGTTCAACGGTCGACACCTACATAGGATAGGTAGGTGTTACCCTTTGAACCTTCCCTCGTGAAATTACATCGATTTTACTGGCTAGTCAGTAGACGCGATGTCCTTCAACTGTCTGTCGTTGGTGTAAATGATAATATAACTCACACAGGTATCTTCCTAGTATTGTTCAGTTCACGCATTCATGCCCGTTCTGGCCATGAGCATTGCCTGGTGCTGCAAGCGTTTCTATTAATTGTGCCCTCAACAATTCCTTTCGAAGCGACCCCTCTTCTCACTTGCATAAGTGATTCATCATCTCAAGTGTTACTCCAACACTCTATATTTCTGAATCATTAAAAGCACTTGCTTAACCTCATCCATTGTCGTCACTGTTTCTCATCATAGGAATGGATTCGGGGTTAAAATCCCCCACAGTGATCCAACCTCACTCTTGTGATTAGGTTGTCTCTTTGAACCCAGATCTTGGGATCTCCAGTCAACTAGGTTGGGTTTTCCTTCTCAAAAGTGTTTACTGCACGGGATTTAGTCCCATTCCTCTCGATGATTGACCAATTTGCTCTTTATTTAACCCTTTGATTAACAGATCCGCTATATTATCCTTCGATTTGACATAATCAATTGTGATAATTCCTATCGAGAGCAATTGTCTAATGGAATTATGTCTACGACGAATATGTCTAGACTTACCATTATACATATGACTTTGTGCCCTGCCAATTACAGATTGACTATCGCAATATATGCTTATTGCAGACACTGGTCTTGACCACTTAGGAATATCCTCAAGAAAATGGCGTAGCCATTCAGTTTCTTCAGCACATTTGTCAAGTGCTATAAACTCAGATTCCATGGTGGATCTGGCTATAACTGTTTGCTTAGAGGATTTCCACGATATTGCTGCACCCCCTAGGGTAAACACGAATCCACTTGTGGAGTTCGAGTCTCTTGATGCTGATATCCAATTAGCATCAGTATATCATTCTATAACCGTTGGATATCTCGTATAATGCAACCCATCACTACGAGTATATCTCAAGTACCTAAGTAATCTTCTGATTCCATCCCAATGATTAGTACTTGGATTACTCGTATATCTACTCAACACGTCAACAACGTGTGATATATCAGGTCTAGTACACGTCATAAGGTACATGACACTACCAATAACCCTAGCGTACTCAACTTGAAGGACACTTTCTCCTGTATTTCTTGTGAAATACTTATTTGGATCTATTTGAGTGCAGACCTCCTTTTTGTCATCCTTGTTGAATTTCTCTAATATCTTATCGATATAATGAGATTGACTTACAGCAATTCCTTCTAATGTCTGATTAATTTTAATTCCAAGAATTACATCAGCAAGGCCCATGTCTTTCATGTCAAATCTCGAATTCAACATATCCTTTGTGGATTGAATTATCTTATCGTTACTTCCAACGATAAGCATGTCATCAACATAAAGACACAAAATGACATAACCTTCATTTGTATCTTTCACGTAGATGCATTTGTCACATTCATTTATTTTAAATTCTTTTTCCAGGATTACATTGTCAAATTTCTGATGCCACTGTTTCGGTGCCTGTTTCAGACCGTACAGTGATTTAACAAGTTTACAGACTTTCTTTTCTTACCCTGGCGCAACAAAAAACCCAAGTTGTTCCATGTAGATTTTTTCCTCTAAATCTCCATTTAAGAAAGCTGTTTTTACATCCATTTGATGTATTTCCAAATTTCGCAATGCCGCTATTGCGAGTATCATTCTTATGGAAGTTATTTTCGTGACCGAAGAATATGTGTCAAAATAATCAAGACCTTCTCTATGCTTGTAACCCTTAATTACAAGTCTAGCCTTATATTTATCAATTGATCCATCTTTTTTTATTTTCCTTTTGAAATTCCACTTGTAACCTAGTGGCTTTGATCCAGGAGGAAGATCCACTAGTTCCCACGTGTGATTTTGCAAGATGGACTCAATTTCACTATTGATTGCCTCTTTCCATAGAGGTCATTCTGAATAATTTACGGCTTCTTGAAATGTTTGAGGTTCCGCTTCAAGCATATAGGTGAAAAAATTTGGAACAAAAGTTTTTTCTACCCGAACTCGTTTACTTTTCCTAGGTTCCACCTCAACATTTTCTAGGTCTAGACCATGATTTTCAATAGTCTCATAAGTTCGTTTCGACGAACTTGCATTCCCCCTAGATTTAGCCGGAAATACTTCTTCAAAGAAATATGCATTTCTTGATTCCATTATCGTATCTTTATGTATATCCAAAATCTTCGAATCATGCACAAGAAACCGATAAGCATTACTATTTTGAGCATATCCTATGAAGATGCAATCAACAGTTTTTGGTCAAATCCTAACATTTTTAGGAGGAGGCACCATCACTTTAGCAAGACACCCCCATACTCGGAGGTGATTGAAATAAGGTCTTCTACCTTTCCATAATTCGAAAGGTGTTTTCTCTTCTTTCTTACGGGGTATCTTATTTAAAAGGTAATTGATACTTAAAATAGCTCCCCCCACATGTTCTGAGGTAACCCAGAACTTATCAACATTGAATTCATCATCTCTTTCAATGTTCGATTTTTCCTTTCCGCCACCCCGTTTGATTGGGGTGAATAGGGAGAGGTGACCTCATGTATGATTCCGTGTTGAGCACACAACTCACCAAATGGAGCATCATACTCACCACCTCTATCACTACGCAACATCTTGATTTTCTTGTTAAGTTGATTTTCAACTTCTTGTTTATAAAGCATGAACTTTTCTATAGCTTCATCTTTACTCTTCAACACGTATACTAGTAATATTTAGTACTATCATCCACAAAAGTGATAAAGTACTTATTTCCGCCTCTCGTTTAGACAAACTTTAAATCACAAACGTCGCTATCTATTAAATCAAGAGGTTTTGTATTCCTTTCAACTGAATGAAAGGATGACCTGGTTAATTTAGCCTCAACATATATTTCACACTTATGTTTGAGATCAATTTGGAGTATAGGGATGTGATTCATGTTAATTAACCTTCGCAAGGTATCATAATTAACATGTCCTAATCTACCATGCCAAAGATTAGGAGACTCAATCACGTAAGCAGAAGAAACAGTTTTATTCTTGTTTGTCTTAGGCTTAATGGACATTACATTGAGTTTGAACATCCTCCCACATTCATAACCCTTACCCACATACATCCCATTTTTTTAGTACAAATTTATCCGACTCAAATACAAGACGGAAGCCATGCTTGTTGAGGAGAGATCCTGACACCAGGATCCTGCGAATGTCTGGCACATACAACAGATTCTTCAATGTCAGCTCTTTCCCGGAAGTCATCTTCAAAATGACGCTTCCTTTGCCTTTGACCTCGGATGAGGCGGAATTGCCCATGTACAAGCTCCCCAGAATCAACTTCTTCAAAATTGAAGAATATTCATTTGTCCAAACAGACATGCTTGGTGGCACCTGTGTCAACCCACCACTCCCGGGGGTTGGAATCAGTCATGCTCACCTCAGATACCACCGCAGACAAGTTGATGTCGTCAAGGTCTTCGGTGATTTCCTGGACCATGTTGGTCTCCTTTTTCTTAGGAAACCTGCAAGCATTAGATTTATGACCAGTTTTACCACAGTTATAACAGACTCCAATAAATCCTTGTGGTTTGGATCCCGACTTCTTCGAGACTCCCCCCTTAGGGCCCAGAATGAATCCTTTTTGCTTCTTCTGCTTGCCTTTCGCAGCATGTCTTCTCTGCCCATGCTCCACCACATTTGCCTTGGCGGAGGCCATCAAGTTCATGGGGCCGATTGGAATTCCTCGTGTAGCATTCATGTACTACTCTTGCACATTGATCCTTTTGAGCAGCTCGACCATGGTCATCTCCTTTCGCTTGTGCTTCAGGTAGCCCTTGAAGATATTCCACGCTGGGGGTAACTTCTCAATTATGACGGCTACTTGAAACGACTCCGCGAGTTCTATTTTTTCCGCATGGATACTCTGGAGGAGGAGTTGTAGATCTATCACCTGTTTCATACATGGTTTGTTATCTACCATCTTATAGTCAACACAGGCGACTAACTAGGAATTTCTTTTTCCCGGCATTCTCGGACTCATATTTTTGTTCCAAGGCATGCCACAACTCTCTAGCGGACTTTGTTTTACTTTATACATAATACAATGAATCAGACAAACAGTTCATTACATAATGTCTACGTAAATAATCTGAGTGATTCCAAGCTTCTAGAGCTAAGAAGAACCCTTGATTATCATCATCCTCGCTTTGAGTTGGTAGTTCTTCAGTCAGGAATCGAGCCAAGCTCAGCGTGGTCAGATAGAACTTCATCTTCTCCTGCCACCTCTTGAAGTTTGAGCTGTCAAATTTCTCGGGCTTCTCAGCATGCACAAGTCCAGCCGGACGAGTCATGGTTATCCCCCTAGTCGACGCAACGACGGGTGCGTTCGACGACGCATTAGGGACTTCAGTTTGATCCATTGCTCCAGCACCGATATCAAACTCATTGTTGATTGCATCCATAATTCTGAAACAGAAAATGCTGAATTATTTTACCGAAAATTATTATTTCAGATTACACAAATTAATGAACCGAGTCGGTTCTTTGTCTCCTGAAATTACTAAAACACGAAAATTGCCTTAAGATTGTTAGTAATATATAGGAGAATTAAATAATAATTTTCGAAATTAAAATTACATGAAATTATTGAATGATATGCAAATTGACGAAATGACGAAATTGCCCAAAAAATTTGATTTTGCGGAAAATTACTGAGTCCCGTATCAAAACGGTCTCCTTAAGGCAATTTCGCCCCCCTCACCGTAAATGGTTCATGTAAGAGGAAAATTAGGACGATTACCTCCAAGATAAAACAGTGTCGTCAAGGGGAAACAAACACGGTGTTTCCCTTAACCGAACTGAACAATACCTGAACTCGGACTTCGACGGAAATTCGAACACAACTGGAAACTCGGATCTGACTTAACTCTTGAGCAATATATCTGTTGGTAATTTTCGGGAGTGTATGAGATTGTTTTTAATTGAGAAGAACCAACCCTATTTATAGGGTTTATGGTACTCCTTGAAATCAAAAATACCAACAACTGTATTAAAATAGGAAACACTCCATTATAAAATATATTATTAGAAAATATTTCATTAGGAAATATATTATTAGGAAATATATTATTAGGAAATATATTAATAATATTCTCTTGATATAAAAAAGATAGTAACAATATTCCACGTATATTTTGCAATATTGTGAAGAATATTAAGAAAATATTTCATGATATATTATATCAACAGTAATATTTCCTAATATATTATACCAACAATCATATTTCCTAATATATTACTTCCTTCCTCATTTACCATTCATAAGAAAATTGGGACGTTTAATCCTAAGCCGACCCAGGTTGAATCAGACCGATCCAAGGGTTGGGCCAAAACCAACAGGAAAATTATAAATATGATGGCAATAATAAAATGAATTAAAAAATATTATGTATAAAAATAATCAAAGTGTGACCCGAGCTAAACCTCCACAATTAGAGATTAAGGTGACTCAAACACAAGGACAGAAGGAATCCGTAAGGATGTTCCTTTAAAGACCCAGGGACACAAGAAAAATGGGAAGCCGCGAACCCAATCGGATACGGTGGAGAAAGGGTCAATATCCACAGCAAAAGCATCTACTGTGCAAGGAAGTAAGAAAGTTCATACTCAGGGAGGTAAAGGACAAGGTGAGGTATCTAATAAGTGTTTAGATATTAGTAGCTCTATGTAATTGGTTTGGTTGTATTTATAGCTTATTATTTATGAATCAAGTACAACCTTCTAGTAATATGATTCCAGAAAAAGCTCACATGAGATCCCTTATGTGGAATGTTAGAGGATTTGGTAATCCAGCAGCTGTCAAAGCGGTTAAGCATCTCATCCAGACTCACAATCCTACTGTGTTGATTTTAATTGACACTAGACTTAGTGGCCAAAAGATGGATGACCAAGCAGGAAAGCTCCCGTTCAACAAATTTCTAGGGGTGGAAGCAAGAGGGTTTAAGGGAGGAATCCTTGTGCTCTGGAATGATTTCGAGACAAATATTACGAAGATGGCTTCTACAGAGCAGGAGTTACACTTCAAGATTCAGGTTATCCCTTCTAACCTGTCTTGGTTCATGTCTGCTATTTACGCTAGCCCCAATTTAAATGAAAGATTACTATTGTGGGATAATCTTAAATCAGTTGCCTCTACTATATCTTGTCCTTGGCTTGTAGTAGGTGATTTTAATGATGTCACAAATAGTGCTGAAAAATTGGGGGGAAATAGAGTATGCATGAATATGGTGTCTCGCTTTAATGATATGATCAGTGATTGTAATTTGATTGACCTAGGCTTTAGGGGGCCTAAGTTTACTTGGGTCAATATGTGGAGCTCAGATAGATTAATCCAGCAGATATTAGATAGGATGATGACTAATATGGATTGGAAATTCAGTTTTCCCAATGCATCTGTTACTCATCTTCTGAGAACCCATTCTGACCACTGCCCGCTTCTTATAAACTCTGGTGGGGATGGTGGCATCAAGGCTATTAGACCGTTTAGGATGGAACCTATGTGGCTTGACCACCCTAGTTTTGAACTTTTGGTTAAGAATACTTGGAATGAGTTTAGTAATAGGATCACGCCTTCCATTGATCACTTTCCTGTCAAAGCTACAGCCTGGAACAAAGAAATTTTTGGAAATGTTTTTCAGAGAAAAGAAAAAATCATTCGGAGGATCTCAGGAGCCCAAAAGTGTATTGCTAACTCTCCAAATGACTATATTGTCAATCTGGAAAAGAATCTTCAGTCAGAGCTCTCTGACATTCTGGACCAGGAAGAAAAACTTTGGGCTGCAAAGTCGCGCACAAAGTGGATCAAAGACTGGGATAGAAACACCAAATACTACCACATTTCTACTCTTGTTAAAAGAAGATGAAATAAGATCTTGGCTATTAAAGACTCGACTGGAAATTGGATCTTTGATGAGGGTCTCATTCAAGAGGAATTTCAAAAATTCTTTTCAAATCTCTTCACAACTTCAAAGGTTTCCTCAACTATGGTGGTTGATCAGCCTGATTCCTGGAGAACGGCTCTCTCTGATAATCAAATCCGCCGTCTTAACAACTCCATCACTTTGGATGAAATTAGGAAGCCACTTGGGATCTTAAACCGTTTAAAGCTCCGGGGTCGGATGGCCTACACCCGACTTTCTTTCAAAAGCTGTGGATCTGTACGGGTAGCTCTCTGAATGAGGCTATCATTGAGGTGTTTAATAGGGGGTCTATCCCGACAAGTTGGAACGAGACGTTTATCTGCTTGATTCCAAAATGTAGCCAACCAAATTCAGTCTCCCAATTCAGACCTATAAGTCTTTGCAATTCTATTTACAAGGTCATTTCAAAAATCTTGGTGAATAGAATTAGACCAACCCTGAAGGATATCATCTCTCCTTTTCAGACTAGTTTTATCCCTGGGAGAAGGGGTTCGGATAATGTCATTCTGCTTAGAGAAGTGATGCAATTTTCAAAGCAGAAACAGGGCAAAACAGGGTGTATGATCATCAAAATAGACCTTGAGAAAGCTTATGATAGAGTTGAGTGAGATTTCATCAGAAGAACACTCATTTTCTTTAAATTCTCGGATAAAGTCATTAAGTTGATTATGAGTTGTATCTCTACGTCTTCAATTGAAATTTTGTTCAATGGGGGGAAACTAGAAAAATTCTACCCGTCTAGAGGGATTAGGCAAGGGGATCCTCTATCCCCGTACATCTTTATCCTATGCATGGAATATCTGGCGTTTCTTATCGATGAAAAAGTTATGCAGGGACAATGGAAAGGAATAAAAGTGGGAAGAGGTAGCTTGACTTTATCCCATCTTTTCTTTGCCGATGATCTCGTTCTCATGGGAGAAGCGACACCTGAAAATTGTAACTGTATCAACTCGGTCTTAAAAGAGTTTTGCGAAAGTTCAGGACAGAAGGTAAATCAGGGGAAGTCAATCATGGTGTTCTCCAAAAATGTTCCAGCTACCCAAAAAACTCAGATATCAACGAGTTTACAGTTTAGAATAGTTGAAAACTTTGGATCTTACCTTGGCTTTCCTTTGGATTTGTCAAACTCGAAAGTTAGCTCTTTTAACTTTATTTTGGATAAAGTTAGAAATAAACTCTCGGGTTGGAGGGCAAAGCTGTTATCAATGGCAGGTAGAGTTACGTTGGTCAAATCGGTCATGTCCACTATCCCCTCCTACTATATGCAATGTACTATGCTTCCTAATTCAGTTTGTAATGAACTGGACAGGATTAATAGAAATTTTGTTTGGGGATCCACGGACTAGAAGAGGAAAATCCATTTGATCAATTGGGAGGAAATAACAAAGCCGAAAAAACTTGGGAGTCTTGGTCTGCAGTCGGCTGTGTATCGTAACAAAGCACTTTTGGGGAGTGGTCATTAGAAACAGAACTTTTAAGCAGAATGAAACTTCTCTCACTACTTCGAACAAAACGCCTTGTAATTGGAAAACAATTAAGGAAGGTATGACCACCCTTAAATTAGGTTCAGGGTGGGTGGTGGCTAATGGTAGAGATATTAAATTTTGGCACGATAACTGGATGGGTAATCAACCCCTGCGAGCGGCAATCTATGGTCCACTTAACTATGAAGAAGACAAACTGATGGTAGGAGATGTCTTCCAAAATGAAGAGTGAAATCTAGATAGAACTTCCTTTAACTTCCCCAAAAAATTTGTGGACATGTTTCGAGGTACTCCAGGGGACAAGACCAATGTATCCTCGGACACGCAAATATGGAATGGCACACACTCGGGGAACTACTCTACAACATCTGCATACTCTCTGTTAGCTTTTCATGACACAAACAACCAGGTGATTAATCAATGGGATTGAGTTTGGAAGATTCAGACTATCCCAAAAATTCAGTATTTTATCTGGTTATGCCTTAAAGATAGACTTGCCACCAGCAAACTATTGAACCATAGAGGATGTAATTTGAGCCCTTTGTGCCAAATTTGTTTCTCTGGGGTGGAGGACATTGATCACATATTGCGTAGGTGTAAGCATGCTAAAGAGATGTGGAATTCAGCCACTGGACCGCCTAGTCTAGCCAATCTATCGACTACCCTTTGAATGAGTGGATCAAGAAGGGTTGTCAGGAATCAGAAGTCAATATTCAAGGTGTTGAGTGGAAGTACGTTTTTCCTTATGCGATATGGAACATTTGGAAAAATAGGAACTCACTTATTTTTAATGATAAACCTGCTTTTTATTATGTTTATTCCTTATCTTTATCTCAGGCAAAATTTCACAAAAATGTTTATCTTGAGACTGACAGTGCTAATGAGTTCATTTCCATTGATATTAGTTAGGTTCCTCCAAAAGAGGATTGGTTTAAAATTAACACAGATGGTGCTGCTAAGGGAAATCAAGGTCTCACAGGAGCCGGTGGGGTCATCCGAGACTTCAGGGGTCAATGGGTTGCAGGTTCTCAAGAAATTTGGTTGCTCAAACAGTCTCACTGCGGAATGTTGGGCCATCTGAGACGGACTACTTTTGGCAAAGACACTCGGATTAAAATCTATTCACATTGAGACGGATGCCCTCTTATCCCATAAGGTAATCTATGATGAAAATATGTAAAATCATAAACTAATCCCGATCATTGCGGATTGCAGGAAGCTATTGATGCAGTTCGATAGAATGAAGTTCAGACATATTTTTCGAGAAGCGAATGCAGTAGCGGATATAATGGCGGGTGTGACGCTCAATCAGAGACATGTTATTGAAAACAACCGAGATTCTATTTTTCCATATAAACCACACAGTAGAGGAGAATATCAAACCCCATTGCATCCCCTCCTTAAACTCGTTTTTGTTTTGACAGTTGGATTTCAACCATTTTGCTAATTGGACCCCCTGGAAGTCAACTCCATCCGGGGTTCCAATATCCAACCAAACCTGTCTAGCAAAAGCACAATCCTGCAGGACATGCATAGTGTCCTCTTCACCTAGGCCAAATATTTTACAAATAGGGTTGATATCCATACCTCTTTTTCTAAGCATGCACGCGGTAGGTATCCGGTCGTGGTTGCACAACCACAGAAAGTGTTTGATTCTCGGAATATTGTCGCATTCCCAGATCCAATTCCACTTACTCAGTGTCTGCTCAATGTGGTTATGTCTTATCTGTCCGATGCTCCGGTGGGCCAAAGCCACCGATGGAATCCCTGTCGGCGATCCCAACCTTACTTTCTTGTCGCTATTTCCTTGCTTTATGCTCCTCGGTGTCGCTCTGATCCTCTCAGAAATGATACTCGGAAACTGGAAAGACAGGTTTGAGATATCCCACTCCCCATTTTCCGCAAGAATCTCCTCTAGTTTCAGCTCCTGATCCCCGAGCGCCAAGGGGCCCTGCACCAGCCCGCGCAAAGGCATCAGACCCATCCAGTTGTCGTGCCACAGATTTATACTTTTGCCATTCCCCACAATACACCCTTCACCTCCCTTCAAACACCTCTTCCCTTGGCACAGGGCTTTCCATGTAACCGATCCACCACTGTTAGTCCTCCTGTTCGGGTTAAAGTACCTGTTCTTAAGAATATTCGCCCACGGCGCCTTTGACTTCTCCATTCTCCAAACAAGATTTGTAACCATTGCCTTGTTTCTTTCCCTGGTTTGGTGCATACCTAGCCCTCCCTTATCTTTTGGGAGAGTAACGACCTCCCAGCTCAGGTGGTGCATTCTCCTCTTGTCCTCCGAAGAGCCCCAGAGGAAATTCCTGTTAAGTTTATCCAATTCTTTGCAAGTATACGAAGGCAGGTAAGTACATTGTATATAATAAGCAGGAATCAAAGACATCACAGAGTTAATAAGAATCACACGCCCCGTCATAGATAACAGTTTACCACGCCATCCCACAAGTTTAGCACGATCTTTATCCAGAATAAAATTAAAAGAATTCACCTCTTTACTCGACAGTTTCATAGGGAAACCCAAATAATCAGACAGATTATCCACCCTCTTAAGACCCAAGCAACCCGACAGCTGAGACGACGTCTCATTAGGCAAATTTTTGGAGAAAACAACTTGAGACGTATCAAAATTAATTTTCTGACCCGAGACAGAGCAGAAAACTTGTAAAATCTTCTTGATCGACTGACAATTTGCGGATGAAGCTTCACCCATTAGGATCAGATCATCCGTAAACAGTAGGTGAGATAACTTAATGGACTGTCTACCCAACTTCAGGGGGATCCACTGCCCTTTTTTAACTTCCTCCTCGATAAGGAAGCTAAGAAAGTCAATGCACAAAATAAAGAGGTACGGGGATAAAGGGTCCCCTTGCCTCAGGCCCCTAGAAGGGTAGAACGTATCCAACTTTCCCCCGTTCAAGAGAATGGCGATCCGGGCAGAGCTCACACAATTCATGATCAGAGATATCATCTTATTAGGGAAGTTAAAGTGGGTCAAGGTTTGGCGGATAAAATCTCATTCCAACCTGTCATAAGCTTTCTCTAAGTCAAATTTCAGAACCATAAGCCCCGATATACCTTTCTTATTTGCCACCGCCAACAATGCTTCCCTAAGGATCACAACATTATCACTCGCCCGTCTGCCAGGAATAAAGCTGGCCTGGAAGGGCGAGATGAGATGATGCATAAAAGGACAGATCATATTGACAATGACTTTAGACAACAATTTGTATGAGGTATTACAGAGGCTAATGAGTTTGAATTGCTTAACCATCTCAGGGTTCCCTATTTTAGAGATAAGACACAGAAGCGTGTCATTCATCTCAGTAGGAAGTTGATTTCCTTCAAATGCGCTTTTTATGAGAGTACACACCGAGCTACCCACAATCTCCCAATTCTTTTTGATAGAAAGTGGGGTTAAGCCTATCGGGTCCCGGGGCTTTCAGAGGCCCCATCGACCTTAGGGCTCCCCAAATCTCCCTCTCCGTGACCTCACGGTTCAAGAGAGCAGCCATCTGCGAGCTTAGGCTCCCAGGAGGGTTAAACACCAATCCCGGGTCAATATGGACCTCCATTTTGCCCGTTGTGAATAGCTTAGTAAAAAAGCTTTGAAAGGTGCTCTTGATCATGTTCGGGTCATAAACCCATTGTTCCCATTCATCCTTAATAGCTAGAATTTTTGACTGGATCCTTCTAACTAAGGTAGTAACGTGATAGTATCTGGTATTCCTATCCCCGTCCTCAATCCACTTAGATCTGGACTTTGCAGCCCACAGGAGCTCTTCTTGGTTCAGGACCATCGCATATTCAGCCCTCAAGGACTTTTCTCTATCAAGATCAAAGTCTGTAGGGCTAGCCGTGATTTTCTGTTGGGTCCTGTCTAACTGGTTCAGAATTTGGGCTTTCCTTTTAAACACATTACCAAATACTCTCCTATTCCAGTCTCTAGCCCTAGTCGGGAACGCCCTAGTAGCATCCTGGTGGTTATTATCAGCACAATCCCAAGTATTATAGACCAAGTTTTTAAACTCTGGGTGATCTAACCACATAGGCTCGCATCTAAACGGTCTGACTGGTCTACTAGAGTCCTCCTTATTTAACTGTAATAACAACGGGAAGTGGTCCGACCTAAGTCTAGTCAGGTGGTGCACCTTAGCATTCGGGAACTTAACCATCCAATCCGAGTTGGCCACAATTCTATCCAGTCTTTGTTGGACATAGCTATTGTTCCTACACATTTTTGCCCAGGTAAACTGGGGTCCAGAGAACCTTAGATCAATCAGACCGCAGTAATCAAGCATATCCCTAAATTTATTTACCCGGTTCAAGTCAATCGGTCTGCCCCCTTTTTTCTTCTCTTGGCTACTAACATCGTTAAAATCTCCTAAGACCACCCAAGCCACATTCATAGAATCCGAAATCGCTTTCAGGTTATCCCAAAGCTGCTACTTTTCATCTACCTCTACACTAGCATAAATGGCAGACAACATCCAGGATTGGTTAGTGACATGTACCTTAACTGAAACATGAAGTTCCTGCTCCGTTGCACCCAGAACCGTGATGTTCATCACAACTGAGTTCCAGAGTAATAGGATCCCACCACTTAGACCTCTAGCATCCACGCTTTCAAACTTGTCAAAATTCAGCTTCTTTGCTTGAGCGGTAAGCTTCTCCCCACTTAGCATGGTTTTGGTCAGGATCACCATATCCGGCTTATTCCTGCATATCAAGTCCTTGACAGCATTCATAGTCATATTGCTTCCAAGCCCCCTAAGATTCCAAGCAATGATATTTAAATTTGTGCAACTCCTATTCACATTTAAATCCCCCCCAGTATGACACCCCCCCGCATTTCTAAATGGTGTACTAATCATAAAAACAGGTAAAGTAAAGGAAAAACACTGCACGGGAGAAAGAAAACTCCCTCAATCGGAGGTGTCCCCGTCGTGGTCCAACCCCCGCCTCGGTTCCCTAGTGGCTCCACCCTTGATCCTCATGGGTGATCTACTCCGTTTGCGGTCCGAGTTCCTCCCCTTAGTGTCTCCTCTTACGCTTCCGGGTTCGTTGAGTTGAATTCTCTCGACTTGATCACGGTTGAATATCACAACTTGTTGTTGGACACAGGACTGCGGGCTTCTCATCCCTTCGCCTCCTTGCTTTCCTTCTATAAGAAGCTTAGCACGCTCCCATCGAGCTTGATTCGAGGTCTCCCTTAGCAGAGATTCCACCTTACCTCCGCTTGAAGCTTCCCCCATCGACCCAGGCACCGTGTTGAATTCCCGAAGTTGTGCCCCCTTCTCCACTTTAGGCTTCATGTTGCCAATCATGGTCAGATAAGGGAAGTGACCCCTTCCCTGGGTCGGCCCAGCACTTGTGGCCTGCTCTCTGACCCGGCCTATGGCTCCGTCCGTTAATAATTTCTCAGCCTCATGCGGGCCCGTTATGCAGTCCACTTCAGCCCGTTTCTCCTCTTCACCTTCTCTAACATGTGATTCCTCTGCCATATTGTCAGACGCCCCGTTCTTCCACGCTTTGCCTCCGTTGCCCGAGCTCCCGCCCATACTCTGCTCCACTATCTGTTCCCCATTCTCCCTTGTCCAACCATCTGCTTGGCCAGTTCAGCCGATCCGGTGGCCTTGACTTTGGAGTTCTGCCCTATTGTGGCATTTGCCGGCGGCTTCCGCTTCGATTGCACCAACATCCAGGGCCCATAGCTCCGGTTCGTCCCCTCCCCCTGGGTCGTGCCTCCTTCTTCAGAGCAATTTGTTTCCATCCTCGAGTCGGGATGTTTTGTGTTTCCCCCTCCCGCGCTGGAGTTGTTTGCCCCGCCCCCTGATCTTCCATCGATGTATCCGGGTAAGCTTTCCCATTTTTCTGGTCACAGGTTTGTTGTTTATGTCCGATCTTGCCACAGGCAAAGCATAGGGATGATAATCCCTCATACACCAAGTCTAGATGTAAGTTGTCAATTTTCAGGAATAAGGGTAATGGCTTCGTGAGGTTCATTTGGACACAAATCCTCGTGAATTTGCCTCTTGCACCATTGGTCGTGGCAACATCAATTTTAAGTAGATTTCCCAGACCATTTCCTATCTTTTCCAGAGCCTTAGGTTCATAGTATTCTGATGGGAGCATCGGAATACGAATCCATATCGCTGCAGCTGAGAAGGTTGCCTTATCCGGTTGGAATTTCGGTTCCCATAATCTCATTGTGAGAAAACTGTTGTTGACAAACCAGGGTCCCCCCTTCAGCACCGTATCCAAATCCTCCTTGATTTGGAATGCCACCTTATAGAAGTCATTCCCTAGGTCCATCATGTCAAAGTTTGCCGATGTTTTCCACATGAAATTGAGTTTTCTAGAGAGGAATCGATAATCCACAGATTTGCCGAACAGTTTGATGATGATATCCAAGACATGTTTCTTTCTCATTTCCTTCCTCTCTTCCCGGGAGAAGAAGATCTTGATGCAGTCCACGTCCGGGTGTTCATCCATTTCCTCTTCAACCTCGTTTAACAGGTAATGTTCCAAGTAGAAGGCTTTTTCAAAAGCTCCCGGATTTCCCCCATGAGTTTTGATTTGTATGAGGTTTTATGCTGATTTAATTCTTTGGCAGGCTCCCTCTCAGTCTCCATCAGATCACACGTACCCCCCTTTGGCCGTTGTAGATTGATGTTTGACGGAGGCTTACACCGAGCCTCCATCTCGGTGTGCCACCGCACGCGGTGGGAAATAATTTGCAAAAGCCGCTGTACTTCTTCGGGCAAGGCTAGAGAGCATTCAGTTTACTTATTGTCTAGCTTTGCAAGTTTGCAAGTTTGGGCAGCAAAAAATTGAAAATCATTTTTAATTAGTTTATTTTTTTGTAAAGTACGCAAAAAATAGAAAAAATTAACCCATGGGTCTTCATCGTTGTTATAACTAGTTATAACTTTAGTGCCCTTCAATTTTTTTAAAGTAAAAAATATATTAGTAAGATTAGTTTAAAAAATACAATTTAAAACTAATTTTTTTCGACCGTTTAAGTACTTTTTTTTTTTAAAATCTTACTAATATATTTTTTACTTTAAAAAAATTGAAGGGCACTAAAGTTATAACTAGTTATAACAACGATGAAGACCGTTTAAGTACTTGATAATATAAAATGTCTCTTTACACTGAGGTGGCCGCTGGATGATTCTGACGAACCGCTAACAGTCTAATACCCCCAGAAGTCAAGAGCAATTGTTCTTGCAGAAGGAGAGAGGCTCTGTGTGATCCCCCTTGCCCTAGGAATGAAACACCTGCAAATTGATGTAGAAACTATGAAGGATTCTGTAATACTGAGCAATTTCAATGCTAACTTGTTCAGAGACTATCAAATAAGAGGTGTAGTAGTTCATCTGCTTGTGGCGGCATTTTGTCCCCTGATAGAAACATGTGATATCTCCCTTTTACAAGTATCCAACTGCAACCCGGTATCTTCTTCACCCCTTTACGACCCATCTCCTTTCTCAACATCTTCTCATCAACATGTCTACCATTTGCAGCATACATGTTACATAACACCACATGAGCAGGACCATTCAACGGATCAAGCTCAAGGAGATGTTTGGCTGCACGTCCAGCAACCTCACAGTTCTTATTCAATCCACACACTCCCACCAAAGCACCCCAAACAGCACGATCAGGTTCAAATGGTAGCTTCCACACAAAATCTTCAGCTTCATCCACTTTGCCTGCCCGACCCAACATGTCAATCATGCAAATATAGTGCTCGGGACCTGGAACCACTGCAAAAATGCGTCTCATAGAATTGAAGAACTGACACCCTAGAGTTAAAACACTCACATGGCTGCATGCTGTCAGAAGGCCCAAGAAAGTAACGGAATTTGGCCAACTTCCAGATCTTAGCATGGCTACAAAAACCTGCAGACTCTCATTTACCATCCCGTGGATTGAAAATCCAACAATGATGGAGTTCCAAGAAATAGAATCTCGACAGGTCATGTCGGAGAAAATCTTATGTGCATCCTCTATCTTTCCACATTTTGCATACATCGATATCAATGCATTTTGTAGGATCAGGTCGATTTCAAGATTATACTTTAGTAATAGACCATGGTATTGCCTCCCTTGATCAAGACACGCCACTGCACCTGCAGCACCAAGAAGGACTGACAATGTTGAATCTAAAGGAATAATACCCAGAGCCCTCATTTCTGTGAATAAGCAGGCTGCCTCGTACATAAGTTCATTGTCTACATGCCCCGATATCATTACTGTCCATGCTATGGCGTCCTTGTCAGGCATCTCGTTAAAAAGGTAATAGGCTTTAGACAGGTCTCCTTCATTGAGATGACCACTGATCATACAAGTCCAGGAGATAGTATCAAGGACTGGAGCCCTTTCAAAGAAATTTCGGGCCTTTTCTAGCTCCCCAATCCTGATATACCCATTGATCACTGAATTCCATGACTGAACATAGCAGCGCTCTGCATTTTTCAACAAAATATGCTTTGCAGAGTCCATCTTTCTAAATAAAGAGTACATATGAATCAGACTTTTCGCTAATCTGCCATCCAAATCGTTAAATAACCATCCATTAACTATCAACTGAGCATGTAACTGCTTCCCCAGGAGAGGATATCCTACTCCAGCACAAGCATATGC
The DNA here is from genome assembly GCA_946814005.1 of Chamaenerion angustifolium. Taxonomy (NCBI): domain Eukaryota; kingdom Viridiplantae; phylum Streptophyta; class Magnoliopsida; order Myrtales; family Onagraceae; genus Chamaenerion; species Chamaenerion angustifolium. The sequence continues at coordinate 4,963,479 of OX328277.1, read as the reverse complement.
AAGTGATATGAACGTCTCCTCATTTGGCTCTATGTCGAGTTTCACACTCATTTCAAGAAAAAGCAGCACAGCCTCTTCATACCACCCATTCCATGCAAACCCACTGATCATGGCTGTCCAAGAAACTATATTCTTCTCTGGCATTGCCTCGAACAAAAAGTAAGCTTCTTGTACATCCCCACTTCTACAGTAACCAGACACCATGCTCGTCCAGGTAATGACATTTCTTTGATCTCCCATTTCCTCAAACAAGAGTCTTGCATCTTCCGTCCAATCATTCTCAACATATCCAGCAATCATACTGTTCCAAGTAACTGAGTCCTTAACAGGCATCATATCAAAAACCCTCCTTGCTTCCTCCAAATTTCCATTCCTAATCAACCCAGAAATCATAGCATTCCAAGACACGATGTTCCTCTCCGGCATCTCATCAAACAACCTTTCTGCCTCACAAATCCTCCCCTGATTAGCAAACCCGCAGAGCATTGAAGTCCAAGACACCACGTTTCTTTCCGGCATTTGCTCGAAAAATCTTTCAGCCTCGCAAATTCTTCCACTTTGCACGAAAGCAGACAGCATAGCATTATACGTAACTACATTCTTTTCCGGCATAATATCAAAGAGAGATTTAGCTTCATCAATAAAACCCTGTTTTGAAACCCTCGACAGCAAGGAGGTCCAATGACCAACACGGCCATTCTGGCCTCTGTGAGGCATTCCTTCAAGCAGGTTCCGTGCATCTTGGAGCCTTCGCTTTTGGAGACAAAGCAGAACCTGGGAATCACTAGAAGTAAGTCTTGGATGAAAAGCTTTGACATTTTGGGATTGGGTGCTGGAAAATCGAGGATGAAGAAGAATACACTGGTATTGCAGACGCCTGAAGGAGGGATTTGCAGCAACAACCTGAAAGATGCGCCGCATCAACTGTTACTGTCAGTAAAGTTTGTATTTGTGCCTCTGTTCTGTACGCAGCAGACGAAGAAAGGGTTTAACGACCGTAATCGACCTTTACCCAAAAAAACGACCGTAATCGACTTTCTTTACAGGAAGGGAGCGGCGGGCTTTTCTATGGGCTTAAACTTAGGTACAGAACTTCTATTTCATCCGTCAATTTAAATAACGTCACAATAAGTATTTGGTTACTAATACTTATTATACATTCAACTTTGGAATTTTTTCAAAAAGTAATTATAATAAAAAAATATTCAGAAAAATAAATATACAAAAAAAATATTTTAAATATGGGCATACACACTACCCCGGATGCGATTTAAATCACAAGTCGCACCCAAGGGTACAACGCACTACTCATTCCTTTTGTTTTTTTCTTCGACGACTCGATGTTTAATTAAAAATTAAATTATGTATCTATTAAAAAAAATAAAAAATTATAGTAAGTAGATATTTTAATTGTTATTCAAATGATATAAAAAAATATTAAATTTGAATTTACGGATTGACTATATGTGCTGCCTAAAGTTGAGATATGAAAATTTAACTTAAACAAATATAACTCAGACTCTATAAGTCCAAACTGAACACAGTTAAGAAAATTTATGGCGAAATTCAATTATCTACCTACTCTATTTTTTTGGATTTTTTTTATTAGATATATATATATATTAACATAACATTGTTTATTCTATAATTTGACTGAAATGATAAAATAAATTATGTGAAAAATTTAATTATATACTCACTCAAATAAAATCAAAAAATTACAATATGTAGTTAATTTAATTACGACATAAATGACGCTAACTAGACATTAATTTTTAACTTTCGGACTGATCGTATGATACGACACATACAAAATTATATATAGGGGGATTCTATTTGCAGACCATTGACTACTTTATATAGACCACTTTTGTTGAAAGACTAAAATGCCCTAATATCATTTTACATATTTATCCTTACCAATTTTAAGGAAATTAATTATTAAATCGACCTCATATTTTCGATATTACTAAATCGACCCCATATTATCAATATGGTGAAAAATTATCCTTCTAGCAAGTTTTGAACCTTAAACCTCTTACATACTAGCTAAAAGTTTTACCACCATACTAGTAATTTCAATTGTTTTCTTATTTACTTCAAATATAGTTATTGAAGCAACTCTCATATTATTGTATTAAACATCTCATGTTTATTTATTGATACTCTTTAGTAATTAACATTTGTTCAACGTTATTTGTTTAATTGTAGTTGTAATTTAATTATGTATCTACTAATCAATTTTTTTTAAATGATTGAAAAATAAGTAATTTTCTAAATTTAATATTTATAGACTACCAGAATACTCATTTTGAAAATATTTTTTCAATCATCTCTAAAACAATTAGAAATACTATAATATGTAGATAATTGAATTAGAACTCTAACACATATGATGCTAAGTTTCAATTTTCCCATCAACCATAAAATTTGGTCAAATTTATAAAACTTATCAAAAATTACCAACACTACTTTGACCAAATTTTATAATCGATAAGAAAGTTGAAACTTAACACCATATATGTCGTTCGAGTTCTAATTTAATTATCTAAATATTATAATATTTTTTATTTTTTTAAAGATGGTTGAAATAAAATATTTTCAAAATGTATATTATAGTAGTGTATAAATACTACATTTAGAAAATTACTTATTTTTCAACCATTTAAAAAAAAATTAGTAGATACATAATAAAATTCAAACTATAATTAAACAAATAACGTTGAATAAATGTTAATTACTAAAAAGCATCAATAAATAAATAAATGATATTTAATACAATAATACGAGAATTGATTCAATAATTATATTTGAAGTAAATAAGAAAGCAATTGGAATTACTAGTATAGTGATAAAACTTTTAGCTAGTATGTAAGAGGTCTAGGGTTCAAAACTTGCTAGAAGCATGATTTTTCACCATTTTGATAATATGGGGTCGATTTAGTAACTACGAAAATATCAGGTCGATTTGATAATTAATTTCCTTAAAATTGGTAAGGATAAATATGTAAAATGCTATTAGGGCATTTTAGTATTTCAACAAAAGTGGTCTGTATAAAGTAGTCGATGGTCTGCAAATAGAATCTCCCTTATATATTATATACTGATTGTTTGAACTGGGTCCATATTTCAGCCCAATATATGTGTACATTGGGCTGAAATATGGGCTCAGTTCAAAGTATTGGATATTTTGGCTGAAATGTTGGATATTTTGGTATTTATTTTTAAATGGGGGTATGTTTTTGAAAAAAATTCAAGAAGAATTATAGTGCAGAACGGAGCTCATGTTTTGGGCTGGGCTATGGCAATTGGCTATAAATTGGAGGAAAGGTATAAAATGATTCATTTTAGATTCTAGACGAATGGGGTTATAATTTTATAAAGTTATTTAGGTATCCCAACTAACTGTAAGCATTTACGTATCTAAATTCTAATATGGTGGCTATGGAGCTACGCCGTACGGACCTTAATATATAGGTTAGTTGAAGTTCAGTAGGCCATCATCACTGTTGCTTTGACTGGGCATTCCATTCTAAATTCTTGTATTCAAGTACTCTGTAGTTAAGTTGACCCTATCCATGACACCTTCCCAGAAAACGACTGAACCCTACCTTAATTACCCTGTAAATTCCTCTCTTCATCTTCTCTTATCATATAAAGGTTTCCAACACGATCGAGATTGCAATTTATCCCAATATTTAGTATTAATTCATGGACAATATTCGTGAATGCATGGTATGGCAGCTAGGCTCGTATGCAGTTTCTGCTCTCTTCTGCTGCATCTTCTTCGGAACCCTCGGTTTCTTCTTGGCACTAGGTCCCTAACCTCCATCCCCATCTATAATCAAACAGTTACTGAAATCAATCATGATCATCACCGAGAATAATATGAATTCTTGATCCTATTTCTGCAGTTGGAGTCACGATTGGAACGCTGATCGGAACACTGATCGCGCTGAAATCAGATAGAACTGTTGTCCAGAAAGCTGCAATTGGAGCTGTAGCTGGCGGTGTGCTCTCCATCGAAGTATTCAGGGTTACCCTATCATTCTTGCAGCCAATCGACAGATGCGGATTCAATTGGTTTTTCTCGTTGGTAATGAAACTTCTATTATGCTACTTTAAAACGTAATTCTTAACGAAACTTTCTCAAAGTCTGAATTCAAGAATTCGACAATGAATGTTTTCGATACAATTTGAACTTAAAACATAGTTTTACATTAAACTTTACTCTTAAAATATACATACTGAGTTTCAGCTCCTAACATGCGATTTTTTTTAATGAGATTTTAAGGTTTCCTTTTAGCTTTTGTGGCTAAAGGTTATATCGAGTCCAACATAAATTTCTCATTTTTTTTTGGGTTAAGTGAAGATAACGGTCTCAGTTGGGCTAGGGAGTAGAGCTATTCAAACTTGGGGCATTATAAATGGTATTAGAGTCGACCCGAGACCGTTATCAGACTTGTAAGATTGAAGGTCAAGCCCTAGAAGAATATTTGAAAAGTGTAGGAGTTGCAGGACCGAATCAACTATTGGGGTAAAGATTTTAGACTAGGCCCAAGTGTGTGCAAGGATGAAGCCAAAAAAATTATCTAGTGGAAGTAAATATTAGAGTAAGGAAAAATAGTTTAAGTAAAAAATAATCTGTGGGGCCAAGAGCAAATATGATTAAAAATGGTTAAATTAAAAATTATTGCATTTTTTATGATCAAATTTACGCATAGTTAAAAGTTGACAGGGACAAATTGTCCCCCTAGTCCTCACATGGCTCCGTTGTGAGGATAACATGCTCAGTCGGGTCGGGTTGAGTATGAGGCTCGGGTTTAGGGCGTTACACTAAAAGTCCTATTTACATGTGTTTGTGCTTCCAGCAATAGCGTTCCCGTCACTACACACATCATTTAGTGTCGTTTCTTTATTCTTTTTTTAGAAAACGCGGACGAATAATGTCACTGCCACTGCTGTTTCTACAGTTCGACTCTGCAAAAAATCATATTGCACGAAAATTCGTACCCGACTGGTACGATCCATCGGCCACCATTCCTGCAGACAATCCGAAACCATTATTATCATTGAAGAAAATCCCGAGCATGAAAATGACAAAGAACTGCTTGCTTGATTCTTCCGGGAACAGGGTTTGCTGCTCCATTTGCCTTCAGGTGCCGCCCTCCCCTACCGATGAACTTTCTAGACCATTATATACATGTGTTTCTGATGTTTTGTTCTTGGCTTCATTAATTATGTCAGGAATTGGAGTATGGAGATTTTGTGAAGAGAGTTCCTTGCTGCGTTCAACCGTTCCATCCTGTGTGCATCAACAAGTGGCTCAGAGGGCACAGTTCTTGCCCACTATGCAGAAGAAACATACTCAAGAGATGATATTGAAGTTGTAGTTGTACTACGACTGTATAGAAGTTTAGGCCATGCATATGGTAGCTACACAATTCTTTCATTAGGATTCATAAGTTGTAAATAATGGCACATGGACGAAATCAGGAAATTTGTAAGTGGGGATAATTATTAGAGTAACAACCTTGAATAAAAAAAAGAATAATTAGGTGTATGATTTAAAATGACTAAATTAAAAATTATTATATATTTTAGAATTAATTTACTTTAGGGAGAATTACTCCGTTTCTTTGGTGGCTTCCTCCCTTAAGTTGTCAAGTTCCAACTAGGGCTGACAATGGTTAGGGTATGGTCAGGGTATGCCAAATACCATAACCATACCATATTTTTAAACCACATACCATAACCATAACCATTATGGGTACAATTTTCAATACCATAACCATCAAAATAACTGTGGTTATTAACCATGGTTTTAACCTTATAACCATATTTATTCCACATGTAATATAATAAAAGACCGAAAATTTAATTTTAAAAAATACATCTATCTATATTACCAACAATAAAAATATATAGCACTAACATCATTCAACATTAACACTAACATCATTCAACATTCATATGATTCAACATTAACATTCACACCACTGAATTAACATTAAAATTCAACAAACACCCATGACGAGTAATGATTCAACACCCCTAACCATTTCACACTTGACGTATTTGTTTCTATCAATCACCATCTTCCTCAATATCATCAATTGATTTCATTTTTATGCTGTAATTTAAATTTAGTATAATATATATATATTAGTTTATTAATAATAAATAATTATTATATTTATAAAATAATCATGGTTATAACCATGGGTATAACTCAAATACCATAACCATAACCATTATGGGTAGAGAATTCATCACCATAACCGCACCGCACCATAATGGTACAGTTAACCATATTAAATAGTAACGGTTATAACTGTGGTTATGGTTTTTTCACCGCACCATTGCCCGCCCTAGTTCCAACACAAATCTTAGTTTCCTTTGCTGCAATTACCTTATTTTTTTTATTAACAAAAAACTATATATAGAGCATTTTGGTAACTTCGCCAAATTTGTATATTAATTCTAAGGGAAAAAAAATATTATTTTTTTATATATAAAAACAATCTAAAAGTTTTACTATCATAATAAAATGATTTTAAAATTTATAGAAAGTTAAATAAAAAAAATTATAATTTACAAATTGAATTTAAATATAATATATATTATTTAAAAAATCACAACGACGCAAAATTACCAAAACTCAATAATAGTTTTTTTAGAAGAACTTAAACTTAAAGATAAGTCACTATGGTCTTTATCCGAACCGTGTTGACTTATATCTTGATTCTTTCTATAACATATATTACTTTGTAGTCAATTTGAAAACATTAAATTATTATGTGATTTTACATAAAATTTGTGCTGATTTTATTATCATAAAATAATTTTAACTTCATTTTTTTGCATTTTATTAAAGATTTTATTTTTGACAAAATTAACTGTAAAAATTGGATAAAGCAAGCAAATTATTATAACTTAAGAGTAATTTACTGTAAAAGAGTTTTGTTAACAATTTGCACGTAAAATACAAATGAAACTATGAATTTAGTCTTTAACCAAAAAATAAAATAAGAGTTATATATACTCATCAGTTTGAACGAGTTAATTTCTATAAACTATACAAAATTGTTGTTAGAACCACCCATTATTAATTAAATTAGTTGTTTATTTGAACAAACATATATATTATGCAGTATTGCTGTACAATATGACGAGAGTATGAAGGTGTTGAATTAGCATTATAATGTCTATTTTAATGTGTCATCTCCCTTAAGCAACTTGAAATATTACGTATAAGCCTTCTTCTTCTTTTTTTTTTTTTTCTTTTTTTTTTTTAAATTATGATTATTTGTCAAATCTTCTGGAATGTCAACAGAAGTCGTTAGTGTATTTAGGAAGAAATTAGTAATTGGTCTAATTGTTTCTTTCAAACGGACCCACAGGTGGCTGTTAAGGCAGCTGCCTTCTGCTTAAGATTTTTTTCTCTAGCAGCCCTTTTTTTTATAGGAGCAATCCTAGTAGTTGTAAATTGTAATTAAGAAAAAAAAAATGAAGAATTTATTAAAGGGAGATTCTATTTGCAGACCATCGACTACTCTATACAGACCACTTTTGTTAAAAGACTAAAATGCCCTAATAATTTTTTTACATATTTGTCCTTACTAATTTTAAGGAAATTAATTATCAAATCGACCTCATATTTTCGTAGTTACTAAATTGACCCCATATTATCAAAATGGTGAAAAATTATGATTTTAGCAAGTTTTGAACCCTAGACCTTTTACATACTAACTAAAAGTTTTACCACTATACTAGTAATTCCAACTGATTTCTTATATACTTCAAATATAATTATTGAAGCAACTCTAATATTATTGTATTAAACACCTCATGTTTATTTATTGATGATTTTTAGTAATTAACATTTTTTCAACGTTGTTTGTTTAATTATAGTTTTAATTTAATTATGTATCTATGCTGATTAATTTTTTAAAATGGTTGAAAAATAAGTAATTTTCTAAATTTAGTATTTATAGACTACCAGAATATTCATTTTGAAAATATAGTATTTAGATAATTAAATTAGAACTCTAACGACATATATGGTGTTAAGTTTCAATTTTCTTATCGATTATAAAATTTGGTCAAAGTAGTGTTGGTAAATTTTGAAATTTTTGATAAATTTGACCAAATTTTATGGTTGATGGGAAAATTGAAACTTAGCATCATATGTGTTGGAGTTCTAATTTAATTACCTACATATCATAGTTTTTCTGATTTTTTAAGAGATGGTTGAAAAAATATTTTCAAAATGAGTATTATGGTAGTCTATAAATACTAAATTTAGAAAATTACTTATTTTTCAATCATTTAAAAAAAATGATTAGTAGATACATAATTATATTTAAACTATAATTAAACAAACAACGTTGAACAAATGTTAATTACTAAAGAGCATCAATAAATACACATGAGATGTTTAATACAATAATATGAGAGTTGCTTCAATAACTATATTTGAAGTATATATGAAAACAATTGGAATTATTAGTATAGTGGTAAACATTTTAGCTAGTATGTAAGAGGTCTAGAGTTCAAAACTTGCTAGAAGCATAATTTTTCACTATTTTGATAATATGGGGTCGATTTAGTAACTGCGAAAATATGAGGTCGATTTAATAATTAGTTTCCTTAAAATTAGTAAGGACAAATATGTAAAATGCTATTAGTGCATTTTAGTCTTTCAACAAAAGTGGTCTGTATAAAGTAGTCGATGGTCTGCAAATAGAATCTCCCTTTATTAAATTACCTATTTGGTAAATTTTTTATGAATTAATTATCAATTTGATCACTTATATTTAATAATATTAATTTTTAATTTAAATAGTTAACTTTTGATACTATTAGTGTCTCACGAGCTAATATTAAGATTTGAAGTAATGAAAATATTATTCTTACATGTTTTCTTTATTTTCCAAATAAATTAACTGTTTTGGAAAGAGGAAGGATAAGAAAAAACATGAAAAAAAATATTTTTAATATATCAATACTTAATATTAGCATATAGCGGAAGTTAGTAATGTTTTTAAAAATAAAATTATAACAAAATAATTAATTAAATAGTACAAGTTTGAATCAATTATAAATAATTATTTAACAACACTAAAAAAATATAATTAATCAAAAAATAATATTATACAAATATAAATAATTAAATACATAATTAATCCATTTTTTATTATTATTCGTATTACTTAAAGTTGTATGTTTTTTAATACATTTTCCCATTCATCTTCATCGGAAGAAGAACACATCATTGTCAATTTGTCATCACCCATGGTAGATGCCTGACTAGGGGGGATGAGATGTAGGGGTGGGCATAAAAATTGATTCGACTGAAGTGAACCTTTGTGAATCGTATCGGTTTTGAGCCGGTTCACAAACCAAACATTTTTTTTTTGCAAAAATATGAAGTGGTTCAAAAGAGGTACAAAAAACTGGTTCGCACACGGTAAACCGTACAACTTCTTGTACCGGTTTTAATATAATATAATATTTATTTTTTAAAATATCTACTCTAAACCATTAAACCAAAGTTGGTTCAATGATGATTTACAATCTACATTAGTATAATGAATTATGGTTTATGGATTATTGATTATGGTTTATAGATTATGGATTATGGATTATGGATTATGGATTAGGATTATGGATTATGGTTTATGGTTTATGGATTATTATTATGTATTATTATAGTTGTTTTTTAAAATATATATAAAGTGGTTCGGTCAAACCGGTTCTGGTCCATTTTTTGAACCGATTCAGAAGAGGTACGATAAATTAGTCAAAATCTGTAGCGGCCAAAAACTGGACCGGTAAACCGTACTTCTTTAAAATATGGTAAAGGTACGGTTCATGAACCAGTTCGGGACTGAAACGGTTCATGTCCACCCCTAGTAAGATGGGATATCTATTATATTCTAGCTGCTTATCCTCTTTGCATTTGAGTCGTTTGAGACGAAGGCAGTGATTTATTTAATGAGGGTAAAAATTACAGTAATGTTAAATAATTGTAAAGAATTGAAGTGCTGGTGCACTTGCCCAATACCGTAATTTATCGATAAGAGAAGAACTCGTTTATATAACACATTATCACTCTAAACATGATATCTTAAAAACTCTGATATCATTTTTTATTGTCATTGATTCTGGTGAAACTTTCATTCATCAACTCGAGTTGTCTGTCTCGGTAGACCTTCGTGCTTTTATATCTTCCTCTGCTCGAAGTTTTCATTTTTTGTGCATTGTTACCTCCACCACTTGTCGACGAACAACAATATATTCTACCATTGTTCTTTCGTGACTTTAAAACTCTTTTTCTAACTTTACTTAGAAACTTACCTTTTCCTCATTGGTTGAAGATCTAACTTCTAACAAGCGACGGAGTATTCCATTGATGCTCATCTTCTAGTGTAGGCATTACTATTTCAACTTTATCGGACATCTCAAAATTTCTCTTCTCCTTCTCGTCTTTATTACGAGACAAAGATTTATCCTCAACTATTGGACTTGCAACGACGCAAGAATAGATTATACCACTATTCTTATCCCGATAGTGAGATGACTTAAGGATCAATTTTTTCAATCCTTGATTCACCACTTGTTTATCATCGACTCCTCCATGGACGTCTATGCGAGGATTTAAACTCCCCATTTCCCCATGAAACTCATTTAAAATGGTTTTCTTATGTGAAGCTGATATGACATACATGCCATCCACTCGTGCACCGATGTGAACAACATTTGCATTGACCATCTCTACATTTTGAAGAAATTTCACATCATTTGGACTAAATAGAACGTACAAACCTGAATCAACTACATTCGCCACCAAGAGAAGGTTTTGTTTCACTCCTGGAACATGCTAGACACTATCAAGCTTGATTGGTGTCTCACCTTTACTGTTGATCACAACAGTACCTTCCTTCTCCACGGGGTGAATGGTGTATGTTAGGTATTGTAGCCTGATTAATATTAATGTACGCGTCTCGCGGTTCAACATCAGAAGACAGTATCATTTCACAAGCAGGGCAGTGGAAGAAGGCGGCTTGTGCTTAGAGAAGATAGATGGTGCAAAGAATCCAGTAGACATGTTGACAAAATGTGTCGATGTTGAAAAATGGGGTTGTGCAAAATCTCGGTTGGTCTTCTGTAGTTGTGTTACTACAGATGGTGTGGTGAAGATATTAATGATGATGTGAGAGAATACGTTTTTGGTAACATAATCAGTCTCCAAGTGGGAGATTTGTTAGGTATTGTAGTCTGATTAATATTAATGTACCTATAGGTTGTACTATACTGTATTTCTCCATGTATACGTATTTTGTAACAATAATAATCATTAATACAAATTGCCAAACCGCGTGGAGGTTACCCAATTAGGTGTTACCATGGAAAAACTGGGTTTTTCTTCTCTTCCTTTCCTCTTTGAAAAATCACGTGGCGTTCAACATCGTCAAGGAGAAGACTACAACCGATCTGTTGAAGGCGCTATCAAATATGCACGAAAATCCATCGACGATGAACAAGGTATATTTGATGTGTAGATTGTTCAATTTACATATGTCTGAAAATGGATCTATTGCTAATCATATCAACGAGTTTAATATGATTATGAGTCAATTGAGTTATGTGGAAATTAACTTCGAAGATGAAATTAAAGTCTTGATTTTGATGTCATCTCTGCCTGAGTCTTGGGATACTATTGTTGCTGCAATTAGTAGTTCCCGTGGTTTTGGGAAACGGAAGTTTGATAAAATCCGAGATGTTGTTTTCAGCAAAAGTATTCACAAACGAGAAGTGGGAGATTCATCGGGTAGTGCTCTCAGTGTGGACAGAAGGAGGAGAAGCAATTCGAAGGGCCAAAATCAACATGACCGATGGAAATCAAAGAATCAAGGAAAATCTCTGAACAAAGCCAACGTGATTTGTTGGAATTGTGAAGAGAAAGGCCACTATCGGACAACTTGTAAGAAACCCAAGAAGAAGCAGAATCAGAAATTAGGAGATGATACCGATTCTGTAAATTCAGCAGAAGACATTGGGGATTCTCTAATCCTTAGTGTGGACGACCCGATTGAATCCTGGATTTTGGATTCTGATGCATCATTTCATTCGTCTCCAAGCAAGGAATTGTTTCAAAATTTCAAGTCTGGAAATTTTGGAAACGTATATCTTGCTGACAACAAAGCTTTGGAGATTGAAGGAAAGGGGGATGTTTGCATAAAGACCCAATTGAGAATCCAGTGGACATTGAAGGATGTCAGATATATTCCTAGACTCAAGAAGAATTTGATCTATGTTGATAAGTTGGATACCACAGGCTACGCAGCAGAGTTTGGTAAATGTTCGTGGAAGATTGTGAAGGGTGCTATGATTGTAGCTCGTGGCACGAAATCTGGAACCTTATACACCACTGTAGGGTGTATAAACATGGTTGTTGTTGCTGAGAGTGTTTCTGGTTCATGTTTGTGGCACAACAGACTTAGACACATGAGTGTTAAGGGAATGAAGATGCTGGTTGCAAAAGGAGCTTTAGAGGGTCTGAAGTATATTGATATGGGTCTTTGTGAGAGTTGTGTTATGGGCAAACATAAACGAACCAGCTTCACAAAGACTCCTAGAGAGTCAAAGAAAGTGCAGTTGGAAATGGTTCATACAGATGTATGGGGATCATCTCCAGTTTCATCACTTGGAGGATCTAGGTTTCATGTCACCTTCATTGATGATTTCAGCAGGAAAGTATGAGTTTACTTCTTGAAGCACAAGTCAGATGTGTTTGCAACATTCAAGAGGTGGAAAGCTGAAGTCGAAATTAGACCGGATTGAAGATCAAATGTATGAGATCTGACAATGGAGGAGAGTATGACAAGTCAGAGTTCAAAGCGTTCTGTGCTGCTGAGGGAATAAGATTAATGAGGACAGTTCCCGGTAAGGCTAGGCAGAATGAAATTGCTGAGAGGATGAACAAAACATTAAATGAGCGTGCGAGGAGCATGAGGCTGCATTGTGGGTTTCCCAAGATGTTTTGGGCAGACGCGGTGAGCACAAATGCATACTTGATCAACAAGGGACCATCAACTCCCTTGGAGTTCAAGATTCCAGAGGAGGTATGGACAGGAAATGATCTCAAGTACTCATACTTGAGAACCACGACTTATGTTCATGTTGATCCAGAGAATAGAGATACTCTTGATGCTAAGGCTGTGAAGTGTTATTTCATAGGCTATGGTTCTGACTTGTTTGGTTACAGGTTTTGGGATGACAAGAACAGAAAGATCCTAAGACACTGTGATGTGACGTTTGATGAATCTGTCCTATATAAGGACAGAGAGCAGAAGGTTCCATATACTACGAAGCAAGTGGGAGTTGAGTTTGATTTGCAGAAAACTACACCCATAGAATATAATCAAACAACTCCAAAGACTGTTGCTGAAGAAGCCGTAGTGGAGCAAATGACACCTGAGCAGGTGTTGAGGAGATCATCCAGAACCATCAGAGCACCAGATAGGTATTCACCTTCATTACATTATTTGTTGCTGACTGATGAAGGGGAACCAGAGTCCTTTGATGAGGCCCTACATGTGGAGGATTCAATCAAGTGGGAGCAAACCATGGATGATGAGATGAGCTCACTTGATAAGAATGACATGTGGTTGTTGACTGAATTTCCTGTAGGGAAGAGAGCCTTGTTGAATAAGTGGGTGTTCAGAATCAAGGTTGAACCAGATGGCAGCAGACGGTTCAAGGATCGGTTAGTAGTTAAAGGGTATTCACAAAGGAAAGGTATTGATTATGCTGAAATATTTTCTTTTGTTGTGAAATTAACTACTATCAGGATTCTATTGAGTATTGTTGCATCGGAAAATTTGCATTTTGAGCAAATGGATGTAAAAACAGTATTTTTACATGGAGATCTATATACAGCAACCAGAAGGTTTTGTTGTTCCGGGCAAGGAACACATGGTGTGCAAGCTCAACAGGAGCTTGTATGGATTGAAGCAAGCACTGAGGCAATGGTACAAGAGGTTCGACTCCTTCATGACCAAGAGTGGCTTCTGCATGAGTGAAAAGGATATGTGTTGTTACTTCAAGAAATACACTGATTCTTACGTATTTCTACTCTTGTATGTGGATGATATGTTAAAGGCAAGTATGTCTTCAGTGTTTGAGATTAAAGACTTGGGTGTAGCGAAGTAGATTCTTGGGATGAGGATATCTCAGGATAGATCTGCTGGCACCTTAAGTCTATCCCAGTAGAAGTACACTGAGAAGATAGTGGCCCGATTCAGGATGACTGATGCTAAACCCAGGACTACTCATTTGGCAAATCACATAAAATTGTCAAAGGGGCAGTCACCCAAGACAGCTGAAGAACGTGAGTAGATGACACTGGTTCCATATGCCTTAGCAATTGGGAGTTTGATGTATGTTATGGTATGTACAAGACCTGACATAGCACATGTAGTGAGTGTGGTTAGCCGTTACATGGCAAATCCTGGGAAAGAGCATTGGGAAGCTGTGAAGTGACTTATAAGATATCTAAAAGGTACATCCAGTACTTCACTTCGTTTTGGCAAAGACAAAGTGATTCTGTAGGGTTTTGTGGATGTTGATCTTGGTGTTGATGTGGACTTGATCAAGAGAACATCCCGATACATTTACACCATAGGTGGTACAACAGTGAGTTGGATGTCCAGACTTCAGAAATGTGTTGCTCTTTCATCGACTAAGGCTGAGTATGTGACAATAGCTGAAGCTGGGAAGGAGATGATATGTCTGACAGATTATTTGGAAGAGTTGGGCAAGAAGCAGAGTGAGAAGATTCTGTATTTAGATAGCCAGAGTGTCATACAGTTGGCTAAGAATCTAATCTATCATTCTAAGACTAAGCATATCAGAAGGCGGTATCATTTCACTCGCAGGGCAGTGGAAGAAGGCGACTTGTGCTTAGAGAAGATAGATGGTGCAAAGAATCCAGCAGACATGTTGACAAAATGTGCCGATCTTGGAAAACTGGGGTTGTGCAAAACCTCAGTTGGTCTTCTGTAGTTGTGTTACTACAGATGTTGTGGTGAAGATATTAATGATGATGCCGAGAGAATACGTTTTTGGTAACATAATCAGTCTCCAAGTGGGAGATTTGTTAGGTAGTATAGTCTGATTAATATTAATGTACCTGTAGGCTGTACTGTACTGTATTTCTCCATGTATACGTATTTTGTAACAATAATCATCATTAATACAAATTGCCAAACCGCGTGGAGGTTACCCAATTGGGTGTTACCACGGAAAAACTGGTTTTTTCTTCTCTTCCTTTCCTCCCTGAAAAGTTGTGTTCTTTTCTAAATTGTGATCAACTTCTTCATCCGATTTGAGTGTTTGTTGAGAATCGATCCTAACAGTGTCATCCTTCATAACTTACAAGATGACTCTGTATTACCACCAACCTTGTTCTTGGCGTCATTCTCCTTCACTTGAGCCACGAGCGCACAATGATCTTCTCCTAGCTTGATCCCAACCATTTTCTTAGCCAATGATTCTTATGATGCTAGAAGATTCACAAATTCCTCCAAGGACGATTGTTGAGCCCAACCTTGAATTGACGTAATAAACGATATATATTCTAGACGTAATCCTCGAATAAAGCACTGCTTTATTCGCGCCTCTGAAACTGCCTTCTCGAGTTTGAGTAAATTAATTTCTGAACACAAGTTCTTAACCTTTAGACAGAACTGTGAAATCGAAGACTCATCCTGTTTCGCATTCACTAGATCGGCCTCCAACATTTCTAGTTGAGACTCATTTTTCTTGTTGTACAACTGTTCTAGATTGAACTGCCAGAGGTGCATCGTGAGATATGCTCAAACACCCCTGATGATATCGATCTTTTCAAGGAAAATTCCGCCTTGGCATTCCTCCGCTTCCAGTGCTTGATCTCCTCACCGTTGACGTCGTTCTCCTTCGGGGATGTAGTGTTACTCCCTCCAACAACATCCCACAAGTCGCCACTTATGATATAGGACTCTATGCAAGACTTCCAAATCCGGTAATTAGACGGATTGAGTAGCTCCATACCTAGTCCAATTACACGATCGTCGACATCCATATTTAGAGTACTCAAGTTCTTCAATCAATGATCTCGACTTGTTCAGTGTTATCATGAACGTGACTCTGATACGAAGTAAAGAATCGAACTGTTGGTGCACTTGCCAAAGACCGTAATTTATGGATAAAAGAATAACCCATTTATATAATACTTTATCACTCTAAATACGATATCTTAGAGACTCTTACACAACTCACACTTTGTGGTGGTACTCGTTGTTGGTTTTACAAATGACTCAACTCCTATTTATAAGACCCTGACGAAATCTCTAGACTAAGAACTCCCTAAAAATTCTCTAGAAACCCACATAAGATACCTATTCTAGAATATCCTAAGAAACTCTAAAGGATATCCTAGAATTTACTTAGTCCTAGAATTATCTAGATCCAAACTAAACCCTCATCATACTAGATTATTCTTTTAAGCCCAACTCAAAAAAAAATTCAAAGTCAATGTTGTATTTCAACATAAATTACAAAAAATATAGTGGGTCTATCAACTTTAAATAATTATATATATCTGGGAAAAGTACCAAACTGGTACCCGAACTTGTAGGTGATTAGCAAGTAGGTACCTAAATTTATTTTTGTAGCAAATAGGTAGCCGAACTTTTGAAAATTAGCAAATAGGTACCTACCGTTAATTTCCGTTAAAAATAAACGGAAAATGTCACGTGAGTAGCACGTGAGGAGCAACCAGGTACCTGAACTTACACAAATGAACAAGTAGGTACCTAAACTGGTTCAAGAACCGGTTCGGTCGAACCACTTTTTTTTTTTGTAAAGTAGGGTTTATATACCAAACACATGCATGGATCGACTCCAGACGTTCTCGGAGTGTTCCTTGATGAACCGAAAACATCTGGAGTCGAGCCATGTATATGTTTGCTATATAAACCCATTCGGTTCGGTCGAAGCACTTTATTTTTTTATATAAAAAAGTAGGGTTTATATACTAAACACATGCATGACTCAACTCCAGACGTTCTCGGTGCATCAAGGAACACTCTGAAAACGTCTGGATTTGAGCCATGCATGTGTTTGGTATATAAACCCTACTTTTTTTTAAAAAAATAAAGTGGTTCGACCGAACCGGTTCTTCAGGTACCTACTTGCTCATTTGTGTAAGTTCAAGTACTTGGTTGCTCATTCGTGTAAGTTCAGGTACCTGGTTGCTCCTCACGTGACATTTTCCGTTTATTTTTAACGGAAATTAACGGTAGGTACCTATTTGCTTATTTAAGAAAGTTCGGCTACCTATTTGCTACAAACAAAAGTTTAGGTACCTACTTGCTAATCACCCACAAGTTCGGGTACCAGTTTGGTACTTTTCCCTATATATATATATATATATATATATATATATATATAAATTTACGTAGTGCTAGAAATTGTGGGGGGGTTAATTGTCTGCTCAACCTTAAATGGCTCCAACCCTAAACCTGCCCATTTAGGGTGAGCAATAAGACCGTTTGGACCAAGACCAGATCGACCGAGAACAAACCAAAAAAACCAAACCATTTGTGGACTGAAACCAACGGTTTCTTTTAAATGGTTTTATCGGTTCTGGTCTAAATTTCGGTCTTAGACCATTGGAGACCATTTAGACCGGACCAGTTTGTTTTAAAAACATGTCGCTCAGTTTATCAGTCTTCACGGAATCAAAGCTCTACCATCCACTCGACGCTCTTCATTCTTCTTCTTCACATTCACTCGACGCTCTATCAAATCTTCACAGCTCAAGCCTCCAGGTCCAGCATTCTTCACAGCTTCCTTTCCACCTTGCCCACGCGGCCATACACAGAAGGACGAGGACGACTGCAGACCACGGTTGCATCTCCGCCTTCCGCCTCTAACTTCGCGTTCATCTCCGAAACTGAAAATATACGTCTCCTCGCTATGGTAATCTCCTCCTTGCCACTTAATCCTATAAAATTAAGGTATTTTGATAATATTTACATGGCCATGGATGTATATATATGTATGCACGTAAACTGTTCGATGAAATGCCTAAAAGACTGTCATATATATAGAAAATTGTATTTCTTCTTGAATTTCTAGCGACTGTATTTTCAAAATTTCTTATTTCTTAAATTTGTATTTAACAGCTTCATCAAGCAGTGTGCCTTATTAATTTCGGAAAATAGGGTCTTTTACCATTTATATTGCTCAACTTGGGGACCTCATTGATAGTAATAATGTAATGTATTTGTTTGCAATTGCATATGTCATCAACATCAGGTGTTAGTGAGATTGTTGCCGAGTTGAGATCCATCGATGATCCAACATTTGATAATCTAGGTGTAGAAATTGAAGTTGTATCTGCAACTACGTCAAAACCTCCACGACCTGAAAGTAGTAGCACTTCCAGGAAATTTCAGTCTAAAATATGGCTTCACTTTCAGACACTCGCGGATGACAATAGTAAGGCTTCTTGCAATTATTGTCAAAATATATACTCTTATCGTTCTTCATCAGGAACTAGTTGGATGAAAAATCATCTTAGTCGGTGCATTGCTTATTCTCCCAATAAAAAGCAAGACAATAAGAAGGAGAAAACATGTTCTCTTGAAATCACATAGACATCATGGAAATTTGATAATGATATTGCTAGAAAAGAAACTTGTAAAAATGATCATTGATGTTGAGAAACCATTTCGTCTTGTGGAGAGTGATTCATTCAGAGAATTTATGGAAAGTTTGCAACCCAGTCTTGTATTGCCTTCAGGCTTTACTGTTGCCCGTGATTTTATCAGTTTGTTTAATGAAGAAAAGTTCAAATTGAGGCAGTATTTTCGAAAAGCAAGCAAATAGTTTTTCTTACTACTGATACTTGGACTTCAATTCAGAATCTGTCTTATATGGCTTTGACTGCTCATTACATTGAAGATGATTGGAAGTTGCATAAGAAAATCTTGAACTTTTGTCCAATTTCTAGTCATGCTGGAGATGTGATTGGTGCAACTATTGAGAAGTGTTTGCTTGGATGGGATATAAATAAGGTTTTGACAGTGACTGTTGATAATGCAACTTCTAATGATGTTGCAGTCAAGTATTTGAAGAAAAGGTTTCCAACATGGAATGCATCAATCTTAGAAGGAAAGTTTACTCATGTCAGGTGTGTTTCTCATATTAACTGTAAAGGATGGACTGCGTGAGTTATATGAAAGCATCTTAAGAATCCGTTCTGCAGTTAGGTTTTTTAGACTATCTCCTACTCGAATGCAAAAGTTTAAGTATGATGTGGAACAAGAGAGACTCATTTGGACAGGCAACCCATGCTTGGATGTTGAAACTAGATGGAATTCTACTTTTCTTATGATAGACTCATATGTTAAGTACAGAAAAACATATGAGTTTTTAGAGAAGTACAAGCGAAATTCTAAATATGTATCTGAGCTTAGAGATAGTACATGATTGCCAACTGAAAATGATTGGGACGAGGCTAGTGCTATTTTGCCTTTCTTAAAATATTTTATGATGCCACTGTTCGTATGTCTGGATACTACTATGCTACAAGTAATGATTGCTTGTTTGAGATTTGTAAGATCGCAATTCAGATTATCGAACATCTTCAAGATCCTATATTTAAGTCAATGGCTAAAAAAATGAAGGCAGAGAATGATAAATATTGGGGAAATGTGAAGAAGGTGAACTTGCTATTTTATGTAGCTGTTGTGCTTGATCCTCGACGGAAAATGAGATTTGCTGAGTATATCATTGAAGAATGTTATGATACTGACACAGCATCTGAGCTAAAGAATGAATTGCATTCAACAGTGCAATTACTGTTTGAGCAATATCAGAGATCTTTAAATAGGTCGAGCACCTGTGACACTATGGAAGGTTCAACTACGAGAGTTCGAACTAATAAAGTCGTTAACAATCAAGACGATTTGTTGAATTTGAGATTTAAGCGTAAAACAGGGATACAAACTTATGATCTATGTGAAAAGTCTGATATAGAAAAGTATTTGGAAGAAGCTCTTGATAATAGTTCAGATTTTGAGATTTTGTCATGGTGGAAGAAGCACGGTTCAAGGTACCCCATTGTTGCAATGATGGCTAGAGATGTGTTGGTTATTCCCGTGCCTACTGCGGCTTCTGAAAGTGGTTCTAGCATTGGAGGACGTGTATTGAATAGCAGGTAAGCATGCACAACTCTCATGTCCTCTCCTTGTCTGCCCCGATAGTTAGAGATGTCGGTTCAGTCCCTCTGAAGATCCAGTCCTCCATCGCCTGCTGATTTGACCCTCTAGCATCCAGTTTGATCGCATGCTGTCACACCGGGTGTGTCCATCCACAACCCACGACCAGGTATTCCCTAGTCTCCACCTCATCACATGTTGGGCAGATCGGTGCTATTGGGGGGATTCTCCTTGCCAGGTTCGACCGGACAACGATGACATTAGCTCGGAGATTCCACATGAATGACTTGACCTTCGACCAAGCCCATGCTTCCCATATGTTCGTACATCTAGCTGATGCCGGCAAGGTCCCTGGTTTTGATGTTTGATCTCGGTTCTTCAGTCGGTGGTAGACTGACCTCACCGTTGTTGCTCCATCGTTGGTGAAGGTCCATCGAATGGTGCCCTCCCGCGCTTGTATGGGCAAGTAGACGTTAAGGACTGCGTCCACTTCAGTTGGTGCCACCTCCTGTCGGACCGCAACTGCATTCCACCTCCCCTGGTTGATCAATTCGTCCACTCTAGCCTCATCCCGAGCATCAGTGTTACCGATTCTGTTGAGTAGACTAAAACCCGATGGCATTGGCACCCATCGGTCCGAGAACGGCCTTACCGACATGTCGTCCCCGATCGAGCAAACCCCCTCCTCCCTGATCATGTCACATCCCGTTAGGAGGCTAGACCTCCTTCTCTCCTTGTATCCATGTCCCATATGACCCTCTGATACACACAATCTTATTTGTTCTTCTCCTCGCTAATGTCGTCTGGTGGAAGTATTTAGTGTTTTTGTCTCCTTGGGTCAACCATTTTACCCTCGATCGATGTTTCCAGTATATTTCCTCCATCTTCCATGGAGCATCAAGACTAGATTTTAGGGCTCTCTGCTTGTCCAACTCGTCATCATTCAACCTCCTGTCTCCCAAATTCCTCAATTGTCGCTTCACTTTGCTTATCTCCATCACATTGTGCTTGAACTCTCTCTTACTCCACTCTATAAGAGAGAGTTTACATGTTGACAGTTTCTGCTTGAGGCTCTCCAACTCCCTGGCTTGTCCAACACTTCCCTAAGCAGTTTTGATAATGTCAAAGCAATTGGCTCTTTCAAACCACATCTTCTCGAAGTGAAATCTACTATCCCCTCTCGGCTCCTCTAACTCCAGGATTATTTCTAGTGGTGCATGGTTTGGTACTATTATAAGCCCATTGATACATTGAGATTGTGGACATAACATTCCCCAAGCTCGATTAATCAACACTCAGTCCAACCTTTACATTACCCGATCATTTTCCCTTTTGTTATTCGTCCATGTCTGCATCTGGCCTTTGAAACCATGGTCTTCCATTTGAATGTCCTCTATCATGGTGTTAAACCGATCTATCTTACTATGTTCTTTCCTCCCTCCTTCAATCTTTTCTCCATGGTGTGAGATGTCATTGAAGGCCTCAACACATATCCACGGTAATCTGCGGTTTCTCCCAATATTATTTAATTGCTCCCAGTTTCTTACACGGTTTGATGGAGTCGGGTCACCATAGACCCACGTTATAAAGAATTCTTCCCCTATCATGCGGCCTCCCACCCTACATTCTATGAAATTCTTGTCTTTGAACAAGATGTCCACGTCCATATCCTTGGTCCACAATAACGCCAACCTTCCACTTGTTCCCGTTGGCATCACGTAACAAGCGTTGTCCATACCCACCATTCTTCTAACACGCTCATAGGAGGCCCCAACCTATTTTGTTTCCATCAAAAAATCCATATGAGGTTGAGATATCTTTATTAGGTCTTTTAGATGGTGAACCGTCAGGGGAGACCCCAATCCTTGACAGTTCCAACCGATTAAGCTCATTGGGTCCTTGTGGCTGTTGGGGGACAACCACCAGAACCTATGTTTGTGTCGATGAAGATATGATCATCTGTCTTCGCTCCCATTTCATGCGAATTCTTAATCTGGATCGGTTTTATCTGTCCTATCCCCGGTCTCCGAGCTGTGGCCTTGCGGCCATTCCCCGTCACTACACCTCCTACTTGTGTTTCACTTCTTCCACTCAGCCTTCTAGTTCTCTTGCCCCCGTGAGGTTCAAACCGTAGTTCTCCCCTTTTTTTCTACCCCGTCCTACTGGTTGACCAACCATTTACTTCGGTTTGCCTTTGATCCAGGCCCTCAACAACAGATGCATCTTTACTAGGTATAATGGTTGATTGGTTTGGCTTCATTGTGGCCTGGTTTGGCGTGTCCTAGGTTTGGCGGCCTGAGTTGGTTCTTTTGTAGTTTTCCAGGTTGATCTCTTTCGTTAGGCGTGGTACGCTTTCCCCAGGTAACTCCAGGTGCAGATCCACCCAGTTTTGTAATTCTCTTTCGTTGTGCCACTCCCGGTCTGCTTGTAGGGGTTACTAGATTTCTTCATTTTGTTGGCCATATTGGTGGTTGTTTTGTATGTTGATTGGATGGGTACTGGGTGGGAGTAACGCAACTTCCATGGGTATCTCACTAAGGTCTAGAAGTCCGGTCGTGCCAAAGGGGGAATTAGAAGATGACTTTGACACTTCGATTTCCGTCGGGACGTGGTGATGCATGCAGTTCTATTTTGCAAACTCAGGATTCTGAGTCCCTCCCTTGTACCTCCTTGTTGCATGATGGGTTTCGTGATGTTGGGTTCTCCTCCATGAGTCAGCAGTTGCCGATGTATATGCTAAGGTCTCGGCCTTGTCCCTCTCCGATGTTGATTCCATAACATCCCTACACGACCTCATGGTTGTACTCCTCTATTGGTGTCTCTCTCCCCCGTCCCCACCAATGTTGTGGGTTCGGATGTGTGTCCTTGGTCTTACTCCAACAAGCCACGACCCATACAACGGGAAGCCATGCTTGATCTCGGACATTGCCACTTCCTCTGCACAGGTTTGAGAGGTGTGACCCAACCTACCACATCTGTAACAGTAATCCGATAGACGCTCATACTTGATGTTAGCCCACTTTTCCAGCCCTTGCGCGTCCACCCATCGACATTCTTCCTTCAAGGGCAATGTGGTGTCTATTTATATCTTCATCCGTAAGATAGTACGTTTTTGCATAACCTGATCAGCCTCTACTTCTAAGCACTTCCCTACCGAATTCCATATCCTCTTAGCATTCTCCTCATTGAACATATCCATGCTAAGACCATAAAATTGAATGCTACTATGCATCATACGATGCCTAAGCCGGAACCGGAGAGAGTCGCCTACACCGGAACCGGAGCGCGCGACCATAGCCTCGAGCCCAGACACCTTCATAGCCGTCTTCCTTAACCTGAAACATCAACAGGAAACAATCGAAAGATATCTGCAGGAATCAGTTGTGGAATAGAAATTGCAGCAAGTGAAAATAGGACTTTTGGACTGTTGGGGCTTCAGTGGACGTAGACGAATTCTATTTGTTGCATGGGGATGTCGCTTTCTTCAATTAAAGTTGCTGGATTGCTGTAACTTGGCTCCAATGGGAAGATGCAAACTTTCAATCCTTGATTGACAGTGATGGAACCCTTAGCTTTCGTCCCTCACAGATGCAACTCTAGAAAGAGAGTGAATACGACGCGTGTTGTAGAGGTGTGACGGCTTCTCTACCACAATACGACGACACAGTGGTAGAATGGAGTTTTTGCACTCTATCTATGATTAGAAATAATATTTTATTATAAATATAGATATTAAATTAGATTAATTATTATTATTATTTTCATATATTATATATATAAAAAGGAGTGTAGCCTTATATTCTAAAATATATAATAGGGAAGAAGTTAGAAGGTACCGTATCACTTCTTCATTTCATATTTCATTTAAAATACCATATCACTTTCGAAATGATTCGGCTAACCTAATTTAAAAGAGGGGTTAATTGTCAATTTGCCCCCTAATGTTTGGACCGAATTTAAGATTTCCCCTTAAAGCTTAAAATTTTAAATTTTAGTCCTAATGTATGGACGAAATAAAAAATCACCTCATTCCGTCTTAAGGCCGTTTATTTGTAACGGTAAACCCGACACGTGCCTTGCACATGCATTTTCTTAAGAAAAAAAGACACAAATGCCCTTATTTGAACAGGATTCTTTTCCTTAAACCTAGACAGCAGTGGCAAAATCCCAGATTCTTTTTCTTGAACTGATATTAATCTCAACCTCTGATAATGATAAAATCCTCTGTAAATCCTCTGTAAGACTTTCTCAATTCCTTCCAACCTTGAGTTCTTACTGCTTGAGTTCCAACCTTGAATTCCAATCCTCTGCAAATCCTCTGTAAAATCGTCTCACTGCTTGAGTCTGGCAAGGCATTGGTGAATAATACCTTACTTTCAAATCATTTGATGGGTAATAATAATCGTAATTACTAATTATTTGAGTTTGTAATTATAGTTCTTCAAATCGTAACATTTTCACTGCATTTGCAGGCTTGGCCACTTCACTGTTCCTAGAGAGATGAACGAGGTCTGCAGTTGGGTTTCTGGGAGGCTCGGGCTCGATGGGATCCGGATCAGAGTAATACGAAAAATAAGACCCGGATTAGGTCCATAAACGTTCAACTTTTTCTGAGAGGTCTTTCCTTTTACTACGTTAATGGGTTGTGTAGATGTGCTGGGTGAAGATGAAGCTTCAATTTTTCGTTGAGGTTCTTTCTTATAATAATCTATCATTGACCAATGCCTCCATGTATGCTAACTTATCTAAAGCAGTCGACACCCT
The DNA here is from genome assembly GCA_946814005.1 of Chamaenerion angustifolium. Lineage (NCBI taxonomy): Eukaryota > Viridiplantae > Streptophyta > Magnoliopsida > Myrtales > Onagraceae > Chamaenerion > Chamaenerion angustifolium. Next base: position 4,938,439 of record OX328277.1, on the reverse strand, counting down.
TGCCTCTGAGATATGAACCTGTTAAAGTTCCAGGTATATGATATATATAAACAATCTAGTAACTTCCACTGATCCAAGGTATTATTTAACAGGCATTCACCTATGTATGTGCTTGCGCTAATTCGTCTTGTAACCCAACCAAGTCTTTCTTTAGGATGACGATGGATTTGTACAGAGGATTTTATCATTCTCAAAGGTTGAGATTAAGATCAGTTCAAGGAAAAAAATTTGGGATTTTGCCACTGCTGTAGGTTTAAGGAAAAGAATCTTGTTCAAATAAGGGCATTTGTGTCTTTTTTTTCTTAAGGAAATGCATGTGCAAGGCACGTGTCGGGTTTATCGTTTTAAATAAACGGCCTTAAGACGGAATGGGGGGATTTTTGATTTCGTCCATACATTAGGACTAAAATTTAAAATTTTAAACTTTAAGGGGAATCTTAAATTCAGTCCAAACATTAGGGGGCAAATTGACAATTAACCCTTAAAAGAGATACGTTTATATGTAGCATGGTTCGGTTCGAACGATTTTATTTTGGCACTCCTAGAGACCGTTACGGACCCTTTCCACAACTGTGAGAGAAGGGCGAAGAAGAGAGTTGTACGAAATGTCCAAGTCCAGGAATATTGAGGGTTCAACTAATCAAAGTGAAAACCTAAAGGACTGAATTACTTCTCTTCTCAATTTGGTTCTGGCCGTTACCCTCAATTTCATCCAGACGAGGTCCCCAAATCCTCTGTGTATCGGTGGAATTACGAGATACGATGATGCTTCCGGTGGCTGCTCGCTCTCGTTTGTGCTTCCTAGTCTTCTCTCTATGCATCTTCATCATCTGCTTTGTGGTTGGTCCGAGCTCACAATTTATGCCGCCTGCAAGGCCAGACGGGTTCGTCTATTCGACTCACCCAGTTGACTCGGATACCATCGTCATCGAATCATTCTTCGACCCCGTCTGCCCTGATAGCGCAGACGCCTGGTGGCCTCTCAGACAAGCGCTAGATCACTATGGCAGTCGCGTTTGGCTGGTTGTCCACCTCCTTCCGCTGCCGTGAGTATTTCAAATTCAAAATCCCTGCTTTTGTTTACACATCTTATAAATTCAGATTTGATTGTAAATTATTCCGATTTCTGTCACTAAGTAAGCAATTGAGCATGTGCTTTGGGTTGGAGGGTGAATATCATCATGTATAGATGAATCAATTTTTAGGAGAGACTATCCATTTTAAGAAATTACTAAATGTTAAGGTGGATAGTAGGAATTAAGCAGAATCTTAATGATTTAGGGTGGATGATGTTGGATTTGCAGATAACTTCTTCGGCAGTTCGGATCAATTTAATATGATGGTGGACTATCTTGTGTTATAAGTCGAATTGGATTACACCGACAATTAAGAGAATTGTAAAAAACTAAAACTTAGGTTTGCTTTCTTTTGCAAATTCAAGCCTTTTTTTGTGATACTGAAGGAACATCCGTATTAGATTGTTATCACTTGGATAATCCCTTATGCAAATGTGTCTCATTCCACTTCGAAGCAGGAATTTATTGAACTCAGATTGGACTTTATGAGGTGATTAGATTAGCAACTAAGGGAATGTGGAAAGAACGAAAGATTTACTTGTCCACTCTGAATTTTGTTCCCAAACGGCTAACTACCACTCCTCACCATAAGCTTTTGATTGGATTGAAGTTACTCTTGATAGTGATCAGGTATCGAGGGTTCTTCAGAATACTTAACATAACATTGTCCGACAACTTGGTCTTGTTTCTTGGTCATGCAGTTTCCATGACAATGCCTTTGTCACTTCACGTGCTCTGCATGTCATAGACTCGTTCAATAGTTCTGCAACGTTCAATCTTTTGGAGTTGTTCTTCAAGCAGCAGGTAGGTACTTCAAGCATTGTATATAACTAACACAGTATGTCAAGTTTTATTGCTATTAATTTTCATTGATGAAAAAACTTCTCTGCAAAATATGGATAGTACTACAGTACAAACCCTAGCTCATCTTTGATGGATCCTACGTTCAACAGGAGAAATTTTACAACTCCCAGACCTTTGATTTACCAAGGTCTGCTGTTGTGAAACTCGTTGAACAATTTGCCACACAAGTTATTGGCAACTCTTACTATTCCGATGTACTTGAAGGCTTCAAAAATCGCAAAACCGATCTCAAGACAAGGGTTTCCTTCAAGGTAAGTAATAAGAATACGAAGCCAACTGATGCAAGGGTTTCATAAAATCACTCTAAAAACTTCTTCTTTTTCCCACTGATTTTGCAGCTTAGCGCATCAAGAGGAGTTTCTGCTACGCCCTCCTTCTTCGTGAATGGATTCATACTTCCTGACGCTGGATCTCCAATAAGTTTCGAAGGATGGAGAGACATCATTGACCCTTTAGTCGCTGCAAAGGCCAAAACTGGAGAGGACTACCTTCGTTTTCTATGGTGAAGGACGGCATAGCGATTCGATGTCTCGTTCTCTGTATTCTCTTGCTGTTCATTTACAGAATTTGTAAACTCACCCAGAACTGCTAACAGTGTAGCATGAACACCAACCTTTTTTTATGCAGCATCAATAAAAGTAGGGTTAATTACTTAATTGGTTACACATGTTTGACCATTGTTCAGAATGGTTACACATGTTTCAAAATGTGAGTAATTGATTTTGCTGTGTCTAATTGGTTTTTCTACTGTTCATCGTCAAAAATCATCGTTAATAACTATTCTAACATATGAAATGACAATATTACCCCTCTTTAATTGGTTTGTTAACCCTAAACCATATTCTCCAACAAGCAGAAGAGAAACCCAAACTTTCGTCAATGACGACCACATTCAAGGTGATCATCGTTGTTGTTCTGGGAGGATCAGTGTTGGCGGCTATTGAGCTTTGTCATGCACTGGTGTGGAAGTCCAAGAGGTTGAAGTTGCATAAGCAAGGTGTTGGAGGGCCGCCTCTGACACTTCTGGTCGGCAACATCCCTGACATCAAAAAAAAAAATCCAGAAGGAAGCAACATCACATGTTGCAATCGAATCATCCACCATCCGACAATGATAATCATCATGCTTAGTCGAGGAGGATTATTCCTTTTTTACATTACTGGAGAAATCAATACGGTGGTTCATTCTGATTTTTGGTATCTTTTCTTGATCTGGGCATCAATTCATGCTTCATTTTGAGTTTTGATTAGTTTGGTCTAGCTAATTAGACCAATGAAATATTTCTCTCTTGCCAATCAAAGACAATAGAGAGACATAGAAGCTTGACAAAGAGATTCAAAAGATGATTTTGGAGGTGGTGAAGCAACGACAAGACGGTGGTACCTGCGTGACGGTGGAAGAATGAATTTGTATCTAAATTCCGTCTTTCAGCATATTGAGGCGCTAAGTAATGAATGAGTTGCATACCGTAAAACAATCTGGTCGATGACCTGGGTGGCGATACACTTCTTCTATCTGCATTAAAGTTTCAAACTGAGGCTAATTTGAGATTATAGTAAAAGAAATAGACTGTTAGCTGAGTACATACTGAATTGCTGATGTTTTCTTTTGATAGCTTCGAAGTTACTGCGAGTGATATCAACTGAGGATTTTATTGTTGTAGGGCGACTTCCCCAATCATCTAAAGTTATAAATCATGTTATAGAGAGACTTGCAATGATACAAGTGTCTCCATCATCAAAGAGAGTAGTACAACTCTGGGTCTCGGTTTCAGGTTCCTGTTGGCCATACCCCTTAAACTCTGCTTTTCCTCACTTGGTGCTAAAACTTATAAACTTTATTAGTCACAACAATTGATAATGTGTGGTTGGGAGTCTTGTCAGGTGTGGTTTTCTGGGTTTGCTTCATATGGATGTTTTTCATCAGCGGCTTGAGCATGTGATTTTTTCTTCTTTGAAGGCAAGATGTTGAATCGATAGAACGAGAGAAGGAGTTGTGGTGGGATTCGGCAAGAGAAGCAGCAAGTTTCGTTCCATCTGGTATGCGGAGTAGGGGAAATAAAAAACATGGATGGATGAATGAATGAATAAATGGTCGAGACAGGAAAAACTGACACTCATCCGTAATGTAAGCTGAGCTCAATCAGTAATAAAGACGGATGCATAATTCTTGCGCAGTGCAGTACCTGCCACTGCAGAATTCTTGTGTAGTGCAGTAATAAACCAATTTGATTTCTGGAGCAGAGGGTAAGTAGGAGGAGACTAGTGAAAATGACATAAGGGTAAAAAAAAGTCTTTTCAAATATTGTAAATTAGTGAAATAGGGGTCACGTGTTGCGCACATGCAAAATTAACTGAAAATTTAACGGTTCATTAACAAATTAACCAATTAATCACATTGTAAAAAATATGTGTAACAATTAAGTCAATCGACAAAACTAATTAATCACATTTTGAAACATGTATAACCATTCTGCACAATAGTTAAACATGTGTAACCATTTAATTAATTATCCATAAAACTAGGGAAAAGTATGAAATTGCACCCGGATGTTTGCAACAATTGGTAATTGCACCCATGATGTTTGTTATCACACCCGAATGTTTCTGTTTGTTAGTAATTGAACTTTTCTGTCCATTTCCGTTGGTTGTCCGTTAAATAACAGTCACGTGCTGTTCATGTGCACTAAACCTAACTTGATATACCTAATATACCTCAGTCTCTTCATGTTGATAAAGTCTCCATGTCTTCCTAATTTCATTTGCTTTCTCCATCTGTTGCTCCCGCGAAGACGGCGAAGACGATTGCTCCAAGGTGAAGACAATTGCTCCAAGGTCGGTACAACATGGGTGGTAAGTATGCTGAATACTCTTCTCGTTCTTCTTCATCTTGGGCATCTAAGCCGGACATCACATTATCGATGTAAAAAAGGCACTAGACTATGCTATCAAGCAGCAAATGATAGTGAAGCAAAGATTAGGTGATGTCTAGTTGTTTGTGGGGAAAAATGTCCAGTTATGGAAAGGTGTGAATCCTTTAGGCGACATTCTTAAGAATTACCCAAAAAAGGTGTGGTATGATATACACAACTTCTTATCATCTTATGTGGGACAATCTGCAATACTGTCTTCTCGATGCAGGTTAGATTTATGAAACCCTACTATTATCCTTTAGTAAACGCAGACTATCTATTATACATGGAATTGTATGAAGTTTGAAATTCAGAGTGAATGGAAACGATTCCATTTTTGTGTTAAATTTTATTCCAAGTTTCATACTTTATTTTGTTTCTCTTTCTATATTATTGTTTTAAACTTTGCTGAGTTTGCTCTTTATATATTGTATGTATAGGTACGAAGCAGGTACCATTATGAAGAGAATGTGCTTAACAGATCTTGCTTTGGGAGAAGTACTTCAAATTTTACACATTTTTATCACTGTTAGGAAATGGATAATGCCTCATCAATCGGAATGGCAGCCTGTTAAGATTACTCTTTCAGAGAAGAACAGTACTACATCATCCGTGAAAAGCGACGATGATGGTTGGTGGGAATAGAGGATAATGCCCTTGTGTGGGGATATTGGCTGCAAAAATATGTCCTTAAACTGGATTCCCCATGAGCAACTCCTTTTCCTTTCTATCGAGAAAGAACAACTACTGTAAGGTAATTCCAGTTTAGTGGAGAAATAACAATAAGCAGACGCAATGCTAATGGAGTTGGTGTCTAGTCGTGTAGCAGTTGAAGCAAAGTTAAGGCACAGTGTGAGGAGGAAAATCAGTCTGCTGAAGTGCTTCATGATGTTCCATTGAGCAGATTGCAGGTTGATTTTGATCAGTTGAAAAAAGTCGTCACTGAGAAAAATCGCCAAATTGATAGTCAGAATAGAGACCTTGACAGACTACAGCTGAGACTTGATATGATAGTAGTTGAGAAAGATGAACTGAATGCTCGGATTGAGACTCTCTTAGCTGAGTTGAGGTGCAGTGATATTCAAATTGAGGAATTCAGCAAAGCATAAGCAAATGCAGATAAACTTGTATGGGAGTTGAGATCGAGGGTGGAAGAGCTGGAGAAGGAAGTGGATTTGCAAAAAGTTGTGATCTCCGAAGGGGCTGAGAAGAAAAAAGAGGTCATTAGGCAGCTGTGTTTTCACTAGAACACTATAAGGACATATACCACGAGCTCCATCAAACCTTTGTCGTGCACAAACACCATGATGTTCTAGCCTTGTAAGTCCTCACTCTTGTCAAATATTGGGAATCTTATGGTCTGTCATTTATGTTCTTGTAGTGTCTTTTCTAAAGGTGATGGGATGGACTTAGGTGTAAATTAGTCTTTTCCCATTGCATTGTTTCAAAATAAACGACTTCACGTGACATTTAACGAGAATTATTAACGTTTGATGCAATTACCAACAAAATAAAACATACATGTATAATTAATTGAGACAAAAAATATAAATGTCGAGTTAAAAAAAACGGTAAACATCATTGTGTATATTTCATACTTTTTCATAAAACTATGCGGAGGTTGTCACCTCTGTCGAAAGATTCTCGATATACTAAAATAATATATAAAGTGATATTATTCTATAGAGAAAATTGTAAATTTACTGGATATTGAAGATCTTACAACAAGTTAAAATTAAATATTACGATGCTCTGGTTTGTTCTGCAGATCAATAATGGTCTGAGTGCATTAATTCTTTCTCGATTTTCCCAGTCCATGATTGGTTACTACTTCATCCTTCTTATAAATAAAAACTAATAATAGCATAGAATAAATAAATGATTTTTAGTTTGTGAATTTTAGGTTAAAACTTAAAAGATGAGACGAGATGGTGGGATGGACATTCGAAGAAGTGCATCTCTCGTATGTTCGATTTCTTTTTATAATACATTTTTTTTTTGGCTTAATAAGATTAAATTTCATAAAATGAAACAATTTTCGTTACAAAGATAAGTCTAGTTCGATAATACGACAAATGTCGGGTGGGGTCTATTGAAACACCCTAAGTTGTGCTAACTTAGCCACACAATCCACACAGTTATTTGCGGTTCTCGGAATTGCTACCCACCGTACGGTTGATAACGAAGATGTCAAGGCTCATGCTTGTGATAAGATTGTGTCAATCCTCCATGTAAACGTCGCGCATTTGAGGTGATTTATGACCGTCTCGGAGTTGGACTTCACTCGTATATGACTCCGCCCTTCGACTATTGAGGTGATCCCTTCGACTATTACCGCTGCCTCCAGCTCCTCCACCGACCCACCTACGAGTTGGTTGTGTCTCCATCAACATATGTTACCCGAGTGGTCAATTGCAATGATGCCGACACCACTTAGCCGTGTGGAGGGGCACCATGTTGCATCAACGTTAATCTTGATCTCCCCAAGCCTTGGTTTTTCCCACGTGGTTGATTCCCTCGACTCCCGCTGCTGCCCTCCTTCCTGTCGAATGCGGGTTCATTCCGGCTCGTCACTTGCTGTCAATTTCCGCAGCACCTTGTTCACCGTCACAATCGTAGCTTGAGCATTCAGCCTCCTATTCTCGAAGGTGATTTTGCACTGTGCCTTCCATATCATCCAACAAGTGGTCATGCATACCTCCCACTCTATCACCAAGCTCCGACCTGCAGTGTGTTGGTTCGGCCTGTCGCTCGGGGAGGGTTCTGTCCCTGAGAAGATCCACTCGGTAAGTTCCCGGATTCCTTCTGTCGTCATGGGTCTCCCCCTCATTTCGGTCCACACCTGGTTGGTCCACGAGCACCCTGCGATCATGTGTTCATGCGTCTCGATGTCATCACAAGCCGGGCACACCGGTGATGTTGGCAGCCCCCGAGACGCCATGTTTGCTCTTACGGGAAGTGCATTTGCACTAAGCTTCCACATAAACGTTTTTACCTTCGGCCAAACCTTCGATGTCCATATTCGTCTCCATCGCTGTTGATCGATCGGTTCTACCCCCTCCGGCCTTCCCCTCTTCCTGAGCCTATGATATACCGACTTTACCGATGGTCTCCCATCCTTTGTGAATGACCACCTTAGCGTATCCCCCCTGCATGGGTTGGTGTATCGACACCTGTAGGACGTCGTCCACGTTCACCTGTCCCACCGCCCTCCTGCTCATTCCATCTTCGCCGACCCTGATCCATCTGGGGCGCCACCTTCGTGTTGTCGGTTCAGCTGTCCATTGTCTCGGGTTGTGGAATTCGATGTCACCCATATGTCCGTGAATGGTCTGATGGAGTGTCTGTTCCCAATGCACCACACCCCGCCTTGATAATGTCCCTCCCGGCAAGTAGGCTCGACCATCCCCACGAGGCTCTACTCCCTTTGTTTGCGTGTATAAAACTTGTTGGTAGATACCTTTTAGCACTTGTAGGGAAGTAGATACATAATTTTGGTATAATTTTGCAAGTTTTGACGCATTAAAAACACGATGGTAAAAGATTTACAGGAGTCTATTTTATATTTATTATTCTGAAAAAAATAGTTACATTTACTATGATTCTTATCCTCTAAATTCATTTTGTAACTTCGCTTTTAACCATGTAATATTAATAATTGTATTTACCGCATAAATTTGTGCGGCTGTCGATGCAACCTCCACCTTATACAACGCGACAAGCCCAAGTCATGTGCACAATAATAATATTCATACTAAGGGAATAGATTGGCCAAAAAAAAAAAATACTAAGGGAATAGATAGGTGATATGGTGTCAAAATGATGTTCCATGTGAGATATTTAATTATTTAAACCAATCTAAGATAATATAATGATTCAGTCCCGATTTTTAATTAGAGGTTTAGAATTTTAGTACTAAATTTTAAAATTTTATCGTCAAACACTACTACTTCCCAATAAGCTCCAGATTTAAAAAAAAAAAAAAAAAAACTTCATAACCAAATCGAAGGTGGGCCAAAAACACAAAAGTTATATATATTATATTAATGAGTGTGTGTGTGTGGAGGTGTCAGAGTAAGTGCATGTGAAATTTTTGTGACGGTCTGGGAGGTGAGTGTGTATTTGAGTGGTAGGGTACGTAACGTGTCAATTATTGACTTGAATGTGCCAGACACAAAATTCTACTTCATGCTCACGTTATCATTAGGTTATTATATATACAATTTTTTCATGTGCATTAGAAATTATTACCATTAATTGTATGACAGATTTATCTGAACAGATAAAATTCTGTATTAATTTTATAAAGGATAAGGTCGTTCTGCTCTGCACTTAAGTTTAGGACGCCGTCAATGCCATGACCATGACATGACCAACTTTCTGAATCTCTCCTTCCTCCAGTCGTTCAGTCACATGCACAAGATCACATGCATGGCCTTTCCACTCTGCAGATCCACATCATACCCTACATTATTTAAACCACCACCTTCCTAATCTTCTTCCTCCCCAATATCGATCCTTACTCACCATCTTCAGTTTCTCTCTTTATACGACAGAGATACTTTCCAACATGGCAAGACCCACTGCTCTGATGATACTAACATTAGTCCTATGTTGTTTATACCTCAGTATCAGATCTGTGACTGGCTTCTCTCCATCTGGATGGACTAAAGCTCATGCCACCTTCTATGGCGGAAGCGATGCTTCGGGAACAATGGGTAGGTTTGGTTTGATACTAAGTTGAATCATCATCTACTCAAAAGAGCTAGCTAGACATTATTGGCGTAATGGTTTTGATGTTTCATGGTTGTTTGGTTGCAGGAGGGGCTTGTGGATACGGAAACTTGTATGCGGCAGGGTATGGGACGAGGACGGCAGCTCTGAGCACCGCCCTATTCAACGACGGCGCATCCTGCGGGCAGTGCTATAGGATCATCTGCGACTACCAATCGGACACTCAGTGGTGCAGAAAGGGTGCCTCCATCACCATCACTGCCACAAACTTCTGCCCACCGAACTTTGCGCAACCGAGCAATAACGGCGGTTGGTGCAACCCGCCGCTGCAGCATTTCGACATGGCGGAACCTGCTTGGGAGCAGATTGGGATTTTCAAGGGAGGGATTGTCCCTGTTATGTTCCAAAGGTAAGTATTAAAATTCTCATTGCCGATTCGAATTTGAGAAACTAATACTTCTTTTTGACAGGGTTCCTTGCAAGAAACATGGTGGAGTGAGATTCACCATCAACGGCAGAGACTACTTTGAGCTGGTCTTGATCAGCAACGTGGGAGGCAGCGGCTCTGTCCAGTCTGTCTCCATCAAGGGCACCAAGACCGGGTGGATGTCTATGTCTCGAAACTGGGGTGCTAACTGGCAGTCCAATGCCTACCTCGACGGCCAATCCTTGTCTTTCAAGGTCACCACCACCGATGGTGAGACACGTGTGTTCGAGAACGTTGCGTCTTCCAACTGGGCATTCGGCCAAACCTTCTCCAGCTCCGTCCAATTCTAATCGGTCGTTTTGAGCTCCGTCAAGCAGTTCATCACATCAGTAAGAACAGTAGGATATCATCCAGTTTATAGAGGGGATCAAATAGGGTGGTTATGATGATGATTACGTTAGTATTTATTCTTCTATGGTGTACAACAATTTATTATATATTAAAAACTCATGTATTTCGATTAAATTTGTCGAATTAATAAATGGAAATATGTTACATGAATTATTTTATTAGAAGTTGGGTAATTTAACTGCAATTATGTTAGGTTAGGGGACACTTCTTTTTTTCAAATTAACGGTTTACTTGATAAAATAAAACGTCATCCATACATACAATCGTTCGCAACTAAACACGTAAAAGGAAGTGGAGGTCTTTCGACCCAATCATTTAGACTAACTCCCCGTCTGGCTTGCTTGACTATCCAATTCACACATTCATTTGTCGTCCTTGGAATAACTCGTCATTGCACTCCTTCAAGTTGCCCCACTAGTGCTCAGATGTTGGTGATGATGGTTGCCGCCCTCCATTGTGTCGGTCCGTGCACAATTTGTTGGTGGACTATTTGTGAGTCTCTCTCTCGATGATGTTTGGTCATCCCGATTGTATCGCTAGTCTTATCCCTTCGTGTATCGCCATGGCTTCCATTGAGTCGATGTCATCACTCTGGTATCGTCGGTTTAGTCCACCTACAATCTTGTCGTGCTTGTCCCGCACAACCACCCCTATCCCGTCTCAATTCGATCTTTGACACCACGATGCATCACAATTGATCTTGATGGTGTTCGATGTCGGTGGTCTCCAATCTTGTTCCGGTCGATCTCCTGTGGTTGAATCTTCAGCTTGCCTAGTTCGATCGGTTTGGCTTTGCTCCGCGTATACTCACTTGATCTCCTCAATGGCTACCCTCGGACACGGTTGTTTCGCTTCAAAGGCCGCCTTGAACCTCGTCTTCCATATTTGCCAACATGTGATCACCGTGAGTATCCATCTCTTATCGCTCGCCCCACCTTGTCCCCTAGGTTCCGTTCTTCTTTCCTCGAGCCAATCGACCATGCTTATGTTGTTTGGTCGGATCACTCGTAGCCCTAGTATCCCGTGCCATACCTGTTCGGTTCATTCGCACCCTAGGATCATGTGCTCCCTTGTTTCAACTTCTCCACATATAGGGCATCCGTGAATCACATTCATCCCCCGTTTAACGGCTAATCTGCCAAACGAAATTTTTTACCTTTGGTATTACCTTGGTTGCCCAAATGCCTTTCCATGCGTCGCCATTTCTGGTTTGGCTCGGTCTTGTGGTTCAGTCGGTACTCTCTCGTATCTTGTGGTACAACGATCGGACCATGGGTGCACCATCCCTCGTGTGGGGCCATATGTAGCGGTTCGTCCCCCCTTCATGCGGTAATGGTATATTGATATGCTCGGCATCCTCGGCGTTGACAATGCTTCACACTAGCTCCACGTTTCATGCTCCATTCGGTTTGATTAAGTCTCACACTAGTAGGTTCCCTCCGTTTTCCACCCTCGTCTCGCTATTAACTCGCTTGGTTTCCTTTGTATAAATTCAGGGATCATCAAACGCTCAGACACTTTCTCCCGATTCTATCTCCATACCCCTTCGCTCTTCAACACCTCTCGGATATGGATTATGCTACTCCATGCCCATGAGGCTCGACCACCTTTTTTCGCCTCTAGAAATGTACACCTTGGGAAATATAGTCCCTTTAGGACCTGCACACATAGATTGTTCGGTTCGGTCATCATACAGCTAACCATCTTCGTGAGTAGGGCCGTGTTGAACGCTTGTAGTTCCCTATTGATTCTTTGCCTCGATACCTTGCAATAATCATCCAGAATCCTCCTTAAACTTTAGGCATATTTGGTAGTCCCTCTTATGAAAAATAGGGAGTCATCCGCAAAGAACAAGTCGTGTAATTTCGGGCATTGTCTTCGGAGTGTGATTCCTTCGATCTCCCCATCCCTAGCCGCTCCCATCATTCGCCTTGAGAGCACATCCGCAAGTAGTATAAATAAGTAAGGTGATAGGGGGTCACCTTGGCGAATCCCTCGTGTTGGTCGTATAGTATCCGTTCGGTTCCCATTAACGACCACCTGGTATGTGGTTTTTGATACACATGCCCTAATCCACTCCACCCATTGTTCTGCAAACCCCCTGCGCCTAAGCGTTTCTAGTAGGAAGCTCATTCCACTCTATCATACGCCTTTTGCATGTCAATTTTTAAGGCACATTCGGTCCTACTCACACTTCAGCATGCTTGTAGATAGTGGAATACTTCATGTGCCACCCTGATGTTGTCCTGAATAATTCTACTTGATACAAATGCACTTTGGAAATGAGTGATGAGATCTGATAGATAAACTTTCAACTGTTTCACAAACACTTTTGATATAATTTTATACATGAAGTGACAACAACTAATGGGCCGAAAGTCACTAGGTGTAATCGAGTTTTGGATTTTTGGTATGAGCACAATATCGGTATTATTGATGGTGTTTTGGATTATACCTGTTCTGAAGAAAGGCTTGACTGCGGTGATTACATCCGTCCCCACGATATTCCAATTATGTTGGTAGAACAGACCTGGAAACTTGTCCGGATCCGGAGCTCGTGAACCTCCCATTTGGAAAGTCGTCGACCTGATTTCTATATCTGTTACCTCTCTTGTTAACTGAGCATTCATTTCGGCATTGACATGGTTCAATATGTGTTAGGGGACACTTAATTAACTTAAACATGTGAGTTTTTATTTTTTTTAGTAGTAGGACTAGGAATGACTTAAACACGATATACTCATTACATGATTTGCAACAATTTATACATATGTGTTTAAACCACTATTATTTGTTTGAAAATGATGAATAATAGTGTTTAAAAAATTCTACCATGTAAATACATGTATAAACACAAATAGATAAGATTAGTTATGCATGTCTAAATATTGTCTGTGATGTCTGAACACTGTAAAATTTGTAGATTTCTTGTCGTTCCATATTGTGTAATATGTATGTAAATATATATGTGAAGAATTTATTTTGTTTACAAAGTTACTGATTGTGTACTCAAACATCTTTCATTTTATCTATTTATTAATCGTGTTGAAATTATTTTTTAAAACATCTTCATCTACACTAAAAATTAATTAATAAAACATAATAATTAGCAACACAACATAATTAGATTCGATCCACTTAGGGGTGAGCTCGGGACGGGCATGACACGTTTTTCAAAAAAAAAACTCAAACTCAGAATTTCAGGACTTATGCTTGGAGGACAGAGCCCGAACTCATCTAAAAAAAACGTCTGAGTCGATCTTGGAGGACTGAGTTTGAGTTCATCTAAAAAAAATCATTTTGAGTCGATATTGCTTGACTCGGGTCGGTCTCGATCTTGAACCAACTTTTTCTCAACAAAAAAAATCAAAGTTTTTAAATACAAAATACAATGCAAACTGATGGGATTTATAAGAGACACCTTATTTTAATAAACCATTAATCACTGACCTAAATAAAATCAAGAAGATTCTATCCATCAAAAGGCGTCGCCCCTATGATGTTAGAGAGGCATCAGCCTATAGAAGGCGTCGCCTCCACGTGTCAGGATACAGCCGCATTAAATGGGCATCAAACAACACTAAATGGGGATCAGAAATCTATGATATTTGAGGATATGATCCATGTCCCATCCGAAAGTCAGTTTGACTTCAGTTAAAAGGCTAACCATGGTAAAAATGTAACACTATTCATCGGGTTAGGCCAAGCCTATAAATACCAGCATTCATTATCATTTATTAGATTCTGAAATTTACCATATCCACATAAAATCTCTTCAAAACCTTAGACTGACATAAGCTTCGCAGTGGAATAAGCGGGTCAACCCGAAGCTGTCTATCCGTGCAGGTCCGACCCGAGAGGAGCGACGCCTGTGTAGAGAGGAAGATTTCAAGGAACCAACATATGGCGCCGTCTGTGGGAACCCTTGAGAAAAATATTGTCATGGATCCCGCCAATACACGAGCTAAGAAAAATCAGCAACCTGAAGAAGGAAGTTCACTCCATGATCTACAGCAACACCTGACGCTTTCGACTTTCATGCCACGACTTCACGAAACTTAGGATCGGCGCTCCCAAGTGCTTCAGCCCCAATAGGAGTCCAGTTCAGAGTACTGCCACCTCAGCAGACCCGAGCGCCGCCCATGCCAGCGCAGTCCCATATTGCGTCATCGGTGGGAAGAGCACCCTAAACAGTCCCTACTGCCCAAGAGATCGTTACCCCTGCGCTCATAGTAGCGATAGACGAGCTCTTAAATCGAAGGGAGCTAATGGATGCAGCTCGTGCAACTCGTCTTAACGAGCATCACCGCATGGATGAAGCAACGTCAAAATCCCGTGTGGTTCCAGTAGTATGACCGCCAGCCATGGCGGATCCTTTGCCCAGAAGCGTAGCCACGTAATTGCCCCCAGTAATAATGACTCCTACTCCGGGTGAAATAACCCTTGACAAGGTGAGGGAGCTTATAGCTGAGGCAGCCAGGGAGCAGCGAGGCAAAGTGATGCCCGAGCTGAGAGTTGCCTAAAGTGGTAAATGCGTCCCATTGTTTGTTTTTGATGTAGTATGTTTGGTGGTGTAGGTTTTTGATGAATTCCGTTTGTGTCCATTAAAAAAGTCTGTTAACAGCCTCCATGCCTTGCACGTGACTTTTTGTGTGTGTGAAAAGACAAAGATGCCCCTTAGTACTTCACCTATTATAACAGTCCTTCTCCCCCATTGAAGCAAATCGGTTTCTTCTCCAAGATCCAAGAGTCTTATCCAAGTGTTCGTCCGTCGATTCACATACATTTCAGCCACAATTGCTGATTTCTCCAAGATCCACAAGTCTTCTCCAAGTTCCAATGCCAATTGCTGATTTCATCCTTCCATCCTCACCTTCCCCAGCTTTAGTGACTTTGAGATGTAACGAATAATCCCATCCATTCACATACATTTCAGCCACAAGCACACGGTATGCTTGAACCATCACAACTGGGTTGCTTGCTTTCATAGAAAAGACAAAGTTGTGGAAGTCCAACTTCCTGCAGATCCTTGCGAACTCAAATGCAGATTCAACCTAATTGAGGAGAAACAATTGATATTAAATGTAAGACTTAGTATTAAAAACTTCAAATATGAGGAAAACAGTAGATGATCACCATTCCTCTCGGAGAATCCCCGTAATAGCTCATTATACAATCGGAAAGACTTCCATGGTTTGTACAGATACGCATAGCCCTTCCATACGTTTTGCACTTCTCAACCAAGGGGGTGAAAACCTGGTCAATTTAATGGGGAAAAATTAGGAAGGGCAATTTTTATAATTTATTTGGTCTTTTTAGAATGAAACTTAATCTAATGGAACAATTAGTCACTTGTTCAATGTGCTCGAGTTCTTTCTGATAGTCGTCTTCAGTATACTCTAACTGCTCAAATTGAGCTCTCCTATCAACTGCAACAAAAGATTTAAATTCCGTATTCTTCTCAAGCAACCTGGCAATAATTAATCGTTAAAGCAATTAGGGATGTAATTACCAAAGTTTCCAGGGTTAACACAAATTTTATCAAAGCATTCAGCAACCCGCAGTATAGAGGAATCCTAAATCGACTAACACAGATTCATAAATTCAAAAACCTTCTCCCGTGCTTAAGAAAAGTCAAGACTTACCTAACAGAGGACTTCCTTCTGAAGCTGGCTCGAGCTGGGTAATGTCTGGATTAGGTGATGCAAAGTTCCTTATCACCGCAATCTTCTTCCTCTGAAACTTGACTCTCTGAACATCGAAAACTCTCACAAAATCCATGTCCCTGGAGAAACCCAACCTGTTCTCTCCGCTCTTCATCCCCATAAAAGACGTTGGAACAGTTTCGCTCGCCATTTTCAGTCACCTTCAGACAATTCCAAGCACGATCATCCTCTTTGAACTTGAACGTGATAAGGAGTTGCAAGTGAAGGGGAAGTGAAGGAGAAGCTCATGGTTTTTTGGGAATAGACACCGGTTCGGTTTAATGGATAGAATCAGTTCGGATGTATGTATTGGAGGGAAAACAACTAGATGGTACTTTTGGCATTTTTAGTTTTTCTTATTTTAACGTTCAAATGATATAGCACGTGATCTGCACGTGTCAAATTTTAACAGATAAATAGACGGAAAAACTAACGTTTCTTCAAAAACCAACAGAATGCAACATCGTACATCAAAAACCCGCGGCCCAAAACATATTACATCGATTACCACTTTGGGCAAACATGTTACATCTTTTTCATACTTTCCCTTCTTTTAACTTTTAAGATACAGAACATGTGAAACATTGAAGTGAGTGTGACTATCATTATTCCTTCAATATTCTACACACCAGAGACATACGAGTTGTGCAACTAAACTCGATGATAGGTGGATTAGGGTGAGAAAAAACAGCACTTCATTGAAAATTTGAAAAAATCGTTATGAATATTTCATTTGAATTTAAGATCGAGTGGGGATTACTTCTCTTAATTTTGTACTCAATTTTTTTACTCAAAAAAACAAATAAATCGCCTCGACATGAATATAGGTTGGAATCAATATTTATTTTATTTTTTTAATTAGTGTATTGTATGGTTGTATTTGGAATTTGAATTTTTATAAATTAGATATTTGGTATGATATTTGAATTTTCTTTTATATTGGATACTTCATATAATGTTTGTGTTGGTTCATTGAAATCTTCCTCTCTACACATGCGTCGCTCCTCTCGGGTCGGACCTGCACAGATAGACAACTTCGGGTTGACCTGCTTATTCCACTATGAACCTTAAGTCAGTCTGAGTCTTTGAAGAGCTTTTATGTGAATATGGTAAATTTAAGAATGTAATAAATGATAATGAATGCTGGTATTTATAGGTTTGGCCTAACTCAATGAATAGTGTTACCATTTTACCATGGTTAGCCTTTTAACTGAAGTCAAACTGACTTTTGGATGAGACATGAATCATATCCTCAAATATCAGAGATGTTTGATCCATATTTAATGTTGTTTGATCCTCATTTAATGTGGTCTTATCCTGACACGTGGAGGCGACGCCTTCTATAGGCGGACGCCTCTCTAACATCATAGGGGTAGCGCCTTTTGGTGGATAGAATCTTCTTAATTTATTTAGGTAAGTGATTAATGGTTTATTCAAATAAGGTGTCCCTTATAAACCCCATCATCTGCCCCCGAGCCAAACAGGAGTATTAGTCCTGATTGGATAGAATCTCTCCGTGAGTTGCGACTTTCTATAAGTCTTAATTTGCCTCAAATGAGTTCTTATTTTAATAGGCGCCACTTAGACTTTAATTTTCCTAGGCGTCGATGAGCCTTTAATTTTCTTAGACGTTGATAAACCTGGAATTTTCCTAGGCGTCGATGAGCCTTTAATTTTTCTAGGCGTTAATAAACCTGGAATTTTCCTAGGCGTCGATGAGCCTGGAATAAAGCAGTGATTCCAATATTTTTTAAAAGGCGGGAATTCAAAAACTTCCTGGCGAGGAAATTCAAATTTGAAATTTGAAGGGTCAAATCAGTTTATTTGCCCTAGTGACATCAGCAATCCGAGTGATCCTTTAGGATCCAACGGTTCACATTGCACGTCATTTTGGTTTTATTTGAATTTGAATGTAACAGTTCTATGACGTCAGCAATCCGTGTGACCGTTGAGATCTAACGGTCCAACAGAAGTAACGTTTCAAATTATGTTTCATTCCAACGGTCCTATAGTAATGACGCTTCATCTTCAGACGCAATTATTGCAAGGTCTTCTAGGATCCACTATAAAAACGGGTGGCCCATTCATTTCGAACACTTTTAGCTCTGCATTCTCTCTCTAAAAACTTATTAGCTTTAGCTATCGCCATTTAAGAGGAGCATCGCTATCATTGCCCGTTGTCGAGTAATGCCATCTGAAGTTTATTTGTCGAAGAAAGTCGTGGCCTCTTCTAGCAATATCCCCAGTAAGACTCTTAACTTTCCCTTTCCTTCTATTGACCCCAAACAAAACATTCTTACCCGAGAGAACTTCGCCTGGGCAGTAGAAACCTCGGGTATGGGCAATGTTGATCGACCCCGATTCCCTTACCCTGAGTCCATGGGTGACGATTGAGTATGTTTTCCAGGTGAAGACGAAGCCACAATCTATTTGAGTCAAATAGAGGCGGGGCTTCGCTTCCCTTTTTGCGAATCCCTAGTAGAAATGTGTCATTATTACGATATCACTCCTACTCAGTTACCCCCCAACGCCATACGTATGTGGGTAGAATTTAGTATCCTCTATTTTGAAAAGGGTTGGCCCTATTCTCTTTCCTTATTTTGATCTTTCTATCGCCTTCAATTCAACACTTTTGGCGTTTTTCTTTTCCAAACTCGTTTTCCCGAGTCGAAGGGTTGGAACGTGCGACGCCTAGGGCAAAATCCTTGGTTCTGGGATGCCAAAAACCATTGGTTAGTGGGTTTAAATCCACTAACTCAAATAGGAAAAACAAATACTTCTTGTTCTTTGGGGGCGTCGCCTGGGCTTTAAGAAGTCCCCGAACAGATCATTTGCCCTCCTTCAGTGAGTATTCCGAGGAGGATCTCGATACCCTCAACCTTATATACCTAGCACATTCAAAGGGGAAACTCTCATATATATCCAAGGATACAACAGAGGCGATGCTTGCTAGTGCAGCATAAAAGTCGTCGAATTTTCAACCAGAGATTGATTGAGTATTTTTCTAATCCTTTCTCTTTTCTTTGCGGATGATGATGATTCTTTTGATTATTTATTTCAACCTTCTGGATGCTATGTCCAAGCGGCGACTGGTGTCCTTTCACCTATCCAGGAGGAGGAGGAGCCATCCAAAAAGAAACACAAGGTACTAGTATTCCAGAAGGAACCTCCCTTCAAGCTAAGCTTCCCGAAAAAAAAAACCTTTCATTCCGACCTGGCCCTCCATATCGTGAGCGAGTCAGTTCTACCTGGGGATTGTCGCCAGCTCCATTTCGATCCTCAATGGGTCGAAGGGGCCGTTAGGACCTCACCTCAGTCGCCTCTCTAAGTTTTTCTTACTTACATTTTGTCATCTTCTTTTTACTTGTGACTAACCTTTTGTCTATAGCTTTTGGCCGCAGAAACTGAGGTCGGCGCCCTGGCAGTACACCTAGCCCACAAATGTGCCTCTATGGAGGACAATGCAGTAAGGGCTACCAAAGCTACTCATCTTGAGAAGAAGAGGGATGAATGGATGAAGGGGAAGACTAATCTTGAAATAGATAATGCCTTCCTTCAACAACATGTTGATGAGGAGCTTGAGCTCAAGAAGGGATCCATTGAGAAGGTTCAATTTGCTGTTGAGAAGGCCAACAAATTTGCCCAACAGCTTGCGGAGTATGAGCAGGTATCCAACCAGAACAGGGAGAATGCCCGCCGAGCTGAGAAGAACCTTTCTTCATTAACTAAGGAGAAGGAGGCGGCGCTTCGCCTGGCTGAGACTACCCAAAAGGATAAAGATGCAGCTTTTCTCCAGCTCGAAGCTGCTCATAAGGTGAAAGAGGCGGCGCTTCTTCAACTGGATACTGCCAAGGTTGAGGCGATGGAGTCTTTCAAGCAGACTGTCGCCTTTAAGGAAGCTGCTGAAAGGCATTTGGTGGACAAAATCATCAGAATGTACGGAAGACTAGTCTCCCAAATCCACGAGATTCAACCTAACTTCCCTGTGGAGCAGGTAAAGGGATTTCAAGCCTTCTTACAGATGCAACAACCAAACATGGAATTGCTGCTTCAAAGGCTAAGGCTGCCCAAAAATCAGCAGCGACGCCAAAGGCCAGCACCACTCCTACTCCAGCTAAGGCTGGGTAGAAAAGAGCGGCGCCAGAGCCTAGTAGTGTTCTTCCCAAGGGAACTCCTTCAAAAACAACTCCTCCAAAGGCACTTGAAAATCTTTACTGCTTTCTAGATTTTGTTCTTGTAATTTTCTTTTTTTCAGCACTTGAACATTTTATCTTGTAAATCATCATTTTAGATAATGAAATCAAGGCATGTCATCAAGGCGACGACTCTTTATTTTGTCACTTATATATGTTTATGGGATCAAAGACTTTGAGAACTTGCAATACTCATTAGTAATAGATCATACTTGATATATTTACAATGTCATTGTAAATTATAATTTACGAATATAATATTTTCAAATGCTCCGCATTGAAAGTATTCCTCAGCTTTTTTCCTTCCTCATCCTCCAAGACATGGGCGTTGGGGTGAGGGACGACGACGACCTTATAATGCCCTTACCACTTTGGAGATAATTTATTAATCCTATCCAAGTGTGAGAATTTGTTTCTTCTCCATACCATCTCCCCCACGAAAAATTGGCGAGAGAACACTCGCCGATTATAATATCTAGCGGTGGTCAACCTCATCCTTCCTTGGGTTTCATCTGATATCCATCTTTTAGCTTCCACCATATCATGGTCGACGCGCCTCTGTTCATCATTGGGCGCCGCCTCAAAATGTGTTACTCGATGTGATGCTACTTCTATTTCAGTAGGGGCCACAGCTTCTGAGCCATATCCCAATCCAAAGGGTGTTTCACCCGTGGATATTTTTGGTGTTGTCCTGATGGACCATAGAACATTATCCAGTCTGTCAGTCCATTTTCCTTTCAAGACGTCAATGCGCTTTTTCAATCCATTGAGAATGACTTTGTTTTCCACTTCTACTTGCCCATTCGTTTGCGCATGCCTTACCGAGGCATGGCGATGCTCGATGCACAATTCTTCACAAAGGCATTTTAGCTCTCATCCAGCAAACTGAGGGCCATTATCACTGACAAGAATACTCGGAATTCCATATCCAGATATAATCCTGGACATCAGGAATTTAACCACTTGGAATTCCATAGTCGACGCCAGAGCTTTAGCCTCTACCCACTTTGAAAAGCAATCCACTGCAACTATGATATAACACTTCTGTTTAGACTTGGGGAATGGACCCACCAAATTGATTTACCATTGCACGAATGGTCAGGCGACACGCATAGGTATCAATTCAGATGGTGGGCGCCCAATTCTTGGAGTGTACTTTTGGCATGATTCACACTTTCTCACCATTTCATCTGCTTCCTTCGCCATTGTCGGCCAGTAATATCCTTGATTCAAGGATTTTCGAACAATTGACTTAGCCCCTTCATGTAGCTCTCTGAGTATGGTGGTAGTCTCAGGTTGAGCGATGCATCTTAACAATGGCGTGGAAAATCTTTTTTTTTAAGGATTCCATCAATCAAGGTATAGCTTGTCGCTATACGCTTCATTCTTTTGATCTCTGCCTATTCTAAATGTTCTATCCTTGTTTCCATATATTCTTTTATAGGCGTCGCCCACGTATCGGTGCTGTGAATGTTAAAACATTCATAAGTTCCCTGGGTTGCGACGCTTTCGACAAAATGCACTTTCAATGGTGTTTGATGCCAAGCATATTTGCTCAGTGCATCTGCTTCTTCATTTTCTTCTCTTGGAATGGCATTAATCTCAAACTGGGCGAAGCCTTCAGCCAAACGTTTGGCTTCTCTCAAATATTTTTTCATCATCTTTCCCTTGGCCGCATATTCCCCCTTGACTTGATTAACCACAAGTTGGGAATCGCAGTATACCTTGATGGCGGTGATACCTATTCCCCTAGCTATCCTCAGACCCGCAATCAACACCTCATATTCAGGTTCGTTGGTGGTGGCCTTAAAGGTTAGAACTAGGGCGTATCTTAAAGATTCCCTTCCATCTGGTGGAGTTAGCACCAATCCTACCCTCGAGCCTTCAATGGATGAAGATCCATCTGTATAAAACTTCCACACATAAAATGTTTCTTCTACAATAATCGGAGGCAAGATGCTTGTTGAGGGCGACGCCTCACTCTGTTCATGAGTGGACTCTACTATTAAGTCTGCGAGAGCTTGGCCTTCGAAATTCACTTAACTCTATCACCCACATTATCATCCTTCCAGACGCATCTGGTTTCTGGAGAAAATGTTTTAGTGGTTGATTAGTTAGTACAGTGATTTCATACTCGTGGAAGTAGGGGCGGAGCTTTCTAGCAGAAACTACCAACGCAAAAAGATACTTCTCAACTTCTACATAGTTTATTTCTGCCTTTGAAAGAACTTTAGATACATAGTAAACTGGCACCTGGCCAGTCTCTATGTTCTTTACAAGTACGGAGCTTACAGCCACTGGACTGACACTTAAGTAGAGAACTAAAATGTCGCCCTTTTCTGGCTAAGCTAGTGGAGGTAATGTTCGAAGATGCTTCTTCATCTCTTGAAACACCTCTTCGCATTCTGATGTCCACTCGAAATTTTTGTTGGCCCTTAATACTTGGAAGAAGAGTAGGGATTTGTCCCCAGCTTTGGATAAAAATCGACTTAGTGCCGCCAATATTCCATTTAAACTTTGCACCTCCTTATGACAAGTAAGGCTCTTCATGCCCTCAATGGCATTTGGCTTCTCAGGGTTTACTTCGATCCCCTTTTGGCTCATCATGTACCCCAGGAACGTTTTCCAGATTGGACCGCAAATGCACATTTGGCGGGGTTTAATCGCACCTGATGAAGCCTCATAACTTCAAAAGTTTTCCTGAGATCTTCTGTATGGTCGACGCCCTTTACAGACTTTACCAACATATCATCAACATAAGCTTCCATGCTCACCCCTATCATGCCCACAAAAATCTTGTTGACCATCCTTTGGTAGGAGGCGCCGGCATTGATGAGCCCAAAAGACATGACAGTGTAGTGATATATATCACTGTCTGCATAGAA
Organism: Chamaenerion angustifolium; assembly: GCA_946814005.1. Classification (NCBI taxonomy): domain Eukaryota; kingdom Viridiplantae; phylum Streptophyta; class Magnoliopsida; order Myrtales; family Onagraceae; genus Chamaenerion; species Chamaenerion angustifolium. The sequence goes on along the minus strand of OX328277.1, from coordinate 4,915,233 downwards.
ATCTATGTGATGAGTGTCGCCTGTTGACATCTTGATCTGGTTGTACCCAGAGTAGGAATTCATGAAACTTAATAGTTCATGTCCCGAAGTGGCGTCGACCTGTTGGTCAATTCGTTGCAAGGGATATGAGTCCTTAGGACATGCTTTGTTTAAGTCCCTGAAGTCGACACACATTCTCCATTTGCCTGTGATTTTCTTCACCAGTACAATGTTTGCTACCCATGTCTGGCATTTGATTTCCTTAATAAATTTGGCCTCAATCAACCTGGCCACTTCTTGTCGAATGGCTATGGCCTTTTCCTCCCCCACGGGTCGTCGCTTCTGAACGATTAGCTTGATACTTGTGTCTATGTTGAGCTCGTGGGTAATAACCTCCTCACTTATACCCAACATATCGCTCGGTTTCCAAGCAAAGAGTTCTCTAAATTCAATTAGTAGGAGGGTCAAAGTCGTAGCATGCTCTTCTGGGAGCGTCGCTCCAATTTGGACGACCTTTTCAGGGCCATCTATCCATATCTTTACCAGCCCCTGTACTGGTGTTGGACGAACCTTCCCTTCCTTTAAATCCTCCTCTGCTTGGATGGATAAGGTATCATTTCCTTTCAATACTCGGTGTCTGGTGGATTGTACATAATAGCTTCTTGCCCGAGGTTGGTTGCCTTTTACCACTCCTATCCCATGAGGCGTTGGGAATTTCAAAAGTTGATGGTAAGTAGAATGAATCATTCGATGGGGATTCAGGGTAGATCGTCCCAATATCACGTTGTAGGTCGTAGGGGCGTCGACTACAACAAAGGTGACATCTAATGTCAATGATTTCCATCCCTCACCTAAAAATACCGGTAAGGTCATGGATCCTACTGGGTATGTGGGAGTCGAGGCAAAGCCCAAAAGTGGGAAGTTCATTTTTTCCAGGTCTTTCTCGCTCCTGCCCATCTTTTTCAGGGCGGCGAGGAAAAGAACGTCTGTCGAACTTCCCGAGTCAATAAGCACTCGCTCCACATCCTAGCCATCAATTTCAGTAGTGATGACAAGTGCATCCTCATGCGGGCATGTCACATGATCCATCTCATCCTTTATGAAAGTAATGCTAGTTTCATCATGCGATCTAGGGCGCTTCCCTGCCTTGGAGGTTCCAGATAACTGAGTAGCATACACCTCTCGGGCGTTGCTAGTCTCTCCTCCCGAGGCAAAGCCACCACTAATCACTTGCACATGTCCTCGTTTGCCTCGAGACATTTCATCTCCCGCCTCTCTTTTAGGCGACACCCTCCTTTCCCTTCGCGGACTAGGACTTCGATCCCTTTTTTCTACGAAGTTTTTGAGGAGACCCTTTTGAATAAGCGCCTCGATATCTCTCTTCAAAGTTTTGCAATCATCAGTACTATGCCCTATGCTTCAATGGTACCCACAATACTGCTCATGATAGGGGCCCATAGGTCCTCCTGTTTTTCGAGGTAGTGGGGGCGACACCCAATCCTTTTTCTCCATTTCGTTTAAGACGACGGAAATCTCCTGGATTAAGGGCATGAAAGCCTCGAAAAATTCTCGTTGTGGGCGCGATATGTTTGGGCAGCGCCTGTCCTCTTGGGGACGACTTCTTTGTGGCCGTTGCTCTGGCCTTTTCCCTTCCTGCAACTCTTTCTATGATCTCTGGGAGGTTTTCTTCCTTCTCGAGCTATTTCGAGGTCAATGTATGACTTGACTCTTGCCGCCATATCTGATATGGTGTGGACAGGGATGACACTTAAGCTGTCATATAATGCTGAACCCCTGGGACCTAGCACTCTCACGAAAGTTCGAATGGTCTCACCTCCTGTGATGACCTGATCGATACTAGCCAAAGCCTGATTGAAGCGAATGTAGGAATCTCCCAGACTTTTGTCACCCACCTGCCTGATGTGGTCCAAAGTGCCAACACTTTTTAGTAGTTGTCTCCCACCCATGTACTGGACGATAAAATTTTCCTTCAAATCCGCCCAAGATTTTACAGAAGATTTGGGCAAGCCAAAGAACCAATGAGAGGCAACGCCACTCAAAGTCGAGAGGAAGAGGACTGCAAAATGTTTTCATTTTTGGATCTTCCCAACAGAGAAGATTCATGCTTCTGGATATGCTCCACGGGGTCACCTTCCCCTCGATATACGTCAATCCTTGGGACCTGAACAGATTTCGACACCTCTATATCCAATATTTCATATGTGAAAGGGTGCGACGCCCTACATGTTACATCTTTTTCATACTTTTCCCTTAAAAGAAAGGTTGAGAAGTTTTTTTTGAAAAGTGAGTATGTAATATTTTTGTTCTTTTAAGTTAGTATAAAAACATATTTAGAAATTTAGGTATACGTGCACTACGTGTGTAGCGTATTATATATATATATTTTACAAACTGTGTTACCCCGGGTACTCATGGGTAGTGTTTGCTATAATGTTGTATTTCTTATACGGCTCAATATTTAATTAAAAATTAAATTATGTATCTATTAAAAACAATTAAAAAAATCATAGTAAGTAGATATTTTAATTGTGATTCAAATGATGCAAAAAAATATTAAATTTGGACTTACGGATTGAATGTACGTCGTAAGTTGAGATATGGAAAATGATTTAAAAAAATATAACTCATATCATGTAAGTCCAAACTCAACACGGTTAAGAACAATTTTGGCAAAATTCAATTATCTACTTACTTTAATTTTTTTATTAGATATATATTTAATTTTTTAACCTAACATAGTTTGTCCTATAATTTTACCAAAATGATTAAACGCATTAGGTGAGGAATTTAATTATATACTTACTAAAAAAAAAAGTTAAAGTGCGTAAATAATTTAATTACGACATAAATGACGTTAACTATGCATTGATTTTTGACTTTCGGACCGACCGTATAAAACGATACATAAAAAACTATACATACTTATATATATATATATATAGTAAGTAACTTTCAGACTGGCCCTATAATACGATACATAAAAAACTATACATGCATATATATATATAGTAACTTTACACTATATACAATGTCTAGTTAGCGTCATTTATATCGTAATTAAATTATTTACGTACAGTATTTTTTTTTTTGAGTAAGTATATAATTAAATTTCTTACTTAATGCATTTAATCATTCTAGTCAAATTATAGGACAAACAATGTTAGGTTAAAAAATTAAATATATATCTATTAAAAAAATAAAAAATTAGAGTATGTAGATAATTGAATTTCGCCATAAATGTTCTTAACCGTGTTGATTTTGGACTTACAGAGTATGACTTATATTTTTTGAAGTCAAATTTTCATATCACAACTTACGACAGAGCGTATAGTCAATTTGTAAGTCCAAATTTAATATTGTTTTGCATAATTTGAATCACAATTAAAATATCTACTTACTATAATTTTTTTAAAAAAAATTAATAGATACATAATTTTATTTTTAATTAAACATCGAGTCGTAAAAAAAAACATTGTAGCAAACGCTACCCAAGGTAGCGTATTTTGTAAAAAAAACAATATAATATGCTACCGTGAGTAGCGTGTATGCCCAAATTTCTAAATATATATTTTACATATTTACTTTTTCAAATAACAAATTATGACATACTCACTTTTCAAAAAACTTCAAAGGTTGATTGTTGATGAATTTTCGACCATTTTTAGGCAAAACTACAAAATTACTGGGGAAGTAATGAATATAGGTGGATTCTTTCCCTAAAATTATTCACAATTGTTTTTGTAAAGTTGTGGTGAAACTGAAGAACGCATAGCAAAGAACTAGTTATCTAGCGATTGATTTACTAAAAAGGAAAATTTTCATATTTTTATTTGATGATAGAAACAAAAATATATTTTTTTCCTTTCAAAAAGTGACTATAAAATAGAAGGGTAAATATATTAGAATTTTTTTTTATAAAAGTAGGTATAGGTGCACCAATTAAAGTGCGAAATAACACAATAATGTCAATAAGTACCGCCTAGCAGGTTGAGTAGGGCTGGGCATAAAAAAACCGGTTCAGCCGAACCGTACCTGAATCGTACCTGAATTGTACCGAACCGGTTCACAAACCAAACTTTTTTTTTGTAAAAATATGGAGCGGTTCAGAAGAGGTACAAAAAACCGGTTCGCAAACGGTAAACTGTAGCACTTTTTTGTACCGATTTTAATACTCTTAAACTACTAAACCAGACCGGAGTTAACAGACCGGACGGTTTGAGCATTCTATAACAGACTTGGCAGAGTTAACAAACCGGAAAAACATGAATATTTCATTCTGTATCAGAAATAAAGATCCAACAAATACAAACATTACATGACAAACTGCATGTTATATGTGAGAAGCATGAGATACATAATACTTTTACCATCATAATCATACCTAAAATGAAGCTTTTAGAACAGACCTGAAGCTGGGGAAAATCTTCTCTGAGCAAAAACTCGATAAAGCGCGGAACAACACCAGACTGTATAACTTCCTCAATAGGAGGACTACTCTCTGAAAGTTAAACGTCACAACTACTTTAGTAAATCAAGATACAAGATTGTATCAAAACTAAGTTGCCGACAAAGATAAGAATGACATAATTTTACTTTCATACTGTTCCAAAACAGAGTAACAAACACAAATGAACTGATACTAAGTCAAGCAAGACAAATCGTACCAATTGACAGTAGTTTCCTGAACTGTGTAGTCGCCTCCAGCTGCAGAGGGCCTTAATCTGACCAAACTCCAGCAACCATTGATGGAAGACTCTCCAACTGCAAAACATAAACATAAAGTTGCAAATCAGACTCCTTCTCATTCAACTGAATTCCCTAATCTAATTTCGAACCCCTAATGTTCAATTAAACCAAATGGAAAATACAGCAGCATTCAATTCTAAAATTCGAGAACGTCAGTGCATATTGACGAGCAGTACCATGCGAGTACTTTAATAAGCTCGATTCAGTGAGTACTCCAAGCAATTCCAATCCAGTATTAAAGCAGTCTTTTTTCAAATTAACTAACTATTCCTGACCACATCGCTAATTCAATCCATATCATGTTCCAGTTTAACTTAGAAACATACTGTTGGATCATAAAAGTATCATAATCGTCATCAGAGATCCACAAGATTCCTTCATTAGGGTAAAGGAAATCGAGAAGTAACAGTCAATAATAACACATCATGAATCAAAATCGTACTTGACTAAATATTAAAAAAAATACATTTTTCTCCACGTTAGATGCCTGGAGAGCAGCAGTGGGGAACTGCATAGTTTGGAGACCCTCACGACGCTTCTTCTGCAAGCTATCCTCGCGCTTGCTCTTGCGGATCTCCACCATGTTGTCCTCTCTCCGCCTCCGCCCTTCATCAGCGTCTACAGCGACTTTGTACCGATTGCGGCAGACCTCCGTCCTAGCACTTGGCTTCGCTGGATGAGCCTAGCAGTTTTGCAAATATAGGAACTACCCCATGATCAATAACAACTCTAGTGTGATCAGATGTTCCAGAAGTAATGTTTGTAAGAGCCCATGCTGCTTCAAACTGCATGTTATGTATAAAGTGGTTCGGCCGAACCGGTTCTGAACCGGTTTTTGAACCGATTCATAACAGGTACGGTAAATTGGTCAAAATTTGGAGCGGCCAAAAACTGGAGCGGTAAACCGTACCGGTTTTAAAATGTGGTAAAGGTTCGGTTCTGAACCGGTTCGGCCCTGAACCGGTTCATGCCCAGCCCTAATGTTGAGGAATGGATGTTACTTTCTTTTGATGAAATGATATTAGGTTGGAAATTAAAATATATATTTTAATAAAAAAAATAGAGTGAGTAAATATTTAAAATTTGATCAAAACGATGCAAAAAATATGGAATTTTGATTTATAGATTGACCATATGATTTGTCATAAGTTAAAATATGAAAATTTGACTTTTTTTTTTAAACTTGGACCCTCGTTGAAATTTAATATCATGAGAGATTTAATTATAAATCTACCCAAAAAAATTTATAATATGTAGCTAATTGAATTACGACATAAATGTTGCTAACGATGGTGAATTTTGACCTTTGACAAATACTGTAGTGAACATCTGAAAGTTCTGATCTTTCACTCGTTAGTTGCATCATTATAAATTGGTACATACCGTATAATTATAGTTATAAATTTTTTATAAGTGATAATTATGATATTTAATTTATAATCAGTTATAACCATAATTATATAAATATATATATATAAAGAATTTATTATGTAAATTAATTTTAATATGTATATCAAAATTTGAATTAAACTCAATGAATGTTTTAATAATTAAATTAACATTGTACAAATAAAAAGTTTAAAATTTAATTTACCATCATTAGATTAAAATATAATTACTTTTGAATATGAACACACTGATAAGATTATAATTACAAATACTAGACTCTAGCACACTCTATTCGTGTGGGGTGTTAGGAGGATATGATCGACCCGACTCCCAAGATAGTACAATAATTAAACACTGGATTAAAAATATTATTTGAATTATAAAACTAAACTTAAATTACCTAATATAATGAAATAAAATTAGTTTTGTTTTAAATATTTTTAAGAAATTGCTTCAGTAACCGGGAGCCTCTTTAGTAGTGGTTCTTGCTCCCGGAAGCTCGAGCAATTTCTTAAAAATATTTAAAACAAAATTAATTTTATTTAATTATATTAGATAATTTAAGTTTAATTTTACAATTCAAATAATATTTTTAATCATTTTTTTTAATTCTTGTACTTTCATGCGAGTCGGGTTGATCATGTCCTCATAAGTCCTAACACTTCACACAAGACAAACGACGACAACGTGCACACACATAGCACGTGTCGGAGTCTAGTATAACTAGTGGGAAAATACATTTAAGTTAGGGGTGAGCTTGGGCGGGCCGAGCCGGTTTTTTAGGCAAGACCGAGCCCGAGCCCGAAATTTCGATTTTCACCTTTGGAGAACCGAGACCGACTTCGGTATAAAAAGCCCGCCCAAGTCGGTCTTGCTTGACTCGGGATGGTCTCGGTCCATTACCGAAATTTTCAGTCCAAATAAAAAAAAAAAAATTGTCTGAATTTTCACCAAATTTAGAACATACAAACACAATAAATCAAGTATCAAACATACAATCCAAACACACATTATAAATATAGAACATACAATCCAAACACACATGGAGACTTTGTGAGTTGTTGTATACTACTATACTTGTATAGTATATATAGTATTATGTATTAGGTTTTTAGGCAACTCGGGCCGGGTCGGTCCGAATCGGGAATTTCGGAAAAATTCCCAAACCCGAGCCCGACTTTAGAGGAAAAAACCCGCCCGCTCGGTCTCAGTCTTAGTCGGACCAGTCTCGGGTCGGTCTCGGTCCAACCAGTATTGTTTGCTCACCCCTAATTTAAGTGAATTCTAGAACTTCCACTTTAAATTTATTTTAGATTGTATATGAAAAAAAAATATAACTATTCATTAAGTGGATGGAAAATGACTCTTAGAGAACAATATATATATATATAAGCAATACAATTAGTAGTAAATGAAAAGAGTATACTCAAATTATCAAATACAATTAAAGAAAATTAAGATGTATATCTTCCTCTTAACTATAACAACATTGAGCAGTTAATTGATATAGATAAATAAAAAGAATGTAATCAATATAATTAAAGAAAATTACGATACACATTTTGTCCTTACTAAAACAAAATTGCACAGTTAACTGATAAACCTAGCAAAATATTTTGTAGTCTCCGTTCGAGTATATAAATTGATAATTCTTTTGAAATTCCATTTCTTAACCAAAACTTTTGTTGGTGACTACATATAATATTTTTGTTACTATGCGTGAGAAAGTAACATATAATTATTTGTTACTAAGAATATGATCAAATAAATATATGTCGATATTTGATAAAGTTAACCTTATGCATTGTTTATAGTCATCCTATGAGTATTTTCACTGACATACCATGTCATACTATTTCATCTCATATCAACTATCACTTAATGTCTGACATCGAACTTTCTATGAATATTCATACTGACCATTACAACGACTAATACAAATCTACCATGATAGCATCAACTATCGCTGAATGCTCGATCTCGAACTTTCTATAAGAATTTTCACTCACATACCATGTCATACTATCTCATCTCATACCAACTATCGCTTGATACCCGACCTCGAACTTTCTATGAGTATTCATATCAATCTCGAACTTTCTATGAGTAATTTCACTCTGACAACATCCCCAGGATTCGATCTTACGCGCTCATACCATTTGAGATTTAAGACGTACGCTCATAAGTCAGGACTTGTCAATGAATGCATTCAATATACTCTTAAGATATCTTAACACGCTTACTACCATGTCTATAAATCGACTATTACAAATCTACCATGACCACATCAAGTAATTCCCACTAATTTGCAAAAAAATAAATTTATATATTTGATCAATTTCTTCCTTATTTGTTTTTACTTTGATATTTTCAGTGTTCATAAATTATGGGCGAGTTTAGTATTATGTATACTTTAATTTCAGATATATTTCTCAAATGTTTAATTCTCATACCAACACCTGACACACGGTAAATATTTATCATATTTGTTTATAATAATATGATAAAAATAAATATGTCGATATTTGGGAAATTTTGACCTTACACCTTGTTTAGTTTACTTGTGACATTTGTCCAACCTTTCTTTGAGTCCCGACATCTGACCTTTCTTTGAGTATTATACTCCCGACATCCAATATTTATTTGAGTATTATACTCCCAACATCCGACCTTTCTCGACATGACCTTTCTTTGAATATTATACTCCTGACATCCGACCTTTCTTGACATCCGAATTTTCTTTTGAGTATTATATTATACTCCCGACATTCGACATTTCTTTGAATATTATACTCCTGACATTCCCAGGATTTGAACCTGAGCGTTGTTACTAGCTATGATTTAAGACACATGCATTAACCAACTTTTTATAAATCTGACCATGACAATAAAGACATTCAATATACTCTTAAGTTATCTTAACAATCTCACTACCATGTCTATGAAATGACAACTATAAAAAATCTACTCTAACAACATCAAGAAACTACCAATAAAATTTGCACCAAAAATAAAAATAGATATTTGATTAACTTCTTCCTTATTTTTTATTTTAATATTTTCAGAGTTATTGTTTATTTTAATATTTTCAGAGTTCATAAGTAGGGTTGAGTTAAGTATATTCATATTTTAATTTTAGATATATTTGGAACGTAAGGTAAAGTAAATAAATACGAATAAAATCTAAATTTGACAAATCCTAAAAATATTTTGTAGAAATGGTAAATAATAAACTCTGAAAATTAATATTAATTTTTATATTTCACTAATCCGTAAAATATTATTTCAATACATCACATGGATTATTTTAATTTTGTAGTAAAATATTTTTGTTACTTTTTTATCGACATGTAATACCTAAATTTTGGATGATATTAGTTTGGAGTAATATGACAAAATTTATAAAATAACTAACAACGATATTTTACTATTTTATTAAAATAACTTTGTCAAAGTGTTGGAATCATCTATGCATTAATATTAATAATACTAACAAAATTTATAAGTTTTTTTTAACATGTTAATAATCTCATTATTTGAAAATACTCTATAATACATAATTATCATTATAAAAAATGTATACATTAATCAAATATCTCCTTTAAATTTTTCAAATTTGATTAACGTTTTTTTTTTATATTTATTGCTTCACGTGATAGATTATGTATATTCAATATATAAATATAGGTCAATTTTGTTATTTGTTTTTAAATTTTGTTTGAATTATTTAAATTTATAGATAAAATGTATTTTTATAACGACAATGCTCACAATTCTAAAATTCTATAACTTCTTGGAAAGAAAAAAGAATGTTTTGAAGAAAAAAAATCTATATAATTGTACAACCATTAAAAAGTCACAATTACAAAACAAATATGACTTGAGAACATAATATACAAATATCATTATTATGTAAAATTGTAAAGTTATATATTAAATAACACAGATAATAATTTAAAAAAAAATCAGATAATTAATAAATGAGTTTTCTTCTTCCACTCTAATTTAAATTTCAAACTTGATTATATTGTACATATGAATTATTTATTGCTTCAAATAATATATAATGCATATTTGACGTATTAATTCAATATAAATTCTTTCAGTTGTAGATGAAATTATAATTTTTATAAATGATATAAGTTTTTAGATTCACTGTTATCTTAACGTCTGATAAAGTGAAGATATAATTTCATTTGTTAGCGAGATATAAAAATTGATGCATGAGAAAAGATGGAGGAATCATGATAGAGAAACATATCATTGTAAATTTTTTAATGTTACATACGTACGAAGTTAGTTAATATGTATGTCTTTAATGTATAAAGTCATATGCTTGAGTCATACGATAACACACATGTGCGCACACTTTGTTACCCCTACCCTTAATAATATAGATAAATATAAATAGTATAGATATAAAAAATTGTGCATAAGAAAGAAGATAAGGATAGTGATAAAATTTGTAATGTTACATATGTGTGTAGCTGGATAATACATATGTTTTTTAATAATTGTAAGGTCAAATGTTCGAGTCTTCGTGCATATAGTTTTTTTTTAATCTTTTGAGAAAATATTTAAATAACCAAAATAGTTATGATAAATATAAACTAATTAGATTATTAAAGAGTATTTGTGTCATTTTGTAGGCGGCAGTTATAAAAGTCGCTTCTGCCTTAATCATATAGAAATATAGATATAAAAAACTGATGCATGAGACATGAGAGATGGATAATGATAGATAAAAACATAATTATCATATTGTAAAATTTGACATGTTACATATATATATGCAACTGGTTAATATGTTTGTCTTTAATGATAAAGTTATATGTTCAAGTTTTTGTGCAAACAGTTTTTTTTATAAGCTTTGGATAAGTTATTTAAATGACTAAAATAGTTGTGATGAATATAAATTAATTAAATTATTAAAGGGTATTTGTGTCATTTTGTAGACGTCGATTACAAAAATTATTTCTGCTTTAATAATATATAAATACTTAGAATATTAAAAATTATATATTTAAAAATTTTTTGGTACCATGTTGTCCCTATTAGTTTGTTATGTTAGAAACCCTAATTTTGTTAAGAACCCTAATTTAACATCTTGTTCCTTTTTTGTGTTGTCCAGTCTGTACAAAATCCTGGTTGTGGATTTTTCCAATGGGAAGATCCACCGATGTGTCAATATGGAAGAAACGCCGTGTTTAAGTTTCAAGGTGTAGAGGGACAGCTTCGATCAGAACTTGCGACTGCACATGCTGCAGAAGCTGCTGCGAAACAAAAACACTGGAAATTGTATGCTGCAATTATCGTTCTGTGTTCTTTCATTTTCATCAATGTACTAAACAAGTAGATGTATTTGAATTAGTTGATCAGCATTGTGGAAATGGATTTCAGTTCTGTATGTTGCAATTGAAAGACATGAAGTTGTATGCTGTATATGGTGCAATTGCAGTTCTGTATTGCAGTTCTGTATATGTTATGCATTGCAGTTGTTTTGCATCTGTGTTTCAGTTGTTGAGAAACAGAATTTCTACACATGTTATAACGAAATGTGATTAAATGGTCATACATGTTTTCTATAATGTGATTAAAAGGTCATACATGTTTCGCAGTAATGTGATTAAATGGATACTAATGTTTGAAATGATATGATTAAAAGGTTCTACATGTTACCCATACTATGATTAAATAGTACATCATGTTTCATATAAATGTGATTCAAAGGTTAAATAGCCGTAAGAGATCAGATCTGCCCAAACATATTCCAACATTCCATTCAAAACCTGAAAAACCAGAAACAACCATCCATAGACTTTCATAGAAGAAGTTCAACAGACATAAGTCACCAAGTACCACCCATGTTCGACCCAAAACATGTACAAACACCACAAAAGTTTCCTAACTTCACAAAACACCACAAAAGTATCAGAACTTCACAAAACACCATCACAGAAAAACAGAAGACCTGTTGGACAAAACAAGATGTGGTCCTTTTACTGGGTATATCGTTTGTCACCCGGATAACTAAACTGACCCATGCTCCTTCTGTGTTGTCTTGTCCTTTTTGGTAGAACCGTGTTCAGTGGTAAATCTGTTAGAATCAGTACTCTCAAATCTGAAAGTACAGGTGCCGAAGAGGCGACATCGTCTTCGACGTCCACATAAGTCGGAGACTGACGAACATTCACTTTTCTTCTTTTACCAGCTTTTTTGGCCTGTTTCAAACAATTTTTTGTTAATTTTAATCAAAGTACAATCGGTAACACAATTTTAGAGTTGAGCACTAACCGAGGCTGATTTAACTGCTAGCGATTTAAAACGTCTCTTTGGCGTTTTGAATGGATCAGCTTCGGTGTTGACTGCGGGTTCTGCTGCTGGATTGTCTGGTTCAGCAGGAGGCGTACCTAAACGTACAGGAGGAGGCGTACCTAAACGTACAGGAGGAGGCGTACCTAGACGAACAGCAGGAGGCGTACCTACACGTACAGCAGGAGGTGATTCAGCTTCTCTAGCAGCATCTGGCAGCGGGTCATCAACAGCAGTTGGTTTCTTTTTTCTAACTGCGATTTTCTGTCTTCGTACTGGACTTTTTGTCTTCTGGGACTGCTTCGGCTGAGAACGGGTTCTCGGCTGAGACTGGGACTGCTTCGGTTGGCTTCTCGGCTGGGGCTGAGACTGGGACTGTGAGTCGGTGTTCAACTTTCTCTTGGTAGGACGCTTCTCAGACTTCTTTGTCCCACTAACGCCAGCACCAGCAGCATCCTTGACCTACGCCAAAAACGACCATGTCAGAAATTGTTTTAAAAACTGTTTCAAAACAAGGAATCTTATCTAAAAACAGCACCTCAGGGATCCTTTGGGAGCATCCTCTCTTATTGTGGCCATGTTCACCACATTCTGAAAAAAACTGTTTTAAACCAATTTTGCTCAGTCGTGCACCACCTGCATGACTGTCTTTTGTGACCGACCGAACTCGTTTTTTCCTTGGCCTTCCAGAACGAGCCTTGAATAGCGGAGGATCAACGGGTAATGCGTTCACCTTTGCCCAATCATCTCGTCCAGGCAAGGCATGGATTACACCTGCGTAGGTGCGTAGGTATGTACTTTTGTGGTACATTGGATCACAGTACGGTGCGAGCTCATGAACACGGGCGTATGACAGGCAAGCAATCGCATGAACACACGGCAAACCACTTAATTCCCAGGCACAACAAGTACATGTTTTTGAAGTAGTATTGGTTTTATACGACACACCTGGACCAGCGTGTACCTCGTACTCACCATCTGCAGCATATAAGACCTCGCACCCACTGATGCCATCTGTCAGCCTCCTTAGTTTCTTGACGATATTCCTTCCAAGTTCCCATTTTGATTGAGCAGCTAATTCACGTCTTTTAGCAAAATCCCGCATCAAAATTTTGCGGATTTCTTCAACTAGGGTAATAGGTGGTTTTTCCCTCACGTTGATGATTTTGTTGTTGAAGCTCTCGCATATATTGTTGACGACCAAGTCCGTTTTAGTGACATGCCTAAAACGGTGTCTACACCAAGCGGCTGGGTCAATGGCTGAGACGAAGTCCCAAGCTTTTTTGTTTGCAACCTTCAACAAGTCCATATGCCATTTGTGTCTTTGGTACGTATAGGCACATGAGGCGGACCAAACACGTTTTCTCACCTCGGCTTCACCCAACCCCCTGACCTGCATATTCTGATATATGTGTCGCATGCAGTGTCTGTGTTCAACATCTCGGAGTATATTTTGGACAGCTTGAATTAGGCCCTAAAAAAGACAAAATAAGCACAAAACAGCAAACATCCATGACCAATTAATCACAAACCAGAAAACATGCATGACCAATTAATCATAAACCAGAAAACTTGGCCAGTCAATTAATCACACATCCAGCAAACCAGCATATGATCAATTAATCACAGCAACCACAAACATGCAGTATCAAACTTAACAGTGAGAAGTACCTTCTGTCGATCTGACATTAGTGTACATGGCCTGTCCAAACCGATGTCCCTAAACAGGATGTCCAAAAACCATTTCCACGAGTCATGGTTTTCTGCTTCAACCCATGCGAATGCTACCGGGAACAACGCATTATCTGCATCCCGGGTGACAGCACATAGGAGTTGCCCCCCGTCTGGCCCCTTCAAGAAACAACCATCCAAAGCAATGAAGGGCCTACACCCCTTTTTCAGACCAGGCGAACACGCTTCCAAGCAAACATAAAGGCGTTCAAACCTTGGGCGTAAAGGGCTGGACACAGAATCCACATGGACAGCCACAGTCGAACCCGGGTTATGTTCTTGTAAAGTTGCAGCATAATCACGCACTCTTCCAAACTCTTCAGTGCGATCCCCCTTCAGTTTTTCCTTGGCCATACGCATTCTCCTACTCACAGTGAACCGATTTACATTCCACCCGAATCGACGTTTAATTTCACCACGAATTACACTATTCTGCAGCATTAAATAGAACAGGTTAAGTAGCTACAAAGGCACAGTGAAATAGAACATAAACCGTATAAGATCATACCTTCACTTTCGGGTCGTCCCTTAGGATGCCGATGAAATTGTCACACACCCATTTCATCCCGATGTGGTGGTTATGATGTATTCGGGGACATTGATGCTCCTTCACAAGTTGACATATTTCAAATGCCATTTGACGGTTCATTCTTCGCGCGACCACCTTATATCCGCACCGATGCTTGCAGTAAACCTCCACTCTAGTTTGGTTGTTCACAGAGAACTCCACATCATAACCATTCACTATAGCGTGGTCCCTCATTGCCTTTCTAAACAGCTCGACCGTACCGAATAACATCCCGAGGTTGAGCTCCATGTCGACAGCATCCTTGTCCTCATCGTAAATCTTTCTCTTTTCAGCGCTATTTACCTCGTCCTCTTTGTCGGTCTTCCTTTCGGCTTCCAACGTGTCGCTTTGGACGTCACTACATGAGTCTCCAAATCCAACTTCCTCCCAAACGAACATTTTTTTCTTCTCCACCTTTGGTTTTCTGTCTTTCCGTCCACCTTCATCGCTTTCACCCTTCGGTTTTCCTTCTTCATCGGACTCCATGTCTTCATCCGAACTTGACTCGTCTTCAGTTTCAGCAACCTTTGGGGCTACAAAATCTGCATCATCGCCGTCATCTTCACTTTCAAAGTTGAAGTTTCGCAAGTCGTCCAGAAGATTCTTCAAAGTCTCCAAATTGTCACTGTCATCGTCATCAGGGAACAGCTTCTTCTTCCCCTTATCAGTAGTTCAGTCAGTCTTCTTGACTTTATCCTCTTTGACCGGTCGTTCAATCACTACTTCAGGCTCCTTTGAACGACATGCTCGTCGAGTCTTGTTTATCAACTTGTTGCGCAGCTGCATCAGAAATGGGTCTTTCACACACTCTTCTCTATCAAATAGTGGCATAACGTAGAAACTGATCTCCTTCGTTGTTCCTTGACGCTCTAGTATAGGTTTCAGGTCGGCATCTGAAGTTATCGCCAGAAGATCGGTGTACGGATTTCCACCGGGGGCCAACCAAAATATGGAGTCATTTTCGACGAAGTCACAATACACCTCAGCTAGTCCGGTAAGTGACAGATAGTTCAACTTATCATAAGGCACTTTGAGTGACTCCAGTTCACCTACATAGGTTCGGCTACCCCCATTATCAACCCACTTTCCACCATGGTGAAAAACAGCTTCGGCAATGTCATCCTTCTTGCCCATTGAACCACAGTTTTGAATAACTGAAAACAACCAAACATGAAATTGGTCATGCATGTTTGCTGTTAAACATAACAAAACGAACCAAGATGAACATCAAAACTTATATTAAACATGAACATCAAACATGAACAGCATAACTTCAATTTTGGCTGAAACATGGCAACAAGACATACATAAACCAGCAAACATGAACATCAAAACTTCAATTTTGGCTGAAAGATTCAAACTTTACGCACAAAAAAACAGATTTTTTCAAACTTCATACCCCTAAACCAGCAAGTTTCGGTCAAATACTCATTTTCACAAACACAAATTTCATAAACAGCCGCTAAACCCTAAATGAAGACAAACATTTGCTCGATCAATAGGTGAAGCCGCAGCAAATCAACAAGGGAATCCACGGGAAGCGAAATCAAGTCGGTGCACAACAGCAACCCTCCGCGCGAAATCACTTCGGTCGACAGTGAGGCACAGCGAAATCAGTTCAACAACAAGCCCCGATTTCACAACTGGAACGCGAGAAGAAGAAGAATCTTACCTCGGAAATGCACGGAAGCAGCAGCAGCAGGGGACTGTGGCGCAATCACCTTCTACGGGAAGCCAAGGGACGGAAGCAAGAAATGGGGGGAAATGGGTTGATGAAACTGATTATAGGGGACGTAAGGGGCTTCAAGGTAATTTCGTATTTCTAAAATTAAAATACCTCTTATCACGTGACCAGCACATGAGCATTAGACGGAAAATTTTCACGGTTCAATGACGGAGTAACGTTTCAGTCACATGTTGAAACATGTGTAACGTTTCAGTCACGCGAAAAAACATGTGTGACTAATTAATCACATTGGTCAAACATGTGTAACGGTTCACTTAATTAACCCTTATAAAAAATGTATACATTAATCAAATATCTTCTTTAAATTTTTCAAATTTGATTAACGTTTTTTTTTATATTTATTGCTTCACGTGATAGATGTATATTCAATATATAAATATAGGTCAATTTTGTTATTTGTTTTTAAATTTTGTTTGAATTATTTAAATTTATAGATAAAACGTATTTTTATAACGACAATGCTCACAATTCTAAAAATCTATAACTTCTTGGAAAGAAAAAAGAATGTTTTGAAGAAAAAAATCCATATAATTGTACAACCATTAAAAAGTCACAATTACAAAACAAATATGACTTGAGAACATAATATACAAATATCATTATTATGTAAAATTGTAAAGTTATATATTAAATAACATAGATAATAATTTAAAAAAATCAGATAATTAATAAATGAGTTTTCTTCTTCCACTCTAATTTAAATTTCAAACTTGATTATATTGTACATATGAATTATTTATTGCTTCAAATAATAGATAATGCATATTTGAAGTATTAATTCAATATAAATTCTTTCAGTTGTAGATGAAATTATAACTTTTATAAATGATATAAGTTTTTAGATTCACTGTTATCTTAACGTCTGATAAAGTGGAGATATAATTTCATTTGTTAGCGAGATATAAAACATGATAAATGAGAAAAGATGGAGGAATCATGATAGAGAAACATATCATTGTAAATTTTTTAATGTTACATACGTACGAAGTTAGTTAATATGTATGTCTTTAATGTATAAAGTCATATGCTTGAGTCATACGATAACACACATGTGCGCACACTTTGTTACCCCTACCCTTAATAATATAGATAAATATAAATAGTATAGATATAAAAAATTGTGCATAAGAAAGAAGATAGGGATAGTGATAAAATTTGTAATGTTACATATGTGTGTAGCTGGATAATACATATGTTTTTTAATAATTGTAAGGTCAAATGTTCGAGTCTTCGTGCATATAGTTTTTTTTTAATCTTTTGAGAAAATATTTAAATAACCAAAATAGTTAGGATAAATATAAACTAATTAGATTATTAAAGAGTATTTGTGTCATTTTGTAGGCGACAGTTATAAAAGTCGCTTCTGCCTTAATCATATAGAAATATAGATATAAAAAACTGATGCATGAGACACGAGAGATGAGTAATGATAGATAAAAACATAATTATCATATTGTAAAATTTGACATGTTACATATATATATGCAACTGGTTAATATGTTTGTCTTTAATGATAAAGTTATATGTTCGAGTTTTCGTGCAAACAGTTTTTTTTATAAGCTTTTGATAAGTTATTTAAATGACTAAAATAGTTGTGATGAATATAAACTAATTAAATTATTAAAGGGTATTTGTGTCATTTTGTAGATGTCGATTACAAAAATTATTTCTGCTTTAATAATATATAAATACTTAGAATATTAAAAATTATATCTATAATTAGGGTTATATATTTCTCGTACTATCCCAAAATTAAGCTCCTTATTTCACCCGTTCCAGGATTTGTGCTTCTAGAAGCTACGAAATCCGTCTATTTTCTTGTGCTCTCTTAAGAATATCCGTCCGTTTATTTGGTAGGCATCTGCTTTAATATTGCATTTTTTTTTTCTGAATGATGTGTAAGACTGTAAGACAGTAAGAGTATCGACCAAAACAGATACCAATTTCCGTGTCATTCGTATATCCAAAGCTAAGTTATCCTACAACGATGGGCCACCTTCCTTTTGACACGTCACTACATATACTACAAAGTCTTACAAAAGGATTCTTTCTTCACATTTATTTTTCCTAACGCCACACCTTTTTCATTCAACCATATATACCTTATAAATTAGCTGGACATGGACATTAAGAATTTTAGAAAATTGGAAATAAAAAAAAATCGCATTTTCTAAATGGTTAAATAGTAACTAGCTACCTGAATTTTGAATATTTTGCAACGAGCTACCCGAACTTTGAAAATTCAAAACGAGCTACCTCAACTTTGAAGAAGATGCAAATAGCTATCTCCGTCCAATTTATGACGAATTTTCAATGACTTTTCGACGGAAAATTGGACGGAGGTAGCTATATGCACATTCTTCAAAGTTGAGATAGTCCGTTTTGAATTTTCAAAGTTCAGGTAGCTCGTTGTAAAATGTCCAAAATTCAGGTAATTACTTGATATTTAACCATTTTCTAAAGTATATGTGCGACGGACTGAATTACAAAATTGCCACCAAAAAAGTCAAACTTTTAAGTAAGGCTTTAAGAACATACATATTTTGTATTTGTGTGCAATGCGACGCTTTTAACTAGCGAATCGGCTAAAACGTTTACTTCCTTGAATCCTTGAATGGGTGATATCTCGTTTAGAGTTTTAGTACACTTTTATTTGGATTAGTTTATAATAGATTAAACAATCATACAATGAAGACGGGAAAATACTAGAAAAATGTATTCAAATTTCTTTTTCTTCTACAAATTTATTTTTCTTCTACAAACTGTACCCATATATTTTACGTTGTGATTATTTTTACTGATATATTTCAAGTTATTTGTTATTATATTTTTTATTCATTTGGGTTAGATTCAATTTCTAAGTAAACACATAAAGAATTTAATTTTTAAATAAAATAAAATATTGACATTTATACCCACCTTTTTTTTCAAGATTTTTTTTACATTTTCTTACCCTCTCTCTATTCGACTATTTTTTCTTATAAATGAGTACGAACTATCTGATTAAATTAAGTGATAATTCTGATCTTAATTTGACTAATCATGCCCGTCCTAACAATATTCCAGTCCTAACAATATTCCAACCCCCGAGTGGGTCTAATAAATACATATTTTGTACCTCCATTGTGACCGTCTCCTTAGTCAGTAGGCTCGTAACGCCATTCGCTTCACGGAACATTGTTAATGATCTTATATCTCCTGAACTCTAGTAACAACTTTCAACAATAAAAAAAAAACATCAGTGATCGGCAAGCAGACAGCTTGAAGGTGTCAGAATCATCGGCAAGCAGACAGCTTGAATTTTGCTCGGCTTTTGAAATTTCATATCAACATAAAGGCCCTTGAGAAGCTCGGCTGACAGGTTTAAGTCCTCAAAAGAGAGGGATGGGGAGATTGGATGAAAATGCAAATATTGGTTCCCAGAAGTTGAATGTGAATAATGATGATAGTAAGAATGACAAAAAGCACGTTTCTAGGGATAATAGATACTCTGAATTTGAGGGTCAAATATATGCTAATGGAGGGATGGGGTTAAACTATCCTGGTCTGCATCCTCATCTATCGTTCTTGAATTTTGTGGATGAATTTTTCAAAAGGGAGAAATGTCAAATGAGAGTTTTCATGGTGTGGAATTCCCCAGCATGGATGAATTCGCCCCAAATCCGACAAAAGCACACCCAAGAAGGACACCGTCGAGCTCGTTTTCACGTAAATCGATTTCGTCATCTTGTTCAGTATTTCTGCTTTGGAGGTTCGAGTCTTTCGGTGAAGAAGACAGTCGTGAGGTGCCCTGTCGTTGCTTCGATAGCTTGACGGAGTGGTTTTATATTCTTAGTATTTCAAGAAGGCTTATGGAGGGAAATAGGTGTAGGGGTATCTTGGGTATTTACAAAAAAAATTCATTAAAATCTGACAAATTCTGTCACGTGTCTGGCACATGCTGGTTTTTAACGGGCAAACAAACGGAATAACAAACGTTTTCATCTAAAACCTACAACATGAAACGTGTTACATCAATTACCTACACTCCAAAACTAGTTCCATCAACCACCACTTTTGGCAAACATATTACATTTTTTTCATACTTTTCCCCCTCAAATATAAAGATTTCAACTTACTTTGAATTCAACTTACTTTGAATGAGCAATTTCTCTCAATTTACTTTGAATTCAAAACTTAAAAGTCATAACAAAACTTTGAGAGGAATAACAAAGTATCGTTATATTGTATATTCCCGAATGTTATTGTACAAAAAAGTTGCTCTGTATATATACCAGAGGAAGAATAATAATAGAAAATAAGTATTCTAAATAGAGATAGGTTTAGTGATCGGAGGAGTTAGTTACATATAGAGTTTAACTAACTAAAGTAATTCATATTCTCAATATTCTGTCTTATCTATTTGCTTCTTTTTAAAAGATATACTTAATCCCATATTTGTGAAGTAAATATGTGTCTTGTTCTTGACCTAGGCCTTTGTCAATATGGTGTAAATCGTTCCATCCTCCATTACTAAATAAAGTGACAATCAAGTTCGATGTGCTTGATTCACTCATGAAAAATCGAATTTGCAATTTGAATGGTTGCTTTACTATCGCAGTAGACTATAGTTGGTCTGATGCTAGGGAGATCTAATTCTTGTTGCAAACGTCGATCGAATACAGACTATCTTTGCTACTCTCATTCCCATGCTTTGCTACTATCTTGTTTTGTTTCTTTACCTTTAAGAAGATAATAACCTCTCCAATTTTCATGCAATATGAACTAAGCACCCATATAACTGCTTCATAGTGTGATTTCTTCGGATTGTAAACGAACTGATTTAAATGTTGAACCGCGTATATGAGGTCTGGTTTGGTCATGATAAGGTAAAGTAGTCATCATAATTTCTGTCTTTGAGAAGACTGTTGTTAGTGTTAAGTCCAAGTGTAGAATCAAACTCAGAAGTTGTTAGACGAAGATGTTGGTCTATGGTTGTAGAGGCAGATCGTGTTGCAGTCAAGCATGTGTCCACAAGAAATTCGAATGTGTACTTGTGTTGATTAACTACAATACTTTGGTTCAAACGGGTGATTTCGAGACCAAGGAAGTATCGTAATAAGAAGAGATCCTTCATTTTCAAATTTGCGCAGAAAGTCTTCTTCAATTCTTCAATTAGGATTAGATCCGATCCACTGATTAGGAAGTCATCAACATAGATGACGAGATAAACTCATTTATCCCCTTATTTTTTGAATAGTGAATAGTTAGTTTTGCTTTGAGAATATGCAAATTGCAAGCAACGCCTGAGTAAGTTTAGTATTTCATTGTTGAGAGGGTTGTTTTAATCCATATAACGACTTGAGTAATCAACATACTTTATTAAACTGCAAACTGCTGAGATCGATGTTCACGTTGAAGCCTTGTGGTATGTTCATATATACGGTTTATGACGTTCATGTGATATATTTCTCATGAGTGTGCCACAGTTTGAGTAAGAAGGATTCAAACTGTAGTCATCTTCACAACCATAAAGTTTCATCCATCTCAAAATTAAATTGTGTAATACATTTAGATGCGTACTTTTAAAATGGTCAATTTTTTAAGTGTACATTTACATTCTCCCCTAAATCACCTATTACTCCATTTGGCTCCACTCTGCCAGCATGGAATTATATATATATATATATATTCAACTTGTATATGTAATTATGTATACTTTTTGGATAATAGATTCACCCACTAGGGCATCTGTAGACATTTTTCGATCTTATTTTCTCTGTCCCTCCCTAACCTACACAACATTCCCTTTCTCCCTCCTCCTTCGTCCGCGACCAGTCATGGAGTCGACAGTTCTTCCAGCTCCGACTGATAATAGCAACACTTGTGTCTCTAAATCGAAATCATCATCAGCTACCAGTACTGTCGATGACGATCATTATAACTTAACCTCCATTTCTTCTCCTTCACTTCTCTCTCCACCACCGTGCGACAGAAGATCATACATGGACGATCTATGGAAGGACATCAACCTCGCCTCCCTCCATAACCACCCCTCCACCGCCATCACCTTACGAGATGGCCCACCTCCGACACTCCAGGACTTCCTCACCGGTCCCGCCCAGATGGAACCGTCTGTCGACGGATCCGCAGATGCGTGCTCATGTTCGCACCGGCCACCGGCGTTTGCTTTCCTCAGCTTGAGCTCCGGATCGGATTTCCAGTACCTCGGGAACAGCAGCGGGGATCCTTCTAGGAGTGGTGCTGGAGTTACGGTGCCGACGCCCTTCTATGTTAAGTCATTGGGATCTCCTTACGGTTCGGAATTGTACAAGAGGAAGGCGGCGGCGGTGAACGACGGCGATGACCGTGAGAAGCGGCTGATGAAGAACAGAGAGTCTGCCTCGCGTTCGAGGGCCAAGAAACAGGTTCTTTAACTCTTCACCCTACGCGCACCACTATTCTGTTTCCTTCTTTTTCTTTGGTATGATAGTATTCAATAAAATATAATAATAAGTTGAATCAATATATATATATTTTTGATAATTAAGAATTAAAAAAAGGTGACAAACTAATTTCTCAATTTTAAAATTACACAACCAAAACTAGCTAACTTTAACAATTTTCGAAATCGAATAACTAACTGCGTCTTTTCGGAGCGCGTTAGTAGTTCGAGGTGAACTATAAATTTCAAACACATGCTACTGTTTGAGCGTCATACCTGCCATTATATTTGTTACCGTATTTGCTTCTCGAATACGGTAGCGGATATAATAGCAGGTAATTAATTATGTATTTGAGATTATATAGTTTGTAAATGTATTTTCAATTTTTGTGTGTGAACAATGAACCGCATGTTGAACCGGGTCCGATCGGGTTGGACCAATCGGTCCGGTTATGATAACAGTGGTATTGGGGTTAGGGCTGTCAATGGTTAGGGTATGGTACAAGTATGACAAATACCATAACCATACCATATTTTTAAATCACATACCATAACCATTACGAGTAGAATTTTCAATACCATAACCATGAAAATAACCGTAGTTATTAACCATGGTTTTAACCGTATACCCATATTTATTCCACATATGTAATATAATAAAATACCGAAAATTTTATTTTAAAAAATACATAAATCTATATTATCAACAATAAAAATATATAAAACTAACATCATGGTTATTTATTACATATATGTACAGTACATTCCATTATTTAGTATATATTAGTTTATTAATAATAAATAAATTTTATATTTATATAATAATCATGGTTATAACCATGGGTATTACTCAAATACCATAACTATAACCATTATGGGTAGAAAATTCATCACCATAACCGTACCGCACCATAATGGTACGATTAACCATATTAAACAGTTGGCCAAAAAAAAAAAATATTAAACAGTAACGGTTATAACCATAGTTATGATTTTTTCACCGTACCATTGCCGGACCTAATTAGGGTACCCAACAAATGCATAAATAATTATTTTTAAGTCTAATATACTTTGTAATGACACAAAACTTATATGTTAGGATTTACGCATAATCATTTTTTTTGTAGAAGTCTATGTGACTATTTGAATGAACAAAAACATTTAATTCAAGATATCAAATAAATTACAAAAATATTCATTCCATTTTTAAATGTCCTATAATTTGTTTTCAGTACGGTTTATATTATGATGATTATAAACAAAACGCAAAGTCAAACTTTATCAACCATCGACATATTTTTTTATCATGTTTTTAGTTACGGTCAGTTATATATTATATTATCACGTGACATCACGCAGTTAACAACAAAAGTTTTGGTTAAGAAATGAAACTTCGAAGGAATTACGCGTATACATACTCAAAATGTAGTCTACATAATTTTTTTGTTACCTAAATCAATAAACTCTTAATTTACTAAGAATGTAATTGTATATTTTAATTTACTAAGTTTAGTTTTACATCATTTTAATCAAATGTTTAATTCTCGTACTATTTTTGTATTATTATAGTAGTCAGAACGATCGAATCATATCTTCGTAACATCTTACAAGCGACTAACTATGACGATGTGCTTTGTCGCTCAAGCAATTTCTTAAAAATAATTATAATTTTTATTTTTATTTTATTATTCATGCAAATTAAGTTTAATTTTACATCATTTTAATTAAATGTTTAATTTTTCTACTATTCTTATATTATTCTAAGATTCAAAATGATCGAATCATACTTTCGTAGCAGCTTACCCGACCAGGACCAAGTTTAGTTATTATTAACTAAAATATCTATTTTATATTTTGTTTGGATTGTAGATCTGCGACAGTAAGCGGCTATGTTTTCTTTTCCTATTTATTTTTCTTCAACTGTCACTTAATGTAATAATAATAAGAAGAAGAAGAATCGACTGTTTCTGATGTTAACCTTTATATATATATATATATGTTCAACAGTCATCTCCATGTAATTAACTTTGCAGGCTCATATGGATGAGTTAAAAGTTGAAGTTGCCCACTTCCAAAAGGAAAATGCGAAGCTCAGAATGCAACTGTTACAGGTATGTAACGCAGTCCGAAACTTAAGACGAAACAATATCATCCTTTTTTTATTTTTGTAAAAAAAAAAAGTTAAATCAAATTTGTTCCAATTTTCTCAACCACAATTATGATCATATTTCTATTTTATGTAAATTTATAAATATGAATTAAGTACTTATTTGCTAACTAAATTTTAAGGGGTTAAAAATTTGCTATGGACATTTTTTAAAATTAATAGTTAAATTTACATAAAATTGAAAAATGTTAAATTCGTCTAATTTATTGTAAAAATATTTATAAAATTTATATTTTATTTATTATCTTATTTTTTTACAAATTACTATGAGATTTTATATATAAAAAATTGGTTAATTGAACTTTGGAAATTAAAGTACCTATCGCATTACTATTTATTATAAAATTAAACGAAATTGTCTTTAAATTTAGTTTATAAATATGTAATTAACTCAACTAATATAAAATGTGATGTTTGTTGTGATTAAAATTAAAAAACAAAATCAAATATAAATTCGAGTAAAGTAGACAGATTGTTTTTTTTGCTTGGCCTTTTCTAGAAATTGTTCTTTTCTAGATCAAGTGTTAAATAATCATCGCCTAATTTCTATAATACTAATACCGTACATATATTCTATACGTATGCATATATATATATATATATATATATATGTCTACATATATATATCTATATTCATTTCCTTTTATATATATATAAAAGGAAATGAATCTGTAACCCCTAACAGTAACGACATGGTCGTGTTTCTCATTTTTGTCAGCTGCGTTTGGCTCTGCCAGCTACTGCATTACTTACGAAAAAGACCAATCTCAGAAGAACATTGACTGCACCATTTTAAGAAGTGGGACCCACCTAAAGCTCCATCAAGTCCCGACAAGGAAAGACAGCAATCTATCTTCAGATATCTTGTTGACTTTGTAAATTTCTACTAGTAGAAAAAAAAGGGCGATCATTAGATTTTTTTTCCAAAATATATCCTATTTAAAAATTAAAATTATAAATTTTTAGAATTATTTATTAAATTATATCAACTTGTAAGAGTTTTAAAAAAAGTAGCTACTGTACAAAAAAAAATTAGAAAAGTAAATATATAGAAAAATTATTTTGAAATATGGGTATACGCGCTACAGTCGGAATTTAGAAATATAGAAATCACTATTTAAAATTTTTTGTATCATATGTAGAGTTTTTTATGTATCGGATTATACGACCAGTCTAAAATTAAAAAATTAACGCATAATTAGCGTCATTTAATTCGTAATTAAATTATCTATGCACTATAATTTTTTTTGAGCAGGTGTATAATATATATATATATATATGTCAAAATAATATATATATATATATGTCGAAATCAATATCTCATATTTCGAAATATTTTAGTAAATATGAGAGATATTTTGACGTATACGCAGATTTTGAAATATTTTTTTCTATATGCTTACTTTTTAATTTTTTTTGTACAATACCTACTTTTTCAAAAAAAATTCCAACTTGTAATTGGTAGTAGAATGTATTCTTAATTCTAATGGTGTCTGTCAATCGCGGTGAAACGTTCATTAAATTTCACCTGTGATTGACAGTCTCAATTTGTTTTCCAAAATATACTTCAAAATAAAAGTAAATACTGAAATATCCTCAAATTTAAAAAAATATCAAAAATACATATCCGCGAATACCATTCGCGGGTGAGTATATTGAAAAAGTATACTCACGAAACATTCGCGGTTTAGTTAAAAAGCATCACTTGTTAATGGTATTCACATGTGAAACTTCTGTCATGCAAATCGTATATATATATATATGTCAAAATCAATATCTCTTTCTCTCATTTCTGGTTACTTTCTGATTGCATTCACATATGAAACTTCTGTCATGCAAATCGTATATGTATATATATATGTCAAAATCAATCTCTCTCATTTCTAGTTGCTTTTGACTGCCTAATGCTCTTTTATATAATAATGTACATTTGCGGAGAGAGAAATTTCACACGCGAATAGCACTTGCGAATTGTTGTTTTTGTACACATGTGAATAGTATTCGCGGTTAGGTTTACTCTTTTTATTTTTTTTTAAATTAAGAATATTTCGATATTGATTTTTATTTTAATATAATTTTTGGAGGAAAAAAATTTGACAGTGTCATGTAGAATTTTTCACCATATTTGTAAATAATAGATATAATTTTCACATTTTTTTATATAATTTTTTAAGTTTTTCTCTTAAAATTTAAAATTTTAGTCATAATGTTTGGACTACGGGTGATAAAAAAAGACTGTTGGACCGAATTTCCGACAAGACCGTCGCGAGACCGTCCCAAATAGGACCGATGTTAGGATATAGGTAATCAGCATCCTGGTAGAGGCAGTGGTCGTGGCCGTGGCTTTGGAAATAACAGGCCCCAATGCCAGTTATGTGGCAAGTTTGGCCACCTGGTACACCGATGCTTTCACAGGTTCAATGTGCAGTTCACAGGGGTCACAGATCCAGCTTCAACATTTCCAGCACCCTCAGCCAACCTTGTCTCTTATGAATATGAGCCTGACTCCTTTCCTCAGCAACAACCATCTTCACCACAAGCTCACTACCCGCGTCAATCTCAAGTGAACAAGTCTCAGATTCATCCTCAATCCGCCCAGACCAACATTGTCTCATTCCTTGCTGCTCAGTCTCATCCAGTGGTGCAATACTCACCTTACCCTGTTTCACATTATCCCAACCTGCCCCACCATCTACCCATACATGATATCACCCCTTGCTTTGCCAATCCAGCTCCTCCATACACTGCATTTCCCAGTCCTCAGCTTCCAACTACCCCTGCTTCACCTCAGACCCCATCCTCATCACCCTTTCAAGCAAACATGACCAACATTTCTAATGCAACTCCAACGGAGGGTGGCTGGTTCCCTGATTCTGGAGCCACAAACCACTTAACCGATGCCAACCCTACCCCACACATGTCAGCTCCATACTCAGGCCCAGGTAAAGTCCTAGTTGGTAACGGTTCTTCCCTTAAAATTACTGCAATTGGTTCATCATCTATACCTTCATCTAGAAAACAGTTTGTTCTAAATAACATGCTATATACCCCTGCTGTTACTAAAAATCTACTTTCTGTGTCTCAGTTTTCAAAGGATAACCAGGTTTACTTTGAGTTTCATGCGACACACTACTTGGTTAAGGACTCCATCTCCAACTGTGTGCTGCTCAAGGGGTTTGAATCAGGGGGTCTATATCGCCTTGACTTGTCTAGTTTTCAGTCTACTAGTAATAGTGTAGGTGAGTCTGGTGATGTCTCTCCAGACCAGTGTCTAAGTATTGCCTGATGAAACTTCAAGTTTTCAAGTGAATGATAATAAAAAAAAATCGGTTTATGATTGATCCTGTTGTTTCAGAACTTGTTTCTGCTGATTTTGATGACTCTTCTTCTACTATCTGTTCTACTACTCAGTCTACATCTGCATTACCTGATTTTGAATTCAACTGCTTCTTCTCAACCCTTAAGTCCACTGATTCCTCTAAGCTGTGGCACATGAGGTTGGGCCACCCCTCAAAGAACATTCTTGTTAACTTCCTTAGGCTTCAAATTCTTCCCACTAACCATATATCTGCTAAGTGTGCTGCCTGTGTAGTTGGGAAGAGCAAAACCCATCCTTACCCATCCTCGGACACTATCTGCTCTCACCCACTAGAGCTGGTCCAGGTAGACTTATGGGGACCTGCCCCTTTCTCCTTTAGTAACAACAATTACTACTTAAGTATTGTTGATGCATTTAGTCGTTATACTTGGTGTCGGACGTCGGATCCGACTTTCCCCAACCCGTTTGAAAAATATTTTTAATTTTCGTTTTTGAAAATGTCGGGTCTTGGCGAGCGAAGGGTCCGGTCGAGCGGGGTCATCAACCGGACCGAAAAAATTTGAAAGAGTCGCCACCGATTAATTAAAGGCTAATCGGAATCCTAAAATTGCCTAGGGTACATGAAATTAACATCCTAGGGCTTAGAAAGGTCTACGTCCAGAGAATCGAGTTCGGGGGTTTGATTACATATTAAAAGCTCGCAAGCTCATAATCCGCCCTTTCGGTACTTTAGTTTGCTTTTGAATTATTTTTTTTTATTTACCCGAATTGCTCGTTTCGATCATGCTTTGCCCTAAAAGACTATATGCATTTTCCTTAAACCATGTATAAACATTTTTTTTTTTATGATTTAATTTTAAATAAACAAAAGAGTACTAAAATTAATCGTGCTAAAAAAAATAGTTTAACTCTCGAGCCATTTTAAACGTGTCAAAACATGCACGGGTGATTTTTGAAGATTTTAAGCTTGTTGGACTAATTTGTCCCATTTTGATAAGTTAAAGGATGTCCAAAATAAATCTAGGGACCAAAATGCAATTTATTAAAATTTGGGCTGAATTGAACAAATATTTTCGAAAATTGCAGAAATGACCCTAAACTATTCTGGACTTATTTGTAACACTTGGTAAAGTTCTAAAATAACCCGAAAATTATTCTAGACTTATTTGTAACATTTTTAAAAGTCATGGAATGTCCAGAAAAATTTAGGAATCAAAATTGTAATTTTCGAAAAAAATATAACTGAACTGAAAATATTTTTTAAAATTACAGATTTGACCCTAAACTATTCTAGATTTATTTGTAACACTTGGTAAAATTCCAAAAAAATAACCCGAAAATTATTCTAGACTTATTTGTAACATTTTAGAAATCATGGAATGTCTAGAAAAGTTTAGAAATCAAAATGTATTTTTTTTAAAAAGAGCTGAATAAAGAAAAACAATTTGCACAAATGGCCCAAAACTTTTCCGGTTTGGTTTATAACACTCGATAACGTCCCAGAAATGACCCGAGAGTCCAAGGACCGAGTTGTAACCTTCATCAAAGTTTTGGAAAGATCTAAGTCATTTTTTGAATTTTTGTTTTTTTTACATATACATATATTACACATATACATAATATACATATATAGTATTACATAGACATAATATAAATATATATTATACATATAGATAAATAGATATTAGATAACATAAACATAAATATATATTATACATATATATATATATAGTAATACATAAACATAATATAAATATATATTATACATATAGATATATATAGTATAAACATAATATAAATATATATTATACATATAGATATAATAATATTACATAAACATAATATAAATATATATTATACATATATATATATATATTAACAAGTATATTATACATAAATAGATAATATATGTATATAAACTCTCAATTTTATTTCACATTTGGAAAATACAAAATATGATATTGAAGATGAGAGAAATATACCTAACTCATGGGAGGATAAAACACCGTACGAGAAATCGAGACCGATAATTATTGATATTTTTTTTTCACTCTTTTTCTATTTTTTTTTCACTCTCTCTATTTTTTTTTCTCAATCTTCTTTCTTCTTTTTCTCCTTTCTCACGACAACTCCCCCTAAATCCTTTCTTTCTCTCTTCTATAAATACACAAAATAAGTAGATATTTTTTTTTTTGATATTTTTATTGTTTTTTTTTTTTATTATTTTTTTTTCAGATATTTTATTTTCGGATATTTATTTTTCAGATATTTTTTTTAAAAAAATTTTAATTAATTTTTTTAATTTTTTTTATTTTTTTTATCGATTCCTCGCGTACGGTATTTTGATCCCGAGCCAAAATCAGGTGTTTACAGTTGCCCCTCTTTGGACATGCGCTCATGAAAGTGATCTCATGAGTGTGTGTTCAAAGACAAACAACTGATTTTGGCTCCTCTTTATTCATTATTTACACAGTAGACAAACATCATCACGCAACTTTCGGAAGCTAGACACCTATAGGTCCCGATCGTTCATGATGATTTGTGGAGACTGAGCGTCTAAACGCTCATCAATTTGTGATTCCCAGAAGCTGGATAACTACAGGTCCTGGTCATCGAGGATGACTTGCGGAGGCTGAACACCTAAAGGCTCCACTTGTCGGCTTGTGACTCCCAGAAGCTGGATAACTACAGGTTCTGTTCGTCGAGGATGACTTGCGGAGGCTGAACACCTAAAGGCTCCGCTTGTCGGCTTGTGACTCCCAGAAGCAGGATAACTACAGGTCCTGGTCATCGAGGATGACTTGCGGAGGCTGAACACCTAAAGAGTCCGCTCGTCGGCTTGTGACTCGTTGATGATGGCTTGCGGAGGCTGTACACCTAAAGGTTCCGCTTATCGGCATGTGACTCCCAGAAGCTGGATAACTACA
Source organism: Chamaenerion angustifolium (assembly GCA_946814005.1). Lineage (NCBI taxonomy): Eukaryota > Viridiplantae > Streptophyta > Magnoliopsida > Myrtales > Onagraceae > Chamaenerion > Chamaenerion angustifolium. Next base: position 4,883,903 of record OX328277.1, on the reverse strand, counting down.
GGTCCTGGTCATCGAGGATGACTTGCGGAGGCTGAACACCTAAAGGGTCCGCTCGTCGACGTGTGACTTGTTGGGGTTGACTTGCGGAGGCTGAGCACCTAAAGACTCCACTTGTCGGTTTGTGACTCCCAGAAGTTGGATAACTACAGGTCCTGGTCATCGAGGATGACTTGCGGAGGCTGAACACCTAAAGGCTCCACTTGTCGGCTTGTGACTCCCAGAAGCTGGATAACTACAGGTCCTGATCGTCGAGGATGACTTTGTGGAGGCTGAGCATCTAAAGACTCCACTTGTCGGCTTGTGACTCCCAGAAGCTGGATAACTACAGGTCCTGTTCGTCGAGGATGACTTGCGGAGGCTGAACACCTAAAGAGTCCGCTCGTCGGCTTGTGACTCGTTGATGAAAAATTCAATGGTCTTTGCCGTTATTCACGTCAGGGTAATAACCTCTACTCCTGATGAAGTAATCGATTGTAATCAATGCAATATGAATCGATGACCATTGGACGCCTTTGGGAAAATCATGTTGATTACATCGATGCCCCCACATTGAGAAAGCCCGTGGTAAAGTCCTGGAATAGAGCTCTTGCAGTGGCACGTGGATTTGGTCCACGTATACTTGACAGAGGTGATATTGTTGGGCACGGTTTATACAGTCAGCAGTCATGGTGAACCAAAAGTACCCAAGTATTACACGTTCATGTGTGGGCCGCAACAACCTTCGTGAATTTCTTCCATTAAGCGTTCATCTTCTTTGGCATTCACGCATCTCAAGATGGTATCATAAAGTGATCTTTTGTATAAGGTCGAATCCGGCAAGGGTTTCCCACTAGCGAGTGGACGGACAAAAAGGCCTAAGGGGCTTCATCGAGTAAAGCTCCAATGGTGATATCGGTTGAAAATAAACCTGACAAGCCCTCGTGAGCATCAATGTCATCGAGCTGGATCACTTGTGGTGGGCCTGGAAATGAAATAGGAGAGGAAACAAACATGTCCCTAAACTTTCGGCTAAATGTTTCCTCCTTGAGACTTCACAATCTTTGAAATTAGGAAGAAAACCTAGTCCTAAAAGTGTCCTTGTCCTTTCGGGTGTGGGAAGGTCATATGTGAGAGGTGGACTTTGGTCTGGATGGCCATATGTGGGAGGTGGAGCTTGGTTAGGATGGCAAAAGTGCGTGACATGGATTGATGAGGTATCACGATAGTAATGTTCCTCGGGAAGACAAGGTCAGAGATATTGTGGTAGTCACACCTGTCTGGAGCTCAGAAGAGCCAAAATTCGCTCGACCTAGGAGGTCATGCCAACGATTGACTGCACTGTGTAGGAACTCATGGCGTGCATGGTCTGTTCTAGTTGGATGATTCTATCATGTTCTTGAGATGCTGGAGTCATCGAATGTCGCATGGATTTCCGGAAACCTAAATCCAAAATACTGTAGTAATAAGGATGAATACACAATTGATCATGCATGATTGATTTCAAAAATTCTGCATGTTCCGTTCATTCCATTCGTAGACTTTGATTGCATGTATGGCAAAAGTTTTTTGTTTTTTTCAAAATACTTTATAAAGATTTGGCCAATCGATGTCTAGTTCTTAAGACGTTTCACACGACGGCGCAATTCGTTGAGTGCATTTGTTGATTGTTCCTTGGTTCGAACGAAGGTCGAGAATATGTATTTTGAAAATCTTTTTATTTTCCTCGTTCTTCGTATGAATTGTTCAAGGGTGTCATTCAAATTAGCTACGTTGCCCCCACATTTTTCCAAGGTGCTCCCACATTGCTAGAATGACGGTGATTGTTGGAGTCTATCCCCGATGATCTCCTCTGGGCCGAAAGACGGATTTGCAGGTGTCAAATGGAACTTGTGAACGTATTCCGTTGTTTAATCATGCAGACGCGTTTTCCATATTCCAGAATTCATACAAGGCGTTAATGAGAATCCAATTGACTATGTAGTTTACGAGCTCGTGAACCTCGTCAATCTTCTTGTTCACGTATTTCTGATTCCCTTTTTGTCATGGCTTTCCATATTCGGGAAATTTCGACCGGAGGGGGCTGTATGGCCTTAATGTGAGGGCAATGATTGTTTTTTTCACCCTTACCAAAGATGGTGCGTGAAACGTCTTAAGGATACAAGATTAAATGAACGGAACTTACAATTTTTTTTTTTGAAAAATGCAATGCAAGTGCGAGAATTTAACTTCATTAGTAAGAATCGTATTACATTTACAACAGTCTGGAATATATAATACAAAAGGCCCAATCCTATACATGTCATGATCTAAGGCCAAAACAAAACACATTTACATCAATGGACCAAACTTCTTCATGGGCCAAATTTCTTCATGGGTCGTGGGCCAATCTCATATCCAAATACTTGGGCTGAATTCTCATTTACATCAGTTGGGCCCAAAAATGGAAATATACACAAAACTGGTAAAGACTAAACACGGTGTGGAGCTTTTGTTCTAAATGGATGGAAATTCTAGGTCCTCTGAACCAGCGGAACCTCACCCCCTAAAGAGGATCATAGGCCCATTCCGATCATCGAGTTGAGTTTTTTAGGTGCGTGCCGGCGGTCCAAACCGCTCCGGGCGCATTCCCCTACTAAACTCCCTAAACTCTTAATGTGCTCCAGGTCCGAGCGGGTAATGGTAACCAGCGTGGTGTGTGCAAAACAATTTTTTTTTTTTTTTACTTATTACAATTACATCGCCTTTTGGACAAAATTTGAAACTGCAAGCATGAGCAAACGGTCAAAACAGATATGGCAAAATATAATATGGCAAAGCAAACATGACAAAGCCTAAACCCTCTAAAAGAGGTCCCCAGCAAAGTCGCCAAATTGTCGGACGTCGGATCCGACTTTCCCCAACCCGTTTGAAAAATATTTTTAATTTTCGTTTTTGAAAATGTCGGGTCTTGGCGAGCGAAGGGTCCGGTCGAGCGGGGTCATCAACCGGACCGAAAAAATTTGAAAGAGTCGCCACCGATTAATTAAAGGCTAATCGGAATCCTAAAATTGCCTAGGGACATGAAATTAACATCCTAGGGCTTAGAAAGGTTTACGTCCAGAGAATCGAGTTCGGGGGTTTGATTACATATTAAAAGCTCGCAAGCTCATAATCCGCCCTTTCGGTACTTTAGTTTGCTTTTGAATTATTTTTTTTTATTTACCCGAATTGCTCGTTTCGATCATGCTTTGCCAAAAAAAGACTATATGCATTTTCCTTAAACCATGTATAAACATTTTTTTTTTTTATGATTTAATTTTAAATAAACAAAAGAGTACTAAAATTAATCGTGCTAAAAAAAATAGTTTAACTCTCGAGCCATTTTAAACGTGTCAAAACATGCACGGGTGATTTTTGAAGATTTTAAGCTTGTTGGACTAATTTGTCCCATTTTGATAAGTTAAAGGATGTCCAAAATAAATCTAGGGACCAAAATGCAATTTATTAAAATTTGGGCTGAATTGAACAAATATTTTCGAAAATTGCAGAAATGACCCTAAACTATTCTGGACTTATTTGTAACACTTGGTAAAGTTCTAAAATAACCCGAAAATTATTCTAGACTTATTTGTAACATTTTTAAAAGTCATGGAATGTCCAGAAAAATTTAGGAATCAAAATTGTAATTTTCGAAAAAAATATAACTGAACTGAAAATATTTTTTAAAATTACAGATTTGACCCTAAACTATTCTAGATTTATTTGTAACACTTGGTAAAATTCCAAAAAAATAACCCGAAAATTATTCTAGACTTATTTGTAACATTTTAGAAATCATGGAATGTCTAGAAAAGTTTAGAAATCAAAATGTATTTTTTTTTAAAAGAGCTGAATAAAGAAAAACAATTTGCACAAATGGCCCAAAACTTTTCCGGTTTGGTTTATAACACTCGATAACGTCCCAGAAATGACCCGAGAGTCCAAGGACCGAGTTGTAACCTTCATCAAAGTTTTGGAAAGATCTAAGTCATTTTTTGAATTTTTGTTTTTTTTACATATACATATATTACACATATACATAATATACATATATAGTATTACATAGACATAATATAAATATATATTATACATATAGATAAATAGATATTAGATAACATAAACATAAATATATATTATACATATATATATATATATAGTAATACATAAACATAAACATAATATAAATATATATTATACATATAGATATAATAATATTACATAAACATAATATAAATATATATTATACATATATATATATATATTAACAAGTATATTATACATAAATAGATAATATATGTATATAAACTCTCAATTTTATTTCACATTTGGAAAATACAAAATATGATATTGAAGATGAGAGAAATATACCTAACTCATGGGAGGATAAAACACCGTACGAGAAATCGAGACCGATAATTATTGATATATTTTTTTCACTCTTTTTTTATTTTTTTTTCACTCTCTCTATTTTTTTTTCTCAATCTTCTTTCTTCTTTTTCTCCTTTCTCACGACAACTCCCCCTAAATCCTTTCTTTCTCTCTTCTATAAATACACAAAATAAGTAGATATTTTTTTTTGATATTTTTATTGTTTTATTGTTTTTTTATTATTTTTTTTTCAGATATTTTATTTTCGGATATTTATTTTTCAGATATTTTTTTAGATATTTTTTTTAAAAAAAATTTAATTAATTTTTTTAATTTTTTTTTTTATCGATTCCTCGCGTACGGTATTTTGATCCCGAGCCAAAATCAGGTGTTTACACTTGGATCTAATTTTTACCTCGTAAATCTGCTGCTGCTAAGGTCTTCTGTGAGTTTCATGTTTTGGCAGAGAAACAGCTTGGAACTAAACTCAAGGCAGTTCAATCTGATGGGGGAGGTGAGTTTCACTTTCTTACTTCCTATCTTGCTCAGTTTGGGATAGTTCATAGATTGACTTGTCCATACTCAAGTCAATAAAATGGTATGGTAGAGCGTAAGCACCGCCATATTGTTGAGCTTGGTCTCACCCTCCTAGCACAATCATCTGTCCCTCTGCACTACTGGACATATGCCTTTTTCACTGCTGTTTTTCTCATAAACAGACTCTCTTCCAAAATCCTGAACACTTCCTTCCCTCATGAACTTATTTTTCGGTCTAAGCCTGACTATTCCTTCCTCAGAGTCTTTGCTTGTCTCTGCTTCCCTCACCTTCGACCATATCGTTCCCACAAATTGTCGTCCAGATCAGAACCCTGTGTCTTCATTGGCTTCTGTTCTGATCACCATGGGTATATGTGTCTCTCATCCTCTGGTAGAGTATATGTCTCACACAATGTAGTTTTCCATGAAACAACATTTCCCTTTGCTGACACCACAGACGCCTTCTATGCGTCCAACACTCCTAAAATTTCTGCTCCTTCGAAACCTTTTTCTATTCCTTGTGATCCTTTCTTCCAACAATTCACATATGTCCCTTCGACTGTTTCTCATTCTTCTGGACCTCCTGCCACTGCTCACACCTCTGGTGAGTCGAGTCTTCCATCCACCACCCATACTCAGTCACAAGTGATACCTCTCATTCAGGCACCCACCTCATCCTTACCTGCTTTAGCTCCAGACTTGTCCTCCCCTACTGGTGTCTGCAGGTATGTTCCCTCTGGTTCCACTCTTTTTCCTATTGCATCTTCTGGCCCCTCAACATCTACTTCTCTAGCTGCCCAATCTGATCAGTCCTCTTCTTCCTCTGATCCTGCTCTTCCAAAATCCTCTGCCAATGTGCACCCAATGCTAACAAAATCCAAAACCTCCCTTCAAGGGCTCACCTTGTCCCTTCTGCATCCAGTTGATCTCACTAACACTGAGCCCCACAGCATTCATGATGCTCTTCGATCACCACAATGGTCCAAGGCTGTCCAGGAAGAGCTCACATCTCTTTCCTCCAACAACACGTGGAGTATTGTATCTCTCTCTGCAGGGAGGATTCCCATAGGCTGTAAATGGCTATTTCGCATTAAGAGAAATGATGAAGGGGAAGTTGTCAGGTATAAGGCTCGCCTTGTGGTCAAAGGCTTCTCCCAAAAAATAGGTTTTGACTTCCAGGAAACATTTAGTCCGGTTATCAAATCGGCAACTGTTCGTATTGTTTTATCCTTGGCCCTAACTCACAAATGGTGCATTAGACAGGTGGATATCAACAATGCCTTCTTTCACTGAGATCTTCATGAGGAGGTCTACATGGTGCATCCCCCAGGATTTGAGATTCACTCATCTGCTTCACCTACTCTGGTCTGCAAACTTCAAAAAGCACTCTACCGTCTTAAGCAGGCTGCCAGAGCATGGTTTGAAAAGCTTAAGTCATTTCTCCTTAGATGACTTGGTTTCAAAGTGTCAACGTATGACAGTTGCTTATTCATCAAGTCTAACTCAGATTCAGTTGTTCTTTTATTAGTTTATGTTGATGATATAGTCATAACGGGTACCTCATCTCAGATTCAGTTGTTCTTTTATTAGTTTATGTTGATGATATAGTCATAACGAGTACCTCATATCTTTACTATATCTTTGATGATATAGTAAAAATTTTACTTCAAAAATTTCAACTCAGCCCATTTAAGTCGACACTCAACACTATTAGCAATATTTACGACGAAATTCAATTATATCTACGGTAATATTTTATTTTATTTAGTTACGTATATATTTAAGTTTTTAACCTAACATCGTTTGTTTGATAATTTAATCGAAAAGATAAAATGATTTAGGTGTGAAATTAATTGTCTACTTATTCTATTTTTTTAATAAATACATAATTTAATTATTAATTAAACCTTGTTTATCGGAAGAAAAAAATACGGGTTAATTACCGCAACCGTTACTTATGTTTGACAATGTGACTGAACCGTTCAAACTTGACCTCAACCGTTACTTAAGTTGACACATGTGACTGAACCGTTACTATCACCGAACTGCCGTTATTTCTTCCCGTTAAGTAGTGACATGTACTTGTCACGTGATTAACTTGTAATTTGAAGTTACTAAACTACCCTTAACACAACTTTGTCTACTTAAGAGAGGTTGTTCTTAGGTCTGGAGAAGAAGCTGGAACGGAAATGGCCACTGCCTCGGTCTGGACCAACCACTTGTAGCTTCAACCAACCTGCGCTTCAACCACTTACGGCTTCAACTTTAGTGTACATCCACTTGCGGCTTCAACCAACCTCTCTCGCAAGGTTATCGCCATCGCCGCCGACGAAGCTCACACTCTCGCTCTTTCCAGTAATTGATTCATTCGACAGTTCGATTGATTGCATTAGGTGTAAATGAACCGAGCTATTCGCTAACTATTCTCTAACACCCACTGAATATTGCATAAACCCAAGCTCAAATCTGGAGAAATTATTTCGATTCTGTTAATTTTGATTCTTGTCAATTTTGATTCTGTTTCGATTTTGACGAACACAGAACACTGTTTCGATTCTTGTCAATTTTGATTCTGTGATTTATGCTAATGGTCATGGGTTATCATCTCTAAAAAAAATGCAGCTGAGTACATTAGAGAAACGGTACACATTGATACATTGCTGCTTGATTTACTTATTGCTTTACATGTTTTTTCTAGAAAAGCAGAGGAAGTGAGTCAAATGCAGTCTGCAGGTATTCCCATGTTGCAGACTACGTATTACCAAGGATTTAAGGAAGCTTTTTACAATAGTCATTTAAAAATCTGTATTTTACAATGAGCTGTATTTTACTTTGAACAGATGGTTCAAAGTCCTGAAGGTACTAGGGCTCTAGCTTTGGAGTTGTGCCGTGAATTTGAAGACAAATTTCTCCAGCACATCACAAGTGGCGAAGTAAGTGATATTTTCTGTTGAGAATCTATACATAGTTGAATTCATTAGTTACGTACAGAACTTGTCTAAAAGTAAGGTAATATGAATTTCTATAATCTATGGAGATGATCAGATGAAGGGTGCCAGCAACACCATTTTTTAAAACACAAGGATGCAGTCTGCTACATTTTTACGGGGTTGTATGCAATATGCAACCAACCTCAAACATCGGGTGTGCAATGTTTAAATTTCTGATATGTTATAATCCCAATAAGAATGTAAATCAATGCTTTTATCATCTGGTTGGTAATTGATGTTCACATTATCTGCTTGCTATAGCCCATGCAACAAATACAATTTCCTTGTTGTTATGGTGAGTATTTTGTCATATCTTATTTGTTAGGGTAGTGGCTGGAAAATTGTTGCGAGTTTTGAGGGAAGTTTCCCGAACCGGATGAAGCAGCTTCCATTAGACAGACACTTTGATATTAATAATGTGAAGAGGGTATGTCTATTGTCTTTTGCTGCTTATATTTACTAACCAATACCTATATGCAACTACAGCAAAAGTGAGACATTCTTTTCTTCTGTTTATTTTTCTTTATAACAGATTGTGCTCGAAGCAGATGGATATCAGCCTTATCTTATATCTCCTGAAAAAGGATTAAGGTCCTTGATAAAGATTGTCTTGGAGATGGCTAAAGATTGTCAACCGAATAGGAATATATTGTCTTGAAAGATACGAATAAGAATAGTGATAGTGATAAAATATAGAAAATAGAAAATTGTTGTATGTATTATAAATTCGTTTGATGCTACTTGATGTTTATTTAACTGGATTTTCATCAAACAGGAGCAGATATTAAGAAGAAAACAAAATGAAATGGTTGCAAATGTGGTGAATTATGTTTGTGGAGAAGTTGTTAAATGATGTTTTATCTTCTTCTAAATGTTATTAAACGGTTACTTTAGTTTGGACATTTTGTTACTTAACCGTTACTACTTCATAATCCATAAACATAAAAGGGGGGGGGGGGGGTAGAATCGTCTTTAAATTAGGTCACGTGACTTGCACGTGACACTTTGACGGTCAGATTTGACGAAAAGTTCACGGAGTAACCTTTCAGTCATATCTTCAAACTTAAGTAACGTTTCAGCTACACAAAAAAAGATGAGTAACCTTTTAATCACATGGGCCAAACATAAGTAACGGTTGAGGTAATTATCCCAAAAAATACATACATACTTAACACGTTACATTTCTAAATACTTTTTTATACTTATTTTTATAAATATATTTACTTTTAAAAATAATTTCCAAATATAGAGTTAGAGATTCTTGCGGATTGAATTTTCTGGTCCAACTTGTTGGGTATCGATAGTGACGGCCTAATACGGAATAAAGCCCATCACAGGGGTGAAACCCAAATCATTCAAAACTGGGCCGACCCACACTAAGGGCAAGTTGGAACACATAAAACGTTCCACTGTCAAACCCTGAATTAAAGTGGTCGCCAAAGTCTCTACTGGTCGTCGTAGACCAAAGTCAAAGTCTCCCACTGCTCGCCAAGAGAGTCAACCCTCTCAACTCTGGTCTCACAACCGACATTGAATATACAGTCACGATGTCCCGCATATCTCGGGCACATATTCTACAAAGATAACATAAGACAACTGCAATATTACGTGATAACCGTAATATTTGCTATCCTTATCTGCAACGACACAATATTTACATATATATTGAGTTACCAAAATGGTTTGCTCTTCCATCCTTATAAATGCTCTTGATTTACATATGTTACATTACATTCTGAGTTCATACACACATTATACTCATTTAAGCATCAAAGTGGGACCCAGAGGAACCCCATCTGTTGTGCTCCCCTTCTTGCAGGTCCATTAGAAATCCGACGAAAGCTTGCGATCATAAACCAATTGACATCCACATTAATGCCAAGTCAGCATCCAGGAATTCCAGACCCAACAGTTGGCGGCGTCTGTGGGAAACGAGCAAACAGACATGCAGACTCGCTATAACCGTAATCGTCATAAGCAGACCACGAACGAGTTGTCCCAGGATAACTCTGAATCTACCACCGCTTCGTCGGTCCATCAGCAAGAACCCAATAGCCAAGAGATTCCTAATGTCGTCCCTCCAAGGCTGACACAAGAACACATCGGCAATTCAAGGTCGACTCCAGTTCCTCCTCCCATCGAGGTTCCAGTTCGGCAAACTGTTCAAGTGGCTGGGGAAACCATCTAGGTCACCGAGGAGATGCTATCCTTATTGGAAACTACAATAGGAGTGCCTCACCGACTGGAGAACATCAAATTCAATTCATTCTTGGCCAAGTTGAGGAGCTCATAAACAAAAAGATAAAGGAACAACGCAGAGCCGTCGTGACTGCCTTTAGAGAACGATCCTCCTATCCATTCACTGTTATCCTTATAGCTATCAGAATACTAAAGGATGTGGTGGCAAGACCCATCCCTGATTACACAGGCGGAGGAGATCTTGTGATCCACGTCAACAGGCACAAAGCCTTTCTTTTGGGTAAGTCGGATGATGATAACCACTTAGTCTTATTATTTCCATAAACCCTCTCGGGTGTGGCGTCGTCTTGGTTCTTCGGCCCATCTGCAGGATCAATAGGGACATGGTCCGAGTTAAAGAACAAGTTTCTGGAGCGATATATGGGTGAATGCCAATTGCTGAAGAGCGTGGTCGACTTAGATGTTGTCAAACAGTAACCAAGAGACACCCTGACCGATTTCTATGTGTGTTTCCATAAGAATGTCACGGAGATCGTTCAGGGAGTCGTGGATGGAGAGATTGTTCAAGATTTTTATAGAGGGTTGGATGTGGCTAACAAAGCCTCAAGAAAAATGTGCAACAACTACCATGTCCAAGAAATAGAGACACTGGAAGAGATGAAAGTAACGACCAAAGGTTTCATAGACCTAGCGAGGGCTAACACTGAAGCTAATTTCATGGTATCAACCTCGCCAATGGCTATTCCAAATCCCCGACGCGATGGAAAATAGGAAAAGAAGGACATACGAGATTGGTAGAAGCCTAGATCTGAAGCCCCCAGGCCAAGCCATCGAGAAGCTCCCGAGTATTTTACGCTTTTAAATAGGCAGATCTCAGCGATACTAGTCGAGATGGAAATAATGTCCCTAGCAAGACCACCAATGCCTTATAAGAATACTCAACCCATGGGCAAAGATAAGGAGAGCTATTGTCGCTACAATATAGAGAAGGGCCACAAGACCGATGATTGTCGCATTCTCAAGCGCGACATCGAGAAATTAATCCAGAGAGGCATGCTGAAGGAGTTCATGACGGGAAGAGAGTGAAGTCGACGCCTCCACGTAGAATCCACTTGCCAATTCCTAAAGAACAATTCGGCCCATCCTAGAGCAAGAGGGTAATAAACCTAATTGCAGGAGGGTTTGGAGTCGGAGGCGAGGGGTCCCATGCAAGAGATGTGTACGCCACGCAAATCTCCACAGCTGGGAAAGAGACCTTGTCCCGATGAGGACATCGTCGTTTGATTTTCTGAAGAAGACCTGACACATGTCACAACTCTGCATAATGACGTGTTAGTCATTACGGCTGACGTCGCTGGGTGCGATATGAAAAGAATTCTGATCGATGGAAGATGTTCGACATACATTCTATTTCTGGACGCTTTTGAAAAGATGGGCAAGTCCAAAAGAGGTCTCAAGCGAGTCGACATATCCGATGGTAGCCATAACCTAGCCAGTAATCTTGGGCAAATGATGGAGGAGCATAGAGGTATCAGTCGCCTTCATAGTGGTCGACGCACCCGCCTCATATAACGCCATCCTGGGGAGGACCACTATCAATCCAAATAAGATCATTTCTTCCACAGTCCACCATAAAATGAAGTTCTCCACACATAATGAGGTCGGAGAAATTCTAGGCGATCAACCATTCTCACGCTAATGCTATGTGAAATGCCTTTGTAGGAAGAACCAAATGGAGTCTTTCGCCATTGAGACAGAGGTTGACCCTCGTGAGGAGAAAGATCGACCAACCCCGATGGAAGAACTTACAGAAGTCGAAATAGATGGTCTACAAAAGAAGGTGTGCATAGGAACCACCTTGAACCAAAACCAAAGGGACACCTTGACATCCCTATTAAAATAATATAAGGAATTGTTCGCTTGGAAGCCCAATGATATGGCATGCATCAGCACCGACATAATCTGTCACAAACTGCGGATAAACCCTTCGATCAAACTCATTGCTCAAAAACGAAGTTCATTCGGATCAGACAAACGCTTGGCGATCACGCAAGAGGTAGGAAGACTACTTGAAGCTAAATTTTCCAGGGAGGGACGCTTTCAAAGTTGGGTGGCCAACCCAGTGCTGGTCAAGAAGTCGAACGGAAAATGAAGAATGTGCGTCGATTTGCGACTTGAACTAGGTCTGTCCAAAATATCTGTACCCCCTGTCGTGAATTGATCAGCTAGTGGATGCAACCTATGATCACGAGATGCTGAGATTCATGGACGCCTATTCAGGCTATAACCAGATCCGAATTCACCCAGACGATGAAGCCCACACATCATTCTACATTGACGGCGATATCCTTTGCTAAAAGGTGATGCCATTTGGCTTGATAAACGCGGGGGCAACCTATCAACGAATGGTGAATCAACTATTCAAAGAGATGATGGGGCGAAATATGGAAGCCTATGTGGATGACATGTTCGAAAATTCCATCAAGTGGAGCCCTCACACAGACGACCTTCGAGAATCATTTGAATGCATGTGAAGGCACAATGTTCGCTTGAACCCAGCAAACTATGCCTTTGGAGTGAAATCATGCAAATTTTTGGGCTTCATGGTTAGCGAAAGAGGCATCGAAGCAAACCCCGAGAAACTCAAGGCCATAGAATAAATGAAGTCCCCAACTTGCTACAAGGAAGTCTAGAGTTTGAACGTTCGCTTGGTCGCACTTAATCGCTTCCTCTCAAGGGCGAGCGGCAGGTCCCTCCCGTTCTTCCAAACTCCCAGGGCAAACCGCAAGTTCGAGTGGACGTCGGAGTGAGAGGCCGCCTTTCAATCACTCAAGCAGCAATTGTAGACACTCCCGAGCTTGGTGAAACCCGATCCCAATGACCCACGTTTTCTCTATATAAGTATTACCGAAGTCACACTCAGTGCAGTCTTAGTTAAAGAAAAGGGGGGTAAACAGAGTTCAATCTATTTTGTAAGCAAGTTATTCAATTTTGCTGAAATAAAATATATCAAAATTGAGAAGTATCTCTACGCCTTGGTTATTGATGCTCGAAAGTTGAGACTGTACTTCCACGCCCATGCGATAACCATTCTCACCAACAAGCCCCTCTAGCACTTCCTGAGAAAGCCAGTGTTCAGGAAGGATGGTCAAGTGGGCGATTGAGTTTAGAAAATTCAAAATCAAATTCACGTTGAAAGCGGCTATTAAATGTCAAGTCGTGGCAGACTTTATAGTGGAAAGTACTAGCAACGGTCTTACTGAAACAGAAAAAGAACAAGAGCAACCAAGGGCAGAAGAAAACAAATGGGAACTCTATACCGATGGATCCTCTTCAAAAGATGGCTCGGAGCAGGATTAGTCCTCATCCCTCCTCAGAGCGATCCCTTAAAGTATGCAATCGCCCTCACATTCAAGGCGACCAACAATGAAGCCGATTATGAAGCGTTTATCGCTGGACTCCGATTCGCTAAGGGAATGAGTATATCGTCACTAAAGACAAAGAGAGATTTAGAGCTAATTGTCAACCATATCAATGGAAACTATGAAGTAAAGGGGAAAATGAAAAAATACCTCGACACTGCCAAAAAAAACTCATCGCCGAAATTTCGACTTTCGCGATCGAGTCAATTCCTCGCCAATACAACCAGCTAGCAGACTCCCTAAGCAAGTTGGCGTTCATTGGAACAATAATGCAGGAAATACATTTTCTGGAACAAGCACTATACTCGGTCCTCGAAAACCGAGAAGAAGTATTTAATATTCAAGAGCAGGACAACTGGATGACTCTGTTCCAGAACTTTCTGAAAGAAGGAACCCTGCCAGAAAGCGAAGGAGAGGCCACATAGATAAGTCGCCTAGCCGCAAACAATCTTCTCATAGATGGAGAACTCTATAGGCAAGGATACTCAACTCCCTATCTGAGATGCATTTCTCATCCTAAGACAGAAAGAGTTTTGCGTGAAGCTCATGAAGGAGTTGTCGCATGCCATGAAAGTGCACACTCATTAACGTGCAAAATCTTTAGACTAGACTATTACTGGCCAACCTTGAGCAAAGACGCAACTGAATTAACAAAAAAGTGTGCAACTTGTCAACCTCTAAGCCCGAGACTCTCTCAGCTCGCCTTGATGGTGAGTGGCCTCTGCCTCCAACTGAGCGGAGTAGTTGTCAGCTTCCTTGGTCCGCAGCTCACCTCTAAGCCTGCAATCCTCGGCGAGTGCCACATGATCTTCCCTCATCTTGATCGAGGCGGGCAACTCATTTTCCCTCTCCGCAGACTCCCGTCGAGCCTGCTCCACCAATTTAGTGGACGCATCGGTCCTCCTCTTCAGCTCCTCAACGTCATCAACAGTATACCCCAAACTCTGTAACTACTCCAGCTCGATAAGTAAATCAACCTGCTTATCGGCGAGCTCCCCTACAATCCGCCTGATCGCCGTCTCCTCGTGGACGAGCTGACAACAGGAAAAAATGGGTCAAATTAAAAGAGATCAAGGAGTTAAAAAAGAGCAAGCAATAAAGAGAAGAAAAAAAAAAGGGAAGTCTATAAAGGAGCAGGGATTATAAATAATTTACCAAGGCAATCCACTCAAACTGTGTCATCGTCACGACCTCGATATCGTTCAGGTCAAAAGGGTCCTCCCCCCATTCCTGAAGAGGAAGAATCTCATTCAACAGATGCATGCAGAGGTCTGGGTTACCCCGCAACATCGTCTTGTTAGAAATCTCCACATTTCAGAGATTAAGATAAGGGGCCCAGAGACCCCTCGTATCTGCCACCTTAGGTGGCTGGTAGAGGGTCGCCAAAGGGCAATACTCCCCAGGTCAGGACCCTCTTCTGGGCCGCAGCTCCCCTGGAGGGGTTGGGAGCGGCATGATCATTCGAAGGGGCATTAACCTTCTCGGGGGCAGGAGCCTCGCTCCGGGGAGCAGAAGATCCTCCGGCAACACCAGGATGGTCCTCGCCTGAACTCCCCGCCCTCTTGGCTGGAGCAGAAGCAGGAGTCACCTCGGTTGTGACATTCTCTAAAAACAACCAAAGAAATGTGTAAAATCTAAAGGCATGTCAAAAAGAGACAAGGGAAGCAAAGGTTATATCCTAAAAATATCATCTTGGGCAATCGTCGTAGGTAGCTCCAAGATGTTCCTCCTCAGGCCTACGCTTGGTTGTGCGCCTGGAAGGAGGAGGAGGTGGACTCATGGTTGCCTGGGTAGCAGACAATCATGTCTTAGCGTGTTTGGAAAACAAACTGAAAAGTTTAGATCCCCGAGTGCCTACAATACAAAAAGCAAAAAGAAAAGGGTCAGAAAATTACTCAGTCAATAAAGACTGGAGCGAACTGTTGAATGTCCGCCAGCCTAAGCATGTAATCTGAAGTCTCTACAACCGAGCGGACCGAACAGAAGCTAGTCTGCTTGTGACGTTGGAACAAGTCATCAATGGTGTTCCTATCACTCCCCGATAGCTCGGGGAATATCCCGCTTCAGATGATAAAGGTCCCAAGGAACACCACCCTTATATAATAAATAATACTTCTTGTAGTTTGAGTTGGTGGTCCGGAAGTCGTCCACCAGTTGAAAGTGAACATTCCAAATTCATGCTTGGTTCCTCCATTCCTCAAACTTGGGCCAGCGAGTTTCGAAGTGATGAAGGTGGATAGCCCTGTCAGCCAACCGGTAGAACACCGGAAGAGAAAAAGTGAATACGTCCATTCCTGACGTAAACACATAAACTTAAACCCAACTCATATCCTGATGGCATTGCGTGGGGCCTATCCCGTAATAGCAACAAAGAACCTTCAAGTTTTCGCAAAGTGGAAAACTCAACTAAACATCAATCTGGGTCGCATAAAAGTAAATCACTCATTCTCGTGGGTAATGCAATGCTAGGCCCGGATACCTAAGTGCATCTGCTTCTCCTAACCCGTCAAGGCAACCACAACCTTGAATTGAGTCAGCCTCAACTCATTGGACTTAATATCTAAGAAAATATCATGGCAAGGCAAAAGCAAGACTAAAATAGCAAAAAAGAGGAAACTTTACCGCTCAAAGGGAAAAAAGAAAAGACAAAAAACTATCTGTCGGAGAAAAGGCCGGGACATTGGTCTCAGGCACGTCCACCACGATCGGTGCAACGGCCTGGCTCTTTTGGTCCTGCATCAGGGTAGAAGATTCCCTGATAGAAAGAGGGACATTGGAAGCCCTAGAAGCAGCCTTCTGCCTGGACGAATAATGGGCTGGAGAAGGTTTAGAGGATGAACCTTTGCCAAAAGTTTGATTCTTATTGCCAGCCATGATCGTAAGGAATAGATTTTTACCGTGAATGAAAAGGCTTAAGAGAAAAGTTTGAACACAGGATTATGGCACAAAGAGGGGGCAGAAAAACACTTCAACTTTGAGAATGAGAAAATTTGGACTAGTAAAGTGCTAAGTGACAAAGGTTGGCTTTTTATTGCCAAATCTGAGGAAATTGAACGGTTGTCTTCGAGAAAATCATACAATGATTACACCCATTTTGGGGTAAAATTGAAGCAATGTCATAACCGAAAGGGTTACATCGGGGAGATAACTGGTCAAAAAAGTACGGAAAGCTGTCAGTTTACCACTATTACAGTAGTCAAATAGACGTGCATGCATCAGACGTCCTTTCGACTTCTCGCCTACAAACAGTGCATTCATTAAATGTTCGAAACTCTACGAACAAAAGTGCTCGCCAAAGAGCTCAAGCAAGACCCCAGCAACGGTAGCGTTCACCAAAAGAGTAACGGATGAGCATTCATAAACCCTGCAACCAAGCGTTCGCCCAAAGAGGGTAAAGCATCAACATTCCAAAACTCTAGAAACCAAAACTGTTCGCGAAAGGATACGGAGCATCGAAAGGCACAAAGATTAAGAAAGACATCAAATGTTCAATCGAGAAGTCACTATCTCAAACCATTCCTCACAAGATCAAGTTCGACCGAAGAAAATTCACTCAAGCTTCGGGGGCAAATGTTGGGTATCGATAGTGACCGCCCAATATGGAATAAAGCTCATCAGGCTTCCAAGACCCAATAACAGTTCAGAGGGATGAAACTCAAATCATTCAAGACTGGGTCGACCCACACTAAGGGTAAGTTGGAACCCATAAAGCGGTCCAGTGCCAACCCATAATTAAAGTGGTCGCCAAAGTCCCTACTGGTCGTCATAGACCAAGGTTAAAGCCTCTCACTGCTCGTCATGGGAGCGCTCGCCAGAAGAGTTAAACCTCTCAACTCTGGTCCCACAACCAACACCGAATATACAGTCACGATGTCTCGCATATCTCGGAAGTATATTCTACAAAGATCACATAAAACAACTGCAATATTACGTGATAACCGTAATATATGTTATCCTTATCTGCAATGACATAATATTTACAGATATATTCGGTTACTAAAACAGTTTGGTCTTTCATCCTTATAAATACTCATGTTTTACATATGTTACATTACATTCTGAGTTCATACACATAGTAAACTCATTTAAGCATCGGAGTAGGACTCAGAGGAACATGCTTTGTTGCGCTCCTCTTCTTGCAGGTCCATTATAGTTGTGGCGGAAGCTTGCGCTTATCAATCAATTGACATTTATATTATTGTCAAATCAGCATCCGGAAATTTCAGATGCAAAATAGCTTGCTGAGTTTGACGGGTAGGGATGGAACAAACACAAAGTATGATGGATTCTAAGCAACTACTATAGAGAGAGACTATTCTTCGTCTTCCACATTGAAAATAATTAGTAGGGATATTCTCCATTTTATCAAATACAACACGTGTATTTATTGATTATCGAAAAGTAAAATATAGTTAGAAAATTGGCTGAATTTAGTAAAACGAACAACCCATCCATGTATTAACACGTTCATACAAATGATTGACGTTATCTACTTTCTTTTATATTATATAATATATATGTGTAGTCCCTTTCTAAAAAAAAATGATTACGTTAGTCTGAAGAAATTTTAGTGAATAAGTGAGCTAGGTATATATTTACCTTAGAAGGCTATTATTATTATACAACAAAAGTCATTATTTGGTTGTTATCAGAACAAATCAGAACGACGCAAACTGCACACAATGATATCTGTATATATATGCAAAGAGAACAAAAATACTAAATAACTCCGTTGTCGTCCAGCGGTTAGGATATCTGGCTTTCACCCAGGAGACCCGGGTTCGATTCCCGGCAACGGAATATTTTTTATTTTTTTTAAAAACATCTTCTCATTATGTTTCTTGCGGCTTCTCAACAATTATTTATCCTACTCCTACTCCCTTATCTCCGTCACTAGCAAATTATTCAGTATAAAAAACAAGCACACAATCTCTAAACACTTCCAACAGACACCATCCATCCATAGTTGTTGACAATTTGGACACGAGTACAAACGATTTGTAAATCACGGGAACAGGAGTGACAATCTTGGATTTAACTGCATACATATGAAGAAAGAGAAAAAATCAGCAGAGAACAGGAGCCCTCTATCACTCGAAGGCCCACTGGTTTTCTCTGCGCACCTCTTCTTCCTCCTCTGGAGTGAAGTCGTTCTTGATGTTGAATGTCTTGCGTATCTCTTCAGGCGTCTTACCCTTTATCATGTCGGCCACAGTTTGGCAAGTCAGATCCAGCAAACTTTTGATGTTCAGATAGTTAGCAGCCTGGAAAGAAATGGCCAGATGATTCAGGGGTGGGTTAACAAATTAATACAGCAATCAATAAAAGAAAACAGGAAAAATAAGATCTGGATTCGGATTCAGATTCAGATTGATGATAATGCAACATTTTTAACGGGATTCTCAAACAATACCATGACCACACCATACGGAGTATAATCCTTATGTTCCCCTTCCACCTTTGAAATTTTTAGGAGCAAAGAATATCATTTGGTTGAACAAGGAAAGACTTTAATCTATCTGAAGCTTCTTATACTTACTGAGCTTGATTGTCAATCAAGTAAATGCCCACGATGGATTTGTATTTTCTCCATTTAGAAGTACAACTCTGCCATTAAGAGCAGGAAGCTTGCCATGTAATTCAAAACACATGCATCTCATTACAGGAAACTTGCAAAGTAATTCAAAGAACACGCTGCATCCTTCTGCACTATCCTCAGGATATTATAAGTATGTATAACGAACCAACTTCAAGCATGTTTTTCTCAGTCAGTCATTATCGTAAGAAATCATCAAGTTGTATTTACACTACACGTACTACTGTGGATGTCTGAACAAATATAGTTAATTTTCAGACCAAAACATTATACCTCATGTACAAAGCCCTGTAACCAATGATTCAGTCCCTACGCTCTTATAACCCAAGGATCAACCTAGATATTGATGCAGTCCTATTCTGCTACTGAGATTCACTAGAAACCTAACCAACGCATGAAGTAATGAACCCTCTACATTATTACAGCAAAATAATACAACCTCATGCGTAATTTCTTCAGTATAATGGATCACTACAATGTCAACCGCATAGTGGTGTGAACGAAATGTCAAAAGGTAAATACTATTGTGACTAGAACAATTCTCCTGATCCTAATTAGCACTAACAATTTAGCATTAAATCCCCCAAATCACAGGCATGAAAACATCTGATTGATTAAAAAAAACAATAGTTACATGTACTAAATGCATGATCTATATGGTATATATTGAAAAAATAATAGTTACATGTAAAGAATGAGCACAAGCTACGGTGTTACTATCACCTGCAGGATGCATATCCAAAAAAGTTCACAGTAACAACAAAGAACTCTTCCGGTAATGCATACTCTACACTTTCATAGCTGAGGACCAAATAAAATGACGACTTAAGCTGAACAAATTTTTATCTGGGGTTGAACCAGGACGTTGTGATTAGGCCTGACAATTTCTTAATAACACGATAATACAACACAAACACGCACGAAAAAAATCGTATTCGCCTTCGTGGAAACATATGACAGAACAATAACATAAAAGTGTTTTAGTGTCGTATTCGTGTTTAGCTATCAGAACACGGCACACTCGATAACACGACAAAATTGGACCCTTTTTTTTTGCTAACTATAAAGTTAGACTAGAAAATCTGTTTTTTTAATACTTTTCTAAACAAGACTAGTTTAATAGCTTTTAAAAGTCATATTTAATTTATAGAGTTTGTCAATTCTACATTAAAAACTAGTGAAATATAATGTTTGAATTGAACACAATAACACGCACGAAAAATTGTGTCGTGTTCCTGTTGAGAAACATGACACGATAAGTTTATTGTGCTTGTTCGTGTTAATTAAGTGTCGCACGATAAAATTATTGATTCGCACGATAACACGCATGTACGCACAATTTAGCACCGCACCCCTAGTTGTGACTCTTGTGAGAGAAGCCCCGAAGTTGAAAATTTTAACAAAGTTTATCCATTTCTTCAATAAAATTCGATGTATATCACTTTGAAGTTGAACCGACTGGATTAACAATTTATTCACGCTCCTTTAGAAGTGATAATTGGATCCCTAAGGCTTAAACATGAATTTCAGGTCATCCCTCACGCAATCTACCCAATCATTTCTGTTCTTTTCCGTGCGGTGTCTCAGCAAATCAAATAATAGACCTTATCAAAGCATAGTCTGACACAGAATTAAAAAAAAAAACGAATCGGTGACTAACCAGAATTAGGTCAAACAGCGTAGCCTGATCGACCTTAACGAAATCAGCGTCCCAGGCCTTGAGATCCTCTTCGGATGTACGGTCATCAGAGGACTTAGCCGCAGCATAATCGACATGCTTCTTGCAGTACTCTACGACCTTGGAGAGAATTTTGCTGTTGACATTTGGGAGAGGGATGCCGCTATCGGCGCAATCGTCCTCGATCATGTGCCTGATGGTCTGGGATTCCAATGCCACCGCCTCATCCACTTCAAAGCTTTCTCCATCGGAGCTCTTCAGGATTATCTTGCGGTCGGTAGACATGGTGTTCGGAGTTCAGACGTAAGAGTTTCCCGATTTCGCAGAGAGAAAGACGAGAAGTTTGACAGTTCCACCGCAGGAGAGGGAGGGAGAGCGAAAGAAGGGCTTTTTTTCACGGATAAATAATGTGGGCCGGATAATCGGACCAACATGCAGGGCGCCAATAAACGAACCGACATATAAACGGTGTCTAAAACGACACCTGTTCGACGTAACTTCTACCGTTTCCATTTGTGTATATATAATAATACAAATATTTTATAGGGTAAAATACGAGTTTCACCCTAAAATTAAGATTTCTCTTTAATGTTAAGATTTGAAATTTTGTCTTAATGTTTGGTCTAGATGTAAGATCCCCCTTTGCCGTCAATTATCCGTTTATTTCGGACGGAATTCTTGACATGTGCGGCTCACGTGCTAATTTGAAGGTTGAAATTGCTCTCCCTTCCCTATGTACATCATTCGTAGCTCAAGCCACAAAAATGGTCGTTGCTGAGTGTTGATGGGTTCGTGGAGGCGGATAACGCCGAGGTAATAATACTCTGAATCAAGCACAAATCAAGCAAACTCGAGAGCTTGCTCAAACAGTAATTTTTGTGTCCCTCTCTCTGTCGCATATGGAAGCGATTTTGTTGATTGTAATAATTGTTTCATCAGTGGTGAGTACAGGGGGAAACCAGACGAGGCTCTGAAGAATGCACTGGAGGGATAACCTCCCAACACTAGAGACGAACGGTATTATTTGTACTTTTTGGCCAGAAATTAAGGAAAGAAGTCATGGATATTAGCTTGTTCCGAATTGTTGAACAATAAGTGTATATATATATATGTGTGTGTGTGTTGTTTTCCAAGTTTCTCAGAGAAAGAATTGGAAGCTACAGAGCTTCTGGTTATGGATTTGGAGACCAAAAAACAATTTCCCCCCAATAATATGTGCAAGAGGATTTTGTCTGATATTGTTGTGTTCATTGGTTTTGAAGTCTGGCAACTAAGAATTTCAGCTTTGAACATCTGATTGTTGTGTTCATTTGATTTTACTATATTTTGATGATTTAGGTATATGCTTGTCTTAAATGGCAATGGAGCAGATGTAGCTAAGCATTGTATTCATGTTGTTCCTACAAAAAGGTGCAACTTTTGTAGTGTTCCCTTTCTCCTTCGGTTTCCACATTCTTGGTCCAATTTCCTATCTCCTTTGCATTTTGCTTACAGGATATCAATAACATTCACGAGAATGCACATATCAAAAATAGCCAAAGAGCTTTTTCCCATAACCCGATTTGCAGGAAATACAACTAGTGTTCTACGAAAAAGAGAAAAGGTCTAGGCATCCCTGTTCTTTGAATCATGGTCGGCAGAATGAGAGGAGGTTGCATCAACAACAAAGTATAAGAGACCCTAATTCTGGAGGAAGAGGATATTATCATCAAATAATTATTCTTCTCGCCGCAATCGTCAAGTGCCTTCAAATCAACCAAGGTTCAGGCAAAATCCAAGCGGTAGCAGTTGAGTTGGGGGTGAAGCAGTTGAGTTGCTGAGATTTGGAGGCACGGTCACATTACTCCCTTGAAGAACCGATCTCATCAAGTTAGAGTTCAAGCTACAATGAAGGGGAAGAAGTTGTTGAAAAGACCATCGTTTTAGAGTTTTCTGTGTATAATGAAGGGTAATTTTATCCTTTTCAAATATTAAAAACTCACGTGATATGCACATGAGAAGGAATCCGTCCGAAATAAACGAATAGTTGATGACAAAGTGGAAATTTTAATTGTGTCCAAATATTATGATTAAAATTTCAAATTTCAAACATTAAGAGAGAATCTTAAATTTGGCTCAAACTTTAGGGGAAAACTCGTATTTTGCCCTATTTTATATCCAATCGAAACAACGATATCGGTTTGACCTTACTTGATAATTTATAGTGCGTAGATAATTTAATTACGACATAAATGACGTTAATTAGGCGTTGCTTTTTTACTTTTGAACTGATCGTATAATACGAGCGATAAAAAGAATTATACATACATATATATATGTGTTTATCTATATATATATTAGGGTTGGTCATGGGCGGGCCGAGCCGGTCCTGAAGGCAAGACCGAGACCGAAAATTCGGTCTTGCCTTCTGGAGGACCGAGACCAAGAACGACCTCAGCCAAAAAAAACCGACTGAGTCGTTCTTCCTTGACTCGGGCCGATCTCGGCCCTGGACCGAATCTGCCCCCCCCCCCCCCCAAAAAAAAAAAAAACTGAATTTGTCCAAACTCCAAATACAAATAATAAACATACAAAGTACAAAATACAAATCAACCAAGTAACAAGCATACAAAGTTCTAAACAAAGTTCATTTTCTCCCAACATTACGTAAAAGTTACAACAATACCATACAATGATCAAGATACATTAATGGAATCAAAGTTTGCATAAGCCGTAGCCCGTAACCATGTTTCCCTAGTCATCATAATCCAAATTAGACAACGGAAAGGTTTGTGCCAACTCGTTTGTCACCTCAGCAGATTCTGCAATTATAAAGAATAGTATAATACAAATATACAATTGACTAGTACAATACAATTGAACTAGTTGAAGATTTGAGTACTATACAAATATTAAGATAAGTACCTGACTCTTCTTCGGTATCAATATCAAGTGTTGAACTAGTTGAAGATTTGAGTCAATCACCTGTGCAAATTAGTGATTCAACCATACCTGCTGATAGTGAGCTCCGAAACTTATCCAACACGCACCCTCCAGTACTAAAAGCACTTTCAGATGCTACTGTCGAGACTGGAATTGCTAAGACATCTCTTGCAATTGTTGATAAAATGGAATATCGTGCAGCATTCAACTTCCACCAATTTAAAATGTCAAAATCTACAATTCAGTGTTTATGTAATCTACAATGACTAAGCACTCAAGAACACAATTCAGTGTTTATGTAATCTACAATGACTAAGCACTCAAGAACACAATTCAGTGTTTATGTAATCTACAATGACTAAGCAAATTCGTTTTTTCAGTCCCTAATCTAGCATCTACTTGTTTCAATCCCTAAATCCCTAAACCGAAGTAAATCCCTAAACCGAAGTAATCAATTCACGCCTTTCAGGTTGTTTTTCAGTCTCTAATCTAGCATCTACTTGTTTCAGTCCCTAAATCCCTAAACCGAAGTAATCAATTCAGGCCTTTCATATCGTTTTTCAGTCCCTAATCTAGCATCTACTTGTTTCAGTGTTTCAATCCTTAAATCCCTAAACCGAAGTAAATCTTTAAACCGAAGTAAATCCCTAAACCGAAGTAATCAATTCAAGCCTTTCAGATCGTTTTTCAGTCCCTAATCTAGCATCTACTTGTTTCAGTGTTTCAGTCCCTAAATCCCTAAACCGAAGTAAATCCCTAAACCGAAGTAAACAATTCAATAAATCCCTAAACTGAAATGTAAATCCCTAAACTGAAATGTAAATCCCTACCTTCGAGTGGCGACGACCGAAGGAGCTGGAGTTGGACACCGAAGTGGCAACGACACCGACTCAGATGGAAACGACACCGACTCGGATGGCGACGACACCGACTCGGATGGCGACGACACCGAGCTGGAATGAAGAGTTGGATGGCGACGAGCCGACGACACCGACCTGGCGAGTTGGAATGAAGAGTCGGAAGAAGAGTTTAGGGATGAAGAGTTTCTGTTTCTGAAGGTAAGAAGCTGGAACGAATGAAAATAGGAAATGACTGCGCTTGCCTCTGTTTAGGGTTTTTAGTTTGCACTAATTTCGGGTCGGGCCGGTCCAAACCGGGCTTTCGGGGGAAAAACCCGAGACCGAGACCGACCTTGAAGAAAAAAACTCGTCCACTCGGTCTCGGTCTTAGTCGGGCCTGTCTCGGGCCGATCTTGTCGGGAATTCGGTCCTACAGTCTCTTTTGATCACCCCTAATATATATACATCGTTTGTCCAAGAGGTAGCACAAAGTACCAATGTGAGTTTAATTATTATTTACATAAATAAATATACATAAAAAAAATAGGTTGCTTGTGAAAATAAAAAACAGTAGTGTAATAAAATGAGACTATTAAATCACACACACTGAAAGTGTCATCTCCCGTTAACTTTATTGTACATTTAACTTCTCTACCACTCTCAAACCCGAAATTGTACTCACACTCCTAGCATCAAACGAATCAATGCCTCTCTTGTTATTTGTCAGTGTCCATCACACATAATTTGGCACCAGAATTCCAAAAATGCTACCTGGAGTAGCATTTTTGAAAAACGCTACTCGAGGTAACATTTTTGGTAAAAAAATAAATACGCGTTACTTATGTTAGCGCTTATGTATACGTTTCTAAATATATTTTTTGAATATATAATTTTTTAAATATTTTTTCTCACATGTATATTTTTCAAAAAAAAAATCATTTTTCTAAGAAGTTGTTTAGGTTTTTACGGGGTGTTTGGTTCGAGCAATATAAAAGAAATCAGAATATGGAAAGTTCCGAAATACTTATTTTTGGTTTTTAGACGGTAATTTCTATTCCAAAAAAATTCAGTATAAGAAATTGGATAAAAATGATAAAAATTTCCTTCAACTATTTAAGTTAATTATAAAAATACCTAAACATAAATATATTTACTAATTAAATTAATTTTTTTATTTAATTTATTCAAAGTGTCTAATAAATTATATTTTAATTTAATTAATTATATTTCTAATAATATATTTTTTGTCAATATTTCTAATAATGTAACTAAATTTATTCTTAGGTTTCTAATTTATTTATTTTTAATTCATTTTTCTAATATATTGTATATTTAATTGTAATTAATTTTAGAGTTACTCATAAAATATATTTTTAAATTTAATTATTTTTATAGTAATGTAATTTAATTTGTTCTAAAGTATATAATAAATTTTATTTTTAATTAAAATCAATTAATCTATTTTTTTATAATTTAATTTGCTTAGGTATTATAAATATTAAAGGAAATAGTATATATTTCATTTAATTTAATATCATCAATCATACGTTAAATTTCTTACTAGAGAACTGACTTGCACTTTGCGCAAACTATAAAAACATATTTGAGTTATCGTTATATAAATATAGTATAATATAAAATTGAAATTATTTTATTAGTTAACAAAAATAAATCAACTCAAATTACTTTTTAATTATATTATTATATTGATATGATTAACTCAACTTACAAAATGAAATATTTTTATTTTTGTTATTAATATAATATTATACAATTTACTTTTTTGTATAACGTTTATTATTTATAGTATATTCATTACATATATGTTAAATTCACTTAGTGATAGCACTATAAAAAAAAGGTTATTTATAAATAGTTTATTTAGTAGTAGTTAATTATTTCTTATTTTTTATTTATTTGTTTTCTTAGTTAAAAATATGTGAAAATTATATACACAAACGTAACTTAATAAATTATATATGCATATACACTATTTAGAATACTATTGGTTTTATATATTTTGTTTTACATACAAATTTGCTTCAAATATAATACTAATTTATAAATAGCAATATTAAATAATTACTTTACAAACTTTAATGAAAATTATCATTTTAATCTAATTTTAGGATTATAAATACATAAATTAAAATCTAACATGTGTATTTATATACTTAATTTTAAGAAGCATATTATTGTATTATAATTTTATTTTCAAAAATATTTCTCAATAAACATGATTTTCTACACATTTAGAACTTTTGTTTAAAAATTGATTTCTGTTTACCTTTTTTTATTATTTAGAAATCAAATAAATAGTTATATATTTTAATTCTTGGTGGAAAAAAAACATTTACTATCTATTTAGTTCAGTTTTTAATTAATTTAGTTACTGTTGTTTATCATTCTTTCCATTATAAATAGTATGTATTTTCAACACTTAATTCATTTTTTAAGTTAATTAAACTAAACTATAATTATAAATTAGGCCTAAACATATATTAAATATAATTTATATACCATAAGTCTTGTTTAAAACAAAAAATTGTTTTCATTCTTATTTATTTATTTATTTCACTCTTAATTTTTGTATAATTTTCCAAAGTAAATTGTTAGGTGCAAAACTTGCAATTTACTATTGCTTGAAGACAAAATTTAATTCGACATACTTATAAATGTAACATCGTTTGAAATTAATGTGAAGTTTTGATTTATTTTAGTGTGTCCATGTGGATGTTAGAGAATGATGTCATGAATGTTACTTACTTTTTGTTTACATTAACCAATCAAATTAAATTATTATGACACTACAAATTAAATTATTTGTCACCCCTAATCGACCCGATCGACTCCTAGGATAATACAAAAATTAAACACTTGATTAAAAATATTATTTGAATTGTAAAACTAAATTTAAATTAGCTAATATAATGAAATAAAATTAATTTTGTTTTAAATATTTTTAAAAAATTGCTCAAGCAACCGGAAGCCTCTTTAGTAGTGGTTCTTGCTCCTGGTTGCTCGAGCAATTTCTTAAAACTATTTAAAACAAAATTAATTTTATTTCATTATATTGGGTAATTTAAGTTTAATTTTACAATTCAAATAATATTTTTAATCAATTGT
Source organism: Chamaenerion angustifolium (assembly GCA_946814005.1). NCBI lineage: Eukaryota > Viridiplantae > Streptophyta > Magnoliopsida > Myrtales > Onagraceae > Chamaenerion > Chamaenerion angustifolium. The sequence goes on along the minus strand of OX328277.1, from coordinate 4,856,229 downwards.
TTAATTTTTGTACTATCCTAGGAGTCGGGTCAATCATGTCCTCCTAACACTTCACGCAAGACAAACGACGACAACGTGTACGTGCGCAGCGCTTGCCGGAGTCTAGTAACGATAACTCAAATATTAGTTTTATATTTTGCGCAAAGTGCATGTCCGTTATCCGCAGCGCTTGCCGGAGTCTAGTAACGATAACTCAAATATTAGTTTTATATTTTGCGCAAAGTGCATGTCCGTTATCTAGTTTCTTATCCTCCTTATTCAATTTCTTATAATTCTTATCATTTTTGACGCATGACTTCGAACTATGGTCTATACTTGGCTGATGTCTCGATACCCCTGACAAGGCTAACCAATTTAACAATACAAATTATTATAGATTTGGCCTGCATGCACGGGAGAAGTACACATTCATGAGAATAGATATTTCAAATTGCATACATTTTTAATTATTATTTTTTGCATATTATTATTATTATCCAGTCATTTAAGAATTGGTACTCTAGTCTAACTACCGTAATTGTCGGATGAGGTGTTGGGTTAGAATCCGATATCCTTTCTGCGTCGGATGGTAACTATCCCAAAACAGAAACCTCGACGCGTTTGAACAAGTGAAAGGAACCCAACGGTTACAGAAGATTATTGTCTCGACCAAACCCGACCCACAACAACCTCGATCCGTAACATCAAAACCTACAATCAAACATATCATATAAATTTTTTATTTTTATTAATTAAAAATTTGAATAACACGTTGGTTAATTACCGTAGGTATCCGGATGTTGGATCATGTCAAGAACTACAGTGTAACTGTCGACGTAGTTAAACTTAGCTAGCGGAAACACACGATTGAGATGTTCGAATCGTTGCTCTATCTTTGTGTTGAACTGTTGTGATGCATCATTGTACTCCTTCACGCAGTGTCGCTCCAATCCTCCCGCCACAGTTCGAATAATCGGCAAACACCCGAGCGGGGTCAGACCAAAGAAATTGATATGTCGGGCACCCAGATCGTATAATGCCTTGCAAAATTATATTAAAAAACATAAAGTTAATAACCAAATTATTACCCCAACTTTGGACAGTTTACAAATCACTATCCGAACTTTATTTTTTCAAAAAGTGTTACCAAAACTTTGACACTTAGGGCAAACTATTACCTCCGTTAAGTTTTCCATTAAATATGGACGATAACTGGCGTGATAGCGCACGATTGGTCAATAATTTAGAAAATTAAATATTTTTTTAGAAATAGCAAAAAAAAAAGATAATTTCTAGAAAAAAAATTGGAAAATTAATAGAGAAAATTATATATAAAATTTTTTAATATAATATTTTCATTAAAAATGAAATAAAAATAATAATAAATAATTAGTATTTTTTTAAATATGTATTATATTAAAAACTCTTATTTTCCTATTAATTTACTAGATTTTTTTATAGAAAAATTCTATTTTTTTGGTATTTAAAAAAATATTTAGTTTTTTAAATTATGGATCAATAGTGTGCTATAACGTTATTTTCCATCTAAATTTAATGGAAAACTTATCGAAGTTAACAATTTACACAAAATTTGAAAATAAATATAGCAAAATTTGAAAAATCAAAGTTTGGGTAACAAATTTTTAAAGTGTAAAAAGTTGGGTTGAAATTTTTAAAGTGCCGAAACTCATGAATCGTGTTGTCGAAGTTAACAATTTACACAAAATTTGAAAATAAATGTAGCAAATTTTGAAAAATCAAAGTTTGGGTAACAAATTTTTAAAGTTTAAAAAGTTGGGTTGAAATTTTTAAAGTGCCGAAACTCATGAATCGTGTTGTTTTAATAAAGACTAAGGGTAATAGAAAAAGTACCTCGAAGAAGAATGCAGCGGAGGTGGCCAGGAAGTCTGTATAGTTGGAAATGGTGTAATCCTGTCTACGAAGGTTGGTATGGAAGTAGGTGTTGGCGATGTCGTCGCTCCCTGCCGCCACTACGTACAGACTGTCGGCTACGATGGCAGACGTTCTCTCCGAACCCATAGCAGTCTCCAGCTTTGCCTTGTATTGCCTTAAGAGCTCTAACTGCCCATCCATGGAGATAACTGACTGCAAGATGGAGCACATATATAAAAGAACGTTAAGTTATACAGAAGAAAACTGCATCTATAGAGTAATATAATGCATCTACAGATACCATGGCCTTGGGGGTTAGAGGATCGAATCCTGATCCGCCCGAAGCAAAGCTGGTGCCGGTGGCGAGATCTTCGACTTGCAGAGTAGGGTCCAAGAAGGGCGGTAATGCTTCTTTGATTCCAAGTAATTCAACTAATAAATGAAAAACAAAATTATACATATATATATAAGTCGCAATCACCCTTATAGCTAGACTTATTACCGAGGAGGTCGAGTGCGACTTTTCCGTTGCTGAACCTTCCGGTTGGTTTTCCTCCGATGAAGTCCCGTCCATAAGGTGGGAAGTTGCACCTCACTAACGTGTCCAACAAGTTATTGTTTCCGGTGTCAAATATCGAATCCCCAAACGCAAAAATCGCTGGAAAAGTGTTGTTAATGTTATTGTTCTGTGATGAAAGATGATCATCTTCCGCATTGTAGCGGCAGATTAAGGGTACGAAGAAGATGAAGATGAAGATGAAAACACTTGGAAGATGCAAAAGTGAGTGCAGCATTCTGCAGTATTTCGTTGTACAGTTGGAGAAGAAGTTGAGTCGGTCAGTGTTGTGAAATCACGCGAATCGGAAGAGATATGGTTGGTTGAGTTCCGTGGAGAACAGGAATCGTACCAGCTGGTTAGAAAGGGATGATCAAAGACCTGCACTCAACTAACTATACTTAGAATTTCTTATGGGATAAGGCAAATCAGCCCTGCAGGCTCGGCAGCTCAAACCCATACTTGGCTGACGGAGGTGCGTGGGATGGATCACATGATCAGCTAGGGTTCGTATCTCTCGACAAGGTGGCACTACTCCATGACTATCTAAGAAATAGATTCTAAAAGCTAAAACAGAGGGTATCTGAGCAATTTCAATTTGCAATAATCGGGTTCATTGATATTTCTTATATAGTGGATGCTATTACACATACTATCATACTCAATTCGATGAAATTGTTTGATCTTGTTGGATTTAGGATAATGGGTCGCCCATAAGTGGGAGCTCATTCAGGTAAGTCAAGTATATGATACTCACCCTAAACCCTATCCCTCCCTATATCTATATATAAGGGGTGCTCTCCCTCATATGAGGTTGATTTTGATAGTGAATGAGATAGATAGTCACCCACAGTTTAGAAAGAGGTCAGCAGCTGTGGAATCTTAGGTCACTGCCCGTTTACCCGTGGCGTGTCCTCCCGTCTGGTAGATTGTGATCCCAACCTCAGGTAGATCCGCTTCCACTAGGCAATCACTCCAGAGGTAACTTAATTGTATGTGATTATGTTGTGCCCTAACACATTACTACATTGGTATCACAGTCAGGTTAGGTTGGTTTTCGAATTGTCGAATTTCAGGAAAATCCCCACCGCGGTTAGTCGTGACTGCGTCGAGCCCCGGCCACTCTGAGGCCGACTCAGAGGCTGCCGGGGCCTACGTGGTCGCAGCTCAGCCACTGCTGGCCGCAGCCACCGTGGTTGCCGCAGCCACCGCGGTTGCCGCCACGCTGAGGCTGGCCGCAGCCACCGCGGTTGCCGCCACGCTGAGGCTGGCCGCAGCCTCGGACCCTCATTGGTCGTAGCCTTTGTGGCTGCGGCTCGGCCCAGCTGGCCGCAGCCTTCGTGGCTGTGACCGAGAAGGAGGGTCGCAACCTCGTGGTTGCGGTTGAAGGAAAGGGTCGCAGCTTTCGTGGTTGCGGCCACTTCAGGCAGGGGACATAACCTTCGTGGATGTGGCCCTGCGACTCGTTGTCGTGGCCTTTGTGGCCACGACACCAGTCGCTTGAGGCAGTGATGGTCGACCCACACACCCGTGGTCAGCCTTCGTGTCTGGCCATTTTTAGGCTGCGGCGCTGCTAGGGTTTGCAAAACCCTAGCAGTTGCAATCCATCGGGGAAGAAGACTGTTCTAGACCGGTCTGAGTAAAACGGTACAGACTGTCCTGGTCTAAAAATTGGACTGAACCGACTTAATCGGTCTGGTTCGCTAGCCGATCGGTCTGATTCATGCTAGACCGGTTGATAGAGGTTGACCGGTCTGGTTCAGTCCGATTTGAATGGTTGAATGTTGTTCAAACCAGTCTGAGCTAATCATAGGCTTTGGGCTGAATCCTTTCATTAATACATTTTTTGGGCTAGTTAAATTAACTATTATACCAATTTAATTGCTGGAAGAGTCTTATATTGTTTAATGATGCATGACTGGATATGTAGAACACTGTGTGGGTTCCTTAAGTTCCCTGGGCTACTTTGTGTTTTCTGTAGGGTAGATAGTCTTGTCTTACTTTTTATTATTGGATCTTGACTCCATGACTGGTAGAAATGACTAGGTTATGACTTGTTGAGATCTTAGCGTACTGTGTGAAAATTGGTCTAACATGTTAATTATTTTTGTTTGTTGAGACTTTAATCCTTGAATTTTTGTTTGTTGAGGTTTTGGTCTCCAAATTTTTATTCATGGTGATTTTAGTCCCCAAATTTTTATTTATGGTGATTTTCATCCCCAGACTTTTGGTTAGGGTGACTTTGGTCTTTAAAGTTTTGAAAATTATAAATTAACCCCAAATTAATTTATTTTTGAAAGATTTCAATATATATGTGTGTGTATATTGAATTGTGTTGTTTGTTACCTTACTTGCATAGGATAGATTACTTTGGTAGGGAGATCTAGCTCTGGCATAGTCTAGGTAGCAAACCTTTAGGATTGTTTTTAGTAGCCCTTCAGAAGTTTGGATAAGTTCGAACTACACTTGGATATGTTCCTAAGTGTGAACCGATTGGTTAGTCTGCGAGGTTCTCCGAATTTTCTTGAATAATACTAGGAAAATCGTCTTATGTTAGAGTTGAACGTTTTGGTTTAGTGTGATATGTTTGACTCCAATCTCTTAAAGACTTTCTGTATAGACCGTGTTTCGATTGATAGTAGTGACTTTAGGACGTGCTTAGAAACGGGGAGTGCTTCTCGGCATAGCTAGGATTATCCTCTGAATTTAAGTATGTTCTTAAGTCTGTCCTGTTAAATTGAGACTTGTCTTTTTACATGCAATAGAAAATTGTTCCTTGTGTCTCCATGATCATAATCAAATTTCCTTTAGTCAGTGAAATATGGTCGCCACGAAGAACATCATCGATGAGCTGAACAAAGGTCTTAGACTTAACAGTGATAACTACAAAATCTGGAGTAAGCGTATACAGATGGTCTTAATTGAGCAAAGGTTGATTGACCACACCAAGAAGATCAAGAAAAGACCCGACATTGGATTAACGAATCAGCAGAAGGACTTCTATGATGAGTGGGATGCCAAGGACGCTGAGGCACGCGCAACATTGCTGAGTACAATGGATGATGATATTATGTGTGGATTTCAGCTGGAAGACATGACTAAAGGACTGTGGGATGCTTTGCATGATAGATTTGGTGTTATACAACTGCGTTGCTGCGTTCGCTCAACATCAAGCTTGATTCTTATAAAATGAATCATCAGCACTCGATGAGACAACATCTGAGGCACATGGCCAACATGATTGCAGAACTCGAGGAGGTCGGTCAACCCCTAACCGATGAGCAGCAAATCCAAGTCGTGATCTGCTCTTTGCCTAACTTATGGGAACATATGAAGATTCAAATGACTCACTCTAAAGGGCTCAACACCTTTGAACACGTTCGAAGGTACATTGAGCTGGAAGAGGAACGTCTCAAGGCTACAGGGCCTAAGGCTGAAGTTCATATGGCATCATTCTCTGGACCTAATATGAATCGTCGTAAGTGAGGGAGTGGTGCACGACGTGCAACCGCAGGTGCACCAATGGCAAAGAAGATAAAGAGTGATGTTCCTCCGAAAGTAGCGGTACAAAAGGGTCCGCGTAGAGCCAGGAAGCCTGAGTCCAGGTAATGCTTCAACTGTGGCCAAAAGGGACGCATTGCGAGTGCATGCCCTGAACCAGCGCGATAGGTATATCTCGTTGGCAATTCTAGTGAATTTTGTGTTTCTAGTACTGTTATGTTGGTTGAATCATGTCCTATGTGGATTTTGGATTCAGGATCGACATACCATATAACCAGGGATCGAGACGCTTTCGTCGAGTACCGGAAAGTTACGCGGGAGACTAGGTAGATTTATGTTGGCAACAATTCTCGTGTTGAAGTTGAAGGGATTGGAACTCGTGAGTTGTGTCGGTGTGGTGGTCAAGTCCTAGTCTTACATGATGTCCTCTATGCTTCGCAGATTCACCGGAATGTTATTTCAGTCTTAGGATGAATGATACTTGGTTTTAAATTGTATTTTCATGAACTTTCCGTCCAATTATCTTTAGAATCAACTCTATTTGGTTTTGGGATAGTTTCTGGTGGATTTATTGTTTTGGATTTGGATTCATATAACAATAATTTCATGCTTTATTCTACTCGTGAAAATGTTTGCGATGTGAATGATTGACATGCTAGATTAGGTCATATTGGCCAACAAAGAATGCATCGATTGACCCAATGAGGCTTGCTGCCTAACATTCCGCATGTAGAGTTGTCTACATGTGTTAATTGTCGAGCAGGAAAGATCACCCGAAAGCCTTTTGGTAAGGCCCTAAGAGCTTAATATCCTTTCCAATTAGTTCATTCTGACGTTTGTGACCCTCTTAGTGTTACGACTCGGCATGTAGCAAGATATTTCATCACATTTACAGATGATTATACCCGTTATGGATTCGTCTACTTGATCTCCTTCAAATCATTTTTGAATTTCGTTGATAATCAATTAGATCGGAAGGTTAAGACCCTCTGCACTGATCGTGGAAGGTTAAGACCCTCCCTCGTGATCCAACCCCCATTCGGCCCCCTCAACTAACCGATTTGGTTCCTTCTCCGTCTAGATATCGTGGTTTCATAGAAATACATTGTGTTTCGGTCCCCCTCTCGTAACCACTTTACTCCCGATCGTTGTCCCCAATACATCTCTTCACGAGCCCATAACTCTTGTATTGTGCCTTTCAATCTTTTCTCCTCTTGAATTGCAACTTGGTCTATATTCTCTTGCGTGTCCATATTTAAATGACCCTTTAACATAACAAATATTAATTATTCTATAACCAACTACCCAAAAGGAACGTTTCCATTGCCTTCTTTTGTGGGTCAACATTATTCTTTTTTTTTGTCGAAATTATCGCTTTACTTGTTATAAATAAAACGTTGTGACATGTTGTCACAGATGTTCGGGATTACAATCGTACTCAAATAAAGATAGTAAAGGTAGTGGGGGTCTTTCGACCCAATCATCTAGACTCACTCCCAATCTTGTTTGCTTCGCTATCCAATTTGCACATTCGTTTGCCGTTCTTGGAATAGCTCGCCATTGCACTCGCTCAATTTGTCTTGCTAGTGCTCGAATGTTTGGTATTATGGTGGAGACCCTCCAATTTTTAGATCCTTCTTCTAGTTGCTTTTGGATCGTTTGGAAGTCGGTTTCAATAATGATGCTTTGCCATCCCTCTTGGATTGCTAGTTTCACTCCTTCTTGAATTGTAAAAGCCTCCATGGTTTCTATGTCCCCGCTCCAGTATCTTCTATTTGCTCCACCTAAGACTTTACCGTCTTTGTTACTTGCTACCACTCCTATGCCATCCCTCCTCGTTTGGTTGCACCATGATGTATCGCAATTGATCTTCACGGTGTTCTCCTCCGAGGGTTGCCATCTTCGATCCGATCTGTGTCGTAGGTGGTTCGACTCGGTTCTCCTTCTCTTGGTTCTCGAACACTTGCTTGATCTCCATTATGGTTCGCCTCGTGTTCAGTTGGGTTGCCTCAAATGCAGCTTTGCATCGTTCTTTCCAAATTTGCCAACATGTGATTAGTGTGAGTAACCACCGTCTCTCGCCTATCGGTCCCATTCCTTTTGTTCCCTTGCGCATCTCGTCGAGCCATTGTTTCATATCGGTATCGACCGATCGGTCAACCTTCAACCCTAGTACCTCCACCCATATAGGTTTGGTCCATGCACACTCCAAGATCATATGTTCCCGTGTCTCCGCGCTCCCTCATATAGGACATCCAAGGTTGATGGTCATCCCCCGCCTTACCAAGTTTTCCTTGATGGCTAATGCATTCGTTGTTAGTCTCCATATGAAGTTCTTGATCTTAGGTTGCATTTTCATCGCCCATATTTCCTTCCAAATGTCCTCGTGCTCTCCACTTGGGTCCCCCCCCCCCCCCCGTTTTGGTCCCTTGCCTACCGGATATTGTGATACACCGATCTAGCTTGCGGTACCCCGTCTCGCGTGTATGGCCATATGAATCGATTCTTGCCGCTCTCCTTCGGTATTGGGATGCTTAGTATGTGCTCCGCATCTTGTTGGCTCGTGATGGTTCGCACTATCTCCTCATTCCACCTCCCATCCGGTCTCATAAAGTCGCTCACTCTTAGTTCTCCCCTATGTTCCACCCTTGTATCATTGCTTACCCGTGCACCTTCTTTTGTATAAAGTCACGGGTCCTCAAAGACTCGAATTTCCTCTCCCGGCCCGACCATCCACACGCCCTCCCTCTTCATGACATCCCACCCATGGAGCAAACTACTCCATCCCCATGATGCTCGTCCTCCCCGTCTCGCCTCTAAGAACGTTGTCCTTGGGAAGTAAATCCCCTGATCACCCTTGCACACAAAGAGTTCGGCTCGGCCATGATCCTCCCCGCCATTTTTGTGAGTAAGGCCGTGTTGAAACTTTGCAACTCCCTAAACCTGAGCCCACCTTTTTTCTTCGCTTTTGTGAGTAAATCTCATCTCCTCCAATGCATGCGCTTGCCCTCCGGTGTTTGTCCCCACCAAAAATCCGCAATCATTGAGTCTATTTCCCCACACCATGTTTTGGGGAGATGGAATACACTCATCACATAAGTCGGGATAGACGTGATAACCGCTTTGATTAGTACCTCTTTACCCGCTTGGTTCAATGTCTTAGTCCTCCATCCCGCCAACTTATCCTTGATTCTTGTCTTGATTGCACCCAATGCCTCCTTCTTCGATCGTCCCCATATCGATGGAAGTCCCAAGTATTTGCCCGGATCTCCCGTACTTTGGATGTTTAACGCATCATCCACTACTTTCCTCTCTTCGCTCCTTGCTTCCTTATTGAAGTAGAGCGTTGATTTCCCCTCATTGATTCTTTGTCCCGATGCCTTACAATAAGCTTCCAATATCGCCCTTATGTTTGTCGCATTCTCATGTGTCTCCTTAATGAAGAACAATGAGTCGTCCACAAAGAAGAGGTGGTGTAGTTCTGGGCATTGACGTTTCATCTTGATCCCCTGTATTCGTTGATCCCGGGTTGCTCCTATCAAGCATCTCGACAGCACATCCGCTAGGAGTATGAAGAGATAGGGTGATAGTGGATCACCTTGTCGAAGTCCTCTGGTCGACCTTATTATGCGGGATCGGTCTCCATTGACCAACACTTGGTAAGTAGGTGTTGATATGCATTCCTTGATCCACCCGATCCACTTTTCCGCAAATCCCCTTCTTCTAAGTGTCGCGAGGAGGAAACCTCATTCCACCCGGTCATACGCCTTTTGCATATCGATCTTCAACGCGCACTCCGCATGTGTTTCACTTCGGTTTGTTTGGAGATGGTGGAATACCTCATGAGCTACCATTATGTTGTCATGTATGTTCCTTCCTGACACAAATGCCCTTTGGTACGGGGTGATAAGTTCCGATAAATACACATTTACGCGATTCACCAAAACTTTTGATATAATCTTATACAAAAAATTACAGCAACTAATTGACCTAAACTCAGTTGGCAATGTTGGTATTCAGACTTTAGGTATTAACACAATCTCAGTATGGTTCAAAGGGTTTGGAATGATACCTGTTCTGAAAAAATTCTTGACCGCGGTGATGACATCCACTCCCACGACATTCCAGTTCCTTCGATAGAATAGACCCGGGAAACCGTTTGGACCCGAAGCTCGTGATCCTCCTAGTTGGTATGTCGCCTTTCTTATTTCCTCATTCATTACCTCCTTAGTTAGGCTATCATTTATCTCTTGGGTTATTTGGTTCGGTACCGATCCCAATAGATCCTCCCCAAATTCTGTTTCCTCCGTCGTGAATATCTCCCCGAAATACCGCCCTAGTTCTCCAGTTATATCCGTCTCCCTCGTGATCCAACCCCCATTCGGCTCCCTCAACCGACCGATTTGGTTCCTTCTCCGTTTAGATATCGTGGTTTCGTGGAAATACGTTGTATTTCGGTCCCCCTCTCGTAACCATTTTACTCTCGATCGTTGTCTCCAATACATCTCTTCACGAGCCCATAACCCTTGTATTATGCCTTTCAATATTTTCTCCTCTTGAATTGCAACTTGGTTCATATTCCCTTGCGTGTGCCTTCTTAATGCTTCCTTTTCCTCAGCTATTTCTCGAAGGTTATTTTCGAAGTGTTCGCGGCTCCATCTTGTGAGTTTCTTTCGGCACCTTTGCAGCTTGCCACCCATGCCTCCTCGGTCTGGCCCCCTCCATGCCTCGTCGATAGTCTCTTTGCATGTCGGGTGTTCTAGCCACATTGCCTCAAACTTGAACCTTCGCTTGGTTCTCCTCCTAGGCCGGTCCATTTGGATCACCATTGGTGTGTAGTCTAATCCGATGGGTAGCTCATTTATGCACCTTTCGTCTTGGTTTCTCGCCGCCACTCACCATTTACTAGCACCCAGTCCAATCTCCCGCTAATCCGTTCGTTTTCACATCTATTGTTACTCCACGTAAATTGGTTTCCGGTTGCTCCCAAATCTTCATATGAAGATCACTAATGAGCTGTTTGAACTCATCCATTTGGCCTTGTGATTTATCTCTTCCTCCTTGTTTTTCATGTTGATGACATATCATATTAAAGTCGCCTAGTATCATCCATTGGCCCCGGCCTCTTCCAAGTGATCTTAGTTGGTCCCAATTTTGCGTCATTTCGTGTGCCTCCGTACTCGCATGTCACGAATATTGTTTCATCGTGTGGTTTGAAAACCACCTCGTAGTCGATACACATTCGGTCAACATGTAGGATTTTCATCTTTGTCTCGTCCGTCCACCACAATGCAAGTCCCCTTGCTATACCATTCGGTCCGATATAGTATTCATGATCCATCCCCACTCGTTTCCTTATCCTCTCACAATAGGTATCACCATTCTTTGTTGGGTTAATTACTTAATTGGTTACACATGTTTGACCAATGTTCAGAATGGTTATACATGTTTCAAAATGTGATTAATTGGTTTTGAAATGTGACTATTTGTTTTTTTTTACTGTTCACCGTTAGAAATCACAGTTAAGTCACTATTTAGATACGTAAAATGACGTAATTACCCCTAGAATCATCTTCAAGAACACATCATCATCTTCAAGAACAAGAATCGAAGAACCCAGAAATCTGATTTCTGGGTTCTTGAAGTTCTGTATTGCAGTATATGTTATCACCAAATATGATTAAATGGGCATACATGTTTCTCTATAATGTGATTAAAAGGTCATACATGTTTCTCTATAATGTGATCAAATGGATAATGTTGTTTGAAATGATGTGAATAAAAGGTTCGACATGTTACCCACAATGTGAAGAAAGAACCCAAAAATTGCAATTCTGAGTTCTCAAGAACATCAAATCGAATTTGATTCGATTCTGGTTCTTCAATCCTTCCATGTGTTCTTCAATACAACTAAGGGCATAATAGTCATTTCACAATTCAATAATATGTTAAAAAATGAATTAATGGTTTACTAACGGAATAACCAATTAATCACATTGGGAAAAACATGTGTAACCAATTAGTCACATAGCAAAACCAATTAATCACATTTTGAAACATGTGTAACCATTCTGAACATTGGTCAAACATGTGTAACCAATTAAGTAATTAACCCTTCTTTGTTTCCATCAAGAAAATAATGTTCAGGCGATACCTTTTTTTGAGGTCGTGTAAGTGTTGAACTGTCAAGGCCGACCCCAATCCTTGACAATTTCATGCAATGGCACTCATTGATCCCGTGTGGCTGTTCCGGGACAGACACCACAACCCTCTTCTTGTTCGGTCATCACTTCTTGCCTATCCATTCTTCTCTTCCTCATCGAGCTTATCTTACCTCCTCTCGTCCTCGGGCTCATTCTAGCCCTCGGCCGAGCCTCAACCCCACCCCTAATCGGTTCAGCCTCACTTTGTCTTCTTTGTTTCCCTTCCGGTTGGTTCTCCATATCATCCCCCGTTCGTTTGAGTGTCATATTGTCAAGGTATGGGCTCAATACGGATGCTTGGTTGGTTCGGTCTAGGGTAGGTGATGTAGGTGGTGTATCCGGGGGGTTTCCACAGTGTAGTTTTGGTTCGGTTTTGGGGTGGTATTTGGTAGTGGTGGGATAGTTTGGTCGGGAAGGTATGTGATCTTGGGTATGTGTGGGTCGGGGCAGCTTGGCTTCTTGGGTTACGGCTAGGTTCTGGTTCGGATGGGCAAGCATCCATTTTGGGAGTATGGCTCGGATGGGTATGGTGTGGATGTTGTGTGGTCGGCTTCTCTGGTCAGTAATTTGTTCCGGTAGGGTTTGGGCTGGTTTTGTATGACTTGGGTATGGTTGGCTTAGTGTGTCTCTGTCTCGGTGGGTTTGGCTATGTTTGTGGATGGTTATTGCCCGCTCTTCGTTCGGTTCTTAGGCATGGTAGGGCTCTTTCCCATGTTAGTTGCCTCGGTCACACTCTTGTGGTTCACTCTCCCCTTCGGCCCCACGGTGAGTCATGCCTTGCGGGTCAATGTTCATCGGATCATTTGAGACTCCTTGTGGGTTTGGGTCCTCCCCACTATTCTTCCCCTTGTTTGTTCCATTTCGATCCGCTTGTCTCACTTCCTCCATGATGTCAAACCATGACCTCCTTGCACCTTGTTTCGAGGTTGGTCCCTGACCCTCCTCACCTCTAACATGTTGTCTCACAATGTGTTGTCTCGGTCTGACCCCTACGAGCCATGACCCGTACGCAGGTCTCTTCGGGTCCTGTTCTAACATTTGGATTGTCTCCTTGCATGCTTGGGTCGTGTGACCCAACATGCCACACCCATAACAATAATCTGACAACCTTTCATACTTAATTGACGCCCATCTATCTATCCCCTTTGAGTTCTTCCAAAAAAAAAAAACGTCATCAACGGTTCATTCCCATCCACTTCTACACGGACCCGCGTATAGCTTCTACTAATCTTTCCCCCCGTACTTTCTATTTCCAGGCATCTACCTATCATGTTCCCTATCTTCCAAGCATTGGCATCACTGAATTTTTCCAATCCTAAGTCATGAATTTGGGTCCAGAAAATTACCCTGTTGAATTCAACCTCCTTGACCCCCTTTCTCGGATCCCATTTCTTAATGTTCAATATGTGTCTGTTTATCGCCCACTGAGATAGGTCGAGGAACTGATTCGCATCCGCCTCTCTATCAAACTCCATCAGAACTATACCCTCTTCGGCCTCCGATATGGTCACTTTGCCAAACCGAGCCCAAGCCAATCGGAGAACACTATGTATTGTGTGCATTTTGATCATTTTTTGGGAAAGTATCTTCCCCACATACTACGCCCCTTCCTAAAGTTGCTTGTTCGAGTCCAGTTTTGCACCTTCCACGGATGGAGGTAGCTCGTTGCACCTTCGCCAAAGTTGAGATAGCCCGTTTTGATTTTTTAAAGTTTGGGTAGCTCGTTGCAAAACGTCCAAAGTTCAGGTAGCTCCTTGGTATTTAACCCTTAAAAAATCCAACTTGAACCATATAACATGAACTCAACTCTGTTAGCGGTATTTAAATCGTAATTTAATTATCTAAAGTGTAAATAACCTAAATGCACCCCTAATCTTTGGTGGGGTCGTTAAATGAACCAAGATGTATGAAAATGTGTTATGTGCACCCTTAAATTACAAAATAATGTTTTACCATGTTCATATCATCTCTTCTTCAACACAAAGAAGAAAATTTGGAATTCAGATTCATTAAAAAAAAGTTGATTTATGCGTTCAACCCAAATCTATTAGAAGACAGTCAACCGTGGGGTGTGATCGTGAGGATGGGCCCAGTAGCCGTAAAACAGTGAAAGCCTAGGAAGGCGTATTAGGGTTGTGACATGTGGGGTGGGGATGGGGACGTCAGTTGTGTCTTGATTTACTGAATGACTTTAGACCAAAAACAACTTTATTGAATGACTTAAGATCAGTGTTATCAGAACTGAATCGACCCTCGAACTGGCGAGGGTACCGGTTTTGGTTCGTTCGGTCCAACCCGGTTCAATATTCGGTTCATTGTTTATAAGTATAAGAAAAACTAATTGCTCCATTTGTTGAATCCATTTCAACAAGATCATGAGAGATTATTACATAATCACAACACTGTAAATCTATATATGTTAGAATATGGCTCAACATAGATTAGATTGACAAATCATGTAGAAGTAATTCATCATTTTTCCATGAATTGATATATGTTTGCATTTTCTAACATTAGAAAATGTGGTTGTTTGACATAGGAACATACCATGTTTCTGCATGACCAAGAGAAACTTGACTATCACTTATAATGGCATGAGCATCACTTGTCTCTTTCCTTTCCTTTCCTTTCAGCATTGTACATGCTCTTGAGAGGATCATTCAGCACACTAACTCTTACCATTACAAGTCACCCTCTGCAACTAAGCACATAATTATAGAGTTGGTCTGCACAATAAGAATCAAATAACCCTTCAAAGTTAGAGTCGTGCAAATTAATATAATAAAGCTCAAAATACTATTGGAGAGTGAAAGGGAAACACAAACAACAACTGGATCACTAGAGGACTGCAATAATTGACAAATTTCAATTGAAAGTTTCAGTATATGAATCTACACGATTGAAACCATCAAACTATCAATTACTGACTTCCAAAGCTTAGTTTTTCGTAACACAAGAGTTAGAAAGTTCTACTAATTAAGTTTCACAGCAAGGAAGCAAGGAAACAAGGAACAAATTGAAGCAAGGAAACAAATTGAAGAAGGAACGAACAACTCACATACTACTTTCGCAGCAAGGAATTGACGAAGTGAAGAATGAAGATAACTCACAGACGAATTGAGGAAGAACGAAATGAAGCTTGGTTGCGGCTGAAGAACTCACGGACGGGTGAACTCGCACTGGAAGGCGTGAAGAACTCACTGAGAAGTGAGAAATGAAATGTGTGAGAAGAACAAAACTTAACCTAGTTTCAAAATCGGTCGGTTGTGCAGCCCTAAACCAATCAGTTTAAACCGAAAAAAATTGATTGGTATGTTTTTAAAAAAACAATCATCCCAAAAAAATGAATCGGAAATCGGCTAGTTCACACCGGTTCAAACACTGTTGATATGCAAAACGGTCGGTCTGATCTGTTTATGATAACAGTGCTTATAAGATTGAATCGGTTTATTAAAGTAAATTATGCTGATTATTTTTATGATTAAGATAGGTATCTTGCTGATTAATTACTGTTTTTCTCATTCTTATAATGATTGCAAATTAATTATGGGTTAAATATCAAGGAGCTACCTAAACTTTGAACGTTTTGCAACGAGCTACCCGCACTTTAAAAAATCAAAACGAGCTACCTCAACTTTGGTGAAGATTCAACGAGCTACCTCCGTCCAAATTACCGTCAACTGTTGACAGAAATTTGTCGGAAATTCATCAGAAATTCATCAAAAGTTCGTCGAAAATTTGTCAAAAATTGGACGGAGGTAGCTCGTTGCACCTTCGTCCAAAATTCAAGTAACTCATTAGAATTTAACCCATTAATTATTGATTGCAAATTAATTACTGAAATTAAGTTGTTTTTTTATCTAGTGTGGGAGTCAAACGGGTCATCCGTCAGGTCGGGTTAATATATGTGCTCCACGAGTATTTGCGGTGTCGACCCGACTGACCCTTTTCCTTTTTTATTCTGAAACGCTCATCACTTTTTATTCTAGCAGAAAGGTTTGCGAGTCTTACCTACGAGACGATTTCTCGAAGGGAAGATCAGCAGGCAGTTTGGTTGTCAGAGCTAGCGCTCTCTCGGTTTAAGGTATCTTGCCAATTCCATTTCAATGTGCTTTAGGATTGATGCTTCGATAGAAGTTTTTACCTATCATGTATGTAACTATGTATCAATATCATCACACTGGGTGACTACACTTCCTTTTCAGTAGAAATCTTGCTGCGCTATTGGGTCATATTGTTCAATAGGGATTGGTTTCTTGCTATTCATTAGCTCGTTGCTGAAGTAAAAATGATGTTTTTTTTTAAAAAAAAACTCTCCTATACTTGAGCTGCGATTTTCGGGGTCTATTTTGTTGTGGTTACAATTCTAGTTGGTTTCTGTCGATGCTACCCATTATTCAAGTAGAGAAAAAGAAAGCAAGGGTGCTTTGTCTAGTTTATTGTAGCTGCTATAATTCCAGTAGCTGAGAATTCTCTTGGTTCAGTTTAATGTTCATGTTAATTCGTGTTAGCTGCTACCGAATAAAATATGTGTACATTTTTTAGCTGTGTTGATCAATCGACCTAGGGGTTCTCTTATCTCTAAATTTTGTTTGTTCTTATTGTATTTTGCCATATATATCTGTACCAAGAGAGAAGAATGGCAGCATTAAGGGTTATTTATCCCATCATCTCCCTGGTGCAGCATTTCTGGTTGTTCCATACAATAGAGAGTTAGTTACCAGTTGTGTTTATCGACTTGAAGTCTTGAACATGTGCAGAAGTATGTATAAAATAGTAGAACTCCTTCCTTCTGTGCAATATTGATTGCTTCTATTTCCACAAGGATGCACCATTACTTACTTGTTATATTATTGTTGATCAGAGAATTCATTGACTAAACTGGATTAGCTCTCCATCTTCTTATAGTTGTTTTTGTTGCAAGAAATTGATGGCTTCTTCCCAAGACCGTGATTTCTTGTTTTGTGGCTATTGTGGAACAATGTTAAGTTTCACGTCTGCCAAATACGCGACATGTCCACGATGTAATTCTAAACGGAGTACAAAAGGCAAGCCAACAACCCTCCTGTCTTAACCATATCCTTGATCCATGTCAAGATTTTCTTAGCTCAGTAGTGCTTGTTTTGGATATTTTTTACTGGGTAAGATGATAAATGGTGTAAAATGAAAAGGAAAAATAAGTATAGATGAACTTTATTACATGCTTCATCTCCACATCCTACATTTAGAATTTTCCTCCTTCCAAAAGGCATGAATTGAACATTTGTGTAACAACTTTAATTACAAAGGACAGAGGGTGGTTAAAGCAGTTTCACATTTTTCAGCCTGCTATGCTATTTGATTGTGTTATATTAACAATGAAGCAACTTGAAATAGTTGGTAAAGATAAAGGGGATTCTTTTTTGGGTTTGGATGGTGGAGAGGTTTGCATGGTCAGCTAGATGCTTGAATCGATCCTCTATTATTCTGGTTGTTGTGAGTCCTCATATTGAGTCTATTCCCTTTCAGTGTTAATCTCATTATTTTAGAGAATTTTGTAGCAGTTTTGGCTGTGGTATTGGGTTAGGTTGTACTTCCATGATGATGGTAGTCTATCTATATTGCTGTTTTATTGAACTGGGTCCTGACAGTTACAGCAGACCGATTCTCATATCGTTTATTTTTCAGTTCATTGTATTTATCTTTGCACCTATCTAAGAGATTTCTTCTCTTATTCATGTAGAAATTGCCGGAAAAGAAATTAAATACAAGGTCACTGCACAGGTATGTCAAACTATCTGAATCATGAGAATACTGTTGATTGCCATCTAAATACACACTTTGACTGCTTGGGAAGAAGAAAAAAAAGAGAGGTTGCTTGTTCTATTGAATCTTCATATTATTTGATGAAAACATAAAGCAAAGTGTTTCTCACCTTCCTCATTTCTTGATCGGAGTGTTCTGGATGAAGGCGTATTTTTTATGGGAAGGCAATAACTGACTCTCCATTGGAGTCTGGAGAGTTAGCTTAGATAGTTAATAGATACAACATTGCAAAAACACAAAACATGTTCTTTTCAAAAGAATTATTGTTAAGTACAGTTATGTTGCAGGATATTAGGAGAGAGCTTGGGATATCGACCTTTGATGAGGGAACACTGCAGTTGGCGACGGTATATTCCTGATACATACACACTTATACCATTTCAAATTTGTATACTGAAGCTATAATTATGTTTGTATATTCTGAAGATAGAAAGGAAAACTTATGCTGCGTATTGATTGTTTTTTGACAGATTTCAAAAAAATGCGAGAAATGTGGCAATAATGAATTTGAATATACTCGCAAACAAGTAAGAAATCTTCATTCATGTACTATTTTACGGTCTCTTCTTTCTATGTATCAATAATGAGTCTTGTGATTTGCAGATGAGATCCGCAGATGAAGGGCAGACCACATTCTACACTTGCACTAAATGCAGAGATACCATTACTGAAAATTAAGGTTTGTTCGACCTCCTCTTTTGGAACTGAATTCAGGCTGTTTTTGTGGTCATCACAGTTACGGAACCTCGTCTTTTGGGTGGCGGTAGAGATGTCGGGATATGGTGATGACCATTTTGCTAGACAGAATATAGAATGAGCTTTGTGTTTGAAACTATGCATTGATTGCACCATAGAGACCCCTCTTGAGAATTGTAGGGACTGATGAAATCATTTTTACTGTATTATTATCAGATGCTAAAATTGAATGACCCTCCCCTTATACAATGCAGTAATATTTTAATGATTAGATCTGGTTTTACCAACAAATTTAAGTGGGGACGGTGATTGATTGAAGGAAAATTAGATGAAAAATTTGGTAATAATAATATGTCAAAAGTGTGATTTGGAAAAAAAAAAAAAACTGTTCAAGATGTAGGAAACAAACGCAGAAATGTTCAGCACGGTAATCTTTTTTGAGGATTTCAGGGTTTTGCTCCAAATAAGTAATCCAAGATTATCTTCAATTTGAAGACATACTCTTGAATTACATTATGGAGGTAATCCCAAATATACATTTTAACAAAAAAAAAATACTCTAAAATATAAATTAAAAATATTATTATTTTAATGTGAAAGTAATCATTTTCAAATTATAGCTGAAAACTGAAGTCATACATCCCCGCATGTAGAAATTAAAATCCACTTTTTTTTTTGGCCCAATTACTGAAGTTGATTAATGCGTAAAAGAAGAAACATTCGAATACAAACTATTGTCCGACAAAAGTAATGAAAGCTGAGAGGTCGGGGGTGATGAAACCCAGCCCGAAGGGCAAGCCCCCGCTAAAGTGTTCCTAGCAACTCAATCCACACAAGCATTGGCGGAACGGGGGATGTGCACCCACTCGGCTAGCTCCAACTGGGATGCTTGAGTAGCCGCGTTCGACAAAATCGGTGTTATCCTCCAAATGTAGCCCTTACCAAGGAGGTGGTTAACGACACATAGTGCGTCAGATTCAAAGATGACTCTCGGCCACCCATTGTGAATGGCGAGTGTGACCGCGACTAGGATCGCTTCGGCCTCCAGTTCCTCCGCCGAGACTGCACCTTTGATGAAAGCCGAGCCTCCCACGATCTGCCCCGTGCAATCCCTAGCAATGACCGCCACCCCTCCCCGGCCCATGGTAGCGGACCAAGAAGCATCGCTGTTTATCTTGATCGTGTTCTCCGGAGGCTGTGACCACGCCACCAATGGCAGCTGCTGTCTGTTAGTCCGAGTGACCGTAGCCATCTCTTGGCCAAGCCGACCTATCTCCTGCAAGATGGATTCAACCAGGGGACAAGTTCCATCGAATACGAACCTACACCTAGCTTTCCAAACAGCCCAGCAGACCATCATAAGACGCGCCCAAGAGTTCACTTCGTTCGATCTGCGTGGCTTGTTTCCCGCTGCTGCCCAAATGAGCCACTCCTCCAGCGAGTTGCGAGCCATATTCAGAGCCGCCAATGTCATATGTCGTAGCCACACCTGCTGCATCCAATGACATCCGAAAAGAGCATGCTCGATGGAATCCTCGACTTGACAGGTCGGGCATAGGGGGGATATGGGAACTCCCCTACGAGCAAGGCTGTCCCCAGTAGGAAGTGTCTTAGACGCCAATTTCCAAATAAAAGCTTTGATTTTAGGCCATACCTCGGCCTTCCAGATCGCATTCCACACTCCCGGGAGATCCGGCCTGGGCTGTTGGTTTAGGTCCAGGTTCGGAGGCGACATCCTATTATGGATGCAATGGTATGCCGACTTGACCGAGATGTCGCCAGATCGTGAGTGTGGCAATCTGAGAACATCGGACTGCCGTTGGATCGGGATCGTGATGGCCAGGACAGATTCGACATCTTCCGAGTGGACCTCCTGTCTAACTTGTTGTTCACGCCAGGTTCGATCAACCAGGTTAACCCATTGATTAACCCTTGTAATCTGGTTTTTCGGACGTGCTACTCTCGGCCTAATCCGCAGGTTCGGTTGATTCGGGACCCACGGGTCAAGGAAAGGCCTAATGGAGGTGCCATCGCCTAGAGCCCACACCCCTTCTTCTTTAAAGATGGTATATTCCCCTTCGTAGCCTGCATAAAAGATGTATTGGGGAAGTACACACCTTTAAGGACCCACACCCACAGAGCTTCAGGTTCCGCCAAGATACGAGCTGACATATTAGCAAGGATAGCCCGGTTGAACGCTTGCATTTCCCGGAACCCGGAACCTCCGTTTGATTTTGAAAGTGTCATGGCCTCCCACTTCTTCCAATGGATACGCCGAGCCCCCTCGGTCGATCCCCACCAGAACCGAGCTATGATACTGTTTATCTCTGAGCACCAAGTTGTTGGAAGCTTGAAAACGTGCATGACATATGTGGGAATCGATGTAAGAACGGCCTTTATCATAATTTCTTTACCCGCTTGGTTGAGCCTTCTGTTTTTCCAGTTCTGAATCTTGTCACGGACCCTTTCCTTGAGATAATTCAGTGCATCCTTCCGTGACCTTCCCCAGACTGTCGGCAGGCCCAAGTAGAACCCCGGGTCAGCTGTATGGCCGACTTCAAAGACTGCCGAGATGAGTGCCTTGTGATCCTCGTCCGCGACTGAATTGAAGAAAATGCTTGATTTGGAGAAATTGATCTTCTGTCCCGAGACCGAGCAATACTGTTCCAGCGTGCTCTTGAGGTTGATTGCGCTGTCTCGGGAGCCCTTGAGGAAGAGCAAAGAGTCGTCCGCGAAGAAGAGGTGCTGAATCTCGGGGCACCCCCTCTTCGGCCGTATCCCTCGAATGTGTCCTTTTGATACCTGATCATCAAACATCCTCGACAAAATATCAGCTACCAATATAAACAAGTAGGGGGAGAGTGGGTCACCCTGTCTTAGTCCCCTTGACGGGACGATGCAGTCCGATGGATTGCCGTTGACGATGATCCGATAGGTCACCGTAGAGATACATGGATCGATCCACCGAACCCATTTCTCCGCAAACCCTCTCCTCCTTAATACCTCGAGGAGGAAATCCCACTCGATGCGGTCGTACGCCTTTTGCATGTCGATTTTAAGAGCGCATTCCGTCCTCCCTTTCGGCCCTCTTGGTTTGCCTCGCGTCTTTAGGTAGTGGAACATCTCGTGGGCTATTATGATGCTATCTTGAATCCGCCTTCCTGAAACGGACGCACTTTGGAACGGTGTGATCAGTTCCGACAAATAGGTTTTAAGCCTATTTGCCAGAACCTTAGAAATTATCTTATAACCGAGCATAAGCTAATAGGTCTGAAATCTGAAGCACTCAAGGGGTTAGCTAATTTAGGGATCAAGGTGATATCGGTAGAGTTTAGGGAAGGGGGCATGCTACCTGTCTCGAGGAATGCATTGACGAAAGTGATCAAGTCTGGACCAATAGTACCCCAACTTCTTTGGAAGAAGGAACCTGAGAACCCATCCGGTCCCGATGCCCTTGATCCCCCCCATTTGAAAACACGCCCTTCGGACCTCATCCCCCGTCGCTAGACTGGTCAATTTGTCGTTCATATCACCCGAAATCTGATTGGTTACGCAACCGAGCACCTTATCGAAAGCGGTTCGACTCCCCCCCCCCTCGGTCTATCCGAGGTGAATAGGTTCGAATAGAACTGATGGAGTTCGTGCTGGATCTGATTCTCACCCTGGATCCAGTCCCCGTCTTCGCCCCGAAGGCAAATGATTTTGTTTCTTCTTCTCCTTGACAAGGTCGATTGGTGAAAAATATTTGTATTACGATCCCCTGACCTAAGCCACCGAACTCTCGACCTTTGTGCCCAATAGATCTCCTCTATTTTCCATAAGGCATGAAGCCTAGATTTGAGAGCTCGCTCCTCGTCCTGAACTGTTTGTTGGTCGTGACAACTTGACAGTCGCTTAATCTGTTCCTTGACCTTTCTTATTTCCATCGCATTATGCTTGAAAGCCTTTGAGCTCCATTCAGATAAGGACCTGTTGCATCTCGTTAGTTTCAGTGTCAGGTCTACGACATTTGTCACTGATCCGCCCACTTGCCACGCCGATTTGATAATGTCGTGGCAATCGGCTCTCTCGAACCACATCTCTTCAAAGCGGAACCTCTTGCGTGACCGTCTCTTCTTATGTGTTAGGTGTAGCATGATCGGTGCATGGTCCGACCCGACAATAAGCTCATGAATACATTGGGCCGAAGGAAAAGCCCCGCACCACGCTTGGTTGGCTAGGACCCTATCTAGTCTCTCCCGAATACGGTCGGACCCCCTCCTATTATTGGTCCACGTGAACATCTGTCCCTTGAAGCCAATGCCCTCAAGGAGAAGATCCTCCATGAGGCTATTGAACCCGTCTATCTTCCGTTGATCCTTTTTACTCCCCCCGACCTTCTCTCGATGGTGGGTGATATCATTAAAGTTACCTATGCACGCCCACAGTTCCGACCTATTATGTCCCATAATCCTCAATGTATCCCAGTTCATAGTCCTCCTCTGGAAGTGTGCGTCCCCATACACCCAAGTGACCCGGTGTTCATGGCCCGCATTATCGTCTCTAAGAATTGTGTCAATAAAATTCTTATCTTTCCCACATATTTGTACATCCACCTCTTTGTTCCACCAAAGAGTTAGTCCGCCACTAGCCCCGATAGGGTGGACATATGATCCGAAGTCCATCCCTATACCTCGTCGTACCCTCTCGTAATGGGCTTCATTCTGCTTCGTTTCCATTAAGAAAACGATCACCGACCGAGAGCCCGTCACCAGGTCTTTTAAATGACGAACCGACAGGGGAGACCCTAACCCCTGACAGTTCCAGCTAATGATGATCATCTACTTCCCGTGGCTGTTTTGGGATAGCCACCGGAACCCTTATGTTGAGTTGGTGTGAGTTTGACGGTAGTCCTCGTGTTCCTCTCGCCATGGGAACTGCTTGTTTCAGATTGGTGGGTTTTGGCCATTGCCATCCCACCTCGTCGCTTAGGGGCTTGCGACATAGTTAGTTCCTCATTTTTCCTTGTCCTATTTCAACAGTCGTATGAGCTCTTCTTTTGGTGGGCTGCCCCACGCACATACGGTGCACATCCGCCCTAGCTTGTTCCTCCTGCCCCGTGGTAACATCCCCAAGCGGAACAGAGGACAGCGGATCAGCAGGGCAAGAGAAGCTTGAATGTCCTCCTCGGGTAGCTGAGTGTGTATTCTGTGTCATCGGGTCATCGTTCACTTGCTCATCATCCAAAGGGGGCAGATTGTGTTTCTGATGTGGTGCAGGACCAGAGGGAGCTGACAAGTTGAGAGACAGGTCAACATAGTTTAGATGCGTCCCTTGGTCCCCCAGGTCCCCTTCCGGGGTCGAATTGAGGCCGAACAAGATCGTTGTGGGGCTAGAGATGTTGGAGGCTTCCATCGGTTCAGTCTGCTCCACACCACTTGTAAGGTTTTGTTCGTCCATGACGGAGTTTGCTCTGTTTTCGGACATGGACATTGTCGCCGAGATCGAACCAGTAGGCTCAGGTACATTTACAGCTTCTTCCTCCGGGATAGGAGTGGCCATGGGTGTAGAATTATTGCTTGCAGCTTGGCTTTGTGTTTGCCCCGTGTTGAGGTCACCTTGATAAGATTGGCCAAACTGGGAGAACCCCGGTATTTCCTTCATCCATTCCCTGACTTTTTTTTGATAGGTTCCCTGTTGTTGTCTTGCTTCGAACTCCCTCCAATGTCAACCCACCTTGTGTTAGATCTTGGTCTCGACACCGATAACCACGGGCCATACATCGGACTGCCTTTTGCCTCATCCAAAACCTGTTGGTCCGAACAAGCATTTGAGCTATGGCCAATACGACCACAATTGTAGCAAACATCTGTTAGTGTCTCATAACGAACTGCTGCCCATTTCACCTGCCCCCGAGAATCCATCCATTCAAACCCAGGAAGCAACGGGTCCGAAATATTAATCTCTACCTGCAGCCTAAGGTACGTTCTCTGGTTCATCACCTGGCTCTCTTCAACCTTAATGCACTTTCCTATGCTAGCACCTATACTTTCGGCATTCTCCTTGTTGAACATCTCCAGGCTCAGACCGTGGACCTGAACCCAGAGTTGGACCGTGCTAAAGTTGATTTCAGTGATTGACACATTGGGTGGGCACAATCTAAGATTCAAACAATGGCCATGAATGGACCAGGGTGACAGGTCAAGCACAAGATCCCTATCCTTCAAGCTTTCAAATTCGAACATCAATGTTGATTCAGTTACCTCCGTGTACCGAACCGGACCAAATCGTGCCCAAGCTTCCCGTAAGACGTTCTGCACTACCGTGTTCTTGATTTGCTTATCCGAAATAAGCATGCCCAGAACTCTGGATCTCTTAGTTGATTGAGCATTCTGACCAAAAGAAGGCACCAGTCGCAGTAATGGGAACCCCTGCTGCCTTCCCCCGCCGGAGTTGGTATGACTGGCCATTGGAGGCGGGATCGGATATATAGGAATGAAAATTGTGGTTCAAGTTAATAGTTGAATCTTAATACATGCGGGCAGTCTATGCATTGTTAATTTCCTTCTTAATCTTAAAATTATTAAACACTGATCACATAATTCAAATTACAAATATTAAAATACTATGTTTTAACCCTAAGGAGAAAGAAAAATAAAGTTACAAATATTTTTTATTACATAATAACCCCTAAAATATTTAGTCGTGTATATTAAATTCCATAATTTTATAAAATTATAGATAGACCATACTACTGCGGGTTGACCCGTGGGACGACATCCCCTACCAGATCCGTTCCATGACCCGCGGGATGCCAAACCATATGTTAAATTTATGTTGCACATCAAGAATCCATGATCTATTGATACCCCTAGAAACATATTGATTGGTTTAGTTCGGCTTAGTCTTTTTTTCGTAAATTTTGATCTGGGAAAATTGCAAAATGAGTCATCGTCTTCTATTACGTTTGTCTATTTTTTTATCAAAGAAAAACGATATTCAAGTACCATCAAAACAATAATAAGAAAGTATACGCGAAGGTAATGATTCATGGTATTGGTATAAGGGTTGATTTTCGAAATTTGAATGCAGAAGAGTCAATTTCCAAAGGGATAAAGTACAAGGGATCATTTTGCAATTTCCCTTCTCATTTACCATTACATGTTATTATGTTAAGCGATTTATGATTGGGTCATCAAATTTAACAAGCATAAATAAATAAATAAAATTCTACACACCATTCATTACTTTATACATATCAATTTTGTTGAAAGACTAAAATGTATTAATAATCTTTTACATATTTGTCCTTACTAATTTTAAGAAAATTAATTATCAAATTGACCTCATATTTTCGTATAGTTATCAAACTACATTCTAGAATAGTGAAAAATTTATGATTTCGACAAATTTTGAACTCTAGATCTCTTACTACCTATTTTAATTGTTTTTTTATATACTTCAAATATAATTATTGAAACGACTCTCATATTATTGTATTGAACATCTCATGTTTATTTATTGATACTTTTTAGTAATTAATATTTGTTCAATGATGTTTATTTAATTATAATTTTAATTTAATTATGTATATACTGTATTAAATTTTTGAAATTGTTGAAAAATAAGTAATATTATAAATTTAGTATTTATAGTCTATCAGAATACTCATTTTGAAAAAAAAATGAACCATCTCTAAAAAAATAGAAAGATTATTTAAATAATTAAATTAGAATTGTAACGACGTATGGTGTTAAGTTTTAATTTTCACATAAATCATAAAATTTGATCAAAGTTGAGAATTGCTTCAATAAATATATTTGAAGTTTACAAAAAAAAAATAGAATTATTAGTGTAGTGGTAAAACTTTTAGCTTTTAAATAAGATGTCTAGGGTTCAAAGCTTGCCAAAAATATAATTTTTTCACTATTGTAGTTTGATAACTACGAAAATATGGGGTCGATTTGATAAATATTTTCTCAAATTAAAATTAGTAAGGGAAAATTTATTTAAAAAAAAAAGAAAGAAAGAGGCAAGTAGGGTATTTTAGTCTTGGTCAGTATAGTCTTCAAATAAAATTTCACTAAATAAAAACCAAGATTAGACTAACTTAAAATAAAACATTATAGTATATGAAAACTATTATTTTTATATAGAATATAAATACAATATATCTATATATAAATATTAAAATAACATACATTTTTTGTGGATTTTAAAGTTTAAAACGGTTTATTATGTCATATGACAAAATATTAAAGATCTATATTTAAAACTTTTAAAATTAATTCTAAATTTCTAAATTGTTAATTTTATCGTGCTGCCATTATCTGACTTAATTATTATTTTATTTTTTTAGAAATAATATAATTTTATAATATTTTATCTTCTTAAATTCTATTTATGAATTTGTATGTATAATTTGGCCCTTCTTCTTTTTTTGGCCAATATGTATAATTTGGCTTCATATTGACAAACTCTCACTCACTATATCCTTCCATTATTTTTTGTCAGTTTGTCAACATAGTGACTTCACTACAACATTTTTGGCCAACACTTCTTAACCACACTTGAATTTCTCAACAAATCACATAGAAATTTAGGCATACGCTAACGTGGGTAGCGCGTAATATTTTTTTTTACAAAATGCTATACCCATGTAGTGTTTGCTCCATTGTTTTTTTTTTTTCTTTTTCGACGACTCGATGTTTAATTAAAAATTAAATAATATATCTATTAAAAAATTATAGTAAATAGATATTTTAATTATGATTTAAATAATGCAAAAAAAAAATAAAAAATAAAAATTGGACATACAGATTAACCGTCGCACTGTCGTAAGTTGATATATGAAAATTTGACTTAACAAAATATAACTCAGACTCTGTAAATCCAAACTGAACACGGTTAATGATATTTATCGCGAAATTCAATTATCTACCTAGGGTAATTTTTCTGGATTTTTTTTATTAGATATATATTTAGTTTTTTAACCTAACATCGTTTGTACTATAATTTGACTGAAATGATTAAATGCATTAAATGAAAATTGTAATTATATACTTACTCAAAAAATTACAGTGTGTAGATAATTTAATTACGACATAAATAATGCTAACTAGACGTTGATTTTTAACTTTCGGACTGGCCGTATAATACAATACATTCAAAAACTATACATATGTATATATATATACACATTAATTTTCTTGCGTACACAGTAATGAGTTTGGACTTACAAGTCTGAGTTATATTTTTTTAAATCAAATTTTTATATCTCAACTTACGGTAAAGCGTACAGTTAATCTGTAAGTCCAAATTTAATATATTTTTTGCATAATTTGAATCATAGTTAAAATATCTACTTACTATAATTTTTTTAATTTTTTTAATAGATACATAATTTAATTTTTAATTAAATATCGAGTCGTTGAAAAGGAATAAAAAAAATACAATGGAGCAAACACTATCCATGGGTAGCATTTTCTTAAAATGGTACCTTGGGTAACGCATTTTGTAAAAAAATTATTACGTGCTACCCAGGGTAGCGATTATGCCCAGATTTCTAAATATTTTTTTTTGTATACTTACTTTTTCAAAAACAAATGACATAGTCACTTTAAAAAAAACGGATATATAGGAATGAAAATCGTGGTTCGAGATAACAGTTGAATCTTAATATATGTGGGCGGTCTGATTTGCTTGCTATGTATTGTTAATTTCCTTCTTAATCTTAAAATTATTAAACTCTGATCACATAATTCAAATTATTAATATTAAAATACTATGTTTTAACCCTAATGAGGAAGAAAATTAAAGTTACAAATATTTTTACGGTTTTTTTTATTACATAATAACCCCTAAAATATTTAGTCATGTATATTAAATTCCATAGTTTTATAAAATTATAGATAGACCATAGTACTGCAGGTTGACCCGTGGGACGACATCCCCTACCAGATCCGTTCCATGACCCGCTGGCTGCCAAATCATATGTTAAATTTATGTTGCACATCATGAATTCATGATCTATTGATACCCCTAGAAACATATTGATTGGTTTAGTTCGGCTTAGTCTTTTTTTCGTAAATTTTGATCTGGGAAGATTGCAAAATGAGTCATCGTCTTCTATTACGTTTGTCTATTTTTTATCAAAGAAAAACGATATTCAAGTACTATCAAAACAATAATAAGAAAGTATACGCGAAGGTAATGATTCATGGTATTGGTATAAGGGTTGATTTTCCAAATTTGAATGCAGAAGAGTCAATTTCGAAAGGGATAAAGTACAAGGGATCATTTTGCAATTTCCCTTATCTTTTACCATTACATGTTATTATGTTAAGCGATTTATGATTGGGTCATCAAATTAAACAAGCATAAATTAAAAAAAAAAAATCTACACAACAATTCCGTTATACATATCACTTTTGTTAAAATACTAAAATGTCTTAATCGTCTTTTACATATGTGTTCTTACTAATTTTAAGAAAATTAATTATCAAATTGACATCATATTTTCGTAATTATCAAACTACATTCTAGAATAGTGAAAAAATTATGCTTTCGACAAATTTTAAACTCTAGACCTTTTACTATCAATTTTTTTTATATACATCAAATATACTTATTGAAACGACTCTCATATTATTGTATTGAACATCTCATGTTTATTTATTGATACTCTTTAGTAATTAATATTTATTCAATGATGTTTATTTAATTATAGTTTTAATTTAATTATGTATATATTGTATTAAATTTTTGAAATGGTTGAAAATAAGTAATATTCTAAATTTAGTATTTATAGTCTATCAGAATACTCATTTTGAGAAGAAAAAAATCAACCATCTCTAAATAAATTAGAAAGATTATTTAAATAATTAAATTAGAATTCTAACAACGTATGGTGTTAATTTTTATTTTTCACATAAATCATAAAATTTGATCAAAGTTGAGAATTGCTTCAATAAATATATTTGAATTTTACAAAAAAAAAATAGAATTATTAGTGTAGTGGTAAAAATTTTAGCTTTTAAATAAGATGTCTAGGGTTCAAAGCTTGCCAAAAACATAATTTTTTCACTATTATAGTTTGATAACTACAAAAATATGGGGTCGATTTGATAAATATTTTTCTCAAATTAAAATTAGTAAGGGAAAATTTATAATAAAAAAAAAGAAGTAGGGTAATTTAGTCTTGGTCAGTATAGTCTTCAAATAAAATTTCACTAAATAAAAACCAAGATTAGACTAACTTAAAATAAAACATTATAGTGTATGAAAACTATTATTTTTATATAGAATATAAATACAATATATCTATATATAAATATTAAAATAATATACATTTTTTTGTGGATTTTAAAGTTTAAAACGGTTTATTATGTCATATGACAAAATATTAAAGATCTATATTTAAAACTTTTAAAATTAATTCTAAATTTCTAAATTGTTAATTTTATCGTGCTGCCATTATCTGACTTAATTATTATTTTATTTTTTTAGAAATAATATAATTTTATAATATTTTATCTTCTTAAATTCTATTTATGAATTTGTATGTATAATTTGGCCCTTCTTCTTTTTTTGGCCAATATGTATAATTTGGCTTCATATTGACAAACTCTCACTCACTATATCCTTCCATTATTTTTTGTCAGTTTGTCAACATAGTGACTTCACTACAACATTTTTGGCCAACACTTCTTAACCACACTTGAATTTCTCAACAAATCACATAAAAAATGGTAGGGGCCTTTCCTTTGTTAAAGCGTTCTTTCTTTGCACACCCTTATCATGATTCGACTGGAACTGGATTGTGGGTCAACTACTCCATTATGGTCGACTTATGGTGTACCATAATTTTTTTACTAAATATATATTTTTCTTTTTTTAATAAAAATATTAGGAATTAATATATAATATATACAAAACTAGTTCATATAAGAGAAATTCTATTTGTAGACTACTAATTAATTTTTAAAGATCATAAATAAAAAATTTGACTAATTTATCCTTTTAAATTATAATAGTTTTTTATTCTAAAAACCAATAAATAAATTTATTCAAAATTTTGGAAATCCCCACCAAAACATAATACAAAAACTATACTATATACATTTTATTTTAATTTTAAATTTCAAAAGGCAAACATTAAGGGTTCTTTTTTCTTTAAAAAATATGTCTTTTTCGTTTTTTGCAATTAATTTATTTTTCTTATATTAATATCATTGTCTGATTTTTTTTATACATTTTCTGTAAAAATAAAATAAAACAATATACTTAAGAATAGAATTGGAATAATACATTTAATCTAGTTGTAATCAATTTGCCCCAAAAAAATTATAGTGAAATAAAATTGTATGAAATAGACTAAAACGTTATGACCACACATATATGGAAGTTCAAAGTTCTTTCTAAAATCAAGATTTTTATGTGGCGATTCGTCACAAATTTCATAGGATCCGATAAAATTTATCACACAAAGAGATGATAGTCGACCCGACCTATTTGTTTGTGAGAATATTGAAATGAGATAACACTTAATCTATCAGTGTGATTGAACTAGAATGATATGGTCAAGTGTCCTGGGAGTATGTCCCGAGCTATCTCCAACTAATACCCTCGTGACTACTGACCCCCGTGAAAGTCACCCAGAGCATTCTACAATAAGCGGATGAATATTGGGAAGAACCCCGCGAATCGCTGAGCCGCACGTAAGACCTGGATCCTGCATTTGGACACCGCCGACTATCGGAACTGTCAAGTTAACTGGCGATGCCTCTTGGTGTCCGCAATAAAAAATAGGGGTGTTGAGATAATTGTATGTGACTCAAATGGACGAATGATCGATGACATGAACAGACGAGTGAGAGGAGAAGATGCGGAATGCGTGAAGGCAATGACCATTTTAGAAGCACTGCACTTGATAACTGACAAAGGATGGCATAGCATGGAAGTCGAGACCGATGCGAGTAGTGTTATCAATCAAATCGTTGGAAAAGGAACCTACTGACGAACCATTTCGACCGTGAGACACTTCTATTACATCACGAACACCAGAAAGAGTGTCACTTGAATGACGATATTAGGTAAATCAAACGAATGTGCATATCGGATAACCCAAAAAGCAAGAATGAGGTTGAGTCTGAATAATTGAGTTATCCACCATCCAATATCTTTTTTAGTTCTTATTAATACATATTGTTATAGCGATACTTTGAATTGTATTTCTGAATAGTGAATAAAGTATTATCTTGAAAAAAAAAAAAAAAAATTAAGACTTAATTTAAGGAAGTGTAAAAGACAATTTTTTTATATAAAAAAATTGATGAGCAAATCTATATTTTAAATTGATATTCACATATGAAAGGCTATAAAATATGGAATTTTTGTAGTAAGAGTAAGAGATATGTTTATACCAAATTAATTACAAAATGTTAATTATGTTATGTTCTCATTCACTTTTTTTTTTGCCATCTATCTTCTCTTTCACTCACTTTTAGAGATTTGAATACAAAACATAAAATAATGTTTTTTTGGCCGGCAAAACATAAAAGAGTTAACATATTTTAGTTAAATTTGTATCAGTATTTAGTGAAAAAATAAAAAGGCAATAACCAAAATTGTTAGCAACGGTCCCGGAGCCCGCTACCGGTTAAAAAAAGCATAATGGACGGACCCGCTAGAAGCCGACTTGACCAATTCAACAAAATACTTAATTCATTTAAACTAATAACTCCAAAGAAATTCCGATCACTCCAATGACGAAATTTGTAATTTTGTGAATTGGAGTTCCTGTTTGCTACTCGGCGCATTATAATGCATAATGTTTTCTTTTTTGTGATTTACTAGAAAATGTAATAATTTGTTTATAAAAATTCATGTGCAGAATATTTCAAAATACTCATTTATAGAACCTTTATTTATTGTTTAACACTGGGGTCTTGTGTGAAATAATACAAAAAATCATAATGACAATTAAATATTTTGGTAAAGAGTAAATAGTATTAATGCATATGCATGTTTACTTTTGTTGTTATTTCCATTTATATATTTGAATATATATTATTATTTACCAATATTGTTACAATTTTGTCTATTTTTCGTTAAATATGTTAAAATGATAATTTTGACTTTTTATTAATATTCATCTCATTCAACACTAAATCAAACACCCAAATGTTGTTTTGGTTTGAATTCAAATTCATAATAACATTTTGGGATCAAATTCAAAACACATTTTGGGATTGAATTCAACAACATAATAATGTTAAGTATGTATTCAAATTCATCTAAAAAATGATATTTTATGTTCGAATGCAAACTTAGAAATACATTTTTTAGATAAAATAATACTCAAATATGATGTTTAGGTCTGATTCGTAATTTTGTTTTGAAAACGGAGATAAAAATGAGCGCAAAATTAGTAAAATTTAATGAAAAAAATGAGCAATTTGTGAGTGTACTAATTGTCTAATAAAACATTATAGATAAACATGTGATTGTACTCAATTTAATAATTGTCTAATCAATCAAGTTTTTTTTTTGGATAAATATGGATTAAAATAACCGTAATAGGTGATAATTAATCACCCAGGTTCAAACAACACAACCAAAACTAGCTAATTTTAACAATTCGCGAAACAGAAAAGTCCACAGCGTCTTTCCGGAGCGCGATAATAGTTTCCTTCGGAGGAGAGCTATGAATTTCAAACACATGTCGCTGTTTGAGCGTCATACCCGCCATGATATCCGCTACCGTATTCGCTTCTCGAAAAATATGTCTGAACTTCATTCTTTCGAACTGCATCAATAGCTTCCTGCAATCCGCAATAATCGGCATTAGTTTTTGATTTGACATATTTTCATTAGAGATTACCTTATGGGCTAAGAGGGCGTCCGTCTCAAGGTGAATAGATTTTAATCCGAGTGTTTTTGCCAAGAGCAGTCCATATCGGATTGCCCAACATTCCGCAGTGAGACTATTTGAGGAACCCAAATTCCTTGAGAAACTTGCAACCCAATAACCCCTGTAGTCAATCAAGTTGAACAGTTACACTTAGTTAGTTACAGTTATAGGCGTAACTTAGTTAGTTACAGTTATAGGCTGACAATTTGTGTGTGTTATTGTATGTGTTAAGAGATGTAATAGCATATGATAGTCCAACACGACACGTACGAAAATGTAATCGTGTCACAGACACACAACACGAAATTTATTGTATTAACACGATACAAACACGATACCACGAATATATTCGTGGAAAATCGTAACACGATAAATATTCTGTAGTAACATGATAATACGTTTTCACGTTCGCACGATAACACAACCTAAATAACATAAACACGTCCCCTCAGTTTTTTATATTTCACGTTTGTTCTTTATTTATTAAAATGGTATGAATATAATATATAAATTATTAGATTATTTTTGTGTTATCGTGTTTTAAGATATAAACACTAACACGACACGAAAAAAACAATCGTGTTATCGTGATCGTGTTATCGTACCATCAAAGGCAAACACGAACACAACTTTTATCGTGCGTATTCATATCATGTTATCGTGTGATGATTGAAATTGTCAGTCTTAGTCAGTTACATGTCTTTTAGTTGATCTTTACATAGTCCATTTTGTTCTGAAAATTCTTATTTGACACACTAAAGTGAGTGCTTAAGCCACATTTGGTACTTGGTATAGTAGTTTATTATTATTATTTGTTTTTTGTAATTATGTAATAACTTTACATTATTTTACTGTTTTATTCTTTTGAATTGTAATCTATTTTTTTATACTATATTTTGATTTACAAACAGCTTTCTATATAAAAAAGTTATCATTATTTCTAATTATTAGCATAATAAACCAGCGAAGAATAAGATAGATATATTCTACTAAACTATTAGGGGGCGTTTGTTTTGATGTATTAGTTAATACATGTATTAACTCCGTATTAAAATATATTGTATTAATATATATTAATACATGTTTACATATATATATAGTGTTTGGATGGATACATGTATTAAGATATACATAACCCATAATACAATGTTTGGTTAGGTACAAATTTTACATAAAGTGACTAAAAGACATAAATACCCTTATATTTGTTTTTATAATGTAAGCATATTATGTACGTGAATCGATACATGTGTTAAAATAAAATGTATTAATCTCACAAAATTTGGCGAAAAAAAAAACACAAAAACTAATCAACAAGAAAATAAACTAAAATATTCTCTTTAATTATTAAAGTCACAAGTTCATTAAAAAAATGTCAAAATTAAATAAGACACGGTACATACTCAAAATAACAAACAAATTTTAATCAAGCATTCCTCTTAGCCATTTAAGACGTTCATCCTCGTTACAACCGAAAAACACAAGAACCAAGTTTGTCTTCTCTGCAAAGAGACGATGCGCCTTTTTTTTCTCCTCTTTTGTAATTCCTTCTAGAGTAGATAATGCACCGTTGAGTTGAAGTAAATGTTCTTGCAAAATATTTGTATTTAGTGACTTCGTCATCTTTTCACCTAAGACATCTAGGTGTCTAGCAAGTTGTTCAAGACCCAAGTTGTCATCAAATTCTTTTTTCTTACGCTTCCTTCCAGATGATGAACTAGTGGGACCTTGAGATTGCTGCTCAAAATTGGCTTCTTCATGATGTGATATATCTTCAGTTTCAACCTGCATGAGAACCTCTTGAATCGGTTGGGAATCTTTACCATTAGCTCTATCTTTGGCATACTAAAGAAGCGTCTAACAAATATATTTATGTAAACAGACATGACAACCATAAACTCAACCATGACAACCGTTTTCCGCATTGTTCTTTCGTTTTCTAAACTGAACGTATCCATATATGTGATCATAAAGGAAAAATGAAACAAATCAACTTGAGCTACTAACACAATATCAACGACTACTCAATATTAAAAATTGCAAATATGTCATAATACACTGAATTATAGCCACATGTCTGCAGTAAAAAATTAAGAAAATCCATTGTTGCTCTAGTCACCATTGTGGCTCCACATGTCTATAACCTAGCGCAACACATATCTCAAATTAAAACAAAACTCACCGCTCTAATTGCTTAATTTCAAAATTGAATAAGAAAACAAGAAATATCACAGGACAAAACAAGCAAACCAAGAGGACTACATATGCGAATTTGTATGTGGATGAATACATACAAATCAAGAACAAGAAACATGGTCGAATACATACGTATGTGGAGATTGATAACCCACAATACAAAACAAGAAAACCCACAGCACATGGACGAATTTGAGGTTAACCGAGCATTTGTTTTGAATAATTGTGTATGTGGACATTGATAAACATAAAATCATAATTGAATCGGAGGAATACCTTATGGGAAGTTGAAGAAGAACGCTGAGAGGAGTTGCCGAGAGGAACGCTGAGAGGAGTTGCCGAGAGGAACGCAGAGAAGAACAGAGAAGAATTTTATGTGTTCTGTTGCAGAGAAGAACGCAGAGAGAATAGCTTATGGGAGGTGTTCTGTTGCGGTCGAAGAATGTGCTACGCTAGGTTTAGATTTGAGAGAGTTTTTTTTTGTCATAAGTTTGAGAGGGTGATTTTAGTAAACTTGCATTATGTATTATTTAATACCTAGGTTAAATTTAGCATTAGCTAATACTTAATAAACCACCTAATTATGTATTAGTTAATACACAAGTATTAATTAGTACAATTTAAAATTTAAACCAAACATAAGTATTAATTTATACATGTATTAGCTAATACTAATACATGGTTAATGCTTCAAACAAACACCCTTAAGTTATGATTAAAAAAATTGAACAAAGATATGTAAATAATAATAAGTAATTTAAGATAAAAATAAGATCTTTCATGCTTTTCTTTGCCCGGCAAGGCGGCAATGGCTTGAGATTCTTAAGGACGAAAATGTAAAATAAGTAATAAATAATGAGCCATTGAGTAGTTTCTATGAAGTATTAGGGCTAAATAATGATTTCTGAAACCTTATTTTATTTTGTTTCTTTCCTTTTTAAGTTTTCTAATATAATTACTAAAATAATAATTATTATTTCCTCTCGCGGAATAACAGCTGCAACCAGACACATGGCAATGAGCACGTTACCGACACTGCGTCCACGCTTCTTCACGCGCCCGTCAAGGAGATTTTTCGTCCCCAAAAGCTCTCTGTCTTGGATGTTTCAATTATCTCCATTGCTGCCGTTGATGAAGAAAATGATGTTAATCTCTCTATCTATAAGAATGGTAGCAGCGAACAATAACTGCCATCTTTAATGTCGTGACTTCAGCAGTAGTAGAATAGTAATTAGTGATTTCTGGACCTTCCCTCTCCATTTTCTTACCTACCAACGCCTTGGCTTCAGTTTTACGTTCCTCCTTCAACTTTCGGAATTTGATTCATCAGGCAATCGTCGATCTTTTAATTCGGTATGAATTCTTTCGTTGTCTACGTCCTGCTCTCTTGGAGTGAATTCCTAAGCTTATGCTGCTCTTTCTGAGTTTTTATTGGAGTTTGGTTGAATTTCCAGATCGTCTTGTTCGAAGAAGATGGGTATCATCAGTACAATACTAGGGTTTTGTGGGTTTGGAGTGGGTACGTCAATTGGCCTTGTGGTAGGCTACTACATGTTCATCTACTTCCAGCCGACCGAAGTTAAGGTCAGTTTATCGATCGATTTCATTCTCTTTTACAGTGTTTTTACATATGATACTGCAGATATTGTTCGCAAGTTCAATTTTAAATTCGTTTAGGCCCTTTAGGGTTAGTTCTGCTAATTCATGAACTTATTACTTAACTGATTTTGCCGAGTTGATCTACGATTGACCCTTCACCATGTCAATGTTCTAATGGGATTCTGTTGTTCTTGGATTAGTTGGGGACCTTTTCCTTGATTTTTTTTTTTTGTATTTATCGAACACAATTGATTTCATCGGTCAGTACCGTAAATTTTTTCAGGATCCAGTGATTCGACCCCTGAGTGAGCAGGATTCAAAATCTCTGCAGCGTTTGTTACCAGAGATCCCTATGTGGGTGAAAAATCCTGACTATGATCGAGTAAGCCTTTCCAAATGAGTTTATGGTGTACTTTCTGGCTATTACTGTCCTTATGATATAAGTCTTAATGGTTCGTTTATGTCTTTCATTAGATTTACTCCATTGTGTTTCATTGAAAACTTGAGCGACCTTCTAATTTCCTTTTCTTTCCTAAGGTTGATTGGCTCAATAAATTTATCGGAATAATGTGGCCTTATTTGGACAAGGTATAAAATGCACTGTTGTAAGACTGGATTTTAGAACATTAGTTCCTTTTGATGTTCACTGTTTAATTCTTTCAAGTATGTATTTCTACCCTTTTAGGCAATTTGCAAGACTGCAAAGACAATAGCCAAGCCGATTATTGAGGAGCAAACACCGAAGTATAAGATTGACTCTGTTGAATTTGAAACACTTACTCTGGGAACCTTACCACCCACTTTTCAAGGTCTCTCTCCCTTTACAAATGTATATACTTGTATTATGTCTGGCTGTGTTCTGTACTACTATTTCAGTTCCACAGAGGTGATAACTCTAAAAAAATTATTTTGTAGTTTCGAATTAAATGTACTTGAAATCATGAAAGTGCTTCGAAACTGAATTGGTGAATACTCACCTTATTTTGTTTGCTTGGATAAGCTAGGAGAATCTGAACTGTGGAAATCTTTCTGTAGATATTGAATAACGTAATGTTATTTTCCTGCCAAAGGCATAGGGCCATAGATGATATGATGCTAAGATTTTTTTTCTTTCTATATGATTACATTTTTGTGTTTCATAATGAATGAAAATCATGGCTCTGAATATCAGCAGCATTTCTATCTCTCTAAGCGCACACACATATATATTGACTTTTGACTTGTATATCTAATAAATTGCCTAACCTTCATATCATGGTTATTGCAGGGATGAAAGTATACATTACTAATGAGAAGGAACTTATAATGGAGCCAGCAATGAAATGGGCTGGGAATCCAAACATCACAATTGCTGTTAAAGCTTTTGGCCTCAGAGCCACTGTACAGGTACCTTCTTAGCATTAGGACATTGCTAATTAAGATTTGGTAACTTAGCCATTTGATTTCTCATTGTTCATGTCATGGGTACAACGAGGCTATTTCTCTGGTATATTGTTGTATAAGAGCAGTAGATGTATCTTTCTAGATTCTTGATTCGCAGACTTGATGACTGTTTATATATTAATTTCAGGTAGTTGATCTTCAAGTGTTTGCTTCTCCACGTATCACTTTAAAGCCCCTCGTTCCGACATTTCCTTGTTTTGCGAAAATCTTTGTGTCTCTAATGGAGAAGGTATGGGTTTCAAGCTAACATTAATGTCCGTTTCATACTTCTTAATCACAAATATTATCTCACCATTCACCTTGATTAATTTGTCTCGGTCTGGTTGTAGCCCCATGTGGACTTTGGTCTAAAGCTTCTTGGTGCAGATGCTATGGCTATTCCTGGCCTGTATCGGTTTGTCCAGGTAATTTCTCATTTTGTTTTTTTTTTGCCATGGATCCTCTTGGTTGGTTTGTGACCATGGTTGAGTTTACTTGTTATATTGATATGATAACATTAATGTTATCAATTTCATGGGTTGTTTATATAACTTTTCTTTGCCTTAAGTTCTTAGATATGCATCTTTTATACAATAGATAATAATGTGTACTCTTTTCACTACTTTACAGGAATTGATCAAAGATCAAGTTGCAAATATGTATCTGTGGCCAAAGTACTTAGAAGTTCCCATATTGGATCCTTCGAAGTGAGTGGCTTTCCTCCTTCATTGTGGTGATCAAAATTACAATGTTAAATCTTATAAGTGATATTTGTTAATTCATTTCTCGTAACTTTTTCTAGGGCTTTACGGAAACCAGTTGGAATTCTCAATGTCAAGGTTTTGAGGGCAACAAAACTTAAAAGGAAAGACATGTTGGGGAAGTCAGACCCTTATGTTAAGCTAAAGCTTACTGAAGACAAACTATCTAAGAAGACGACTGTGAAGCACAGTAATCTGAACCCTGAATGGAATGAGGAATTTAATTTGGTTGTGAAAGATCCAGAATCTCAATCATTGGAGCTCGCATGTTATGACTGGGAACAGGTTAGTTTGATTTATTGTTTTAGCTGTGTGAAAATGGCAAGGAGATTCAAATATTCATTTGATCAAGTTCATGTTGCATTTATGTTTTCTAGACCAAAACATAATGATTTTTCTATTTTACTTTTTTGGGTGAAAACAAAGTTTAGTAATTTAGTCATGCATAGTTGTTGTTCACTTGTACAAAGTGAATTTCAAATTGCAAAAAACAGAAAGTGACAGCACGATGTATAGCATGGGCACATCGTCCCAACTATGCATATCAAGCAAGGATTTGGCAATTGGCCGAGTTTTTCTTTTTCTCCTTTGCTCTTAATTTAATTTCATTGTCAGAATAAGTGGCAAGTGTTTTAACTGTTTCATTTTCATATAAATCGTGCCATTTTGTGTTACTGAGCTGCAAATTTCCTCTTTATCAGGTTGGTAAACATGAGAAGATGGGCATGAATGTCATTCCATTAAAGGATGTTACACCTGAGGAGCCAAAAGAAATAACTGTTAATCTTTTGAAGAACATGGATCTGAATGATGCTCAAAATGAGAAGAATCGTGGAGAGATTGTCCTAAAAGTTCTTTATAAACCTTTCAAGGAAGATGAGACGCCTGTGGATGAAGAAGATCCAAATTCAGTGCAAAAGGCGCCTGAAGGTACGCCTGCTACTGGCGGTTTGCTTGCAGTTATTGTGCATGAAGCTACTGATGTTGAAGGAAAGCACCATACCAATCCTTATGTTCGTTTGTTATTCAGAGGAGAGGAAAAGAAAACTAAGGTATATATTTGTATTCTATTTCTCGAGTTTGCAAGATTCTTGAGCTGAAAAGATTTTCCTGATAAAAATCATGTCTCACCATTGACCATACCAATGAACATGAAATTATTTAAACCCTCTCGGGATTGGCACTTGCTAAAATCTTTGATATTTTTAGAGTTTCCTTTCTTAATTGAGATCCAGCATTACCAGTTTTACTGGTTTGAACTTCAGATTTTGAATTCCATGAGGCATTCACCCTCAGATTTCAAATCTCTCTATTTTATTTTTTTATATAATTTTTCACATCACTCGTTTTAGATTGAAATTCTATGTCTAACCCAAGCTAGACACTTCTATCCATAATGTCAAATCTCGTGAAAACAACAGATATCTTTGAAGTATGACGAACCTTTGATGATTTTTGGTATCTGGAGAAAGTTATGCTTTGTTTCCTCTTCTTTTTCTATGATTGCTTGATATGTTTCTTTCGGTATTTTCAGACTGTAAAGAAGAACAGAGATCCAAGATGGGATGAGGAATTCCAGTTTATGCTGGACGAGCCACCAACTAATGATAGGATTCATGTCGAAGTTCAGAGTGCTTCCTCAAAGCTCGGGATTCTGCACCCCAAGGTAAATAAAATATATTGCTTCAAGTGGGGGGTTGAGCGTATCGTGATAAGATTCACATATATTTTTATAGAATGTTTGTAGTATAGCTTGATGAACGAACCTGGAAAAAGAAATATCAATTGTTGAAATTCACACGATTCGTTGTGTTGTTGAACTTCAATTACCAGGAGACTCTAGGTTACGTTGACATCCCCTTATCTGATGTTGTGAACAATAAGAGAATCAACGGAAAGTACAACCTTATCGATTCAAAGAACGGGCAGATTCAAATTGAGCTGCAGTGGAGAACTTCATCGTGAGGTTGAATCTGATTCTGGCTCTCAGCAGACACATCTTGATGTGTGATTAGTCTCCTCCCCTCTCCTCTCTTCTTCTCCCCATGTGTTTGTTTCTCAGAATCCTGTAAATGCTGATCTGGGTTTTGATGTTCTTTTGGACTCTTGCTTGTTGATGTTGTGTTCTTCATGATTCCGAACCACCTGATGTGATGTTTTACTTGAGGTTTTGCGTTTGAACTGGAGAATGTGCGGATTGTTTGTTGATGTGGTGGTGTTGTCTTTGTCACAGTTTGTTATAAATCTGGTAAAGTTACACTATGATGATCTACACAACAGTTGAGCTTTAGTTGATGATGGAGGTGCTGGACGGAGTCTTGGATGCGACCAAAATGCCTATTTTTGCTTAGAAAACCGGTGATTCGGTAATGTCGGAAAGGAATTGGTCATTCTTTTCCTGGAACGATGTATAATTTAAAGAAGCTAAACAAAGCAAAGTGCTCCTTTCAATTCATACACTACTTACTCGTAAGTAAATCTAATATTTACAATCAAACCATTTTAAAATTAATAGACAGTTCTATATCTAAATTCTGTTATTTCAAATTAAAAGTTAACCAATTAATTAATAGATCATTTATATATAAACTATAATATTATGTTATGTTTCAATTTACTTATTAATTTGTATAAATAATATATTATATACATACTTCAATTCAGGACCCAACCCACAGACTTTGTTGAAGAACATATGAATGGATTTTAAAATCCAAACCAGTATGGAAAAAATTTACTATTATCTTTATTAGTTTTTATAATAGTTCGACATTGACAGCTTAGTTTTTGTTCATTCATTCTGCAGCAGAATCTTTTTACCACTGTCAGTCAACATAACATCCAACCATTTCTATTACAATGACTGATTGATGTGAGCATATGATGATCATCACACTCGAGACCAATGCGGACTCTATAATATTTTTATTAGGATTAATAACATACTTCAAATTTGAACCATTTATAAATTATTATCGAAATTTTAATTTTTAGAAAATGCTACCTAAATTTGAATATATTGACAAATTGATATCTCCGTTAAATATGGACAGAAAATACCGTGACAACACATGATTGATTCATTAAATTAAAAAATATATTATTTTTAAAAAATACTAGAAAATAAAATAAAAAAATATTACTAGAAAAAATAAGAGTT
This sequence comes from Chamaenerion angustifolium, assembly GCA_946814005.1. NCBI lineage: Eukaryota > Viridiplantae > Streptophyta > Magnoliopsida > Myrtales > Onagraceae > Chamaenerion > Chamaenerion angustifolium. The sequence continues at coordinate 4,813,565 of OX328277.1, read as the reverse complement.
TAAAATATAATATTTTTATTGAAAATATGAAATAAAAAATAATTAGTTTTTTTTTTTAAAATTTTGTTTCATTTTTTTCAATAAAAATATTATATTAAAAACTCTATTTTTTTTTCTATTAACTTTTCAGATTTTTTTAGAATTTTTCTAATGTTTTTGGTATTTTTACAATATTATTTAATTTTCTAAATTATGGATCAACCATGTACTATCACATCATTTTCAGTTCATATTTAATGGAAAACTTAACGGATGTAGCAATTTGCCCCAAGTCTGAAAATACAATCGTATAGGTAGTAAAATTTGAAAAAATAAAATTTATGTTGCAATTTGTAAAGTGTTCAAAGTAGGGATGACAATAGTTAGGGTATGGTACATGTATGACAAATACTATAACCATACCATATTTTTAAACCACATACCATAATCATTACGGGTACAATTTTCAATACCATAACCATTAAAATAACCGTGGTTATTAACCATAGTTTTACCTGTATACTCATATTTATTCCACACATGTAATATAATAAAATACCGAAAATTTTATTTAAAAAAATACATAAATCTATATTGTCAACAATAAAAATATATAAAACTAATATCATAGTTATTTATTACATATATGTACTTTACCATCCATTATTTAGTATATATTAGTTTATTAATAATAATTAATTATTATACTTTATATAATAACCATGGAGTTAAGCGTTATAGAGAATCTAATAACTACAATAGTTCAAAATAAATCAAGAGAATAAAATTTATCATTACAATGATTTTTCAAAACATCAAACTATAAGGTATCTATTAAAACATCACAAACTAACTCCATTAAAAGACCACAAACTAACCCTAACAACACAAATAATTAGTTTAAAAAAATCCTAATGAACCTTGATATTTTTCAGTTAACTAAACCCTAAAAAAAACTAAACAAGTTTAAAAAACACTTATGGCTAAACGACCAACACATAAATTCAGTTTATTAATTATTGAAAAAACACTTCAATAAACTAAGAATAAAGAGGAAAAATAACATAAACTTAAAAAAATCATCTCCTTATCAAACCAACATATAATCCCAAAACTTCTATTTTTTTTTTGTCTTGAACCTTTGTAATTCATCACTTCAAAAGAAGAGTTAATATACCATCTCTACTTTTGGAAAAAAAATCCACCTTCAACATGGTCTACTCACGTCACTTGAACCCTAACTTAACTTACGTGATCGGGACGATATATCATTTTCACAAGGTTATCTTAGAAGAAGGAAATGTGTTGTTTGATTTGAGCTAATGTTCTAATAAAACATCATAACCTTTCATCAATACACACTATCTATAGACTATACTTGTTGACAAGTCAAGAAGAGCTTAGTTGATTGGGTATTGGATGGACTTTCGATAGCAAGCACGTACGCCCTAAAGTTATTCTATCATCTCTATTGATTTCACTCATAAACTAAAAAACACTACATAAATTTGAATTTTTTTAAAAAGTAGGCACTGTGCCAATTATTTTTGAAAAAGTAAGTATACTGAAAAAATATTTAGCAAAATGTATATAAGCGCTACTGGGGTAGCGCTTTTTACAACGTGCGCTACTTTGAGTAGCATTTTTCACAAAACGCCACTAGGGGTAGCGTTTTTATGAATTTCGCTACCCCTAGTGGCGTTTTTTTTACATTTTTTTTGACGATTCGATGTTTAATTAAAAATAAAATTATGTATTTATTAAAAACAATTTTAAAAATTATAATAAGTAGATATTTTAATTGCGATGCAAATTATGCAAAAATTATTAAATTTGGACTTACGGATTGACTATAGGCTCTGCCGTAAGTTGAGATATGAAAATTTGACTTAAAAAAATATAACTCATACTCTGTAAGTCCAAACTGACCACGGTGAACATCATTTATGTCGTAATTCAATTATCAACCTAGGGTAATTTTTTTGATTAGAAATACAGTGATTTTGTAACCTAACACCACTTGTCTTAAAATTTGATCGAAATAATTAAATGCATTAGGTGAGCAATTTAATTATGTACTTACTCAAAAAAATTAAAGTGAGTAGATATTTTAATTACGAATTAAATGACGCTAACTAGACGTTAATATTTTATTTTTAGACTGACCGTATAATACGATACGTAATTTACTTCGTATTATATGGTCAAGCTAAAAGTAAAAATTTAACGTCTAGTTAGCGTCATTTAATTCGTAATGAAATTATCTACGCACTTTAATGTTTTTGATTTTTTTTTTGAGTAAGTACATAATTAAATTTCTCACCTAATACATTTAATTATTTCGGTCAAATTTTAAGACAAGCGATGTTAGGTTACAAAATCACTGTATTTCTAATCAAAAAAATTACCATAGGTAGATAATTGAATTACAACATAAATGACGTTCACCGTGGTCAGTTTGGACTTACAGGGTATGAGTTATATTTTTTTAAAATCAAATTTTCATATCTCAACTTATGGCAGAGCCTATAGTCAATACGTAAGTCCAAATTTAATACTTTTTGCATCATTTGAATCACAATTAAAATATCTACTTACTATAATTTTTTAAAATGTTTTTAATAAATACATAATTTTATTTATAATTAAACATCGAATCGTCAAAAAAACGTAAAAAAAAAAAAAAAAAACACCACTAAGGGTAGCGAAATTCATAAAAACGCTACCCCTAGTGGCGTTTTGTGAAAAACGCTAACAAACGCTACCCACAGTAGCGATTATATAAATTTTGCTAAATATTTTTTCAGTATACTTACTTTTTTAAATATTTTTTGCACAGTGGTTATTTTTTAAAAAACTTCCATAAACTTTAATCAAACTCATTTTAACTCTAAATTTTATATTATCATTTTATCATTTAGTCCTTTGAACTTTGAAATTTGTCCCTCCCCCCTAAACTTCTGCCTCTTATCTCCTCACAACACAAAATTTTGACTTCTTCCTTCCTTTTGGGTGGAAATGCGACTACTTAACCAACAAAATCTAATTTAACTTTGTGGTGTTGGTGTTCTCTTTAGGAATATTGTTAAAGTTTCTTTCACTTTTAGCAAGCATTTAATTCCCTGTCCATATCCTGTAAATTACTTTCTGGGATGCTTTCCTACCATCCTTTTGAAGTGAATCTGTTCTTGCAAGTTAGTGGATTTTGGCACTGAAAAAATGGGAGAATTGATGCTCTCTTTTTAGGCTTTGTCATGCCATTTGTAAATACCAACACAATGAATGCTTATATATTTCTTAAATAATATTCTCAAATTCATGATGGAATTATTATTTCCAAAAATAATGAAATGAAATTGTGATTCCATTCCCCATTCCATCCTGGTGGACAAAGAATATATGGATAGTTTATAATAAAAATATATTATTGTTGAAATATATTAAGAATATATTGAAAATTTTCACTTTTAAATTCGGATTTGTTGAGATGGTCGAATTGGAGCTTACAGTATGCACCCAAGTGAATATTTTGGTGTAAACTTATGATTGATTGTTGGAAATATCAATTTAGGGGAAAACATTGTACAAAGGGTTAATAACCAAATTGCTACCCCATCTTTGGTCATTTTATAAATCATTATCCGAACTTTTATTTTTAAAAAGTGCTACCTAAATTTTGACACTTGGGGCAAATTGCTACCTCGGTTAAGTTTTCCGTTAAATATGAACGGTAAATGACATGACAACACATGATTGGTTCATAATTTTAAAAATTATATTATTTTTTAAAAATAATAGAAAACAAATCTAAAAAAAAAGTTGAAAAATTAATAGAAAAAATAAGAGTTTTGAATATAATATTTTACTAAAAAAATATGAAACAAAATATAAAATAAGTTTAATAATTTATTATTATTTTTATTTCAATTTTTTAATAAAAATATTATATTAAAAACTCTTATTCTCCCTATTAATTTTCCATATTTTTTAAAAGTTTTTTTAAAATTTATTTAGTTTTCTAAATGATGAATCAATCATGTGCTACTACGTCATTTTCCGTTCATATTTAATGAAAAAGTTAACTGAGGTAGCAATTTACCCCTAGTCTGAAAGTAGAGGTAGCAAAATTTGAAAAACAAAGTTCAGGTAATAATTCGCAAAGTACCCAAAGTTGGAGTAACAATTTGATTAGTAACCCTGGTACATTTCAACTTTATCGAACGTGACAATTTTGGAGGCGAACCAATGAACCAGAGAACGAAGACCCGGTATGATGGGTTCTCTTGGGGGTTTCAATACATCTGACCCCCATCCCCCATCAACCCTAATATACTAATAAAGGTTCTTACAAATTACCCAATGGTCCAAAGAAGAATAACCTGAAAATAAATTTACCCTACACTTTCATAAATGGTTAGATTGGCCACAAAACAACAATCATAAAACTCCCCATCAATCTGAACATTTACATCATTGAAAAATATTCTTGACTCCAAACTGATTCTTGAGAAAACTATGTTGTCGACTTGATAAGGCTTTCGTAAAGAGATTCGCCAGCTGATCTGTAGTCTTCACATGATAGGTTTTCACCACTCTTTCTTGAATCTTCTCACGAATATAATGACAGTCAATCTCTATGTGCTTCGTTCTTTCATGGAATACCAGATTTGAAGCAATCTGCAATGCAGCTTGGTTATCACAAAACATTCTTACCGGTTGTGTATGAGGAGTTTCTAGTTCAGCCAATAGCCTAGACAACCATATAATCTCGGAAAGAGCAGTCTCCATGCTTCTATATTCAGCCTCAGCCGAAGACCTGGATACAGTATTTTGCTTTTTGATTTTTCAGGAAACCAAGGAATTACCCAACTTGATACAATAACTTGTAACATATTTTCTACTCTCCAAACAACTAGCTCAGTCAGAATCACAGAAAGCAGTTAAAACAAGCTCACTTTTTGAATCAAGAAATATTCATAATCCCGAATCATTCTTAACAATCCTCAATGCAGCATCCATGTGAGATTTCTTTGGTTCTTGCATATATTGACTCAAACATTGGACCAAAAAAGAAATATCAAGTCGGGTAATAGTCAAGTACAACAGCTTGCCAATCAATTTCCTATATATATATCAGGTTTTTCTAATAGCAAATCATCAACATTTGTTCCAACATGCTTCTCATATGATTTGTTACTATACTTGACATTCAACTCCATAGGAGTTTTCACAGCTTTACAACTTGAAAGACCATACTCAGATATCATCTCAAGAGCATACTTTACCTGATTAAGAATCAGTCCCTGATTTGATCTGGCAATTTCAATACCTAAAAAATATTTGAGATCACCTAGATCCTTCATTTTGAACGTTTTAATGAGCATTTCTTTCAAATGGGCAATCAATTCAGCACTGTTCCCAGATATAACCAGGTCATCAACATACACAAGCAACACAACAATTTGGTCACCAACACGTTTTGTAAATAGGGAGTAAGTCGTGGGTAAGAGGCAAGATTATGAGATAAAAACTGGTAAGCGGTTCTTTTAAGCCGAAGGTAAAGAAAGAAGGTCACCGAGAAACAGATTGGTGAGGAAGCACCAAAAAAATCGAGGGTAAGGTAAAAACTTCGAGAGATGGTTCCAGTGGAGGAAAGAACCGCTTGAAGAACCGAAAAATAACAGGATCAAGAAGATGAATCCGTGAAGAACAACCGATTTCAGATAAGAGAAGTCTCTCGAAGAGAATGCAAGGTTGATTAGAAACCCTTGAGAGGAAATGACAATTTCCTCATAAGTTAATTGCGTGAAGCAACCGAAGTGTTTCTCAGAAATGATGACATAACAGATTTGCACAGCAGACGAGACAAAGCTATGATACCATGTCAACTTTATCGAACCAGACAATTTTGGAGACAAACCAATGAACCAGAGAACGAAGACCCGATATGATGGATTCTCTTGGGGTTTTTGATACATCTGAATCCATCCCCCATCAAATTACCAAATGGTCCAAAGAAGAATAACCTGAAAGTAAATCTACCATACACTTTCATAAATAGTCACATTGACCACAAAACAACAATCATAAAAGCACAAAATACAAATGTTACCTAGCGCAATACACTAAACATTTTAATTAATTAGTAATAACTTACACAATGTGTGAATTTTAATTAAATATAATTTTTCATAGTTTTTTTTTATTATAATTATGGATTAAAAACCTGCTATAGGTGACAAACTAATCACCCAAGTTCAAATTACACAACCAAAAAAAACCTAGCTAGGTTTAACAATTCTCGAAACAGAAGAGTCAACAACGTCTTTTCAGAGCGCGTTAATCGTTTCCTTCGGAGGTGAGCTATGGATTTCAAACACATGTCGTTGGTTGAGCGTCATACCCGCCATGATATCCATTACCACATTTGCTTCTCTAAAAATATGTATGAACTTCATTTTTTCGAATTACATCAATAGCTTCCTGCAAGCCGCAATGATGGACATTAGTTTTTTATTTGACATATTTTCATCAGAGATTACCTTATAGGCTGAGAGGGCGTCTGTTTCAAGGTGAATAGATTTTAATCTGAGTGTCTTTGCCAGTATCAGCCCATCTCGGATGGTCCAACACTCCGCAGTGAGACTGTTTGAGCAACCCAAATTCCTTGAGAATCCTGCAACCCATTGACCCCTGTAGTCTCGGATGACCCCACCGGCTCCTGCAAATCCTTGATTTCCCTTAGCAGCTCCATCTGTGTTAATTTTAAACTAATCGTTTTTTGGAGGAACCCAACTGATATCAATGGAAATGAATTCATTAGTAATGACAGTCTCAAGATAAACATTTTGGTGAAACTTTGCTTGAGATAAGGATAAATTATAAACAGAAGAAAAATCAGGTTTATCATTAAAAATAAGAGAGTTCTTATTTTTCCAAATGTTCCATAGAGCATACGGAAAAAAGTACTTCCACTCAACTCCTTGAATATTGACTCTTAATTCCTAACATCCATGCTTGATCCACTCATTCAAAGGGTAGTGGAACGATTGTCCCAGATTTGGCGGCCCAATGGCTGAATTCCACATCTCTTTACCATGCTCACACCCACACAATATGTGATCTATGTCCTCCACCCCAGAATAACAAATTTGGCATAGAGGGCTCAAATTACATCCCCTATGGTTCAATAGTTTGCAGGTGGCTAGTCTATCTTTAAGGCACATCCAGATAAAATACTGAATTTTTTGGGATAGTCTGAATCTTCCAAACCCAATCCCATTGATTAAGTACCTGACTATTTGTGTCATGACCTGCTAAAAGAGAGTATGTTGATGTTGTGGTGTAATTCCCCGAGTGTGTGACATTCCATATTTGAGTGTCCGAGGAGACATTGGTCTTGTCCCCTGGAGTACCTCGAAACATGTCTAAAAACTTTGTGGGGAAGTCAAAAGAAGTTCTATCTAGGTTCCACTCGTCATTGTGGAAGACATCTCCTACCATCAATTTGTTTTCTTCATAGTTCAGTGGACCATAAATAGCAACTCGCAAATGTTGATTACCCACCCAATTATCGTGCCATAATTTAATATCCCTACCATTTGCCACCACCCACCTTGATCCTAATTTAAGGTTGTTAATACCTTCATTGATTGTTTTCCAATTACAAAGTGTTTTATTCGAAGTAGTTAGAGAAGTTTCATCATACTTAAACGTTCTGTTTCTAATTATCACAGCCCAAGGAGTCGTTTCCTTCTTCAATCTCCATGTCAAACTCCCCAAGAGTGCTTTGTTTCGATACAACACCGACTGTAGACCAAGTCCCCCTAGTTTTTTCGGCTTTGTTATTTCCTCCCAATTGATCAAGTAGATTTTCCTTTTCTAGTCTGTAGACCCCCAAACAAAATTTCTATTAGTCATGTCCAGTTCTTTACACACTGAATTAGGAAACATAGTACATTGCATATAGTAGGAGGGGATCGTGGACAAAACCTATTTGACCAACGTAACTCTACCCGCCATCGATAACAGCTTTGCACTCCAACCCGAAAGTTTATTTCTAACTTTATCCAGAACAAAGTTAAATGAGCTAACTTTCGAGTTTGACATTTCCAAAGAAAAACCAAGGTAAGACCCAAAGTTTTCAACTGTTCTAAACTTTAAACTCGTTGAGATATGTGTTCTTTTGGTAGAGGGTACATTTTTTGATAAAACCTTGATCGATTTCTCCTGATTTACCTATTGTCCAGAAATGGCGCAAAACTCTTCTAACACTGAGTTGATACAGTTACAATTTTCAGGTGTCGCTTTCTAAATCCTAGGTCAATCAAATTACAAGCACTAATCATATCATTAAAGAGACGACACTCTATTCATGCATACTCTATTTCCCCCCAATTTTTCAGCACTATTTGTGACATCATTAAAATCACATACTACTAGCTAAGGACTAGATATAGTAGAGGCAACCAATTTAATATTATCCTACATCAATAATCTTTCATTTAAATTGGGGCTAGCGTAAATCGCAGACATGAACCAAGATAAATTAGAGGGGATAATCTGGATCTTGAAGTGTAATTCTTGCTCTGTAGAAGTCATCTCCGTAATATTTGTCTCGTAATCATTCCAGAGTACAAGGATTCCTCTCTTAAACCCTCTGGCTCCCACCCTTAAAAATTTGTTGAACGGGAGTTTTCCTGCTTGCTCCTCCATCTTTTGACCACTGAGTCTAGTGTCAATCAAAATCAACATTGTAGGTTTGTGAGTTTGGATGAGCTGCTTTACTGCCTTGACAGCTGTCGAATTACCAAATCCTCTAACACACATTATGGATCTCATGTGGGCTTTTTCTGGAACCATATTACTAGAAAGATGTACTTGATTCATAATTAATTTTGCTATAAATACTACCAAACCAATTACATAGAACTACTAATATCTAAACTCATGTTAGATACCTCATGACCTTGTCTTTTACCTCCCTGAGTGTGAACATTCTTACTTCATTGCTCAGTAGGTGCATTTGCGGTGTATATTGACCATTTCTCCATCTTATCCAATTGAATTTGCGGTGTCATTGGGTCTTTAAAGAAACATTTTTTCATAGTTATCATTACTAACCTGCATTTTGCACACATTTTTTTTTATTACTGTACTAAAAATAGGTCTTATTTTTTATTATACTAATGTACGTACATATATTAATGTATAAATTAAGTCATCAGAATAGCTTACAAAATTATAGCCATTTGAATATTTGATTATGCACTAAAAATGAGAAAATATTAAAATAATATATATTTAGAAGTATTGAAATACATATATTAAAATACTATGCTATTATTTAATGAATTTGTTATGCCATTATAAAGAGAATTACATGTTATGTCCCCCTTGACAACATAATAAAATGTAAGCTTAAATATGCTTATTCTATAAATATATTTTTATTTTCAGAACTTAAACTCAATATTTATAATTAAAAAATAATATATTAGATCGGTATATCATACTACGATATAAAACAACTTGATGTTAACCCTATCGACTTACACGGTATACAAAGATAATGAAAAGGCAAATTCAATTTCCGAGGGTTCAATGGAAGGGAAAACTTTCCGCAGTCCCTAATCCGCTGACACTGAGCGATCTGGACGGATCAGAAGCACTGGAACTGGGACTGAGTGGGCCCAGAGAGAATAGACGGTTGGGATGGGAGCGATTTTAATGCAGCGGAATAGAAACAAAAAGTAGAGTGGACTTTCAACCCACTGCCAAAAAGAAATCACAAATCAGAAGGGAAGAGAGGAGTGGTGTTTGGGTAAACGACAGAGGAAGACTTTGCTCTGGGACCGGTTCTGTCCCCGACCCGGTCTAAAAATTCATTAAATCCGGAAAAGGACACGCCCCATTCATTATGTTGTTTCGTCGGTTCAATTCAAGTCCAAGTAGTTTTTTTTTTTTTTATCATCAAACATTACTCCATTTCATTCAAAGGAAAATTGTTCATAACTCAACTTACATTTACTACTTAACATAACAACAAGTGGGGGTGGGGGTTGTAGAACCCAATTTTGTAAATACACACCCAATCTCGATTGATTGACAATTCAGTTGACGTTCTCATTTGCCGTACGCCTAACCGTTGACCAATTTAACGACTCAAAATTCCTTACCATTGTGAGAATCTTTGAGAATACCATTGCACTTCTCCAATATTGAACTCTACCTTGTAATTGCTCCATGATTCGTCTCGAGTCCGACTCTATTGTAACATTGTGCCATCATTTTTCTATCGCCATCTTCATTCCAAGAAGTATCACATCCGCTTCCATCACGTCAATATTGTGCCCCTTTAGTCTTCTATTTGCACCTCCTATCAACGTTCCCGTGTTGTCCATTGCGAGTGCACCAATTCCAGCAACTCCAGTTCGACTATCCCACGACGCATTACAATTTATCTTTACATACCCATGGTTCGGTCGAGTCCAAAGCTGGTCTTGTCTAGGTTGTTGGTTCGGTTGAGATGTAGTTCGTGCACCATTGAATTCCTCATGGCCTCTTCGTGTTAGCTCAATGACCTCTTGTATGTTTGGTCGCTTGTTTTCGAAGGCCATCTTGCACCGAGCCTTCCATATGTTCCAACACGTAACTAGACATAACTCCCATTGTGTTTGCTTTGATCCGAGTCCGGTATCCCTTGCTTCCCTTCTCGCCCGTAGCCAGTCCACCATCGTCCCATTATGTGTGGTTGCTGCATTCAGTCCCAGCATTGCCATCCATACCTATATTGTCCACCCGCATTTAATCACCCTGTGTTCAACATCCTCGTCCAGGCCACCCACCGGGCAACAAGGCTCCACATTCATTCCACGTCTCCTAAGATTGTCCATAACCGGCAAAGAGTTGGTAAGAAGCTTCCATATGAAAGTTTTTACCTTGGGCAACACATTGGTTTGCCATACATCGCGCCATATTGAAGAAGGTCTCGTTCTGCTCGGTCCCATGGCTATGGGAGGGCCACCATCGCTCTCCTTTAATTTGTGGTATGTTGTCTTGACCGTTACTCGACCATCATCGGTGCAAGGCCAGATTAGGTGGTCCAGTTTGTTATCCTCGGGGAGATTCATTTCCAGTATCAGTTCCGCATCCTGTGGTGTGTCTAGTGCCCGAACCAGGTCTACGTTCCAGCGTTGTTCGTCTTGGACAATGAGAGCCTCGACCCACAGGTCCGAGTTCACCCTCCATCCTTCCGTCTGATCGGGTTTGAATCCTGGTTTCGTATGTATCCAATGGTCTACTCCATCCCGAATAGACGCCCCATCGCCCACCATCCATAAACCTTGTTCGATCAACGTATCACGCCCATGTAGCAAGCTTGCCCACCCCCATGAGGATCTAGCTCCCTTCGTCGCCTCCCTAAAGTTTCCCCTCGGAAAGTAGAGACCTTTTAGTACTCTTACCCAAAGTGCGTGTAGTTCCCATTCAATTCGCTCCGCCATCTTGGTGAGTAAGGCTTTATTAAACGTCTTAAGCTCCCGGAAACTGAGTCCCACATCCTCCTTTGTTTTGGCCAAATCTATCCATTTCCTCCAATGTATCTTTCTTTTATCCTCCGTTTGACCCCACCAAAAGTTCGCTATGATCGCATTCAACTCCCTACACTAAGATTTATGGAGTTTGAATATGCTCATCACGTATGTCGGTATAGCAGTGATGACTGATTTAATCAGCACCTCCTTCCCCGCCTGGTTGAGTGTTTTAGATCTCCACCCGTTTAGTTTATCTCGGATTCGTGTCTTCAGGTAACCCAGGGCTTCCCTCTTTGATCGCCCCCATACTGATGGCAAATCCAGGTATTTCCCCGGATCAGATTTACACGATATTCCTAGCGCCTCCTCGATGTCTCTACACCTGTTTCCATCGCCCCCTGATTAAACATGAGGCTGGACTTTGATTCATTCAGTTTCTGACCCGAGCTCCTGCAATATGTCATTATTACCTCCTTAAGACGCCTAGCATTCTCCAGTGTCCCCCTAATGAAGAATAGGGAGTCATCCGTAAAAAGAAGGTGGTGTAGTTCCGGACCATCCCTTTTGAGGGTAATCCCTTGTATCCTTTTCTCATTCATCTCTCTCTCCACCTGCCGGGACAACACATCCGCCATCAAAATAAAAAGGTAAGGAGATAGGGGGTCTCCTTGCCTTAGTCCTCTAGTTGGCCTGATGAAACTCGTACAGTCCCCATTGATCAGGACCCGATAGTTCGGCGTCGTTATGCATGCCCTCATCCACCCGATCCATTTCTCCCCAAATCCTCTCTTCTCTAGGCTCCTCAGGAGGAAATTACACTCCACTCGATCATAGGCCTTCTGCATATCCAGTTTCAACGCGCATTCCACCTGATGCCCGCTTTTCCTCTGCCTCAAGTGATGGAATACCTCATGTGCCACCATTATGTTGTCCTGTATTAGTCTACCAGCCACAATGCACTTTGAAAGGGGGTTATCAAGTCCGTGAGATACTCTTTAACCTTGTTCACCAGTACCTTTGATATCACTTTATAAGAGAAATTACATAGGTTAATAGGTCGATAATCAGATGCACACACCGGGTTCGGTATTTTTGGAATCAAGGTAATATCAGTTTGGGTAAGGGTTTGTGGGAACATGCCTGTGTCAAGAAAGGATTTGACCGCAGTGAAGACGTCTGCTCTTACAACCCCCAGTTCCTTTGATAGAATACACCCGGAAATCCGTCTGGCCCCGGTGCCCTTGATCCTCCCATTTGGAATACCGCTATCTTCCCCTTCTCCATTGAAACATCTCTACATAATTCAACATTCATCTCTTCTGTTATCTGGTGCAAGACACAACCAAAAATTTCCTCATCGATATTTGTAGTTTCCGCCTCAAACACTTTGGTAAAGTGAGCCCAGATTTCCTTCTTAATTGTATCCTCCTTCGTGATCCAGTTCCCATTTCGGTCTTGTAGTCTCGAGATCTGATTTCGCCTTCTCTTCGAGTTCGTGGTCATATGGAAGAAAGTAGTATTCCTCCCCCCCCCCCCCCCCCCCCCCCCATATTTAACCATTTGATCATTAACCTCTGTTTCCAGTATATTTCTTCTTTTTTCCACAAACCCTTAATTCTTGTCCTTAGGGTATTCTCTTCTTCTTGACTTGCCACGGTTGGTGTAACCGTACCAATTTCTCGCAACCTGTCTTTTGCTTTTCTCATTTCCACCATGTTGTTACCAAACCTCTCCTTACTCCATTTCATCAAGTTTCTCCTGCAGTTTCCCAGATTAGGCCATAGGTTGCTACCCCATCTCCAATTCTCTCCCCATGCCTCTTTGATTACCTCTTTACACTCTGGGTTCTCCATCCACATTTCTTCAAACCGGAAACCCCACCTCCTCCGGACCTTATCCCCGTCGTGTATTAGGATGAGGGGCGAATGGTCTGAGCCCACCGCCACCTCGTTTAGGCATTGTGCCAAGTCGTTCGTTCAAATGTAAATCTACTTCTTCTACAGCTTCATCGTTACTCTAGAGATAATGCAAACGAAATGTATAATTCGAAAATTCAATTGAAAATATATGTTGGAGTGACAAATTATTATAATTTGATGAAATCGGGAAGAAACAACGAAACAAAGAAGATAAGGAAACCCTAGAAATCGTTGTCGGCGACTGAGAATCTCTTGAGACGGTCAAGGTGGTGAATTCGTAAGGAATGGCCCGGAGAAGTGGTTTTGTGAAAGGACGGGGAGCATATGTAGCCCGACGAACTTGCATATGTAGCCCATCGCTGTGCTGGTGAATTTCCAGCCTTCTAGGAGCTCAGCTTCGATTGCGTGTCCATCAGGGCGGTCTTTATTCCCCGGAGGCACCTGACATCGTCCTACGACTGCCGTCGCAACGGTTACAAGCAGAACCCAGACCTCTGCCACTGAAATCAAGAAACCGAGAAACCACTGCATCACATCTGGCAGGTATTCCATCTTCTCAACTCAAATCAACGCGAATTGTGCCATTGAATCTGTCTTCGATGAAATGCATAAGGTGGGAGATGAGTTGGATTAGATTGAAGATTGTATATTTCTTGTTGGATTCGAGGGAGGGAGTGCTTATGAACAGTCTTCAGTATGTTTTTTTTCTTCTTATGAACAGTGAACCGGGGTCTGACCGGGTTGGATCGATCGAATCGAGAATCGGTCCTCTCACCAGTTTGAGCGTCAGTCTGGTTCTAATAACACTGATATATCTACTTTAAAACGTATATGAGTTTGACCTTAATGAATCCCGTGTCTAAACAACTCTTATACGTTTAGACACAATTATTAATCGTGTTCTGTTTGTGTTTGAAGTTTTGAGACACGTTTAAGACTTACCCGTTTAGATACGAGACATGTTTATACACGACATGATTGTCACTCATAATTATCAATCCATTTTAAACTACAGTAGTAATTATTTATGTTTTGAGTTTGTTTTTATCTGTATATACTTTTTGCAAAAACAATATATATATATTACACGTCTAAATATAACTATATTAATATTTTTTTACATTTAATATTAAGTTTAACACTTTTTCACTATATTACTTACAAAAGTACGCGTATTGACTTATTTAATTTAACGAAAAAAATTAAAATTAATAAAAATACAACAATTTGTATCGAGTTAATTTATTTTAAACTATTATAACAATTTGGCCCTGTTAAACAAATATTATAACAATTAATTTGCTATATATATATATATATATATATATATTGTAATAAATAACTAAATTTACTTTGTAAATATACAATAACTTATTTATTTAATTATTTTTAGTGTCAACTTGTTTATTCCTATGGAAGTGATTGAACTTTTAGGTATGCTCTGTACCGTCTTCTGATTCTGTCTTTCTCTTTCACTTTCACAAGTCACACAAGTTAAGTCGATGCTTACTATAATAGCAGTAGCAGTTCTGCTTTCCAAGCCCTATCTGCTCTGCAGAGACCTACACACCATCCACCATTGGAATCTGAGCAAGAAGATAAAAGAAGAAGAAGAAGAAGACCAACAAAGACGACGAAGCCATGAAACACTACGGCGGCTCTCCCATTCGTAGCCACCTTCTCATCCTATTTCTTTCACTCTCTCTCTCTGCATGCTTCTCATACAGCGATGACCTCGACGTCCTCCTCAAGCTCAAGCACGCTATGTTGGCAGTTTCCGATGATGTCGCCCTCCACGACTGGACAAACTCTACCTCTCCCACCGCTCACTGCTCCTTCTCCGGTGTCTCCTGCGACGAGGACGCTCGCGTCGTATCCATCAGCGTCACCAATGTCCGCCTCTTTGGCCACATCCCGCCGGAGATCGGACTACTCACGCAACTCGTCAACCTCACACTAACTGAAGATAACCTCACCGGAGGCGTGCCGTTGGAGATGGCACGACTCACCTCTCTCAGGTTCCTCAACCTCTCCGCCAACCTCCTGAACAGCAGCTTTCCGGGTGAGATCCTGACGGGAATGACAGAGCTCGAGGTGTTGGACGTATACAATAATAATTTCAGTGGGATGTTACCGGCGCAGGTGGCCGGAATGAGTAAGCTCCGTTACCTCAGCTTAGGAGGAAACTTTTTCTCCGGCGACCTACCTGAGGCATTCTCGGAGGTTGAAAACTTGGAATTTTTAGGCGTCCAAGGTACGTACTTTTTATGGTTTTAACAGATGTTTGAGAGTGACATGGTTCAATTGTCATTAAGCCATAAAATTGCACAATAAGTAATTTAATCATGCAGAAATACATACCAACCTAAATATTGACAGGTAACTTCCTTACCGGAAAAGTTCCGGCGAGCTTGGGGCGGCTAAAGAAACTACGGTGGCTCTACGTGGGGTACTTTAATATGTACCGAGGCGGAATCCCGCCGGAATTCGGTTCAATGAGTGAACTGGAAGTACTTGACATGGGAAACTGTAATCTCTCTGGCGAGATTCCGGCGACTCTGGGCCAACTGAAGAATCTGAACACACTGTTCCTTCAATTCAATAAGCTCACTGGAATCCTTCCGCCGGAGCTGTCCGGTCTCGTCTCTCTCATGTCGCTTGACCTCTCCATCAACTTTCTCACCGGAGAGATCCCACCGAGCTTCTCCGAGCTGAGGAATCTCACGCTGGTGAATCTTTTCAGAAACAATCTATTCGGTCAGTTGCCGGAGTTCATCGGTGACCTGCCGCACTTGGAGGTGCTCCAGGTGTGGGAGAACAACTTCACATGGAAGCTGCCGGAGAATCTCGGCCGGAACGGTAGATTGAAGATGCTCGACGTGACTTCAAACCACTTAACGGGACTCATCCCTCCCGACCTCTGCAAAGGAGGGCTTCTCGAAAGGTTGATCTTGACCGACAACTCGTTCTTCGGTCCGATCCCCGAGGAAGTAGGCGGGTGCCGATCATTGACTAAAGTCAGAGTCTCCAAGAACTCCCTCAACGGGACGATCCCGACCGGAATCTTTAACCTCCCCAAGGCGGACATCATTGAGCTGAGCGACAATATCTTCTCCGGAGAGCTTCCAAGAGAGATGTCCAGCGACAGCCTGAGGATCCTGTCCCTGTCCAACAACTGGATTCCCGGCGAGATTCCGGCGGCCATAGGGAATTTTCACAGTCTGCAGACACTGTCGCTTGATGTGAACCGACTTTCAGGGATGATTCCGGCGGAGCTCTTTGTCCCGAAGAATCTCTCGACAGTGAGTCTAGCCGGAAACAGACTCTCCGGCAAAATTCCGGCCTCCATCTCCAGCAACCCCACCCTTGGCTCTGTCGATCTGAGTCAGAACGAACTGACCGGAGAAATCCCGAAAGACTTATCCAATCTGAAGATTCTCAGTGTGCTGAATTTGTCAAGCAATAACCTCACCGGTCCAATCCCTACAGAGATTCGTGGCATGACGACCCTCACCACCCTCGACCTATCCAACAACCACCTCTCGGGCAACATTCCGGTAGGTGGCCAGTTCCTTGTCTTCAACGACAGCTCTTTTTCAGGAAACCCCAATCTCTGCTCTCCTCGTCACACCTCTTGTCCCACCCTACGTGTCTCGAGCAACATCCATGAAGAATTCTCCTCTACGAGGGTCATGATCATGGTGATTTCATCGGTCACCTTCCTGCTGCTCGTGGCCATCACCATATACATAGTAAGGAAGAAGAGGTTCGAGAGTTCGAGGACATGGAAGCTCACCGTGTTCCAAAAGCTTGATTTCAGGGTTGAAGAAGTGCTGGAGTGTTTGAAGGAGGAGAACATCATCGGAAAAGGTGGAGCTGGGATTGTTTATCGTGGGTCGATGCCGAAAGGGATTGAAGTGGCGATTAAGCGCCTGGTGGGTAGAGGTAGCGGTTGCAATGACCACGGTTTCTCCGCCGAGATTCAGACTCTCGGCCGTATCAGGCACCGTAACATTGTGAGGTTGCTCGGTTATGTATCGAACAAGGATTCGAACCTGTTGTTGTACGAGTACATGCCAAACGGGAGCTTAGGTGAGCTTCTTCATGGAAGTAAAGGAGGCCATTTGCAGTGGGAGACGAGGTACAAGATTGCAGTGGAGGCTGCCAAAGGTCTATGCTATCTCCACCATGACTGCTCGCCCCTCATCATTCATCGAGATGTCAAGTGTAATAATATTTTGCTAGATTCCGAATTCGAGGCTCATGTGGCAGACTTTGGCCTCGCAAAGTTCTTGCAGGACACCGGTGCCTCCGAGTGTATGTCATCCGTCGCCGGTTCTTATGGGTATATTGCACCGGGTAAGGCCAAACATGACTTCTATCTTAAGATAACTTAAGAATATACCGAATGTTTTCATTCATAAATTTGGACTTTTAAAACAGTTTGTTAAGATTTACGGTGACGTTAAATTTAATGATACTCCCGTTAAAGTTGGGGCACTAAGCCCACGAGTAAACTAGTGTTCATAAACATCAATTTAAGGAGAATCTTCTGACATTCTAGTTTCTCTCTCTATATAGCTAGTTGCTTGCGATCCAAGTAACATAATTTTGTTATCCTTTAATTTTCAATTATGCAGAGTATGCTTACACATTGAAAGTGGATGAGAAGAGCGATGTGTACAGTTTTGGAGTCGTGTTGTTGGAGCTAGTAACCGGTCGTAGGCCGGTCGGGGAGTTTGGGGATGGTGTGGACATTGTAAGGTGGGTGAAGAAGACCATTTTAGAGCTGTCACAGCCGTCGGATGCTGCTTCAGTTCTAGCTGTGATTGACTCCAGGCTAAGTGAGTACCCTCTGGTGGGAGTCATCCATCTGTTCCAGATGGCGATGAGGTGTGTCGAGGAGGAGAGCAGCCGGAGGCCCACCATGAGGGAGGTTGTCCATGTACTCTGCGATCCTCCTGCCCCAGCCGCCGCCCAGAACGTCCTCAATCTCTAGACGATTTTCACTTCACCTACTTAAGAAGAGAGGTTTAGGTCTTGGGTGGGTAAACATAAGCAAAGGAGGTCATATTCATATATGTTGTTGTATGTAATAATGCATTTTGGTGGATTATGGGATTGCTTGCGTAAATGTCTCTTGCTTTATGTGTGTAAATTATTATGCAACTTTTATTTTGGATCGGCTTCTTGATTGGAAATAAATTGACCATAATTATGTTTTTAGTTATTATTATTAAAAGGAAATGATAAAAGTGGAACTAGAGGTTCATGACCCATCACCCAGTGGATGGGGAACGGTTCAGTTACTGTTTTACTCCTTAGTCAAAGAGATTGTAACGTTAACCTGTTGTGTTAGATCTGTTTAAATGACTTGGAAGATATTAACCATATTCTTCGTTTCTTCAAGTCCGCTAGTTTCTTTTGGAATAATCGTATCTTCCTAACATTAGTATCACTATTACTTTGGGTTACACCATACTTGTGGATCGAGACACAAGTATGGTTTCCTTATATTTGAAAAGAGTTCTTATATTTGGAGATGGTTTCCTTAATCACTCACAAACTTATTTCTGATGACTTTTGTCAAAATTTGAAACTAATGTTTATTGTCTTAGATTGCAGGACACACACACACATATATATATATATATATATTCTCTTAAGAGATACAAGTATAAACACATTTATAGGGAAAATAAACTTATGTCATGTTTGGTTTGTGGAACAGAATTAAAATTATGAATATGGATTTCGTTTGAAGTTGTTTGTTTCGCTGAATTGAAAATTTATGGAAAGCGTATCTGTATTCCTAGAGAAGTGAGTGTCGGACGTCGGATCCGACTTTCCCGACCCGTTTTGAAAAATATTTTTAAATTTCGTTTTGAAAATGCCGGGTCTTGGCGAGCGAAGGGTCCGGTCGAGGGGGTCATCAACCGTACCGAAAAAATAGAAAGAGTCGCCACCGATTAATTAAAGGCTAATCGGAATCCTAAAATTGCCTAGGGTATATGGAATTAACATCCTAGGGCTTAGAAAGGTCTACGTCCAGAGAATCGA
This sequence comes from Chamaenerion angustifolium, assembly GCA_946814005.1. Classification (NCBI taxonomy): domain Eukaryota; kingdom Viridiplantae; phylum Streptophyta; class Magnoliopsida; order Myrtales; family Onagraceae; genus Chamaenerion; species Chamaenerion angustifolium. Next base: position 4,794,073 of record OX328277.1, on the reverse strand, counting down.
GTTCCGGGGTTTTATTACGTCTTAAAAGCTCGCAAGCTAATAATCCGCCCTTTCTTCGGTACTTTAGTTTGCTTTTGATTTTATTTTTTTCAATTTTAATTTGCCCGAATTGCCCGTTTTGATCATGCTTGGCCCAAAAAAACTATATGCATTTTCTTTAAATTAAACAAACCATTTACAAACAATTTTTTTTTTAATTTCAAATAAACAAAAAAAAGAACTAAAGTTAATCGTGCTTGAAAAAAAATGGTTTAACTCTCGAGCCATTTTAAACGTGTCAAACCATGCACAAATGATTTTTTGAAGATATTAAGCTCATTAGACTAATTCGTCCCATTTTGAGAAGTTATAGAATGTCCAAAAACATATAGGGACCAAAATGCAATTTATTAAAATTTGAGCTGAATTGGACAAATATTTCGAAAATTGCAAAAAAGACCCTAAACTATTATGGACTTATTTGTAACACTTGGTAAAGTTCTAAAATAACCCGAAAATTATTCTAGACTTATTTGTAACATTTTGAGAAATCATGAAATGTCTAGAAAAGTTTAGAAATCAAAATGTAATTTTTTTTTAAAAATGAGCTGAATTTAAAAAAAATCAAAAATTGCACAAATGGCCCAAAACTTTTCCGGTTTGGTTTATAACACTCGATAACGTCCCAGAAATGACCCGAGAGTCCAAGGACCGAGTTGTAACCTTCATCAAAGTTTGGGAATGACCTAAGTCATTTTTGAAATTAATTTTTTTCACATATACATAATATACATATACACAATATATATATATATATATTATACATATAGATAGATAGATAACATAGACATAATATAAATATATATTATACATATAGATATATATAGTATTACATAAACATAATATAAATATATATTATACATATAGATATATATAGTAATACATAAACATAATATAAATATATATTATACATATAGATATATATATATAGTAATACATAAACATAATATACATATATATATATATATATGTATATAAACTCTCAATTTTATTTCAAATTTAGAAAATACAAAATATGATATTGAAGATGAGAGAAATATACCTAACTCATTGGAGGTTAAAATACCGTATGAGAAACCGAGACTGATAATCATCGATATTTTTTTTCACTCTTTTTTCTCTCATTTTTTTTCTTTACTCTTTTTTTTTTTTTCACTCTTGCTTACCTCCATTGCCGTAAGCCACGACTTCTTCTCCAAGCCCCCCTTATTCTCTCCAATTCCCCATCTTTTATAGAGAAGTTTATATTGTTTTATAATGAAATAAAACAATATTATGTGGATTGATAAGCATGTTGATCAGAAGGTGGCCAAGTTGGCCAAATGACACCAAAAGTGTTTTGTCTTCTTATATATATATATTAACATATATTATATATTAATATTACATATCATTACGTGATATGTAATATATATATATATATGTAATTTTTCTATCTCATTTTTTGCTTAGCTCGGTTCCTCGCGTATGGTATTTTGACCCCGAGGCAAAATCAGGTGTTTACAGTTGCCCCTCTTTGGACACACGCTCATGGAAGTGATTTCATGAGTGTGTGTTCAAAGGCAAACAACTGATTTTGGCTCCTCTTTATTCATTATTTACATAGTAGACAACATTATTACACAACTTTCGGAAGCTAGACACCTATAGGTCCCGATCGTTGACGATGATTTGTGGAGACTGAGTGTCTAAACGCTCATCAACTTGTGATTCCCAGACATTGGACACCTACAGGTCTTGGTCGCCGAGGATGACTTGCGGAGGTTGAACACCTAAAGACTCCGCTCGTCGGTCGACTTGTAACTTGTTGAGGATGGCTTGCGGAGGCTGAACACCTAAAGGCTCCGCTTATCGGCTTGTGACTCCCAGAAGCTGGATAACTACAAGTTCTGGTCATCGAGGATGACTTGCGAAGGTTAAACACCTAAAGGTTCTGCTCGTAGTTTTTTTTTTAAATTCCCAGAAGCTGGATAACTACAGGTTCTGGTCGTCGATGATTACTTGCGAATGCTGAAATCTAAAGGCTCCGCTCGTGTTTTTTTTTTCCAGAAGATGGATAACTACAGGTCCTGGTCGTCGAGAATGACTTGCGGAGGCTGAACACCTAAAGGCTCCGCTCATTTATTTTTCCAAAAGCTGGATAACTACAGGTCCTGGTCGTCGAAAATGACTTGCGGAGGTTGAACACCTAAAGGCTCCGCTCGTCGGCTTGTGACCTGTTGAGGATGGCTTGCGGATGCTGAACACTTAAAGGCTCCGCTTGTCGACTACATATTCTGGTCATCGAGGATGACTTGCGGAGGCTGAACACCTAAAGGCTCCGCTCGTCGTTTTTTTTTTGCCATCAACGAGCTGGAATTTTGAGGATTTTTCTATCCAGAAGCATCGTTGAGGATGACTTGTCGGGATTGAGCACCTCAAGGTCACGTTCGTCGACTTGTAACTCTCGAAAGTTGGATATCTACAAGTCCCGATTGTTGATGATGACTCGCGGAGGTTGAGCACCTAAAGACTCCGCTCATTAGCTTGTAATTCACTTTGGAGGTAAAAACCCTTCTCGAGATGTCTGACTGCTTGTGCGGACTTCTCAGTTTGTTGTCTCATTAATCGACTTTGGAGTCATTCTTGATGGAGTTCCCTAAAGCCATTCATGCTATATTCACAATGTGTATCCATGCAAGTTGTCGAGGCAACTCAAATTAATGTCGATCACAAATTCTTTTTATTGCTACTGTGGGAAACACTATCGTCCACTTTTGAGAATTTTTTTTTTTCTCTTGATTTTCTTTCATTTTGCTACGGTATTTTTTTTTACCGCACCTCTCAGTTCCCTTATTTCTTTTTGCCTAGGTCGCCCTTTTGGGTTTTCAACCTAGTAGGGATTTGATTCCTTTCCTTTTGCCATGATCGCCTTTTTTAGGGATTTTTAATCATGCCCATCTTCCCTAAATTTTGCCTAAACCGCCCTTTCAGGTTTTCGATTTAGCGGGAATTTTCTCTCAGTTTTGAAGGCTCGCTTTCTGGTTACGAGTTTTTTCTTCATCCACATTGATTGGATTGTGGAATTCTTGCCCGTCCTTGTCAGTGATAATCATGGCTCTTCCGCTGAAAATCTCTTTGATGACATAATCCCCTTCATATTTAGGGATAAACTTGCCCCGAGAGTCTTGATTGACTTGAATGATTTTTTTTTATCTCTCGCTTTTCTATCATTTTGCTACGGTATTTTTGTTTTTACCGCACCTCTCGGTTACCTTAATTTTTTGCCTAGGGTCGCCCTTTTGGGTTTTCCACCTAGCAGGGATTTGATTCCTCTCCTTTTGCCATGATTGTCCTTTTTGGGGATTTTCAATCATGCCCCTCTTCCCTAAATTTTGCCTAAACCGCCCTTTCGGGTTTTCAATTTAGCGGGAATTTCTCACTTTTGAAGGCTTGCTTTCTGGTTACGAGTTTTTTTCTTCATCCACATTGATTGGATTGTGGAGTTCTTGCTCCTTGTTAGTGATAATCATCTCTCTTCCGCTGAAAATCTCTTTGACGACATAATTCCCTTCATATTTAGGCATAAACTTGCCCCAAGAGTCTTGATTGACTTGAAGGATTATTTTTTTCCTGAGAATTAGATTGTCTGCTTGTAATTCTCTTGGACTGACTTTCTTGTTAAATGCATGAGTCATGCGTTGCTGGTACAAATGCAGGTGGCACTGCGCAATGAGCCGCCTTTAGTCATGAGGTTCAATTGCACGTATCTGCATTTCGCCTACTCTGACTCGTCCTTCTATTCCTTGGCGAGGATCCTAACTGACGGGAATTCTACTTCAATTGGCAACACGGCTTCGATCCCGTAAACAAGGGAGAATGGGGTTGCCCATGTTGGTGCCTGCATGAGGTCATGTATGCCATAAGTGCCCCAAGCTGCTTATCATGTCAGTCCTTTAATTGTTGCTTCCACTGCGCCATTCATTTGTGGGCGATATGGAGATGAATTTTTATAGTTGACCACAACTCATCGACCAATTTAGATTTCTGGCATTGTCGGTGATGATTGACTTCAGCATCCCATGACACACGATGATGTCCTCGCTGATGAAAAATTCAATGGCTTTTGCCGTTATTGATGTCAGGGTAATAACCTCTATCTCTTGGTGAAGTAATCGATTGCAATCAATATGAATTGATGACCATTGGATGCCTTTGGAAAGATCATGTTGATTACATCGATGCCCCACATTGAGAAAGCCCGTGGGGAAGTCCTGGAATAGAGCTCGTGCAATGACGCGTGGATTTGGTCCGCGTACACTTGACAAATGTGATATTTTTGGGCATGTTTTATACAGTCAGACGTCATGGTGAACCAAAAGTACCCAAGTCTTGCACGTTCATGTGTGGGCCGCAACAACCTTCATGAATTTCTTCCATTAGATGCTCAACTCCTTTAGCATTCACGCATCTCAAATGGGTATAGTCGGGTCACTGGGAAATTAATTGCAAGTCATTCCTCGCATGACCATTCAGTCATTTTATTGTAGCGTTCTCTGGAAAATCTGTACGCCATGTATTTTTTTTTATATGAGTGAGTCATGGTTGACCGTTTGATTATTCGATTGTACAATAATAGGCTAAAATCTTTTTGATTTTTATCTCCATTGGAAGTTTTTTTTTTGTTTCCCGGAGAAATTTTTACTCATGGGTGCGAGCGTTGCCAATTGTTTTGAACGCAAGGATGCAAATAAGAACACAAGGTGAATGTTGGTCTGCTTCTCTTCTTAACAGCTGTCATTCCCGTGGTGACGACGTTGCTGGCGTCGATGTTGTTGTCCCTCCATGGTTTTCTCCACCCTTCGGGGAATCCAATCAGTTGGAAGTACTCCGCCTTGATGTGACGAAACTTTCTTTAGTGGCTACATTTCATGCCTTTTCAATCGACGCTGCCAACAATGGCGTCTCCTCTTCAGGAGTCAACAACGGGGTCTGTCCCGTGTCAACAATGGTATCTCCTCTGCAGGAGTCAATAATGATGTCTCTTCATCTCTATTTAAGTCGCCTATGCTTTAGCTCGATCAAACGATAGGGAGTTATTTTTCTCATCTCCTTTACTTTGTAAAACAACCTTCCCTTTACGGTGGTCGAATGTGGTCTGGTGGCGTGGGTCGGTTTGCCTATGATTGCCCCTTCCTCTGAACGAGGTGTAACATGGAATACAGACTCAATTCTGACTATGAGAACCTCGGCGTCCCTCCTTGCTGCGGTACCCATTACTTGTCTCCGGTCATTTTCTTGATTGGATGGTTGCATAAGCCGATTTTACCTCAGGTAACGGATTTTCTCGTAGTAAATCATCTTTTTCTTAATTATACTCATCACTCACTGCATTCAGGAATTGATACAATTTGGTATCTGCTTGATTTTATGTTCCAAATTGCAATGTCATCTGGGTCAACGAATCTTTCTCCGTAATGTATAGAGTCAGATTCAGCAAGGGTGCCCCACTAACGAGTGGACGATAAAAAATGCATGAGGGAGCTTCATCAAGCAGAGCTCCAATGGTGATACCAGTTGAAAATAAGTCTGAGAAGCCCTCGTCAGCATCAATCTCATCGAGTTGGATCACTTGTGGTGGGCCTGGAAATGAACGGCGAGGAGAGGAAACAACAATGTCTCTGAACTTTCAGTTAAATATTTCCTCCAAACGACTTCATAATCTTTGAAATTAGGACGAAAACCCGATCCTAATAGTGTATTTGTCATTTCAGGTGTGGGAAAGTCATATGTGGGAAGTGGGTCTTGGTCAGGATGGCCATATGTGGGAGGTGGAGCTTGGTTAGGATGGCAAACATGTCTCACATGGATTGATGAAGTGCCACGACAGTAATGTTCCTCGGGAAAATGAGATCGGGGATACTGTGGTAGTCACGGCTGTCTGGAGCTTAGAAAAGCAAAAATCCGCTCGACCTAGGAGGTCATGCCAACGATTGACTGCACTGTGCGGGAACTCATGACGTACATGGTTTGTTCTAGTAGGATGATTCTCTCATCGTGTTCTTGAGGTACTGGAATCGTCGAATGTCGCATGGATTCCCGAAAACCTAAATCCAAAATACCATAGTAAGAAGGATGAATACACAATTGATCATGCATGATTGATTTCAAAAATTCTGCATGTTCCGTTCATTCCATTCGTAGATTTTGATTGCATGTATGGCAAAAGTTTTTTTTTCAAAAATACTTTATAAAGATTTGGCAAATCGATGTCTAGTTCTTAAGACGTTTCACACAACGACGTATGAACGAAGGTCAATCAAGCATTTGTTGCTTGTTCCTTGGTTCGAACGAAGGTCGAGGACATGTATTTTGAAAATCTTTTTATTTGCCTCGTTCTTCGTATGAACTGTTCAAGGGTGTCATTCAACTTAGCTACGTTGCCCCCACATTTTTCCAAGGTGCTCCCATATTGCTAGAATGACGGTGGTTGTTCGGATCTATCCCTGATTATCTCATTCGGATTGAAAGACGGACTTGCTGGTGTCGAATGGAACTTGTGAACGTATTCCGTTGTTGTTATCATGCAGACGCGTTTTCCATATTCCATAATTCGAAAAGGCGTTAAGGAGAATCCAATTGACTTTGTAGTTTACGAGCTTGTGAACCTCGTTAATCTTCTTGTTCACGTATTTCTGATTCTCTGTTGTCATGACTTTCCATATTCGGGCAATTTCGACCGTAGGGGGCTGTATGGCCTTAATGTGAGGGCAATGATTTTTTTTTTAATCCTTACCAAAGATGATGCGTAAAACGTCTTAAGGATACAAGATTGAATGAACGGAACTTACAATTTTTTTTTTGAAAAATGCAATGTAAGTGCGAGAATTTAACTTCATTAGTAAGACTCGTATTACATTTACAACCGTCTGGAATATATAATACAAAAGGCCCAATCCTATACATGTCATGATCTAGGGCCAAAACAAAACACATTTACATCAATGGGCAAAACTTCTTCATGGGCCAAATTTCTTCATGGGTTATGGGTCAATCTCGTATCCAAATACTTGGGCTGAATTCTCATTTACATTAGTTGAGCCCCAAAATGGAAATACACACAAAACTGGTAAAGACTAAACACGGTGTGGAGCTTTTGTTCTAAATGGATGAAACTTCTAGGTCCTCTGAACTAGCGGAACCTCACCCCCTAAAGAGGATCACAGGCCCATTCCGATCATCGAGTTGAGTTGTTTGGGTGCGTGCCAGCGGTCCAAACTGCTCTGGGCGCATTCCCCTACTAAACTCCCTAAGCTCTTAATGTGCTCCAGGTCCGAGCGGGTAATAGTAACCAACGTGGTGTGTGTAAAACAAGAATTTAATTTATTTCTTTTTATTACAATTACATTGTCTTTTGGACAAAATTTGAAACTGCAAGCATGAGCAAACGGTCAAAACGGATATGGCAAAATATAATATAGCAAAGCAAACATGACAAAGCCTAAACCCTCTAAAAGAGAGTCCCCAGCAGCGTCGCCAAATTGTCGGACGTCGGATCCGACTTTCCCGACCCGTTTTGGAAAATATTTTTAAATTTCGTTTTGAAAATGCCGGGTCTTGGCGAGCGAAGGGTCCAGTTGAGCGGGGTCATCAACCGGACCGAAAAAATAGAAAGAGTCGCCACCGATTAATTAAAGGCTAATCGGAATCCTAAAATTGCCTAGGGTATATGGAATTAACATCCTAGGGCTTAGAAAGGTCTACGTCCAGAGAATCGAGTTCGGGGTTTTTATTACGTCTTAAAAGCTCGCAAGCTAATAATCCGCCCTTTCGGTACTTTAGTTTGCTTTTGAATTTTTTTCAATTTTAATTTGCCCGAATTGCCCGTTTTGATCATGCTTGGCCCAAAAAGACTATATGCATTTTCTTTAAATTATACAAACAATTTACAAACAATTTTTTTTTTATTTCAAATAAACAAAAGAGAACTAAAGTTAATCGTGCTTGAAAAAAAAATGGTTTAACTCTCGAGCCATTTTAAACGTGTCAAAACATGCACAAATGATTTTTTGAAGATATTAAGCTCATTGGACTAATTCGTCCCATTTTGAGAAGTTATAGGATGTCCAAAAAAATATAGGGACCAAAATGCAATTTATTAAAAGTTGAGCTGAATTGGACAAATATTTCGAAAATTGCAGAAAAGACCCTAAACTATTATGGACTTATTTGTAACACTTGGTAAAGTTCTAAAATAACCCGAAAATTATTCTAGACTTATTTGTAACATTTTGAGAAATCATGGAATGTCTAGAAAAGTTTAGAAATCAAAATGTATTTTTTTTTTAAAAAACGAGCTGAATTTAAAAAAAAATCAAAAATTGCACAAATGACCCAAAACTTTTCCGGTTTGGTTTATAACACTCGATAACGTCCCGGAAATGACCCGAGAGTCCAAGGACCGAGTTGTAACCTTCATCAAAGTTTGAGAATGACCTAAGTCATTTTTGAAATTAATGTTTTTTCACATATACATAATATACATATATTATACATATACACAATATATATATATATATTATACATATAGATAGATAGATAACATAGACATAATATAAATATATATTATACATATATATATATATATATTATATATAGTAATACTTAAACATAATATACATATATATATATTAACAAGTATATTATACATAAATATATAATATATGTATATAAACTCTCAATTTTATTTCAAATTTAGAAAATACAAAATATGATATTGAAGATGAGAGAAATATACCTAACTCATTGGAGGTTAAAATACCGTACGAGAAACCGAGACTGATAATCATCGATATTTTTTTTTCACTCTTTTTTCTCTCATTTTTTTTCTTTACTCTTTTGTTTGTTTTTTTCACTCTTGCTTACCTCCATTGCCGTAAGCCACGGCTTCTTCTCCAAGTCCCCCGTATTCTCTCCAATTCCCCATCTTTTATAGAGTAGTTTATAATATTTTATAATGAAATAAAACAATATTATGTGGATTGATAAGCATGTTGATCAGAAGGTGGCCAAGTTGGCCAAATGGCACCAAAAGTGTTTTGTCTTCTTATATATATATATTAACATATATTATATATTAATATTACATATCATTACGTGATATGTAATATATATATATATATATATATATATATATATGTAATTTTTCTATCTCCTTTTTTGCTTAGCTCGGTTTCTCGCGTACGGTATTTTGACCTCGAGCCAAAATCAGGTGTTTACAGTGATAATACACTTTCTGTTTTCAAAAAGGTCGGATTGATTGTGTATTCCTAGCTCTCCTCACATAGGGAATATGATGTGAAAAGACCAAAGTACTCTTTAGTAGGGCTGGGCATGATCCGATTCGGCCCCGAACCGGTTCAGAACCGAACATTTACCACATTTTAAAACCGGTACGGTTTACCGCTCCAGTTTTTGGCCGCTCCAGATTTTGACTGATTTACCATACCTGTTCTGAACCGGTTCAAAAACCGGTTCAGAACCGGTTCGGACGAACCTGTTTATATGTTATAGTGACATATGAAAGATAAGCAAAGCTAAGCAATGCCAGATGGCTCTACAATGCCAAGTTGGAACCAGATTACTCACCAAAATATTCAGAGTCCCAGACATATATTCTAGGCAGACTTGACTTGGCACATAAAGTACTTAGTGTGCCATCTCGATGCATCCATGTGATAACAGTACATACACAAACACATGTTGAATCTTAAAGTGAAAGATTATTATACACATCAAACAATGCCACAGAAGAAGACTGTGATTTTGTTTGACCTTCGAAAGCTACAACAGGTGATTCCTTAGAAGCCAACTACAAGGAATTTTCATTTACAAAGTTTACCTCCGTAATCCTTGTTCTCGGGATCAACATACGAATCTGGCAGCACAAACATTACACCAGGTATTCCTGTAGCCATAGACCAAGAAACTTTCATGAGTCATCAAGTGAAAAGAAATACCAAGATGAAAAGCCCAAAGATATATGTATGATTATTAAAAGATAAACCAACCCTCAAGCTTATCCGCAGTCTCTTGATCAACCTCACATCCAAAACCAAAATATCTCTCGCATGATACATTGTAAATCTTCTTCTTTGCTTCTTCTTCACTGCTTATTATATATATACGAAAGATAAGGATAATCAGTGAACTGTAAAGATGGAACTACACTAAGAATTAAAATCTTGACAAGAAATCACATATAGAAATGATATCCACACATAAAATTTAATTTTCTAGTACAGCTCCATTTCCTTTTATTCCAATTACCAGCACCGAAGCAAACAAGTTTCTGATCTTTTTGCAAATAGGTATCTAACCAAATGGTCGTAGCTAAATCAATTTTAAATGAAAAATTTACAGACACGGGGGGCAGTATAAAGAATGTAAAAGACCAGCAAAATCAAGAGCGCTAACCAACAATGACTGTAAAAGATCATTTGCAGTGCCAGAGCTGTTTTCTGTCTCAACATGCTTAACAAAGACCTTTTTAGTCCTCAACTCGTTTGCTGCATTCACCAGGAGAAAGGAAGAGACAAAGACATAAGCGGAATGAATACTTGATTTAATGCACACGAAGAATCGGATTTGTGCGAGAGTTTTAGGCTTATAAACCAACTGTTTTGAAGAGATGATGAAACAAGGCATATACTATATATAAATCATCGTTGACATTACTAGTACTGTGAAAAAAGTGGGGTGCAAAGATTGCTTTTTCAAGATGAATCGGATATTGACAAATTCTGAAAATCCAAAAGTGTCCGCTTTAGTGGTCTTTCATTGACTTCAAGCCCTGGCAAACATCAAAAACTAAAATTCAGTGCTAAACAAACAGAATTGCGCACCAACGTAGCTTCTCATCCTTGTGAAGCACACAAAATTTGTACAAGCAACTAATTGATAGTAGTTAACTGAAGGTGAAAAAGGAGGACGACGACGATAACTAACAGAAAGCGTCGACAACAGAATGAGAAGGTTTGCGAGGTTGGAGGCGAGGCGAGGCGATGCGTGGTCAGGCGGAAACGTCCGAGCGGCGAGAATTGCCAATTAGGTCTGAGAATGACAGAGGAGAATGAGACTGAGAGGAGAGTGAGATTGAGAAAAACCAGTTTTGTCTGGTCTGGTTTGAAAGTGGTCTGGTCTGGTTTAATATTTAATAGTATTTTAAGTTTAAAATCGGTACAAAAAAAGGTTCGGTTAACCGGTTTTGAACCGGTTTTCTATACCTATTCTAAACCGCTCCATATTTTTTCAAAAAAACGTTTGTTTTGTGAACCGATTCGTCTGAACCGGTTCGAAACCGGTACGGTTCAGGTACGGTTCGGTACGGTTCGACCGAACCGGTTATTTTTGCCCAGCCCTACTCTTTAGTCTTTACTGTTAATTATTTATTAATATTTTATTTTATTAATTTTTAATTAATTAAATAATCTATTTATATTTTAATTAACTTTAGTTTATTTTAATTAATTATTTATATTTTAATTAAAATGAATCATTTTTATATTTTAATTAAATTTATTTATTTTGTTATATTTTAATTAAAATGAATTATTTATATTTTAATTTAATTGATTAATTATAATTTAATTATATTATATTTAAAATTTAATTAATTAATATAATTCAAATTAATTAAAGTTTTTAAGAAAATATGTTTTAAATTTAATTAATCTTATTTTTTATAAGATAATTGTATAATATATAATACATATTGAAGCAATGATATATATATACATCATTTTACTTGATTCCATTCCATTTCCATATATCATTCTACCAAATAAACATTGAAATTTCATATTATATTCAATTTCAATCAATCAACCAAACAACATCATATTATTATCTTCTATTGCTTATTCTCTCTTTATTCCACCAACCAAACACATTCTTAGTTATGGATTTATGATATAAAATATTATTAAACTTAAAAATGCCAAGTTACTGTTTAACCAAAACATTGTTCCTCTCTCCAAAATTTTCCGTATTAGTTATGCATTTCTTCCTCTCTTTTTTTGGTCCATTTTAAAAAAAAGAGTTTTAGCAAAAAAAAAGTACGCCGACTCCCATTAATTAATTGGAAAAAGTATGAAAAACCACCTTGATATTTGCCAATTTTGGTAATTGCACACATATAGTTTGTCTTCACACCCATATGTTTCCATTTGTTGGTAACTGCACATTTCCGTCACGGTTGGTCATTTCTCGTCAAGTAGTATATAATGCGCACGTGATGTAATATTAATAGTAAATACCTAAAATACCCCTAGCATGTGTTGTTCAACATTTATTTGAGAAATTTCCTTCATTTACAGTTTTGCACTCCCCTTCTCCGCGCAGGTCCTCCCAATTCATCGACCACGTCACATCCGTCTCCGTCCCGCTTGCTTGAACTACTTCATTTGATCTCTCTTCACTTGGAATTCTCTTATCATAACCTATACAAAGGGCCCTCAGTTCCATCAACTTCGTCAAAATGTGTACTTTGATGCTTCAGATTGGGCTCAAAGCTGTCAGATTTTCCTTTTGTAATCGTGATTGAAGAACAAATAGTAATAATTTGAAGATAGGAGGAAAAAAGAGAAGCTATTTTATGATCATGAAGAATACAATAAAAATTTGATCAAGTTATGAGGTAAAGGTAAATCAGTTATGGGCAACGTACCAGCAAGAAGAGGACCCCAGTAAGATGCATTATCATCTTTGTTGTTCCTTATTTTCTTGTCTGAGGCGACCTCACTGACCATGGTAGCAGCTGATGTTACATCCTTGATCTTAACGTTTTAGGCAAGCCCGTCTTCAGCTGATGCTACAATCTTCTCAATGGTCTTAAAGGCCAACTGGACAATATTCTTTCAATATAGTCCCTTTCTTCTTATAAGATGAAAAACCTGCTACTTTTAGTGCTCGTTCATCTGTTTTCACTATTGGATGTAGTAAAAAATGATGCATCCGCTGGAGCACCTTCTCCTAACAATTGAAGGTGCTCAATTCGAGAAAGGCATGTAAGTATGTGCTCCCAAGCTTCCTAAAGATGATTTCCATCTTCAATAGCAATTGCTATGATCGCCTGAAAGAGGACAAATTACATTGAGAAGGATAAAAATGAGGGCTTGGTATCTCCAGAGCATCCATAAGCAATGGAATTAGGGAAACTAAGATAAGAAGATTCAACCTCCTGCTTAGCTATACATACCTTCACAACAACAACATTCTTAAATTAATTCATGTTTGTACAAACCGTGTCCAAGTTTTTCATTTGGATGAGATAGCATGAGGAAACTTTTGAAATTTGGAACCCACCTTTGGAGCTAATTATGTTCTTGCTACAAATTTATCTTATATGAGGAAACTTCTGAAATTTGGAACCCAACCTTGTACAAACCATTCTCCAGATTCGTTGTTTTAGTAAAACCCAAAATATTTATGGAAGACGTGTTAAAGAATTCAATGTTGTTTAACAACGGTTGCTGCAAAAACACCTTTTTTAATAGTGAGTACACAAATTGAAGATTATCTCTTCCATCAGATGAGACAAACTGCATGGCTAACATCAGGTCAAGACATCAACATGATGAAGAAGAGAAAGCGATCCGAGATGGAGTCTCCGACACTTCGCAGAACCAAGTTAGGGTTTCAGGTGAAGAAAGTAGGGGATCTACATTACAATTAATAGGTGGGATGTTAGGGGTAGAAAAGTCGTTTTACAAATTTCAGTTCGAAATTAACGGTGACACGTGCAAACCACATGACAATTAACATGTCAAATTAACAGAAGGTGGTGTTACCAACAAAATGAAACATATATGTGTAAAGTTGCGGCAAAAAACATCGATGTGCAGTTGCTAAAATAACAAGGGTTAATTACTTAATTGGTTACACATGTTTCAAAATGTGATTAATTGGTTTTGTTATGTGACTAATTGGTTTTTCTACTGTTCATCGTCAACAATCACCGTTAATCACTATTCTAACATATGAAATGACAATAGTACCCCTCTTTAATTAGCTTATTAACCCTAAATCCTAAAATCGAACACTGTTCACCAAATCAACAATCGTCCAAAAACTGAAGTTTGAGGAAACTGAATCCTCTTGAGGTTAAGGAAGCCGATGGACCTGCCCAAGAACTGAAGTTGTAGTTCTTCGCTCTTTGCATATAGATCTGCAGATTTTGTCTGAGAATTAATCGAGAGTACTGAACTGAAGCTTTCGTCTGCATATTTCGAACTGAAGACTTCGTCTGAGAACTGAAGCTGCCCAACGACGGAGAATTGATCGGAGAACTGAAGCACACACAAACAGGTCCAGCATCAAACCCTAGTTCATTGCGGACTTATGAGGTTTTTTCAGCTCTTGCTCACGAATTCTTTAATTTAGGAGCTGGTAGGTTTCTGGGCACTCAGTCTGATGCTGCTGAAGCCTCCACTTCCGATGGGCTCACATTGGAGAAAATACTTTCGAGCTAGTGGTCGATTATGGAGTAGACTATACAGTTTAGAAAGACTGATTTTACTAAACATTTGCTAGTATACTATAAATAGCAGCATAGTCCAAATACGTTGACATGAAAAACTAAAGGAAATCTATTGGAGGGAATGTTAGAATACAATAAATGAGTAAGCAACATACTACCTGCTCTGCGCTGGCCATTGAACCATGACATGTCAACAACAACACTTTACTGGGATTCCCCAATAATGGATGAGAATGGAGTTGATCTTTCAACGAGTTTATGTCACCCCCCCCGCAACACTTTGTTGTTGAATATTTTTTGAAATGGAAGCAAGAAGATGTATTATGTACTGATGTTGTTCTTCCGAACCTGAGTTTCAGTTGTTGAGATCCTGAGTTTCATTGAATAGTAACTTAATTAAAGTGTTCATGCTAAATGAAAATTTGATTAAATGGTTACATATGTATGCATACAATGTGATTAAATGGTTATATATGTTTCTTGTAATGTGATTAAATGGTTACATATGTTGTCTTAAAATGTGATTAATAGGTGAACTTGTAAGCGTAGTATGAGATTAAATAGTTACGCATGTTTCATATAAATGTGATTAAATGGACAAAATGTCGTGACATCATTAACAAACTCATTTCATTCCACGGTTCACAGAAACATCCCATTTACAACAAAACCTTCACAACAACAAGGTTCACATAAACACCCATTTACAACAAAGCATGCAGAACAAGTTCACCATCAAGTGACAAAAGAGTTTAAACCTGGTATGACTATATGTCAACACTAAAAGAATAAAATTACTCCAAAACATATTTCTTTGACCGACTACTTTGTCTAGATGTTTGGGACTGCGACTGTGTCTTCGCCTTCCCCAAAGGTGTCCTATATCGTCTTCATGAGAAAATATTCTTCTCCTTGGGTCCCTTTCGAGCATCTTCCTTATCAAATCATTTTCGCTATCCGAGATGTTAGGCCATGGATCAGATTCAAAATATATTTTTCCTCGAAGAATCTATCTAAATTATCCATGCTTCAGTTTCTGCAAAAACAAAAAAGTAAAACAATCATAAATGGAAATCAACAATCAAATTAGTGAGTTAGGAAAAAAACATGTCTGCCCAGAATGGAGGAACTCCACTTAGTATCGTAAATCACAATAGAAAATCCCTGTCAAACAATCTCCAACATCACCAAGAAGCGACATTAGACCTAAAATCAAGAACATCTAACAAATTCTGCCTGAAACAACAACTTTAGACGTACTAACAAATATATGGATAGATAAATTTCCTATGAAATCAAAGGAGAGGAAATCCATCGGTTCAACAGAAATCCTCTTTAGTATACTACTTTCCACAATTTGAAGAACAACTATAGCACAAAAATCCAATTTTTAACTGTGGGTCTGTCGCAATTACAGAAAAACCATAAATGTGGTTCAAATGTCTGATTGATCAAACACAAGAGACAATCAAAGGTTTCAACACAGACAGAAGATGTTCCCAAGCATAACAACTCACAATGGAGCCTTCATAACACCACGCACATACCCGATTTCAGCAACTCATCAAACAACAAAACAAGCACACAACTACACATGAAGAAAAGAAGTAAGGGACAGAGTATACCTGAGCCTTCGCACAGAGGTGGAGCGCAATCGGAAGAGGAGAAGCATCTGGAAGCCTGAGAACTGTCAAATGGGGGCATGGGGGAGAGGCTCACGCAGAAGGGCATAATGGTCTTTTCATGCTGTCGTAAATTGTTTAAATATGGGTCACGTGTTATGCGCATGCGAATTTGACGGAAAAATTGACGGTTTTTAACGGATTAACCATTTAGTCACATTGTAAAAAACATGTGTCACCAATTAGTCACATGACAAAACCAATTAATCACATTTTGAAACATGTGTAATCATTCTGCACAATGGTGAAACATGTGTAATCATTCTGCACAATGGTGAAACATGTATAATCAATTAAGTAATTAACCCAAATGATTTTTCATACTTTTCCTAATTAATTAGGCTTCATGTTTTTTTCAAACTTGAGCGTGTCAATTCAAATTCCCTTCTCCCGCTAAATGCTAGACTAGACCAGTGAAAGCAAGAAACAGTGCCATTTCATTGAGTTCAGATCAGCAGAAATGGCAGATGGTGAAGCAAAGATGCCGAAGGTCCCATCACTGGAGGTGAGCCCTTCACCTTGCCCCGGAACGGCCACCGTCCGGCGGAACCCTCCTCGTCGCGCTCGGCCTACGCCATCAACCATCACCGGCCGAAACCCTTCCAGTTCAGCTGTCGTGCGCTCCATCCCGATTGCAGACATGCTGTCGCACGAAGTTTCGGCGCCGCTTCCCTCCTCTACGTGTGATTCTAAGAACCTAAACGTGTTCCTGAGGATTAAGCCGCTCGGTGCTGGTGTTCAACGAAGAGATGTGGATGATGTTAAGATTAGGGCAAGAAATGTGTGGCCGCAGAATCCAGTGAAGATTAGAGAGCAGAAGGAGAAGAAGTCTCGGAAGAAGACTACTCCTGAACCTTGTATCACGGTGAATTCTTCGACTTCGGTTACATTGTCGCCTCCAGCAACCTTACAGGAGTCTAAGAGAATCAGAGCGGAGTCATACGAAGGATTCTCTCACGTATTTTCAGCTGAATCCACCCAGGTTTTTGGCTAATTTCCCCAATCTTTTATTTGTTTACCGAAATTGCGCAAATAATTGCTTGAATCCACCCATTGTTTTTACGATACACACCTCAGTAATATCCCTGAAAAGTTTTAGTACATATTGCCTCTAATTTAATGGAATCCATTATACACATGTTATGAACTGAAATCGACCCCCTAAGAAGTGTTCTAACCTGCATCATTTCTATTGGTATCAATAAATGCAGGTGAGCCTCTAATTTTCTCCCCTTTATACAGTAAAACTCAAACTCTGCTAGATGTTTCGTGCCTAACTAAGTGCAACATTTTGATACTGTTGTAGAATGAAGTGTATAAATGGATGGTGGAGCCGTTGGTTGCTGACTTCTTAACAGGAAGAAATGGAATGCTAGCTGCGCTAGGTCCTAGTGGTTCGGGGAAGACACATACCGTTTTTGGTAGCCCCAGGGAGCCCGGTATTGTGCCGCTTGCGTTAAGACAGATTTTAACTCAAAGTAATGGGAGGTACTGAGCAAATATATGTATTTCCTGTGCAAGCAAATATGATCTGTCGATAATCCATTTATTACTTGAAAATCCTTTTGTTCGGTCTATCCTCGTAGTCTTGTAATAAGACTCATGTAGCTAAGGCAATGGTTGCTAAATGATTCACTCACCATATTATCAGAAATCTGATTTCATGTGAAGATAAAAGCATTAAGCATTCTCTGAAATCTTTTGTCTGCATCACTTGTAAATTAGGCGGGTCCCTAAGCTGTGTGCATGTTTGAGATATGTACAGGTTGTTCTACCTATCCATGTTTGAGATATCTTCAGAAAGAGGAAGGGGAGAAAAGGTGTTTGATTTATCTTCTGGAGCTGAACTAGTCATGCAGCAGGCGACCATCAGAGGCCTGCAGGAGGTTGGTTAATGACAATATCTATTCTTGCAATCTTCGATTCCACTGAATCATCATTTCACAGTTGGGGTCAAAGTGATGACTCAATTTCAATTTTGGGAATAGGTTGTCATTACTGATATTGGGCATGCAGAATCTCTAATAGCTAGTGGAATGTTGAAGCGTGCTACTGCAATGACAAACACCAATAGTCAGTCAAGGTATAGACAGAGAATAGAAACTATTTATGAAATTTCATTTTTAACCTCATGCTTCATTATTTTAAGTTCTATATAAACACGTCATGTTTCCACTAATATAGGCTTGCCCATTGAGTCTCTGTCTAGTATAGAGTTCCGTTTTCTTTTTGAAACATATGGAAATATATTGTGCAAAATCTGTCAATTATGAACTTTGTTACTGCTTGTAGTCGGTCTCAGTGTATTATCAACATTCGAAGTATGTATGATGGACATGATGCAGAAGCTGAGGTTCAGTTAAATGCTGCCACCCTGACATTTGTTGACATTGCTGGAGCAGAAAGAGAGAAGAGAACTGGGAATCAGGTAAAAGATTTTGCGGATGCAATGTCTTGGATTATTTTGATATTGAGCAATCACGTAGGTACATTATGGCAACTTGTTAAACTCAATACTAGAAATATTAATCCTGTAAGCAAAGTATGGGGTGACATCAAGTTGGCAATTAGCCTTTACAGTTAATAGGCTAAACAAGCTCACTTGTGGATGGAAACACGGAACACAGTGTTCGTAATTGTTATTGGCTTAGGTCAATTCAATTGTTTTGAAGGTTTAATCTCAAATCACTAGAATTTGGGGAAATTCGAAGTCAGCTTATGTGATCATAAGTTCATAACACAATTACTTAGCCGCAAATTACATGTATGCAATGATGATTTGCCTTGTGTTCGTCATTTTGCAGGGTGAGAGACTGCAAGAGAGTAATTTCATCAATAATACATCCATGGTCTTTAGTCTATGTTTGAGAGTATGCAATCTGACTTAAGATATATTGTCTTATAAATATGTTGCTTACGATTGATTCTAATTTCCTCTCCTGTTTTGTTTTTGCTTCCCCTCTGCAGTCCTTATTGGAGCATCAAAGGACGAAGAAACCATTGCAAAAACATTTCCAGAGCTCTTTGGTACAACTTTCACCTTTCATGATAGCAGTTTGCTAACATTTTTTGTTTACATTGAATCAGTGCAACCTGTATCGAGTTAGGTCTCTTTGCATTTGGAGTAGTTACTGAAAATGTATCAATCTTTTGACAGCTAACACGATATCTGCGTGACTATTTAGAAGGAAAGAAGCGGATGAATCTGGTGCGTTTTTTTGCTTTAGAATTGAAATTATTATTTTTGCATTTTCCTTGGAAAAATCGAGATGGCTATAGCTAATATTTTATGCAAACAATAAACAGACTATTATCCTTGACAGTAAATAATATATTGTATTCTGTGTTGTTTGCTCCTGTTGCAGATATTGACAGTAAAACCAGAAGAAGAAGATTATGTCGATACTTCCTACGTTCTAAGACAGGCTTCACCTTTTATGAAGATCATGTACTATTCATCGTTTCTTAAATGTTGTTCAATTCTCAAAATATTCCCAAGTATTAAGTTTATGTTGACTCCAATTCAGGTTCAATAATGTTGAGGAGTCATCTATTTCTCTTGGTAATAAGAGGCAAATTCAGAAATTGCCTCGAGTGGAGTTGCCCAAAAGAGTGAAAGTTAAAAGAGATGACACTTCTGTGGTAACTATTCTGCTTTTATAAAATGCTACCTCTATAATTAGTCTACTGGTAGCAAACTGCACAGTCAATCGAGACTGAATATGCCATCTGAAGAATTAATCTTTGAAGCTCATCAGTATTATTTCTAGACTAAAGGAAGTGTTTTTATTTAACATATTCTTCATTTGCTTGTTTGCAGAGTGAGGTGGGAAAGCAGAGTGAGGTAGGAAAAGCAGATAGTGAAGATTGTCAATCCTCTAAGAATGGTAATTTGGCAGTATCTTCAATGTTCTACTTTGCTTATGTACTTCGTTTACGAATTTATGAGCACGATATATTTGTATTGCCGAACAGATAGCAGGAGTGAATTGGATACTGAAAACTCCGAATGTGTAAAATCAGTTACTGTTGACTCTAAGGACAAAGACAGACAAAATCAGATACTGCTGCATTTTTCTAGAGCTATATGGAAAATTCTGAAGCAATCTAATGCCAAAATTAAGGTATCCACTAAAAATAAGTGATTTTCAGATATTTTGAATTGACAAAATTTTGTTGGTTCATTACAGAAGTGAAGAACCCTTATTACTGTCTCGCACACAGGTAGCGGAGAGTGAGATCCAGACTCTAAAATTGAATCTAGCCAATGAAAAAACAAGGACGATGGAACTGGAAAAGGAACTTGAGAGCTTGAGGGCGAGCTATACATGTGCTAACGTGGACTCCGCTAATGTCACCTCAGCTCAAATAGATCGTGATGCTCATATCGATATTGCAGATGTACCAGGAGACAGCGAGACTAGTAGTTCTGTTGAGGTTGTGAAAATTACTTTATCTTCAGAACTTCATCTGGTTGATAGATATATGAATTACGTAGATCTCTTTATAAGGATACGTGTAGATAAATATTCACTGCTTCTGCTCTATGCAGACCGAGGAAAGGTTACATTCAGCTCCTGTTGACAAAGATGAATGCAACAGAAGTTCCAACGACTGGCAGACACCTATAGGACAGCCACAGGTGATTTCTTAGTACATGTTGTATTTCCTTAATCTATTGTATTGAAAACTTCTGATTGTAATAGTTAGCTTATATTTGACCAGATCAAGCATCCTGTTTTGGCTGATTCAAGTGCTCTTTTTGATTATGTCCTTCAAAACTTAAATACTACTGCAGAGGATACTATCACAGTTAGAATCTACTATTCTTGATTTTCTATTGTTTTCTTTTACCCTTTTTCATATGAATTATTATATATCAGCTTCACTATTTCTGGGTTTGATTTTGTTGAGAATAAAGCTAGCAAGTAAGAATCTGATGGAAGGCAACGTATTTAAATCTTGCAGACACGTCAGGTTATAAAACTTGTTGATCCTGCTGTCAACAATTTGGATCTAACCCAAAAAACATCAGATGAGCATACTGATGAGGTATTGTATCACAACAGAATCACTACTACTCAAGCACAGATACATATTTACAGTGGTGCTGAACTGTTCCTTATGCAGCAGCATATAAGAAACAATGAGGGAGATTCCATGGATGAAAATCTAGTATATTCATGTGTGGAAAAGGAGCAAGACTTCGAATCTATTTCTGGGTTCGAGTTTTCTGATGATGTAGCTAGACAAGAATCTGATGCTACAGTAAGGAAGACTCTTTTTATGGTAATGTCCTTCTTAATATGGAAGAGGGGATTCCTAATGCAAGTTGAAATTTGCAGATTGGTGAAGTAACAGGACCTATTAGCGATGGCTTCACTGAGTGTCAGTTCATTAATAGCAGCTCTGATGACTGCACTGGAAAGGTATAATGCCAACCCACTGTTATAACTCATACATATTCGTATCTAGTGTCACACAACTTTATTTGTGCAGCAGGCTAATAAGAACGAGGTTGAAATTTGTGGGGAGGAAAATCTTGGAGGAGATTCGGAAAATCTGGGATGTCTGAAAGTGGAGAATGACTGCCCCGCTGCAAATCTAGAAGGTTTAGTAACTTAGTTCATGCCATCTCTAATTTTTCATCGTCCACTTCATCCCCTTTGTCTATAGATCTATATCATATCAAAGTTGAAGCTAGTTGTTTTTTACTGGTAATCTTTACTTTGCATGCTTCTTAGTTGAATAGAATTTTGTAGGTTAAACCCTTTAGAATAGCACAAGCATGAAATTGACCATTAGCATTGAGATCAAAATCTTAGCATTGTTGAAATACAAGTGTTTCTTGGTCCGTGTTCTATATTTGCACTTGAATGTTTTAAGCTTGCAGGTACAGACAGCTGTGCTTCATTCGTTAAGCAAGAGCAGCTACTATTAGACGAGAAAGACCAGGTTCGTCTGTTGCCCACATTCTGGAATAATCTATTACAACTTTGTTTCTGTGTTTTGATTACATCGGTTTTTTAAGGTTATTTTGACATGCATGATAGAGCAGCAGCTAATTATTGAGTGCATGACGAGTAAATGGTTTTTAGATGAATAATCAAAGTGAATTATTAGACAAAATATAATGGACTTCTTCTTCCCTTTAGGTATCACGAAATCAACCTGAGTCAGTTACAGAAGCTTCAAAGCCTGTTGATGAGCAAGAAGTCAACATTCCTAAACCTGAAAAACCAAGAAGGTATTGGCGATGGTCCTCAGGACCTCAACTCTTGCTTTGTTGCCATTCTTTTAAGTTCTTACATTGATCAGGGCTATCATTTTTATTTTTTTTAATAATAATTAATAATGTGCAGGAGAAGGCTAGCACCTGCCCCTTCTTTGTTGATTCAAGATGTTAGTTCTTGGGACATTGAAGAAGAGATCGAAAAGCCAAAGAAGGTATCTTGCCTAGACAGGATTCCAGTGGATGCCTACACCATGAGAAGGAAACACTTACTAATGATTGATCTCCTCTTGCAGGGAACTAAAGGAGCTAAAATGTCAGACCCAATGAGAACCAAGGGAACCACCATTTTACTTGAAATACTGGCAAGAAATCTTCAGCGTTAACTTAATCTCATCTAATTGTTTGGCTTTTGTTTACTTGGAATCTAACTACAGATTTATACTTGAATGCAATAAATCAACATGTTAAGATCTGTTTCATATACCGAAATTCAGAATCAACTTTTTTACAACACTGATGCAGCAAAAGGGTATTGCATTCGCCTTACTACAACTATGTGCTATTGTGCCGCACCAAAGATCAATGAGTACTACTGGCATCATCTATTCCAACTTCCATGTCTGTCTTATTGTCGTATAAATGTCAGGGGGGAGTAGCAGCAGTGTAGCATGTTATCCGTACTTCTGAGCACTCATATTAGTAGTCATTGCTGCTAGTACCTCATCTCTAACGCCAGGAATCTTGATCACCTATCACACAGAGCAAAGAGCAAAATGACATCTCTTTTGTGAACATTACTTACATTGATTAAAAGCCCAATAAGCACATCCATGTTATTGTATTTTATAACAACGAAAATGGCCAAAATTTTGTATAAAAAAAAAAGAAACCGACCATGAATCGTCATTCGTCTGAGTTTGACCCAGAAGCAGTTGAAGCCACTCTCTTCTTCCTCTCCTCCTCATACTCCAAATCATCAGTTGGCAACTCATACCTGCAAACCGGGCATGTGTTCCTCGATGCCAACCACGGAACGATGCAGTCCCCATGGTATCCATGGCCGCAAGGCAACTTAGTTGCAATCTCACCTTCATTCACCAGATCCTTACAAATCGCACACAGCAAAGCTTCCTCCTTAGACGTAATCTTCACTGTTGGCAACTCTGTCAGGGCCGCTTTGGCTGCCGGTGGGGCCCCTCTCCTTCCCCCTTCACTCTCGGCGAGATTCTGCAGCAGCGCCTGGTACCCTACGTCGTCAACGTAATCCTCGGGGCTACCGAAGTAGTGAGTGGCATCTGGAGCTTCGAGGTGCAGCTCAATTGAGTTGTCATCTAAGCCCATCAGAATTTCTGCCCAGTCGAGGATTCGGTTGCGTCCAGTCCTAGCTCTGGTGGCAAAGTCGCGGATCCGATGGCGGAGCAAGTCACGTCTCTGCCGCCTGAGCACGTCCTCACTGAGCTCCTCCCTGGTCTCTCCGTTTACGTTTACAGATCGGGTTTCTCCTTCCCCATCACCGTCCCCTTCTGCTCCAGCCTCAACACTCGCGTCCTCCTCGTTCTCGTCAGCATCGTCACCATGCTCGTCCTCATCGTTGTCCCATCCATCGAGCTCGATTCGGAGCAAGTCTTCGTCTGAGGGAGCATCTGATTGCGAAGGAGGAGGAGCGTCGCCACCCTCGTCCCTAGCCGCCTGCGCAATCATCCGGAGAACCTGGATCAACTGGGAGCCGATGGACGGATCATCGAGCAGGAAGTGATCCGAGGAAGGCGGCGTCCGTTGAGACGGTTCGGCAGGGATAGATTCAACGACGAACCCATTTTTACACTCGACGCAGATGACGTCCGTGAGATTGTTGCTTAGGGTTTCGACGGAGACAAGCTTTTCGCAGTGATAGCACCAGTAATCGAAAACGGATTCGCCGTTGTCGGTGGCAGGCTGCGGGACAGACGGCGATTCGGCCATCGAGCTTGAGAGGCCTGGTGAAGGGGCAAGCCCTGAATCGTTTGGTGGAGAGAGAGGGGAAAGATAGACAGAGAGACCGAGACGGGCAATGGATAGGAGGCTGACCAAGGCGTCTGGACTCTGGAGCAGAACTTTTTTTTTTTTTTTTTCCGCCAAAAGAAACTCAGTATATTACCGTATAAAAGTTTGGGTTCGAGATTGCTCCCAAATACATTTCAATATCTATATGCAAAATTTTCAATAACGGAGATGGGGTTGGTTTTCCCAAGCCCAATTACACATTTCCACATTGAGGTGTTTCGCTAACTAGTCCGCCGCCCGGTTTGCGTTTCTAGGTACCCTCGCCCAAGTCAAATAACCAATGGAGGCCGCCAAATAGAGATTATTTTGAATAATAGTCTCTATTTGCCAAAATTTGGCGGTCCCTCTTACTTGATTAATAACGACCTCCGAGTCCGATTCAAACACCATCGACTCCCATCGGTTTTCTATGACTAATTTAACCCCTTCATAGACCGTCATTGCTACGAGCTATTATTCCTAGCCCACCTCGACTCGTGACTCTATCCCAGGAAGCATCACATTTAACTTTGATGCTTCCCACTTCCGGCCTGGACCAGACACTGACCTCCCTGCCCTACTCACCTGAAGGACCTGCCATGTCAATGGCTCGGTTCTGCAGCAGATTGGATTTCTGCTGCAGGATCTTCGATTCTTGGGTAAGCTTATTCGCTGTAGCCACAACAAGGTTCAACCCAGGTTGCTTACCTTCGAACACCATGGCACAATTCGCCTTCCAGACGCACCAGCATGTGTTCAGCACCGATGATCACCGATCCTGATTCTGGCGTATGTCGGGCCCTTGGTCAGCATACCGTTTCAGCAACCAGCTTGTAACATCTGAACAATCATCACGGATATTAAGCATACCAGTCATTTCTAACCATACCTGACTTACCCAAGTGCAATCCCACTACAAGTTCTCGATCGTTTCTGGTTCGTTTCACATGGGACAGCTCGAGTCAATCGGAATCCTTCTTCGCACCAGATTTGCATGCACCGCCACAACGTTTGATAGCAACTTCCAAACAAAATTCTTGACTTTTGGGAGTGTCTTTGAGTTCCAAACCCTGAGCAGAACTTGGTTTAATGATAGTAATACTAGTCTATGGTCAGCTCTACGCTTTGATTGAACGGCTTGATCGAGCGGTGCCTATATTATTTTTTTTGGTAAACGAGCAACAATATTACAAACAATTAGCTAAATAACATAATTTCTGGGGTTAAAAACTAAATAATTACCCGAACTTTGGACGTTTTACAAATAGTTACCCGAACTTTAAATTTTCAAAAATGTCTACCTAAACTTTGGACGAAGGTGCAAATAACTACCTCAAATTTGACAAATGGGTAAATCGTTACCTCCGTTAAATGTGAACATAAAATGAATGGGTAGAACATGATTGGTTCATAATTTTAAAAACTATATTATTTCCTTAAATACTAAAAAAAATAAGAAATATCTTAAAAAAATGGAAAATTAATAAGAAAAATATAATTTTTAATATAATTTTTGTATTGAAAAATATGAAACAAAATTTAAAAAACAAAATCATGTTTTTTATTTCATATTTTTAATAAAACTATTATATTTAAAAATCTTATTTTTCCTATTAATTTTCCAATTTTTTATAGAATTTTTCTGATTTTTTTAGTATTTTAAACAAATAAATAGTTTTTAAAATTATTGACCAATCATGTGTGACACGTCATTTTCCGTCCATATTTAACACACAATTTAACAATTATATCTATTTACCCCATGTATCAAAGTTAAGGTAGTTATTTTAGAAAATTCAAAGTTTGAATAACTATTTGTAAAATGTCCAAAATTCGAGTAACTATTTTGTATTTAACCATAATTTCGGACTAGTCTAGTTAGTATTTTTCTTTCACTATCAAAAACATCAACTTCCAAAGAATCTAAACATCTTGGAGGATTCAGAAGAATAAAGGCAACATCTTTAAGCTCAATCAGTCAATTGTCTCCTTAACTAAAACGTTCGCTACTCTAACCGTCATCTTCGAGCGGTCTATTGAAGTATGAGCGGCGTACGTTAGATATGGTTAGATGGCAGATCCGAAAAAGACCGAAAAATTAAAATAATGGAAAAGCTTTGTCAAAAACAAAATTGTAAGGATGGGCCAACGTTACCTCATACTATTGAAGGGATGTATACTTAGCCCTTATCTAACAAAAGTCGTTTGAAATCACTTCTCTCCAGTAACACTTCCCCTCAGATAAGTAACTTTACATTATTAATCTTATTAATAAAATAAAAAAAATGGTAGGAAATTGACACCCATACGGGTTGCTAGTGCAAACCGTAAAACGATCGGAGACTAAAGTGTAAAGTTACAAATATTGTAACTTTCTCGGGGCCTATAAAAGGACTCATTTGGCTGCACATATTAAAGACATATACAACAATACACAATATATAAAATAGAGATTGTTACACTCCCGAAAACCTTACAAAGATGCTCTAGTCCGATTTGGGTAATACTCCGTAGAAACCTAAGGTGCGCTCCGATTACGTGACGTATCCTTTCGACTGACACGCCCCCGTCGTGACTCCGAACCACCGTCGATCTTGCACGCTTCCGCTATCACACGTCGAACGATGTAAGTATAATTTCGTATAACGTTGTTTGTCGTTCTAACGTGCTATTTCTCGTGCATGTATCTCGATTTCCAACTTTGGAATCATACCCTAAGTTCGGTCTCCGGCATCGTCTTCGTGACGGTTGTTTTCCCCATCGATGAACGTTTTGTCGCCCATCGATCTCTTTGGGCGTTCACATGACACCTATGCTTCAGTATGTGTTGTAGTGGTCGTTGGAGTGACCTAAAATCTTTCTCCCAACCTTAAAGTGGACGTCAAAACTCTATCTCAGGTCGCCATCAACCAAGGTCAAAGCCTCCTACTGCCCGCCAAGAGAGTCAAACCTCTCAACTCTGATCCCACAAACCGACATCAAGTGTATGACTACGATATCCCGCTTATATCGGGCACATATTCTATAAAGATTGCATAAGGTAACTGCAATATTACGTCATAATCGTAATATCTGCTATCATAATCTTTACCGGCACAATATTCACACAAATATTCAGTTGCCTATAACAGTTTGATCTCCTAACTCTATAAATACTCTTGTTTTACATACGTTCATTAGGTTTTTTGAGTTCATACACACAGTATACTTATTTAAGCATCAGAGTGAGACCTAGAAACACCCCCTCTGTTGCGATACCCTTCTTGCATGTTTATCGGAGCTCAGGCGAAAGCGCCTGATCATCAACTTTTTGACATTCAATTCACTGTCAAGTCAACACCTGAGAATCTCAGACCCAACACATTTCATAAACTACAATCCGACCACCTTGGGTTTATATTGATTTTTGTTCCTTTAAGAGTATCTTTTTCATATATACACATAATTTGAATTTAATCATTTTGATCCCACTGTTAATTTAACGTACAATTTAATTAACTTTCTTATATATATGAAATTGTGAATATAAACATTTGATATATTCTTAATATATCTTAACAATAAAATCATTCTCGCCATTGATGACATTCTGTAATTGTGTGGTCCGATCGAAGGTATGAGCCGATCTTATGGATTTGAGATTCAAGTCAAGTCTCCATCCCAATTGAAGACGAGGAACTTATGGTTATGAACTTATGGTTATAAAGTTGGTGCGTGTCTGTATTTCTCTCATTAAAAACAACACTTATCAAAGTAGTTGGGACGGGAACAAAATATTAAAATAAAAATTAAAAAAATAGAATCGACAACACCGAAAATTCCCAAGCAAGCAACACCTTTTTCGCATTTTTATTTACAAATTATATATATATACATTTATTTATATTTTATAGAGAATAATAATATGTAAAGAAACAAAGAGAAGAGACTCAAGACATCAATTGAGAGAAGAGCAGGGGCAGGGGAAATGAAATTAGCAGTAGTATATAAACTGATAGTTTATTAGTTTTACAGCCAAAAGTTATACTATGTGGAAGCTAGACCCCTGTTCTTCTCTGAAAATACAAACGAACTCCATTTCGTAGAATTTTGTTCAAGAAAAGACGAGACGAATAGCGGAAGGGGCAATCTTCAATTTCGGAGAAGTGTAGGGGCTGGTTCAGGAGGATTTTACTTTACCTAATTTCTAACACGTCCCTATAGGTGTGGAATAGAGTTTCACAAATCAACAAAGGGAGCGGCGGCGGCAACGGCCTGTGGTTGCTGCTGAGGAAGGCGGAATCGGACCTGTGAGGCGGGGGACTTGACGGCGACTCCGTGCCAGCAGATTCCTCCCTTACACATCTCGTGTACGTGGTCGCTGAGCACAGCGTGCTTGGCTTTGTGGGAGACGTCCCAGGCTAGGGTGGCGATCAGGGTGAGACCGACAAGTGCGGTGGAAGCGATGAGAACGAAGGCGCCGCCGAAACTACGGCCGAAGAACAGGCCGTAAATCTTGATAGTAGCAATTACGGCAATGAATATCGTGGTGAGGTTGCCGACCACCGCGTCGGATAAAGCCATAAACGGCGCCTGGAAGAAAGTGGAGAGACAGGTTAAAGCTCGAATCTGAAGGAAGGGTTTAATAAAAGCTCCGTTTGTTATTGCGGATGTCGAGGATTTTGATGAGATAAAAGTCAATAAACGGCGTCGTTCTCATATCATTAAACTAATATAAAAGTGAAAACATTTATTTATATATATATAATACGATTATTCGTCATTACTGCTAGAGTTATTATTGCATTTGTAGTACCTCAGATGAAGTCATCTTTATAGTTCCACAACGGTCCAAGCGGTATCACCAGCAATTGCTTCGGAGTTCGGAGTAAGGCATGTTCCAAAATTAGTTGGATAAAAAAAAAAAAAACTTTATAGTTGCCCAAGATATTTCGAATGAATCTAAAACTAGAAAAGAGAACGCCCCGCTGATTTGTACAGGCCACCAATAGTTCGCCACGTGTAGTTATGTTAGTGGTTGTACGGTGACCGCGCGTACGTTTATCTTGGCTCAGACGAAGTTTCGCTTTAGGGGAAATTACACAGGTTCACCCTACACTAAACCTTGGGAGCACCTGTATCATAATAAACTTCATATTGTAGCAATTATTTGCCCCTTAATTCTTTAAAGTTGTCCATATGGATGATTTTTTTGTCATGGATTCTGTTGAATGTCGAAGAATCAGTCATTTTTGACATAACACATTTATAAATACATAAGTTTAACTTTAACCTATTTCGTATCTAACACAACGTTTATACTTTTCTAGAGAGCTAATAATTGTATCTACATACATAAGACTTGTAAATATACATACAAATATGATTAATTATACATGTCTAATATTTGAATTTATTCCCATACATATTTTTTAATCACAACTTATAAATTTAAAAATTTTATTATAATTAATCTTTGGAACTTTTTTTTTTTGCCTAAAGAACTCCGTATATTACCGTAAAATCGTTTGGTTTCGGGATTGATCCCGATATATTTCACTATCTATCTGCAAAATTTCCAATAACGGAGATGGGGGTTGGAGGATCCAAATTCGATTACACATCCCCATATTGACTTGTTTCGCTAACCAGTCCGCCACCCGTTTTGCGTTCGGTGGTATCCTCGTCCAAGTCGCACTTCCAATGGAGGCCGCTAATAAGAGACAATTTTGAATAATCGTCTCTATTAGCCAAAATTTGGTGGTCCCTCTTACTTGAGAAATAACGACCTCCAAATCCGTCTCGATGATCACCGACTCCCATCAGTTCTCAATAGCTAACTTGACTCCCTCATAGACCGCCATAGCTTCGAGGAAATCACTCGATGCAGCTGTAACTTGTGAATGTTGTGCAAGTGACATACTTTATATATATATATATATTCTTCACAAAGTTAATCATTCTATTATGCATATTACGTTTAATATGTTTATTAATCATTTTATAATCGTATCTAAATTTTAAAAATACTTTTAAGATATATCTATTTACTTACAATGCAATTAGAAATAATGCAGACCAAATGTGACCCCTAATTGAATAGTCCATCAATATTGCTCTATCCTTCACACATAGTCCATCAATAAATAATTTAATAATCTGATACACTGCATTCTCAATCTTTATATTCACAATACGCAGAACCTTCTTGAGAATATGCTGGTGGAAGTTGTCAGCGAAGTCTTCATTTAATTATTGTATTTTTTTTTAATACAAAGAAGAGATTTAAAAGATGTGCTCATAAAAGGTGACACATCTAATTCCAAATATGGATTTTATGTTATCATAATTTATCTATAGTAGTAAGGGAAAGATGATTTTGGTAATAGTCACCTGAAAATTTACACAAATACTCTTTAATAATCTAATTAGTTTATATTTATTATGACTATTTTGGTCATTTAAATGTCTTCATAAACATATGACTTTATAATTTAATGGTTTTAAACAAATATTTGCACGAAAACTCGAACATATGACTTTATAATTTAATGACATACGTATTAACTAACTACACACGTATGCAATGCAACATTACAAATTAAACAATATGATAATTATATTTTACAATCCTTTTTTTTCTTCTCATGCATCAGTTTTTTAGATCTATATATATATCTATATTATTAATGAGAGATGAGTTTTGTAACAGTCACATGTAAATTCACACAAATACTTCTTAATAATCCAATTAATTTATGTTTATCATGACTATTTTGGTCATTCTAATATTTTTTTCAAAAACTTATAAAAAATAATATATGTACGAAAACTCAAACATATAACTTTATACATTAAAGACATACATATTAATCAGTTTCACACGTATGTAACATTACAAATTTTACAAGATTATAATTATATATTTCTCTATCACTATCCATCCATCATTTCTCATGCATAATTTCTTTATATCCCGCTAACAAATGAAATTATATTTTCATTTTATCGGACATTAAGATAATAGTGAATCTAAAAACTTAGATCATTTATAAAAGTTGTAATTCCATCTACAAACGAGAGAATTTAGATTGAATTAATATGTCAAATATGCATTATCTATTATTTGAAGCAATAAATAATTAATATGTACAATATAATCAAGTTTAAATTCTAAATTAGAGTGGAAGAAGAAATCTCATTTATTATTTATCCGATTTTTTTAATTAATTTAATTTCATTATTATATCTATTATTTTATACAATTTTACATAATAATGATAATTGTATATTATGTTCTCAAGTCGTCATTTGTTTTGGGTAATTGTGACTTTTCAATGTTTCTACAATTATATAGAACTTTTTCTTCAAAGCATTATCTATTCTTTCCAAGAAGTTCAAGATCTTTTAAATTGTGAGCATTGTCGTTATGAAAATACATTTCATCTATAAATTTAAATAATTAAAATATAATTAAAATCGATCAAAATTGACATCTATTTATATGTTGAAGATACATAATCTATCACGAGAAACAATTAATACAAACAAATTTTAAAATTTTAAAAAATTAAAACCAAATTGAAAGGAGATATTTGATTAATGTATACATTTTTTATAATGATAATTATGTATTATAGAGTATTTTCAAATAATGAGTAGATTTTTTTAGTATTATTAATATTAATGTATAGATGATTCCAACTACCCAAAGTTGTTAATATTATTACTCTAAACTAATATCATCCAAATTTTAGGCATTACATGTCAAGCAAAAACAACTAAAATATTTTACTACAAAATTAAAATAATCTCAGTTATGTGTTGAAATAATATTGATGAATTAGTTAAATATAAAAATCAATATTAATTTTCATGGTTTATTATTTATTATCTTTACAAAATATTTTTAGGATTGGTCAAATTTAGATTCTATGAGTATTTCTTTACTTAACCCTACATTCCAAACATATCTAACATTAAAATACGAATATACTTAACTCTCAACTCTATTTTATGAACTCTAAAAATATTAACGTAAACAATAACTCTGAAAATAAAAAAATAAGGAAGAAGTTAATCAAATATCTAATTTTATTTTTTGGTGCAAATTTTATTGGTAATTTCTTGATGTTGTCACATAAGATTTTTTATAGTAGTCGTTTCATAAACATGGTAGTGACATTGTTAAGATATCTTAAGAGTATATTGAATGTTTTCACTAACATGTTCGAACTTATGAGATAGTTGGTTAATTAGTGTGTCTTAAATCATAGATAGTAATAATGTCTAGGTTCAAATCATGGGGATGTCGAGAGTATAATACCCAAACAAAGGTCGGATATCGAGAGTATAATGCTTAAAGAAAGGTCAGATGTCAAGAGTTTAATACTCAAAGAAAAATCGGATGTCAGAAGTATAATACTCAAAGAAAGGTCGGGTGTCGAGAGTAAATACTCAAAGAAATGTTGGATGTCAGGCGTAAAATACTCAAAGAAAGGGCGGTCGGATGTCGGGAGTAAAATACTCAAATACTTAAAGAAAGATCGGATTTCTCCTGACCTATAAACAAGGTGCAAAGTCAATTTTCTCCAAATATCAACATATTTTTTATCATATTCTTATAAACAAATATGATAAATATTTATTGTGCATGAGGTGTTGGTATGAGAATTAAACATTTGATAAATATATATATGAAATTAAAATATAAATAATACTTAACTTACCCATAATCTATGAACTCTGAAAATATCAAAGTAAAAAAATAAGGAAGAAATTGATCAAATATCAAATATTATTTTTTGTGCAAATTAGTGGGAATTTCTTGATGTTGCCATGATAGATTTGTAATAGTCGTTGTTTTATAGACAAGGTAGTGAGCGTGTTAAGATACCTTAAGAGTATATTGAATGCAGTCATTGACGAGTTATGACTTATGAGCGTACGTCTTAAATCTCAAATGGTATGAGCGCATAAGACCGAATCCTAGGGAAATTGTCGGGGTGAAAATACTCATAGAAAGTTCGAGGTTGGTATGAATACTCATAGAAAGTTCGAGGTCGGTCATTAACGATAGTTGGTATGAGATAATATAGTATGACATGGTATGTGAGTGAAAATTACTCATAGAAAGGTTGAGATATAGCATTAAGCGATAGTTGACGTTATCATGGTAGATTTGTAATAGTAAGTATGAATACTCATAGAAAGTTCGAGGTCGGGCATAGAAAGTTCGAGGTCGTGCATTAAGCGATAGTTGATATGAGATGAGATAGTATGGCATGGTATGAGTGAAAATACTCATAGTAGGAATATAAGTGACTATAAACAATGCATAAGGTCAATTTTATCAAATATCGATATATATTTATTTGATCATATTCTTAGTAACAAATTAATTATATGTTATTTTCTCACGCATACTAACAAAAATAGGGAAAAGTATGAAAAATATGTAACATGTTTGCCTTCGGTGGTAAATGTGGCCCAATGTTCGTTTTTGATGTAGTATGTTTGGTGGTGTATGTTTTTGATGAATTATGTTTGTGTCCGTTAACAGCTGGAATGCCTTGCACGTGACTTTTTGTCTGTGGGAAATTCCAAAGATGTCCCTGACTTCTTCACCTATTATATGCAGATTTTCTCCTCCATTGAAGCATTCAGTTTCTTCTCCAAGAGTCTTCTCCAAGGTGTTCGTCGATTCCCGAAGTCTTCGGCCCCAGATCAGAGCTTATCTACCCTCAAATCAAATCGTATCACTCGATCATCTGTCTCTAGTCTCTGCTCCTCTAGCTTACTCCTTCTATAACAATGGTCGATTCGAGTTCTTGAATTTCGGTTCATTTATGTTGCTAATGCTGAAACTTGACGAAGATCTGGAATTATCTATGGACTAAGTTGAATTCGGAGCATTCGGGTTCACTCTGAATCGAATTGCATTTCTGTTAAAAAATTAATTGGGGGAAATGTTGCTTTCTAAAGTACTGATCTACATGAGGTTTTGGTTTATGCTTCTTATTAGGTTGCTAAAGATCCAACTGGAAAAGACATCAATGCTCTTGAGCAGCACATCAAGAACCTTTTGAGCCCATCAACCCCATTTTTCTTCAACACCCAGTACGATCCATACAGAGATGGTGCTGACTTTGTCCGTGGATACCCATTCAGTCTAAGAGATGGTGCCCCAACTGCGGTATCTCACTGTCTATGGCTCAACATTCCTGACTATGATGCCCCAACCCAACTGGTCAAGCCTCGTGAGAGGAACACTAGGTACATACATTTGTGCAGATTACATGAACTGCACTATTAACAATTTTGTAGTCCATATAAATTTGATAACCTTGTATTGTAGGTATGTTGATGTTGTCTTGACAATTCCAAAGGGGACATTGTTCCCCATGTGTGGTATGAACCTCGACTTTGACCGTGAGTTGATTGGTCCCGCCTCAATTCACTGTCTTTTTGAATCTTCACCTGGAAGCAATCGTCCCAAACACCTCCATAACTAATACTCTGTTAAATTTTAATATCGGGGCCGAGCCACACCCAAATAGCAACCACATTATACAACTCGGGTTCCATCCTAAAACCAATTGGTGATAGGAGGAGTTAGCCTTGTTGTATATATGGTGTCCAAATTGGGTTAATACCACCGGTGTGGTACAAAGGTCACAGTGAAATTTCAACACTCCCCCGCACTGTGATACTCAGATTATTTATTTTTAAAGGCACGGCACCAGCACATTTTTATTTAGACGGGTTGGGACTCAACAAATCCCCTCTCACGTCCAGGTCCGACCCGAACTCTGGTACGTTGAGTAAACAGGACACAACAAACCCACATCGGGTACCCACAACGGGAAACACCCAACACCGTCAATCGAAACCGAGCTCTGATACCATGTTAAATTTTAATATCGGGGCCGAGCCACACCCAAATAGCAACCACATTATACAACTCGAGTTCCATCCTAAAATCAATTGGTGATAGGAGGAGGTAGCTTTATTGTATATATGGTGCTTATTTTTAGGAGGAATCACCGGTGTGGTATTCACCACAGCACAGTGACTTCAACACTCCCCCGTTTTTTTTTTAAGCAGTATGAAGAAATCCATGTATTGGTGAAGGAAGCTTGACAGAATTCAGCTTACAAGCTGCATTTCTTTTCCTTACGTACATAATGCAGAACTGGGAATGAAAAGAAGCAAAGAGTTTAAAATATCAAAACACACCCTAAAGTTTTAATGTAACTAACTTAGGACCTAATAGTTTTATACTTCAACATTCATCTTCACTTCTCTTATCTTTTATTCCTCCTTTTCAATCTCCCTTCTATGTAAATTCTTCATTCCAAATCCCTGAAGTAGTCGTTCCGTTTGTAGCTTTCCCAATGCCTTCGTCAATAGGTCCGCAAGTTGCTCGTGAGAAGCCACATACTCTGTGCGAACAATACCTTCTAAGATCTTGTCCCGAACAAAGTGGCAATCGATCTCGATATGCTTCGTTCGTTCATGAAAGATAGGATTTGCCGCAATTTGGATGGCGGCTTTGTTATCGCAATGTAGGACTGTTGATGTGGTCGAACCGAAATGAAGCTCATCTAATAATCCACGCAACCAAACGATTTCGGAGACCGCCATTCCCATACTTCTATACTCGGCTTCCGCACTTGAACGAGAAATAGTTGATTGTTTCTTCGACTTCCAAGAAACCATAGCACCTCCCAATCGTATGCAATATCCTGTTACCGATTTTCTTGTCATTGGACAAGAAGCCCAATCACTATCACAATAAGCAACCATGGACCTAAAATCATTCTTCTTCGGAAAGAACAATCCCAAACCCGGATTTCCTTTTATGTACCGAATTATCCTCATCGCCGCACTCATATGAGATACCTTAGGATTGTGTATGAATTGACTCAAGAGATGTACCGGATAGGCAATGTCCGGTCTAGTCATCGTTAGGTAGAGAAGACATCCCACGATCCTTCTATAGCGATCCCCATGCTCGAGTAATGAGTCTTCAACTTTTCTCTTGGAGGATGTGTCATGCTCGTGAGAGGTCAACTTGACGTTTTGCTCTAGAGGAGTGGTTACGTACTTTGCATTGTTTAATCCCGCATCCGCAATTAGCTCGAGAGAGTATTTTCGTTGACTAAGCACGATTCCTTCTTTCGAGCGTGCCACTTCCAATCCAAGAAAGTATCGCAATTCACCTAAATCCTTAAGCTTAAAATGATGCTTAAGAATTCCTTTCAACTCATCTATCATCCCGATATCCGATCCCGTGATCATCAAGTCATCAACATAAACTAATATGTGCACTTGATTTCGACCCGAGAACTTGCTAAACAATGAATAATCAAATCGACTTTGAGTGTATCCATTGCTCAAAAGACAATCGGTCAATTTTATGTTCCATTGTCGGGAGGCTTGCTTTAGGCCATATAGAGATTTTCGAAGTTTGCATACCTTCTCCCCTCGCATACTCCCATCACCGAATCCTTGAGGAATCTCCATGTATACATCCTCATCCAAGTCTCCTTGCAAGAAAGCATTGTTCACGTCCATTTGGGAGATGGACCAACCTTCGGCCGCGGCGATTGATAGAATGGTACGAACGGTAACCATCTTGACCACCGGTGAGAATGTTTCGGTGAAGTCGACACCTTCCTTTTGGGTATATCCCTTTGCCACAAGCCTAGCTTTGTATCTCTCAATGGTTCCATCCGAGCGATATTTCACCTTGTATACCCATTTACAACCAATGGGTCTCTTATCCTCGGGTAAACTAACCAACTCCCAAGTATTATTTTCTTGAAGAGCGGTAATTTCTTGTTACATTGCCTTGATCCATTTACCATCTTTAACGGCCTCGCTAAAAGAACGAGGTTCAATTACCTTGTCCAAAGCGCTAAGAAAGCACATATATTCTCTTGAAAATCGCTCGTAGTTCAACGTGTCAAATGATAGAGCATAATCTTTATGCCAAACGGGCGGTCCTACACGACGAGTTGAACGCCGAATACCCACATTCGTATTCTCCTCCTCCAGTTTTGTTTCTGCCTCATGAGTTGGAACATCCTCAGTTGTTCCATTGCCTAAAGACTGCTCTTCATCAATGGCGTGAGTACCTACTGCATCATCATGTGTCTGCGTGTGAACCGGATATGTGTCATTGTGTGGTAGATCAAAGTCTTCACCAATGGGAGTAGGAATGACAACCTGAGGTTGAGCTCCCTGCAGTTCCGTTAAATGCTCACGATTCCGGAATGAGAATATATGTTCTTTGAATGTGACATCACGAGAAACAAATATTGATCTCGTTTCTAAGTTCAATAGGATATAACCCTTTTGTCCAACAGCATATCCAAGGAACACGGCTTC
The DNA here is from genome assembly GCA_946814005.1 of Chamaenerion angustifolium. NCBI lineage: Eukaryota > Viridiplantae > Streptophyta > Magnoliopsida > Myrtales > Onagraceae > Chamaenerion > Chamaenerion angustifolium. The sequence goes on along the minus strand of OX328277.1, from coordinate 4,756,203 downwards.
AATGGATCGAGGTCGAAACTTGTCCGAGATATTAGTATCCATTCCAAAGCACAAGCACCCAAAAGTGCGTAAATGTCGATAGTCAACCGGATTTTGGTGTAGGATCTCATAGGGAGTCTTCCCATTCAAAACCGATGATGGGGAGGAATCACCGGTGTGGAATTCACCGCAGCACAGTGACTTCAACACTCCCCCCGAGTTTGTACATGAAACTGAGTTGAATTTGTATTTTTTCAGCTTGTCAACTATATTATGAATGCTCAGCACGGGAAGATGATTGATGTGATACTTAACGAGTTCAGAGAGGAGATTGGAGTAGATAGAGCGATGATTAATGAAGGTGAAGCCGGTACAATAGTCGAGGAATGAGTGGAGCTTGCTAATGGGTGTGTCTGTTGAACAGTGAAGCAGAGTCTAGTTCAAGCTCTTGAGCAGGGAAAGGTTGTGTGTACCTCTCTTAGCTCTCTTGATTTTGGTATTTCCTAATTGATGATATACAAGTATTGGAGTTTTTATGGTTGCATGAACTGGTAATTGAATGGCATCGCCATGCGAAATTTGTCATTTTGATTCTATTCGTCCCTGGCTAAGTTGTTGCATTACAGCAGTCAGCATACACTAGAAATAGGCATACAAAATGCTGATGATTAAGCTTCATATGCTTGATAAAGATGCAACTTCTATGGTTATTATCTGATATTCTTCTCGTGTTGGATGAGAGAAGATTGGCAATGTATAAGTCCGGTGATTGGAAATCTACAAAATAAGAAGCAGATTAGAGGTGTGGAGATTCAAGCTGAAACACTACGAACTATATTTTGTGTAGAAGTGTTAGTTTAGCTGTTTGGACAGAAATAGCTGAATCTGAAGCACAGTAAAAACTTGAATTTACCTACATACTCCATTCGAATTTAATTTTCTTATTGATAAATCCAGAATTTGGAGAATATTTCCTTGGAAATGACTGCCATGAAATGCATACTGTGATTCCTTTCCTTTTCATTCCAACTTTTATTTTGGGGTCCTCCATAGCCAATGTGGAATAACCATGTCTCGTTTCGTGGTCTGCTAGACAGGTTCGATCATGTATTACTGAAATAAGGGCATTTTTGTCTTTGTATCTTAAGAAAACGCATGTGCAAAGCACGTGACGGGATTTCCGTTTGAATCAGACGGCCTGAAGACGGAATGAGGCGATTTTTGATGACGTCCAAACATTAGGACTAAAATTTAAAATTTTAAACTTTAAGGGGATTCTTAAATTCGGTCCAAACATTAGGGGGCAAATTGACAATTAACCCTATTTTTAATCAAGTATTTAATTATTGTACTATACTAGGAGTTGCAAGACAAACGACGACAATGTGTACACGCGTAGCGCGTGCTTGAGTCTATTATTAATTGAAAAGAGGGTTCATAACTTTTTTTATAGCAAGATTGAATTTTTTATTTATTGAGTTTTCCTATTAATTTAGTGTCGGTCACTAGAATTTATAATAGCTAAAGGTTCCTTAACTCCTTATTTTTCCATCCTTCTTTTATTTTGTTTTTCAATAATAGCCTGGCTTGATTCCACGGAGGCCTATCCTACTGAATATTCCACTTAATTTAATAATATAAAAGTTATTTGGAGTCCCTGGCAATGCATTTTTACATATAACTATGGACGAAGTTAAAATGTTTATGAAGTAGAGGTAAAAATTAAAATAATAAATAAATGAACTAATTTTTTGAAGGAGATTAATATAAGATTTTCAAAAATTAAATAAAAAATTATTGCACTATTTATAATTAAATTCATACAACATTAAAAGTTGATGGGATAATAACTCTGCATCCAACTAAGTTCTTTTCTTCCCTATTCAGACCAATTACAGCTCTATAACTTGGTATCTTGCAATGAAACAGTGTCAGCACATCGGCTATTCTACCCTTCGATCCCACAAAACAACTCTTCCATAATATAATCACCTAAAAAGCAAGCTGCTCACTTCAACTAAAAAACCTTGCCCACTACAAAAAAAAGGGATTGAAACAAAGAAAAATGAATCCTCTTCCTCCTTGACTAACAGCTTCAGCAACGTGATAGCGTATTTACCCTTATATCCCCCAACGTGTGTTCCAATTCATCTGAGGAAGCTGAAAGTGCCACCTGAGGGGAGTCCGACAGTTTCAGTTGCTCCAGCCTGTGATTGATGAATAACTTGTAGACTATCTAGAATATCTTAGAATATCCTAATAGTCTATTTTGTCTTTTAGTACACCTATTCTGTTAGGAATAAGCTGGAAGCTTCTCGACTGAGACGTCTTCTTTAGTCTTAGATATAAATATCCTACTGAGTCATCTTTCTCCTCTAATGCTCTACATTGTATTCAGTGTATGGGAGATCCCTCGCTCTCATCATTGTAGTTACATTGTTTGAGTTGCTATAATAAAGTGAGATGGCTGATAGTATTTGATATGGTATCAGAGCAACTGATCTTGGTGAAGTAAGTTCTAATCAAAGATGGCAGAGGAGCTGGCGTTTGTAGCTGAGGCAGCTGATGAAGCTGTTGGTGAGATCAATCATGCAGATCGATTATATCTGCATCCGTCGGATACAACAGGTACTGTGATAATACCTTTTCCTCTTCTTGGATCGGAAAACTATCAGATGTAGAGTAGAGGTGTGGCAGATGCTTTGCTGGTTAAAAACAAGATGTGCTTCATTGATGGATCTTATTCCCGTGAGTCGGTTTCTGTTAAGCATCGATTCAACTGGGATCGTTGTAACGCTATAGTGAAGGCATGGATTGTGAATTCTGTTTCAAAGGATCTAGCAAATGGATTAATGTATAATCCAACAGCACAGTCAGTTTGGAATGATCTGAAGGAGATGTTCAATAAAGTGGACGGGACTCGAATCTTTCATTTACGTCGTGAGTTATATCACTCGAAGCAAGGTACGCAGAGTATAACAGCTTTCTTTGCTCGTCTGAAATTGTTGTGGGATGAATTAGGTGCGATAGACATTTCTCCCTGTAATTGTGATGAATCCACTAAATTTGCTGCTAGAGATAATCAGAAGCTGTTTATTTTTCTGATTGGTTTGAATGAGACGTATGCTAGTGTGCGTAGCAATCTGTTGATGAGACAGCCTTTGCCTACATTAAATGTTGCATACTCTGTTTTGATGCAAGAGGAAGAGCAGAGATCCATGACTGGTACAATAGTTGATGATCTTATTGAAAGTCCTACAGCTTTATATTCGTCTAGACCGAATTTTCAGAATCGTTCAGGTGGTGGAACTTTTCAAAGGGATAAACGAGATTGGATTTGCACATATTGTGGAAAACGTGGTCATAAAATTGATGATTGCTGGAAGAAGAACGGAGTACCTGATAGTGTGAAGAAAAGGTGGAATGTTTCCAGTGCGAACAATGCTGCTGCGTTCAGTTCATCGCAAGATAATGATGCTGCAGGTGATTTGTTTGTTTCTCATCCATTACAGGATAATGATGGTGTCATCAGTCGTCCTTCTGCTCCATTAACCTTCACGAAAGAACAGTTAGATCAGATCAAACAACTTCTGCAAAAGGATGTTGGTCTGGTGTGTGAAGCCAATGTAGCACGCACTTGTATGGCAGGTACAAGTTCTTTCTCATTTGTTACTGATTCCACTAAGCTGTTGGAGTGGATTATCGACACTGGTGCCACAGATCATATGACATACTATAAGGATTGTCTATGTGATCTGGTTTCCAATTGTGATATGCATCGATTTGTTCAGTTGCCTAATGGACATAAATCTGTGATCAGTCATATTGGTTCTTTTCGCTTGACTAAACAGCAATGTCTTCGAAATGTGTTACTTGTCCCGGATTTTCATTACAACTTGATTTCTGTTTCGAGACTTACACAGGACCTTCATTGTACAGCCATTTTCTTTTCTGATCTGGTTGTTTTCCAGGCCCTCTCAACTGGGATGATAGTGGTGATTGGTAAGCAAAGAGGTGGCCTATACATATTAAGCAAGTTGCAACACGATGTGGACAACATGGATTCGGTTTTCACGCAACAGAAGGTTCAAAGTGTAGCTGTTGTGGTAGATGGGATGATGTGGCACAAAAGACTTGGGCATATCCCTTATCAACAACTTTTAAGATGTGTTAGCAATATATCTGGGACTAAAGATCTTGAATGTCGTGTTAAAACTTGTGTTGTTTGTCCTTTGGCAAAACAATCCAGATTACCGTTTGCAGATAGTATTTCTCATGCCACAGAGGTGTTTGATTTAGTTCATATGGATCTGTGGGGTCCTTATAAGATTGGTACAATTGCGGGATATCGTTTTTTCCTTACCATTGTTGATGATTGTAGTAGAAGTACTTGGGTTTACTTAATGGATTGCAAATCAAAGACCATTTTGCATATCAGATCGTTTTTACAACTGGTTAAGACACAGTTTGGCCGATCGGTGAAAGTTGTCCGTAGCGATAATGGAGGAGAGTTTGTGAATGATTTGAGCAAACAATTATTCAATACTTTTGGGATTGTTCATCAGACCAGTTGTGCTTATTCTCCACAACAGAATGGCCGCGTTGAACGAAAGCACCGACATCTTCTGGATATAGCAAGATCTCTGAAGATACAAGCATCCATTCCTGATAAGTATTGGGGATATTGTGTTGCAACAGCTTGTTACTTGTTGAATGTTCTTCCTTCAAAGGTATTGGATGGGAAGTCTCCTCATAAAGTGTTGTATGGGAAGACACCTTCACTTGAACATCTCCGCACTTTGGGTTGTTTATGTTTTGCTGTGGATTTGGCTTCTCGACACACAGATAAATTTGCACCCAGGTCGAAGGCAGCAGTGTTTATGGGTTATTCTACTACAAAGAAGGGATATATTCTGATGGATATTAAGGATGCTGTTTTCTTCGTAAGTAGAGATGTATTGTTTCATGAGCAGGTGTTTCCATTTGCGATGAAAAGGCAAGAAGTTCTTTCTATGTTTCCTCCAGTTATAGTACCTCCAGATGCAGAATTCTTATCCTATTTGAATTCTTTACCTGTTGTGCAACATTCTCCAACTTCACCTACCACTGAAGTTCCACAATCCACTACAGAATTGATTATAGAAGATCAGCCAGAACAACTTGCTGAACTATATGATATGCAGCAACGTATGAATGAAGATCCAGAGACAATACGTAGATCATCACGCCCACGGAAACCGCCGATCTGGATGAAGGATTTTGTTACAAGTTCTTCAAAACCAGATTGTACTTATTCCATCAGCAATTATGTCAAGTATGATCATTTGTCCACCAAGTTTCAAGCTTTTCTGGGTTGTAGTTCAAAGATACAAGAACCTGTTAGTTACTCTGCTGCTATTAAAGATCCACTGTGGGTACAGGCTATGAATGATGAAATTACAGCCCTTCAAGAAAACAAAACGTGGGATATTGTAACTCTGCCTAGTAACAAATCTGCAATCGGGTGTAAGTGGGTATACAAGGTTAAATACCATTCGGATGGAAGTCTTGAACGATATAAGGCACGACTTGTGGCCAAAGGCTATACGCAGAGAGAAGGTATGGATTTTACTGAGACCTTTTCTCCGGTTGCTAAGATGATCACGGTGAGAATAATCTTGGCCATCGCAGCAACTCATTCTTGGCAAATCAAGCAAATGGACATTAACAACGCTTTTTTGCAAGGTGATCTGTTTGAGGAGGTGTACATGGACATACCTCAGGGTTATTCTATGGAACATGATACGAATGCAGGAAGGAAAGTGTGTCGATTATTGAAGTCGATGTATGGGTTGAAGCAAGCTTCTCGGCAGTGGAATATAAAGCTTACCCAAGTCTTGGTGAAGAATGGTTATACGCAAAGTAAGTTGGATTACTCTTTATTCACCAAGACACTCGGATCAAGAAGAGTGTATTTACTAGTATATGTTGACGATCTCTTGATTACGGGTACTGATATTGGGATGATTGCTGATCTACAAATGGTTCTGAAACAGAATTTTAAACTTAAGGACTTGGGAGATCTTCGGTATTTTCTTGGCTTGGAGGTTGCGCGTTCTAATGCAGGCTTAGTCATAAACCAACGGAAATATGCCCTTGAGCTTGTGGCTGATGCAGGTTTGGGAGCGGCTAGACCAGCTTCCACACCAATGGAGCTGAATTCCAAGCTGACTACAGCTGAATATGATGAGTCTTTTGGTTTACACAGAGATGATTGTTTAATTGATGATGCAGATCTGTATCGAAGGTTGGTTGGGAGATTGCTTTATCTGACTATGACTCGACCAGATATTGCTTATTTGGTCCAGCATTTGAGTCAATTTGTCCATAAGCCGAAGAAGTCTCATTTTGATGCTGCTATCCGAGTTATCAGGTACGTTAAAGGAAGACCAGGACAAGGTTTGCTGTTTCCGTCACAGAACAACTTGTGTCTTTCCATTTATTGTGACTCGGATTGGGCTTCGTGTGCATTCACTCGAAGATCACTTAGTGCTTACTGTGTGAAGCTTGGTACAGCTGTGATTGGATGGAAAGTTAAAAAGCAAGCGGTTGTTTCTCGCTCGAGTGCTGAGGCAGAATACCGCAGCATGGGTATGGCTGTGGCTGAGGTAGTTTGGGTACGTTCTCTAATGGAAGAGCTAGGATATATGCAGATGAAGTCAACCGAGTTGTATTGTGATAACAGTGCAGCTATTCAAATCGCCAAGAATCCCATGTTTCACGAGAGAACAAAGCATATTGAAATCGATTGTCATTTCATTCGTGAAAAGATTCAAGAAGGCATTGTTGCAGCAAAACATCTGAAAAGCAATGAACAGGTAGCTGATTTATTTACTAAGGCGTTGGGAAGGGCACAACACGAACGTCTGTTGCAGCAACTTGGTGTTCTGGATATTTTCTGCCCAAAGAAAGTGGACGTAAACATCAAGCAAGAAGATGCGGATGAGCGGGATAAAAATCAAAATGTGGATGGGGCTGTAGATGGGATGGATGAAGATCACACGATGAATAAAGAAAAGGGGAGTTTAGATCAGGGAGTATGTAGACTATCTAGAATATCTTAGAATATCCTAATATTCTATTTTGTCTTTTAGTACACCTATTCTGTTAGGAATAAGCTGGAAGCTTCTCGACTGAGACGTCTTCTTTAGTCTTAGATATAAATATCCTACTGAGTCATCTTTCTCCTCTAATGCTCTACATTGTATTCAGTGTATGGGAGATCCCTCGCTCTCATCATTGTAGTTACATTGTTTGAGTTGCTATAATAAAGTGAGATGGCTGATAGTATTTGATATAACTGTCTGAGCAGTTGAGAGACTGGACATTGTCTGCTGAGGTTGATGGACTCCAAATGCTCCATGACCCGTGAATTGTTGTCCCTGAGGAAGGTTGTAGACAGAGTTACTGCTGCAAGCTGTTCAAATCTTGGCCTGGTTCAGAAATCCACATAGCAGCTGGAGCTTCACTCTGCTAATTACAACATTTTGCACATGTTATTTACCAACCCGATCGAGAAAATTAGCAGTTTTGGCAATTCATGAGCTAGATAAATGAATGAAATTTTGCTACCACATTCAAAAAGAATCTTTTTGGCAAGAACTCACCCACTAATCATACCCATAACTAAATATTGGATTACGTCCAATTCTAACCAAACAGTCAAGTCTCTAGTTTAGGGGTTCAAGAAACAAAATGCATGTCAAGGAAAGATACTATTACTAACCAATTGTGCAGAGGAATATGCCTGATTCTCTTTCAGCTGAGAGGCAGCAATGTCCTGACTATTGACAGCGGTTGCTGTTGTAACAGCAGCAGGAGTGGAACTGTACCTCACCACAAAGGTGGGACCATACGCACTATATTCAGAGGGTATTCCAACAGGAGTGTTGTTTCTGGGCTTGTACATTGGATAGGGAAGCTTGAGGCCTTGCTGAGCAGCTGCTACTGTTGATGCCAGATACATGTTTCCTGCCAAAGGCTGTTGTTGAGCAAACGCATTGTGACCCAACAGTTGGTGCATCTGTGGCATGTAGAATGGTGCAAGATAGTGACCGTAGGGCATGTAATTGTAGCCTAAAGGATAAGGCTGCCTGTAGACAGGAATTTGCTGCGGAGACAAGGGCGAAGAAATCTGTGCAGACAGTGTTGGACTAGCGCTTGAATGAGCTGATGCAGTACCGTTCTGCAACATAGAAATGGATCATTAGAGAGAAAAAAAAAGTTCTTTTTTCCTCCAGAAAAGACTATATAATTTTTCAGGTGCTAAAAAATCAATTTTTCATATAAATAATCATGCTTTTGGTGCTAAAATAAAGAGTAGAATTTTGCATACGGCATAAGGAGGGCAAGAAATGCCCTGGGGTTGAAGCTCGAAACCTTCCGTTTGCAGAGTTTGGTCATTGAACATGGATGGTAAGAAACCAAACATATGGGGACCATCTTGAACCATATGGTTTTGAGAGTCCTCTGGAGGAGACAATAGAGTATTCTGCTTTTGATCATCATGAGTGAAATTATTTTCACAAGGTGAAGGCATCTCGTCTTGCACAATAGATGAAGGTTGGCTATGATTGCTGAAATGGATCAAAGAAAAATGTCAGCAAGGATACCAATGCCTCACGCCGTGTTGGATATGTACTGACATGTAGGGTACAGCAAAAACTTACACTTGAATATAATAATCGAATCGCATCAACATTCAAATAACTGTCTTTACATGTTATAAAAACAAATTCTGTTTAAATCACTTGGAAAGCATGGATAACGGGCAGTAGTAGATGAATTTGGATTGAGTTGTATATCTAGGTAACAGAAAAACGCTATTTTTACCTACCTAAGAGAAGATTCTTCAGTACTCCCATCACTCCCCTGAGAAGGTTGATCAGTTGGCTCAGCATTGTCGATAAAACTGGAACCAAAGCTTCCAAAAGTGAAGCCATTAGCGAAGGAAGAGACTACAAAGTGGTCCGGGAAGGTGACATTTTGACTATCAGAGATAACCGAAGTAGGTGATGATTGAGAGCTAGCTTCAACACTCACTGATGCAACTCCAGATGTAATCACTGTATAATCAACATGAATGAGCAAATTTAATTCAAACAACATTAACCAAAAGACTATATGTGCAATTTTGTATCACCAAAAACTATCAAATTTACCTTCTATTGGAACAGAAGCTTCTTTCACAAACCCATCATCCATTTTTGCAGTTTCCTTGACAATTAAAGGTGTTAACAACTGAGAGGCTTCAGCCTTTTCAACTTTTTCAGCCTTGCTAGGAACCTCATTCTTCACGGAATTTCCAGAAGCCACTGCTGGAACTACATCTTCCAGAATAAGAGTCTTAGCAGGACCAGATACTCCATTGGGTAAATGAGACGGTCCATTTGCTGCAACAATTGAAGGCCTAAAAGAAATAAACCCGCATTAATTAACAAAAAGAATCAATAATACAAGCTTAATGGTCAGATACTAAAATTTGAAAGTGGGTCTGCTCAATTACTTGATCACATTAGTTGCTGTAGTATCTTTGCTTTTCTGCTGAGATGAAGCAGTCACAGAATCTCTTTCCAGGAAGCCATTGCCTCTCTTTTCTTTTTGAGCTGGTTGATTCCTAACACCACCTGCATCACCAAAGAAATTTAATTTCACAAAAAAAATTCAGATAAACTATCATAGAGGAAATACAAATCTGAACTGTAAGATTAGTACCAGAGAGACCGTTTTTCCAAGAAAAGTTCCGATTGCCCCGGGCCCATCGTCCTTGATTGCAACGTGTCCACTGGGAATCAGATAATTTGCTATTGGAATTCTGTTACATGTAGGAAAAGGGAAATCTTTAGTCATTACATATCCTTAAATGAAGACCAGGAAGTGGGCATCGGCTTCAAACAGGTATTATAGATGAATTTTACCTCCCTCTTCTTTTCCCTTTTGCTCTTGAATACTTGAAATGTGTCTGCAGAGACAATAACATACATTACAAACGAAGCCAGTTAGTATCCACCAGTGTGAAAGCAGCAGTTTTGAATATACAAAAGCAGCAATTTGAAGAAACACCCTGTGGCTGTTACACATTGGAAGAGTAGTTGAGTTTGAGGTTTAAGAGTGTAATCATGAAGAATCTTTTGTCCCGAACAAAAGAAAAGGTAATAAAATAGCTTGACAGAGTTACAATTGTAGCAACCCCAGTTGTCCATGGTTGAGAGTAACAGATCTTGAACTGGGTAAATTTGAATACACAAAATTAATTAAAACAAAAAAAAACAGAACAAGTTCATATAGTTACAAATTTTATGCATCACCATCAACAAAGATGAATTTCTGCAGTTGTCGGCATTCACAACAGAATTATCTTCTGCCACAAGACACCCAAAGCACAAAATTATATTATTCACAGTTTCAAGCTAACGGATGAATCTCGACGGTATAGAGTTGGTTCAAATAAATGTACTATGAACATAAGTAGTCACTACCAAACCCCCCACAGAATTCTTCCCCGAGTAACATAACCAGCTCATATGCCAAATACGAAATGTAGCTTCAACTATTAATTTCCTTCTATATAACACGCAGTAGCAGATTTAAACGATTCTCGCAATCAAGTTAAAGCTGAAAACTGAGTGTCATTTCATTAATAGTGAATATAGCAGAAACCAACATAAATTACAGCTGAAGACCCCAAAATGAAAAGAAATTATATAATAATATTGATATACACACCAAATAGAGCCCAAAACAGTACGCAAGCCCTCATACCGTCACAAGAAGTCCGGCGACCGTGACTTACTGAATACAGATCCTAAGAGACGAGTCAGAGAGCTGATTACAGTACCTAAATACAAGAGCTTTTGAGCAGTGTCGTTGGGATCCATAGCACATTGCTTGAGCATTGCGTAGACATCCTCGTCGGTGTGCTGCTTCCCGGTGGTCGCCTTGATCTCTCGAATAATAGCCAGTACATTCTCCGAGATCGGAACCCCAGAGGAGACACCGTTGTCGCTCACGCTGCTCATGTTTTCTAGAGAGCGGAGAGTCCGACAGAGAGTGTCACTGTCGAATGTATATGTAATCTATATATATACACTATTATTATTTATATAAAAACCAAAGATTAACCATAACACGGGAAGAAGAGAGACTGTGATGGAAGGAATCAACGGGAGAGAGAGGACACAGGAGCAGCCTCTCTCTGGCTTTGCTCGAAACTGAGGAAGGTCTGTATTTATTTATTAGTATTACATTAGAAAATAAATACATTAATTGCAAAAAATATTTTTTTAATAAATAAAATATAAAACGACGATATCATTAACTTGGTGAGCAAGTTTCACCATCAATTCAATATTTAATTTCTCTCTAACTATAATAGTATATGGAATAGTTTTTACCATTAATTTAGTATTTCATATATCTATGTATCTATTTATAATAGCATATGTACATACAATCAGTATATAGGTATTTATTTTCCTATTATCCCTTATATTTACAGTAAAAATAAATTTATGTATTAATAAGATCACTCCTTTTTCAAACTAGTAATTTATAACATATCAATTTACCCTTTAATTCATATTGATTTTGTTAATCTCATTGGCGAAGTTTCTTTCACGGAATTCAGAATAAAAAATACGAAATAAGATATAAGAATATGAAGTTATTTCTTTCGTGAAATTAAATTGAATGAAATAAGAAATTCTATTTTTTTTTTGGAATTGTATACGGAAAGAGAATTGAATGTGATAAAATGACATATTTGTCCCTCATTGTATATGTATACCTCTTTGTATATGTTTAGTATATAATACATATAATTTGTATTAATTAATTTTAAAAAAAAAAACTTAAATAGAATTAACTAATAATTTAAAAATAATAATAATAATTTATTTAATTAAATTTAAAGGACAATACTTTGTATCTCCATAAATTCTAACAACCACAATATAATAAACAAAAGAATTTGACAACATATTAGAATATTGGGCACCATATCTGAATAACATAACAATAACATAAAGCCGAATATCTGAATCAACATAACAAGAACAACATTAGCTGAATATCTGAATCAACATAACAAGAACATCATTATTTGGACTTTTTACACACTACATGCATACTCCAATAATGGTGTTATTCGAGGCACCATAAGAAACGCAGAGATTCACATACTAGAACAATGAATAAGGTAACATAATGTGAAGTGTCAGATTTAATTGATGCTATATAGAGCTGCAGGCCCTGAACTCTATGTAGATCGTGCAGATATTTCTCTTCTGATGTTTTATAGAGCTACCCAAGAAAAACAAAATCGGTACATATACTAACTTAGGAGACCCAAATACAACAATTCTTGCAACCAGATCCAAGCTTGAACTTCTAACGGCATGAACAATGGAGCAATTTAAGCACAACATCAATGTCTCAATTTCTTAAATGAATTAACAAGAAACAGGTTTAATCACGAAATTCTACTCGAATTCTACACAAAAAAAACAGGTTCAACCCATATCGATTCAAGCACATCAACATCTCGAAGAACAAAAATGGAAGTCTGAGCTAAAATCAACCCATATCTACAACACATAATCAACACACGATTCCATGTTGACAACAAGAGCAGTCAAGAATCAATCACGAATCCAGAACTAACAGCATCAATCACACACAACATCAATCACGAACAGGAAATCAACTTAAAACGGCATCAATGAACAAGAAACCGCATGGATTCACATACCAGCATCACTGACAGACTCCTAACTAATGAATTCGAACAATCTCTCAGAAACACGAACACATAATTCAATTTTGGGTTCAGCACGAACCCAGAAACGATTATGGGTTCAGCAAGGAAAAGAAGATCTTCACGGTGAATGAGAGCAGAACGGAGGAGAAGAAGAACGAGAGCATGCCTGAGGAGAAGAAGAGCATTACAAAGAAGGAGAACTTCGGTTGGAATGAAGAGCGGGGAGCTTCGGTTCAGTTAATGAGGGCATTTTCATCATTTTGCCTCATATTCCGGATTCGTAGAACGCCCGGCTTATAAAATTCGAGCATTTTGGACGGAATGTCTAATTCTAGACCTCTAGGATCCCGTAAGCCGAAAATTTTCAATTCCACGAAAATAACAACTCTTACGGAATTCGTAACACCTATTCCATTCTACCTATTCCATTTTAATTCCGTGCATAAAAGTAACAAAATAGATAAATTTATTAAAAATATATATATAATTTATACAAACAAATACAATGTATATTTTGTAACAATGAAAATGATTTTTTTTAAAAAGAAAAAAGAAGAAAACCTTCCAAATCAATCTTACAATTTTGGGGAAAAATATGCCCAAAATGTTGTTAAGAGCGAATTCAAGTTAATTAACTTGGTGAGCAAAGTTCCAAATTATTTAGCCCTTATCTAACAAAAGTGGTTTGAAATCACTTCTCTCCAATAACACTTCCCCTGAGAGAAGTGATTTTACATTATTAAACTTATTGAACTAAGAAGAAGAAATTTCCATCTGTTTTTCAATAAATGTATGAAAAAAATAGTAATAATAAAATAGTAAAAGACAATCAATGATGAATACATACCAACAAAACTACTTCGTCTATTTACAACGGTTGTGTAACACATCACAATAATAAGATGATAAAAGAACAACCATTAGAACTTCCATTGCAAACTTACTTTTACGTCGCTACTATACATAATAATGACTTTTCACGTCATATCATTTAGGGAAAAAGAACTTGGAAAAAATAAAGCATGATTTTATGTGCTTCAATCAAGTTTCTTATATAGACGGTAGCAGACCCCAACAGAAGCTGCGGCGAAAAGAACCGACATAGCAGCATAAGTATCATCTCGTTCCCAAGTTTCCAACCATGTCGGCATATTGCAAACTTTCCTAACCCGAGACCCATCTTTGTTGCTATTTGTTCTTGACAATACCTTCTTCCCTATCTTTGACTTCACCTCATTCAAATCATGATTTATGGATTTTTCTAAAGTGTTTTGACAACATGATTGTCCATTGCTGCAAAGACGAACTGTATCCTCGAATGAATCACTAATACCTGAATTGGATTGCTTAGATTGTACCACCTCATCGTAAATCTCATTTCCTTTAAGAAATGATGACCTGCTCAATCTCTCTTCTTGTGATTTCTTCTGCTCTTCTTCTGATAGACTCGTCTGACCCCTACCATTTGTTCAAAACCAATATATATAAATAACGAAGCACCATTTTTATGCAAAGACATAAATGTTATAGAACACGTCATATGTACAATCGCTTCATCACTTTTCAGCATCTAAGACACAAATAATAGTCAATTACAACATTACCTCCATAGTCTGTCCACAATTTCTCCTTTCAGAATATGTTTCTCAATCAATTCAGGAACATCTTCAGGAGCAACGTAACCATACCTATAAAAAAAGAGAGTAGAAATTGAAAAAAAAAATGCATAATAGAATATATAATACATATGGAGAATTAGAAAGCAATAAATATACCAATGGCCTGAGATTACGCCTGTCGTATCACGCCCAAATATGATCACATTTCCGGCATATTTATGGCCACCAATGTGAGAACAGGGGCTTGCCGACACATTACCTTGAAGAGAACGTAATTCAATCTCTTCCCTAAATCTAGCTACAAGGGACGGTCCACATACCCCACAACGTCGGTCTCGAGATCCATGTGAACATATGAATACATACGATCCGTGAAGAGTTTCAGGATTTCCGGGAAGCCATTCACCATCTTTGACAAGTACTTCTTCGACGAATGTCTCAACATCAAAATGAGTCAATCTCCTGCATTTTGATTTATACACTAAGTGACAGTGACACCTTTTTTTTTTTTTTTTAATTTGAGTATTAAAAAACCATTAAAAAATTAACTGGACTCTTACTACCTGTATCTTATCATGTCTGGAAAGATCAATACGTCTCCATTTGATGTCTCTGTACCATCATGTCCTTCGCATATAGTTAAACGGGTCTGTTGATTTTTTGGAAAAATTGAAATTGAAACATAAGAAGAAAAAAATAGTTACAAAGTTATATTTATAAGGAGAAAAGTGAATAAAGACAAATGAACTTGAAGCTAACAAATGATCCAGTCATGTATTATCTCTAGTTTGTGATATTATTGAATAACTGTTACCAACTTTAACATAATATATACGCTCAAAAACTTTCTAATAAATTTCAACAAAAAAAGTCAAAACATGTAATAATTATCCAATTGATCAAAGTCTAAGATCTATCAAATTCTCATTTGACCACCAAAGAAGCAAAGTCATTAATATATCTAAAATGTATAATGCAAAGTCTAATATTTCCGCTAAACATGTATCTGTCACCGCGAAATCGTGCACAAAACTTAAAATGTCAATGGACACCCTAATATTTAATCTTTTTTTTTTTTTTTGCCAACTCTCTAATATTTAATCAATGCATACACTATAGTGCAAAGTCTAATAACAGTAAGAAAAAATCAATTTGAAACCAACCTAAAATATTAAACCTTGAGAGGACATTGATAAGATAACCTGAAACGGTTTAAATCAGGTGCAGAGGGAAACTAATTATACTCCTCTCAAGCCAGAACTCTAAAAACTTTAGTAAGGAAAATAAACAAAATCCAGTATACTACCAGCTTTGGTCCAATGTTATTAGCAAAAACAGAAGCTAAGTTATGTGTCAATTTCAGACCTAATGTGGAAGAGTGTATAAAACACCACTAGGCTTTACATGATTCGGTAGAACTGAGAAAGGGGTATCCCGATTTCGTATTACGAATTCTCTACAGTACTCTGTCAAGACCAGAAGCTATCTTAACCCTACTCTTTCGAGATCAAAACCTTGAAATGGAAGATTCCAAAGTTCTATATTTTATACTAAGTAACCATAATTGTATGAGAACAACATGATCTGAGAATAGTAATTGCATTACTTAGTTACTCCTACAATTTCTCTTTTGTTCAGGACATATTCCAAAAAATCAGGTTTGTGTTGCAGCAGCGGACTACAGAACTTCATCTTGGGCGATTGAAATTCATCAAAAACTATGAGTAAGGAATTGTATGCCATTTGAATTAAAGAAACTTTATTGCAGTTGTGAGTGTGACCTAATTGAGAAGATAAAGCTCTTCAAGGATTTCTTTTCCTACAATGTGCATTAAGACGATAAAAGAAACTACAGTTCACTACAGAGATGTGATTCAGCAGATACCTCTCTCTCCATTTCACATTTCTTGGCTCCCACAGCAGCAGAAAGAAGCCTCGGTAAGCGATCGAACTCGGTAGTCTCAATTCTTGGGGGCCAGACCTTAGGGTTCTTGTAGCATAGAAACACGTGGCGCTCGTAGAACTGTACGGTCCCAACCAACGGGCTTTGTCGGAAATCGTACCGTGAGAATCCGTGGTCAGCGTCGGTAGCACCGGATCCATCTCCCGAGAGCAGCCCTTCGCCCTGGAAACTGCCAGAGGCGCTCCCCGAAGCTTCCAGATACGTGTCAAAGTTATCGGAGCCGGTGATTGGGGATGAAGACTGAGAAGGGTTGGTGATTGTGAAGGAGGATAGAAGGTCTTCTCGGTTACTGCTGCTTGACATTGCAGATTCCACAATCGAGGAGTAGGATTCAGAGAGAGAAGTTACAGATGGTGTGATCTTCGGAGAGACAATTTGGTTCGATACGACACTGAAGAGGACGATTCGACATCTAAGGGTTTATTTATATAGAAAATATGAAGAAAAAAAATTGTAATATAGTTGAGAATCCATAATTGCAATTTCTGAGTTCTTTAAGTATTTAGAATCGTAATTTTGGGTTATTCAAGAACTCAGAAACAACATTTTTGGGTTTTTCATATTGTGAGTAACATGTCAAACCTTTTAATCACATCATTTTAAATAACAATATCCATTTAATCACATTATAGAGAATTTGGTTCGATACGACACTGAAGAGTGAAGAGGACGATTCGACATCTAGGGGTTTTTTTATATAGAAAATATGAAGAAAAAAAATTGTAATATCCTTGTGAACCATCTTTTTTTATATATAAACTATGCTTTATTTTATTAATTTTTGGTAATTATATAAGTTTTGCAGATGCGTCCATATATGATTAGTTATGAAGTGAAAAATAATAATATAGTATTTAATATATGAATAAATATAAAAATCTTATTTTTATATATAATATTTTACTAAAATATTATTTTTTTTCAAATAAGAAATAAAAAGCTAAAATTATTATATGAATAAATTAAAATTTTCTACAAATTGTGGAAATATATTTTTAGAATTAATATTTTATCAAAAATATGAAACATAATATAAAAAAACAGTTATATTTCTATATATTGTTTTTGAATTTTAAGTATACTTTAATTTATTTGATACTTTTATAGTACATTATATAAATAAAATTAATATTTTCAGATTTTCCTATTTCTATATTTTATGTTTATATTTGCACATTTTTAAAAAAAAATCCTTTATGAAATAATTATTTCATTAAAAAATATGTAGAAAAAAGCATTTTTTTACTCTTTTTTTGTATTTGTTATGTTTTTTTATATATTTTTTGGATTAATAAATTATTTGTTTTTGTTAGGTTATCATTTTATCTATCTCTTCACATTAGTTTTATTTAACAAAAATACTCTAAAACTAACAAAATAAAATATATTACTATTTAAACTTTAAGTAGATAAGGTCTAAATTATTATCAATTAGACCAAACTTTTTACATTTTAAGTGCACTCTAACTCTAACACTAGAGAGAGGGACAAACCCAAATTTATTACAAGTCCAATTGAGAATTGAAATCATTATTATTAGAATCGAACCGACCCTCGAACGAGTGCTCGAACGGGTTAGAGGATCGATTTTCGGTTAAGTCGGTCAGAACTAATCGGTTTTAAATCTACCCAAAATGTAAGCTTTAAGAAAAAAAATATAAACGTATAAAATAGGTTACGGTTTTAGTTTTAGTAATAGGGCCCGTATGGATCTAAAATCGAATATATCACAAAGTTATTAAATACTAACATAATATAGATAATATTTCGATAATTGCTTGATATTTTTTGCTTTTTACAATTAATTTTTATTTATTGCTACGATAAGCTAAGAAAAAATTACATGGAATTTAATTCACTATATATAGAGAAGAAGAAAAAAATTACATGAAATTGCTACGATGATTCTGTTTCTGTTATCACATTTTATCGTGATATATTTCATCAACTTAAGCTGAAACTATCAACTATCCTTCTCGCCGGAAAGAACCATGGGTGGGACTAGATTAGACTTGTCCAGTTGGTTCGAACCAGTTCGACCGAACTAGTTCCAAAATCAGACCAGTGTTTTTAGCCTTCAAATAGAACCGTTCAAAATAGTACCAAAAATCCATTTCGAATCGGTTCGACTCGACTCGTTTTTTGATATTGATTTATACTTAAACTTAAATCAAACCACTTTAAACCTATATAATTTTAGAACCGGTTTGAAGCAAAATCAACTAAACCGGTCTGAAATTAAACCAAACCTAGAGATGTCTTTAATAAACCAAACCTATAGATATATTGGACTCTCGTATGTTGATGTTGGACAGGGTTTTAGTCGGTTGTGGAACAGATTTTCCATTGGTTTAGTGTGTTTTTCAGTCGGTTCAGTGTATATTTCAGTTGGTTCAGTGTTTTTTCAGACGGTTCAGTGTTTTTCAGTTGGTTCAGTATTTTTTCAGACGGTTCAGTGTGTTGGACAGAATTTTCAACCGATTTAGGTTCGGTTTGAACCAGATTATTTCCGAACCAAAATTGTTATTAAAAAAAACAGACCAGAACAGTTCGAACCGGTTTTGAATCGGTTCAACCAGACCAGTTTTTTTAGAAACAGAAAAATGTACTGTTTTTTTTCAAACCAGTTCAGTTCATAACCGGTTCATGAACAAGCCTAGACTAGATATGTCAAAATCTTATCCAACCTGTGGGCAGGCACATAGCCATAACAGGACGAGAGGGGCAATTGTCCCCATCAACTTTTGAATTTGTGTCAATTTAATCCTAAAAAATATATTTATATTCAATTTAGCCCTTTAAATTCTTACATTTGCCCCCTCTAAAAAAAATTGCTTTAACTATTTGCACTTAGACTAATTATTGCCCCCACTGAACAAAATTCTTGGTTTCGTCCCTGCCCATGGGTGATACGCTACGAGTCGTGTTTGGGTCAAGGTTTTTGACCCATGAATCATTTTGACATGACTCATGGATGACCCATGAAAACACGGGTCGAGTTTGAGTCAGAAGCATTGCTCACAGGTCAACATGTGACTCGTCCCATTTATATATTATATTAAACCATATACATGTATCAAACATCAAGAAGCCAAAAGTAATCCTAGCAATTGAAGTTGTTCACTTGATCTCGCGTGGGTCATGGAGGTCGAATGAGTCTGTCTGACTCAACCATTACCATTCATGACGGGTCATTTCGACCCGCAAGTTGACCCACCAACCCGCGTGTCAGATTTGAGTTTCAAAAACTGACTCATACTATTACACGGGTCATATTTGGATCAGAGGGTTCCTGACACGACCTAATACCGATACGACCCATGAGGAATTTTTTCAAAAACTGTTTAGTTTAAAAAAAATATTTGAAAAAGTGTATATCGAAATTTTTTTTTTAGAAAAGTATGCATACGCGCGACGCGCCTATTGAATAGGCGCATCCCTGGGACGCGCCTATTCAGTAGGCGCGTCCTAGGGATGCGCCTATTCAGTAGGCGCGTCCTAGGGATGCGCCTATTCAATAGGCGCGTCCCTGGGATGCGCCTACTCAGTAGGCGCGTCCTAGGGATGCGCCTATTCAATAGGCGCATCCCAGGGGTGCGCCTACTGCCTAAATTTTTTTTTTTTTTCGCAAAAACACCGGTCTATCAGAAACCACGTTGATTTTAAGTCTGCTTATGGTTTTCCTCCTAAATAGAAATTGAGAGATAGTCTCACGCGTATTCATAGGTCCAAACTACAAATTTTCCAACTTGTTCTGAACAACAATGAAACAAAGTTGTTTATTCACAAGTTTCGGAATGAGACTTTTCTTCAGATACACTAGGTAGTTTGACATTATCAGGCATTACTCCTGCAAAAGAGCTCTTTGGGGTTACTTTAGGTTCCTGTCCTAAATTTTCCAACTTGTTCTGAACAACAATGAAACAAAGTTGTTTATTCACGAGATTCTGAATCTTCCGAATATCTTCTGTCGTACGGTGAGGACAGAAGAAAACTGATCCCCTTCCAATGGTTAGGAAGGGTCTTGGATCAAGAGGACAGAAGATCAATTTGTTAACAAAAGGGTCTTGGATCAAGAGGACAGAAAATCAATTTGTTAACAAACCACCGAGATGATTGTTTCACGCGTTGCTTTATCCCAGTATTCACAAGTCCAAATTCCTCTACGCGCACCAAATTCCTTCATGTATGCTTTTTTTCCTACTATATGCTTACTTTTTGAAAAACATCTGATTTTGAGCCTGTTTATACGGTTTTCCTCCTACATAGAAATTGAGAGATAGTCTCTCCAATTAAGAAGAAAGTAAGTTCTCAGAAGTTAAATACTTTAGGTTCCTGCCCTAGATTTTCCAACTTGTTCTGAACAACATCCGCGATGTCAAACATTGAAACAAAGTTGTTCATTCACAAGTTTCTGAATGAGACTTTTCTTCAAATACACTAGCCAGTTTGACATTTTCAGGAGGAAAACCATTTCTTCTTAGAACTTCCTTTCTTCTTTACTGGAGAAAGTATCTCTCAATTTCTATTTAGGAGGAAAACCATAAGCAGGCTTGAACTCAGATAAAAAGCTATAGTCATTGGAGAAGCTTTACAAGATATTCGGAAGAGAGGCAGGGAGGAGTGGCTTTGTAGAAGTACGAAAGCTTCTGCATTTCCAGATGGAGATGGAAAAGAATGGTAGCCCTGAGTTGGAAGAGAAACATAATTGCTTGATGGAGTATCTTTAGCCAAAAGAAGATATTCGGAAGATTCAGAAACTTGTGAATAAACAACTTTGTTTCATTGTTGTTCAGAACAAGTTGGAAAATTTAGGACAGGAACCTAAAGTAACCCCAAAGAGCTCTTTTGCAATTATCTTCGTGACAGTTCAATGTGACGGAATTTAACCTCATTCACAACCAAAAAGGAAGTACCAATCAAGAAAAATGGAATTTGTTAGATGGGGATCGAGTAATCTCATCGAGTTTCTCAAATCGGTTGGTGTAGAGACGCATGATTAGATCTCTCAGCAAGATGTTGGAGCAATTATAGCGCGGTATATCAATGACAACAAACTGAATCACCCTACGAAAAAGAGAGTAGTTTGTGATGAAAGACTTCAATTTCTATTTAGGAGGAAAACCATAAGCAGACTTAAAATCAACGAGTACACTATGCAGAAAATCAAGAGACTTCAGATGCCGAAGAAAAAGGCAGTGGAAACCCCAAAGAGCTCTTTTGCAGGAGTAATTCCTGAAAATGTCAAACTAGCTAGTGTATCTGAAGAAAAGTCTAATTCAGAAACTTGTGAATAAACAACTTTGTTTCATTGTTGTTCAGAACAAGTTGGAAAATTTGGAGGAAACCCTGTGAATACTGAGATAAAGCAACGCGTGAGCATATGAAGAAAAGTCTCATTCCGAAACTTGTGAATAAACAACTTTGTTTCATTGTTGTTCAGAACAAGTTGGAAAATTTGTAGTTTGGACCTATGAATACGCGTGAGACTATCTCTCAATTTCTATTTAGGAGGAAAACCATAAGCAGACTTAAAATCAACGTGGTTTCTGATAGACCGGTGTTTTTGCGAAAAAAAAAAAAATTTACGCAGTAGGCGCACCCCTGGCGTGCGCCTATTGCAGTAGGCGCACCCCTGGGATGCGCCTATTGCAATAGGCGCATCCCTAGGACGCGCCTACTGAATAGGCGCATCCCTAGGACGCGCCTACTGAATAGGCGCATCCCTAGGACGCGCCTACTGAATAGGCGCGTCCTAGGGATGCGCCTACTCAATAGGCGCGTCGCGCGTATGCATACTTTTCTAAAAAAAAAATTTCGATATACACTTTTTCAAATATTTTTTGAAAAGTGAATAGTTTTTGAAAAAATTCACCCATGAGTCGATTCATGATCCGTTTTGACACTCTAGATAGGACATGCATGGGGATGATGAAGGAGGTAAATTTATAGCCGTGCAGAATTCATAATGCAATTGCTACAATATTTAATTAGTTTATTGTAGTAATGTAAATTCAAAATATATAATAATATATATTATTTAAAAATTCAGCGGCATTTTACTTTCATGTAAGAAAGTATTTTATAAATTAGAATACACTACAAAATATTATGAATCCTTATTTTGATATTAAAAAAAACATTATAGTAAATAAAAATAATAAATACATTTAAAAGTAGTATCTTATTTATCTCTTAATGTGTATACTCATGATGCAAGTCTCAATTCCCAACCATATCCTTTCGTGTTTTTCTTAGTCAACACAAGTAGGCAAAATGCCTTTCTCACATGACCTAATCACTAAACTGTTAGCTAAACTTTAATTATTTTATAATAATATACTCAAACTTTATTATTTTTCAAATTTTATCACTTATATTTTTTAAAATTGAGACAAAATGTTATCTTCGTTTATTTTTTAAAAATAATGTGTCAATTCATAATTGATCCATATTGTACAAAAACTATATTATTGACCAAAACAAATTAAAAAAATATTGAAAATTGATAAGAAAAATATGAATTTTTAATATAATATTTTTATTAAAAATATGAAATAAATAAAAATAATAATTACTTAGTGTTTTGTATTTCATATTTTTAATTAAAATATTATATTAAAAACTTAAAGTTTTCCCTAAATTTAACAGATTTTCAAGATTTCTTTTTATTTTTTTGATAATTTTTTTAAAAAATAATATAGTTTCTTTTTTACAATATGGACTAATCACATGCTATTACGTCAATTTTCGTTCAGATTTATGAAAACATGAATAAATGTAGCATTTTGTCCCAACTCTGAAAGTATAAGTAACCAAATTAAAAAAAGTAAAGTTCGGATAACTTAAGTAAATGCACCCGGATGTTTACACATGTTGGTAATTGCACCCATGATGTTTGTTATTACACTCGGATGTTTACGTTTGTTGGTCATTGGACCTTTTCGTCCATTCTGAAACGTTTTCCGTTAAATTAGACTCACGTGGTTGTCATGTGTCTGACTCATAAATGATAATACATAAACTACCCTAGGCACTTTCTGTTGATTAAGTCTTTGTATTTCTTCCCTTTTTCATTTGTCTTCTTTCTCCTTCTTCACTTTCTCGTTCGGGCGCTGCGTCTTCTCCTTGCAAGATGAGGTCTGGTAAGTACTTTGAATCTTCTTCCAATTCTTCTTCCCCATTCGCATCTCACCCGGATATGGCCTATGAGGAACCACTTTGCTATTGCGGTCTACAAACCCGTGCCAGAACAGCTTGGACCATGAAAAATTTCGGTCGTATGTTCTTTTCATGTCCGAGATACCAGGTAATGTTGTCAATTCCTTGAGTTAATTTCGAAGATATGGTCGATTAGTGTATTCCGAAAAAATGCATGTCCGAGATACCAGGTAATGCTGTCAATTCCTTGAGTTAATTTCGAAGATATGGTCATTTAGTGTATTCCAAAAAAATGAGTTTTTTTGGAAACCCTAATTTATGTTTACCACTATGCAACCATTGAAAAGGAGTTGTGATTTCTTCGCTTGGGCAGATCCACCGATGTGTGTGTATGGAAGGAGAGCCATGGCCAAATTTGTGTCAAAAGAATCTGAACTCAACAATCAAATTTCTGTGTTGCGTAGTAGAAATCAGCAACAACTGTGTGTTATAGTGTTCTTACTTTTCGTTGTTGCTGGACTTATGTTGAAGATGTAGCTACGTTTAAAACGTTTATTGTATAGTGTAAGTTATGTGCGTTGTCATTCAGTTGTACTTGATGATTGTTTAATAAATACTTTGTGGACCCACAAGTTATGTACGCTGTTATTCAATTGTACCTCATGTTTGGTGTATAGTTTTTGTTTCCACCCTTATGTTTGGAAGAAAATTGGTGAAAGCACCCAAATGTTTCGCCATGAAAATTCAACAGAACAAACATTATCCAACATAACAGACAAACCAACCTATTTAAAGAAAATCCACCTAAACAAAGGTTTACACATTATCCACCAGAACAATCAACACAGACCATGAGATCAACCTATTTAGATAATATCCAACACAAAAGTTTAACAAACATAATATCCAATAAAATGAAGTCACACAACCTAACAAACCAGAAAACGTGACTGAACCTAACATCCCACAAAACATTGCGGTCACAACATCCATTTAGTGCTTTCACTGAGTAGATCTTCGCACAAAACGGGGTGAAGTGCGGGCACCGCATACCGTAGTCTTCTTTCTTGTTTTTCCCTTTTTATGATGAAGATGGTCGATCGACCTACATAACTAGAAATGTTGAAGATGCTATCCATATCTAATTTATCGTGAATACGCAATTTACATACCTTCGGTTTGCTTCGTCTCACTGAAAACTTGACCTTTCTTGTTCTCTTTTGAGGCACCACATGCGATTCTGGTGGGTTCTTTTCTGCCTCGGCCATTGACTACATTCCAAAGAAACCACAGTAACCAATATCCTATACAAACTGAACCCTAATCTCTAACTCCTTCCTATCAAACCAAAATCAATCAACCATTATCACCTGATAAAAACAACAGCTTCTTACTCTCAAAACATACCCATCTGAAGAGACTTTTTCTGCATAATAACACTCTGCTTCCTGCTCCTCCCCCGTTGTTATGGAATGAATAAGACGATTTAATCTTGGTTGCAAACGAGCCCTTCAAGATTCTTGATTGTAGAGATCAAATTACAATGTTTGTTTTGATAGATGGCGCAATGTGTGGTGCAATGCGGAGGAAATACTGAACTGCAACGAGGATTGGGTATACCAAACATCCCACAGTTATGTAACATTCCAAAACATGACAATTGTGCTACAATGCAAAGTTTGTTTTGAAAAGCATTGTAATTTGTTACCATTGTACTTATCAACTTAAGTGATATGTCGTGTGTGACTGTGTTCCTTACAATCACGGACACCTGGCTTATTTTCTTGTGTTCATTTTGGTCTTTTAAACATGGTATCCACTGATCATGGTACCACTGCATAAATTGCCAACACAGTACTACTTAAAAGCTCTAACAAAACAGAATTAAATCAGCCATAAAATCGAAAGCAACTCCATCTTACCACCACAGGTGCAACCAAATTCCCATCATCATCTTCATCCGGCATCGCTTCACCATTAAGATCGAGTTCGGAGGATTACTTCCACTCGGGAACAGAAACCTTGCTGCAATCAGAGACCTTGCTGCAATCAGAGACCTTGCTGCAGACCGAGACCGAGAACAGAAACAGAAACCCAAACCGAGAACAGAACAGAAACGAGACCGAGCTTCTCTGCAATTTCGAAGAAGGCGCTGCAATCGGTGGTCGGACTGGAGCCGTAACGGAGTTTCTTCTTCGGAGTCACAACGCCAGGTTCGTCGTAGCAACCACGGAGGAGACGTCTTCGTCGGAGCGAGGTGATGGGTATGGAGGTTTAGGTTTTGACAACTTCTCAAATGGGGAGGGAGAAGTCGAACCGCGGTATGAAGAAACAATCGGTTTCAAAGAAGGTGGTGTGATGTCAAAAGGGTAAACTTGTCTTTTTACATTGCATTTTTTCAAAATAAACGTTCGCACATGATTACCACGTGACAGTTAACGGGTATAATTAATGTTTGGTCTAATTACCAACAAATTAAAACATACGGGTGTCATAACATACGCCAAAAAATATATGGGTCCAATTACAAAAAAAAAAAAATCGGGTGCATTTACCTACTTTACCCATTTATAAAGTCAACAAAGTATAGGTAGAGATTAGGTTATTGACCCTTAAAAATATAAGCACGAGAAAATGAATAAAATTTGTAAGGGTTAAATAACAAATTGAGCAATTGAACTTTACACAAGGGTGTAGTTTGTTAGTTGAACTATTTTCTAAAATAAATTGCTACCTGTACTTTCTTTATGGTATAAAAAGTTAACTTTACAAAATCTTCTGTTAAACTTAATGGAAAATACTGTAAAAAAAACTATTAAAAACATACTAGTATTTTAATGTGATTCTAAAATAACCTCAATCTTTATATTAATATAAATAAGATTATTTAAATTCATAAATTGCATTTTAGTTTTATTTTCAACAAATTTAAATAAACTTTTAAGAATTTAATTTAAATTTATATATTTTTTTAAATATTTCATTTTTAGTTGTTTTGTTATATTTTTTCATAACATGTAATTGATTGTAAATCTAAGAGTTTAATATTTAAAATTTTAGGTCATTTTATCATTATATGAAACTTTACAGTATTGTTGCAATTTTCAAAAGTAAATTTTATTAAATTATAATTGAAATTTTGACGGATCTAAACAGTATATAAAAAGTTTAATAAACAATTTGCTCAAAAAAAGAAAAGAAAAGTTAAACTATCAAATTGTGCAGTAGTTTAAGTTAGCAATAATAATTGACCAACAAAAAGAAGAAAAAGGTTAGTAATAATAGACTGCACCAACTCTATATAAACAACCATGGCCGACAGATTCCTTAATATTATATACGCTAGAGAGAGATGAGGGAAGAAGACGAAGGTGGTCTGTTCGAGACAAGGAGAGCAAAGGGAAGACTGGTGTATCGAGTGTTTGCAGCTACTGTCTTGCTTGCCATATGCATCATCTGGTTCTATCGAGTCACCCATGTTCCGACCAGCTGCCGTATCAGACGGTGGGGTTGGATTGGTCTTCTTGCGGCTGAGCTATGGTTCGGGATGTATTGGATCCTAACTCAGGCCTCTCGGTGGAACCCTACCTACCGCCACACCCTGAAGGATCGCCTCTCTCAGAGGTCAGTAGTCTCTCTCTACTATGCATCTTCTTCATCCAGTAGTTTGATTTCCATTGTTATAAGTCAACGTACGTGATCCTGAAAACAGATACGACAATGACTTGCCTGGTGTGGACGTGTTCGTCTGCACGGCAGATCCTACGATCGAGCCGCCGTTGATGGTGGTGAACACGGTGCTATCCCTATTGGCTTACGATTATCCACCGGAAAAGCTCAGTGTGTATCTCTCCGACGATGCTGGGTCTGAGCTCACCTACTTTGCCTTATTGGAGGCTTCACACTTTGCAAAGCAATGGATACCCTTTTGCAAGGAATTTAAAATTGAGCCAAGGTCTCCTGCAACTTATTGGGATAAAGGGTCTCCATTTGGATCTGAATCTGGTTCTAGACCAAACTCTACTCAGTTATTGGTTACAAAGGTACTACCTTTTCTTACAAAATATATATGCTTAAATTAGGATGGTCTTTTGATCATATAAATTTGAAACATCGAATCTAATTTAATAACTTTTTCGAACTATATATTAAGGCTACATTATGGGTTGTTAAAGACACTACTCATTATTCAAGTTAAAGAGTTGCACTAATAACCTCCTAATTGTAACTAAACGACTACTTACGTTTCAGAAATGTAATTTTTTGGTCAAACTTGTCATACTCAGCCACTTATGTTTGACAAATATGATTAAATAATCACTAAAATGACGATTTTACTCTTTCCTTTTATCTTTTTCTTCATGTTCATATTCTTCATATTCATGTCCGAAATCTAATTTCGATACAAGATCTCTAAATATAGGTTCGAAATCAAATTTTATATTTGAATTGAGGAAGAAGAGTTTGAAGATGAAAAACATGAAGATAAGAGGAAGAGTATTTTAACCATTCTTTCTCATAAAAAATCTTTTGTAATTGTTCGGTTTCATTTTGAAATATAACTAACTGTTTAGTCAAATGTGTCAATACAAGTTATTCTTTATGTAATTTATCATTAAAAATAAATATAAACTATTTAATTTAGTGATTTCTTTTAATCAATGTACATAATTTATAATAAATATTGAAATATTATTATTGAACTAATTAGTATGCCCTATAGAAATTATATGAGGACATGAAGCATCGAGTAGAAAGTGCCTGTAAACTCGGCAGGGTCCCCGATGACGTTCGCACGAAACATGAAGCTGGTTTCGCTCAATGGGCTTCCTATTCTTCGTCACGTGACCATAGTGCCGTTGTTCAGGTCTCCCATAATCAACCTAGCTAGCTCCTTTGACTTAGCTTCATCATCTATTAAATTACATTCAACACGTGTCAGATACTAATCGATCGGGAGGAATTGAAGGCAACTGATAGCAACGGTCATCCTATGCCAACTTTGGTGTACATGGCACGTGAAAAACGACACAATTATTTCCATAATTTCAAAGCCGGAGCGATGAATGCATTGGTACGTAAACTTAGTTACTTAATATGCATGTTAGAACGATTTAGTGACGCATTGCAAAATATGTGTCGTTAATTTACGTGAAGATAAGAGTATCATCGAGAATCAATGACGGAGATATTATTCTCAATGTGGACTGTGACATGTACTCGAACAACTCCCAAGCAATACGTGACGCTCTTTGCTTCTTCATGGATGAGCGTCGCGGCCACGAATATGCGTTTGTGCAGTTCCCGCAGAGCTTCGATAATGTTACGAAGAACGAATTATATGGCAGCAGTTTACGTGTAATTTCCGAGGTATGTTAAAATTATTTGGATAAATTACATGAACAATCACTTATATTAACACATGTAACTGAACATTTGAAACTTGTGTTGAACAGTTAGTTATGTTTCAAAATGTGATTGAACGATTAGAAGAAAAAAAAATATGACTAAAATACCTTCTAACTTATTATCTTTATGCTCTTCACCTTCTTCCAACCCGAAATCTGATTTCGAACTCCGATTTACACAAATTTGAGTTCGAGTCGAACCAAAATCTGCAGATTTGGGTTAAGTTCGAACCCATTTTTGTGTTTTTGGGTTCTATTCGAACTCAGTCTTGCGTTTCTGAATTCGAATCAAACTCAAATCTTCACTTCTAGTCTTCGAACCGAGAAATGCAGATTTGCACACATTTAAGTTTGAACTTAGATTCAGGTTTGAATCGAGAAATAAAATGAAGAATAATATAAAAGTAAAAAGTAAAATCATCATTTAGTCACATTTATCAAACATATTTACATTTTAAGTTTAACCAAAAAGTCACATTTCTCAAACATACGTAACCGTTTAGCTACCCAAATAAAAATACATAAGTGACTATTTAGTCACATAGTACCAACATAAGTGACTGTTGGTTTACCCAAATCATTTTCAAATATATCACTCTTTTGTTGTTCAATAAATCATCAATGTAATTTCGCAGGTTGAATTCCACGGTTTGGATGGCTATGAAGGTCCAATGTACATTGGAAGTGGGTGCTTCCATAGAAGAGACATTCTTTGCGGTAAGAGTTTTAATGAAGAGACGAAGGATTCAGTGTTGAGAAGAAGAACAAGAGAAGTTTCTGAAGTAGAACCCCGTCGTCGTCATACCAATGAACTAAACCATCTTGCAAGCTGTACATTCGAGAAGAATACGACATGGGGAACCGAGGTCAGACTATTTTACCAACAGAATCCTACCGTCACTATACTTTTACCGACGAGTTTGTCCCAGCTTTAACTGATATATATGATTATGACTTGCAGATAGGATTAAGGTATGGTGTTCCAGTCGAAGACTTTATCACGGGGCTACTGATTCAATGCAAAGGATGGAAATCGGTGTACTACAATCCCCCACAGAAAGCATTCTTGGGACACGGTGCCACCACGCTGCTTCAGTCCCTTGTGATGCACAAGAGGTGGTCTGAAGGAGACCTACAGATCTTCTTCTCTAAGTTCAGCCCGATCAGGTATGGACTCGGGCGGCTCAGACCAGGGCTGATAATGGGATATCTCACCTATTGTCTCTGGGCTCCAAACTGTTTTGCGACGCTATACTACGTCGTTGTTCCCTCGGTTTATCTTTGGAGAGGCATTTCCTTATTTCCTGAGGTAAGTCTGTCGTATAATATCAATTTTACGTCTATATTTGACTGCTGAAAGTTACTGTTTTCTTATCCAAGGTTAACCATCTCTAATATTTTCGGACCCATATCAGGTCTCAAGTCCGTGGTTTGTACCATTTGCATACGTGATCCTAGCTAGGTACGGCTACAGCTTAGTGGAGTTCCTCATGTCCGGTGGCACAGTCCTAGGCTGGTGGAACGACCAAAGAATGTGGCTTTACAAAAGGACCTCCTCCTACTTGTTTGCCTTCATAGATACCATTGTCAAGCTACTCGATTTTTCCGACACTGCATTTGTGATCAGTCCGAAAGTCACAGACGACGATGTCTCTATCCGATATGAGAAGGAGCTGATGGAATTTGGTGCCCAATCTCCTATGCTCACCATAATCACAACCGTTGCTCTCCTCAATCTCATCTGCTTCATTGGTTTCGGAATCCGGACAGCCGTTGCTATTTCGAGTGTTGAAGCTGGGTCGATGTTTCTTCAAGGGATGTTGTGTTTGGTTTTGGTATTGATTAATTTACCGATTTACCAGGGTGTTTTCTTTAGGAAGGATGGAGGGAAGATGCATGTCATTACCAGTGTTACATCCCTGGGCATAGTTATTTCTCTGTGTTCTTGTTTTTCATTCTTGTAAGGGATAATAGGTCCAATGATACCATATGTTTGAGTCATGTGATCGAATAATACCTCTATGTTGTTTATTGGTACCTTATGTTTTCAAAATGTTGTTATGTAGTTCAAAGTACTGATGCCATCAAGTTTAACTAACGGAATGCTGATGTGACGCTGATGTGGTAGATGAAAAATAAAAAAAAATATGAAAAAGTTAGAAAAATATTTTAAAACTTTTTATATTAATAAAAAATATTTTTTATAAATTTATAAAAAAACGAAAACCGGGAAAAAAAAACTAGGGTTCGACCGACTTGGGTCCAATTGACCCAGCCTAGGGTCGAACCCAGGGCTGGGTCCGAGTCGGTCGAACACTAGTTTTTTTTTTGTTATTTTTAAAATAAATTTATAAAAAATAATCTTTATTAATATATAAAGTTTTATTTTTTATTTTTAAAAAAAATTCTACTTTTTTTGTATTTTTCCATATTTCCCCTATTTTTCCTATTTATTTTAATTCTCCCTATTTATTTTTCTTTTTAAATTAAATATTATATTATAGATCTACGTTGCGCTGATATAAATCATTTAACAGAAAAAATATATCGGTTGACTAACAGAATATCGTAGGACAACATTCGCCAAACATAACGGACCATTTGACCACATCAAAAAACATATGATACCATCCGATCACATGACCCAAATATATGGTACCATTGGACCTATTAACTCTTCTTGTAATGTAACAACGAAATGTTTGACTATTGTTCTAATAATCTTGGACAAAAAATGTTAAATATAGGCAAATCCCCATATTTATTAACCAACTAAATGAATCCTAAAACTTTTTAGCTAGCCCTGATTCGATTGAGGGACTGAATCAGACCAGGTCCCTAACCCCGGATGATGACCTGATTCAGAGCTAATTCAATTAGGCCTCAAAGTAGACACCAAACCAAGGTGTCCTTAGTCAACTTCCCGACCTCCTATATCTCGCCTTCATAGAGACCGTACTTAGTTTCTCCAAAACCGCATTATAAAGGTAATAATATAACGGAATAGTACAAGTAGATTAAACAAAAGAAATCAAACTTCATAAGGAAAGAGGTCCAGGAATGCAAACAAACAGAGGCATGTACTTGGATCACAAACAGAGGAGGAGGTGGAGGAGGAGAAACAGCTCATCTCCTTGTAATAATAATAGACCACAACAATAACAACAGCTTGGGGGTTCCAAAGAACACGTAGGGGGCAGTAGTCTGTAATTTCAAGAGGATACGATGGGAGCACTTAAGAATAAACATGCAGATTGCAGAGAGTCTTGGAGAACTTTACAGAGGAAGAGCATTGTTGAAAGCTTATGCAGCTTAGCCTTGGAAGCAGCAAAGCCATTTCTTCTGGATGCATAAAATTATTCGAAGTGATTAATTATGTAAAAGAAGAATCAAAACACACATGATCACAAGGCAATTACAGATGGATTTGGATTTCAGCTTATTATTCTACTGAGTAATAATGCATGCAATTCTAAACTTTAAGATAGCAACCCTATATTTTTCATGTTAAAGAACAACCCAGATGTTTCTCAGTAGTAGGACTTACGGATGGAGATTTGGCAGGTTCTGCTGAATGCCTCACTCGAGCGTTGTCTATATTCCCAGGGGACTCAGAATTGCCACCAGTCTTTTTCTCATCTCTTGCCTTGTTGAAAATCACAGTGAATCCCTCAGCTGAAGCAGGGTCATTTACATCCCATTCACCAAATTTTGGCAACGGCTGACCCTTTTCCTGTAAAAACATAAGTGTTTCATATAGGTTATAGATCTGCTGTTAAAATAGATAGGTAGCAAGATACCGCACTGATTAAATCACCTATTCATGCAATAACTATGTCATTCTGATTGAAGAACAATCTTCCTTCCCCATCCCCTCCAGTCTCCACCCCACAAACAAAAAAGGATTACACCCCAAATACTAAAAACAACAAGTGATGTGAACAGCTATTAGTAGAATTGCTAACTCACCCAAGATAATGGACAAAATATACTAACAGTCTATTTAAAAAAGGAACTATATCGCCAAAAGAATTATCAGAAAGCAAAAAATCAGATGATATTTAATTTTCGACGATTACATGTGCAAACAAATATGAGACACCTAAATGTGGCAGATTAATATCCTGGGCATCAAATTTCAGCCAGAAAAATAAGAATCAAGACTGGACTTAGTATTTTATAACCTAATTTTGCTAAACCAGATTATGTATTGATATTAATTATGGTTTTGACCTTATATTTAGATCAATACAGCTTAGAATACAAAATGAGTAACCAAATAGAAAATATAACTCTTAATAGACATCCTCCTTTAAAATGAAGCCATTCCAACCACTTTCAACAAAAATTTTGGTTCATTATCTTTACTAGAATTAATATATTTTTCAACTCAATTAATCAAAGCTCAAAACTACCTTGATAAAGCTAATTGCTTATCTAATTTTGGCTTGATGTTCCCTTAGCCTCAAACAGACAAGATGAAAGTGCTCTCCATAGGAGGTCATTGGTCTTCCTGACGATCATGTTACACAACACGGAGATGCAGCCAATTCACATAATAGAGTGCAAATTTCTTAATACATCCTTTGCACTTTGCAGCCCAACATATAAGAACCCCCAAAATGTAAATTTTTTCTATAGCATGGATACACAAGTCACAAAGCGGAGACTAGGACAGCAGTAACATATTTTCTAAGGAAGATCCAAGCATGAAAATAAGGAAAGCGCCAAGCTAACAGGACGCAGTCACACAGAATCTAGCCAAGATTTACGGTAATCATAGAAAAGCCATCGGCTTAAATCCAACTTAGAAATTCTACATACACCTTACATCTGATCACGATTCCCACAATGCGCAGAAGAAATGAAATAAACCAGTCATCGCAGATGAGCAGTACATCACAAAAGAGCTGAATAAAGACCAAACTTAAGCTCGAAAAGGAAGGAATTGCGACCAAGTTGAGCTGAATATGAACAACTGAATGAATGAATCCATCAGAAAGAAGAACTGAATCAGAAGGCCGAAACTTACCGCCATGAAGAATACTAGACGAGAGAGTGCCTCGAGAGGAGAAAATGACTTCCAGAAAGAAAAGAGGAGATTGGCGACTGGCCCAAGACGAGTAGTATTCTCAGAGCATTGCTGTAGAGCAGAAGCGGAATGGAAAATTTTCTCTCTCCTCCTTCAGCACATAAAATGACGCCGTTGAGCTGTTGCCATCGCTGACCTGGCGCTTTAAAAATAAACACATTTGTTACTTTTTTAAATGAAAAACTTAATAAATTTACTATTATTTTTTAAAAGTAAATAAACTATGAGTGCCCGAGATATATATATATAATTTTATCATATTTGGTTTGTAATTCAAATATTTATTCACTCTATTTTTTATTAAATATATAATTTAAATTTTAATTAAAAATTGTGTTAACGTAAAAAAAAACTTAACTTCTTATGGGCAACACGCTCTAAAATGCACGTACACCCATATTTTAAAAGATTTTTTTTAATACTTACTTTTCTAAATAAAATTTTATATATACTTTACAAAAAATCTAAATTTACCCGTAAAAGAAAAAGAAGATAATTTATTTAAAAATAAAGAATCCATCTTATACTTTAAATTGTTTTTTTAAGCAAAAAAATTCAAACGTTAGATTTTTCTTTTAAAAAACAATTTCTTCTTTCATTTTTTAAACTATTTTATTTTTCTGCACTAAAACTATTTTTTTAATAAAATCCTGATCTTTTTAAATAAGATAATATGATTTAGAGGTAAAATAGAAATAGTCATTAATTATAATTATAATCTTTTTGGGAAAAAAAATAATTATTATAATCTTTAAAAAATAATGAATGATTTTAAGATAGAATTCTTCATTATAATAAGGACTAACTAAGTTGGGCCGTTTCACCCTCATCTTTGACCTATGGGTGACTTGTACCCTAAAATTTGTCTTGGAGATCCAATAAAACCCTACTTTTCAACACCCCAAATACAGTAATACAATAAAATTTTATAAAATCCAATAAAATTTGTATTGCACTAATACAGTAATATACCATATTTAAGTCCTCTCTCTTTAACTTGGATTAAGTAGTCCACCAGAAAATCAGGCCTAGTAAGGGTCCTCATTTTAACCTGTGGATTGACTGCCCAACCATGGTTTAGAATTAAACCCCTGCCAGAAAATAGCTGAGCACTTAAAAAAAAGAAGAAGTAGCAGTAGCTAATTTTTTAAAAATAAAAAAAGAGAGATGGAAGGTCGAACCCACTAATTAGGGCCACCCCATGATCTTGCTAGACTAGTACAAACACAAGAATGGACAGAACAGAGGGAAAGACCAGCAAAGATTCTACAAGGACAGAACATAGAGACAAAACAAAACACTGTATATAAATTTTACAGCTGTTCCAGCAGAGTATAGAAGAAGTAAAGTAAAATCTTACTTTAAGCAAGCAAGATTTCACATTTTCTCTCCTCCTCTCTCCTGATTAAAAATATAGGAGTTTACAGGGAACCAGGTTGGTAGGTACTACAGGTGTTCCATGTCATCATCCACGTAATCTCAACACCACCATTGTTTCCTGGGAAGTCATGATAGATGTTCATATGATAGTATGCATACCTTAAGAGCATTGCTTAATGCCCAAGGCATAGAAAGAAAAAGTGACAGAATGGAAAAATAAATTCCTTGCTCACCAAACTTGCAATTCAAAGATGTAGATAGATTACTTGCATTGCCTTCTTTATAATCTTCACTGCAGCGTACACCTTTGTATCTTTCCCACAATGTCTTTGTTGTGCCCTTTTGAAGTTCATCCGTGCTGAAAACTGTAAACAGAATTGGTTATTGTCACTATGAGACTTAAGATGTACACCTTAACCAACTGTCTCAAAAGTCCGAACTTGTGAGTGAAGGCGACCGGTATACTCTTAAGTCATCTTAACATCCTCCCTTAAACTGATGTTTATGAAAATCAGTTTATTGTCACTATGAGACTTAAGACGTACGCCTTAACCAACTGTCTCAAAAATCCGAACTTGTGAGTGAAGGCGACCGGTATATTCTTAAGTCATCTTAACATCCTCCCTTAAACCGATGTTTATGAAAATCAGTTTACCCATGGGCTTTGTGCCCGACCTCGGCCTTTAATGGGAGTGTATCAATATTTTCAACGCCGCCAGAATTTGAATCTGCGCGCTCTGATACCATGTGAGACTTAAGATGTACGCCTTAACCAACTGTCTCAAAAGTCCGAACTTGTGAGTGAAGGCGAACGGTATACTCTTAAGTCATCTTAACCGTCACCAATAAAAAGGGAAAATGTAATTTGTCATTTGAGAGATGAAAGTCGAAGTAAAAAAAACAAAATCTCTTATAAAGGGATAGTTGTTTAGGTGATATATAACGAAAAACACAGTGAAAATGACTCACTTTTTGAAGGCATTTATTTCCCTTTTCTATTCTTGATCATTTTGATTCGTTGTGCTGCACGCACCAATACCTCTTCCGAGCATTCTTCAGTGCTTTTAGGTAACACACATTTCTCTCTTAAATCCATCAATATCACTTCCCCTTCAGCAATATGAGACTTAGAAACAATAATCGCCTCAATGAGGAGACTATAAGTCGTTAAGTGAGCCCAAAGACCTTTGGCTTTCATTTCATCATATAAGGCAACAGCAGCAGTAACATCACCTTCATCACAAAGTTTGGCAATGAGAACATTATATGTAACTGCATCGGGTTCAACCCCACAAAGCTCCATGAAGCTTTTTAGCTTCAGAGCCTCTTCAATGTTAGATTCTTTACAAAACATGTGGATTGCCGTTGTAAAAGTAGCAAGAGTTGGAACATGACCTGTTTTTAGCATGTGATTAAGAACTAACACTGCTTTCTCAGACTTGCCACACAGCGCAAGTCCTCTAACCATTGCACTCTCTACAATCATAGGAGATACACCTAGAGACACCATCTCATCCTTTAGCTTGAACGCTGATTTGAGATTTTGTGCTCTGCACATGCCGTTCATCAAAGTCAGGTACTGTTTCAGTTCAGGACAATATCCACGCTTCAGCATTTTGTGCATAATCGCCCGGGAATTAGAAAAGAGCGAGCTTCTATTAAGCCCATCAACAATTATCTTATAGATAGCCTTAGTATCACGTCCAAGAAAAATCAATGTATTTAACAAATCAAGCGCCAACTTCGTCTTTCCACGTTCACAGCAGTTCTTCAAGAGCATATCCAGTGTATGTTGACTCGGCAGCATGCCCTGAGACAACATCTTTGACAGAACCTTAACACCAATATTCAACAACCCAGATTCACAAAGTCCATGAATTAAGGAATGCCATGTATATCTATCAGGCATCAAATCATTCTTGATCATATTTTTATATGTGCAGAAATAACTACAAAGATCCCCTTTTTTTGAGTACCAATGCAAGAGGATATTATAAGTAATCAAATTAGGACTCAAATTGTTACTCCGCATCAAAGAAAGACAGTTCCTAGAACCTTGTAGCATTCCCCTTCTCAAATATCCATCAAGCATCACATTAACCAGATGAATATCAGTTTGTTCACCATTTTTTACCCATTCTGAGTAAAAAAAGGAAGCGACTTTTGGGTACCCTGCCTTGAACAGACCATCAACGAGACACGTGTATGAGAATTTGTTCAAAGATTGTACTTTTTCAAATAGAAAAATTGCAGGAACTATCCTGTCCTTCTTACATAAACCATGAATAAGGCTTACGCATGAATAGCTATTTGGCTGCATTCCATCATCCACCATCTCATTAACAAGATCCAGTGCTTCTACAACATTTCCAGCTTCACACATTGCATCCAACAATATATTGTACAGAACAGTATCTACAGCAAATATTGACCTTAGGTGACTGAAGAATTTCTTAGCTTCCGCAATGTTCCGCCCTCGGCACAGCCCTTTTAGTAGACTTGAGTAGGTGAATAAACTTGGAGAATGACCTGATGTGATCATTTCCTCAAACAAATAGAACCCTTTTAACCCATGTCCCGTACTTGCATAGCCATTTATCAAACAATCAACAGTAATGGAATTAGGTTCGATACCAATTCTTCTCATGTGATGCATGAACAGCTCTGCATCTTCTACATTTCCATCTCTACATAAAGAAGTAACCAGAGTATTGCATGAGATAATGTCTGCTGCATAACCAGAGCGTTCCATGACTGTGTAGAGTCTAAGTGCCTTCATGACTTTCCCTTGCTTACAGAAATTG
This sequence comes from Chamaenerion angustifolium, assembly GCA_946814005.1. Classification (NCBI taxonomy): domain Eukaryota; kingdom Viridiplantae; phylum Streptophyta; class Magnoliopsida; order Myrtales; family Onagraceae; genus Chamaenerion; species Chamaenerion angustifolium. The sequence goes on along the minus strand of OX328277.1, from coordinate 4,718,001 downwards.
TAGATTAGTGTAGAGTAAATGATGCCATTGGGTACAAGACCTGATTTATACATCTTACATATAACTTCCTTTGCACTATATATTTTACTAGCTGTACAAAACCCATTTACAAGAACAGAGTATGTAACTACGTCAGGATTTACACCATCTCGCGTCATCTTGTTGAATAAGTCTATAGCTTCATCAATTTGCCCTTTTCTGCAATACCCATCAATCAACATTGTATAAGCAATATGACCAACATACAAGCCACCATTCCTCATCCTCTCAAAGCACCGCCTCGCCATGCTTAACTTTCCCTGCTTCGACAAGCCATTCAGAAGACTGCCATAACAAATTTCATTAGGTTTCAACCCTTGTTCTTCCATTTGGTCCAAGACAGTCATAGATTCTTCAAAACTCCCTTCTTGACAAAGCCCACCAATCAAAGCACTATAAGTGATGCAATTAGGTTGAAGCTTCAAACTGAGCATCTCATCAAAAACCCGCTTTGCAATTCCAATCTTCCCTTCCCTAACAAACCCATGAATTAGAGTATTATAGGTTACTTCCGTAGGGGCAGTCCTCATCTTTCTCAAAAGTAAATACCCCTTTGAACTCATATTATTTCTACACAAATCATCAACAAGCATGTTATATGTATGTGCATCCGCTTTAAGACCCTTAGAATACATATCCTCAACAAGCTGAAAAGCAGACTTATACCTGCCCATTTTGCAATACCAGTTGAGGAATGTATTATAAGTAACAATTGTAGCAGAATAACCACATTCTTCCATTTTTTTCAATAGATGACTTGCTTTTGTAAGATTCCCTTCTGAACAGAGAAAGTTGATCAGTACATTGAAGGTTGCAACATCTGGGCAAATTTTTTTCTCAAGCATATCACCAAAGAAAGACCAAAGAGGGACATCTCTCCGTTCCTTCGCCAATGCAGATAGGATGCCATTACAAGTACAAACTGAAGGCTTGAAGACCCGAAAATCCATCATATAAAAGGTATCAACTGCATCTGCCACCATCCCTTCTCTCAAATAAACCCTAATAAGAATGTCAAAAACTGCTGGGTTCGAACCACAGAGACTGTATGTCTTCATAAGGGCATCAAAAACTGATTTTGACTGAGTATCGGTTACTAACAACTGTCTTAAAATCAATCTAGCTGAACTGTACATTCTAGCTCTCACAAGTATATGAGTAGTTATAGACATTATGTGGATGAGATGATTCAATTCCAAACCAGGCTGTTTCTTGACCCAATTGAAGAACTTCAAAGCTAACCTTCCATGTACTGGTCTTAACTTTGCCAACCTGTATCTCATGAGGTTCAATGACTTCCAACGGTCTATGGTTAGAATTGTGTATATGCTTTTCTCCAAGCCCGTCCCTGTTTATAGCAGATTTTCAAACACTCTATCAAACTGTATAAAACATGCACATGGCATACACACAACATACTGATTTTTACCCGAAATTTGAACTTTCGCGAAGAGCATGAAAATACGAAGAGAAGTTGGCATACCAGAAGTTGAGTGGTCAAACGTTCCGTTTGTATTTGCTCTTTTTCCCAATTTCTCCGTGGTTACTCTGTAGGAGGAGAACACTCTAAATGATGTCACGGCACGGGACAAAATGGTGATTCTCTTCGCAACGAAGTGGCTCGGAGACATGAAAGTTGAGTTGCTTATGCTTCAGAAGGGGCTTTTCCGGTGAAGCTCAACGGAGAGGAAACTATTGGCCTTTGAGGGACGTTTATTGTGATGCTCTATCGTTGAAGACTGTGAACTGTGAAGACGACTACTTCCGCCGCTGAAGCCGCCGGCATCATTTGATTTTGAGGAATGTGTGTTTTGAATTATAGGCCCTGCTGTGGGCCAACAAAGGCTCTGTTTCCGCGCCTTTCTTTGATCCCCTCGTATCATCGTATGGTTCGGCTAGAGAAGCTGTGATCGTTTGGCGGGCCTATTGGACCATCTTTTGGGCTGGGTGGTGGAAATGTATTGCTTTATTGCCAAATCATCAATAAAGAAAACGGCGCATATATATATATATATATATGTATATAATGAGATGATTAGAGACTCAATCATTATCACAATAAATGACCAAACTAAACAATCTTAAAACAAACAAGAAAACATTAATTTTTCCTCTTTTTTTTTTTAAAAAATAATAATAATAATCAACAAAAAGCTTAACTCATACAAATAGAGACCCCAACAAGAACGCCACCGACACAACCAATCTGACTCTCCCACTTCCAAGCCTTTCACCATCATTCCCTTCAGCTGTCTCGTCAGACATGTCACCATCAGGTGCGTCAGCGGGTGAATCCATTGGAGAGTCAGCAGTGTCAGGAGAAGTCTTCTTCTTTTTCTTAGAAGACATGGGTGACTCAACGGCTAAAGCCGGTGCCGGAGCCAGAATTGGGGATGCGCAGGACTCCTTAAAGAGCTCCTTGGGGAGGAGGACCTTGTCAGTGGAGTAAATGGCAAGGGGATGCTCGTCTAGTAGGGTTCCTATTGGAAATCGAGTCATGCGAAGTATCGATCGTCCCTAAGTGAGATTTTTGTAGATGAACGCTCATCGGTAGGGAAACACAAATGTCACAAAGTCGATGCTGGAGACTGAACCTACGACTCTGATACCAATGTTGGAAATCGAGATTCACATGCACGAGAAATAGCACGTTAGTAAGACAAACAACATAATATCGAAACTATACTTACATCAGTCGGTATATCGACGTGCGGTAGCAAAAGCGTGCGAGATCGCCGACAGTTCGGAGTCACAGCGACGATACTGAGAGGGACTTCACATGAACGGAGCACCACTCGAATTTTCAGAATGGATAACCCTAAGACAAACTAGAGAGCATAAATGTATGAGAGTATAGATATCTATTGGATAGCATTTTGGGCAGCCCCTTAGGGGTCTATTTATAGACCTGGGGTAGTTACGACGTTTCGTAATTGTCCACTTGGTCCCCAGAGTTTCTACGATTTACATAACCACCCCTTATGGGTGCATTTTCCTTCATCTCTCACTCACACATATGTGGGTGCTCAGTGTGTAAAGAGATATACTCTTAACATCTCGTTTATCTTTCATACATGGCTCCACTGTGCGACTGACATACTTCGTGAGAGCTTATTGTTGTATATATGTTAGGAGTATACAACCTCTCATTGAGAATAACCTGCAATAAGAAAGTATGCATGTACCCTAGATCGTTGAACCTCATTTTGGTATCTTTAAAGACCTCATTAATCATACCTTGTATTCACAATCGCAATACTAAATCATGATTGGTGCGGACGTGAACACAATTCTTAAAAGAGATTCCGTTGACAATATTCCTCTTCTCACGATTTTTCAAACACTAACCCGACTCGCTTTTCTAGACATGTCCTGCCCGACCGAATCTGTGTTTATGACCATCAGGTAACACGCTAAGCTAGCGAACATCGTGTTAGGTCTCAAGTCTCTGATCGGAGTCAGGAGGGCACACAATTTTGAACCTGTTAAGGATACGTGGGTCTCACACTACAACAAGCTGAGATTGTGCTTGTGTAAACCCGTGGTCGATTAATATCACACGCAGTATGAAATGTTTGTCACAACACACTTCTCCTTTTCACATGGAGTGTATATCTTATGTCATAAATATGGTGTTGTGCGGATGTGTGTCCAAATACCGAATGCATCTAAACCAGAGTACACTAACTCCCATCCCGCTAAAAAATAAACTACTTAATAATAAATTCAATTAAAATTTCTGATGATATCATATCAACAACCATAAAAAATTTATAATGATAGCCTCATATCAACGTGCGACTTATGAATTCGAGTAGTTAGCTCTCAAATCATCTGTTTGACGATTTTCGACTCGAAATCCTGTCTCATCTCCATTCGTCACATAAACGCAACACCACTAACACCACTAAGACGCGGAGGCGGTTACTCATGTGAGTGAGCTAACCATAAGTTTACTCGACATACATTAAAACATAAATCAAGAATGCACTGAGCAATCTTAATGAACATGTGTGTATCCAAATGAAACTCTTTGATCAAAATGAACATTGTGATGTGATCAATCTCATTGGTCTACGCAATGGTCGTAATCATTTACTTCATTAAGACAAAAAACAGATGAATACATTCCTACAGAAGGGCCTTCACGAGTTTATCTGTTTATCCATCTTTTGTTGATTATCAATTCACATTCACTTTCTTGCATGTCACCATGCCTTATGCATAGTAATGTTGGTCTTTTAAATGTTCATCATAAATAGGATCCTTTTCGGAAGATATAAGATATAAGATATTGAAAATACAATCATCGGTAGACAAACACAAGATCAATAATGTATATATCATTCGCAATACATGTAGGAACATGTTAGACCAAATTAAATTTAGTTGTTGGTGCGAGAACAACTTGCTTAGCTTCAATCGCCTACAGTGAAGTTTTCACTTGTTTCTCACTCATCTTATCAGATGACCATCTCTAGAAAGAAACTTTATCCTGGAAAGCCTTAACTCCCACTAGGAACAACTTCACAACGTCTTATCACATGCATATACACAATGCTTCAACAACAATTTACTATGTGATCCTTGAGCATCAAATCAAGTCGAGTCATATACTCGATTTAGTGGTTGGGCTAGTACACATCACAACATGAATAAACCTTCCAACCTAGCTCATCTTTAAGACATTTGGCACATTACGTCATGAATTTTTAGATACAAGAGTTTTAAACGGGTAATACTTTAATTTATCACGTAAGGACTCTATTCCATAAGTGGTCTCTCTTAGAATCTCAATTCCAATAATATATTATTGTTTACCCTTTAAACATCAATTAGGTCTTATCCTTCATTGGTGAACTTTGTACCTACCCAGCTCATACTATGTGACAAACATTTTGTTGAAAGATCTAGTGGATATTTCACTAACAAACTTAATCCATAGTGATCATCCTATTTAACATGTATGTAACATGGTCTAATCACGTTTAACATTTATAATAATGCCTCAAGAGAAAACAAAGAATTTTAAGGGACCACTAAGTCCTAAAGTTGCATTCTCATACTCAATATATAGAAACACCTTAATTTATACTCCAATACTTCTTGAGCAACATTTATATTCAATATCTACCTTTCTGGATTTATACGAAATTGATATTTGTAATCAATTGAAACACAATTCTCAAGATGAGTCATGACTTTTATGATCCATTTACGCTTGACACATTTTTATATTATCCTCCATTTTGCCTTAAAAAGGGTGAAGTATAAGGAGTCACAATAGGCTCCCACTGGGATTAAGAATATTATATACGCTCCCACTAGAACAATACATTTTCAATCCTTACTTATAGTATCAGCTTCTTGCTCCCACTTGAACTAAGGTTTTAACCAAGATTATTTGTATTCGCAACTGATGTTGAAGAAGGTGAGCCGTGATGAGAAACTAATTCAACATACGCTAAAATCCTCCCACTCAAATCAAGTTATCTAGGTGGATGGATAAAGACAAGAAACGAATTTATCATCCGCTAAAATCCTCCCACTCGAATCAAGTTATCTTGGTGCACCTTAGCGCAAGAACTCGAAAATGGATCGTAATCCAATTATTTTACCCTTCTAAAACTATTTCACTTTGACATCTTTCCTTTGAGGAACAATCTCACACCCACTTCTGGAATTTTCCGGTTCATAACTCATATGCATTGGTAGGTAGTTGATTAACAAGCACTTGGTTAAGGCGATAGACATTCGTCCCGAATACAGTGGGTGTTGGTAATGGAGTGATCCGCACATGACCATGGACAATGTTCAATTGGACAATGTTGTCACTTAACCTTATTTAGAAGTGTTCCTCTTATAACTTCTAACAACAACATTAAGTTGCATAGTGCAAAATATGGTCAACGAATGAGTTATCCTTTTTATCACGTATTTCGCTAAGTTGAGTCGGTAAACGAATCAACATCTCAAAATATTTGCAAATTGTAAGTTAATTATTTATTGAATTTATCCACAAGACTCGCTTAGCCATTGTAGATAATTAAATAAATATAACTGATACAAATCATATTTATAAATATAGAATTATAGAAGTAAACTAATTCTGGTTGCCTACGTGAAGGCCGATCACATCGGTTACAAAATAACGCAAAGGAAATGTACGAATATATTGATTTCATGGCATAGAAAAATCATGCTAGTACGATATTTAATAAATTCACCGGAACTGACCATATATTACAAACTCAATGTCATGAACATTGTAAATGAAATACACTTGAGCCTAATAGAAACATAAATTGAAAATCAGCTCTTTGACTAATCAACTAGGCATTGATGACTCAGTTGTCACATAGACATAGCTTGCGGACACCGACTCCTTTGGCGACAACTCTCGAGTTTTCTACTTCATCATGCTTAGGCTGAATTTCAAAGTTCAATGATAATGCTTCGTGTCTATTAATTAATTTTGACATTTCATAGCAGTGCAATCTTGTGAGTTTTCACCCTTATGGTTACAACTATATCACTTCATTTTAACCATATGGATACGATGTTGACATCTCCCCTAGCCAATTTCACTTTTCAATTGTTTCAAACTGGAATCAGCAAGCTCATCTTTCTTACTATCATCCCTCCTTTTAGGTATTTATTGGGACTTGGAGAAAATTGTCACGTGCAACTCAGCCAGAGTCTGTGTACGCTTATGCTTTTCTTCCCCAAATTTTAGGAGCATCTAGGCTTCTTCCAAAACGGTAACCCAATTAGAGCGGGATATTAGTATTTTAAAATGCATCCATAAATCATGTAATGAACGAATCACTAATTGGAGTTGTTGTTTTGAGTGAGAACTTGATCACATATCCGAGTTCATATATTATATTGACCATGTGTCAAATATAGCACTTTAGTGAATGTTTAAGGTGTCTCTCGTAGAAGGTTGATCTCATAGTTAGGAATTATAGCCATTGGGTAAAATACGAGTTTCCCCCCTAAAGTTTGGGCCAAATTTAAAATTCCCTCTTAATGTTTTAAATTTTAGTCCTAATGTTTGGATCAGATAAAAAATTCTCTCATTCCGTCAGCTAACCATTTATTACTAACAGAATGGAGATCATGTGTCAGACACGTGCTATTTTAATTTTTATAAGTGACCAAACTGCCTTTGTCCTCTTCTGTTCTTCACATCTTCTGTTCTTCACCGGCGAAGGATTAGAGAAGTGCACAACGTTGTATAATACTGGAGCAAATTGTTGGAAGAGACCATTGATTAGTAGCTTGATGCTTCTGGTTTTATTCACATCATCTTCGTATTACTTATTATTATTTCTCATACCTGCAAATTTGACTCTCTGTTTGAAGCAATATAGGGTATGGCAGATATAGAGGAGATGCAACCCCTTATTCTTGATATTGGAGGTGGAACCGTCAAGGTAAGATTTGAAAACCTTCATCTTCACGCACAAGGTGCTCTGTAATTCATGATTGTGGTCACCATCTGAAACAAATTCGACTTTAAATAGGCTGGATTTTCCGGAAACGATGCTCCGAGTACTATATTCCCTAATATTGTCGGTCGGTATATTTATACGTCTTCCTTTCATCTTCTGAGTACTTTAATATTGTCGGTCGGTCGGTATATTTATATGAGTACTATATTCCCTATCTTCTGAGTAAAAGTCTTCATTTTCTTCTGTTGACTCATTTGTGGAAATGTTTTACATGTTTTTTGGTGTAGCTCATAACTTTGCAGGGTCGAAGATAGACATTGTATTGGAAGAAGACGGTCAACAAACTGGGTTCTGCTGAAGGTGGGTCGACAGGAAGGAAGGAAGGTCGAAATGGTGGATTGGAGGACAGTCAATTCAGTCCATAAAAAATGCATGTGAGACGCACATGATCTCCATTCCATCCAAAATAAACGGTCAGCTGACGGAATGGGGGGAATTTTTATCCGGTCCAAACATTAGGACTAAAATTTAAAATTTAAAACATTAAGGGGGAAACTTAAAATCGGTCTAAACTTTAGGGGAAACTCGTATTTTACCCTATAGCCATTTTATGAAATAGAAAACAAATTTCTTTCTCATAACCATCCAAAACGCCTTTGCGTGTTGATAATCTTGAAATTTACTAAACAAATCATCATTTATTGCACTTAGCAAAATGATGCACGTTCTTTGGTTATCATCTTTCCATGTTTCATAGGCTTTCATTTCTTGCCTTTTCTAGATCATATTCCTGGCTATAGGCTTATCCATGTCATTAGATAGGGTCTCCAGAATTACTAGCTTTCGGAGTAAGTACTTAACTTTCTCCTTTCAAAATTTATAGTTATCACCATCAAGTTCAACACACAGTTGAGTTCGACAACAATGTTCTGGAGGATTGATGTCATCCTTTATACATAAAAAGGATAATCATGTCAGGATCAACATATACAAACAAGTCATGCAAGATTCATTGTTCAACATACATACACATGTCATACCTAACTCTCTTATTAACAAATAAATTAATGCAAGCATATCCCAGAGTCAAAAGTTCACTATGTTGCCAATCATTGTGCAAGGTACATGCTTAACAAAAAATAAGTTTGCTAATAATTAAGTTAAGTACCCCATTCACATCAACAAGCAATCATGACACAATCTACACATGAATGCATAACAAAACATGTTTCATACTTGATTTATATAAATATTAAACCAAGCAAAGTGGATTCGGCAAACAGTGGATCGACTGGATGAAGCCATGCATATCCACGATCTCATACCATGTGAATGTCAATGGAAAACGAATGAGAGTAATCAGACCGTCCTGAGGGCTCAGGTAGGGTGATCCTCTTTCACCCTATCTCTTTATTATGCTTTATGACGTCTTATAGAGAGTGATGGAGGAACATGTGGCTTTGGGCTGAATTGAGGGAATTAGACCGAAGAGAGGATGCCCAGAGATCCATCACCTCTACTTCGTTGTTGATTCCTTATTTTTTCATGAGAGGAACGACAGAGAAAGCGAGAAATCTGAAAGAAATCATCGAGAGGTACTGCTATGCATCCGGTCAGAAGGTGAATTTTTCAAAGTCTAACGTGTTTTTCAACTCGAATGTGGATTAGAATTTCAAACGGGAGGTGATTGATATTTTCTCGGTGCAACACGTATCGAACCCGGGATTATATCTAGGTCTCCCTACCATTTGGGGTAGATCGAGGAGGGAAGCCTTAAACTATTTAAAAGAAAGAGTAAGGGATAAAATGCATAGTTGGGGAAACTTACTCTTGAATAATGCAGGTAATGAAGTTTTGATCAAGGTGGTGGTCACGACCCTCCTAACATATGTTATGAGTGTCTTAAAGCTCCCATCGACTTGGTGTGCAGAAATTAACTCGATGATTTCGAAATTTTGGTGGGGCGCAAACAATGGAGATAGAAAAACCCATTGGAAGAAGTGAGAGACTATGACACGATCAAAAAATTAAGTTGATTTTCGATTTCAGGGATCTCCAAGTCTTCAACTCAACATTGTATGCCAACATGACGGCAAGATTATTGAATGATTCAACTGCACTATGGGCCAAGGTGATGAAGAGTATATACTTCCCCTCATGATATTTTCTTCACGCGACAAAAGAAGGTAAGGTGTCATGGTCCTGGTCTAGTCTCTTAGCCGACAGGGAGGTGCTTCAGCAGGGGACACTGTTGTTCTTGAAGAGACGAAGGTGGCAGACTGGATAGACATCGAAAGTTGTGCTTGGAAGGAAGAAGTGGACCACTCAAAAGATGTACAAGTAGTTCTCAACACTTCCATATTATTGCTTCAAAAGGATGACATACTTAGGTGGTCATATACAAGAAATGGTAGGATATCGGTACGCTCAACCTACCATTCCATCGTGAACAACCGAAGCAAGGAAGCAAGAGAAGATGATGCAGAATCCAGACAACATGTAAGGACTAACAACATGCCTAACCTCTTGCAGGCGATCTGGAAAGCAAAGGTATGACCTAAGGTCCAGACTTTCATGTGGAAACTTGGTTCAAATGCAATCATAGTTAGACCGAATCTTGTTTGACGAGGCATTTTGACTACACTGGTGTGCCCAATGTGTGAAGAGGTAGAGTCAAGGGAACATATGTTGCTAGGTTGTGGATGGGCTAGGCAGGTTTGGTTCGGCATTTTGGGAAGAAACCTAGGTGAACAATTGTCGGAATCTGTGGATGAATGTCTTCAGAGTTTTGTCTTGGCTACTCATGGAAATGCATAGGAAAACCAGCATAGATGGGTCCTGTGTATGTTGGGGTGCTGGTTCATTTGGAAGGGTAGATGCAAGCTCGCATTTGAAGACAATACACTGAACTTGACCTTGATTATTCAAGAAATCCTAAGAGCCCACGATGAGATCAGAAGGACAACGAATACTCAGCATATACCGAGGACCCAAGCACAAACAACTCGACAATGGAGATGTCTGGAAGAGGGTGCAATACAAATTAGGAAAAACTACCAAACTGGTACCCGAACTTGTGAGTGATTAGCAAGTAGGTACTTAATTTTTTTTTTGTAGCAAATAGGTTGCTGAACTTTCTTAAATAAGCAAAAAAGGTACCTACCGTTAATTTCCGTTAAGAATAAACGGAAAATATTGCGTAAGGAGCAAACAGGTACCTGAACTTACACGAATGAGCAAGTAGGTACCTGAACCGTTTTTTGAACTGGTTCAGAACCAGTTCGGTCAAACTACTTTATTTTTTATATAAAAAATTAGGGTTTATATATAAAACACATGCATGACTCAACTCCAGACGTTCTCAGTGCATCAAGGAACACTCTGAAAACGTCTGGAGTTGAGCCATACATGTTTTTGGTATATAAACCCTATTTTTTTAAAACAAGTGATTCGATCGAACCGGTTCTGAACCAGTTTTTGAACCGATTCAGGTACCTACTTGCTCATTCGGGTAAGTTCGGGTACCTATTTGCTCCTCACGTGATATTTTCCGTTTATTCTTAACGAAAATTAACGGTAGGTACCTATTTGTTAATTTTCATAAGTTCGGATACTTAGTTTCTACAAAAAAACGTTTAGGTACCTACTTGCTAATCACCTACAAGTTCGGGTACTAGTTTGGTAGTTTTCCCTAAAATTAATTGCGATGCGACGTGGATCTCCACCTCTGGCTGAGGGGGAATTGGAGTTATAGCTGAGACTCATACAGGGAGCATATGTGGTGGTGGTGCAATTCAAGTGTCGGGATATTCGGTCGAGGAACTTGAGGCAAAGGCGATCCTCGAATGAGTTAAGCTAGCCGTTTCGAATAAGGGGCAAAGTGTAGTAGTTGAATCTGACGCTTCAACCGTCATTAACTATCTGGAAGGTCTCGACTTATCATGGAGGGTAGAGGTTATTCTATAAAATGCGACCTTTTTAGCTCGGTCGTTGGGGAGTTTATCGTGGGACTATATAATTAAATATATAATTAACCTAACATCGTTTGTTCTATAATTTGATCGGAATGATAAAATAAATTAGATTAAAATTTTAATTATATACCCACTCATGAAAAAAGACAGTATGTAGATAATTTAATTACGACATAAATGGCAATAATTAAGCATTACGTTTTGACAATAATTTAATTACGACATAAAAATGTCATCCACTTAAAAAATAATAATGTCTATTTTTTCTTATTCTTTTAAAATAGGTTAATAACCAAATTGTTACCCCAACTTTAAGCATTTTATATATTGCTACATGGATTTTGTTTTTTCAAATTTTGTTACATATACTTTTACAGTTTGGTCAAATTGCTACCTCAGTTAACTTTTCTGTGAGATATGGACGGAAAATGACATGACAGCATATGATTGCTCCCTAATTTAAATGACTAAATCATTTTTTTAAAAATACCAATAACATCTGAAACTTTAAAAAAAAAAAATAGAAAATAACATATTTTTTATAAAAATATTATATTAAAAACTTTTTTTTTTCTTTTATTTTTTTTAATATTTTAATAAAAACTAGATTTTTGGGTTATTTTTAAAAAATCGTTTAGTTTTTTAAATCAGGAACCAATCATGTGTTGTCACGTTATTTTCCGTCCATATTTAACGAAAAAAGTTAACTAATGTAGCAATTTTCCCCAACTGTCAAAGTTTAGGTAACCGTTTTTTAAAAAGTAAGTTCAAGTAGCAATTTGTAAAGTGTCCAAAGTTGGGGTGGCAATTTGGTACAAGTGGTTGGATTAAGGTTTCGATGGGGGAGAACTGATTGATGACGTACTTGTCGTACTGAATTCCATCGAAGAAAGGGTAGAAGTAACAGACCATCGATACTAACCTATCAGGTGCATCAGTAGTATCGGGTCCCTTGGATTGAATTGTGAATGATTTCGAGAATTTGGTACTTCCGTATTTATTAAGTGCTAGAGTGGAAAGCGTGAGGGGCGAGAAGATGAAGTTTGAATGGAAGAGTCCATTACGTTTGAAGCTAAGAGGCGAAAGTGCAAAAGAGGATAGTAGACTGGCCATGACTTTTGGGACATGAACTCTCATGTGCTGACTGGATACTAAGTGACGCTAATTTGGATGTCAACTGGACGATGATTGTAAATTTTCACTAGAGTTTCGTTGAACCTGCAAGAAGGGGACCACAACAGAGGGGGTTCGTTTGGGTCTCACTCCGATACTTAAATGATGATACTGTGTGTATGAACTCAGAATGTGTATAATGTATGTACATCAAAAGTATTCATAGAAATGGAAGACCAAACCGTTTATGGTAACCGAATATTTGTAAATATTTTGTTGTTATAGATAAAGATATCATATATCACGGTTATCACGTAATATTGCAATTACCTTATAGAATCTCTGTGGAATATGTGTCTGAGATATGCATGGCAATATTGTTGTATATTCAGAGTCGGTTGTGAGACCAGAGATGAGAGGTTGGACTCTCTTGACGAGTGCAGTGAAAGACTTTGACCGTGGTCTTGACGACAATTAGGGACTTTGACGATCACTTTAATTCTGGGTTTGACACTTGACCACTTTATGAGTTTTAACTTGCCCTAAGTGTGAACCGGTCTAGAGTTGAGTTATTTGAGTTTAATCCCTCTGAAATGATATTAGATCGGGAAGGCTGGTGCACTTTATGTCATATTAGGTCGCCACTGTCAATACCCAATATTTGCCCTGCTGCTTAGTTAGAAACTTGAAGCAGCAGCTGCTAATGGAATTGCAGAATCAGAGGAAAAGATCTCGAAAGGAAGATTATTGGTTGAGTGAGGAAGAATACAATCAAATGATGTAGGAGGCCCAGACAGGATCGATCCAGATGGAGGAGGCCCAGACAAGGAACAATCAAAATTAATTGTGATGCGGCGTGGAACGCGACGACTGGGATCGGGGGTTTCGGGGTTATTGCGAGGGATCATTTTGGGAACATTATAGGTGGTAGTCATGGCACCAGTTTGGGAGGTCGATTGTGGAGGCAGAGGCTTCGGCGGTCCTCGCTGGTGTACGGTTTGTCATAGCCAAAGTATGGCAAGACGTTATGATCGAGTCAGATGCGGAGGTTGTCATTACCGGAAGCCCATTGAATAAGTACCATAAAAAATGATTTAGGGATTCACACGTGTCACGAATATATCCTTATTACATACTCAACACTTGGTCGCCACGTGTCCCATCATTGTCTTTTTTTTCTTTTCTTAACCAAACGCAACTTAACCGGTAATGCAGCACAGGGGGCGAACTCGCCCCTTGTTCTTCGTATCCTTGAAACCCGACCCACTCTTATTGCTTCTAATTTCACTATACTTTCTAGATAACCAGAGCAGCACCAATAACTGCAGCCAGACCCCTGAAAATCGCCGCAGCACGGAGCGCAGTAACGCTCGAATCATTGGAAGGCGCTGGTGCCATATCCTCCGATGGCTCAGCCGATGTGGGTGTAGGAGGGCTGTTGGGGAGTGGGGACTGGACTGGCCCAGCAGTTGGCGCCCTGATTGGAGACATCGAAGGAGCGGTCACCGGAGACGCAGCAGGAGTCCGTCCCCAAGGAGTGAGAGGCCTGGGAGACTGTACCGGAGAAGACCCTGCTTTCGGGCTAGCGACGGGGACGACAGCAGAGATGGACGGTGAAGAAATCGGAGGATGAGCTGGCGGCGAGATCAGTGGTGTTAAGGAGACCCTTGGAGCTGCTGACGACGGTGTGGGAGAGGTTGACGGAGGGGTGGAAGGTATAGGAGAGGCCTTTGGGGACGTCCATGGAGTGATCTGAGGCAGCAGTGAGGGTGGTGCGCTAGCAGGAGTAGAAATTACTGGGGATGGTGACGGCAGCTTGGGAGAGTTTACCGCTGGTGCCGGAGAAGGCGCTTCTACGGCAAAACACAAGTTGAATGACAAAAACAGCGTCAGAACAACGGTGGCTGCAATCCACCTCATGGTTACCCACGTCGGAAACTTCACAACTGTCGTCGAAGGGAAAGAGTAACTCTCCGGTTTCGTCCGGTGGTTAAATAACGGATCAGTGAGCGTTGTCTGTGGGATCCGATAAACGTACAGAGGAAGAAATGGAAGAAGAATGAAGTGAGGAGTTAGAGAGACAAAGAAGAGATTAAATAGGGAGGGAGGAGATCGTTGCGTTGGGTGAGGAAGCGGCGGCAGAATAGCGGGTTTGCCTGGAACGACAAGACACGAGTGTCGGATCATAAGAATAGTTAGTTAGCGGGTTCAAAAAGTATCTGTTTTAGAATTCTTTTTTGAAAAAGTATATATATAAAAAAAAATATTTAGCAAAATGTGCATCTGCACAGGTAGGTAGTAGCGATTTTCTTAAAAACGCTACTAATCGCTGCTACCAGTAGCGATTTTTTGAAATTCGCTACTCGTAGTAGCATTTTTCGTTTTTTACGTTTTTTTTTTTGAAAAAAAATCAAACAAATCTTAAGAAATTTTTAAAAAATTACAGTAAGTAGATATTTTAATTTCGATTCAAATTATGCAAAAAATATTAAATTTGGACTTACGGATTGACTGTAGGCTCTGCCGTAAGTTGAGATATGAAAATTTAACTTAAAAATATATAACTCATACCCTGTAAGTCCAAACTGACCACGGTGAACGTCATTTATGTCGTAATTCAATTATCTACCTAGAGTAATTTTTTTGATTAGAAATACAATGATTTTGTAAACTAACATCGCTTGTCTTAAAATTTGACCGAAATAATCAAATGCATTAGGTGAGAAATTTAATTATGTACTTACTCAAAAAAATTACTCTAGGTAGATAATTGAATTACGACATAAATGACATTCACCGTGGTCAGTTTGGACTTACAGGGTACGAGTTATATTATTTTAAGTCAAATTTTCATATCTCAACTTACGGCAGAGCCTACAGTCAATCTGTAAGTTCAAATTTAATATTTTTTTGCATCATTTGAATAGAAATTAAAATATCTACTTACTGTAATTTTTTTAAAAAAAATTTATGATTTTTTTGATTTTTTTTCAAAAAAAAAAATGAAAAACGCTACTACCAGTAGCGAATTTCAAAAAATCGCTACTACCTACCTGCGCAGATGCACATTTTGCTAAATATTTTTTTTTATATATATACTTTTTCAAAAATGATTATAGGAAAAAATAGATTTTTTTAAAAAAAATGAAAAGTAAGCTTTTTTTTTAAAGAAAAATAAGTATATAAAAAAATTATTTCGAAAAATAGGTATACGCGGACCCTCGGGTAGCACGTATTGGACATACGCGCACTCCTGGGTGGCGCCCATGCACAACTCTTTTTTTTTTTAACAATTTTGTTCAATAACGACGACTCGATGTTTAATTAAAAATAAAATTATGTATCTATTAAAAAAATTATAGTAAGTAGACATTTTAATTGCGATTCAAATTATGCAAAAAAATATTAAATTTGGATTTACGGATTGACTGTACGGCCTGCCGTAAGTTGAGATATGAAAATTTTGACTTAAAAAATTATAACTCAGACCATGTAAGTCCAAACTCAACACGGTTAACGTCATTTATGTCGTAATTCAATTATCTATCTATGGTAATTTTTTTGATTGGAAATACATTGATTTTGTAACCTAACATCGTTCGTTTTATAATTTGACTGAAATAATTAAATGCATTATGTGAGGAATTTAATTATGTACTTACTCAAAAAAAAATAAAAAAAAATAATGATGCGTAGATAATTTAATTACGAATTAAATGACACTAACTATGCGTTAATTTTTTACTTTTAGACTGATTGTATTATACGATACGTAAAAAACTCTACATACAATACAAAAACTTCCATATAGTGTTTTGAACAGTAAATGTACTGTTTAAACAGTAAAAATGGTGTCTCTTATTCAATAGGCGCCACCCGGGGGTACGCGTATACCTATTTTTCGTAATTGTTTTTTTTTGTATACTTACTTTTCTAAAACAAAATGCTTACTTTTAAAAACAAATCGAAAAAATATATAGTTCATACTTCAACATTTCATCACAGTGATAAAAATAGACTGACAAAACCGAATTCCTGACAAGACCGGCCCAAATAGGACCGAAACTGAACGAGCGAGATTTTTCCCTCAAGGTCGGGCTCAGTCTCGAGCTTTCCTCCCTAAAATCCCGACTAGGACTGCCCCAACCCACTCTTGGGGAAACCCACGTAGGATAAGCCCACACACATAGAAGAAGTTAAGACACCAGAAGAAGCCCAGATACCAGAACGAGAAGCCTTCCATTTCGTCTGCATCTTACATTGAAAACCTAACTTAGTAACTTTTATTCCATTCCTTTCCGATCATTCCGATGATCTTCCCAAAAGCTCGGTCTCCCTAACAGGTCCATCTACTCTCACTCTCATGTTTCTTGACCGAGAGAAGTTCTCAAATTCCCTCACAACAGATTTTGAAGTTCTTGACCTAGTGAATTTCAATGTATCTGTCGAAGGTGAGATTCCTGGGTTGGTGAATTTCAAATTGCTCGGCCCTGCTACTCTTACTCTCATTCTCGAAGGTGAGATTCTTGGGCTGGTAAATTTCAATGTATCTGGAATACAGAGATCAACTTACGCATTTTGTTCCCGGTCTTCGCCCTTAGGGATGGGTGTCGGCTTCGCCTCTGTCGCGGGTAACAACCTGTGGCGTTCTTCTTCTTCGACTCGACCCACGATGCCATTTTCTTGCTTGAGCGTCTCGACCGATGCAAGTAAGCTCCTCATCTTTGTATTCTCTTCGAATTGCCTTAAACATTCTCAAAGATGAGATTCTGTTAACAATAGCAACTGAAGACTGGGTCAAAAGTAACAACTCCTATCAACAATAGCAGTTCTAGATTAGGTCAAAAGTAAGCAGCAACAGATTATCAATAAGCAGGAACAAATTATCAATTTCTATCATTAGTATTAACAGTAAAAGTAAACAGTTTGTAATCTATATATAGAATGTACTGAAGTAAAGAAATTAAGTTGAAAGTTCAAATTATATATTAGTTTTACCCTCTATTCAACATGGAATAAGAGCAGTGTCAATCCTGACTAAACTGTTTAATCATTTACCAATCGATTATGCCCCGGGACTAGGTATCGTTCTTAGCCGAAAGGTGCACAGAATTGGAGATCAGATTCACCATGTCTACACCAGAAACAGGCAAAGCCGGAACCATAGAAGGGATGGATGATTTAGTCACAACACTACTCAAAATTCCGAGAAGTGGTATGGAGAGCTCAGCCACGTCAAACTCAGCCACAGGCCAACACAATCAGAATACGTCAGAAACCTTGACCGTGGCGGTTAAGTTGAACGAGTCAAATTACCTGCTATGGGCAATCATGATGAAGGCATCAATTGGAGGGTGACAACGGCTCAACCACATTATCGGGGTGTCATTGCCACCAACCCCAACAAAGCCAACATATCTGAAGTAGGAAGAACGGGACTTATGCGTTTTTTTTCTTCTGGATCATACAAAATATCGAACCAGACCTGATAGGTAATGTCGCAGCATACCTGAGCGTAAGATCACAATGGAGTGCCCTGGAAGTAACTTACGGTGCAGGAGGGGATGCTCTGCAAACATACGATCTACACGTCAAAACAAGCGAGCAAAGGCAATGAGAATTGCCCCTGGAACGCTACTTCAACATCCTACAAGGGATTTGGCAAGCAATAGACCGACAACATCCAAATTCAATGAAGTATGAAGAAGATATCATGATTTATAACAAAGAGCGTCAAGAATTCCGTCTATTCCAATTTCTAGCAGGACTCAATAGCACATACGAAACAACCAGACGAGAGATACTTGAAGAAGAGCAACTACCTTCGGTCGAACGGGCATATGCACATGTCCGACGGGAGGCAGCCAGAACCGGCATCCTTAATCAATTGACCATCGGAGAATCGAAAATTGGAAGTGGTCTCACGACCAGATCCAGAACCACAACAGGGGCCAAAAGATGAAGAACTTACAGAGCCGATCGGTAGAAGCAATCAGAGGAAAGGAGTAAACTTTGGTGCTCCTACTGTGGTTGAGTCGGCACACCAAAGAGAAGTGCTTCAAACTCGTTGGGTATCCTGATTGGTGGGAAGACTCACAAAAAAAGGCCACCGGGAAAGGAAAGTCAGCCGCAGTGAGAGTCACTGTTGCGGGCAACCTAGCGGCCACCAACGACAACAGGCGACATCCTCGAACCCGAGCTGATGAAGGAGAAGAACCGGTCATGACTTACCTGGCAGATGGAAGGTCTGAACCGCAGGAGAGGACATGGACTTACATGGTAGATGAAAGAAGGGCGGAATCAAAGGAGAAGAGTCTAGGCAAGAGAAGTGTGGACCGTGTGGTCGTGACCAGAGGAAGAACCACACCGCATGGGAGGAGGCTTGCTGCAGGGGAGCTCGGAGCAATTGAAGAGCAAGGATAAGGGTTTGCGGCTGGGGAGACACGGTCATTCCTTGGTGAAGGAAGAAGAAGTGACCTAATTATAAATAATTGCAAAAGTGACCCTGTAGTTTGCGCTGAACAGGATTTTAACCCCGATAAATGTTATGAGTGGATCTTTGACTGCGGAGCAACATATACGATGACTCACGATAATCGGGACATAATTTCCTGGACTACTCCATACAAAGGAAAACTTCATACTGCTAATGGGAGTATTACACCAGTAATGGGTGTCAGCACAATTCAAGTTTCTCTAAATTTGAAAGTGCTGAATTGTCTCTATGTGTCATCACTATCATGCAAATTACTATCGATTATCCACGTCTCTAAAGAATTAAACTATACATCACTGTTATATCTGAATTGTTGTATTTTACAGGATATCCAAACGAATGAGATAATTGAGCGTGGAACTGAGCGAGATGGACTATACTATGTAGATAAGGTGGCTCAACAAGGGATTGCGCTACTGGCTCACGAGACGGTAGAAAGACAGTTCTGGTTATGGCACCATCGGTTAGGGCATCCATCACCCTCCTATCTTAGTATTTTATTTCCTAGTTTTAAAAATATGAATTGTGATCCATGTGAAACTTGCATTTATGCTAAGAATCATAGAACTACTTTTCCAGCAAATAATACGTGTGTTAATTCAGTGTTTGAGTTAGTTCATTCAGATGTCTGGGGTCCGACTCCAAACTCTATAAATAATTATTTCCTGTATTTTTTGCTATTTATTGACGACTATTCGAGAATGACTTGGGTATATTTCCTAAAAAATAAGTCTGAAGTTCCTCAAAAATGTGTCTTTCAATA
This sequence comes from Chamaenerion angustifolium, assembly GCA_946814005.1. Classification (NCBI taxonomy): domain Eukaryota; kingdom Viridiplantae; phylum Streptophyta; class Magnoliopsida; order Myrtales; family Onagraceae; genus Chamaenerion; species Chamaenerion angustifolium. The sequence continues at coordinate 4,698,159 of OX328277.1, read as the reverse complement.
ACCTTATTAATACCCAATACGAGAAACAAATTCGCGTTCTTTGATCAGACAGTGGGGAAGAATATGTAAATCAAACTCTCACCCAATTTTTTAAACAACATGGTCTCGTTCACTAGACCACTTGTCCAAATTCCCCACAACAAAACAGGGTTGCTGAAGGAAAAAACAGAATTATCTTAGAAATTACTCGAGCTATTATGCTTGAGTCTCACGTGCCTCAATATTTCTGGCTAGAAGCTGTAGCTACAACTATCTATCTTATTAACCGGCTACCTACAAAAATTCATAATTTTCGCACTCTGTTCCAGATATTATCCCAACACACCAAAACATATCTAGTCTCGAATCTTACACCAAGAGTTTTTGGGTGTTTTGTCTTTGTCCATGTTCCAAGGTCTGGAAGGACCAAATTCGAGTTGTGTGCTATCAAGTGTGTATTTGTCGGGAATGGGCCAAATCAAAAAGGGTATTGATGTTGCACAACGTATTTACACTACACTGGATTGTAATTTTATTGAAATTGATTACTATTACTTGCCTCAACTTAGCAGTCATAGGGAGAACTAGAATAGTCATAATGACTGCCTAAGTTGGGTTAAGATGTCTAACCATAACCAGAATATGTCCAATACTGACCCAAAAGAACCATATATCAGCCCAACCGATGTAACCTCTGAAACAGAAGGACATTCCATCGAACTTAGCAATACGTCCCAAGAATCTTTGACATCTGGTAATCTTGAGGTATGTACTTCTCCCAATATAGATCATTCATTTCCCATATTTGAAATTGACGGTTCAGAAGAAGTAGTATAGGAGAACTCTGGGAGATAGATACTACCTCCATGAACAACTAGGGGAATACCTCCCAAGAGGTACTCACCAGATCATAAACCAAGCAGACAGTGGTATCTAGTGGATGATGGCGATATGGGGAGTCTATTTGCGACAGCCAAAAGTTTTAGAGTCGCACTCTACAATGAAACTTCTCCAAGAACGGTAGAAGAAGCCAAAGGTGACAGGCAATGGAACCAGGCAATGGATGTTGAGATGGAAGCTCTCGTGAAAAATCAAACATGGGAAAGATGCAAGCTACCCACAGGGAAAAAAACAGTTGGTTGTAGGTGGGTATTTACAATCAAACACAACGCAGATGGGAGAATACAGAGATACAAGGCTCGATTGGTGGCGAAAGGATATACTCAAACGTACAAAATTGATTACTCTAAGACATTTTCACCAGTGACAAAAATAAACACAATTCAGGTAGTATTCTCAATAGCAGCAAACCATGACTGGCTAATTCACCAATTTGATGTGAAGAACGCGTTTATGCATGCAGATCTCAAAGAAGAAGTGTATATGATAGCTTCGCCTGGCTTTGAATTCGATTTTCAGCCAAATGAAGTCTGCAAGCTGAAGAAGGCATTATACGGTCTCAAGTAGTCACCTAGAGCCTGGTTTGGAAGATTATCCATTGTCATGAAGAAATATGGATACAAACAGAGTAATGTAGATCATACGTTGTTTTACAAACGCAAAGGTGAGTTGATTACCTGTCTAATTATTTATGTGGATGACATGATAATTACTGGGAACAACAGAGAAGTAATCAGTCAACTCCGGAAGAATCTATTCTCAGACTTTGAAATGAAGGATCTAGGAAGTCTCAAGTATTTTCTTGGAATTAAAGTTTTGAGATCAAGAAGAGGTATCTATATTTCTCAGAGAAAGTATATACTCGATCTTCTAGCTGAAGTAGGGTTAATGGACTGCAAACCAGCGAATACGCCTCTGGTTCCAAACCATGGCCTAAAGATAGTAGATGGAGCCAGACCAATAGACCGTGGAAGATACCAACGGTTAGATGGTAAACTTATCTACTTGGCACATACAAGACCAGACATTTCATATGCCGTGAAAGTGGTAAGTCAATTCATGCACAATACTCAGGAAGATCACATGGAAGCTGCGTTGAGAATTATTAGGTATCTTATGAAAAATGGACACCTCGATGTTCAAGCATATACAGATGCAGACTGGGCTAACAATCCCGTAGACAGGAGGTCTACCTCAGGATACTTCACTCTGGTGGGTGGAAACCTAGTAACCTGGAAAAGTAAGAAACAGAATGTGGTAGCTATCTCTAGCGCATAAGCAAAGTTTCGAGGGATTGCAAAGGGCCTAACTGAAATTTTGTGGTTAAGAAAACTTCTAGCAGAATTGGGATTTCCAATCAAGCATACATGCAAGTTGATGTGTGATAATAAAGTTCCAATCAGTATATCTGAAAATCATGTGCAACATGACAGGACAAAACACATTGAAGTAGACTGTCACTTCATTAAAGAAAAGTTAGATGAATGACTGATTGAGTTCCCGTGGGTCAAGTCAGAAAACCAGTTAGCTGATATTTTGACTAAAGCAGTTATTGTGAAAGTATTACAAACAGTTCTCTGCAAGTTAGGTATTGTGGATCCTACTACCCAACTTGAGGGGGAGTGTCAACAATAATAGCAACTGAAGACTGGGTCAAAAGTAACAGTTCCTATCAACAATAGCAGCTCTAGACTAGGTCAAAAGTAAGCAACAACAAATTGTCAATAAGCAGGAATAGGTTGTCAATTTATATCATTAGTATTAACAGTAAAAGTAAACAGTTTGTAATCTATATATAGAATGTATTGAAGTAAATAAATTAAGTTGAAAGTTCAAAATATAGATCAATTTTACCCTCTATTCAATAGATTCTACCATGCTCTGTTCTCGGTTTAATGTATTTGGGTTTGTTGATTCCTGCTATGCTCTGTTGATTTTGGTCCAAGACCGAGACCGACTCAAGCAAGACTAACTCAGGCGGTTTTTTTTTTTTACCATAAGCCATGACCGAAATTTCGGTATCGGTCTTGCCTCCAAGACTAGCTCAGCCCACCCATGATCACCCTAGTGTTTCATTCATCATCTTAATTTATATATATATATATATATATATATATAAATAGAAAAAAAAACATAGTTTGCACTTATTTACTAAAAAACTCTAAACGTTCTTTACTTATTAAGAAAAATGATAATCATAGTTATCAGAACCGGACCGGACCCCTGTTCGGTTTAATTTAGTTAAAAGACCGTTTTACAAATGAACAGTGTTTGAATTGGGTTGAACCAGGCGGTTTTTGAAAAACTGACCGATTTCTGGTTCACTTTCTAGACTTTTTTTTAACGGACCAATCAGTTATTCAGTTTAAACCGATTGTTTTTTTCCTGCACAAACCAATTGGTTTTATCATATGCAGTGTTAAACCGATCGTGACTTTGTTCAATTCAACACTTGCTCAGTTACTGTTTTATGAGGCAGGACCAAGAACAGTCGCATCCCTTTAGGTCGCATCCCTTCACGCAGGAGGTAACCGCATCACAGTCGGACGCACGCAACAGGACAGTCGGCGTCAAGACTCCTTCCAGTCCTAGCAGGACTCACGCAGTAGGCGGACTCACGCTCAGTTACTGTTTTCTGAGGCAGGACCAAGAACAGTCGCATCCCTTTAGGTCGCATCCCTTCACGCAGGAGGTAACCGTATCACAGTCGGACGCACGCAACAGGACAGACGACGTCAAGACTCCTTCCAGTCGTAGCAGGACTCACGCAGTAGGCGGACTCACGCAGAATGACACACGTTCCAGGTTATGTCCGAACTACTGCTGTGCCAATTGGCCCAATTGTCATACCTGTGTTGAACGCTACTGCTAGGTTAGGTTAGGTTCAGTTTGGTCTGAACTGAACTACTGTTGTGCCATACTTGTTTAATTCGGTTACCTGTGCCATACTTGTTCAATTCGGTTACTTGTGTCATTGTTGTTGAAAATTGTTCAATTCGTGCTGCACTTTCGACAACTTCAAGATATTGGCGAGGACTTACCTACAGACAAGGCAACATTCCTTGTTTGGAGACACTGAGGAGATGTTTGGTAGGAGAATGAAGGTGACTGTTGCCGAGGTTGCAGGTGAGTTGATGAAGTGCAGGAATACTGAGTGGTCTCTTCAAGGCCTGAGGTAGTTCATCCATAGGAATTAAGCTGAAGCTCATGAAGGATAGTTCTCAATTGATAGTAATTAGTAGACTTCAGTTGTTCGGGTTAGCTGCATACTTCATTACTTGCGGTTCCTTGCTTCGGTTTCAATTCGTTCCTTGTTTTTGAAATTGGTGTTGCGGTTCCTTGTGACGTTCCTTGTTTGATAAATTCGATTTACAATTTCTTAATGCAGCACGCCACATGTTTGATGAAATGCCTATCAGAGATATAAATTTGTGTTTCTGTTTACCTGAGTATATCTGGTCAAGCATCTGTATATTTGAAAATTTCTTCTTTGCTCATTTAGTAAGGAGCTTGGTCAATGTATTCTCGCTCTCTGTTAAGTTAATAAGAAATTCTATGTTCCATATATTCATGTCTTTTGATGATCCTGATGCAATAGGGAAATAACTGTCAATTTATGTTGTGGTGGTTATTACACGATAGAGCTGAGCTGAACATAGAGTAATGTATTTAGTTCAGGTATGGCTGACAATGGTTATAGTATGATATAGGTATGACAAATACCATAACCATAACCATTATGGGTACAATTTTCAATACCATAACCATTAAAATAACTGTGGTTATTAACCATGGTTTTACCCGTATACCCATATTTATTCCACACATGTAATATAATAAAATACTGAAAATTTTATTTAAAAAAATACATAAATCTATATTGTCAACAATAAAAATATATAAAACTAACATCATACTTATTTATTACATGTATGTACATTAACTTCCATTATTTAGTATATATTAGTTTATTAATAATAATTAATTATTATATTTATATAATACCTATGGTTATAACCATGAGTATAGCTCAAATAACATAACCATAACCATTATGGGTAGAAAATTCATTATCATAACCGCACCACACCATAATGGTACGATTAACCATTTTAAACAGTAACGGTTATAACCATGGTTATGGGTTTTTCACCGCACCATTACTGGCCCTAAGTTCAGGCTATGAATTAATTGATAAAATGAGAAATCAATCATCTTCATGAAAAACATTGGATAGTAAACTACAAAGTCACGTTCCTATTATTGTTTCATCAGAAAACATTGGATAGTAAACTACAAAGTCATGTGTCCAACCATCTATTTTGTTTCATTTCGTCAGACCCACCTATTATTGGGTTATAGTTAAGACTATTGTGTTATGTATGTTCAAAGTTTGAAGTAAGGGTTAATGGTCAATGTGCCCCCTAAATTTTGACCGAAATTTAAGAATTCCCCTTAATGTTTAAAATTTGAAATTTTAGTCCTACTGTTTGGACGAAATCAAAAATCCCCCCTTTCCGTCATAAGACCGTTTATTTGAGACGGTAAACCGAACATGTGCCGTGCACGTGACATGACTTAAATTGAAAAGACAAAAATGTCCTTATGTCACTCTATAGTTTAAGTGGAAGAGAACCTCCGTCGTGAGCCCCACCGAGAGAGACACCGCCTGGCCTCTGACTTCTTCATCCCTTGCATATAAACTCTGAACTTAGTAAAGCAAATTAAGCTCCCAGTATACTACTCATTAAATCACTGTTTAGTTGAAGCTGGTCTCATTGTCATACTGTCGAGTTCTTACTGATACAGTAACATCAGGTTACTAATATGAACTATCAAAGAATCTAACTCATGTTCGGAGAAGAATGAAGATAGCAGCAATTTCTAAAGAGCCATTCAACCATTTTAGATAACAAAAACAAAGAAAAAAAACTCTGCGATAAAAATCTAGAATCAGTCGATGATAAGAGCTTACATCGCACGGCATATGTAGCCGTCTACGAGCCTCCATGCTTTGTGGTCGACGAATCAGTCGGTGTTAGTGACGCCGAAGCGACGGTGCTCCGTTCTCCGAAGCGGCAACAATTTACTGTTTTTCTCTTGTTGCTCGATAATTCGAATTTTTTTTTAAAAATTTAACCCTAATTTAATCGTGATCTCAAAGTAAGCTTCTTGAGGAAACGGTGAATCGCGCAGCGGCGGACTGGGGAGGGGCAAAGCCGTTTTTATCACAGATGCCGCAGTAAAATTGTTGGTCGGGGTGGCCGGAGCTCTCCATTGGGGATTCAGTCGAATTCTCTGCATAAAATCGATGGAACCTTGACACACTTCCCAGCTGAGTACCGGCTCCAAACCGCGACCTTGATCTCTGGTTGTGCAGAGACCCAAGAATGGCGATCGGGCAAATGGGGACTGCATGTAGGCTGTGAAGGCGAATCTGGACCAGCGGTTCTCGACGGCGTCGGTGACGAGAGACGGGTGATCAAACCAGTTGAAAAACGGGCGTGAAGGCTGGGATCCTCTCCGGAAGACGTTGTAGCCGGGACGACGCTGGCTATAGCGATGGAGCTGGTGGCAGAGGCTTGTCTGGCTATCGCGGACGGCGCTGACAGTGTTCAATTCTTCATTCTTCTTCTTCTTCTGTGTTGAAGATAAAATAATTATTTATTTTGTATTTTAATTGAATAAAATAATTATTTATTCATTTGTGTTGTGTTAATCTTTATTTAAATGAAAAACGTATCTTATAGTTATAGGAAAATGACATTTTTGTCTTTTCAATTTAAGTCATGTCACGTGCACGGCACATGTTCGGTTTACCCTCTCAAATAAACGGTCTTACGACGGAAAGGGAATTTTTTTGATTAAATTACAAATTTTAAACATTCAGGGGATTCTTAAATTTCGGTCAAACTTTAGAGGGCACATTGACCATTAACTCTTGAATTAATTATGTTTGTGTTTTAGACTATGTAGTTTGTAATTGTATTTTCAATTTTTTTTGTTTGCAAACAGTGAACCGTACATCAAACCGGATTCAACCAGATTGGACCGACAGAACCGGGAAGCAGCCCCTCACTGGTTCGAGGGCCAATCCAGTTCTGATAACTATGATGATAATGACAGTCCTTTAAATTTATTTTACGAGTGTTGAAATGATACAGATAACTTTTTTTTGTTTTTTTGATAATTCGATTACAATATTGTCAATTTCTGACATCTTAGTTTAGTGCTTCGTACGAATTGATAGATACAGATGTTATGTAAGGCCTTATACATTACTATAGACAGATAAAATGCAACCAAGGACCAAGAATATCTGCAATCATACAATACAAACACGCTGTTGAGTCCGAGTACGTAGGTTTAGACCGAAAGCCACCCAGTCAGCTGCGTTACGACTGAGCAAGAGTTATATCGGAGAGGGACAAGGTCCCAGATTGATCCACATCGAGCTCTTCGAACTCCTTTAAAACGAGGGATATGTCTTCTTGGCTAATCTTCCCCATCTCCTTCAGCTTATATAGTACGAATTCTGCAGATCTGCATAGAATAACTTCACATTCTCATCACAAGTAAATACATTTATCTGAGAAGCTGAGCCACGATCGTTAAAGAACAGTTTCTTTAAGATCAAGAAATCCAGGCTCTTACTTACCCGACAACGCCATCATCATCAAGATCGGCAGCTTCTAGGTCAAGATTCGTAGTTCTCCTATGGAGGACCCAATCAACTAATGCCCTTTGCCTTCTCTCAGTGTTCATCTCAGCAACATAGAGGAAAAACTGGCCCACACATATCGTACTTGTAAGTATCCAAAACACAGCAAACAAACGACCACCTGTTGTGGAGAAACTCTCATCTCCATAACCCAGTGTCGTGATAGTAGCACAGACACAATAGAATGCATCAGAAATGCTCAATTTCTCAACTTTGGACAAAAATACAGTTCCAGAAATCATTAGCACGAACAAGAGAATGAAGACAGTGATGCACTTGTAAAGAACCCGATTCATTTCAATATCCTCACTGATTTCACTTGGAGCAACTCTTTCATTGATGTGTAGAGCCTTAACTAGCATTTTTTCCTGTTTTTCGAGCAAATAATCTGCTGCTTTGCTCAGGATTAGACCGACAATGGCCATTCCCGAGAAGACAAAGCCACAGGCTAGTAGTTTTGTGAGGAGGGTGTCAGGAACAAGATCTCCATACCCGACCGTGGTCATTGTGATTACGCAGAAGTAGATAGCATCAATGATTCCGTTTGTTTTTTTACCCACCATTTGGTTCCTGACAATGTAGAAGCAGATTGTACCGGTTCCTAGATAAGCGGCTAAGAAAATCGAGACGATTTTGAAGCTTGGGTGGATATTCAAAAAGTTCGAAGAAGTTTTCTCAACTGGACCTGTCTTGATAAGAAGAGGAACAGTATCTGCAAGAGGCGCGCTTTTACAATGTCGGAGTCTCCTTGTCTGGAAATTGTTTGTTTTTGTTTGTAGTGAAGACAGGAAAGGCAGTTTTGCGTCAGCACAGGCCATGGAGAACTCAGTGAGAATATTTCTAATAGATTCCTATGAAATCACGTGGAGATAGTTTGTCCTGCATGATCCAAGAATAGAAACTGTTAAGGATAACGTTTTATCAAACACTTGGCGTGCAATTTAATTCCTAACTAATTCTTGATTCAGCAAATTGAATCAGTGACACCCATTACTATCTATAGATCCAACAATAATGTAGATGTGAAGTTTCTTTGTTTGGTAAGAAGTAAGAACCAAAGTTAATATGAGGTTGAGGGTAAATCACCATCCAGTACGGGATCATTTGAAGAATTTCATCAAATCTTACCCTTTACACGCTTGAAATGAATCAAAGTTGATGAAACAAGACAGGATTCAAGACTATACTAGGTATAAGGCTGCTTACCCACAGTACTGCGCTGCGACTTCAGAGATCCTTCTGTGCTTCTTCTGTTCTTCAATTCCGTCCGTGGAAAGAAATTGAGAAAGAGCAACTGCAAGGTTCCATGGACGGTCTAGAAAAATCCAATCTGATACAGCTGCCGACAACCTAATTAGCCCCCAGACGGTGGGATGCAAGAGAAAGAGGAGAAAGAGCTCAGCCATTAGCATGAGGCGTATGCACGACTGATAAGCATAGAATCTAACTAATATATGCTACGGCCCATACTAGGCCTTGAAGAAGAAGCCCACCTTGCATCAAGGAGTCACTAGTAGGGATGAACAAATTACCCATTTGGACTCGGAACCTATCCAGAATCGACACTCCCTATAGGTTCCGGGTAGACGTTTTAAAAATTGGGTAGGTTTCAGGAAAAAAATTTGAGAACCTATTTATTCGGTTTCAGTTCCTGTTCTCATCTCTGGGTACCCTAAAGTAACCGGAACCGAAACCGATTATATATATATATATTAAAAAATAATAAAGAGAAACCTTAGGAGAACTGCAACCTATTTCATCCACTCCAGTCACTCTTCTATCTTCTTGAAGAACCAATCACCGCAACTCTTTTAACCCTAGGAGAACCGCAACCTCTCTTCAAAGTTTAAGAACCATAACTTGACTGCGCTCGTCATGGCCACCCTGTCTTCCTTCTGTACTCAATAATCCGTACATATACAATAAACACAGTCGCTGTGAAAGAAGCCATTACAACCGAAGATGGAATCAACCTAATCTCTCACCAACCATTCTCCTCAGATTCTTTCTCCATCACCAAGCATTTCAGCATACATTCTCTTCCATTTGTATTGAAACAGAAACGTTTAGATTGCCTCTGTACCCTATATAACCAATGATCATCGTTATATTCCATTGTTGAATCTTCAGTTCATTTTTGTCCATTGATCTCCTTCGCCCATGATCGCGATTCAAGGAGCTAATTCCTTGTTCGGTTGTGTTGTCGCCGACGTTGATTTCAACAGGGCCTCAGTGCTGAAAATTGGGTATGTCAACTCCAATGAGGTGCGATTGGGCCATGGAGTTGATTCTGTGAGGTTGTGTGTAAGTAGCGGACAGAGATCAAGCATTAGTTGAGTCTTTGTTGATAGTATTTGCTTGATATTATTTGTTGATGGTATTTAAAACTACAACATTAGTTGAGCATTAGTTGATAGTGTTTGTTGATAGTATTTAAAACTACAACATTACAGAGTTTTCCAAGTCTATTTTTATTAGTACCGAATTGATACACCAGTGCATGTATTGTTCTGTTGTACCGAACCGAATCGAAACTGAACCGGGGATGAAAATAAACAGATTCTTAACAGGGTACCCGGAACAGTTTGTACAAACAGATTCCGGGTAGGTTCCGGTTCCAAATCATCGAGAGGATTTAGTGGAAGAATACTATTGATTAAGAACAACAGCCCCTTAACATGGGAATATGAAATGTAACCTCCTTATTATGAAGTGTCTATAACCATTTCCAGCATCTGGAAGAATGAAAATAATATATTCCTTTAATATTACGTTCCTTTTCTTCTCCATTGTGTTCTGAACTGTATCATTGGTATCAAAGTCAACCACCACCCCTCCTCTGCGTCTATTTCTGACCATTTTTTTCTTCGTTCCTCATCTTTTCCCTTCTTCATGGCGTCTGAAACTCGTTGGCAGCAGAACGACCGTACACTGACAGAACTCCGACAAATGATCAATGACCAAGCTTCATCCATGGAAGAGATTAAGGAAACGATAAACGACATTGTCAAACAAGTCGAGTTCACCCGACAAAAGGGAATCTTGTAGACGGTTGATGGGGACAGTGCATCGACGGAACGAACAATCACAACATCCATGCTGTCCTCTCGCTCCTTCCACATCGACAAACTGAACTTCCCAAAATTTAATGGCGAGGATGTTGTTGGATTGTTATACTGCTGCAATCATTACTTTAAGGTAGATGCAGTACCAGATGAAAGGAAAATTGATCTCGTCATAATACACATTGAAGGAGATGCACTTTTATGACACCAATCGTTTATGAAGATGATAGAACTACAAGGCGCAACAATTTCTTGGGAGGAGTATTCAATGACGATCAACTCCCGCTTTGGTCTGAGTCCCTTTGACGACCCGATCCTCGACTTGAAAAATCTCAAACAGTCGGGTTCGACCATCGAGTATTACATCACCTTCACCACTTTGTTCCACCAGGTTCAACTCCTTGACCCAATGACCGAATACCATGCTCCCAGCCACTTCTTGGGCGGACTCAAACTCGAGCTTCAAGCTCCGGTACGGATGGTTCAACCGAGCACGGTTTATGATGCTTTTTCACTTACAAAACTGCATGAGTCAATGTTAGGTGCTGCAATGGACAAACAACATGTTCATCATTCCAGATACACAGCTGCCCAGGAATCAACTAAGCTTCCTTCTCCTGCACCTAACATTAGCATGAGGCATCTGCATGACTGATGAGCATAGAGTCTAACTAATATATGCTACGGCCCATACCATACCTTAAAGAATAAGAAGTCCACCTTGCATGGAGAAGTCACCAGTAATAATATGTAGTCAAATCATCATAAGGATTTAGTGGATGAATACTATTGGTTAAGGACAACAGCCCGTTAGTATGGGAATATGGAATGTCACCTCCTTATTATGGAGTGTCTGTAACCATTTCTAGCATCTGGAAGAATGAAAATAATATTTTCCTTCAATATTACGTTTCTTTTCCATTATGTTTTAAACCATATCATTGATATCAGAGTCATCCATCACCCTTCCTCTCTGTCTGCTTCTTGTCCTTTTTTTTATCCGTTCCTCATCTCCTCCCATCTCCATGGCGTCCGAAACCTGTTGGTTGCAGAACGACTGTACACTTACGTAACTCCAACAAATGATCGATGGGCAAGCTTCATCCATGGAAGATATTAAGGCAACGATAAACGACCTCGTCAAACAACTCGAGTTTACTCGACAAAAAGGAATCGTGCAGATGGCTGATGGGGACAGTGTGTCATCGGAACGAATAATCACAACATCCATGTTGTGCTCTCGCTCCTTACGCATCGACAAACTGGACTTCCCAAAATTTAATGGCGAGGATGTTGTTAGATGGATATACCGTTGTAGTCATTAGTTTAAGGTAGATGCAGTACTAGATGAAATGAAAATTGATCTCGCCACAATACACATTGAAGGAGATGCACTTTTATGGCACCTGTCGTATATGAAGATGAAAGAACTACAAGGTGCAACAGTTTCTTGGGAGGAGTACTCAGCGGCGATCAACTCCCGCTTTGGTCTGAGTCCCTTTGACGACCCGATCCTCGACTTGAAGAATTTCAAACAGTTGAGTTCGACCATTGAGTATTACCACACCTTCACCACTTTGTTCCACCGCGTTCAACTCCTCAACCCGATGACCGAACGCCAGACTCTCATCCACTTCTTGGGCGGACTCAAAGTCGAGCTTCAAGCTCCGGTAAGGATGGTTCAACCGAGCACAGTTTATGATGTTTTTTCACTTGCAAAACCATATGAGTCAATGTTAGGTGCTGCAATGGACAAACAACTTGTTCATCAGTCCAGATACATAGGTGCCCAAGAATCAACTAAGCTTCCTTCTCCGACACCTATCACTAATCCTCTTGTTCAACTGAATAACCCACGGGGAAGCAGAATTTTAACTAGCAAAGAAATAGAGCATAAACGTGCAAAAGGATTATGCTTCGGTTGCGGAGAATAATATAAACCCGGACATAAATGCAAGAAAGACCATTTATTCATCATGGAGATTGAGGAGGATGATAACCCTATTGAGACTGAACCACCGCCTGACATCACCGTGGAGGAGCAACTGTTACTATCTCTTCACGCCATGACGAGCTCCCTTTGAGGCTCGACCATCTATGTTGAAGGAACAACATGTAACCAACGACTCAATATCCTAATATACAGCGGCAGTACACACAATTTTATGGACCTCCACACTGCAAAGAAACTTGGATGTGAATACCTGTTGCTACCCCAACTCCATGTCACTGTCGCAAACGGTAACAACATGCCCTGTAAGTATGCTTGCAAAGATTTTACTTGGATGTTAGAAGGCTTCCAGTATAGTGCTGATGTGTTTTTACTACCCTTAGGGAGTTATGATCTTATTCTTGGTGCTTCTAAAATGGTGAAATTGCTCAACAAAGGAACCATTATATGTGTTATTCACTTATAAAGCATCTTCATCACCAAGATAGATGAACCGACCCCATTACTCCAGATATCGCCACACTAGACCACCCAACTCAACTCACTGCTCGAGCAATATGAGGATGTGTTCGTTGAACCCCAGACATTACTGCCCCGCCGAAACTTGAACCAATCCATCAACCTTCGACAAGGCACAAACCTGATTGCTGTAAGACCATACATATATCCCATGGTCCAAAAAGCAGCAATTGAGAAGATTATTTTAGAAAACTGCATAATAAAACAATCCAACCCAGCAACAGCGCCTTCTCGGCCCCAGTAGTCCTCGTAAAGAAAAAGGATGGAACATGGTGATTCTGTTTCGATTATAGGAAATTGCATGAGGCCACAATAAAGCATAAATTGCAGATACCACTAATTGAAGAGTTGCTCGATGAACTACATGGGGCTACGGTATTCTCCAAGCTAGAGCTTCGTTCGAACTACCATCAAATCAGTATGAAGGAGACCGATGTGCATAAGATGACATTTCGTACGTGTGAAGGGCAATACGAGTTTCTCCTTATGTCATTTGGCCTCACCAATGCTCCGACCACAATTCGCCAACTGATGAATACAGTTTTCAAGCCCTTCCTTCAGCGATTTGTTATGTGTTTTTATGACATTCTGGTGTATAGTGCAAATCTCTCCATCCACATCGACCATCTCCATGCGGTCTTACAAACGCTGCGCCAAAATCACATCTTCGCCAAGCGTTCCAAATGCTCATTCGCCGGATCGAGAGTAGAATACCTAGGACATTTTGTTATGGGCAGCGATGTTTACACCGATCCCTCCGAGATCAACGCCATATCATCATGGCCACCGCCGACGAATTTAAAGCAGATATACAGGTTCCTTGGTCTAGCCGGATGTTACCAGTGTTTTATCAAAGGATATGGGTCACTGAGCAAGCCTCTTTCGGACTTACTCAAGCGCAACATCTTCTGTTGGTCGGCCGCAGCAGAAGACGCCTTCCAGCATCTTAAACATGCCTTGAAATATGCACTTGTTCTTGCACTTCCATATTTCAACAAAACCTTCGTATTGGAGACGGATGCCTCCGCGGTTGGCATCAGAGTTGTTCTCATGCAGGATGGCCACCCAATTGCATATATAAGCAAGAGTTTATCCAATAAACACCAAGGTTTATCAGCTTATGAGAAAGAGCTACTTGCTATTCTCTTTGCTGTGAAGAAGTGGTACTGTTACTTGGTTGGACATCATTTTGTGATACGCACCAATCAACAGAGTTTAAAACATTTGTTGGAGTAGAAATTTACAACACCTCTTCAGCATGCGTGGCTTGCCAAATTGCTAGGATTTGATTACAAAATTATATACAAAGCATGAAAAGAAAATATTGCAGTTGATGCTTTGTCCCGACTTCCTGAAACAATGCACCTTGCAGGCCTCACCATTTCTTGCATGCCGCTAGCCTTGCTGCACAGAACACGGGAGGGCTAGAAACATGACATCAACACTATAAACTTGATTGTTGATCTCAAATGAGCTATCCAACACATGAACTTTGCGTGGCGTGATGACTCTCTATGGAGGAATGGTAAAATTGTAGTTGGACCCGACAACGCCTTACAAACTGAACTTCTCGACCTGATGCATCGATCGGTAGTTGTAAGTCACTACGGCGTACACACGAGCACACGATTCCTCCTAGTTGTTTTATATTGGAAGGGCGCAAAACGTTACATCTGACACTTCATCCGCAACTGTTCAATCTATGCTCATTGAATCCGCAAGAACATATCCATCCAAATTGTAATCTAAAGCGCAATAAAATTCAGTCAAACATACACATCAAACAACATATGACTAAACCCCATAATCACGTTCGAACACATCAAATAGAACCCAGAAATACTGTTTCTTGGTTATGTTCGAATAGACCTGTCAAAAAATGTCCCGACCCGAAATGACCCGGAATCGACCCGGGGTCGGGTCGGGTTCAGGTCACAAAAAATGGATGACGGGTCATTTTCGGGTTGACCTGTCTGAACCGACACAAGAGACGGGTCGATTCCGGGTTGACCCTTATGACCCGAACCCGACCCGTCCAAAACATAACCCTAAATTCTGAGAATACTTCGTTAGTTTAGTTGCTCACCATACAGTCACGCTCAGTTTCACTGTCTCAGACCTCAATTGATCTTGCCAGTCCCAGACGCCGCCAGAGTCCCAAACGCCACGCCGCTGCCAGCCTGCCACTGCGTATCTCGGCTGCTCGCCTGGTCGTGGTTGCCTTCGCCTTCTCGCGCTCGCCTTATCCTTCGTTGCTGCCTCGCCTGCTTGCGCTCGCCTTCGCTGCTGCCTCGCGCTCGTGTAAGCCCTTCTACTGTGATTGTGTGCTTGTATGCTTGTTGGACAATGGAGATGGTTGCAGTTGCGGATATGTGATTTTCTGTCTTCTGTACAAACATTGCAGTATTTGCGAGCTGTGATTGCATTGCACATGATTCAAATGTCTTGAATGATGTTTGTGTACCTGTGAGTTGTGATATTGGTGATTCTCTGACCCTACTACTACAAGCTCATAATACACATGTTTGGGTATATGTTTGAGAAACGTGTGTATATGTTTGGGTGTGGGCTGTTTTAAGAATGTTAACTAAACAAGCTAATTTTATTACTTCACTGATTCACATATAGTTTTATACATTAATACACATAACAGTATAACACATGTGATTAGTGATCTGAAAACGTATCAAATCTTGTGTGCTGAAAACGTAGATGAAAACCAGATATCATTGTTAATTTTATACATTAATACACATATCATTGATTCATTGTTATTAGAACCAGATCTTGTGTGCTGAATACATACATGATGAAAACGTAGATGAAAACCAGATCTTGTGTGCTGTGATATGTGATAGATTGGTGATTAGTGATCCTTCTAAAATCTACAGTGAATTGTGATAGTGACGATGGCAGATTTAATTGTAAATGCAGTGAACTATGAACATGGATGATGAAGAACTTTGGAGGCTTGATTTTGACAATGATAGATTTAAAGAAGGTGATGTTGATGTCGACGAAATTGATGTACTTAAGACCAGATCAACAACTAAACAAGCTAAAGGCAAGCGCAAACAAGAAGAAAGTGTTGAAAAGGTTAGTGGAAAATCAATTCCAGAAAGTTCTGAAGGTGATAGTAAGAGGATGAAAAAGCTATTAAAGTCTGATGTCTGGAATTATTTTGAAATTCTTCCGTTAGATAAGACAGATGGGATAACCAAAAGTAGTTGTTTGAAGTGTAAAGCACAATATCGTTGTGATGCTAGTTATGGAACTGGAAATATGAAGCGTCATTTGAACAAATGTGGAAAAAGAGATTTTAAGGACATGGGTCAAATGTTCATTGCAACAAATAGAAACACTGTTACTCTCGAAAGTGCTTAGTTTGATCCTCTAAAATTTAGAGAGTTGCTTACAAATGCTATTGTAGCACATAACTTGCCATTTCAGTTTGTTGAATATGCTGGTATCAAAGAAGTTTTCAAATATCTACGACAAAATGTGCAATTGGTTAGTAGAAATACAGTTAAATATGATGTTATGAAGAAGTACATTTCTTTGAAGGAGAAGATTAAGGTGTCTCTAGGTTGTTCATGTAGTAAGATTTGTCTAACGTCAGATATGTGGACATCTCTTACAAATGATGGTTATATATGTTTGACTGCACATTTTATAAATGTTGATTGGGTATTGCGTAAGGTCCTCTTAGGTTTCTGCTTTATGACACCTCCACATACTGGTAGGGCTTTAGCTGACAAAATGTATGACATGTTGGGGAGTTGGAGAATTTTTGATAAAGTATTTTGTTTGACTTTGGATAATGCCTCATCAAATGATGTTTGTGTTGAAGTGTTGAAGGATAAGCTGTCACTTAACAATCCACTTACCTTGGATGGTGAGTTTTTCCATATTCGTTGTTGTACTCATATTCTTAACTTGATTGTGTAAGAAGGCTTGAAAGAAGTTGATGATGTGGTGAAAAGTATAAGAGAAATTGTTAAGTACATTCGAGGCGCACAGGTTAGAAAAACTGACTTTCTTAAACATGTCAGTGATATGAGGTTGGATATTCGTCAAGGTTTGCGGCAAGATGTACCAACCAGGTGGAATTCCACATTTTTTATGCTTAAAAGTGCTTTATACTATAAGAGTACGATTCGTCACATGGAATTAGGAAATTCATTGGTGTGTCCTAACCAGGCTGAATGGGCAAAGTTGCAAGCAATTGCAGATTTTCTAGGTGTTTTCTATGATTTGACAGTGATTTTTTCGGGAACGAAGTATCCTACTGCAAATTTGTACTTCCCGTTGGTGTTTGTTATCAATTACACATTGAAGAAAAATTATGACGGTGAGCGCTTGTTCATGAGAGGTATGGTTGATCGTATGAGGTCCAAATTTGATAAGTATTGGATGAACTACAGTGTCATTTTGGCAATTGCTGTTATTTTGGATCCTCGATACAAGTCTGAGTTTGTCGAGTTTGCTTATAAAAGGTTGCATGGTGAAGAGTATGGGGTCGTTGAAGCTGAAATGATTCGGTCTAAGTTGTATGAGTTATATAATGCGTATATGGATAAGTCAGTTGTAGCATCTTCTTCTTTACAGAAGAAATCTCAAGCTGGTAAAAAGGGTCGTTCAACCTTTTCTTACACTGATCAAGTGTTGCATCATTCGACCACTGGAGGCAATGTGCTCAATGTAAGTTCTTTAATTCTATTTTTTTCCTAATCTTTCAACTATTTTATATGTTTCTTAATATGTGTTGTAGGAATTTGACGATTTAAGATCTAGCAGTCAATCAACTCAAAAATCGCAACTTGATCGATATTTGGAAGAAAAACTACTTGATAGGAAGAAGACTTTGAATGTTCTTGATTATTGGCATGGGGAATCGACTCTATTTCCTATTCTTTCTGCTATGGCATGTGATATTTTCAGCATCCCTATTACAACAGTTGCTTCTGAATCAACATTTAGTATTGGTGGTCGTGTTCTCGATCAATACAGGAGTTCGCTCAAGCCGGAAACTGTGAAAGCTATTATGTGCACTAGAGATTGTATTGAAGACGAGACAAGTAATATCTATAATCATTTTAAATTTTAGTTTCTTACTGTTTTATGATTATATATATAACAAATATATGTTTGCAGAGAAGAAGATGAAGAAATAAATTTGGAGCAAGAGATTGATGATTTTATCTCGAATGAGGAAGAGTCACACGCATGAAACTTGAAATTATGTGTGGTTTGAATTTAGATGTTTTTGGTTGGAATTTAGATTATTCTTAGTGTGTTTATTTTGAAGAAGTTTATGTGATGGTACATTGGTACTTGGATCATTGGATGTATGGTGTAATAGTGTGTGAATTGTGATAAGTGATGTGTTATGTGAATTGTGATGAGTATTTCAGTATTTCATGTGAAATGAGTGAGAGCAAGCATTACTTTCTACCATATTTTGAAATGGATGCAATTATTTTATTATTGGTTCATATATTCATCATTTAGTGGTAGTTCTATTATTCTCTTCTGGGTGGGTCAGGCGGGTCGACCCGTCCACCCGCCAGGTCGGTTTAGGGTCACACAATATGACCCGTGACAAACGACGGGTTGGGTTCGGGTTGACCTGTGAAGTGCGTTGGGTCGGGTCGGGTTAAACTCGACGAGTTGACCTGAATTGACAGGTCTATGTTCGAACCCAAAATTCTATTTGTGGTTTCGAACATAACCCAAAATCGCGTTTCTGGGTTTGATTCGAATTAGAATCGTGAAGGAGAAGACGCAGAGACGAAGGATGAAAGATGAAGATAAGACGTGCCTCAGGGGATGAAAGAGAAGACACAGTGAAGAGTGAAGGAGGAGGGCAATTCATGAATTACAAAAAACAATTTAGGGTAATTTCATCGTTTGACGCTCAATTCCGTATTCCTTGCGCGCTCGGCTTACAAATTTCGACCTTTTTGGCTGGAATTGATATCACAACCACTCTAGGATTCCGTATTTCGAAGTTTTACAATTCCGCGAAAGAAACAACTTCATACGAAATCTGTGTCACATATTCGATTCCTATTCCGTGAAAGAAATATATTGTAAACCTTTTTTTTCCTAATATGTTATTATCTTGAATTTTTTTCCACAGTAAACTTTTAAAGAGAACCAAATACCGAAATTGTTTTTTTATTACCAAAATAGACTAATCCGTGAATCTGAATTCTATTTGTGGGTAGGATTCTTCGTAAAAAAAGGAAAAAAAAAAAGAATCCAACCTTCACAACAAAATGTTATTCTACTAGACCAATGACACCAATGTTAGCGATTTCTAGGTTATAGGACCCAAAAATTAGCAACTTTTGGGTTACCGAATAAAATCACTGATTTATGGTTCAGTAAATTCAGAAATCACTGATTCGGTAAATCCAGAAATTACTGATTTCTGGTTTGATAAACCCAAAAGTCACTGATTTTTTGATTCAACATTCGATTTTTGGTTCGACATTTAAGCACTTGAGTTCGACATTCAATTTTGGTTTTTGAAGAAGATGAAAAAATGTATTTTAACCATTTTATCTTATATATATATTAATCGTTCAGTCACGTTGTAGAGCATAAATGACTATTTAGTTCAAGTTTCAATTGTCCAGTCACATGTGTCAACATAAGTATCTATTGAGATAATTCATGGGTCAATATAATTAACTATTTAGATAATTTAAGAATTTGAAGAAAAAAATCGATTTTGACATAAACAAATACTATAGTGTTACTCTTCTAATTAACAAATTGTAAAAGGAAAATGAATAAATAATCAGTTTGTTTCTCTTAGGGGTGACAATTGTATTGTGTTGTGTCTAAACGGATAAGTCTTAAACGTGTCTCATAACTTCAAATACGAACACGACACGATTAACTAGCAGATCACACGTGACACGAAATGTGTTGTTTAACTTTCGAATGGTTTCTTGGATTATTCTGAAGTCGTGACGACACTTTCAGATTGAAACAATTTGGAGGCACCCAAACTTTCAATCGGATAAAATCAGAATACTGAACTAGAACTTGAGAAGGATTGTGAATGTTTGAGATGAAATTTTGTACCTCCCCTATGACCAATTTATAGTGTTTGCCACACCCTTTGGAAGAGACACCACACCCTTTGGAAGAGACATTATGCCCTTTCGAAGAGACACTACACCATTTGGCCAAGACATGTGACATTTTGGCCATAACATGTCTATTGGATTCAAATTTTGGCTCCAAAACCAAAGGGACACCTTATGATGATGACTTGGAGCCAAAGTAATTGCAATGGTTCAGCCTAATACTTGCGCTGCCCCTGGACCCCTGCAAAGGGGGCAACCCCCCATTGCCTCGTCTCTAATCAACTGATGAATCTCCGATACAGTGAATCATAATATACTTAAACAAGCGTGCACTTCGCACCCTCCTAACTTGTTTAATGAGATACTATGATCCTATTGGTCAACTAGTCATTCCAATTACACTAAAATATCTAACAATCCTCCCCCATTTTAGTGTAATCCTTGATTAACTAAACATAAGATCACAATCAAACAACACAATAAACTTATGCATAAATGAAATATCATGACGATTGAATTTCATCTTAGTGTATTACACATTTCAAATATTCGAATATCAAGGTGTCACCATGGATTGAACCTTTGCTATTCATTGTGAATACATGAAGATAATATACACATAAATTAACATTCTCAAATGTTCTTTCTTGACACTATCTTTTACTAGCCCTGTGTCTTAATCCTTCATAAACGTATCAAAGCCAAGTCCTAGCTTCTTGAAGCAGCTAAACTTCATGTTTACATAGGTAGCTCTTTTTCATAAACGTATCAAATCTCCTAGCACTTGCATATGCAATTTTTCAAAAGAACTATTAAGAAGTTAAACTTCAACCTCCTCCACTTGCAGGTCTGAACACATACCTTGGGATAATATAACCAATGTGTTCCAATCTCTAGATGTCAAGCTTTCCACATTGAATTCAACACCCAATGTCATATTAGGTGGGAATTGGGTATCTCAACATGAGAGATTTCAAATGGACTTTAATCCTATCCCCACAACGGATTTGTGCACACGATCCCTTCTTAACCCTTTGGTTAAATGATCGGCTAAATTATGTTGAGTTTTTATAAACTCCACTGATATAACACCATGCATGATGAGCTCACGAATCATGTTCTGTCTAACACCTAAGTGTCTAGACTTGCCTTTGTATACTTGCATATATGCATTAGCCAAGGCAGATTCACTATCACATCTGATATCTATATAGAAGATATCGATTTAGGCCATAATGGAATTTCATAAATCAGATTTCTTAGCCACTCAGCTTCTTTACCAGTCGATGCTAATGCAACAAACTCAGACTCCATTGTTGAGTGAGTAATGCAACTTTGTTTGTTTATATGCCCAAGAGATGGCACCTCCCCCAAGAAGGAATACCCATCCACTTGTAGAAGAATGATCTTCCACATTGGAATTCCAACTTGCATATGAATATCCTTCAAGAACCGAAGGAAATCCAGTATAAATTAAACCATGATCCATGGTTCCTTTCAAGTACTTGAATACTCGATTTAAGGCTTGCCAATGATGTGAACTTGGATTGATAGTATATATCTACTAAGCTTTCCAACAACATATGCAATATCTGGCCTAGTGTTAATCATGGCATACATAAGACAACCAATAGCCCTTGAGTATTCAAGTTGACATACTACCACACCTATATTAGGTAGAAGCTTAAGACAAGGATCTATGGGAGTGCTAACTGGAGAACAATCTTTAAAATTAAATTTATTCAGAATCTTCTCAATGTAATGGGATTGAGAGATTGAAATACCATTGTTCTTTCGCTTGATCTTTATACCAAGAATCGCCTCAGCCCCCCCCCCCCCCCCCCCCCAATCCTTCATGTCAAAATTAAATGACAGGAATTTCTTTATTTTATCAACTTGATTTTGGTTAGTACCAAAAATCAACATGTCATCTACATATAGACAAGTAATAACTCATTTACCAGAAGTATCAAATTTGCTATATACACATTTGTCTGCTTGGTTAAGAAGAAAACCATTAGACAATACTACATCATCAAATTTTTGATGCCATTGTTTTGGTGCTTGTTTAAGACCATACAATGATTTCTTCAACTTCCACACCTTGTTTTCATTTCTAGGCATAACAAACCCTTCCAGTTGTTTCATATAAATCTCCTCATCCAAATCACCATTCAAGAATGCAGTTTTCACATCCATTTGATGAATTACAAGGTTATGAATAACTGCAAGTGCTATTAATAACCTAATAGTGGGGGTCCTAGCAACAGGAGCATAAGTATCAAAAATCAATCCCCTCCTTCTGTCTGAAGCCTTGGATAACCAATCTTGCTTTATACTTATCTATGCTACCATCCACTTTTATTTTCCTTTTGAAAATCCATATGTTTCCCAAAGCTTTACAGCCAGGAGGTAGATCAGTCAATTTCCATGTATTATTATTCATGATTGAATCCATTTCATCCTGGATAGCTTTTTTTCCAGAATGCAAGATCTCTTGAAGCCATAGCTTCACTAAATGTTCTTGGATCCTCTTCAATCATAAAACAGTATTGATACTGATACTCAACATCATCTCTTGACCCTTCAACCAAATAAAGTTGAAAATCATATCCAAAAGATTTGGCTTTTATAGTTCTAGTACTTCTCCTTGGTTTAGTCGGTCCAGGTACAGAAACAGTACCACCAGAAGTATCTGAACTTAAAGAATTCTGAATCATATCTTTTGGTCTAGGTATAGATGTAAATCTATCTTTATCAAAGGTAGCATCTTTTGATTCTATAACTGTCTTAACAGACACATAGTCATTAGATTCTAATACATAGAACCTATATGCATAGGAATGCTCAGCATACCCAATGAAGATACAATCTATACCTCTTTCACCCAAGATTCTTCTTTTGGGTTCAGTGAGCCTTACAATTGCTCTACATCCCCAAACTCTCAGAAAACCTAATTTTGGTGGCTTTTTATACCACAATTCATATGGGGTGATCTTATTCCTTTTATTAGAATACTAAACTAGAATTTGAGAAGGATTGTGAATATTTGAGATGAAATTTTGGACCTCCCCTATGACCAATTTATAGTGTTTGCCACACCCTTTGGAAGAGACACCACACCATTTGGAAGAGACACTATGCCCTTTGGAAGAGACACTACACCATTTGGCCAAGACATGTGACATTTCGGCCTTAACATGTCTATTGGATTCAAATTTTGGCTCCAAAACCAAAGGGACACCTTAGGATGATGACTTGGAGCCGAAGTAATTGCAATGGTTCGGCCTAATACTTGCGCTGCCCCGGGACCCCTGCAAAGGGGGTGTTGCCCCCTTTGACCCCCATTGCCTCATCTCTAATCAACTGATGAATCTCCGATACATTGAATCATGATATACTTAAACAAGTGTACACTCCGCACCCTCCTAACTTTTTTAATGAGATACTATGATCCTATTGGTCAACTAGTCAATCTAATTACACTAAAATATCTAACAACGTGATTAACTTTCATGAGAAGAAAAATTAAAATCATGTCGGGTCATACGACATGACACGACACGACACAATTAGACATGAAATTATTAGACACAATACGACACGATTGAACACAATATGATTAGACACAACACGACACATAATTTACTTATTTCACGAGTTATTTCACATATTTTTCAGAACACAAATCCATATATACCAAGTAAGGTCTTCAAAGTTTAATATTAAAAGTAAGTGGGTATTCCATTTTTTAATTATTATTATACTTAAATGTGTCTAAACGTGTCACATGTATACATGATACGATTAAACAATATTAGACACGATTAGTTAATTGTGTGTCTAAACGTGTTACAGGTATACACGATACTAGGGGTGATCAAAAAAGACTGGCTGGACTGAATTTCCGACAAGACCAGCCTGACTAGGACCGAGCATGCGTTTTTTTCTTCTTCAAGGTCGGACTCGGTCTCGGGCTTTTTTTTCCCAAAAGCCCGACTAGGACCGGACCGACCTTGAAAAAAACCCTAGAAATTCATGGTGCAACCCTTGAAACACTAATAATTCATGATCTTGAATAATTCAACAATCTTTGAATCGGTTCCATAAGGTAAGTGCGATGAAAGACGAGAAGCGAGCGAGTTCAACACCAAAACTTTGTTGATTTTTTTGGCCAATTCAGCTGATTTTATTTTTTTACCAAAAATTTCGATCCAAGACCAATACCTAATATGTTATTATCTTGAATTTTTTTCCACATTAAACTTTTAAAGAGAACCAAATACCGAAATTGTGTTTTTATTACCAAAATAGACTAATATGTGAATCTGAATTCTATTTGTGGGTAGGATTCTTTGTAAAAAAAAAGGATTCCAACATTCACAACAAAATGTTATTCTACTAGACGAATGACACCAATGTTAGCGATTTCTAGGTCATAGGACCCAAAAATTAGCAACTTTTGAGTTACCGAATAAAATCACAGATTTATGGTTCAGTAAATTCAGAAATAACTGATTCGGTAAATCTAGAAATGACTGATTCCTGGTTTGATAAACCCAAAAGTCACTGATTTTTTGATTCAACATTCAATTTTTGGTTCGGAATTTAAGCACTTGAGTTCGACATTCGATTTTGTGTTTTTGAAGAAGATGAAAAATGTATTTTAATCATTTTATCTTATATATATTTTGTAATCGTTCAGTCACGTTGTAGAGCATAAGTGACTATTTAGTTCAAGTTTCAATTGTTCAGTCACATGTGTCAACATAAGCAACTATTGAGATAATTCATGGGTCAATATAATTAACTATTGAAATAATTTAAGAATTTGAAGAAAAAAAATCGATTTTGACATAAACAAAGACTTTAGTTTTACTCTTCTAATTAAGAAATTGTAAAAGGAAAATAAATAAATAATAAGTTTGTTTCTCTTATGGGTGACAATTGTGTCGTGTTGTGTCTAAACATATGTCGTGTCTAAACGGATAAGTCTTAAACGTGTCTCAAAACTTCAAATACGAACACGACACGATTAACTAACAGATCACACGTGACACGACACGATTAACTTTCATGAAAATAAAAACTAAATACATGTCGGGTCATACAACACGACATAACCCGACACAATTAGACACAATATGACACGATTGAACACAATACGATTAAACACAACACGACACAGAATTCACTAATTTCACAAGTTATTTTACATATTTTTCAGAACACAAATCCATATATACCAAGTAAGGTCTTCAAAGTTCAATATTAAAAGTAAGTGGGTATTCCATTGTTTTTAATTATTATTATACTTAAATGTGTCTAAACGTGTCACATGTATACACGATACGATTAAACAATATTAGACACGATTAGTTAATTGTGTGTCTAAACGTGTTACAGGTATACACGATACTAGGGGTGATAAAAAAAGACTGGTTGAACTGAATTCCCGATAAGTCCGACCCGACTAGGACCAAGACCGAGCATGCAAGGTTTTTTCTTCAAGGTCGGGCTCGGTCTCAGACTTTTCCCAAAAATTCGACTAGGACCAGACCGGCCCAACCTTGAAGAAAACCCTAGATATTCATGGTGTAACCTTTGAAACACTAATAATTCATAACCTTGAAGCATTCAACAACCCTTGAACCGGTTCCATAAGGGAGGTGCGATGGAAGACGAGAAGCGAGCGGGTTCAAGAAGAAAACTTCGTTGATTTTATTTTTTTACCAAAAATTTCGGTCCAAGATCGAGACCGACCCGAGTCAAGCAAAACCGACTCAGACGTTTTTTTTTTGCCAAAATCGGTCTCAGTCCTCCCAATGTCAAGATCGAAATTTCGGTATCTGTCCTGCCTCCAAGACCGGCCCGCACATGATGTGCTCTACACAATATGATTAATCACTATTAGTTAGTAGAGTATAATTGTATTTATACTTACAAATAGGGCTGGGAAAAAATAATCGGTTCGGCTGAACGGTACCGAACCGTACCTGAGCCGAACCGGTTCACAAAACAAACGTTTTTTTTTTAAAAAATATGAAGCGGTTCAGAATAGGTATAGAAAACCGATTCAAAACCGGTTAACTGGACCTTTTTTGTACCGGTTTTAAACTTAAAATACTACTAAGTATTAAACCAGACCAGACCACTTTCAAACCAGACCAGACTGGTTTTTCTCAATCTCACTCTCCTCTCAGAAAGCCACTGCCACCAGAATCTCCATCTCCATACCCGCTAGGAGAGGCAGAATATCGTCGGAGCTGAGCCCGTCTGTGGTGATCAGCTTGAGCACGGGTCTGTCGCTGTTCTTGGGAAGGTTCGTGTTTTTCAACTTCCAAAGGGAGAACGTGGCCAAGCAGGTGCCGGAGCAGAACGGACTAACCCATTTCGAGGCTGGAGACACTAGGGCCAAGGAGTACGTCAACCTTCTCAAGTCCAACGATCTTGTCGGATTCAACATCGTCGATGTTCTTGCCTAGGGATCCATCAGACACATTGTGGCGTACTAAATCTTGTTAAAATCAAGACACGGATTTGAGAATTGATGAGAGAAAAAATGGAACGGCGGAAACCCTAGCAGACAGCTTGAAATGGAGTGTTCCTCTGCAACTACACTACTGACCTAATTATAAGCAGTCCCTAATAAACGTAAAAGGACAGAATAGCAAAAAACAAACAAGATAATTTCACTTTACACTATAGAACAAATACACTTAGGTCCCTAATCGTTCATGTGAAGCTTGACCTTCAATATATCTTGGTCTCAATTTTTTTTTTGTATAAACAGGTTCGACCGAACCGGTTCTGAACCGATTCAGAACAGGTATGGTAAATCAGCCAAAATCTGGAGCGGCCAAAAACTGAAGCGGTAAACCGTACCGGTTTTAAAATGTGGTAAATGTTCGGTTCTGAACCGGTTCGGGGCCGAACCGGTTCATGCCCAGCCTACTTACAAACGTTAAAAGAGTTGTTTTCACCGAACTTGCTAAGTCAGCATTTATTTCTCTGTACTGCCAATTTCCTCCTCTTCTTCTCCGTTTCACCGTCCTCTCTCTTCTCATCTCTTCTCTTCTCTTCTCCATTGCCTCCGCCGCTGCGTCTTTGCTGAATTCTGAGCTCTGCAATTCATTTCCCATCTGTTTTCTTGACTCCCTCTTTCTCTCTGAAACGCTGCTCTTCAGTTCATGCTCTCAAGCTATCCTTTCCTCTTTTGACCTTGCCGTGTAAAACCTCCATAGCAGCCGCGGCCGCCTTTCTTCAGTCCTTAAAACCTCTCTCACAATACTTTCTGCGGCGCGGCGTGTCTGATCTGCAGCAAGATCGTCTCCCTAACAGGTTTTGGATTAGTTTTCGTCTCATTATGTTCGTTTCTGCCTCATGTTGTCTGGTTTTGCTCATCCTCTGAGTCATGGAGCAGGCGTCGTTCTTTGAGCTCTCTGGTTCCGGACCTTTTCAAGAAGCTTTTGCTTTTCAAGTCTTTGAAAGTCTGGAAAAGTTCGATATGTAGAGCCGTGTTCTATGTCATCTAGGGCTTAGTCTTTCGTCTATGCAGCATACCACTGACTCTGCGAACATTCATCTATTAGGGCAACCATCTGCGGTTTTATTTTTTCATTTTTTTCCTGTCAAATTGGATAATCGTTGATTTATGGCCCTTGGTTTGCCGCGGTTGTTTCTGTTCTTCGTAAACAATTTCATTTCCGTAATTATGTCTGAGGATCTGTAGGAGATTCTTCGGTTTTCCCGTTTTTTTTTTCAATATGGAAGATGTTCCCTGCTTCGTGGAGTGGAAAGAGCAATTTGTTTCACAAGAGCGGGGAAACAGAGTGGTTCACTATATGTTGAAGGATTCTTCTGCGGAATCCATTCTTGCTATCGTGGGAACTGAAAGGAGTGTTAGACATATGTTCTATGTGGTTGCTGATGAGTTTGTGCAAGCTTATGGTGCCGATTTGGGCATCGACGCTGGTTTCAAGTGGAGATCAAGAAGAGAGGTTGTGGACTGGCTTACATCTATGATATCCAAACACTGTGGTAAGTTATGGATGGTTATAGCCATGCATTTTTGTATGGGTCTTTTTTAAGTTAATATATGAGAGGTGGATTGGCTTTTAAATTGTTTTCTGAAGAATTTATTGCTCTACATGTTGTTTTGACATATTTGGAGTTGATAGTAGTTGTATTTTTCACCAATTATGAAAAATTACATGCCTTCATAAGGATGGATACTGACATAGTGTGATGAATAATTTGTGAAGCCTCACCAACAGTCTCAAGAGCAAACATATTAACGCAGAAGCGATGTTTCTGATCAGTTCCTGTTATAGAGCATCAATGAGTTGCAAAGTACCACAAGATGATAGTTTATTTTTCATCTGAATGATGTTACATATTTCTTGATTCAGACTAAGTGTTTAGTAGTCATAGCTAGGTGTACTTTTGTTAAAAATCTCCTCTTATATAACGATAGAGTAACACGTGGTTGTTGGTGTGTAGCTGAATCAAAACACAAGGATGCTTCCGAGAGCATCTGTTAGACCTTGATAGCAATTAATCACAATCATAACATATGAACTGACTTTCATTTCATTATAAACAATTAAACCTATGTGATGAGACGCAATTCATATTATTAAGCTTGGCCTTTTATTACCAAGAGATATTTTTGTTGTCTAAGTGAAGCTTCAACTGCCCATTTAAGTCTGTTTTATGAATAATATCGTTCTTAGGGATGAGAATCTTTAGTCACATCTATGAGAGTGCAACTTTTTGTTTTCAGAATAGATTTTCTTTTTCGTGAAGATTATGTGGAGTTGATTATTAAGTTTTTATTCTTGTTGAAATGACAGATTCATCAAGACCTGATGCAATTCAGGCTTTAAGTTCCTTTGAATTTCCTGTCTCTGAATCATTGGCTCAGGTACCGCATTACAGATTTATATTACAGATTTCTTTTCGCATGTCTATCTT
This sequence comes from Chamaenerion angustifolium, assembly GCA_946814005.1. Lineage (NCBI taxonomy): Eukaryota > Viridiplantae > Streptophyta > Magnoliopsida > Myrtales > Onagraceae > Chamaenerion > Chamaenerion angustifolium. The sequence goes on along the minus strand of OX328277.1, from coordinate 4,668,945 downwards.
GTCATGACTTTTCCTTGACGATGGTAATGTGTAAACCACTTCTCAGGCTTTTCCAGCAAGCGTAAGAAATGGAGGCAAATCAGATATTGTATGGTCAGGTTGTGAATGGTCGTGCGCTAAGCAGTTGAAGCATTACCCATCATTTCGCAGGAATGGGATCACAATAGCTGTAAGAATTTGGAAAAGCTTGCTCTTAATGGCGAATTATCAAAAGTATTTTCATCAAGGGCCACCATGCTTTGTCTCTGACATTGTTGAAACTGTTAAATATTAATTCACGTGGACAGATTAGTATTCTGTACCAGTTGGTACAATCATTGACTTTATTTATGTTGAACAAGGAAAGGGCATTATGTGCGTGGCTGCTCATGCCAAGCTGCAGAATGAAGTAGTATATCATACCATTGATGGAGATAGCAGAATTGATAGAGAAGTAACTAATTCGATGAAATAAAGGTTATCTGCATGATTATAAGGTTGACAATCTCAATAATTCTTTATACATGTAGAGTCTTGCAAAACGTGATTAACCAAAATTTAGGTCAAGGATGACCATTAAAGAATTAGAAGATTGGATTGATAGGCTTTCCCCTTGTACCTTATTTTTACCTTTTAAAAACTTGTCCTATATTTGCAGTTTCTTTTGGGTTCTTCTGCTTCATATATCTTTTCTAAGACTGGTTCTTATGCTCAGGTAAACTCGTTCGTCTTTGTCATGGGTAAAGGAGAAACTCGCCATGTTGCTCATTTGGAAGATATGTATGAAGATAAAAAAGGACAGAAGAAGGTCAAAGTTAGGTGGTTTCATCGCAGTGAGGAAGTTAAGGGCATGACTCCTCTAAGAACTACTCATACAAAAGAAGTCTTCATGACACCATACACACAAGTCATCAGTCCAGAGTGTGTTGATGGTCCTGCAACTGTTCTGTCCAGGGAACATTATGACCAATGTGTAGCTGCTTTTCCTCATGCCTCATCATCCAAAATGCACATATGCTTTAGACAGTTCAAAGGCCACAAAGTGAAACCCTTTGACTTGAGTAAAATTCGTGGGTATTTTGACCAACCATTTCTCGCTTGTTTGCTTTCAAGTCCAGCGTTAAAGCCTGAGTCTGCAAAAAATGGGTTGGTTGTGGGCGGTGATGGAAGCTTGAGTCTTGGGAATGCCAAGGTGGGAAACAAGAGGGCAAGAAGTGGAAGAGGGTATATGAGGTCTGCAATTCATTCTGGCAAGAAGCGTTTGTCCGATGATCTTAAAACTCTTAATTATAGAAAGAGATTGAAATACGGTGTATCGGGCAAGAGATTGCTTCCTCCCAAGTATGCGGAGTCTCAATCATGTTATGCTCCATCTTTTAGGGTTGACGACAAAATTGAGCTCCTTTGCCAAGATAGTGGCATCAGAGGATGTTGGTTTAGATGTACCGTCCTCGAGGTTACAAGAAAGCAGATTAAAGTCCGCTACGATGATTTGTATGATGAAGATGGACACACCAATCTTGAGGTATTGACTTACTTTCAAGCAAAGTACTTTGACATGATCAAAAAAGCAGAATCCATATTTGCAATCTATTGTTGTCTATGTTATTGGAGTCTTAACTGAAGTACAAGTCAAAAAATATTGTTTTAGGAGTGGATCCTATCTGTCAAATTTGCCATGCCAGATAAGCTTGGAATGAGGTGCTTAGGTCGCCTTACTACTCGGCCAGTTCCTCTTGATGTGAATGGTGAAATCAGCCTTGCCTATGATCCTGGGGTGGCAGTTGATGCATGGTGGAGCGATGGTTGGTGGGAAGGAGTTATAATGGATGGGGAGGATGATAATGCTGATCATTTGCAAATTTATTTTCCTGGTTAGTACATTTTGCTGGGTTCATCATGTTCACTTTGCATTTCTAAATATATATACAGATATATATATGATGGTTGGTTTTGTGTAGGTGAGAACTTTTTCATGAGTGTGAACAAAAAGGATTTACGGAAGTCAAGAGATTTTGTAGGAGGCATCTGGATTGATATTGAGGCCAAATCAGAGATATGCTCATTCATAACTGCTGCAGTTACATTGGAGTCGAAGCTCTCAACCATCCCTAATAATATCAAACCAGATGCTGCTGCTGCTGCTGCTGCTATCAAGGGTGTTGACTTAGTAGCTGGTGCTGAAGAGGTATCGCCAAATTCTGCAATGGTAACTGCTTCTAACTGCCTTTCCGATGCTAAGGAAGATGGAACCAATGTGCCACCTTTAAACGAGGAAGGTAATGAGGTTCTTGACCACAAAAACATCAATTATGATAAAGTAGTAGATGAGACTGAGGTTAGAATTAATGGTGAGAATGAACCTCCTGCAAAAGCCGACAGTGAGCAGGACAATGATGAGAATAGTAGAATTATAGAGTCAACCGAACCCTTGGGAGAAAACTGCCAAAACGTACAAGTGGCAGCCGAAAATAGATATCTGGTAGTAGGTGTTGTGGATTTCTAACATTCCTGAGGTGTTCAAGCAGGAGCCTTCTAAAGTGGAAGCATTGTTAGAGGTATATAGAGGAATGATGTTACTGTGGGACTTCAGCTAGTTGCTGATGGTTTGTAAATACTAACAGGGGACGAGATTGTCGGGTTGTGTCTCAGTGGGTTTGTTTTCCCGTTTTAGTTGTACTACTAGTAAGTCTTAAGTGTTTTAGATTTCTATATGATATTTAACTTGGGTTTCCTTTTTATGATTGTTCGTGTCGATGGTGGCATGTTCGATCCCTAGGAGGCGGTTGAAACACAGGGAACATTTGTTGGTAGGGCACGAGGCATATTCTGTTAGTATAACGCATCTATCTATCTATCTACCTGTACTTTTAGCTTAAGCTGCAAATATACGATTATATAGCTGTATTTTGCAATGGAATTTCTGCTCTTGTTCGTCCATTTTATTCTCTAGTGCTGTAAAGATTGTGTTTCATTTGGTCTGATCGTGACCCCCGAAGGAGTTGTATTGTTAACAATAGTGCTCCCCATTCGTCAAACCTTGAACTTCTCGCTGTTGCACAAGTTTAATGGTAGTAAATCGTTACAGGGAGCGATATGTGATTATACAGGATTGATCTGAATCGGTAATACTTCAATCCCAAACATGCTACCCAAATATTGGATAGGTTTCGAATCATCATTCATTTCAGCCTAAGCCCAACAAGGATTTTCATTTCCTTTTCGATTATTTGTTCTTTCCGACTACGAAAATTGGATACATTTGGATAACTCTGGGAGAGGTTGTGAGAGAGTGAGCGAGCTTGCTTCAATTCTGTTGAAGAGTACAACCAGAGATTCCATGGCGACTTCATCAATTCCTTCAACACTTTTACCTTCCCTTCCAGTCCCAGGCTCCCTCGCAAAAACCAAGTCTTGTTTTGTCTCTCTGCCTTCTTTCATTTCTGCCTCAAAGCTCAAACCACTGAAGCACACGCAGTCGCAGAAGGTTTCTGCTGCTCCGGAAGTTTTGGATTCTCAAGAGACGCTCGATGGACCCGACTCTTCTCCTGCTGAGGTTTGACGCCTTTTCTCCCTCGGTTCTTATCTCTGTTTGAATGCTGCGTAATATGGTGATATAGGAAATTGTACTGTAACCGAGTTCATGGAAGATAAGGCGATGCGTAGGGTAAAGTTTATGGCTTTCGCATCGCTTTACTTTTTGCATTGTAATTTCATCATCATTTTCTCTGAGATTTCGAATGTGTGGCCTATTTAAAGTTAAGAACAAGAACAGTGTGGCGGGGTAACTGGTTCTGGTAGTCCGAAAGAAGCCTGTTTCTTATGGTGGTGTTCTAAATTCTAATTGGTTGGTGCTCATTCATCTTCGTTATACTAATTTCGAGTTGCAGTATCTCTTTTCCAGGTAAATGTTGCAGAAAGAAACCTGTTTCTGAAATATTAAGAATGCCATCTCCTAACAATTTGATAATTTTCTGTCCCGGACACCTTGTAGGTATAGCTAAAAAAGTTATTTTTTCTCGGGTAAATCCTTAACCCTTCCCCCTCTTACTATGCTTTAGTTTTGACATAACTAAGACACCATACCGAGAATCAGTTCCCTGCAACTGCATAGGTGAAGTTAATTCTCTAAGTCATAAGAAATTCCACAGATTGATAGTAATGGAATATTTGTGTTCTTGTTGAATATAGTTGTTGAGACTCTCTAGTCTTTACAATGAAGCACTCATATCATATAAATAATCATTATTGTAATTCCGAAACGCTAACTTGTGGAAGTTTTGTTTTGAATAGATGGCTCCAAAGCAGAAAATTAGGATCAAACTGAGATCATATTGGGTGCCCCTAATAGAGGACTCATGCAAGCAGATAATGGACGCAGCAAGGACAACCAATGCAAAAACAATGGGTCCAGTGCCATTGCCAACCAAGAAAAGAATCTACTGTGTGCTCAAATCTCCTCATGTGCACAAGGATGCCAGGTTCCACTTCGAGATCAGAACCCACCAGCGCCTTATCGATATTCTTTACCCAACTGCTCAAACAATTGACTCTCTCATGCAACTCGATCTTCCTGCTGGGGTCGATATTGAAGTCAAGCTCTGAAAATCACATATCACACTGGAAGGATAAGGTGAGTAGTGATAATACATTATAAGCTTTCCTCTCTTTTATCCACACGTTTGGTCTGGTTTTTGATTGGTATACAACCAACAACCCATATCTCGAATGCTGATACTATAGCTCTTATGGGATCATAAAAAATATCTGCTTGAGGAAAATGAAAAGGTTAATTAGATGCTGGACTTGGTCAAATCTGTATTATGTTGCTAATCAAACTTTCTGAATTTGAGAGTCATAGTAATAACAGAGGATCGAAACCCTTTTCACTACAAAATTAACCCTTTCAATCTTTGTTCAAAATTAACTTACCCGATCAGAAAAGCTTCTATTTCTCAAACGCAATATCTCTCTAGTTACTCAACATTTTATGGTTTGGTTGCATAATGTGTTCTTGGTAGATGCTAATAGCTTGCTGCATCCGGAATGGTCTGTTCCCTGCAGGTGTGCTGAAGAAACTGAACTTTTGGGGTATTTGTTTATTAGGACGCGTTCTCTGTGTTTTTAAGCTAATTTGTTTACTTTGATGTTGTTCATGGCCCGGTTATTTTTCCGAACATGTAAGTAAAGGCTCGTTCTTTTGAAAATGTAGATAGATTTGAGAGAGCTGGCTTCATTGCTTAGTGTTCTTGCTCTTCTTGTCTACACCATAGATTATTCAGAATCTCTTCTTAAGATTTTCTTGAAACACCATGCATGGTCAGAGGTTGTAGTAGGCGTCACTGGAGGCGGTCGGAGGGGAATTAGAACCCGTACAACGCATGTATTCGTATTAACAGACGAATACATAGATGAGGTCGTCGTCTTAGCTGTGATGGGTGACATTCAAGACATTGGAGAAATCACCGGAGATCTCCTCGTCTCGAAGATACGCCCGTCGCCGTAGAAGTCACGGTGGCAGAAGGGTCAAGCCTCAAATCCCTATAATTCAACTGACACGTCATCGCAAACTTCACTGTCTCATCTTGAAGTTTGACGTTTCTTTCTTGTGGAATAGGATACGTTGATATACAACAAAGTTCCTTCCAGTTCCAGAAATGATAATAAACAGCGAATCACCCTTCTTTAAACCGAAACGTGTAGAATGATCTCTAAAAAAAATTGAACTGCTATAAACTTATTTAAAAATAGAATATTATTTAACATAAAAAACTATAATATATACTTTTTAAAAAAATAAAAAGAGTTTTTTTTCTCTTTAAATAAACCTTAAGGATTCACTTTTCTTTAAACATTATTTTGATTTATCATGCATTTGATTTTATGTCTAAAAGATTATGCAGTGAACCCACCTTACCCTACTTCCTAAATTTAATTGTGATACCTAAAAGCAATATTATGTTATTTCCGCACAATTCATCAGATTTGGATTTTTTTAAAAATAGAATGGAAAAACTGAAAAAATATCAAATATAAAAAATTGAAGCTTTTTAAAAAAAAAAATATTAGTGGTTTCTTATATATATATATATATATAAGAGTCCAAAGAGGCCTATTTACTAATATGTGTCAAAATGAGCTTTTTGCAATAATAGCACTCCATAAAACTGTTTTTCTTTGATTTCCTTTAGTAATTTTTTAAATTTATTTCAATCTCTTTGCATCACAACACAAATGTGTGAACAATGCCTTTACAGTGCCATGACTGTGACTACTGTGCATTTCTTAAATAGTAAAAATAAATAAATTACCAAATGTGGAGCCCACAAGTTGACATTTTAATATTTTATGGAGAAGTAGAAGCTTTGCGCAGAAAGTAATCATGTTTTTCTTCTACACGTGTTCTTAACCTTTCAGCCATTATTATTTATGCAAATATCATAAATATTCCCCCTACAGTTGCCAATACTTTATTTCATACAAGGGATTTTTTTTTAATTAGAAAATACAACAAACCAAAAGTAAATATCTAATTGTTTTTAACTATTTTAGTATTGAATTTTCCTTCACTATCAAACATCGGGAGCTTCGTTAGGGTATGAAAATGTCCATCCAGATTAACAACTTTCTTAGCCAAAACATCTGTCACCCCATTTGCTTCCTGGAACACGTGTCTGATTTTGAATTTGTTAAAATTCAAAATAAAATTTTGCAATCCAAAATGAGGCATTAGTGGTCTATCTGCATCTGGATCCTCAATTATCAAGTTAATTGCTTCTTGGACGTCTGCTTCAACGTGCAGATCATGCACACCCAAATTCACTGTCATGGTTAGGTTGTCTCTTATAGCCCACAGTTCCGCCACAAGACTATTGGTGATTCTGATACGTCTTTGGAATATTTTTAGCCAGACTCCCCATTCGTTTCGCATTACCCTCACTCCTCTTGTCAAGTCTAGGTTCCCCATTGTCGAGTCATCCGTGTTAAGTTTAACTCATCCATGTTCCTGAGGCGTCTAACTCACCCGGATGGTCTTTTTTCTCTGATTAATATATTTCATCTTGAAGTTGTCTGAGATGTCCTTTGCCTGAATCATAGTTAAAGTATGGACATTAACTGAAATAGGAGGGTTATTGAAAACATATGAACTTTTGTTCTTCCATAGGAGTCAAATGGTCGCTGGAAAGATAAATCTCCATTCAATTCATTTCTCATAAAAATGTTTGAACCTACAATTCAACTCAATCCAAGATGGGAGATTAGACAAATAGAAGTCATTTAAACCATAAGGAATACCAATATCATTCCAAACTTTCCTCGTAACCACGCAATCCCGAAGAATATGGATAGTATTTTCCTCATGGATAATGTTCATGATAGTATTTTCCTCATGGATAGTATTTTCCTCATGGATAAATATGGTTAATGTTCATTCCCCTTTTGTGAAGTAAGTATCCCATTTCGTGAAATAATTGTGTTGTGGAGAGTCTATTATGATTACACAACCATAAGAAGGTTTTTATGCGCTAGATGGTATCACACTTCCATATCCATTCCCTGTTTCCTGAAACCAATACTAAATTCTTGATTCTATCCTGCTCAATGAAAGAATGGACAGAAGACATAGACGGAATGTCTTTCGGGTCTCCCATCCAAAATAACTTATCATGAATAACAACTAAAGAGCCTTTAGGAATTGCCCAAATTTTTTCTTTGACTCCATAAGGGAGAAGTTCATTGGAAAACTCAAATAAGAATCCATTTTTTTTTAACTCAACATTCCAGACAGATCCAACGCTGAAGCATCATCCAAATTTTTGAAAAAACAACTTGTGATTTTTCAAAATTAACATTTTGGCATGAAATAGAACAAAAATTATCCAGAGTTCTTTTCATAGTCTCACAATTCTGAATTGACGCAGTGCCTAGAAAAATCAGATCATTTGCAAAAAGGAGGTGATATAAAGCAACTGATCCCCTACCCAACTTTAAAGGGATCCGCCTACCCTTTGTAGTTTCCTCCTCAGTGAGGAAGCTAAGGTATTCCATGCACAAAATGAAGAGATAAGGAGATAGAGGATCTCCCTAATGAATGCCCCAGGATGGAGAGAATTTCTCCAATTTACCCCCATTCAGAAGAATCGAAACATGGGTAGAAAAGACACAATCCATGATAACTTTTGTCAAAGAGACAGAAAAATTTAAATGAACCAAGGTTTTATAAATAAAATCTCATTCAAGTCTGTCGTAAGCTTTTTCCAAATCCAGATTTAAAACCATCAACGCTGATTTTCCCTTTTTATTCTTAAGAGACTTCAAAACTTCTTTAAGAATAACCACATTATCAACCGCTCTTCTACCAGGGATAAAGCTCCATTGAAAGGGAGATATAAGATGCTCCATGAGGGGTCTCATCCTATTGACTATCACTTTGGAAATCACTTTATAAACCGTGTTGCAAAAGCTGATAGGGCGGAATTGGCTAACCAAATAGGGGTTGTTAAACTTGGGGATCAAACAGATAATAGTGTCGTTGAGACCGTTTGGAAACGATTTTCCCTGAAAAATGTTAAAGATGGTGTTATATACTGAACTTTCCACAACCTCCCATTGGTTTTGGTAAAAATAGGGTGCAAACCATCTACACCGGAGCTTTAAATGGGCTAAGAGAGTCGAGGGCCTTTTTAACTTTCCTAATAGAGACATCCTGTTCCAGATATCTTATCATATGGGGCGAGAGAACATTGACCTGATTGAGCGACCAATGGATAATAGAGGAGAATGAGGGTATGATACGATACAGGTAAGAGGAGTTTTTTTTTTGAAAAAGTGAGTAGGTAAATTATTTTTTTGAAAAGTAAATATTTGAAAAAAAAAAAAATTGGGTATACGCGGTACTGTGGATAACAGGTTTTTGCAATAGGCGCTACCCACGGTAGCACCATTTTTCTTTTTGGCAAAGGCGCTACTTAGGGTAGCGACATTGATTTCACCTTCTTCTTTTTTTATTTCAATGATTTTACGTTTAATTAAAAATTAAATTATGCATATATTAAAAAATTAAAGTAAGTAGATGTTTTAATTGCGATTCAAATGATGCAAACAATATTAAATTTAGACTTACATGTTGATTGTACACGCTGTCGTAAATTCAAATATGAAAATTCGACTTAAAAAAATATAACTCAGACCCTTTAAATCAAAACTCAACACGATTAATGACATTATGACGAAATTCAATTATCTACTTACTCTAATTTTTTTAGATTTTTTTGATTAGATATATAATTAATTTTTTAACCTAACGTCGTTTGTCCTATAATTTGACCAGAATAATTAAATGTATTAGGTGATAAATTTAATTATATATTTACTCAAAAAAAATTACAGTGCGTAGATAATTTAATTATGACATAATGACGCTAACTAGACATTGTTTTCTAACTTTCGGATTGACCATATAATATGACAGATAAAAAAACTATACATACATACACATAGAGAAAAATATATATATGTATGTATAGTGTTTTTATCTGTCGTATTATACGGTCAGTCCGAAAGTCAGAAAATAACGTCTAGTTAGCGTCATTTGAATCGCAAGTAAAATATCTGTTTACTCTATTTTTTTAATAGACACATAATTTAATTTTTAATTAAATATCGAATATGAAAATTAACAAAAAAAAAGTGAAATCAATGGCGCTACCCTAGGTAACGCCTTTGCCAAAAAGGAAAATGGGGTAGCGTCTTTGCCAAAAATGAAAATGGCGCTACCCTCGGTAGCGCTATTGTAAAAACGCGCTACCCACTATAGCGTGTATACTCTGGTTTCGAAATATTTTTTTATATACTTACTTTAAAAAAAAAAATTAACCTACTCACGTTTTCAAAAACAATTGGGTAAGAGTGAATATAAACTGGTTTGGAGTTTGAATAGTTTTTTTTACTGAAAAGAATCTGAATTGGTTTAAAAATTATATTTTACTTGAAATATGGTAATGTATGTGTTAATTTATTCGTCTAAATTACTACATTTTTTTAGCGAATTACCTATTATTTGTGAACTAGTTAGAAAATCAATTCTAAACCGATTTGATCATACCTTTTATTTATACAAAAAAACTAATATAAAATATTTTTAATAGTTAATAGTTAATTCAATAATACATTAAAGATACACTAAAAAATTGAAAACTAAAATGTCTTAAAATAGCAAGAGCACTTATGAATAAAATGATTCAGTTAAAATGACCAAAAATTAATATATAAATATATTTCTTAAAATAGTACAATTTACCACTTATGATTTGATTTTTTTTATGGTTAGATCATTTTATCCAAAATACCATATCACTTTCGAATCAGTTCAAACGAGATACGGTTTAGTTCGATTGAACCTTTTTTTTTTGCCCAATACTAGTAGGAGTGATCAAAACAAGGTTATTTATAAGTTTGAAAATAAAATTAAGTGCATTTTAAAATAGTGGAATGAAATAAATAAGTAATTTAAGTTTGGGTATAATAACCTCAACGATTACACATTTTTGCTCAATGTGATTAATTGATTATATATCTTTTTTTTTCGCGTGATTAAATAGTTATGTATGTTTCAACATGTGACTATTTAGTCATCCTGTTAATGAAACACTAGTATTTTTCGTTAGTCCATTTTTTTTAATTATTAAATCACTATTATGTCATTTACTTATTTTCTTCTTTATCTTCACTTGTTCTTGTGTTCATTCTCTTCTTCATCCTTTTTCGATAAATTGAGTTTATTATTAAACATGAAAATTGATAATAACTCGCATATTAACAAGAATGGTTGAAATTGCAACATATTTTCAAATTCTCAAATCCTAAACACCTTGCTTGGATATGAATCAAATTATGAACAACTTCACTTTCACATATCACGAACTCTACTTGAATTTTCCTTTTATGATAACTTTCTTAAGTGAGAATTTCACTTTTAACAAATTCAGACTATGAAAATCTCCAAGCATTCATCTTCAGTATGTTTGAGTTCTTCCATGTTCGAGCATTCATCTTTAGTATCTCCATTGCCTTCTCTTTCGTCTTTAGTATCTCCATTGCCTTCTCTTTCGTCCCACCTTCACAATCCACTTACAGAACCAAGCACAGCTTCACCGCCACACATAGCTGCAACTGCAATCGTCTTCCCAAGACATTCTTCCTATGAATCATTCATCAATTGAATCGATTTTCTGGGTATTGATACCCATAAATCGGTTTCTGGGTATCAAACCCAAATGTAATTTCTGGGTATCGATACCCAAAAATCATTTATGGGTTCGATACCTAGAAAACCGATTTGTGGGCTCCAATATCCTAAAATCGATTTTTTGGGTTCGAAATCCATAATCCGATTTATGGATATCAAATCGATTTCTGAGTATCAAACCCAAAATTGATTCTGCACAAGTTCGATTTTGAAGAAGAAGATGAAGAAATTGTACCTGGAAAAGAAAAAGGTGAAATTGCATGGCTGGATTTTGTTGAAATCAGTCAAGGTTCATAATTGCATGACCTTCGATTTGGACTCGATAATGCCTTATGAATGAAGATCAACGTTAAAGAACAAAACAAAAAATTGGGAAGAGGTAATTTGGTTTAGGAAGGGGTAATTTAGTCATTTTACATGTTGGAATAGTCATTTAACGAATAAAATAAATGGTGAACAGTAAAAATGATCACAAACTAGTATAACTACTGTGTACAAGTTATAACCAATTATTCATATGAGTAAAGATAAGTAACCATTGAGTATACTGACCATTTAAGTTTTGAGGATGAATTGTGATATATGTATAATGGTGTCAATTTTATATAAAGACAATTTATTATTTTTTTAATTATCAAATTACATTTTAAGTAATAATTGTTTTTCCTTTAAAAAAATATTAAAAATGGTAAACTTTATAAAATGCGAGGAAGTTTTGAATTTATTTTAGGGTTAATTACTTAATTGGTTACACATGTTTTACCATTGTGCAAAATGGTTATACATGTTTCAAAATGTGATTAATTGGTTTTGCTATGTGACTAATTGGTTACACATGTTTTTCCCTATGTGATTAATTGATTATTCCGTTAGTAAACCGTTAATGATTTTTTTTAAACATATTATTGAATTGTGAAATGACTATTATGCCCTTAGTGGTATTGAAGAACACAAAATCGTCTTGAAGAACCAGAATCGAATCAAATTCGATTCGATGTTCTTGAAGAACCCCAAAACGCAATTTCTGGGTCCTTCAAGAACCCATAAACGCAATTTCTAGGTTCTTCAATTCAATTCGTTGATGAAGAACACAACTTGGTTCATGAAAAGGGTATATACGTCATTTTATGTATCTAAATAGTGACTTAACTGTGATTTCTAACGGTGAACAGTAAAAAACCCAATTAGTCACATATCAAAACCAATTAATCACATTTTGAAACATGTGTAACCATTCTGCACAATGGTGAAACATGTGTAACCAATTAAGTAATTAACCCTTTATTTTATACAAATAAATATAATATATATGTTTATATTATAAAAATGATTAATAACCAAATCGCTAACCCAACTTTGAACATTTTACAAATTGCTACCTAATTTTTTTATTTTATTTTGTTACCTGTACTTTCAGACTTGGGGCAAATCGCTACTTCCGTTATGTTTTCTGTTAAATATGGACGAAAAATGACTTGTCAACACATGATTAGTCTATAATTTAGAAAACTAAATAATTTGTTTAAAATACCAAAAAAAAAAATGGAAAATTATTAGGAAAAATTAAAGTTTTTAAGATAATATTTTTAGTGAAAAATATGAAACAATATTAAAAACATTAATCATTTTTATTTGTTTTATTTCTTATTTTTAATAAAAATATTATATTTTAAACTGTTATTTTTCTTATTAATTTTCCTTTTTTTTTTTGAATTTTTATGATTTTGTTTTATATTTTTTAATTTTATAGATCAATCATGTGATGTAACGTCATTTTAAGTGAATATTTAACGGAAAACTTAACGGAGGTAACAATTTGACCCATGTATCAAAGTTTAGGTAGCACCTTTTGTAAAATTAAAGTTCGGGTAGTGATTTGTAAAGTGTCTAAATTTGGTGTAGTAATTTAGTTATTAACCCTAAAAAAAAACTCTCTAAAGGTTTGTTTTATTTTTTCCTTGTAAAGTAACATATTTTTTTCTTCATTTTCTATATACAAAACTTTTCAAATATTTTTAATAAAATTTATGATTTTTTAAATTAAAAAAAAAAAAACAAAAAACAATATGAGTTAAATGAGAATAGTCTAAAATTTAAATACTACTTTTGGTATAAAATTTCTGACGATATATTATGTATGTCCATAAATGTTGACCTTTCGACCTGATTATTTATTTATATATCTTATAACATCAACTTATTCCGTTGACAATAAATTAAATATTGTGATATATCTAATCATATATGACATTATATCCCTATCAAAATCTATAACAAAAATGACGATGACATCTGAATTCTGTCTCCATATAAAGCCCCTTCGTTAATCGTTATGATTCTTCGTCCAGAACTCTTTTCTCTAATTTAGCAAGAATAATCTTTCTTCCATCTTCTCGATTGATCTCTCCACGTCCACGCCAATCGACCTATTGATTAGCAGCAACAAAAACCCTTCCATTCCAATTCCAATGGTGACCTGCATCAACACATGCAGAGCCGACGGTCCCCAGTTTTCGCGGGGAACAAACCCTGGCAGGTCGGATGATTACGATTACCAGTGCAAACTCGCAAGGTTATGCCGACCAAGCTTCTCCGATCACGACCTAGGGTTACCATTCGCTAACAAACTCCCCAAAATTATTTGCAAGTCCGCGGCAACCGAAGGGCATCTCGAAGGCGAGGTAAACGATGATCTTCTGTGGCTCGAAATTGTCGAAGAGGCTAGGTCTTACGGTTCCGAAGAGCCGATTCTATCAGGATATTATCAAAATTTAATATTATCTCATGATTCACTTGAATCCGCTCTTGCAAATCACCTATCCTCGAAATTGAGCAGCTCGAACCTTTTTAATTCAACCCTGTATGATCTCTTCAAAGAGGTGTTTGCTGACGATCCAGATATCATGTCTAGTATTAGAGCTGATTTGAGAGCCGTAAGACAGAGGGACCCTGCATGTTTAGGGTATGTGCATTGCCTTCTGAATTTCAAGGGATTTTTGGCTTGTCAGGCCCATAGAGTGGCTCACAAGTTATGGTCTTTGGGTAGGAAAACCCTAGCTTTAGTGTTACAAAACAGGGTTTCAGAAGTTTTTGCAGTGGATATTCATCCGGGTGCTAGAATCGGGAAGGGCATCTTATTTGATCATGGAAATGGAATTGTCATTGGTGAAACTGCCGAAATAGGTGATAATGTGTCGATTTTGCACAATGTTACATTAGGTGGGACTGGAAAAGAGTCTGGCGATAGACATCCGAAGATTGGGGACTGGGTTTTGATTGGTGCAGGGACATGCATATTGGGGAACATTAGGATCGGTGATGGAGCCAAGATCGGTGCAGGGTCGGTCGTGCTCAAGGATGTTCCTCCAAGAACGACTTCTGTTGGGAACCCTGCTCGGTTGATTGTCAGGAAAGAGAACCCGATTAATAAGCTCAATCAGGTTATGAGCTTCAACGTGGATTCACATCTATGTGAATGGTCTGATTATGTGATTTAAAAAGCTTCCTCAACTTCTTGTTGAGATGATGAGTGTGTACATATATAGAAGAAGTCTGCATTCTACTCGTCCGCTTCAAACTCAATGCATCTTGCCTTATCAGCCAAGACAAAGGTGTGGTTTATCTGTTTAGAGTTATTTAAGAGAGAGCTTTGGGGTTCTCCTATTGACAAACAGATACACTGATATACATTTGTTGTTTCTGCCACTGCCATTGTTGATATCATACATTATGTTTGTTTTTTACTCCTCCAGATAAGTTGATGTTGATATGTGGCGTAAATCATTAGTTGTAATTTCTTTGTAAGTTCAATTTTATATTTTTACTCTGTGCTGAAATTGTTAGCAGAATAAATGGTAATTACGTTGATGCTGTCCAAAGAATTCTGTTTGTTTGATATATTTGTAATTAATATAAAAAAGTCTTCTTTATTCATTCTCTCTTCTGCACCAACTCGTCGGGTAATTTTGCGGAGATTTTAATACGTCCAAGGGTAATTTGGTAGTTTAGTTGCCCAAGGCGCGCACAGAGGCACAGCAGCAGCCTAAGCCTCAATCCACCCTTCCTCTCCATCTAGGGAGCAAAAATCTTGCCCATGGCGGCCACGGACTGAGGCACTAGCTTCTCTTCTGATTTCCACCACCGCCGACCTCTCTCTTTCATTCCGCTTCAAACTATAAACAAGGTGCGCATTCCGTCAGCTTCCACTCTGGTCCGACCCAGCGGATGACGGCGAGGGATGGTCACAGAATTTGTGTGCCAGCCCTTCATCGCGTAGAAGTTTTATGTTCTTTCAACTCCAGTTACGGTGAATGAATTCTGTCGAAGCTCGATTGGTCAGTTGCATCCATCCTGATAATTGAGGGCTTCTGATTTGTGTTGGTGGGTTGACGTGAAACCATGGATTTTGTGCTAGAGTCCTCAATTCTAAGCCGCCCCAAGTTTATCGATGGCGCAAAATTATCATCATCAATATTACGGAATCGGCATTTGATAATGCCAATCAGATATTCGAGGCAGACCTCTCCAATTGTGATGCATTGTTCTGCTACACGTAATTGTACGGACTATTTCTATCCCAGGCTGCAAAAGAATGGAACATTCTTCAAGCAGGTTCAGTTGAGATCCGTAATAGTCAGGAGCTGCGAGGATTCTAAGGCTGCAGATAACAGTTTAAGCTTATTTAATGTTTTGGTGAGGCGAGGTGTCGTCTTGGCAGCTATGGTCTGTGGTATTTTTGTTGTTCAGTGTAGGAGAGTGTTAGCAGCGGAGACTGTAGCAAATGCAGGTTATGGAATATTCGAGCAATCTATGGTATCGTTGAGGAATGCATGGCCCAAGATTTCTCAAGTTCTAATCGTGCTTAAAGAACAAGGTTTAATTTTGGCAATTCTGTTGGGGCTTTCAGCTTTTTTCTCGATGGCAGAGACTTCAATTACGACGCTTTGGCCTTGGAAGGTAAAACATTTGTGCCTCCAGATGTAGGTGCTATAAGCCTTTTACCTATAAATACACAATCAATTAGCAAAATGATGATTAGTTGACCATCTAAAACCGTGCTTGGCTATACAGCATTACTACTTACTCTGTAGAAGATTGCTTGTCATTTTGCATATCTGAACTCTTCATGTTGGTACCGCTCCGTTGCTCTTCAAATGGACCATAATTGGTTTTGTAAATGGTAGATGCATGCTGCTGGTTTAGAAGTATCCCATGTGTTCATATGAGGGTAGAATTGTCTTCTTAGACCTGCGTGTGCACTAAATTGTGCTAACTAATTGTGCACTTTTTTCTACATCTATTATTGGCTTCGTGTCATAAAATCAGAAGAATATTTTGAATATCCGCTGGGTCTCAACTAAGGGGAAACTAAAGGATTTGGATTTGAAATTGATCTGAAGAGACATGCATTTTTTTGTGTGACTAACAACTATCACATGTACCCTTCCAGTTTAAATTGCTATGTTGTATGTAATAGAAATATTCTCAATTTTTACTGTGAAGAGTCTAAGCTAGGGTTGATATAATTATTCTTTATTGTGTGTTTATTAACCAGGTCCGGGAATTGGCTGATAAAGAGTCTGAAAACGGTGTCTTCAAAATGCTTCGCAGCGATGTGACACGATTCCTGACAACAATACTTATTGGCACGACGTACTGCCTTTACATCTCCATTCTACGCAATGATTCATTCCTCTAGTTTAAAATTGAAATATTTGCCTAACATGTGATTTTCTATGGATGTTCAGGGTTGTCAATATTGGAGCAACTGCATTAGTCACAGATGCAGCAACAGCAATATTTGGTGAGGCTGGTGTCACCGCGGCAACTGGAGTGATGACAGTAAGTTCTTACACTTCTTTGTAATCCGATTAATGAGATTGAGTAGATGATCAAGCTATATAAAAATTTGAAAACAGCTATTTGGATTTTCTTAAAGAAAACTAAAATATTATTGGTTACAAAAGTTAGTGTTGCCTTTTCACTTTTACGTATTTGAATACAGCTTAGAAATTTCTTAAGACTGAACCATGCAAGGTTTTTTAATTACTTAGTTTACTTGTTTCAAGGCAAAACAGTCGCCTAATATTTTGTTTCCCTTGGACGTAGGTTCTTATTTTGCTTCTAACAGAAATCACTCCCAAAAGTATAGCAGTCCACAATGCAACTGAGGTTGCTAGAGTTGTGGTAAGTGTGTAGTTCATACATTTTGATTTCAATTCGGTCAAGATCTCAATACAATTCTTCTTGCCTTGATTTATTTTCTACTGTATATTATCTAGCTTGGACTTATGAATTAAGTGGTATTAACACTTTCTGTTTTGGTCATCAATTTTATTGACACCTCAGAAATGACCTTATGAGTTCCATTTATGGTGTATCTAGGTCAGACCAGTGGCATGGCTCTCATTAGTATTATATCCGGTGGGAAGAGTAGTCACCTACTTGTCTATGGGAATGCTAAAAATACTTGGTTTGAAAGGAAGAAGGTATCTCATGACTTAAAGTTCAGAAGCATATTTAGATTGTACAACATGTAAATGACATTAACTAACTTCCTTCCACAATTTTTAGGTCTGCTGATCTGCAAATTCATTCCTTTTTTTTTTGGGCTAAATATCTACAAATGCATTCCTGAATGTTGTAAAGTAATCCTCATTAGCAACTGCCAGATCAAAATAGTCTATTAAGTGCCATGGGCTCACAGGTAGTAAATTAACTAACATCCATCATCTTGGTAATGCAAAATAAAAAAAGAATGGCATGCTTGCATATTTACACATCGTTTTGTTTGTCTTTATGGGTTTCCTCATTACATACATGCACAACAATGCTCTGAAGCTTAAGTGAGATTGGGGAGCTTGTTTTTAATGATTGATGTGGTGTTTTCTTGTATTTGCAGTGAGCCTTATGTCACTGAAGAAGAGCTAAAGTTGATGCTGCGAGGGGCAATAATTAGTGGTGCAATAGAGGAGGAAGAACAGGTAAATTAGTCTGCCTCTTACTGTGGATCTTTAATTTGAATTATTTGGCTTAGAATTTTTTTATGAACATATGTTTTCTCTGCATATGAGGATTGAATTGCCCGCACATGGTTGCGATAATCGTATTAGTCAGTAAATAAGTGGACAATAAGTTAGTGGAGCAAAGTTTTGCAATCACACTGCCGTTGTATACAGAAACAGCTTGTATTTCAATAATCTTTGTTTCATGTGCTAAACTTCTAATCATATGCTTTAATGACCTTAGTCTTATCAATACATGGTTAGAAGTTTGCTGCTGTGCTGCAATTAACCATTTAATCATTAAGGCCTTTACTGTACTCCTTTTTGTTTCTCATGAAACAGCATTGAAGTTCGGTAATCTTCATTTCATGTTGTTATTAGATGCATTAAAATCTTGTCTTGTCAGTACATCGGTTATACGTTCAGCAAGATGCTCACTTAAACACTTTTTTAGCTGCTGATGAGTCAATAAAATGATTAGTTGATTAGGAGCTTCTGGACATTATGTTATACTCCATTTAACGCAGGATATGATTGAAAACGTTTTGGAGATCAAAGACACCTATGTCCGTGAGGTCATGACACCTCTTGTGGATGTAGTTGCAATTGACTCTAGTTCATCACTTATAGATTTCCACAACTTGTGGGTGACCCATCAATATTCAAGGCAAGTCTCACTCTATTAGCTATATTACATCAACGTTTATGAGTAGCAATCTAGACGAGTTGGAATAATGTTGAAGTTAATTGTTTTTTCAGGGTACCTGTTTTTGAGCAGCGGGTTGACAATATAGTTGGGATTGCATATGCGATGGATCTGTTAGACTATGTGCAGAAGGTTTAGGAAGTTCCTTTCTTTTCTCTCCTTTAGTGATCTGCTTGATTTTTCTAGTGATTGCACACGACCTGTCCTGATAGCATGCAGAATTCGTATCTCTTTGATTTTGAAGGGAGAACTGTTAGAAACTTCGACAGTGGGGGCCATGGCTCACAAACCAGCATACTTTGTTCCTGGTAATGCAGTTAGAAACTACCCTTTCGAAGTACTAGCTAAGCTTATGGTGGACTATTAACTTATGCAAATTATCTTGCGTTGTTGACTTCACAGATTCGATGTCAGTGTGGAATCTCCTTAGAGAATTTCGCATAAGAAAGGTTCACATGGCTGTTGTTCTTAACGAATATGGTGGAACCGTTGGAGTATGTAACTTGTTACTTTCTCTCGTTAACTGATAATATCATGTTAGTGGCGTGTTGCTTCATTCCTTCCTACGTTTCTAACAATGAATATTTATTTTACATTCATAAATTAAATTAAAAAAATGGGTCATTTTTAACTTGTTTATTTTTCTTTTTCAATGTTAAGCAGATAGTAACTCTGGAAGATGTGGTTGAGGAAATTGTTGGTGAAATCTTTGACGAGAATGATTCAAAAGTATGTGTTCTATAAACTCCTGCAATTGTTATATCGTCAATGACTTCCAATTTGTCAGTTATCAATTGTGTTTTTATCGTTTTTGGATTATATATTATTATTTCTAACGAATCAGGTGTTTATTGTGTCTTTTCTTTCGAAAAGGCTATTTAAGCTGAATCTTAGCATCCAGCCCTGTCCTTTCCGTATATTATTTACAGGACATCAGAACTATCATCATTACATTACAACCCGTGATGAATCATACATCCATGACATGTGTTTGAGTTGATTTGATAGTTGTATCTTTAATTTTGTTTGCATATAACAGGAAGAGATTCAGAAGAAAACGGGATACATAGTGATGCGGGCAGAGGGTATATTTGATGTTGATGCAAATACATCAATCGACCAACTATCTGAAGACCTTAATATAAAAATGGCAGAGGTAAGTGATTCATATATTCTTGAAATAAATAATAATGCTCTGCTTTCTGGTAATTTAGTGGATTCTACATGTTTCTGTTTTGCCTGATAAAGACATACTATTCTGGTTTGGACAGGGACATCAATATGAAACAGTGTCTGGGTTTATATGTGAAGCGTTTGGATATATACCGAGGACTGGTGAGAGCATCAAGGTGGTTCTTGAGAAGGAAAACGTGGAAGAGGAAAACGAATATGCAGAAGGTGAATCTGAGCGTAAGGAGCAGAAAGACAAGGAAAAACACCTGGTTTTCAAACTCGAGGTACATCCATTCTCTCTATGCTGATTTTAGATGGAACGAAGTCAAATTGTTGGGTAAATTTCAATTCGGTTGGCAAGAATCAAAATCAAGACTTTGCTTTCCCAGTTTATGCTACTATGTACCAAATCATAGGGTCGGTTTGATTCCTTTGTGCAGATTCTAGCTGGAAATGCCAGAAAAGTAAGTGCAGTTCGATTTGAAAGAATCAATGGAGAGGAAGCTGTTTCAGTAGCAAAGGAAGTGACACGGGTTGTCCCAAAAATAATGAAGAGGAAATGGAACACCGGCGATGAGGACCCCTCCTTGCATACAAGATCAGAGAGCTATTTGTCCGATGATCACAACGAAGAAGAGGAAACAGCATCGTAGCAATTGGAGTTGCAAGGTTCTACTTCTGATTCCTTTCTTGTTCTCCATTCTTATTGCTTAGCCAAACAGGTCAAATCCTGAAAAAGTAGAAGAGAGTAAAAAGATATGCTCATTCTCTCTTCGCTTCTTTATCTGTAAATTTTGGTGTTTTTTTCCCCTCGAGAACAAGCATAAAAATGTTAACAATTTTTCATTGAGTCGATGCTGTTTGATGAAGATGCTATTCCAAGAGAAGACTTGTACTATACATTGCTATTTTTGTCAACAACACTGATGAACATTGAACCCAACCAAAAGGCTAATTTTACTATTTCTCATGTGTAGTTATTTGTTTATCTTCTCTCTATTTATGACCGAAATTTATATCTTAGGACTTTCATTTTTTTGGGGGGCCAACAACTCTGTACAATTACATTATGCCTTTCTTCGTTTTAATACTTCCGCACGCAATGCGCGGCTACGCACCTAGCCCTCTATCAATTCATGTTGAAATACTCACTGTGACAAGTGACAAAATACCACACCGGTGGTAAATACATAATTGGGCACCATATATACAATAAGGCTACCTCCTCCTATCACCAATTGGTTTTAGGATGGAACCCGAGTTGTATAATGTGGTTGCTATTTGAGTGTGGCTCGGCCCCGATATTAAAATTTAACATGGAATCAGAGCTCGGTTTCGATTGACGGTGTTGGGTGTTTCCCGTTGTGGGTACCCGATGTGAGTTTGTTGAGTCCCAACCCGTCTAAAAATAAAAATGTGCCGGTGTCGTGCCTTAAAAAAAAAAAAACGAGTTGTCACAATGCGGGGGAGTGTTGAAATACTCATTGTGACAAGTGACAAAATACCACACCGGTGGTAAATACATAATTGGGCACCATATATACAATAAGGCTACCTTCTCCTATCACCAATTGGTTTTAGGATGGAACCCGAGTTGTATAATGTGGTTGCTATTTGAGTGTGGCTCGGCCCCGATATTGAAATTTAACAATTCAAACACTCATCAATTACAGAATTGCATGCTATCAATAACATTGGAACAGAAGACGTTTTCTCTACAATTCAATTGCATAGACTAAGAAAAATCATGACCATTTTTTTGCAGAGAATTGTCTACACTGACACGAACTGTGCCTGGCAAAACCCGACACAGCACAAAATGACATCTATAGATTAGAAAATGAAGCAGCAGGATCATATAAGATAATATGGCTGGAGTTGTAAAAGAAAACATCTATGCTTCCTTCATCCATAGGCTCATCAGTCATCATCATCATCATAGTCATCATCATCACCATCATCATCATAATCATCTTCACTCATATGATGGACTTCGAATGTATAAGCATCTGAATCCAAAAGATGATCGAACCCTAACGCTCTGATTGAACCCTCAAATTCTGGTAAGAAAGATTCATCAATTTCTTTAGCAGCCTTATCTCGACAATCGGGGTCTTCAAAAAAGTTCTTAATGGCCTTTGCAGCATATTCCCTACACAAACAATCAAAAGGATCACCACAGTATTTCATTAAAACATCTACCAGCAATCGAATTGCTCCGGCTTCAATAAGTCCAAGTCGATGAACCTTGTAGGAACTCAATTTTGCAATAACAGAACACAATCTTTCCTCCAAGTCAACGGAGTAGCTATCAGAGTGGCTGACTCTAAGAAGCTCTAACATAACATGAAAAGCACCCGAGTTTTGAATGACATGGACCGAGTGCTCATAAGCTGCAATATCCCATAAGACATGGCAAGCTGACTCCTTTGCAAAAGTTTCACCGTCCTTGAGAATTCCAACAACGTGTTCAACTATTGAAACTGCATTTTCCTCAGCAATAGATAATAGACAGAACGCATCCACGGCAATGTCCGTCTCTGTTGAAATCCCTCCTCGAAGAAGTTGAGCATACAAAGGGATTGCTCCAGCTTCACCAGCTGCTCTGATATACCTCACATTAGTTAGTGCTAAGCCAAGGGCATTGGCAGCTACAACTTTGGTTTCCCTATCTCCATCATTGAACAGATGAATTAGCAATGGTATTGCACCCATTTCTGCGAGCATCTGCCTCAACTCTACTGAAGAAGCTCCAATCAGACCAATAGCATGACAAGCCCTTCCTCGAGATGTCATGCTTCCTACTCCAATAGCCTCAACAAGATAACCAAGCCTTCCTTCTTCTACAATCAGTTTTCGAGAACTTTTCACCATTGCCAACGCACTAAGAATCTCTAACAAGTACCGCCTCATGCTAGCACTGGGAGTTCTCAACAAAGAAGTAACTACTCGCACCCCGTTCTCTACGGCCAACACCGTACGACATGATCCATCCCCGGAACTAACCAAAACCCAGAGACACTTCAATAGAACTTGAAGAAAAGAATCACTATCATTTGATTCAATAATTTCCATCATGAAACCTATAGCACCTGACTCGGCTATCTTCGACGCAAACCTACCATCACCTAGACGAGCAATACGAGTTAAGCAATGAACTGCAGCTACCAGTAGAGCCACATATGTAGGATCATCTTCTTCCTCCTTACACTCGAGACAACTAGCGAGAATTGAGATTGTCTTGGACAATACTTCCTCCGGAACATAATCGTAGAACGGCACAAGCTTAAATGTGAGTTTTACCTGTAATCTCAACACAGAAGGATGGTCCCTTACAATCTTCATGGCATCCTCGTAGCTATTGAAGAGTTCCGTAGCTGCATGTTCCCATTCTGCGTTGGATTCACTTGGTACCTCTACCTTTTCCATGACGCAAAATTAAGGTTTCGAGCTTCTTAACCGATCAAGATCTCTCCAACCAAAATCTTATTAACTGATGGAGTAGAATAAGCGCGACTGTATCTCTACTGAATTCTAGATAACAAGCGGAATCAAATGAAATCGATCGAGCGGCAGCTCCAGGGCTCCAACGACTAGACAGATGAGTGATGAAGGGAGAAACGCATTACCAAAGCGAAATGGCAACCAGGAAAACGGAAGGGTTATTGCTTATTTCCTGGAAACGCATGCCAATTTTATTGATACCTTCTAAAGTTTTGACCAATTTGGATTTTCCCGCTATAAAACTATTTTTTAAAATAGTATTTACTTTAATTATAAAAAAGATATCTTTGCAATTATATCTTTGGTTATATTATCGGAACAAACATATAATTAGGACCGATAACGGTGGGTGCATATAAAAAATGGTAGTTTTGGGAATGTTTTTTTTTTTAATGTGATTAATCTAAATATTATAATGAAGTGTAGTTATATCAATGATTGTTTAACTCATAATTTTTATGATTACTATGGTATTGAATTTATAATTATTTTGATCGTCCAACATTTATTAATAATTGAGATTAAGTATTTTAGTTATATGAGATTTTTCATTTTGGTAAATATTATATATATTATATGTCAATGTGTTTATTAGGGTGTAATATTTTTTAGATGTTTATATTAGACATCTTACTTTTATTTTTTGTTGCAATCTAGTATCTCACGTTTGTTCTGGTGACTAAAAAAAAGTACAACAATAAAAAAATAATTATCAGTTTGTAACAATAAACAAAAATGAGATACATAAATACAAACATTTAAAGTATATTGCAACAAGCAAATATTAGGTACTGAAATATATACAAAGTTCAAATACTTATTTGTTCAAATGAAAAAAATTATATCCAAAAAAATATGCCTTAATGATTTCATTTTTTTTAACTCTAAATTTGTGCATTTTCATCCTTAATCTTATGCGTCTAGTTCATTTTTGTGTTGGGCCTCATTCTATTCCGACTCAATCATATTTTATTTTTCTTATTAAAAAATTATATTATAATTTTGATATTTCTGATTTATACTTAATTATTTAAAATCATCTTATTTAAAATTTAAAACATTTTCAACACTTTATTATAGTATCTAAATGTCACGTGTCACTTTACACTTGTCATTTTCCATTATGCATAATGTTAGGGAACAAATCAAAATTTTCAGTTTAATTTTTAATATTATAGTATTTTAACTTGACATTACTCTTCCAAAATACTAGTCTCCAAAATTTTAAACTTTACCTGAAATTTAACTCATCTCATTATCTATATCTATCTATCTAGATTATATGCAATTGTGACAGATAAATTTGTTTTATGCATTTTCTTACTCGGTACACATCAAACATACAATTTTTATTCCTAAGTGACATTCCATGTAAACCACTTGAAAAACTTCCAAGCTTTCTCATTCATTTTCAAATAAGTTATGAAATCTTAATTATTTCTCTTTATTTGACATGTATATTTATAATATTGTCTAAAATATATTTTATGTAGTAGAATTTATACAATCATAAAATACATAATATTATATTTTATGAATATAAATTATGCACATAATAATTTTTATATTACAAATTAAATAAATTAATTGAAAAACATCTCTTACCTTATTATAATTTTATTTTTAATATAAAATTAAACACGTGAACTAATAATAATAATAATATTAAAATGATTTTTAAAAATCTTACAAAAATATATGTTATATATTTATAGACTCGAACATATTTTTTCAACTAACAAAGTGTTAAAATAAATAAATAAATGCTATGTTTTCTATACATTCTTATATAAGTATATGACAGTGTTAGAAGTCATGAAATTTAAGTTAACGTATTATATGAATATTAAGATATTGTTTAGAAATTTTATGATAAATATTTATTAATATATTTTGTGAGTTATGAAAATAAAATAGTCTTTGTATTATTAAAATTACTAAAATGAATAACTAATAATAATTCTAACATTTTTATAAGCACACGACACTAATAAAAATCACAAAAACATTATTAAAAAAACACTGTTAATTAGCATTGTATTAATAATTTTTATTATTGATTTATGTATTTAATTAATTTTATAAATAATTATACTTAATCTGTAATAGTGAAGCATATGAAGTAGATAATATTATATAAAATGGTAAAATACGAGTTTGCCCCCTAAAGTTTGGGCTGAATTTAAGATTCTCCCGTATTGTTTTAAATTTTAGTCCTAATGTTTGGACCAGATAAAAAATCATCTATTTCCGTTAGTTCACCGTTTATTACTGACAGAATGGAGATCATGTATCACAAACGTGTTGTTTTAATAAGTGGTCAAAATGCCCTCGTCCTCTTCACATGTTATGTTCTTCACATTTCCTCATTCTCCTCTTTTGATTATTTATATATTACGACGGTTACAAGCCGAAGATTCTCCCGTGTCAGCCTTAGATCAAGAAAAGAATGAATTATTTTTTTAATAATCATATCCATAGTTAAGTCGTAGTCGTATTCTTCCTCCAGCTGATAATACCAGTAACGAAAAAAGAGAGTGAGAAGAAGGAGAGTCCTCTTCCATCTTATACATCACCATATTCCATACATATTGCATATCTTCTTCAAGGACCCCACCCTCACCTAGTTCGGTCTTGAAGAGTAGATTCTTCTCACGTCAGCAAACACCGTCATTTCTTACTCTAGCTAACCCAATATTAAGAAGTTGCAACACTTTTTTGATAGTTGACTTGGACAGTTCCACATGCTTCTAGAGTAGAGTGGGCAGCTCATCATCCATTGTAGAGACAAGCGGAGAAGTGATCTCTTGATTATTTATATTAAGTAGCTAGAGAACCTTCGTGTTATGTGACATTCAAATTAAGGATGTCAAGACTCATTGCATCATATTTGAAGCTTTCAATTTCCCTATGTCAATACACAGTTACATACATACTCACATTTGTCTTGTTCTAAAACCAGATTTATCTTGTTATTGAGTTGATATGGTTCTTGATTTGGTGATTGGAAGCAAATCCATTCCGACTTGGTTGAATCGAGGGAGAAAGATCAACAGTCGTCTGGAAGGATTTCGCTGTTTCGATCATAAGATTGATCCATAAAACTGTGCATTACTGCTGCGTATGGAGGGGGAATCAAGTTCTATACTCATACAGTGGATGGCCGTGAAAATCGAGGATTTGGCTGACTTGTGCATAGACAAGACCCCTCCGTTTCACACGAAACTTTCACTCATGATACTTCGCGACATATCATGGAAGAACGTTTGGGTTTCTAATCGAGGAGGGTTGTGTTTATTTTGCAATATTTGATGACAGTTTTAGCGAGATAATGTGGTGGCTCCATCAATTCTAATTACTGAGTTCACCACCAGAATTGCAACATCAACATCCTCTCGTCCTCCACGCGGGCAGAGTTTCGAATTGCTCCAGCGGCGTGCGACTGTGGTGGCTCCCCTCAATTCCAGCTATGTGAAGATTTTGATAATTGTTGAAGATTTTGATAGCATGTGAAGAACAGAAGATGTCAAGGACGAATCAAAATCAAACTCTTCAAGTAACAGTGGAAGATGGCGATGGCAGTTTGTATGTGCCTGACACATGATCTCTATTTTGTTAGTAATAAACGGTCAGCTGACGTAATGAGGGGGAATCTTAAATTTAAAATTTAAAACATTAAGGGAAAATCTTAAATTTGGCCCAAACTTTAGGGGGGAAACTCGTATTTTACCATATATAAAAAGAAATGCTAATAGTTTTAACATTTTTTAAAAATATGCATAATTTTTATTATATTATATTAAATTTATCCTTTATTGTTTAAAAAATGAAAACTAATATATATTAAATAAATTATATATATATATATATATATATATATATATAATAATAATAATAATAATATATCGCATCCGTGTATCAATTTTCTATTATAATTTAAGCAAAAAGAGAAACAAGGTATTTCATCTTTTTTTTTTTTATAGAAAATTGAGTATTTTAATCCTTATAAAACTAAAGTTAGTAATTTATTCATTCATAATATATATACTAATACAATGTGGCGTACGTAACAAGTACAATCCTTATCCCTCCTATCAAACAATGTCACACCATAGAGTCGTCTTCATCCTCCTCACTCATATCTTCAAATTCAAACCCATAACAATCTGAATCCAGAAGATGATCCTTAACCAACTTACTAGTTAAGCTCTTCAATTCCTGCAAGTAAGATTCATCAACTTCTTCATCCACCTTATCTCGACAATCAGGATCTTCATAGAAATTCAGAATCGACTTTGCAGCATACGATCTATCTAACCGCAAACTATCCAGAGGATCATCGGTTTCATCCTCCAATCGGTCTAGTAGTAATGGAATCACCCCAGCATCAACAAGTCCCCGTCGATCCACTTTGTTGGAACTCAGTTTCGCGATAACAGAACACACCTTCTGTCTCACAAAGTAGCTGTCCCCAAGAAGATGAAACAGAACAGGAAAAGCACCAGAGCTCTGGATAATGGGGATTGAGTGTTTATACGCTGCAATATCCCACAGAACATGGCAAGAATTTTCCTTTGCTTGTTCATTACTGTCCTTTAGAATTTGGACAATATGTCTAGCAACTGAAACTGCATTTTCCTCTGCTACACATAAGAGGCACAATGCATCCACAGCAATGGCCATTCCGGATAAATCCGATTCTTCAAGAAGTTTGGCATACAGAGGGATCACTCCAGCTTCAGCAGCTGGTCTGATATAACGAAGATGACTTAATGTTAAAGCAAGTGCATTGGCAGATACGAGTTTAGTTTCGCTATCTCCTTCATTGAATAGATTAATTAGCAGTGGTATTGCACCCATTTCAGCTATCATGTGCCTCAACTGTTTTGAAGAAGCTCCGATCAGACCAATGGCCTGGCAAGCCCTCTCTCGAGATGACATACTCCCAATTCCAATAGCATCAACAAGATAACGAAGCCCTTCTCCATCTACAATCAGTTTTCGAGCACTAGGCACCATCGCCAATGCACTAAGAATCTCTAACAAGAACTGCTTCGTGCTATCTCTGTGCGTGCTTTCATGAAACATCAAGTTTAACAAACACGTCACAGCTCGAACACCACCGTGTTCATACAAAACATCACGACACTCGTCCCCAAAGCTAACCGAAACCCAGAGAAACTTCAGTAAGACTCGAAGAAAGGCATCGGTCTCATTCAGTCGAAGCACTGCCCACTGTGCATAGTATAGCAATCTCACCATGTAACCTATAACACCAGAGCTGACTATATGTGGGATTAATCTTCCATCACGGACGCAAGCAATTCGAGTTAAGCAATGAACTGCCGCTTCTTGCAGAGCCCTCGACGGGCTATCGAAATCGTACTCATCACACTCACAGAGACAGTCAGCCAGTATAGGGATTGCCTTCAACAACATATCATCTGGGATATGATCACAAGACCGAGCAACCTTAAATGTCAGTTCTACCTGAAATTTCAATAGAGATTGATCAGTCACTTCCGCAGTCATCGATTTCTCGTAAATCTTGAAAGACTTTTCCCAGAGCTCCCTACACGCTGCTTCTCGTTCTGCCCCGGATACCTCTGCCACCTCTGCCTTATCCATTGAGTACAATTAGGGTTTTGAGATTCTTAACGGACCAAGATTTCTCGAAGCGGCATCAAATTAATTGATGGAGTGCAACGAAGCAGCAACCAAATGCTTTCAGAAGTTGAAAAGACGGGAATTTATGTCTCGGTATGCACATACATAGAGCAATCACGGACGGAAATAGCCAGAAATCGATAGAGCTCCACTTGAAGACTTGAGAATCAAATGTTAAATCATAAAGGGAGAAGGGTGATCATTGTTGAAGGAAAGCAACTGGATCGACGTGATGACTGATGTGTACCTTATAGAAGGATCCAGTGGAAGAAAGAGCTCCGATTAGACAGAGCTGAGAAGAAAGCAAGAGAGAGATAGAGGGAAAGCACTATAAAATATAAAATGATTAGAACAAGGGACTCTGCAACTAAAAGGGTTCGCAGAATCCACCTCTTCTTCCCTACGCACATGGTCATGCTGAGTAAAATTGGTGTAAATCGATAGTTATTCGCAAACACTTAAGATTTATATGATTAGAATTTGAATTTCATAAAAAGATTCTAGGGTTATATGCTAAATTGTCAGTTAAAATTTACAAGAATGTCCAATTCAATTTATTTTATAGTAATTTGTCAATTGAACTTTTAATATTGAAAAAAAGGTTAATAACCAAATTGTTACCTCAATTTTAGGCAGTTTATAAATTACTACCTAAATTTTACTTTTTTCAAATACGCTACCTAAACTTTAACACTTAGGACAAATTGCTACTCAGTTAAGTTTTTCGTTAAATATGGACGAAATATAACGTGTCAGCACATGATTGATCTCTGATTTAAAAAATTAAATGATTTTTTAAATTTTTAAAAAAATGATTTTTTTAAAAAAATCTGGAAAATTAAAATGGAAAATATGAGTTTTTAATATAATATTTTTATTAAAAACATGAAATAAAAAATAATAATAACAAATAATTAGTTTTTTTTTTTAAATTTTGTTTCATATTTCAAATAAAAGTATTATATTAAAAAATTTTATTTTCTCTATTAATTTTCTAGTTTTTTTTAATATGTTTTTTAATATTTTTAAAAAATTCATTTAATTTTCTAAATTATGGTTGTCAAATCATTTTCTGTCCATATTTAATGAAAAACTTAAATGAAGTAGCAATTTGCCCCAACTCCGAAAGTATAGTAGCAAAATTTGAAAAAATAAAATCCAGATAACAATTTATATAGTGCTCAAAGTTGGTGTAGCGATTTGGTTATTAACTCAAAAAATTCGTCAAATTTTTTATTAATTGTTTTAGAAAACTATTTAAAATATCATAATGTTTTACTATGATCCTAAAATAATATCAATATAAAATAAAAAAAATATTAAAATTTTATTTAATATTTCTAGAAAAAAAACTTTTGAATATTTCATTTAAATTATGTTTTTTTTTAATATTCACAATTTCACTTTTAATTATTTTGGGGTTATGATTTTTTTTAATACTTCACAATTTCACACATGAAATATTTATTAAAAAATTTAGGTTATTAAATTAAAGTTTAGGGTGTTTTTTTAACTTCTGAAACATTCTCTGTATACTTTAATTGAAAAATTAACAGTTAATTTTTTATAAAATAAATTATTTTTTTATTTATAAAATAAAGAAAACTTGGCTAACAATCGAGTAACTTAGCCCAAAAATCTAAGCCAAATTTTTTTTTTTGGCCAAATCTAAGCCAACCTCAACCTGTCAGTAGATTGACGCATTTTTTTTTTGTTAAATTCCATGTAGGGATGGATTCAGACTCACTTATTGGGTCAAGATTACTCATTGAACGTGAAATTTGTGAGGTAATTTTTTTCAAGTAAATTGTTAATTGAAATTTTACATAAAGGTAACTCCTTCAAATTTTAAGTTAATATGGATACAAAATAG
Source organism: Chamaenerion angustifolium (assembly GCA_946814005.1). NCBI lineage: Eukaryota > Viridiplantae > Streptophyta > Magnoliopsida > Myrtales > Onagraceae > Chamaenerion > Chamaenerion angustifolium. Next base: position 4,637,791 of record OX328277.1, on the reverse strand, counting down.
TTTCAAAAAATGAGTAAATCACTCTAATATTATAGTATAATTTTAAAATAATCTCAAATTTTATATAAATAAAATTCTTTAGATTTACAACTTAAATTTTGGTTTTATTTACAAAGAATTAAAAAGCATATATTTAAATTTATGTTTTACATTAAAAAATATGAGTGCATCGTAGAAAAGATGTGTCCATGCAGATTTGATGCCCTAGGTTTCCTTTCGTTGGCAGGTATTGGTTACAAAAGTTGGTTCCAATTAATACTCACTTTGTCTATTGACTTGCATACGTGGCAAGAAAAAGACATGAATTAATTCGGTCGGCTGACTCTAAAGACGTGAATTAATTCGATTCGTTAATTTTCTATTTAAAAAACCCGATAAATATTATTTATATTTACAAAATTAATCAAATATTTTTCTAAAATGTGCAACTAAACACTAATGTTACAAACAAGTCTCGATTCGATTCGGGACACACCAATGGTCCCCTAACCAGGGTGCGAACCCATACCAGGTCACCCAACCCTGGGCCTTAGTATGAGTCCGAACCCAGATCAGGTCACCCAACCATGGAGACCTGATCTGGGTTCGGATCCAGACCCAGACCATATGACCTCCGATTGAGGTTCAATTGGAGCCCCAATCGTTTGAACCGAACTCAATCAAGTTCGGTCCAAACCGATTGAGACTCCATTTGAGCCCCAATCGGGGGTCCTATGGTTTGGGTTCGAACCCAGACCATGTCACCCAACCCTAGGGACCTGGTTTGAATTCGGACTCTGGCTAGGGGACCCTCGGTGTGACTCGAATCAAGTCGGGACTTGTTTGTAACATTAATATAAGATTGTAAGGTTTAATTGTAATATTTAGAAAAATATTTGGTTAATTTTGAAAATATTTAACAGAATGTTTTAATAAAAAAGTATCGAATGTACAAATTACCTTCATTTTTAAACATATTGAACCATTAACCATCACAAAAAAATATGTTGAAAGAAAAATCATTTTGTGTAAACATATTGGACCATCTTAAGACTTTTTCCTATTATTTTACAATTTATCAGTACTAATGTTTTTAAAAAATAATTATCAAATCGACTCCATATTTTTATAATTACGGAACTATAATCTAGAATTAAAAATATTATGGTTCTATTGAGATTTAACTCACATACCTATTGGCTAAAAGTTTTACCGACCTCCTCCGGGCCCATCGATCTCCCTGAATTTCTCGATGCTGAACAGAGCATGTGGAAGTAGAAGGAAGAAATGATAGAAATCTCGGTTTGAACTTTGAACGGACAAAGGTATGCCAAAACCCTATCTTTTGCTTTTCTTTGGATCTTCTTTCACTGTCCGTTTGAAGTTGCTGTCTGTTCTTGTATATAGAGCTGCGTCTGTCCTGGGTTCTGCCTCCTTGTATTGAACTCTGCCTTTAGCTTCATACCTGGGTATTTAATATATATTACCGCTGCATTAAGTACAGTCCTTACCTAATTACTTCGTGATGAAAGCTTAATTACTCTGCCGCATAGCACCAAAAATGGTAAAAAGAAGAAGTTTCGATTACTTGTTGGAATTGAGTTTGGTTGAGTAGGTTATTCCCGTCTAAGATGGTTTCTTCATCCTTTGTTTGCTAATTGTGAACCACATCAACGGAGCATCCGAATTGGACCTAATCAAGTCAAGGTTGATTGTATGGTAAGCCGGTTGTGGTCCTCAGTGCGAACAAAGTTTGAATCCCGCTTGAGGGACCATTTTGAGAAAGACTTATACACAATTTTTATCGTTAGTAGCAATAACAGTGATCATCGAACCTAAGTTCTTTAAATCGATACCCAAGTTGTCATGAATCTGTAAATACCCGGGTAGGTTGTTTCATTTATTGTAAAAAGTTATCATTTGAAGCTTCCTTCTTTTTGTTTGTATAACTGTTGAGTGACATAGGTTTCGTTTTGGCAGGGCTGGGAACAGTTTCATCCTTAAGAACCCAAATCTCTACACCACAATCGGTTATTAATGCAAGCATCACAGAAGCGTAGGATTAAGGAAAGTTTGGACCAGTTCTATGACCATGTAGAGTTGTTTCATTGTTCCGATGACAGCAGACGAACCACAAATGTTTCTCTCCAAAACTCTGACCTTAACTGCACCCGCGAATCATCTCCAAATCAAAATTACCTTGTTCGTAGCTCCTCATCACCTCGTACCATTTCACCTGACAGAAGTCCAACATTACTCTCAGAGTCTCAATCAAACCCCCATGAGGATTCTCGCTGTGAGGATGACTTCACCATCAAGGTAAGAGAGTTGGAAACTCTCATGCTAGGGTCAAACACAGATAGCTCAGTGCCTGACATTAGTGTCTTACTGGCACCACAGTTGACTGAGATGGTCTATAAAAGGGACCTAAAGGAGATGCTTTGCTCTTGTGCTGAGGCAATGGAAGAAAAGGATATGGATAGAGTAGAGTGGTTGGTGTCTGAGTTACGATCAATGGTATCGGTGACAGGGGAGCCGATCCAACGGCTGGGAGCCTACATGTTGGAAGGGATCGTGGCAAGGATGGCCTCATCGGGGAGCTCGATCTATAAGTCTTTGAGTTGCAAGGATCCTGTAGGTCCCGAACTTCTGTCGTATATGCATGTTCTGTACGAAGTTTGTCCGTATTTCAAATTCGGGTACCTATCAGCAAATGGGGCAATTGCTGATGCTATGAAGGGTGAGACTCAAATCCATATAATTGATTTCCAAATCTCTCAGGGGAGCCAGTGGATAAGCCTCATCCAAGCATTGGCTTCTCAGCCTGGTGGCCCCCCGAAGGTTCGAATCACTGGCATCGATGATGTCACATCAGCATTTGCTCGTGGCGGTGGGCTAGAGATTGTAAGGCAGAGGTTAAGTAGGCTAGCAAATTTTTATGAGGTTCCATTTGAGTTCTATGCAGTGAAAATTCCCGCCCAAGAGATCGAGATAGGGCACCTCGAGATTCAACCTGGCGAGGCAGTTGCAGTGAATTTCCCCCTCATGCTCCATCACATCCCCGACGAAAGTGTTTGCCCTGAGAATCACCGGGACCGACTCATAAGGTTGTTAAATGTTAACAAAAGATACTATGGAGATGTTTTTGTTTCTCATAAGGTTGTTAAATGCAGGCTGTCGAAGAGCTTGTCCCCGAGAGTAGTCACCCTGGTCGAGCAAGAGTCCAACACAAACACTGCCCCATTCCACTCCCGCTTTGTCGAGACCCTAAACTACTACCTTGCAGTGTTTGAGTCAATCGAGGTTACCCTCCCGAGGAACCACAAGGAACGTGTCAGTGTGGAGCAGCATTGTCTAGCTCGAGACATTGTCAACCTCATTGCCTGTGAAGGTATGGATAGAGTCGAGCGACACGAACCGCTTGGGAAGTGGAGGTCAAGGTTCATGATGGCGGGTTTTAATCCTTACCCATTAAGCACCTTTGTGAATGCTACCATCAAGGGTTTATTAGGGAGCTATTCCGAGAAGTACACGCTCGAGGAGAAGGATGACTCGCTCCTCCTTGGTTGGATGAATCGCCCTCTCGTGTCTTCTTGTGCTTGGAAGGTGAGAAATCGTCGAGGTTCGTAAATGCTTGATGGTTTATAAAACATTATATAGAGAAGCTAGATTTGAATCTATTGTTCTATCTATCTATCTATCTATCTATCTATCTATCTCAAACACTGTTATACCATTGCCATCAAACACAAGCCAATTTTTTCTCTTCCATTTTTGTCTACCTAACATATTCATTTGCTTCTACTACCAAAAACCGAACGTCTTACTTGCTTTCTAAGTTAACTCAGCTCACTTTTCTTCCATTCCAAGCTTTGTCTGGCACCCATAATTACCAACCATGTTGTTTTTCTTTCTAGTTGTTCCTCCACTTCACTGTTTACCAATCTTCATTAACAAGGAGATTTGAACCCCGAGAAAGTGCTCATGAACAGCCCTGAACCCGTTCATTAGGACTGTGCTCAGTACCATCACAATGCTCACTGAGAAAACTATCAGTGAGGCTCTACCATACTCCTTGATCGCTCTCTGCACAATTGCAAGACCTAGAAGGGAAGCAAAGAAGCAAACCAGGTAAAGTATGAGGGCAGTCTCCGTGTGTTCAATCCGTAGCAGCAGATATTGAAGAGCCGACATTGTAGATGAGAAGAATACCATAAAAGAACATTGCTGCTGTCACCTGGCCAGAAAGTGGATAAATAATTTTTTTATCTGCAATTTTGATGGAATCCAGCATCATATGGTGTATAGATATAGTTCAACTACCTCAGGTGCGATCCCAACATGGAGAAGAAGAGGGCTTATAAGCATACCCCCACCAATCCCAAACACTCCCCCAAAGCCTTCCAGCTAACAATGCCATTGTCGGGAAAATAAGCTTGTTGATTGGTTGCAGACTCGACGAGTCTGTGTCCTGGGTGACAAACAAGGAAGAAGGATTGATGATTATTTCGGCCGTAAAGCTGACAATTGACAAGGGCATATAATAATATAAAACACCCACCAAGTTGTTCGGTATCATCAATAAAAGGGTTAAATACCAATGAACTACATGCACTTTGGACGTTTTTTAAAGAGCTACTCGAATTTTGAAAATTCAAAACGGGCTACCTCAACTTTGAAAAATGTGCAAATAGCTACCTTCGTCCAATTTTCGATGACTTTCGAACGAATTTCCATCAACAGTTGACGGAAAATTAGACGTAGGTAGCTATTTGCACATTTTTCAAAGTTGAGGTAGCCCGTTTTGAATTTTCAAAGTTCGGGTTGCTCGTTGAAAAAGTCCAAAGTTCAGGTAGCTCATTGGTATTTAACCCTTAATAAAAAAAAAAAGACAATTTTTTGTTTTAAGGTTGTTTTGTGATTCGAGAAAATATCTGACCTTTAAGCAAAGATTGATGCAATCAAGTCTAGTTGTCTCTTTGGCAGATTGTGTATTAGAATTGGAAGATAACAGCATGGTTAGATTAGTGTAGTATATTTGTTAGTATTGTAACCAAATTTTTATTTTACTATAGTAATTTAAAATAAAATTGTTGCTTCTAATTGATAACTAATATACCATTCAAGTGGACGGTGTATGCGCATCTAGTACTAGTATGTTTGAGGATGAACTAATTTCTAGCCATGATTGCTTTCTCTCTTTATGATCTACTCTAATGGTTGTATAAATTTTCTGTGCTTTCCCTTGAATATTCTTCCTCAAATGAACTGATAAAAGAAGTACTGCAACGATACCTCTCCACATCGATTGCCACGAACAAGATATATAGCGAAGAACGAAAACCAGATCAGAACCAAGATCCCAATTTTCTTCCATGGAAAACAGACTTCATTGCTTGCTTGGTTACCCATGAGGAGGGATTCTTTGATGCTTCCATCATGTAAGAAATCTGAAGACTACATTGTATTGACTTGTCATCAATCTACACAAATACACCTCAATTTATATATTGAGTTTACAACGGTAATGTAACGGTAATATCCTAACGTAATTATCTTTAACACTCCTCCTCAAGTTGGAGCATATATGTCTATTATGCCCAACTTGTTACATATAGTATTTATTGGAGGTGACAGGATCGGGACAAACAACGGGATCAGGAACAACTGACGGATCAGGACGGACAATACAGAGGCGAGAACCACAGACGCTAAGGAGCTCGGTTGCTGCATCCCGTACCACGGGATTGCATCACGGAGGCAACCATCACAGAGGAGCAACATTCACGGTGGTGGTAGAGACAGATGCGACGGAAGCTCGGTTGCTGCATCCCGTATCACGGGACTGCATACACGGAGGCAACCTTCACGGAGGAGCAACCGTCACGGACAGAGGTGGTTGGCTGAACGGTTACCCTCATGGGTGAACAGAACCGAATCAGCACACAGACTGATTTATTGAACCGAACTGGAGCAGTGAACCTGACCGTAGCATTGAACCGAACCATACTAAAAATTGAACTAAACCGAACTGGACCAGAAAACTAAATCAGACCAGATAATCAAACCAAACCAAACCAGACAGAGAACAAGATTAAAAACAGAACTAAACCGAAATGCTGAACCGAATCAAACCGAAATACTGAACCGGACCAAACCGGATCAGATTTAAAACAAAACCTGATGGATGACAACTGGAGCTCCACTGTAGAAGAAAGCTGGAGACAGCCGACAGAAGACATGAAGACACTCATTTCCACTCCAACTGTTTTCAATAAACAAAGCAGGAGCAGAGCCAGGGAAGCAAAGGAGCTGATGGCGAACCGACAGAAGCAGCGACGAACTGGAACAGCATGGCGGAACAGAGCACAACAGCTGAGGACGTCGGGAGGCAGCGAAGCAGCAGACGAGGTTGAGGCGAGGGCAGGCTGAGGCAAAACGGACGAGGTAGTCTGAGCGGAGATGACGAACAAAGCCGACGAACAGAGCGAACAGGGCCGACGAACAGATGGTCGTAGGCAGACAGTGAGGCGGAAGCAGCGAAGCAAATTCAGACAAGGCCGAGACGAGGCGAGCTGATCTGGAGAAGGACGAGACGCAGCAGAGGACAAACGGTAAGCTGGTGACAGAAGGCAGCGGCAGAGCAGCAGGAGGCGGTGACAGAATGACGACTGGACAACATAGAGCTTCCTTCCGTCAAGCTGGAACTTCCTCTCCCCGTCCAGCTTGAAGAGGCCGAAGGTGGCAACAGGACGGAGAACTGGAACAGCATATAGAACAAAACAAGTTCAAATTCAATAAGCGACAGCAGGCGGAGGATGAGAACAGCAAACAGGACGATGAACAGGACGACGAACAAGGTAAGCAGCAGAACGGTAATAGGCTCTGATACCATGTTAAAGATAATTACGTTAGGATATTACCGTTACATTACCGTTGTAAACTCAATATATAAATTGAGGTGTATTTGTGTAGATTGATGACAAGTCAATACAATGTAGTCTTCAGATTTCTTACATGGTATCAGAGCCTTACCCATTTGCTGTTGTTCGTTGTCCTCTTCTGTCTGTCTGACTCTGTTCTGTGGCTGGAGAAGAACACCTTCGTTCAGCAACAGCATTCCAGCTCCTGCTGCTCCTTCGTTCATCTGTCACCACCTACATATGTTCACATCGGTCTCCCGTCCAGGCGTGTCATCCATCTGTTTTGGTCACCGTCCGCCACTGCTCTGATACCATGTAAGAAATCTGAAGACTACATTGTATTGACTTGTCATCAATCTACACAAATACACCTCAATTTATATATTGAGTTTACAACGGTAATGTAACGGTAATATCCTAACGTAATTATCTTTAACACATCACAAACACCAGACCCACTCTCCAACTCTTCTATCCAATACAAGACGCCATTTGTACAAGTCTTAGACCAAGCAAGGAAACTTGGAAAAAAGACAGTGAGAAGCCATTCGGGGAAGGACAAGTTGCAGATTACTCCGATACCGACTCCTAGTAACATGCAAGGCTCAGATAATAGTGCAAAATCGTAATCGATCAGGCATTTACCACCGTGTTTGGAGTTACTTGAGGAACAAGCTGCAGATTATGTTTGCAAGGGACCCTCCTGTGACCATGAAGGCAGAAAAGCTTGATGCTGCCTTGAGGTCAAGACCTGCAACTATGGTCAGAATTGGGATGAATAGACCACCGCCTCCAATTCCACCTGAAGTTTCCCCCCATCACACAAACTGATTGAGATGTTCATATAGATAATTAGACTAGCTGGTACCTGGTTCATATAATAGTAAACTTAAAAAAAAATTGTTTGCACGTATGTTTCTGGCTTGTTTTAAGCCCTTCAAACGCCAAGACTCTGCTCATTAACTATCTAACTGACAGTGTCATGGATAGAGATATTTTTTTGATGAATACGTTTACAAACCTGCACTAGAAATAGAAGAAGCTATGAAGCAGAGGACTCCAGCCGTCAAGCATTGGAGCTGAAGACTTCATCTGGGTTTGCTGCAAGTTTGTCCAGAGGTATCTGTGGATGCTCCATTGTTGGGTTTTGTTCCAAAATTCGTGAACTTTAAGGATATTGAGTTTTGGGTTTCATTGTTCAGCAGAACAAAGGCAGAGAAAGAAGAAAAGGATAAATACTGGGGGGGGGGAAAGGAGAAGCCTCCATGTAGCCTGGTTGAGAGAAAAAAAGTATGATTAGTGATCGGGTACAATGATCTGGAGCTCTCCATCCCAAGCAATGGTCCTTTATACTGAGGAAAGAGCGAGGGGCGGTAGAAGAAGAAAGAGTGTCTTGATATGGTCTGCATAGCATTAGTGAGGAAGCAGACAATGAACATATTACACAGGTGGAGACCCTTAACAATGTCAGTGGGGGCAAGAAGCTAGCCTTGAGCTTAAGCAAGAGGGGTCACTTGCCTCTTAAAATTTTATTTTATTTTAAAAAAAATCTCGCATAGGGTTGAAAGCTACTAATTGAATTAGCAAGTGGATTAAGATTCATGTTATAAAATCAAGAAGCAGATCTATATAAAAATTACTTTTAAGAGGGTGCTATCTTGATGTTTCGTGGGTCTGGAAGATAGGGTGATGTTGTTGAAATTATAAGTGTGTACTAAATTGAGAAGATAAGGAATTGATAAGGGAAAACATTATATTGATTGAACTTGATATTGAAGTTTAAAATTACTTGCAGATTACATACTACATATATAATGTACGCTAAGAACATGACAACAATTACCAACTATGGAAAGTATGTATAGTGGATGGTGAGTTGTAGCACATTTTGGTGAGTTGTTCCACCACATGTTGTGAGTTGTAAATGTACTTGCGGATTACATACTACATATATAATGTAAGCTAAGAACATGACAACAATTACAACTATGGAAAGTATGTATAGTGAATGGTGAGTTGTAACATATGTTGGTAAGTTGTTCCACCACATGTTGTGAGTTGTAAAGGTTGTTCTAACACTCTTCCTCAAGTTGAACACTGAGATCTCCAATGTTTAACTTGACAAAATATTGTTGAAAATTCTTCTATTGATTGTTTTGGTTTGTTGGCTCACCATTGAGTTGCTCTGATTTGTTGTTGAACCCTATCAGAGCTAAGGCAACTCTGGATTTTGCTGTTGGACCCTATCGGAGCTAGGGCAACTCTGGATTTGATGTTGGACCCTATCAGAGCTAGGTCTGACTCTGTTTGTGTTTAACTCTATCGGAGCTAGGACGACTCTGCTTTTGTTAAACCCTATCGGAGCTAGGGCAGCTCTGGATTATTTGACCCTATCGGAGCTAGGGCGGCTCTGCTTTTGTTTGATGTTGACACTCCCCCTCAATTTGAGCGGTGAAATCTTCCATGCTCAACTTGCACAACAGTTAGTCTTGAAGGTATGTTTTTTTTACATTCATTCATTTTTTTTTCATTTTTATTTATTTATTATTATTAATTATCGACAACTGGACCTAGGACTTAAGAGACATATTGTTTTTTTATTATTTGTTTCTGCTTTTGATTTGTTTATTAATTCAATGTGCTTTTACTTTTACGTTTTGTTTGTTTATTATTATTTTTTATTGTTTATTACTTCCTAGTTGCCCACGTGATGTCTTCAAAAGCTCTGAACTCTGAAGCACGCGGGGGGACAGCTTACTTGACGCTCTGTTCAAGCTGGCTGGACAAAGGCTTACGCAGCAAAGGAGAAGAACACCCCTGTTTGAGCTTCGGAGAACACCTCTGGGAGAACACAGTTCAGAGTTGCGGAGCTTCGGTCTGGACTGGAGCACCGACTGGGCGAGCTGGGCTAGAAGCTCGACTGGAAGCTCGGGGCGAGCTGGACTGAAGCTCGACTGGGTTGGAGCTGAGCTGAACTGGTGCAAGGGGTGACTGAACGCAGCAAGGAGAGCTGCAGAGCTGCGGACGAACTAGAGGGAGCTGCGACTGGTTGCGGCTGTTCAATGGAAGAGCAACGGAGTTGATGGAACGAACTGAAGCAACGGAGTTGTTGGAAGCACAGAGCTGGCGGACTCAGCAACAGACTGATTAGCACCGAACTGAGTTGGTGGAGCTGTGACTGGGCTAGGCGAGCTACTGGGCGAGCTCTGGTGGAGTTGGTGGAGTTGCGAGCTGGGCCAAGTTGAGTGGAACTGGAGCCCAGATGGATGAGATTGCCTTTGTTATTTGGAGAACCAAAAAATATAACAGTGCTATGATACCATGTTGGAATTATAAGTGGGCTAAATTGAGAAGATAAGGAATTGATAAGGGAAATCATTGTATTGATTGAAATTGATATTGAAGCTTAAAATTACTTGCAGATTACATACACCACATGTTGTGAGTTGTAAAGGTTGTTCTAACAGATGTGGCATGGACAATTCATGAAGTAAGTTCGAATCAGAATCCCATATCCTTAAGTTGGGAAAAAAACAAAGTAATATAGCTTTTACTGCAGAAATTTCAGTGAAGGTGTCTGTTAAATCCTAATGGCCATCAAACAGATTAGTCATAGATGGATTTGGTCGATGGTATGGAGTGGAGTGCATGAGGACGAGGTGGACGTTCCAAGAACAATTACATATGCCATCTGCCATTCCTGCCATCTTCTACTGCTGTTCCTAGATATTTTCTTCTTCCACGTTTCCTAGATGTTTTGTCTTTCTTGATGGTAACGAGTGGCAGCCTAACATCAGATTTCTTCAATAATTTTTCTTGATGAAAGGTAGGTATGCACTTTTTATATGCAGATATTTTACTCGGAGGCACCAAAATCGGAACGACGAATATATAATTTTTTGGATGATTGCTCGTGTATAAGATTTGCTGATACCATAAGGCATGTTCTTTTCATGGAATGTCTAATGAATTCGGCTTACAGAATCCGTAAAAAGTTATTCTTTTCGCGGAATTGCCAAAGATTGGCTTACGGATTCCTAACGGGGTAGACTTAGAGATTTCAGATGAAAACCTCAGATTTCCTAAGCCTAGAAGGCAAGGAATCCGGAATAAGACTGTTAATGAATATTTTGCCCTCATACGGTTTTATTAAGGGAGGAACTACCCTTAATTGTCCTTCATTCGGAACTACGTCTTCATGAAGCTCCCCATCTCCTCGTCTTGAGAGCTCCTTCGTCTTCCTTCGATCCTTCGTCTTCAGGTATGCTTCGATTCTTTCTCGATTCTGGTATGAACGTCCCCTCGTCATCACCGAACCAAGAACGATTCTGGGTTCATCCAATTCGGTTGAAATTGATGGATTTTGGGTTCAGTTGAAATTGATGCTTGAAATTGTTGCTGAAATTGCATTGAAATGTTGAAATTGATGCGGAAATTTCTGCGTTCTCAACAACACCTATCTAGGTAGATAATTACTTGATTCTTGATGTGTTCTTGCTGAAATTGATGTGTTGTTGCTTGGTTTCTTTATTCTTGGTTATGTGTTCTTGTTCGGAAATTGATCTGTAATTGCTGAATTGTTGTTATATGTTGTTGTTGGATTGCAAATGCTTACTGCTGAATTGTTGTTGTTATATGTGCTTGATGTGTTCTTAAGTGACGTCTTCAATAGTCTCTTTATAGCTGCAATGGTCTGGTGTGGTCGTTTGGCGATAATCACATAAGATTATGATGTGGTTAGAAATGAGATGTCCGCTACCATCAATTTATTTTAAATTTTTCTCTCAAAAGTTCATACTGAACTTGTATAATATATTAGCCTATGCAATGTATATTTTATTTCTATAGCGTCTATATTTATAATACATTACAACATTCCTTTATCTTTAGAAATGGTAATACTTACTTATACAGTATGGAAAGTAAATGTATAATGTAGGCTAATAATATCATGCTATCAGTTTGCAAGGACGTACTATTGAAAAGATGAAGTGTTAAATGGACTAAATTACTAAAAAAACAAGTCTATTGATACTGAAATGCAATAACGGATACTGTGGAATGTGTCGTGGGAGACAACAAGCAGAAGCAACCAGGCTTTCTCACATTTGTGAGTCTGTCTGGTCCTCCCCTTCACCAACTCTCTTCTTCCAAGTATCTTTCCTTTCCCAATGCTGGTGATTGGTGATTGGTGAAACACTGTTGACTTCATTCTCTGCACATTCTTCCCTACAAAGAAGGAAACGATGCAGCTCTTGAACTGAGGTCATATGTTTGCAGATTCTGCAACTCCATTCATTAATAATTTTGTTGCAGCATATTGGTTCTAGACTGAATACAGGAGAGGCCGAAATAGATGCAAATCAGTATTACTGAATACAGGAGAGACCTATTATTAGGATGTTGGTGCATGCCATGCTGGAAACTTGAACTAACTGAATCCATGTTGGAGAAAATGCAGTCTTTGTATGTAACGGCATACCATGGCATAATGTAACCAGTCCAATCAGTACTCAACCAGTTCTTGTAGTATTTGTATGTACAAAATTGTGTTCATTAAACTGATTGATGAAGTTGTAAATTGGATTTTTTGGATCAGTATTACGAAGTTGAGTTCAATATTACGAAGTTGTATAATTTTGGTTTAGGACACTAATTTGTTTTGTATTATGTAAGTATGATCATTAATAATATTATGGTTCGGGTAAATATATTGTTGATGGGTATTACTAAGAATATTAGTAAGAATGAATTTATATTAAAATTTGCATTAATTTAATTGTTTAATCTTACTTAATTATGAGATTTATTTAATATTAATTAAATAAATAAATTATTTTAAAAGTTTTTTTTAATTAATAATTAATTATATTATATAATAGTTTTATTCTTAATTTTTAAAATTAATTAACACAAATTATATATATTATATACTATACATATATAAGAATGGACAAATATGTCATTTTACCACCTTCCATTCTATTTCCATATTACATTCCACAAAAAAAACAACAGAATTCCTTATTCCATTCCATTTCATTCTACCAAATAAACAAATTCGTATTCTTATCCCCTATTCCTATTCCCTAGTCCGTATTCCAAATTCCGTGAAAGAAACGCCCCGTTATTGTTGTGTTTACCATTGATGACGAAATTTCCTTGAGACTTGTGTGTGGGTGCACAATTTCCTACGAACTATGATGGTTAAGACTTAAGAATTAAGTAATTGTTGGTTGCGATGCAATTGCAGTAGAGTGCCTAGAACCTGTTCGATTTTATGCCAATTAAAGATTATTTTTCGAGTTTAGCAACTGCTCAACAATAACTAGTGTTTGTACTGAAACACGATGTGGCTTTCTACAAAGCCTCACGAGAACATCAATAAGAACACTCCACCAATGCTCTTTGCCTCTTTCTACTAAGCAATTTATACTTTCTAAGATATAGAACTGTTAGAATAGAGCGATTGAAATATAGTCGTTAGAAGATATAGCGGTTAAAAATATAGTTGTTAGACAAATATAGTTGTTAGGATTAGTGTATAAATAGACACATGTACCAAAAATACAGATTGACAATATACAATTTTCAATTCAATTCAATCTCCCAATTCAACCAAATATCAATATCCAATCCATTCCAATACAATCCAACATGGTATCAGAGCAGTGTTCTTGATTATGAAAATTAGAAAAAAGATCATCGTTCCACACTTCTCTCAACCAAATCAACCCAAAACACAGATCAAGCAAAATCAAAATTCAACCAACATACTAGAGGAGTTGATGCTGAAAATTGCAGCACTACTCGGGACAGCAAGCTCCACCACAACCAATCAATCGGAAATCCGACGACGACCACAAGGGAGGCCGCCAGCACCGGCAGAGGAACGAACGAAGGCCGCGGAGCATCCTTCGGCACAACAGCCGTGGGTAACGTCACCGACACCAATTCTCCAAGGAACGAACGAGGGAACAGCCGACTCCAATAGGGTCCCAAACCAATCAATCAAAATAGTATTTCCAGAAAGGAGATATTATCACGAGGCAGTTAACAAAATAATTTCCAATAATATTTTTGGCAAGTTAAATATTGGAGATGCCACTGTTTAACTCGAGGGGAGGTGTTAGAAGATATAGAACAGTTAGAATAGAACGGTAGAAGATATAGTTATTAAACAAATATAGCTATTAGAATTAGTGTATAAATAAAAACCTTATATGTAAAAAAAATATAGATTAATAATATACCATTATCAATTCAATTCATACAACCCAATATCAGTATCCAATCCATTCCCATACAATCCAACATCTTTTGGGTATATTGATTTCACTGAACTTTCACTCAGCAAGAACCTGTTGTTGTAGACATATCTGAAGAGAGAAATCCAGTACCACTCCCAGTCAAAGTGGATTGATCAGACCCTAGAAGTCTTCCCACTAGAGATGGAGGTGGTTTCGGGTGAGGAAGATCGGAGTCGCTTCCAAGCATTAGAACCACCGATGACATCATTGGTCGAAGGTTGAGATCCTCTTGAACACACAATAATGCTATGTGGATCCACCTCAAAGCTTCATTTATCGGACAGCTTTTTACCAGGTTTGCGTCCACCAATTCCATTCCTTTGTTTTCCTTCCACAATTGCCATGCCTGTGGAAAGATATCGAGATTAACGTAATACCTCAACATTGAGATGAAAATGTGAACTTTTGAAATGTGATTACATATGATAGAAGACTCTGTGGTTGGTCGGGGCCGTAGAATCCACTGTTCTTCTTTCCACCTATGATTTCCAGCACTAGAATCCCGAAGCTGTAAACGTCAGACTTCACTGAAAACAACCCTTCCATAGCATATTCAGGTGCCATGTAACCACTGTTGGTAAAAACAAGTTTAGTCAGTGCCAGATGCCTTAAATCTACTGTTCTTTCAAGAAAAATAGTAACTTGGCTTCTATTAGTAAAGATTTATCTGCAAGTTACATAGAAATGGTAGTTGAGCGAAGGAGGCTTCGGATTTGTTGAAACAGGAGCAGAATAATTAGAATGACTTACTATGTACCAACAACTCTAGCCGTATTAGCCTCAATCTGATTGCCTCCAAAAATTCGTGCAGTTCCAAAGTCTGATATCTTCGGCTGCATCTCATCATCAAGTAATACATTGCTTGCTTTTAAATCTCTGTGGATGATTTTTAGCCTAGAGTCCTCGTGTAGATACAGTAGGCCTCTTGCAATTCCTTTCACAATCTCTGCTCTCCTTGTCCACTCTAGATGTCTGCTTTTTGTTGGATCTGACTTGTAAGACAGTGAGTCAGTGACACAATTAATTTAGGTTCAGGGCAAAAAGTGTTGGAATATATTCGAGGAATGACACCGACCGAATAAAAATGCATCTAGACTGCGGTTAGGCAGGTACTCATAGACAAGAATCTTTTCTTCTCCTTCTATACAGCATCCTAACAGCCTTACTAGATTCTTATGTTGGAGTTTCACAATTAACACGACTTCGTTCTTGAATTCCTCCATGCCTTGACTTGATCTCATCGAGAGCCTCTTAACTGCTATTTCTTTTCCATCAAGTAGCTTCCCCTGGAAAATTAAGAACTTTATATTAATTTTTTACCATATGTTTCCTGGGTTCTATTCATTCCATGTTTTTGTTTGATATAGAAAGTGAATCAACTAGATGTCTAATAAATTCCTGTTTTAAGACCTTGTAAACAGGTCCAAATCCGCCTTCTCCAAGCTTGTTTGCATCAGAGAAACCGTCTGTGGCAGCAACGATCAGAGATAACTTGAAATATTGCATTTCTGCGTCATCTTCAGAATATAGGTGCATCCTCCTATCCATGGTCATGCCTTCCATGTATCGCAAAGGAATTTCTTGACTGCTTTCTCCATCTAATTAATAATTGCTATTAGAAGGTTGCATGTAACTGAGTCATTGATCAGGTGGTGGTATATTTTACCTGGTTCTCTTCTCTTTCTGCGTGAAGACCAGTAGCACAAACACCCTAACAGAGCTACAGCAGCTGCTACAGATGGCACAGTGATGGCTACAATTTTGGTGATATTTTTTCCTCCATTTCCTGCAATAGATGACTTGTTAACTATGGATATGTGTTAACCTTCCATAAAAGAGGAGTATCTATACAATGGACAAAAGAATAAATCATAATATATAAATTGGGATGATTACCAAATTGCATGCCAAACTTTGGATGAATTGCTAAAAACATATTGAAGTTTTTTTTACAAATAAATAACAAACTGAACTTATCGCTTCTAATTGCTATAACCCCCTAGCTTAAACTACTTCAATTAATTAGAGTAACTCTAATTACCTGGAAGATTAAAAATTTAAACAGATTGACAAGAAAACTATTCATTTATCTTTAAAGAACTAGCTTTCCATGTTCTTGTTTCTCACCTTCGTCTGTAGGAGGAGGCAACTGTGGAGGTGGAGAAGACGGAGGCAACTGTGGAGGTGGAGAAGACGGCAATTCCTGGTAAAAGGGATATTGCTCAAACCTAAGATAGCAACTGGAGCTGATTATTCTCCACCCAACTTTCCCTTGGCAGCACGTGCTGATATCTTTTGTTAGTTGTGACAAACAAGATTCGCACTGAGTGGCATCGATATCTCTAGTACACTGCACCATACCATATCGTTTCGGCAACTTATCATTGGTGCCGGCCTCAAATAACATTGGAGAACTCTGAACATTGGAAATTAGATTGTAAATCAAAGCTAGTGCAGTAGCATCGGGGTCTTCGGGTGATGTTGTGTTCTGGATATTATACATCATAAATCTCGGGAGTATCTGCACCTCCCCAAAGAAGCTCGTGTTTGAGTACCTCAGCATGCATTCATCGTACCATATGATCGCTATGTTGCTTGATGGACACTTTTGTGTGATTTCTTCAGCAGCTTTACTTACACAGGTTTGGCATGTACTGCTATTGACATCACCTCTGCAAAGGTAAAGGGTGTAGATGCCGTTCGAGGTGGTGGTTTTGAAGCTATTCTGGGAAGCTGTTGATGACAAAGATTGGAGGATGTTTGCGAGGTTGGATTGGTAATTTCCACCTGATGTGTCATTGGATATGCAGAAATGGTAAAGAATGGTAGGTTGACAAGTGACACTTCCGATGATGATGAAGGTTAAGATCAAAACTACAGAGCAGAGGAAAGGAGACATTTTTAGGTTCAAGTTGTGGATCTTCTTTTCTTGTATGGAAAGTGGGTTGCAGCCAAAGATGGAAGAGGCAACTTTACGTGGAAGATGATAAATTTTCGTTGACGTCAACATAGACAATTATTTGCCCATTTGAATGATTCCCTTCCTATGTTGAATTTTAGCCATGAACGACTCGACAGCTGCCTGATGATGATGTTATAGAACACTATAAAAGACTCCTTTCCTTTTCTGTTTTGACAATTTAGATTATTGACATGGTCTTCGTCAAGACCTAATCTCTTTTGGTAGGAAGAAAGACTGGTTTATTGTAGAGACTTGAACTTGGCTTTAAATGCCATGTAGATCATGTCCAACCCTTTTGTTTGTGGCTGCAAATGAACCGATGACTGTGGAGATAATGAGAACAAATAAACATAAAGTTGAAGGAGATGAATAGGTTAAAAGAAGATGAATTTCCTTTCCTTTCCTTTTATTTTTACTTTTACCTTTGGGATGTGTTCTCCTTTTTTTTTTCTTTTCAAATTCAATATTTGTATAATTTTATTTTATTTCTGCAAAAGGTTATGTCATAACATATATATCAAGAGCTTAGGTATGTAAACAAAATAGAGCTCAAATCTTAATTTTGTAAATTTAAAGCGAATAAAGTATTCTATTCTATCCATTGGAACTGTATATTATTTATGTTATTAAATGGTTGCTTATATTTTAGAATGTTAGTATTTAATCACTATAGCAATTAGTAATTTTACAAAAACAAATATATTTATAAATATAAATGACTAAATAATACAAAATTAAATAAAAACATGACTGGATCAAACATAAGTGATCACACACCTAATTAATCCTTAAAAATTTACAAGACATGTTGGAAAATACTCTTAATTTGTTAAGGGTTGCAAGTTGCAACACACTTTTGGGAAGATGTGTAGGTTTTGAGCATAGACATTTTTAACATTTTTTATCTGAAAAAAAATATATTTATGTATTACACAGATAATTCCCCTCTTTTTTTAACGGCCAAATGGACAGAAGTAATATTTCATTATATCTTTGAAATAAAATTTTGGATATTTTTTTATAAAATAAGCCAAAGCTGTAATATCTTTTTGGTCTTTTAATTTTAATTTTTATTTATCTTAGGCTAGTTGGCAAAGATGACTGGGTGGTTAAGAGAAAGCTTCGTTGTGTGAGAATTGCGAATTAATTTTGTCAGGTGAAGTTGCTCCCTTGTTTTTTCCTCGTACATTTTGCCTAATTTATCACACTTTTAACACATGAATCATTTTATTTAGAATTCATAACAAAATCGCTATGTTTTAAATTACAAGCTGTAAGTGTTATTTAGGGTCTTGTTCGTATGTTATTCATAATATATGACTAATTATTTCTCTAGGGGTAATTAGTTAGTTTCTTTTAGATTTTGTACTTAGTTGCAATTTCTGGGTTTGACTTTAGTATTTAAAGCTTTCATGTGTAACCCTAGATTCATTAACCCGCATCATTTTCAGTTTGACCTATTCTCCTTCTTCAGTCTCTCGAATCTTCTTGAGCACGGTTCATCTTCTTGTTGCTGAGAAACCGATTCCATCCGTTTCTTTACATGGTATCAGAGCATCCAGTGCTCTGAGGCACTTCCAATCGATCATGCAAAGTTGCTCTCTGCAACTCCTTCAGTATATCTGGTCTTGATCTTTCTTATTTGTTCATGAAATCTCGTTTTTGATTGATATTCTTTTGTTGTTGTTTTCCTCTTTTACCAAATGATTGAAGTTGTTCGTATGATTTAGTTATGGCTTGTACAGATCTGTTAGTTCATATTTCTCTTTTGTGGTTTATTCTTCATGATTCATCTTGATTAGGTCGAAGGTTATCTGTTCATGCATCTTCATATTTCTGATTGTTGAGTTTTTTTTAGATATGTATAATTTGTAAATATCAGAATTATTTTGTGCATGAAATAAATCTGGTTTCGCATGATTAGGAAATAGATCTTGTTTTTCTTTTCTGTTTTTTTGAATGATTATCGTATCTTAGTTCCTTGATGGATTTATGTTTCTTACAAGAACGGTGAAGTTCTTCCACTTGTTTTTGATTCAGATCTTGTGTTGCTGATTGTTGTTTTGCAGCATCATATTGTTTCTCTATTCGATATTTTCGTTTAATATCCTTGTTGTTACCTTATTCCTTATGGAATCTTCATCCTCTAATACTGATGCCAAGATTGGAGCCACCGGTTATCAAACCATGGCGACTCCAACTGCACCAGTAATTGATCTGAACCATCCCTTATTCCTTCACCCCTCGGATACCCCTGACCTTTCTCTTATATCAGAAAAGTTAACCGGACCTAACACCTATTCATTCTGGAGTCATGCTATGTACATATCCCTAATGGCCAAAAACAAGTTAGGCTTCATAGACGGGACTTGTATTAGGGAGAAGTATGATTCTAGCCTTCATCAGGATAGATGTGACGCGTTGGTTTTTTCTTGGATCATGAACTCAGTGTCTAGGGAGTTGATGACATGGATTGTTTACTCTACGAGTGCTTTTCAGGTCTGAAAGGACCTTAGGGAGAGATTCAATAAGATAAATGGTTCTAGGATATTCCAACTCCATCGTGAGATATCCCTTGCCCAGCAAGGTACTGAAACCATTTATGAGTTTTTCTCTAGGATTCGGTTGATGTGGGATGAGTTTGATGCAATTTGTGCCTTAACTACCTGTGAGTGTGAGCAGTTTAAGAAACACTTTGACCATGCCTCTAATATGAAGTTGTTCCAGTTCCTGAATGAGTCCTATTCTGCCGTTAGATCTAATCTTCTTATGAGGGAGCAGTTGTCTAACTTGAACCAAGCCTATTCAGTTTTAGTTCAGGAAGAGCACTAGAGGGGGATTGTTGAGAATTCCATGGTGAACCTAGCCAATCAGTATAAGCGACCCAAAAAAATGTTAATCTGTGAGTACTGTAAAGGTAGGGGTCACGATGTGAGTAGGTGTTTTAAGAAGATAGAATATCCCCCGGGTTGGAGAAGAAGCAACCAGGATTTAGGAAAGACACCTCAAGCTAACAATGCCTTGTCCTCCCTTTGTTCTACCCTGAGTCTATAGATACTGGTTGTAGTACTCCTCTTGAGACACAACACTCTGAGCCTGTCATGATCAACACGGAGAGTTTGGAGCAGATTGCACAAATGCTGAACAAGCATCAGGAGCAGTAGGAGGCTTCAACCAGTATGGTAAACGCGACAACTATGGATGTTTTTACATAATTCTATTCTTGAAAATGAAGCATGGATATTGGATTCAGGAGCCACCGATCATATGACCTGTAGGTCAGATTGGTTAACGTCTTTTAAAAACAATGGCTCTAATGTTCAATTACCCAATATGATTCTTTTTCAAGAGTTCCTAAATCTGGAGATCTTGCTTTTGGAAACTCAAAAAAATTGACTAATGTTCTATATGTTCCTGATTTTAAACATAATTTGATGTCAATTGCTAAGTTGACTAAGGAGTTATCTTGTTCAGTAGGATTTTTTCCTAAGTTTTCAATAATGCAGGATCTCTACAGTGGTCAGGTCTTGGGGATTGGTAGAGAAACTGGAGGGGTCTATCTTTTCCAGCCTTCTAGTTCATCTACAGCCTTACACACTCGCTCTCTTGATGATCACCAATCTTTTCTTACTGGATTGTATTGTATCTGAACAGATTTTTAATGAGTTGATAACACATGGCCAGTCTTGAGACGAATCTGATCTTATTGTAGGCAGTACTTGTTAATATGTAATTGTCCCGTCTGGTTGCATTTCTCTTATATTATAGTGTTATTGCAGTCCATTGTATTTATGTATTAATCAATTAAGACGTATCCTTACTATAGAAGCACTTTTCTTTTATATATATATTTGGTGATCTCTTTGATATATTTGGCAATCTGGTTTAAGGAAACCTAGCTGCTGCTGCCTTCTTTCCAACGCTTTATGCTTCACTTATAACTTGTAAAGTTATGATGAAGAAGTCCAATGGAGTTCCACTTAAGTTATAATCTGGTTTAGGGTTTTATGATGAAGAAGTCCAATGGAGTTCCACTTAAGTTCATGATAGAAAAATGCAGCAAGGAGAATGCAGATCTTAACCTCAGTAATAATGCTCAATTTTAACGTATTAATCACATTATAAGGAACATACATAACCATTTAATCACATTATAGGATAACATATGTAACCATTTAATCACATTA
The DNA here is from genome assembly GCA_946814005.1 of Chamaenerion angustifolium. NCBI lineage: Eukaryota > Viridiplantae > Streptophyta > Magnoliopsida > Myrtales > Onagraceae > Chamaenerion > Chamaenerion angustifolium. Next base: position 4,616,430 of record OX328277.1, on the reverse strand, counting down.
CAAAGAACATATGTAACCATTTAATCACATTCTAGGATAACATATGTAACCATTTAATCAAATTTCACGTTAGAATGAATTCTTAAATATCAGGATCTGAAGAACTCAAACCAAGGTTCTGAAGAACTCAAACCTAGGTTATGAAGAACATCAATACAGAATACATCTTCTTGCTTCCATTTCAATAAAAGATGCATCAACAAATTCAAATACAACGACTTGAGTACGGAATACATGTTCTTGTCATCAAAATCTTCGATTTAGTGCTTCTCTTACCAAAATTAGGGGGTTTCAAAATCGAAGAAAAAATTGGGTAGAAGATTATGAACGGAACTGCAGAAAATTGCACATGATTTTGCGCGACACCCAGGTTGAGATTTGTCTCAAATTCGGCGAACGATTGCGCGACACCAAGCTCCTCAACGATTCGTCTCTCCAGAATCGGTACCCAGAAGCCACTTTCAATTAAACTGCAGAGGAAAAACTCAAAATTAATGAAGAAGGAGTCTTCATCTTCTTCTTCATTTGACAGTACTTAATTAATGAAGGCAATGGTAATTTGGTCATTTTATGTATCCAAATAGTGACTTAACGGTGATTTTTAACGATGAACAGTAAAAATAACCAATTAGTCACATGCTGAAACATGTGTAACCATCCTGCACAAGTTATAACCTATTAGTCACTTGCGCAAACATGTGTAACGTTTTAGTTAATTAATCAAAACATAAAGTAATTCAGCTTTTACTGTAGAAATTTCAATGAAGGTGGCCATCAAACAGATTAGTCATAAATGGATTTGGTCGATGGAGTGGAGTGAAGTGAACAGTGGAGTGCACGAGGTGGACGTTCCAAGAGTAATTACACTATGCCACCTGCCATTCTTGATATTTTCTACTGTCGTTCCTGAATATTTTCTTTTTCCACGTTTTCTGAGTAGCGAGTAAATAGTTAAAGGTGTATTGTCTTTCTTGATGGTAACGAGTGGCAGCCTAACGACAAATTTCTTCAATACTTTTTCTTGATGAAAGGTAGGTATGCACTTTTTATATGCAAATATTTTACTCAGAGAGAGGTACCAAAACCGGAACGACGAAGATAGATTTTTTTGGATCATTGCTCGTCAATAAGATTTGCGGATACCCTTATTCTTGTCCGTTTATACACAGACACGATTAATGACACAGACACGATTAGACACAAATAATCGCCCTAGATGCAATTGCAGTAGAGTGCCTAGAACCTGTTCGATGTTATGCCAATTAGAGATTATTTTTCGAGTTTAGCAACTGCTCAACAATAGCTAGTGTTTGTACCTCACAAGTCACAAGAACATAAATAAGAACACTCCACCACTGCTCTTTGCTTCTTTCTACTGAGCAATTTATACTTTCTATTGGGTATTTTGATTTCACTAAACTTTCTCTCAGCAAGAACCAGGTATTGTAGACATATCTGAAGAGAGAAATCCAGTACCACTCCCAGTCAAAGTGGATTGATCAGACCCTAGAAGTCTTCCTACTAGAGATGGAGGTGGTTTCGGTTGAGGAAGATCGGAGTCGCTTCCAAGCATTAGAACTACCGATGACATCATTGGTGGAAGGTTGAGATCCTCTTGAACAAACAATAATGCTATGTGGATCCACCTCAAAGCTTCATTTATCGGACAGCTTTTTACCAGGTTTGCGTCCACCAATTCCATTCCTTTGTTTTCCTTCCACAATTGCCATGCCTGTGGAAAGAGATCGAGATTAACGTAATACCTCAACATTGAGATGAAAATGTGAACTTTTGAAATGTGATTACATATGATAGAAGACTCCGTGGTTGGTCGGGGCCGTAGAATCCACTGTTCTTCTTTCCACCTATGATTTCCAGCACTAGAATCCCGAAGCTGTAAACGTCAGACTTCACTGAAAACAACCCTTCCATAGCATACTCAGGTGCCATGTAACCACTGTTGGTAAAAACAAGTTTTGTCAGTGTCAGATGCCTTAAATCTAGTGTTCTTTCAAGAGAAATAGTAACTTGGCTTCCATTAGTAAAGATTTATCTGCAAGTTACATAGAAATGGTAGTTGAGTGAAGGAGGCTTCAGATTTGTTGAAACAGGATCAGGACAATTAGAATGACTTACTATGTACCAACAACTCTAGCCGTATTAGCCTCAATCTGATTGCCTCCAAAAATTCGTGCAGTTCCAAAGTCTGATATCTTCGTCTGCATCTCATCATCAAGTAATACGTTGCTTGCTTTTAAATCTCTGTGGATGATTTTTAGCCTAGAGTCCTCGTGTAGGTACAGAAGTCCTCTTGCAATTCCTTTCACAATCTCTGCTCTCTTTGTCCACTCTAGATGTCGGCTTTTTGTTGGATCTGACTTGTAAGACAGTGACACAATTAATTTAGATTCAGGGCAAAAAGTGTTGGAATATATTTGAGGAAGGACACAGACCGAATAAAATTGCATCTAGACTGCGGTTAGGCAGGTACTCATAGACAAGAATCTTTTCTTCTTCTTCTATGCAGCATCCTAACAGCCTTACTAGATTCCTATGTTGGAGTTTCACAATTAACACGACTTCGTTCTTGAATTCCTCCATGCCTTGACTTGATCTCATCGAGAGCCTCTTAACTGCTATTTCCTTTCCATCAAGTAGTTTCCCCTGGAAAATTAAGAACTTTATATTAATTTTTTACCATATGTTTCCTGGGTTCTATTCATTCCATGTTTTTGTTTTGATGTAGAAAGTGAATTAACTAGATGTTTAAAAAATTCCTGTTTTAAGACCTTGTAAACAGGTCCGAATCCGCCTTCTCCTAGCTTGTTTGCATCAGAGAAACCGTCCGTGGCAGCAACGATCAGAGATAACTTGAAATATTGCATTTCTGCGTCATCTTCAGAATAAAGGTCCATGGACACGCCATCCATGTATTGCAAAGGAATTTCTTGACCCCTTTCCCCATCTAATTAGTAATTGCATATTAGAAGCTTGCATGTAACTAAGTCATTGATCAGATGGTGGTATATTTTACCTGGTTGTCTTCTCTTTCTGCATGAAGACCAGTATCACAAAAACCCTAACAGAGCTGCAGCAGCTGCTACAGATGGCACAGTGATGGCTACAATTTTGGTGACATTTTTTCCTCCATTTCCTGCGGTACATGACTTGTTAACTATGGATGTGTTAACCTTCCATAAAAGAGGAGTATCTATAGAATGGACAAAAGAATAAATCATAAAATATAAATTGGGATGATTACCCAATGAGAGATTCTATTTACAAACCATCAACTACTTTATACAGATCAGTTTTGTTGAAATACTAAAATGTTCTAATAGCATTTTACATATTTGTCCTTACTAATTTTAAGGAAATTAATTATTAAATCGACCTCATATTTTCGTAGTTACTAAATCGGCTCCATATTATCAAAATGGTGAAAAATTATGCTTCTACCAAGTTTTGAACCTTAGACCTCTTGCATACTATTTAAAAGAACTAGCTTTCCATGTTCTTGTTTCTCACCTTCGTATGTAGGAGGAGGCAACTGTGGAGGTGGAGAAGACGAAGGCAACTGTGGAGGTGGACAAGACGGAGGCAACTGTGGAGGTGGAGAAGACAGCAATTCCTGGTAAAAGAGATATTGCTCAAACCTAAAATAGCAACTGGGGCTGATTATTCTCCACCCAACTTTCCCTTGGCAGCACGTGTTGATATCTTTTGATAGTTGTGTCAAACAAGATTCGCACTGAGTGGCATTGATATCTCTAGTACACTGCACCAGACCATATTGTTTCGGCAACCCATCATTGGTGCCGGCCTCAAATAACATTGGAGAACTCTTAACTTTATACATTAGAGTGTAAATCAAAGCTAGTGCATTACTATCAGGGTCTTCGGGTGATGTTGTGTTCTGGATATTATACATCATAAATCTCGGGAGTATCTGCACCTCCCCAAAGAAGCTCGTGTTTGAGTACCTCAGCCTGCATTCATCGTACCATATGATCGCTATGTTGCTTGATGGACAATTTTGTGTGATTTCTTCAGCAGCTTTACTTACACAGGTTTGGCATGTACTGCTATTGACATCACCTCTGCAAAGGTAAAGGGTGTAGATGCCGTTCGAGGTGGTGGTTTTGAAGCTATTCTGGGAAGCTGTTGATGACAAAGATTGGAGGATGTTTGCGAGGTTGGATTGGTAATTTCCACCTGATGTGTCATTGGATATGCAGAAATGGTAAAGAATGGTAGGTTGACAAGTGACACTTCCGATGATGATGAAGGTTAAGATCAAAACTACAGAGCAGAGGAAAGGAGACATTTTTAGGTTCAAGTTGTTGATCTTCTTCTCTTGTATGGAAAGTGATGATAAATATTAGTTGACGCCAACAAGGTGTGTCAATTTCTGACACGACACGATTAAACGATCTGCAATTTACACGTTTAGACACGACACGATTACTAAGTGTGTCTAAACAACTCTTATACGTTTAGACACGATTAATAATCGTGTCTAAACACATCTAACCTGCAAATACACGACAAACACACGTTTAGACACGATTAGTAATCTATATCAAGTATGAACAAGTATTATATACTATATAGACTAAAATAGATAATATTATATCTGATGGATAATAAATATGAACATATAAATATTTGTAATTAAAAATTAAATATATTAATTAAGTATAAATATAGATTATGGGAGTGTATAAACATTTTTGGGAGTGTATCAACTTTGAAGACTGTACTTTGTATATATGTATTTGTGTACGTATATATCTGCTTTAAAGCATATATGAGTTTGGTCTTAACGGATACTGTGTCTAAACAACTCTACACGTTTAGACACGATTAACGACTTATACGTTTAGACACAAGACATGTTTAGACACGTTTAAGATTTATCTGTTTAGACACGAGAAATGTTTAGACACGACACGATTAATGGCACGACACGATTAGACACGCACGACATGATTGCCACTCCTAACGTCAACATAAACAATTATATTTACCCCTTTGAATGATTCACTTCCTATATTGAATTTTGGGAAAAGTATGAAAAACCACCCGGATGTTTCCCAAGTTTGGTAATTGCACCCATATAGTTTGTCTTCACACCCATATGTTTGCAATTGTTGGTAACTCCATCTTTCCGTCACGGTGGTTCATTTTCTGTCAATTTGAAATCACATGTTTCGCATGTGATGTAATAACAAGGATATATACCTAAAATACCCCTATCATGTATATTTCATCCTTGTTCGTTGACAGAGGCTGTACTGCTAGGAATCAAAGCCTTGTGCGTCCCTTTAGTCTCGATCGAGCTGTGCATTTGATCGATCGCGGATTTATGGTACGATTCGTTCGATTTAGGGATTAAATGTGGCGAAAGGACCAATCTTTGGTCATGTTTTTTTTTTTTCTATATCTTTCTGTGATCACTTGCTTGCAGCTGCAAATTGCTTCGATGGTGGAAAATTCTCTGCATCAATCGTGTCTGGCTTGGCACCTACAACACCCCTGAGGAGACCGCCGTTGCTTACGAGGCCAAACGGCTCGAGTTCGAATCCGAGGCCAAGGCCAGCAGAGTCGCTTCTGCTGCCACTGCAACCACAACCACCGCCACTTCTGATGACTCTGTTAGTGTGCTCTCTCATTCACAGTCGCTGACTTCCGTTGCCCCGATTCTCGAGCCTGATACATCAGCTTCCAACGCCACTACCAGCAGTAAAACTAAGGCCAATACAACCACAACTACCTCCGACAATATGGACGATCAAATCCCATATGAGCTACCAGAGGACTTTGACCTCGGCAATGACTTTGAGTCTCTATTTGCAGATGATTTTGGTGGGCTAATAGATGATTTCTGCAGCATTGATGATCTTCAGCTTTCCGATTTCGACATTGATGAGCCTGGTGCACTACCCGACTTTGATTTCAATCTCGGAAACGATGATTTCGGTCACTGGATTGATGAATCGCCCTCAATATAGCCTGCTCCTAAGTTTTGTAGCTAGGAAGATTGATAAGTTTTGTCTGTTTCATTCCGCGTCTCGAAAAAACTGCAGATCTTTGAGAGATTGAGAGTATTTTTTTTTAGTTCAATTTTGTTTTTTTGTTTATGGATTGAGACTTTGGGGTTTTTGGTGATTTTTGGTACCACCAATGGATAACTTGTAAGTAATGTAGGACGATATCAGTGTATTTCGACGTCTTTCATGAGTTTTTGTACTACTGTTTATAATGGTTTTATTGTTGATGTCTTTCTAGATCGTTCGGTGTACTTGATGGTGAGTGTGCAGATGATACAAGAATTAACATCCTTAGCAGAAAACCATGTGAGGTTGAACACCAGTCGGTTGAACACCAGTCGGTTGAACACCAGTCGAGACGAACAACACCAGTCGGGAGTCTTCTGTCGGTTGAAGCACCAGTCGACGACAAATCTTCTGTCGGGACGAACAACACTAGTCGGGGAAGCAAGAAACCGGTCGGCACAGTGGGGTTTAGGGGGAGATAACAAAGGATTCACAGGGAATTTCGGGGGAGGGGAATTTCAGTGGAAAGCCTCGGTTTGGGGGAGGGAAGAATGAAATAATCGAAGAAGAAGGTAGAGAGACAAGGTGATGGGATGTTAGGGGTACAATAGTCATTTTACAATATTCAGTTCAAATTTAACGGTGTCACGTGCAAGGCACATGACAATTAACCAGTCAAATTGACGGAAGGTGGTGTTACAAACAAAATGAAACATACGAGTTTTATTAATTGCGACAAAAAAAATCCGGGTCCAGTTGCAAAAAAAAAAATAATATCCGGGTGATTTTTCATACTTTTAAATTTAATTTTAGCCATGACTCGACACCTACATGATGATGATGTTATGGACGTTGACGTCAGCATAAACAATTATATTGACCCATTTGAATGATTAACTTCCTATCTGAATGATTAACTTCCTATCTGCCTGATGATGATGTTAGACAACACTATAAAATACTCCTTTCCTTTTCTGTCTTGACAATTTAGATTATTGAAATGTCTTCGTCAAGACCTAATCTTTTTTGGTAGGAAGAAAGACTTCAGTACATGATTAGTCCATATCATTAAAAAAAACAATATTATTTTAAAAAAAATCAAAAAATGGAAAAAAAAAATTAGAGGAAAAATACGAATTTTTAATCTAATATTTGTTATTAAAAATATAAAATACAAAAACTCTAACAATTTTTTTTTTAATATTTGCATTAAAAAAATATATTAAAAGCTCATTTTTTTTCTTATATTTATAAAAAATAATATAATTTTTTAAATTATAAACAAATCATGTCTGTTTTTGAACTTGGGCTCACAATGCAATCCATAAGATTCAGACATTGCTCTTTCCTCAGTATTTCCATTGTCATGTTTGTCGGGTTCTTATTATTGTTAATAATTTTTACATTTTCCGGAGCTACAACGTCGTGAATAAAGTTAGATCTCACATCAATAAGCTTTTCAACTCATGGTGTATCGGATCTGTAGTGAGATGTATCGTAATTTGACTATGTCAATGAATGATAGTTGCATTTCTTTTCATGATAAGTTCAAATAAAATTAATTTTATTTTCAATATTTTTTAGAAATTGCTCAAGCATCCGGTTTTTTAAAAACCACTACTAAAATACTCTCAGATACTCGAGCAATTTCTTAAAAATATTGAAAACAAAATTAATTTTATTTCATTATATTAGTTAATTTAAGTTTAGTTTTACAATTCAACTAATAGCTTTAATCAAGTGTTTAAATCTTGTACTATCCTATAACTTCCATTTTAATTTTATTTTAGATTGTATATGAATGCATTCAATATAAGACGTACACTCATAAGTTAGAATTTGTCAATGAATACATTCAATATACTCTTAAGATATCTTAACATCTCACGCACGATAAATATTTATCATATTTGTTTATAAGAATATGATCAAAAAGAATATATGTCGATATTTGGACAAAATTGATCTTGCACACTGTTTATAGTCAGGAGGCAAATACACTCCCTCGAGACCTTTTTTGAGTATTTTACACCCGACATCCCCAAGCCCAGGATTTGAAAACCTAGGCATTCTGACATCCGACTTTTATTTGAGTATTATACTCCCGACATCCGACATTTCTTTGAGTATTATACTCCCGATGTCCGACTTTTATTTGAGTATTATACTCCTGACATCCGACCTTTCTTTGAGTATTATACTCCTGATGTCCGACCTTTCTTTGAGTATTATACTCCCGATGTCCGACCTTTCTTTGAGTATCATACTCCCGACATTCGACCATTCTTTGAGTATTGTACTCCCGACATCCGACCATTCTTTGAGTATTGTACTCCCGACATCCGACCGTTCTATGAGTATTGTACTCCCGACATCCCCGGGATTTGAACCTGGACATTGTTACTATCTATGATGTAAGACGTACGCCTTAACCAACTGTCTCATAAGTCCGAACATGTTAGTGAAGACATTCAATATACTCTTAAGATATCTTAACAATGAAACTACCATGTCCATGAAACGACGACAATCATAAATCTAATGTGACAACATCAATAAATTACCAGTAAAATTCGCACCAAAAAATAAAATTAGATATTTGATTAACTTCTTCCTTATTTTTTATTTAGATATTTTTCAGAGTTATTGTTTACTTTAATATTTTCAGAGTTCAAAAAGTAGGGTTAGTTAAGTATATTCATATTTTAATTTTAGATTTATTTGGAATGTATGGTTAAGTAAAGAAATACTCATAGAATCTAAATTTGACCAATCCTAAAAATATTTTGTAAAGATAATAAATAATAAACCCTGAAAATTAATATTAATTTTTATATTTAAGTAATTCGTAAAATATTATTTCAACACATCACTGAGGTTATTTTAATTTTGTAGTAAAATATTTTTGTTACTTTTTTCTCTACATATAATTCCTAAATGTTGGATGATATTAGTTTGGAGTAATAACATATTAAGAACTTTGGGCAAAAAAATTAAAATAACAAAGAAATATATTTTACTATTTTATTAAACTAACTTTGTTAAAATGTTGGAATCGTCTATGCATTAATATTAATCATCCTAAAAAAATCAATAAGTTTTTTTTAAACATTTTAATAATCTCATTATTTGAAAATACAATGTAATACATAATTATCATTATAAAAAATGTATACATTAATCAAATATCTCCTTTCAAATTTGATTATTATTTTGTATTCATTGCTTCACGCGATAGATTATGTATATTAAACATATAAAGACACATCAATTTTGATCAATTTTAATTATATCTGAATTATTTAATTTTATAGATGAAATGTATTTTTATAACGACAGTGCTCACAATTAAAAAAATCTATAACTTCTTGGAAAGAAAAGAGGATGTTTTGAAGAGCAAAAAATCTATATAATTGTAGAAACATTTAAAAGTCACAATTACCAAAAAAACTATAACGTCTTGAGAACATAATATAAAATTATCATTATTATGTAAAATTGTAAAGTTATATAAAAGAACATATATAATAATTAATTTTAATAAAATTAATTAAAAAATGGATAAATAATGAATGAGATTTCTTCTTCCACTCTAATTTAAATTTCAAACTTGATTATATTGTACATCTTAATTATTTATTGCTTCAAATAATAAAAAATGTGTATTTAACATTATTAATTAAATCGAAATTATCTTAGTTGTAGATGAAATTCAAAGTTTTATAAATGATATAAATTTTTTGATTCACTATTATTTTAACGTCCGATAAAGTGAATATAATTTCATTTCGTAGCGAGATATAAAAAAATGGTATGTGAGAAAGGATGAATGATTATTGATAGAGAAATATATAATTATCATTTTCTAAAATTTGTAATGTTACTTGTGATGCTGGTTAATATGTATATACTTAATGTATAATGTCATACGTTTGAGTCTTCGTGCATATAGTTTTTTTTTTAAGTTTTTGAGAAGATATTTGAATGACCAAAAAAGAGAGGGATAGTGGATATAGAAAAATATAATTATCATCTTGTTGAGATTGTAATGTTGCATTCGTGTGTAGCCGGTTAATATGTGTATCTTTAAGTTATAAGGTTATATATGTTCGACTCTCTGTGCAAATATTTTTGTAATAACATTTTGAGAAGATAGTTAAATGACCAAAATAGTCATAATAAATATAAAATAATTAGATTATTAAAGGGTACTTGTGTAAATTTACGTACAGACAGCGGTTACAAAAACCACTTCTGCCTTAATTGTATAGATTAATAATATACATCTCTCTCTCTCTCTCTCTATATATATATATCGAAAAAACGTGTGCATAAGAAAAAAGAAAGGGACAGTGATAAAGAAATATAATTACCATCTTGTTTAATTTGTAATGTTGCATACGTGTGTAACTGGTTAATACGTGTGTCTTTAAATTATAAGGTCATATGTGAGTCTCCGTGCACATATTTTTTATAACCTTTTTGAGAATAAATTTAAATGACCAAAATAGTCATGATAAATATAAACTAATTAGATTATTAAAGAGTATTTGTGTCATTTTACAGGCGGCGGTTATAAAAACCTCTTCTGTCTTATTAATAATATAAATAAATATAGATATAGATCTAAAAAACTGGTGCATGAGAAAAAAAGAAATAAATAGTGATAAAGAAAATATAATTATCATCTTGTTTAATTTGTAATGTTGCATAAGCGTGTAGCTGGTTAATATGTATATCTTCAGGTTATAACGTCATAAGTTCGAGTCTCCGTGAAAATATTATTTTATAACATTTTTGAGAAGACATTTAAATGACCAAAATAGTCATGATAAATATAAAGTAATTAGATTATTAAATGGTATTTGTGTCAATTTACACGTGGCGGTTACAAAAACCTCTTCTGCCTTAATAATATAGATATAGATAATATAAATAGATGTAGATATAGATCTAAAAATTTGGTGCATGAGAAAAAAGAAAGAGATAGTGATAAAGAAATTATAATTATCATCTTGTTTAATTTGTAATGTTGCATAAGTGTGTAGCTGGTTAATACGTATATCTTCAAGTTATAAGATCATAAGTTTGAGTCTCCGTGAAAATATTTTTTAATAACGTTTTTGAGAAGACATTTAAATGACCAAAATAGTAATGATATATATATATATGTGTGTGTGAATGTTCACATAATACTCTTTAACTTTTATGGCTTGGATGACCCACACAAAAACTTTATGGTTTGTTACTTCTATCAATGTTTATATAAAAACATTAGTATTTTTCTAAAAATAATAATGTTTTAGTATACATATTATATTTTATATATTTTGTTAATTGTAAATTATATTGAGTTTATAAATATATAACATTTAATTTCGTGACATTGTTAAAATTTATTTTGATATTATTGTAATTAATTAGGCGGTGTTGATATGTCACTTATGTCTCATTTTAATAAGAGTATTATGTTATAGATGAAATGCATCCTTAATTAATCTCTATTTTTTTTTGTAAGAGTAAATTTTAATATGTGCATACTTAATATTCATAAAATATGATATTATGTATTTTATTATTATATAAATATGACTACATAAAGTATGCCTAATAAGGAATCATAATTATAATGTGAAATAAAGAGAAATGATAAGAGTTTTGTAACTTATCGAGAGACTTTGAAGGGTTTTAAAGTGATTTACATGGTATGCCACATAGGAATGAGAAAATACAATAAAAAACTTATTTGTCAACATTCTATATGATTTAGCCAAATTAATAGGGATAATGGTCAATGTCCCCCCTAAAGTTTGTACCAAATTTAAGATTTCCCCTTAATGTTTAAAATTTTAAATTTTAGTCTTAATATTTGGACCGGATAAAAAATCCCCCCATTCCGTCAGCTGACCGTTTATTACTAACAGAATGGGGATCATGTGCGAGGCACATGTTATTTTAATTTTTGTAACTATCCAAAATGCCCCCGTAAACAACAGACAACAAATTCCAAATATATATATCAATTCTTGTACATTATTAAAACAATTTACCTTAAAGCTACGTTATTGGGAGAATATGGAATGAAATGGAAATTACCATGAGTTAGAAACGTGTTATGGAGAATAACTCTCTTTGGGGCATCGTTGCTGTATGGGAAAAACAAGATGACAAAGCCATCGAAGATGTAGCCAAATAACTGCCAGCAATAGGTTCTTCATTAAGAAGATGGCATAAGAAAACGCCGACATCAATTCAGTTTATAACGAACTAAACTAACGTGTCTCTGTAGACTCCACTTTTGTTACGAGGCAAATCTATCCTAGACAGACACGACTATGTATACACTTGCGGTTACTCTAAAAAATGGTTGTTGTTTCAAGATACAAATCATCATATATATGCACTGCATTAAGAACCACAGATAGAAAATTACTACTCACATTCAGGTGAAGATTCAAACCCTAATAGGTTCAATCGACGGAGATGATGATGAGAGATGTCTTCCGCAGAGCCTTATCGATGAGCGAAAGCCCAGATAATAGGTTCATTCAGAATGAGTTGAGTTTTGTTAGTGAGAATTATTGTTCGGATCTGAAATATTATGAATAGTTTTAGAGCTAAGATAGAACCGTAATCGAGGTTGTAAGTTCTGGGGAGTTGCAATATATTCCTTGTAGATATAGGAAACTCCTAGATTATTTCAGTTTTTAACGACAATTATGTTGGAAATTTAGGCTTAAATAGATCAAGTGTTACTATTAATCCTTAACTTGTATTAATACACGAATTTGTCCTTTTAAATAGGAATAAATTACCTTAAGGAAACCGTGCTTAACACGGGCCTCGACTTTTTATTGCCACCTTTGCATGGTTATAAATTTATTTACTGTTTAGTCCTTGAACTTTTGATTAATACAGATTGGTCCTTAATATTATTATTATTTGTAACAATCTTAAGGTAATGGAAATGTTATCCTGAAGATGACATCTGGCAAGGAACTAACTCTGAAGAATGTATTGTTCGTGCCAGACATCCGAAGAAATCTTGTCTCTGGGTCCTTGCTCAACAAACATGGTTTCCGCTTAGTCTTTGAGGCAGATAAATTTGTATTGACTAAGAATGGGGTGTTTGTGGGAAGGGGATATGATTGTGGGGGCATGTTTAAGTTAAATGTAATGGTTGTAAAACCTAAGATGAATAAAGAAAGTTCTTCTGCTTACATGCTTGAGTCTTCCGATGTGTGGCATGGTAGACTTGGTCACGTCAATTATGATACAATACGTAGATTAATTGCGTTAAATCACATTCCCAAATTTTTAATAGATCCCAAACATAAGTGTGTCACTTGTGTTGAAGCTAAATTAACAAGGACATCGTTTTATTCAGTTGAAAGGAAAACTGAACCCCTTGATCTAATACATAGTGATGTATGTGATTTAAAAATTGTGCAAACAATGGGTGGCAATAAGTATTTTATTACTTTTGTCGATGACAGCACAAGATACTGCTATGTATACTTGATGAAAAACAAAGATGAAGCTATAGAGAAATTTATTCTTTATAAGCAAGAAGTTGAAAATCAACTCAACAAAAAGATTAAGGTACTAAGAAGTGATAGGGGAGGAGAGTATGATGCTCCCTTTCAAGAATTATGTGAAAAACATGGAATCATTCATGAATTCACAGCGCCTTATTCTCCACAATCAAATGGAGTTGCAGAAAGGAAAAACCGAACATTGAAAGAGATGATGAATTCAATGTTATTAAGTTCTGGGTTACCCCCAGAATATGTGGGGAGAAGCTATATTAAGTAGCAACTACCTTTTAAATAAGGTACCCCGGAAAAAGGAAAATAAAACTCCTTATGAATTATGGAAAGGTAGAACACCTTCATATCATCATCTTCGAGTATGGGGATGCCTTGCTAAGGTGGCAGTACCTCCACCTAAAAGAGTAAGGATCGGGCCAAAATCGGTTGATTGTATATTCATAGGATATGCGAAGAATAGTAATGCATATCGCTTTCTGGTATATGATTCCAAGATTCCAGATATTCATAAGAATACTATAATGGAATCTAGGAATGCATCTTTCTTTGAACATGTATTTCCTGCAAAGATCAGGGAAGAAGCAAGTTCTTCAAAACGAACTTATGATGAAATAAAAGATGCTAACCAGGAAGAAGAAAATGATGAGATTGAGCTTCGGAAGAGCAAACGGATGAGAATTGAAAAATCTTATGGCCCAGATTTTCTAACATATATGTTAGAAGTAGAGCCTCAAACTTTTCAAGAAGCCGTGAGTTCTCCGGAAGGTCCTTTTTGGAAAGAGGCGATTCAAAATGAAATTGAATCCATTCTGCAAAATCACACTTGGGAGCTAGTGGATCTGCCACCAGGATGCAAACCACTAGGCTACAAGTGGATTTTCAAAAGAAAAATGAAAGCAGATGGAACGATAGATAAATATAAGGCCAGACTTGTAATCAAAGGATTCAAACAAAAAGAATGCCTAGATTATTTTGATACGTATTCTCCGGTAACGAGAATAACATCCATTAGATTGATTATTGCTATTGCAGCATTGAGAAATCTAGAAATCCATCAAATGGATGTAAAGACTGCTTTCCTCAATGGAGATTTAGAAGAAGAAATCTACATGGAACAACCTGAGGGTTTTATTGCTCCAGGACAAGAGAGGAAAGTATGTAAGTTGGTTAAGTCATTATATGGCTTAAAACAAGCCCCTAAACAATGGCATAAAAATATGACAATTTCATGCTTGAAAAGGGGTTCAAAATAAATGAATGTGATAAATGTATCTATGTAAAAGATACAACAGATGGGTATGTCATGTTATGTCTTTATGTTGATGATATGCTTATAATTGGAAGCAATGAAAGAATGATCAAATCAACTAAAGACATGTTGAACTCAAAGTTTGACATGAAAGATATGGGTCTCGCTGATGTGATTCTTGGAATCAAAATAACAAAAACATCAGACGGAATTGTCTTAAGTCAAACTCATTATATCGATAAGATTATAGAAAAGTTCAATAAAGATGATGTGAAAATGGTTAGTACTCCAATAGAGGGCAAACCATTTTCTAAAAACACTGGGGATAGTGTTTCTCAATTGGCATATTCCAGAATTATTGGAAGTGTAATGTACTTAATGAGTTGTACACGACCAGATATAGCCTACACTGTGGGGGTATTAAGTAGATTTACTAGTAATCCAAGTGTAGACCATTGGAAAGGAATTACCAGGTTGCTAAGGTATTTGAGATATACCCGTAACTATGGATTGCATTACATGAGGTTTCCTTCAGTAATAGAAGGATACTCAGATGCGAATTGGATAACCGATTCAGGAGACTCAAAATCCACGAGTGGATTTGTCTTCACTATGGGTAGTGCAGCTATATCTTGGAAATCCTCTAAACAAACCATTATAGCCAGATCAACCATGGAGTCTGAGTTCATAGCTCTAGACAAATGTGGAGAAGAGGCTGAATGGCTACGACAATTTTTAGAGTATATTCCTAGATGGCCAAAGCCTGTACCTGCTATAAGTATACATTGTGACAGTCAATCTGCGATTGGTAGGGCACAAAGTGAAATGTATAATGGTAAGTCTAGACATATACGTCGAAGACATGATACCATAAGACAATTGCTCGGAACTGGCATTATTACTGTTGACTATATAAGGCCAAATGATAATATAGCAGATCCACTAACCAAGGGGTTAACAAAAGAGGAAGTTGTAAAATCATCAAGAGGAATGGGATTAAAACCCATGGAATGAAAAACTATTGTGAAGGATAAACCCAACCTAGTTGAATGGAGATCCCAAGATATAGGTTCAAAGGGACAACCTAATCATAATTGTAAAAGAAATCACTGTAGGGAAAACAATAATACCCTAAAAACCATTCCTATGATGAAAAAACAGTGATGGAGAAATTAAGGATAAACTTATGCTTTTAATGATTTCTAGATTTCGGAAGTCCGAATAAGTAAAGATGTTACTAATGAAATCACCTATGCAAGTGAGAAGAGGGGCCGCTTCAAGGGGAACTGTGGGGGGCACAGTTCTTAGCAACACTTGCAGAACCAGGCATTGTGATCCATGGCCAGAATGGACACAGAAAGTTTGAACTGAACCATGATAAAAAGATACTTGTGTGACTTGTGTAAAACTATTACACATACGGCAGACAGTTCAAGGACATCGCGTCTACTGACTAGCTAGTAAAAGCTACATAAATCACAAGGGAAGGTTCAAAGGGATTACACCTACCTATCCTATGCAAGTATTAATTGAATCGAGTCAATACAAATCTCTTCCATGTGGGGGATTGTTGGAAATTTAGGCTTAAATGGGCTTGGAAGCAAATTGGACAAATTTTGGGCTTTGGGCTCAAATTTAGCAAATCAATGTGGAATGGAAGAGAAGTGTATTTCTCTAGTGAAAAAGAGTACCACACCGACCGGATTACATAGTGGGGGTGAGTATATATGATAATTCACTTCTCAAGTGTGTAAGTAACCAAGTCAAGAGGCTCTCTCTTGCGCGCGCACGCAGGGGGGGTGCAAACCACGGATTTGGTTAGCAATTCGAACCATTTGGCTTGGGTTCGTGCTCGCGACATGCGTACACGATTGTCGGACCGGAAAGCTTGCCTAGCGCGAGCCGATTTTTGCTAAACCGGATTATAAAGTTGTCCAGATTCAATGTGATTTTTTTTTGTCTAAATACATTGAACCGAGGTAATTAATTCAGTAATTACCGTTTTTATTAATTTCGGGATTAATTACAATTAATTTTCGGAATTAATACAGATTTGCATTAAATTCAAACCACATTTCTGAGCCTATATAAACACCTCACATTCTTGTCATTTTACACACAAATCAACTCTCAAATCCTCTCAATTTCTGAAGATTGTTCTTCGTGTTCTTCGTTCTCTCCTTTGCTCTTCGTGTTGACGATTGGCAAAGCTCTCTAAGGTCGTCGTGTTCGATCTTTCTTAGTCTTTTAATTTTCAAGCCGCCGTGTTCGGTATTGAAAATAGTAAATAGTCGTTGTGTTCGACTGATTTCCTTGGGAAATAGAACTTGGTTCAGTTCGGCCGGTCACTACTTCGTGCTAAGTAAAAACCGGTGTCGTCGTTGAATCCTGGGAGGTAATAGGCCTAAGATATACCCTTGCACAAACCGTTCACGGTTGGGTAGGACTAAATTACCTTAAGGAAACCGTGCTTAACACGGGCCTCGACTTTTTATTGCCACCTTTGTATGGTTATAAATTTATTTACTGTTTAGTCCTTGAACTTTTGATTAATACAGTTTGGTCCTTAATATTATTATTATTTGTAACAAATTAACTACTTAAGAAGAAGACAACCCACAACACTAAGAAACACCTACATCAGTTCAATTTCTAACAAACTAAACTAACAAAAAGACAAGCGTGCGTGACAACACTCTCTTTGTCCCTGTCGTTTGAGGATCAATCTCTCCTTGAATAACACGACCATAACCTTGAGATTGTTTCATCCACTGGTGTGGGTAGTATTGCTTCAACGAGGAGGAGGAGAAGTCATCTTCATCCATGAAAAAGTTGAAGCATTCTTGGAGGATGAGATTAAACGAAACCAAGCAGATGAGGAAGAAAAAGTATGGATAATGGAGGATAAATTTATAATTTCAAAATTAAAAGAAAAAACACACGCCAAGCACATGACGGGTTTCCATCAGACTAAACGGAAATTGGACGGAAATGGGAGATTTTTGATTTCGTCCAAACATTAGGACTAAAATTTAAAAGGGTTAATTAAGTGAAACGTTACACATGTTTGACCAATGTGATTAATTGGTTACACATATTTTTTCGCGTGACTGAATGGTTACACATGTTCCAGCATGTGACTGATTGGTTACTCCGTCACTCAACCGTTAAATTTTTTTGTTTAATTCTCATGTGCAGGTCACGTGATCCTTATGAAATGACAGAGTTGCCCTTATGTTACTCTTCCCTCCATTTCTGTCAGACTATATCTTTGCGGTTGGGGTGTCTGCAATTGGAGCGTCGGAGCTGCTGGTTCTTGATTGTGGAATCTGACAGAGAAGACATGGTTTATGATTGTGGAACACGCCCAAGATCACTGACCTGGGAAATGGCCTTGAATTTCAATCGGAAAGGAACACAAATCCAATTCCACCATGACATAAATGAAGATTTGGGGCAAATCAAGTATGTCTTCTCCGACAAAACTGGGACTCTTATTGAGAACAAGATGGAGTTTCGATGTGCAAGCATTTGGGGAGTGGATTACAGTGGCTGGAATGCCGATCCACAGTTGGAGCAGCTTGCATGCTCGGTTGAAGGTACAGAACCTGATATATCGTACAAAGCATATCTCACTAAAAACTTTACAGTTAATCATACTATCTATTTTGAACGTCTATGCATTCTTTAAAGTTTGGTACTCAATTAAAAACTTTAGGGTTAATCAGACTATTCCATACTAAGCTTTTGTTATTGCTGGGTTCATGCTGAACTTCTACACCTTATAATTTTGCCTATACTACAAGTAATGCACCATTGCATTTTGAACTATTATATACCCTGATTTAGTTTTGAACTTTGATACATGCAAAACTTATTGATGCATAAACATTTGTACGACAATTAACTCAAAATTTTATTATGATGGCAGAAACAGAATGTTAATGTGAAGTAGGATAAAAATAGTAAAAACAGAATGTTCCGTTTTTTTTGTATTGTTTCACAGGTTGATGTGGATATAGCAACACACATAAAGGTTAAAGATGATGGCCCTGACTGAAGGTAAATGCTTTTTTTTTTCCCTTGCTATTGATTCAGAGATCAATGCAAAAGTATCGTATCTTAATTCTTCTGTATGTGTGTGGTGCTTAACTAAAATGTTTATATATATATATATATATATATATATGCAGCATTCTGTATGTGGAGGCAGCTAATCACCCTGGATTACTGGTAGATCTGATGAAGATAATTACTGACATCAATGTAACTGTTGATTCAGGAGAATTCGACACAGAGGTTGCTTTTGTTGGCTAACCTGAAAAACAACTAACAAACAAATCTTTCTAATATAAAGGTTGTTTTGTTGTAAATGGAAGTAATATGAAGAACAGTTTCATTTAAAGTTAGAATAGGTAGTATTGTAGCATTAATGGTTGAATTTGCTGTAACTATACAATGTATTCTTGATGAATTAAAATATATAATAATGTATGAGTTTGCAGTATTTGGAATCATTGAAAATCTGAGTTTAGTTTTTCAGGAATCAACACTACTCTTTTTTAAACTCAGTAATAATACTCAATTTTAACGTATTAATCACATTTTAAGAATACATATGTAACCATTTAATCACATTACAAGGAACATACATAACCATTTAATCACATTCTAGGATAACATATGTAACCATTTAATCACATTACAAAGAACATATGTAACCATTTAATTACATTCTAGGATAACATATGTAACCATTTAATCAAATTTCACGTTAGAATGAAATCTTAAATATCAGGATCTGAAGAACTCAAACCCAGGTTCTGAAGAACTCAAACCCAGGTTATGAAGAACATCAATACAGAATACATCTTCTTGCTTCCATTTCAACAAAATATGCATCAACAAATTCAAATACAATGACTTGTTTAGTACGGAATACATGTTCTTGTCCATCAAAATCTTCGATTCGGTGCTTCTCTTACCAAAATTAGGGTTTTTCAAAATCGAAGGAAAAATTGGGTAGAAGATTATGAACAGAACTGCAGAAGAATAAAGAGTGGAAGAAATCTGGTTGCTATGAACCACCAAATCGTCTCAAATTCGGCAAAAAAGGAAGCTCCTCAACGATTCACCTCTCCAGAATCGGTACCCAGAAGCCACGAACGATGAAACCACGGAGGAAAAACTCAAAATTAATGAATAAGGGGTCTTCGTCTTCTTCTTCAGTACTTAATTAATGAAAGTAAGGGTAATTTGGTCATTTTATGTATCCAAATAGTGACTTAACGGTGATTTTTAACGATGAACAGTAAAAATAACCAATTAGTCACATGCTGAAACATGTGTAACCATCCTGCACAAATTATAACCTATTAGTCACTTGCGCAAACATGTGTAACGTTTCAGTTAATTAACCCAATTTAAAATTTTAAACATTAAGGGAGATTCTTAAATATCGGCCAAACTTTAGAGGGCAGATTGACCATTAACCCTTAATATATAAATAGATAGATACTCTTCAAATATCTCAAAATAAAATTTACTGCATTAGAATTTTTATTTATTTAATCTTTTTAATAAAATTACTATCCTCTACTTTTTAATATTTTTTTAATAGTTTTTTAATATATGAGTCACAAAATATCACATTAATTTTTGTCCATATTTGACGTATGAGGTAACAGGTTACCCTAACTCCCAAAGTACATGTAGCAAAATTTAAAATTCAAGTAATAATTTATAAAATCACTGTACAAATAACGATTTTGTTATTCACCTTATTTTTTATACTTATAAACGTGTACGTTGTCTCTTTCACACATAGTTATCAGAACTGAATCGACCCTCAAACCGGTGAGGGGCTAGTTTCCGGTTAAGATGGTCTGACCACTGATTCACCGATCGGACCGATCGATTCACATGACTTATTACCTAAAATTAGAGATACATTTAAGTGATAAGTCATAGTGAGGAACAGAGAAGGAAGACGGTAAAGAAAATCTGAAGATTAATCGAAGAACCGAATCCGTTTGTTTTTTCAAAAGATTTAT
This sequence comes from Chamaenerion angustifolium, assembly GCA_946814005.1. Classification (NCBI taxonomy): domain Eukaryota; kingdom Viridiplantae; phylum Streptophyta; class Magnoliopsida; order Myrtales; family Onagraceae; genus Chamaenerion; species Chamaenerion angustifolium. The sequence continues at coordinate 4,595,519 of OX328277.1, read as the reverse complement.
CGGTTCTTTAAAAACCTATCAGTTTTCACCTACTAAACCGGGGTCAATATGCATTTCGATCTTTTGTAAGTACTGGACTGTCCATCTCGCTGGTTCACGATCGAATCGGGTTTGACCGGTGGATCGGTCCGGTTTTGATAGCTATGCTTTAATATATATTATTTGATTCTAATTAAAGTACATATATAATTACATATGACGTGTGCAATGCACATACTCTAGCTATAGTATATATATATATATATATCTGTCTATCTATATTTTCCTTTTCTTTTGCACTTGTTAGAGCTGTTAGCATGATGCAGCTTCACTTTCTTCTTCTTTCCCTTTATTTTTCCATCGGACCCAACCGGAATCTGACCTTGTAAGTTCAAGCCACGAACCTTACTTTTCACCCCCCATGTCTTAAACCGAATCTTCGTCCGAATCCTCAGCTTCAGCTCCATTTTGGCTATCAATATTTGATCTCTAAGCTTCGCCATGATTCCGGAGTTCACATCAACATGTCCTTTCACTGCATACTTCTTCTTCGTTCCTTGATGGAACGAACCAACTTTGGACTCTCCAACCGAATCATCGCCCAGAAGAAACACAAGGAAGACATCGTCGTAGTAAATACTGGAATCGATGTTAGGGTTTCCGAATTCCACGGTGTAGGAGATGGAGGAGTTGCCATTGTCGTTTGATGTTGGTACGGAGATGTCGGTGATCGTAGTTGTGGGATTCTTAGGAATTAGAGAAAGCCAAACACATAAGGTGATGATTCCCACGAGACAAAGAAGTACGGTGACAAGCCATACATAGAAGTTGTCGAATAGAGAGGTTGTATCTGTCGTGTTTCTTCGATGAAAGGAAGGAGATAACGTGTCCATTTTACATATAGAGAGAAGGGCATTGTATTTATTATATGCAGATAGAATGAAAAATAAAGAGTGCAAAGTACGTAGAATATTGTGTACGAATGCAAGTGATTGGGAGGTTTCTAGTAAGGAATAATACTTTTCTTCATGGACGCCTCACCAAACACGTTGTCTAGGGTTTTGCTTTTGCATTTGGGTTATCTTTCGATGGAAAATAAAATGAGGTTAATAATAAATAAAGATGTTCACCTATACAAATATAGTTAAGTTTTGATTAAATGAAATAATGATATATGGTGAAACATATGATTTTAAAGTTTAAAATTAATTCTAGAATTTTGTGCTTCAATCTCCGAAAGAGACGACATACAACTAGTAATTCTAAAATGAATAAAACAAGTTCATGTTATTAAATAAAATTATATTATTCTAATGCTATATTTATTTACTATAATTATTATTATCCTAATCTCAAACATTCATAATTTTACTACACTGTATTTTATTTACAAACGTTATTTTAACTGTGAAAATAGATATGAAAAGAGTTTTAATAATGAGTGATATCATATATTTTAAATTTACGTACATCACTATACGTAATAAATTAATCAAGAATAAGACTTGTATATTCTATTTTATATTAATTTCAATAAAATTTAGGGTAAATATACTCAATGGTTCGTATCTTTCTGCAGGTAACTAATTGAGAATTTTTTCAAAAAGTATACTTCTTTTTTAGAAAAGTAAGTATAATTTTTTTTTTTGAAAAATAGGTATACACGCACCCTGAGTGGCGCCTATTCAATAGGCAGCACATATGTATCAATTTATTTTTAATTTTTTGTTTGATAACGACGAATCGATGTTTAAACAGTAAATATACTGTTCAAAACACTATTTAGAAGTTTTTGTATCGTATATAGAGTTTTTTACGTATCGTATTATACAGTCAGTCTAAAAGTAAAAAATTAACGCATAGTTAGCGTAATTTAATTCGTAATTAAATTATCTACGCACCGTAATTGTTTTGATTTTTTTGCGTAATATATAATTAAATTTCTCACCTAATGCTTTTAATTATTTCGGTCAAATTATAAAACAAATGATGTTAGGTTACAAAATTACTGTATTTCTAATAAAAAAAATTAACCTAGGTAGATAATTGAATTACGACATAAATGACGTTAACCGTGGTGAGTTTGGACTTACATGGTCTGAGTTATAATGTTTTAAGTAAAATTTTCATATCTTTAACTTATGGCAAGCCGTACAGTCAATCCGTAAATCCAAATTTAAATTTTTTTGCATCATTTGAATCGTATTTAAAATATCTACTTACTATAATTTTTTTAATTTTTTTGAATAGAGACATAATTTTATTTTTAATTAAACATCGAATCGTCGTTATTGAACAAAATTTTTTTATTAAAAAAAACAAATTGATACATATGTGGTGCCGCCTATTCAATTGGCGTCACCCTAGGGTGCGCGTATTGTAAATACGCACTATCGGACGTGCGCGTATTGTAAATACGCACTACCGGGCGTGCGCGTATACCTATTTTTCGAAATATTTTTTTTCTTTACTTACTTTTCTAAAAATAAAATGTATACTTTTTGATAAAATTCACTAATTGATTATAACTTATGCAAAATAGTTACACAAGTTTCAGCATGTGTTTAATTTGTCATTTTTACTGTTTATCGTCAAATATCTCCGTTAAGTCTATCATGTGTCTTGCACGTGAAAATAAAATTAGGTGAATTGATGAATATGCCATTGTCTCCTTTATTATAAGTGTAACAAAAGATGCTCGAGACACTGAATCAAAATCCATTCCCATAATCGATCCATCCTCTTTCAATGACTCTCCCAACTGCGTTTCCACTGATGCAATAGCCCTAGTTGTGGTGGCTCGTAGCATCTCTTCATTGAAGGGTACTCACCTGAGATCCTAGCCACAACTGTCCCAACTCGAACAGCACCCCGCTGAGGGTCCACCTAATGTGCCAATAGACTCGTCTTGAATGCGGGTCCAGGGATGAGCTCATATGCTATTACTTCAGTACTTGGCAGCACAAATGGGGCAGCACAAGAGAATCCTTAGCTGGGCCTTGCTCCCCGCTTCGTGTTCGAGCCCTTCCCACTACGGGAGGGTTAAATGTTATGGGTTCAATATGACGGTTCAAACATTATTGAGCCGTGAATAATTTATTTATCTGATTATTCACGATTCAAAAATAGTTGAGTCGTCCTATAATTAATTTTTCACTTATGTCTGGTCTTTTCCACGACTCAATTTTGGATGGGCAGCCATTGTATTTTTTTAAAAATATATTTTTCGTGACTCAAATGTCATAGCCGCTAATTAAAACAAAATTAAATTATTTTTCACGACTCCTTTTTTCTTCCGTATAAAAAAGCTTTTCAAAACTTTTCCCTCGTTCCTTTTCATTTTCCTTCTTCTTCCCTTAAACTATTCCTTTCAGGGTTTTTTCATCTTCTCTCCTTTCACTTCACCCAAACTGGAACTGGAAAATGGCACGCATGATGTCCAGCAAGGATCTCAAGTTGACAGTGGATGGAGCGGCTGGGATGAAGAAGACTCGACAGAGCAAAGGAAGCGTTGGTGGGCTGAAGAAGACTCGAAGGAGGTGGCCCGACGAAGGTTGCCGAGAAAGAGGTCTTAAAAAGGTGGTGGAGGAGGCTCGGTGGATGTGTTCGCTTATGGCTCGCCGTCCCTCTGGTAGCAACGATGGAGCACCGTGGAGGTGGAGGTGCATCATATGGATCTGGTGGTTCCTATGGAGGTTGTCAAGGTGGGGTTCTGGTGGAGGGTACGGTGTTCGGGGTGGCGGAGCTGGTGGGTATGACAACCGTGGAGGAGGTGGTGCAGGGTATACCTCTGGTGGATCTCACACGGGTAGGTATGGTACATGAGGAGGAGCAGGTGGTGGAGGATACCCTGGATCAGGCAACAGTGGTGGTGGTGGTGGCGGCGATCCAGTGGTGGTGGTGGTGGCGACGGATCCGGTAGTGGTGCGTGTGGCAGATATGCTGGTAGTGCTGGTGTCGGTGGGTCTGGCTATGGTGGTGGTCTGCTCCGAACGTGAAGAACTAGAACCAACTCAAAAATAATCTAGCCATTTAATCCAATTATTAATAAAAATAAATAATTTAAAAAAAAGTGTTGCAATAATATTATTTTTTTGCGGCTCAATAAATGAGTTGTGATATTTTACGGCTCCATCTCATTTCAGTCGTCGAAATAATACCGACACGTCCGGTCCTTCAGGTGATTTAGATTGAGTCGTCAATATTTAACGACTCGTTGATTGAGCCGTTAACTATTTCTTTTTGAGCCCCTCTCACGTCCGGTCCTCCAGGTGCCTATGACAGAACCACATTTGCAGTTGTCAATCAGATAACCCCAATTGAGCAGAGAGCTCATCTCTCATTGCCTCAGGTGGATACTGCTCCACTGGATCAAAACAATAGCAATTTACAGCACAATCACAACCCATTCATCAACAGAATCGTAAATTAGTGAAATAGGACAAAGAAATCAATATCTAACCTGCATAAGTCTTCTTTAGAACCTCCAGCTGAGCAACAATCTTCATTTTCCGCTTAGAAGACTCCCCATCTCCTTCAGGTGGTAGCTTTGATGTCTACTCCATGGCTAGAGCTTACCAAAATCCCAGATCAAAAAACACCCAGAAAGTAATTACAGATCAAAATCCATCTTAGCTGGAAAACACATATTTTTGCAACCGCTAGGAATCGAATCGTGAGAAACTTCCTCCTACAGCATACGAGATGCCTGTAGTGTTTGACAAAAAGTTGGGGGCAAAGAGATCTCTCTAAAGATTTCTCCCATCTTTGATTTGCATCCAATGTATGTATAGTTGTATTTTCCTTATTTATACTAAGAGGGAGAGGGTGAAGAAAGGTGATGGAAAGGCAGCAAAGAGATTTCATCTTTCGTCAAATAAACTAATTGTTGGTTTTAGGATAATGGGTCGCCCATAAGTGGGAGCCCATTTACATAAGCCCAGTTGTGTATCTGACCTTAAAACCTATCCCTCTATATATCAGTATATATAGGGGTGCTCAGGGTTTGGAAAACCTAATGAGAAGAGAGAACAGAAACTGATAGCCGCCCACAGTTTAGACAGAGGTCAGCAGCTGTGGAAACCTAGGTCACTGCCCGTTAACCCGTGGCGTGTCCTCCCGTCCGGCAGACCGTGATCCCAACCTCAGGCAGATCCGCTTCCGCTAAGGCAATCAATCCAGAGGTAACTTAATTATGTGTGATTATGTTTTACCATATAGATTGCATGTATATTACATAATCCAACATTGGTATCAAAGCCGTGTTAGGTTGGTTTCCGAATTGTCGAATTTCAGGAAAATCTCCATCGAGGTCAGTTGTGATCGCGACGAGCCCGCCGCCACCGATTCAGCCACTCCGAGGCCGACATAGGGGCTGCCGGGGCCTTCGTGGCCGCGGCTCAGCCCCTGGTGGCCGCAGCCACCGTGGCTGCCGCCACGCCGAGGCTGACCGCAGCCTCGGCCCCGACTAGCCGCAGCCTTCGTGGCTGCGGCTCGGCCAAGGAAGGGCCGCAGCCTTCGTGGCTGCGGCTCGGCCAAGGAAGGGCCGCAGCCTCCGTGGCTGCGGCCAAAGGATGGGCCGCAGCCTCCGTGGCTGCGGCCAAGGGAGGGCCGCAGCCTCGGTGGCTGCGGCCACCCCAGCCACGGGCCACAGCCTCGGTGGCTGCGGCCACCCCAGCCACGGGCCACAGCCTCGGTGGCTGTGGCCCTGCGACTGGATGCAGCGGCCTTTGTGGCCGCGGCACCAGTCGCCGAACCCCAACCCCGTGGCCAGCCTTCGTGGCTGGCCACATCCTGGTGGCCATTAAGGCGGCGGCGGCGGCTGCAATGCTAGGGTTTTCAAAACCCTAGCGTTGCAGTGAGGGAGATGACACTGTTCTGGACCGGTCTAAGTGAACCGGTCCAGACCGGTCTGGTTCAATAAGTTGGACCCGACCGGTTTTAATCACCGGTTCGGTCCGAGATGTTGGACCGCCCGGTTCAGTCCGGACCGGTTGACTGCGGTTGACCGGCCGATTCGACCAGGACTGGTTGGCTGAGGCTGACCGGTCCGGTTCGGTCCGGTTCAGGCCGGTTTAGATGGCTGAAAGCTGTTTAAGCCGGTCTGAGCTCATTCAGAGGCTTTTGGGCTACATGAATTGGTCCGAAACGAATTTGGTTCCGATCTTGGATCCTTAGTGGGTCTTAGTGATTTGTAATATCTGGTATTTGTGCCTGAACCATTTCATTAATAATTATTTTGGGCTAATTATATTAAATGTTAGATCAATTTAATTGGTGGGAGAGCCTTATATTGTTTAATGATGCATGTCTGGATAGGTAGAACGCTGTGTGGGTTCCTTGAGTTCCCTGGTTTACTTTGTGTTTTCTGCAGGGTAGATAGTCTTGCCTTACTTTATATTGTTGGCTCTTGACTCCATGACTGGTAGAATTGACTAGGTTATGACTTGTTGAGATCCCAGCATACTGTGTGAAAATTGGTCTAACATGTTAATTAATTTTTGTTAGAGTGACTTTGGTCCTCAAAGTTTTGGAAATTATAAATTAGCCCCAAATTAATTTATTTTTGAAAGATTTCAATATATATGTGTGTGTATTGAATTGTGTGGTTTGTTACCTTACTTGCATAGGATAGATTACCTTGGTAGGGAGATCTAGCTTTGGCATAGTCTAGGTAGCAAACCTTTAGGATTGTTTTAGTAGCCTTTCAGAAGTTTGGATAAGTTCGAACTACACTTGGGGATATGTTCTTAAGTGTGAACCGGTCGGTTAGTCTGCAAGGTTCTCTGAATTTCCTTGAAAAATACTAGGACAATCGTCTTATGTTAGAGTTGAATGCTTAGTGCGATTTGTTCGACTCCGGTCCTTTGAGGACTGTTTAGACTGTGTTTCGATTGATAGTAGTAACTTTAGGACATGCTTAGAAACGGGGAGTGCTTCTCGGCATAGCTAGGGTTGTCCTCCGAATTTAAGTATGTTTTAGAGTTTGTCCTATTAATTTGAGACTTGTCTTTTTACATGCATTAGAACATTGTTCCTTGTGTCTCTATGATCCTAATCAAATTTCCTTTAGTTAGAGAAATTAGGCTGCCATGTAGAACATCATCGTTTAGTTGGACAAAGGTCTTAGACTTAATGGTGAGCACTATAAAATTCGGAGAAAGCATATAAAATTGGTCCTAAGTAGAAATCCATTAACCCCATCAAGAAGATTATGAAAAGACTCGATTCTGGAATAACGAATCAGCAGAAGACTTTCCATTTGAGTGAGAGGTTAATGATGCTGAAACGTGCGCCATGATGCTGAGTACGGTGGATGAGTTTGAGCTTAACACACGGCTAAAGGGCTGCGGGATACTTTGCAGGCTAGAAATGGTTCTATACGACTGCTTAGTTGTGCTCACTCAACGTTAAGTTTGATTCATACATGATGAATCCTCAGCACTCCGCGAGATAGTATCTGAGGCATATGGCCAACATGATTGTGAATCTCAAGGAGAACGGTCAGTCAGTGACCGATGAGCAGCAAATCCAGGTCGTAATCCGCTCTTTGCCTAACTCCTAGAAACAGATGAAAATCTAAATAACTCATTCTAAGGCCCTCAATACCTTTGAACACGTTCGAAGGCACATTGAGTTGAAGAGGACAGACCCAAGGTCGCTGGACCTAAGGTTGAGGTGCGTGTGGCGCCATCCTCTAGACCTAAGAAGAGTCGCTGAAGGCGAAGGAGTAATGCACAGCGCGATGGCGCAAATGCATTGAAGGCAAAGTAGACAAAGACTGAGGTGAACTCAAGGACTCCTCCGAAAACAACACCGCGAAAATGTTTGCGTAAGGCTTAGAAGCCTAAGTACAGGAAATGCTCCAACTGTGGCCAGTGGGTACACTTTGTGAAGGCATGTCCTAAATCGATCCGACCTAGATGTCTTGTTGGCTACTTAGTGAACTTTGTGTTTCTAGTACAGATATGTTGACTGAGTGATGTCCTTTGTGGATTTTGGATTCAGGATCGACAAATCACATAGCCAAGGATCGTGACGTTTTCGTAGAGTACCATAGAGTCCCGCGAGAAATTAGGTGGATTTACATCGACAACAACTTTCGTGTTGAAGTCGAAGGGATTAGAACTCGTGAGCTGCGCTTGCGCGGCGGTAGAGTTTTAGTCTGATGTCATATCCTCTATGCTCCGCAGATTCGCCGATATGTTATTTCAGTCTTGGGATTAATGAAACTCGGTTTTGTATTATCTTTTCATGAATGTTCCGTCCAATTGTTTTTAGGTTCAACTTCGTTTGGCTTTAGTATTATTTCTGGTGGATTTATTGTTTCAGATTTGGATTCAGGCAACAATAATAATTTCATGTTTTTTCTTCTACTCGCGGATATGTTTGCGATGTGAATGAAAGACAAACTAGACTTGACTACAGAGGTCAACATAGAATGCAGCGGCTAGCCCAATGGGGTTTGCTGTTCTACATTCCACAAGTGGAGTCGTCTACTTGTGTAAGTTGTCTAGCAGAAAATTCCACCGGAATGTCTTTTGGTTAGGCACCTAGAGCCGAATTTCCCTTGCAATTTATCCATTCTGATGTCTGTGACCCTCTTAGTGCTAGGGTTCGGCACGAAGCGCATAATTTCATTACATTTATAGATGATTACACCCGTTAGATAGGAGGGTAAAGGCCCTCCACCCTGATTGTGGAAGAAGAGTACCTTTCAACGGAATTTAATGGTTTATGTAATGAAAAATGGATCATTCATCAGTTGACGATCCCCTACACCCCTCAGCAAAATAGTTTTGCAAAGAGGCGCAATAGAACGCTCCTTAAAATGATTCGGTCGATATGGCGCAGACTTAATTGCCGATTTCCTTATGGGGAAACGCTTTGGAGACTGATGCCTACATCCTGGACCATGTGCCGACGAAGACGGTTAACTCCACTTCATATGAGTTTTGGACTGGAATAAGTTCTGGACCTTCACCATATGCGCCCATAGGGGTGTGCCGCTTACACCCATGATTTCTCAAATAAGTTTGGGAAAGATTGGACCTAGAGGAAAGATGAGTATTTTTGGTTACTTTGATACCTCCAAGGGTTATGTGTTTATAGCCGAGCAGTACAGTGGGAGTGTTACCGAGTTCGAATCACGAGACGCGACGTTTTTAGAGAACGAATTTCCGAAGAAGGGAGAGATTGGTTTGGATCGATCTCTATATGAGATGCAAGATCAAGTTGAGCAGATACCTGTTAATTCGAGTGGGAGAGTTGAAACCGCAGATGATGAATTAGTTCGTCGTTTGCCGGATTCACCGCCTGCTGAAGCGAATGAAACAGATTCTGCTCCTGATGATCTTGTTGACAGTGGGAGCATTAGGGATCTCATTCCCAGTGGGAGTGATCATGGTCGTACCCCTGGTAGTAGTGAGTTGTTAGGCCGTGGGCTAAGACAGAAGTTTTCCTCCCGACGATATGCATTCGAAGGTGATGGAGAACTAAACACCCTAATATCTGACAATATGGTTATTGTGCCGTAAAATGTTAGAGAAACTCTCAATGGAACCTTCTAAGAAGAATGGATGAAAGTAATGGAAAATGAGATGAACACTTTGGACTAGATGGAATCTATAAGGAAGAACGGTGTTTGTCACTGGTCAACCTTCGAGAGGACATAGAGAAATAGAGCTAAATGGGTTCTTAAGATTATGGCTATTGGAGTGAGTCTAGACTTGGAACTGCACTAGATAGACGTTAGGACCGTCTTCCTCAATGGTGAGTTAGAAGAATAGATCTATATGGAGCGGTCTGAATGCTTTGTGCAGAAAGACCACGTGTACTTAGTGTGCAAACTTCACAAATTGATCTATGGTCTGAAACAGTTCGTTATGCAGTGGTACCGCTGAGTTCATGATTTGTTCGTGGAAAATGGATTTCTCTTGATTGATGAGAATCATTGCGTGTACACTAAAAGGGTCTGGACCGAACTTTGTGTTTATGATTCTATATGTAGATGACATACTCATAGCCGTAAATAGCTTGGAGCTCCTCACACAGGTAAAGGCCTGATTGTCTTCTCTGTATGGGATGAAGAACATGGGTGAGGCGGCGCACATTCTTGGGATTTAGATCTCGAGAGGTCGCCGTAGGAGGCAGTTGTGGCTTTCAGAGGAAAGCTACATAAACAAAGTGTTGGAAACGTTCGACATGAGTAACTGCGAACCAATTGAAACTCCAGTTTACATTGATCAACCTCTCAAAATGGATATATGGACTAGATAAATAAATTCTGTAGCTAAGTGCAGTCAGAAGCCTGATGTGCGCAATAGTGTGTACTCGGCATGATATTTGTCATGCAGTCGGCATGGTATATAGGTACCAAGCTGAACCCGGATTGAAGAAATGGTAGGCAATAAATAGGATCATGTGATATCTTAAGGGCATCGTCATGATTTGTGCTAGAGACTTGCTAGAGATCCGAGAATCTCTGGATGACTAGGTATAACATTGCGGACTATGGTGGTAACTTTGATGAGAGAAAACCCACCTCGGATATGCTCTGCTCTCTGATGGCGCCATATCGTGGATGAGCAAAAAGCAGTCGCGCATTGTGTTGATCGCCATTGAAGCCAAATTTGTGGGTCTTGTGTGGACCACTCACTTGGTTGTATGGCTGAAGAGACTTCCGGATTGATTGCTGAGTCATTGGAATCGCAATCTCCGTGATATAGAAACCCAAGTATCATTACAAGTCATAGCAAGTAGATATCAAGCAAAACTATGTTAGAGACGTGGTTAGACACAAGGTGATGAGTTTGGAGTACTTGTCTACGGATGAGATGGTTGTGGACCGTCTCTCCAACCTTGAAAAGGGAGTCTTTAGTGAGGCATGTGTAGTCTCTAGGACTGTGTAGACTTAGTGATGTACTTCATTGATTTTATTTCCCATACAATGTTCTTTGACTTGAATTATATTTGAGTATGCATGTTTTCGCAGTTTGAGTATTTTGTGTGTTCATTTCTGTGATTGTTTGTTGATATATGTCAAAGTGGATTTGATCACCCTCTCACACGGGTGATAGCTTCTATGCCTTTGTGGCTGGGTGAGGCTGGTGATAGCTTCTAGTTTTTGGAAGTCCGTCGGGATAACCAGAAAGGACTTTGTGTCCGGAGCTATCTGTTTTCGCACTATGACGGATTATGGTCTGTCAATCCACTCAGGGGTCGGATGGGAGTCTTTGTGACTTTTGGTTCGGGTACCTTGTGTGCCTGATGGACATCTGTACAACATATGGACATATGCTCCATGGGAGAGGAGATATGTTGTAGCGCTCGTTCCATACCGCGGCGCACCCTAAATCGACCATGGGTATGACCCGAGATGTGATCTTACCTCGGAGTCGTGTGAGACCCAGAGCTCTTTGCGTAAGAGCCACGTACGTACCCTCAGTACTCTGAACAGAGACTTGAGGTTCAGTTCAGTGTTTGCTATCTTAGTCCGTTATCGATGGGTGCGCTCACAAGTACCTTGGACCCGGTTCTAGAAAGGGGATGGTCATTATGGGATCTTCTCGATGTTGTGTCCACTAGACGGCCGTCAATCGCGGTATAGGCTGCGGTTGTGGGCACAATGCAGATGTATAGGTTTGAAAGATCATTGTGTGGTCAAACATTGAGAAAGATTACATGGCCAAGGGTGCAGGGCACAAATCCACTGATGGTGTGAGATCCGCGAGTCACTGCAACTCCTAACAGATGCGCAGTACCTTGCTCGTAGTGTCTGCCGGTCGCACGGCTGCCTCCTCGTATGTGATTTAACTGTATAAGGAGAATTCGTTCTCTTTTGGTGCTGGCTTGATGAATGAGCGCCCCCCACTTTGTGCGAGTGGGAGATGTTGGTTTTAGGATAATGGGTCGCCCATAAGTGGGAGCCCATTTACATAAGCCCAGTTGTGTATCTGGCCTTAAAACCTATCCCTCTATATATCAGTATATATAGGGGTGCTCAGGGTTTGGAAAACCTAATGAGAAGAGAGAACAGAAACTGATAGCCGCCCACAGTTTAGACAGAGGTCAGCAGCTGTGGAAACCTAGGTCACTGCCCGTTAACCCGTGGCGTGTCCTCCCGTCCGGCAGACCGTGATCCCAACCTCAGGCAGATCCGCTTCCGCTAAGGCAATCAATCCAGAGGTAACTTAATTATGTGTGATTATGTTTTACCATATAGATTGCATGTATATTACATAATCCAACACTAATAATTGTCACGTGTTTGACACATGCTAAATGAACAGAAAAAGTTAACGGTCAGTGACGAAATGACCAAATAGTCACATGCTGAAAGATATGTGACTATTTAGTCACACAAAAAAAGATGATTAAACAATTAGTCACACTGGACAAATATATGTAACCATCGAATATATTAACTCTAAAATTTATGTGTGAAACATAGATTACTAACTTATTATAATCTAAATGTCGACGACTAGGCTTGTTCATGAATTGGTTCGACCCCGAACCGATTCAAAACTCAACTGGATTGATTTTAATAAAATTAGTATTTTTTGTCACTAAAATAACTGATTTGGTTTTGAGAAAAAAAGTGATCTGGTTCGAGTCGATTTAGAACCGTGTCGAACTGGTCTGGTATGTTTTTTTTAGCAAGAGGACACCAATATTGGAGCAGTACCACGAGGCAATAATGAGAGCATTCAGGACGGTCGACGATACGTATCCGACGTTAAAACCGGCGACAGACAGGTTTCGCGCGTCTCCTGGAGGTGTAACGGGAATGTCGACGAAAACGACGGAATCCAGACGTGGATTGCTCATCCGCCGAGTCGTCCATGTCTGCGCCTCTACCATCACTTCCTTTCTCTCTCTAAGCAAGGTCCAGAGAGAGAGACGTTGAAGCTCTGTGTGTGCTCTGGTTTTCAGATATGAGCAAATAGACGTGGACGACGACGACAATTCGATAAGGGAAGGATATATGAGAGAATAAATTAATGAAGAAAGACATCTCTTAGGGTTGTTTATTTTTAAGCCGATTTTGTTTATTTTGCTTCAAACTGATTCTAAAATTATATAAGTTTAAAGTGGTTTGATTTAAATTTAAGTATAAACCAGTATAAAAAAAACAAATCAATTCGAATTGAATTGAAACCACTATTTTGAATTGTCTTACTTAAACCCTAAAAAATTAGTATAATTTTGAAAATAGTTTGTCTGAACCGGTTCAAATTATATCAAAACTGCTTCAGTTAGGCTGAATCAATGATCATTTTGGACAAGCCTAAAGACGACGTATGTCACTTCTTTTGTATTAAATAAAAAAAGTATACTAGTTAACTAGCATACTTTTTTTTATTTAATGCAAAATAAAAGTTTATGAGGGAATCGATACAAAAGAAAAGGAAATAACGACTTTATAACCAAACTAACAAGTTTCGAAATGTGCGATTGCTCCTCAATTAGCATAATAGTGTTAACAAAGTATTTTTTTTTTTATACTTAAATCGTAGCTTAGATATGTTGAATTAAACTTTGTAAAATGTTAATTTCATTTATTGAAAACACAAAATACCCAACCTAATTAAATAGATATTCTTGTTTTACATAACAATCTTAGTATGTAGATCATTTCAAAAGTGTTGGTGAACCGATTGAAAATATATCTATCAGATTTTATCACTCATTTTCAAAGTGCATTTGTATCACGTAGACACATACAAGACAACATCATGGTAGCTCATGAAATCTTCCATCACCTTCATATGAGCCGAAATGAGAACAAGGTGGAGTGTGCCCTAGATATCGATATGCAGAAGGCGTATAATAGAGTGGAGTGAGACTTCCTAATCGCCACTCTACAAAAGAGATGTTTCGTGGAGCAATGGTTGGGGTGGATTATGACTTGCATATCAACAACTACATACCAAGTGGTGGTCAACGGGGCAAGAACTGAAACCATATGCCCAACACGAGGTATCCGCCAAGGTGACCCACTATCACCTTACTTATTTATCCTGCTTGCGGATGTACTGTCAAAGAGAATGCTCGGGGCAGCTAGGGAGGGGGAGATACGGAGAATAACCATAAAGAGACACTACCCGGAACTACATCACCTCTTTTTAGCAGATGATTCGCTGTTCTTTATTAGGGGATCAACCGACAATGCCGAACACCTCAGGAGGATTCTTGATAGCCATTGTTAGGTATCCGGACAACTAATCAACAGGGACAAGTCGACCCTTTATTTCAACAAAGGGGCGGGGCAAACCAAGCGGAATGTGGTTGAGAAAACACTTAATATAAAAAGCACGAGTGACCCGGGCAAATACTTGAGACTACCTTCGATATGGGGACGCTCAAAGAAGGAGACACTGAGATTCCTAAAAACCAAGGCAAAAGGATAAGCTTCAAGGATGGAGGCCGAGAACTTTGAACCAAGCAAGGAAGGAGGTACTCATCAAGGCAATTATAACTGCGATACCCACATATATAATGAGTGTGTTCCGGTTTCCAAATACATGGTGCTCGAAAATAGATGCTCTCATTGCAGACTTTTGGTGGGGACAAACAACCGAGAGAAAGAAAACTCATTGGTAGAGATGGGAGATCCTAACCAAGGCAAAGGAGGCGGGGGGACTAGAATTCCGAGAACTACAAAGTTTCAACACGGCTCTACTCACAAAGATGGCGGGCCAAATAGTGACCGAACCAAACACCCTATGTGCGCCCCTAAAGGGGCTATACTTCCCAAGGTGTTCCTTCTTGAAGGCGAAAAAATGAGGTCGAGCGTCATGGGGGTGGAGTAGTATTATGCATGGTCGAAAGATAATGAAACAAGAAGGGGTGTGGATGATAGGCACGGGAGAGAACATTCAAGTGTTCGATGACCCATGGATATACACGAAGGGAAGCAAAAGGGTGAGTGCCGAAAACAGGGTGGAGAACAGAGGAAATCTTCGGGTACGGGAGCTAATCCAACCGAACGGGACATGGGACGAGGGCATTGTTAGGAGCATTGTAAACCACGAAGATGCTGAACACATCCTCAATATCCCGTTACCGCATGATGGGGGCATTAACCACTATATATGGCCACATACAAGAGACGGAACACCAATGGTCTGATCGGTATACCACATGCTACGGGAGCGGACCGATCAAAAAATGAGGCCGAACCCCCCTAACCAAGGTACGTTTTGGAAGGGCCTTTGGGCAACAAAGGTGATACCAAAAGTTAAAAAACTTTGTATGAAGACTTACAACCAATGCCATAGCCGTAAAAGCGAATATGGCTAGACGAGGTATGAATGTAAATCCGGGATGCCCAATATGTGGGGAAGTTGAGATAAGAAAACACATGATCCTTGAATGTGGATGGACCGAACATGTATGGCGCGACGTCCTAGGGTTGAGAGTGGACCGACCAAACAACCTAGACATGCTCTAATGGCTCGCTGTGAGGAGAACCGGACCGAGGGGACAAGGGGCATGCAACGATATGAAGTGGATACTCACATTGCTTACATGTTGGCAAATATGGAAGACAATGTGCAAAGCGGCCTTCGAAGCAAAACAACCTAGTCCGAGAGTCGTGATCGAGGAGATTAAGCTAGCATATATGGAGCACCAAGCTAGCAGCCGACCTAGCCTATCCGGTAATATGGACTGAGGATTGACCGAAGACCGACCACCACAACAATGGCAACCACCGACGTCAAACACAATCAATGTAAATTGTGATGTATCGTGGTGCAAGCAATCACGACGAGCCGGAATTGGAGTGGTAGCTAGGTACAAGGAAGGCAAAGTGGTGGGTGGTCTAAACCGGAGATACCAGAGCGATGACATAGAAACAATGGAGGTCATAGCTATACAAAAAGGAGTAAGACTAGCGATTGAATCATAATGACCAAGCGTTGTCATAGAAACGGATTCACAAGTGGTGCATCAACAGACCGAGGACGGCCCGAGGCATTGGAGGGTGGCAACTATCATAACGAACATCCGAACACTAGCAAGGCAAATCGAGCAAGTGCAATGACGAGCTATTCTAAGGACGACAAACGAATGTACGAATTGAATAACCAAACAAGCGAGATTGAGAGTGACTCTAAATGATTGGGTCGAAAGACCACCACTTCCGTTTATATGTTTAGTAGGAAATGATTGTATGTAGGTACAACCGTGATCATGTATCACGACGTTTTATTTCATCAAGTAAATCGTTAATTAATATTTGAAAAAAAAAAAAACAATCGTAGTATATTATCGTCGACACCGATGAATTGAAGGCATTATATTCTTTATTTATTTTTGAAAAAGCAATCATTTCAGAAATCGTTGAAAAAATAAAATACAAAAATTAACCACCTAAATGATAATATTGGTTTTCTGCAATAGAGAAATCGTATGCATTATAGTATTTTAATATTTAAATTAGTCTTGTAGGATTAAAAAATTTAATTTACAAGTATAAGAATAAGAATAAAATATAGGCAGTACGTATAAATATTGTAGATTTGCTACGGCCTATGTAAGTACTAACCACAATCAGCAATTTATAGCAACAATGATTCATTCCATAGGACCGACGAACAATATTTCGGAGGATAGCAAAAATATTATTTTTAGCAACTTATTTGAGGCTTTTAATTAAGGAGACCAACTAATTAATCAAGATGCGTGTAAAACAGGAAGAAAAAAAAAATCACATCCATTCAGAACATTAGTTAACAAAGAAAAACATCAATTTCATTACAAGAATTTTGAAAAATAAAATAAATAATAGAGATACATGATGAGTACAAGGTCTTTAATTAGGATAATTAATTACCAATTAATAGATGTTTATACTTATAAAATCAAGAGAAATAGACGCGACATCTCTTCTCCTTCGAAGTTGCCAATATCGTTCCATCAGCACCCACTGATACAGGACAGTCAGCGTGCAGACGATGATGCTTACTGTTCCAGGTGGACACCTTAAATCTGATGTTGGCTGTTATCTCCAGTCGGAACGGCACCGTTGCTTTAGACCGATCGCTCATAAACTCTGCCCAACGTGAGCTCGACACCGCCAATGTGGCCCCACTAAGAACATCATTAATAATGGTCGTGGTCTTGGGTTCCTGGAGAAAAGGGAACAACAGTGGCTTGGTTCCAATCTTCTGGTCCTTGTAATAAACTGCACTCACCATCGTGTCATAGTAGACTCCAATGTGTTGGTTCGAGTTCCGAACAGTCACGTTAAAGAATATCTGAGCATTTTCAAACCCGTCTGCCTGAGCCAGGGTCGGGATGGAGAAGTCGTGGATGTGAAACCTAGGACGGTGGGGTCGCAGGCTGAGCCAAAGAATGAAGCTAATGATGCCTAGGAATAGTAGAAGGGTTAAGAATATGGCACATATTAGCTTGGAGATTCGAGTGGTGAGACTTTCTTTGACGCGATGAGCGTAGTAGCGAACCGTATGTTGACGATGGATTTGTGGTTTTTCAGGGGTGTGTTGGATCGGCAAGGTTCGAACATTGGAATTCATGTTGTATTTGTTTGGATAAAGAGATGAATAGTTGGAATAAGTTTCTTTTTTTTTTGTAGAATAGTTGGAATAAGGTTAATGATGAGGAATTGTAAGGTGAAGGGGTTTTGAAGGTGCTATTGGTATTGCATGGGAAGGAAGAAAAGAATGGTAGGAAACGTGTTTCATACCTCCCATACTACAGCAAGTAAGGAACACAAACTTTAGGGTTGTCATGGACTCCACCACTTTTACTTCGGTCCAAATAAGGTATCTAGTTTTTGGAACAATTGCGTCCTCCATCGGTGAGGGTGGTTGCTACAGAAGACAGGGCGCGGTGGTCGGAAGTCGACGGGAGATCTATTTTTTGTATGAATCAATATGCAGAGGAGATAATAATGAAAATACTTAGTATTCCCACTAGATTAGGGTTGATAATGATGCAAGTATGGTGCATGTATAAAAAATGTCATAATCATTTCATATTTTTTTAAAAAAATATTATTATAATTATTGCGGATATAATTTTTACAATCACAATTGTATTTATAATTGCAGTTATTAATCATGATTTTACATGTATACACATATTTTATTATAAGGAAAATTTTATTTGCAGATCATCGACTACTTTATACAAACTAATTTGGTTGAAAGACTATAATGTCCCAATAGTTTTTTTACATAATTGTCCTTACTAAACTTAAGGAAACTAATTATCAAATCGACCTCATATTTTATTAGTTACCAAACTACAGTCCAAAATTGAAAAATTCATGCTTCTAGCCAGTTTTGAACCATAGACCTCGTACGTACTAGCTAAAAGTTTTATCACTACACTTCTAATTCCAAATGCTCTTTTATATGCTTCAAATATAGTTATTGAAGCAACTCTCATATTATTGTATTACATATCTCATGTTTATTTATCGATACCCTCTAGTAATTAACTTATGTTCAAAGTCGTTTGTTTAATTATAATTATAATTTAATTATGTATCTACTGTATTAATTTTTTGAAATGGTTGAAAAATAAGTAATATTCTAAATTTAGTATTTATAGACTACCAAACTACTCATTTTGAAAATATGTTTTTCAACAATCGCTAAAAAAATCAGAAAGACTATAATATGCAGATAATTAAATTAGAACTCTAACGACAATATGATGTTAAGTTTCAATTTTCACATCGATCATAAAATTTGATCAAAGTAATGTTGCTAATTTTTGACAATTTTACTAACTTTGATCAAATTTTATGATCGATCTGAAAGATGAAATTTAACACCACATGTGTCGTTATAGCTCTAGTTTAATTATCTACATACTATAGTATTTCTGATTTGTTTTTAGAGATTGTTGAAAAAAAAATCAAAATGAATATATTGATAGCCTATAAATACTAAATTTAGAATATTACTTATTTTTCAACCATTAAAAAAATAATATAGTAGATACATAATTAAATTAAAACTATAATTAAACAAGCGACGTTGAACATATGTTAATTACTAAAGAGCATCGATAAATAAACATAAGATATTTAATATAATAATAGGAGAGTTGTTTCAATAACTACATTTGAAGCATATAAAAAATAATTTGAATTAGTAGTGTAGTGGTAAAAGTTTTTGTTAGTTTGTAAGAGATCTATTGTTCAAAACTTGTTAGAAGCATGGATATTTCAATTTTGGATTGTGGTTTGGTACCTAGGAAAATATAGGATCAAATTGATAATTAGTTCCCTTAAAATTAGTAAGGGCAAATATGTAAAAATAACTATTGGGGATATTATAGTCTTTCAATAAAAGTGGTATGTATAAAGTAATCGATGGTCTGTGTTGGATATCGATAGTGATAGCCCAATACGGAACAAAGCTCATCAGATTTTCGAGGCTCGGTATCGTTTTAGAGGGGTAAAACTAGGGGTGAAACCGGTCCGGTTGTACCAATTTATTGACTATTTCAGTTGTACTTCAATATTTTCATACCATATTTTTTTCATAAAAGTATCAGACTTAAGTCTGTAATATTTAAAAAAATAACGTCCATTCATAATACAGTTTTTCGGTTCTGTTTCAGTTTAAACCGAAAACACACACAAAAAAAAAAACATTCAAAACTAAATTGATTGAATAAACTTTGAACTAATTGAGTAGAAGAATCTCAAATGGAGTAGAAGAAGAACGTTAAAGAAAAAAAAAGCCTTTGAAATAAGCATATAGGTTTACGGTTAGGGAGGGTTAGGGGAAAAGAAGAGATAAATGGATGGGTGTCATGGGAGAGATGAAGAGCTGGAGAGAAAAGATAAGATTGAGACTTTGGAAAAAATGTCTCACTCTTGAAAGTTGAAAAAGATAAGTATTGACTCTTGGTATATATGTGCACACTGCACAATTCTTCATATTAATTAATAATAAATATATTATATATAATTAATTCAGTCGGACCGAACTCCATGATTTTTTAAACTCAAAGACCGAACCAGACAGGAAATCCGAAATAAAAATAAAAAAGAAAAATCGTCTGTAAACTGAACCATGTGTTTTCAGATTGGTTTTTTGGTTCAGTTCAGACCGATTCTTATTGATTTTTCGGATCAACCGGATTTTACTTTCACCCCTAGGTAAAACCCAAATCATTCAAGACTGGGCCGACCCACACTAAGGGTAAGCTGGAACGCATAAAGCAGTCCAGTGCCAAACCCATAATCAAATCGGTCGCCAAATTTCCTATTGGTCGCCAACGACCATGGCCAAAGCCTCCCACTGCTCGCCATGGGAGTACTCGCCAAGAGAGTCAAACCTCTCAATTTTGGTATCACAACCGACACCAAATATACAACCATTATGTCCCGCATATATCGGACACATATTCTACAAAGATTAGATAAGACAACTGCAATATTACGTGATAACCGTAATATCTGTTATCCGTATCTACAATGACACAATATTCACATATATTTGGTTACCAAAAACGGCTTGGTCTTCCATCCCTACGAATACTCATGTTTTACATAAGTTCCATTACATTATGAATTCATACACACAGTATACTCATTTAAGTATCGGAGTGGGACACAAAGGAACCCCCTCTCTTGCGCTCCCTTTCTTGCAGATTCATCGGAGCTCTGGCGAAAGCTTGCGGTCATCAACCAATTGACATCCAAATCCTTGCCAAATCAGCATCCAGTCAGCACCTAGGAGATCATGTCCTAACATTTGGAGTCGTCTGTGGGAACCGAGTAAACAGTCATGTAGACTCGCTCTAACCGCAATCGGCATAAGCAAACCATGAATGAGCAGTCCCAGGACAACTCTGAATCTGCCGGTTCGCTGTTCCATCAGCAAGAACCTGCTATCCAGGCGGTTCCCAATGTCTTCCCTC
This sequence comes from Chamaenerion angustifolium, assembly GCA_946814005.1. Lineage (NCBI taxonomy): Eukaryota > Viridiplantae > Streptophyta > Magnoliopsida > Myrtales > Onagraceae > Chamaenerion > Chamaenerion angustifolium. Next base: position 4,574,624 of record OX328277.1, on the reverse strand, counting down.
CGAGACCGAGAGAGGAACACGTTGGTAATTTAAGACTGACTCCAGTTCCTCCCCCCCACCTCCCACCCCCCACCCCCCACCCCTCACCCCACCGATGTTCTAGTTTGGCAAAATGTTCAAGTGGTTGGGGAAATCATTCAGGTCACCGCGGAGATGATATCCCTCCTGAGAACTATGATAGGACACACTCACAGACAAGCCCCCACTCCTCAAGAAAATCCTCGTCCCGCGGGGCCTCCAGAGGCAGAAACTAGACATCCTCACACCACCGCTCTTGAAGAAAACTACGAGATAACCTCTAAATCAATCCATGCCTCCGGCCTTCACAGCTGCGTCGACAATCACCCACTATGTTAATCCGTCGAGGGCCTCACCGACCGGAGAACAACATCCCCAATTTACTCTTGGCCAAGTTGAGGAGCTCATAAACAAAAAGATAAAGGGACAACGTGGAGCCGCCATGACCCCTTTCAAAGAACGATTCTCCCATCCGTTCACCGCTGCCCTTATATCGGTTAGAATACCGAAGAATGTGATAGCACGACCTATACCTTAATACAGTGGCGGAGGATATTCCATGATCCACATCAACAGGCATGAAGACCCTCTTTTGGCTAAGTTGGATGATGATAACTACTTATCCCTATTATTTCCGTCAACCCTCTCAGGTTCGACGTCATCTTGGTTCTTCGGCCTCCCTGAATGATCAATAGGGACATGCTCCGAGTCAAAGAACAAGTTATTGGAGTGATATATGGGTGAACGCCAATTGCTGAAGAGTGTGGTCGCCTTAGATGATGTATATCAGCAACGAGGAGAGACCCTAACCAACTTCTACGAGTGTTTCCATAAAAACGTCACGGTGATTGATCACTGAGTCACATATGAAGAGATCATTCGAGCTTTTTATAGAGGGTTAGATATGGAAAACAAAGTCTCAAGAAAACTGCTCAACAATTACCATGTTCAAGAAATAGAGACACTACAAGAGCTGACAGTAAGGGTCAAAGAACCTAGAGAGGGCGAACACTAAAGATGATTTCCTTGTATCAACCTCGTCAAGGGTTATTCCAGAGCCTCGACGCGATGGATAAAATAAGGGCATGCGAGACCAGGAGAAGCCTAAATCTGAAGCCCTCATGCCAAGCTATCGAGTAGTTCTCGAGTATTTTACGCATTTAAACAAACAGATCTCGACGATACTAGTCGAGATGGAAATAAGGTCCCTAGCAAGACCGTTGATACCTCAAAAGAATGCTCAGCCCATGGGCAAAGATATGGAGAGCTACTGTCGTTCTCATAAAGCGAAGGGCCACAAGTCCAATGATTGTTGCAATCTCAAGCGCGACATCAATAAACTGATTCAGAGAGGCATGCTGAAAGAATTCGCAACAGGAAGAGAGCGAAGTTGAACGCCTCCGCGTAGAACTCTCTCGCTAGTTCCTTAAGAGCAATTTAACCCATCCCAAAGCAAGAGAGTAATAAACCTGACTGCATGAGGGTTTGGAGCTGGAGGCAAGAGGTCCCATGCAAGAAGTGTGTACGCCACACAAATCTCCACAACTGCACAACTGGGAAAGAGACATTGTCCCGAAGAGGACATCATCATCTCATTTTCTAAAGAAGATCTTTCACATGTCACAACTCCGCACAATGACGTGTTAGTCATCACGTCTAACATCGCTGGATGCGATATGAAAAGAATTCTGATTGATGGAGGAAGTTCGACGACATTCTATTTCTAGATGCTTTTGAGAAGATGGGTAAATCCAAAAGAGACCTCAAGCGAGTCGACTTTCCACTCATCGTCTTTGTTGGGAGAACAACATACCCATTGGGAGCAATAACCCTACCGGTAATCTTGAGTGAAGGATGGAAAAGCATAGAGGTGTTGAACGCCTTCATAGTGGTCAATGCACCCGCCTCATACAATGTCATCCTAGGGAGGACCGCCATAAATCCAAACAAGATCGTGGCCTCCACAATCTACCAAAAGATGAAGGTTCCCATACAGAATGGGATCAGAGAATTTCTAGGCGACCAACCATCCTCACGCCAATACTATGTGAACTGTCTTCACAGGAAGAACCAAAGGGAGTCTCTCGCCATTGAGACAATGGCTGACCCTCGTGAGGATAAAGCTCGACCAACCTCAATGGAAGAACTAACAGAAGTCGAGATAGTTGGTCCAGAAAAGAAGGTGCACGTCAAAGCCACCTTATATGAAGACCAAAGGGACACCTTGACATCCCTATTAAAAGAGTATAAAGAATTGTTCGCTTGAAAGCCCAGTGACATGTCAGACATCAACACCGACATAATCTCTCACAAGTTTCGAATAGACCCTTCGGTCAAACCCATTGCTCAGAAGAGAAGGTCATTCAAATCGGACAAGCGCTTGGCGATTAGGCAAGAAGTAGGAAGACTATTTGAAGCCAAATTTGTCAGGGAGGTACGCTTTCAAAGGTAGTCCGTCAACCCAAAGTTGGTCAAGAAGTCAAACCGAAAATGGAGGATGTTCGTCGATTTCCGCGACTTAAACAAGGCATGTCCAAAAGACTCGTACCCCCTACCGTGTATTGACCAACTGGTAGATGCAACCTCTGGTCACAATATGTTGAGCTTCATGGTCGCCTATTTAGGCTACAAATAGATCTGAATGCACCCAGATGATGAAGCCCATGCATCATTCTACGCTAACGGCGATATACTTTGCTATAAGGTGATGCCTTTTTGCTTGATAAATGGGCGAGCAACCTATCGACGAATGGTGAATCGTAAATTATATGTGGACGAAATATGGGGCGAAATATGGAAGTCTATGTGGACGACATGCTCGTAAAGTCCATCATGAGGAGCTCTCACATAGAATCCCTTTGAGAAGCATTCGAATGCATGCGGAAGCACAGTTTTCGCTTGAACCCAGCAAAATGCGCCATTGGAATAAAATCAGGCAAATTTCTGGGCTTCATGGTCAACGAAAGAGGCATTGAGGTAAACCCCGAGAAACTCATGGATATAGAAAAAAAATAAAGTCCATGACTTGCGACAAGGAAGTCCAGAGTCTGAACGGTCGCTTGGCCGCACTTAATCGCTTCCTCTCAAAGGTGAGCGATAGGTCTCTACCATTCTTCCAAACTCGTAGGGCAAACCACAAGTTTGAGTTGACGTCGGAGTACGAGGCCGCTTTTCAATCACTCAAGTAGCACCTGCAGACACTGCAGGCCTTGGGGAAACCCATTTCCAATGAGCAACTTTATCTTTATTTAAGTGTTAGTGAAGTCGCAGCCAGTGCAGTCTTAGTCAAAGAAGATGAGGGTAAACATAGTCTAGTTTATTTTGTAAGGAAGTTAATTCTGCTGAAATAAAATATATCGAGATTGAGAAGTAGTATCTTTACGCCTTAGTTATTACTGCTCGAAAGCTGAGACCGTACTTCCACGTCCATGCAATAACAGTCCTCACCAACAAGCCCCTCAGGCACTTCATGATGGAGCCAGACTTTTCAGGAAGGATGACCAAATGGGCAATTGAGTTGAGCGAATTCAGAATCAAATTTGCGCAGAAAATGACTATTAAAGCTCAAGCCATTTATAGTGGAAAATACCAGCAACGGTCTTACTAGAGCGAAAAATGAACAAGAGCAACCAAAGGATGAAAAAAACTGGGAACTCTATACCGACGGATCTTCTTCAAAAGAAGGATCGGGGACGGATTAGTCTTCATACCTCCTCAAGGTGAGCCCCTAAAGTACGCGATCACCCTTACATTTAAGGTGACCAACAATGAAGTTGAATACGAAGCACTTATAACTGGAATGCGACTCGCTAAGGGAATAGATATAACGTCATTAAAGGTAAAAAGTGACTCAGGGTTAATTGCCAATCAGATCAATAGCAAATAAGAAGCTAAGGGGGGGAAAATATACCTCGAAATTGCCAAGAAACTCATTACTGAAATACCAACATTTGTGATCGAGTCAATTCCTCGTCAAGATAACTAGCTAGTAGGAAATACCAACATTCACGATCGAGTCAATTCCTCGGAAGAACAAGAATGTAGGAAATACACTTCCTCGAACATGCATTATGCTCAGTCCTTCAAAACCGAGTTGAAGTTTTAATATTTAAGAGCAGGATAACTGGATGACCCCGTTCTAGAACTTTTTGAAAGAAGAAACCCTGCCAGAAGACGAAGGCGCTGCTACAAATATAAGCCGCATAATCGCAAACAATCTTCTCCTAGATGGAGAACTCCATAGGCGAGGATACTCAACTCCCTATCTAAGATGTATCTCCCATCCTGAGACAGAAAGAATTTTGCGTGAAACTCATGAAGGAGTTGTCGCATGCCATGAAGGTGGACGCTCATTGACGCGAAAAACTTCAGACTAGGCTATTACTAGCCAGCCTTGAGCAAAAACGCAACATAATTAATAAAGAAGTACGCAACTTGTCAACAATTTGCACCAAGATCTGGTCAACCACCACCATTGGTATCCCAAACGGCGGGCGCCTGAAATTTCGCTCAATGGGGAATAGACATCTTGGGACCCTTTCCTATAAGCACTGAGCAAAGAACCCACATTATCGTGGGATTGACTATTTATCCAAGTGGATAGAGGTGAAAGCATTGACCTCTACAACCGAATTCCAAGTGATCAAATTTTTAAAGATCAACATAATTTTGTTATATAGCATCCCCAAGATTCTCATAAGTGATTATGACCAAAAATTCGTGGGAAAATGATTCAAATGGCTCTGTGAAGAGTACCATATTGATCACAGATTCAGCTCGATGCATCATCCCCAAACCAACGGACTGGTCGAAGCAGCCAACAAAGTTGTCTTGGTAGGCCTCAAGAAAAGAATACAAGCCTTAACAGGAAACTGAGTAGACGTGTCGGACGTCAGATCTGACTTTCCCCGATCCGAATTGAAAAATATTTTTATTTGTTCGAAAAATGTTGGGTTTTGGCGAGCAACTGGTCTGGTCGAGCGGGATCATCAACGGGACTGAAAAATGAAAGAGTCGCCACCGATTAACTCAAGGCTATTTGGAATACTAAAATTTGCATTGGGTACATGAAGTTAACATCCTAGGGCTTGGAATGGTCTACGTTTAGAGAATCAAGTAAGGGGATTTGATTACGTCTTAAAGGCTCGCGAGCCCATAATCCACCCTTTTGATACTTTAGTTTTGCTTTTGAAATTATTATTTTTACCGAATTGCTCATTTTGATCATGCTTGGCCCAAAAGATTACATGCGTTTTCTTTAAATTAAACAAACCATGTACAAACATTTTTTTAGGAATTAATTTCAAATAAATAAAGAAGAGAGAAAAAAATAATCGTGCTCGAAAAAAAAGTGGTTTAACTTTGGAGTCACTTGAAACGTGTCAAAAATACACAAATGATTTGAAAATATTGAGCACGTTGGACCAATTTGACAAGTCATAGGATTTCCAAAATATCTAGGGACTAAAATGCATTTTATTAAAATTTGAGCTGAACTGGAAAAAAAATTCATAAATTGTAGAAATGACCCTAAACAATTCTGGACTTATTCGTAACACTTTGTAAAGTTCTAAAATAACCCAAAAATTATTATGGACTTATTTGTAACACTTTGAGAACCAAAATTTATTATAAACTTATTTGTAACACTTTGAGAAGTCATGGAATGTCCAGAAAATTTTTGGAATCAAAATGTAATTTTCGAAAGAAAAAAATATAACTAAACTGAAAATATTTTTTTAAAATTTACATAATTTACCCTAAAATATTCTGGATTTATTTGTAACAGTTGGTAAAGATCCAACATAACCCGATAAGTATTCTAAACTTATTTGTAATATTTTGAGAAGTCATGGAATGTTTGGAAAAGTTTAGAAATAAAAAATGTAATATTTTAAAAAATCGAGCTAAATGTTTAAAAATATATATATATATGCATAAATGAACGAAAACTTTTCCGGTTTGGTTTATAACACTTGATAAAGTCCCAGAATGACCCGAGAGTCCAAGGACCGAGTTGTAACCTTCACTAAATTTTGGAAATGACCTAAGTCATTTTTGAAAATATTTTTTCACATATACATATAGTATCACATATATATTATACATATATAGACATAGTATCACATATACAATATATATATATATTATCATATGTACATAATATATATATATATATATATATATATATATATATTATACATATAGATATAATATCACATATTATATATATATTAACAAGTATATTATACATAAATATAATATATATATATATATATACTCTTTTTTTTTATAACATAAATTTCAATCACATTAGGAAATACAACTACAATATTAAATGCGAGAAAGATATACCTAAATCCTTCAGAAGTTAAATACCGTACGAGAAACCGAGACCGATAATTACCAAAAAAAATTTCACTCTCTCTCCAATCACTCTTCTCTTCACTCTTTCTCTTCTTCAAATTTCTTCACCGTAGCTCATCTTCTTCACCTTCTATTTATACACAATTATACTTCTTATTTTATTATTTTTTTTATAATTAAAAAAAACTTTCGGTGCAAAGTATGGCCATGTCTTCCACGTTTTTTTTAAGTTTTCATATATATATTTTAATCTCGATTTCTCTCAGCTCGGTTCCTCGCGTACGATATTTTGACCCCGAGCCAAAATCAGGTGTTTACAAGACGAGCTAGACAACGTGTTGTGGGCTATCACAACGACACCCAAAACAGCAACAGGGGAAACACCATTTAGTCTGGTGTACGGATTCAAAGCAGTGGCACCCACCGAAATAGCGGTGTCTACCCATAGGATCCTACACTTTGATGCCGAAGCTAATGACATCGTGAGACTCACAGACCTCGATCTCGCTGAAGGAAAGTGAAGGCAATCAGACAAAGCACAAGCTAAAATGCGACAGGCAATCGCTCGTTACTTCGACATAAAAGTCAGCGCTCGCCAATTTTTCGTGGAGGAGATGGTTATGCGAAGAATTGAGTTCACAAATTTGGAAAACCACAACAAACTCTCAACCAAGTGGATAGGATCATGTAAGGTAGTAGAGATCGCTGCACCGGGGTCATACTACTTGGAAAACATAGAGGGTGTAAAGCTACCTCGTCCTTTCAATTCCGAACATTTACGAAAGTTCTATGCATAGCTTGTAATCAAAATTTTATGTCAATAAAACAAACTATTCCTTCTTATAAAGCATAGCCATTCGAACCAAAACGAAACAAGCTTCAAAGAGCGGACGAACCAACAAGGTAACAGTCCCTCCGAAAATAAGACGTAACACATACAGGCAGACGAACTAGCCAAGCTAACAATCTCCTTAGTTAGACAAAAATAGGATTACGAACGAACCTCAAAAGGTAACAGTTCCTCTCCCAAGAAGACCTAAAGCGAGGGGCGAACGAACCACCAAGGTAAGAATTCTCCCCAAATTAGGCGAAACAAAGACCTAAGCTAAAAGATGAATGAACCATCAAGGTAACAGTTCCATTAAAGCTTGACAAAACAAAGACCTAAACTAAAAGGCGAACCAACCCATCTCAAGGGTAATAGTTCCCTTAAGTTAGGCAAAATAAAGACCTAACACAAAAGACGAACGAATCCATCCCAAGGGTAACAATTCCCTTAAATTGGGCACAATGAAGCAGGCGAACAGGCAAGGTAACAGTCCCTCTGAAAAAACGCTTACGAGAGCGAACAAATTTTAGGTAACAGCTTCCTAAAAGGCGAACGAATCCATCAAGGATAGCAGTTTCCTTAAAGGCATCATCCTTGGGTAACAGTTACCTCAAGAAACTTGCCGAAAGGAACTAATGGGCTAATAAAAAGCAACATACCTTCCTCAGAAGATTAAAGGAGCAAAAAGAACCTCTAAAGGGTAACATTTCCTCCTAAAGTCGAAGACCCTTTATATAAAAATGTTAGACTATTCGACAAAGGCTAAAGCAAAATTGAAAACAAGTATAGTAAAACTTGCTAAAACTTTCAAGTAACATCGACATCGGGAAAACAACCAAACATATTTGAAGTCAAACAAGAGCAAAGACTAACAAAATGAAAAGGCATCCATTATATTCAAATAAAATATCTCAGTCAACAATAAAAAAAAAATTACAAGATTCCTGAAATGAAAGGAAAGTAAACAACCTGTCATTCATAAATGGGGGCAATAGATAAAAGGAGGAAGAGCAAAAACATAAGGAGACTAGGTTACTTTGTGAGGTTGTAATCCTTCTTAGCACATCAGGCTTTTTCGATTTGAAGCTCTGCATTAACTCGGTCACCTAGGGGCCTGGAGCATCAAAGTCTGGGCTCATCTGGGATGCAGTCTCCTTCTCGGCCCTTGGAGCAGACTCCTCCTCGCCATCAGCAACAGGAGGCGCTTCCTTGGTGTACCCACTATCAATGAAGTCCTGAAGAGACTTCACCTCCCAGAGAGGAAACTTGGGATCTATCCACTAAATCTCGTCGACCAAGACCTGGAGATTGACAGCCACCTCAGCCTTCATCACCTCCAAGGCGTATTCGGAAAACTATAAGAACTTCTTAAAGTCCTTGACTACATTCTAGGGGGTGGGACAATCTTAAGCCTTAGCTCGAGCTGCTCCTTCTCAACCCTGAAGGCATCCCTCTGAGCCCGAGTCTCCCTCAGCTCACCCTGATTATGAGTGACATCCGCCTCTAGCTGAGCAGAGTACTTGTCAGCTTCATTGGTCTGAATCTCAGCTCGAAGCCTGCCATCCTCGGCGAGTGCTACATGATCCTCCCTCAACTTGATCAAGGCGAGCAACTCCTTCTCCGTCTCCACATACTCTCAACAAGCCTGCTTCACCAGCTCAGTGGACGCCTCAACCATCTACTTCAGCTCCTCCATCTTCTCGGGAGTATACCCCAAACTCTAAAACTGCTCCCCTACAATCTGCTCGATCGCCGTTTCCTCGTGGAAGAGCTTATAACAGGAAAAAAAGGGTCAAGTTAAAAAAGACAAAGGAGTTAAAAAAGAGCAAGCAATAAATAGAAAATAGTTAAATCTATAAATGAGCAAGGATGAGAAAGAATTTACCAGGGCAAGACGCTCAAAATGTGTCCTCATCACAATCACAATGTTGTTCAAATCAAAAGGGACTTCTCCGCGTTCCTCATGAGAAATGATCTCATTCATGAGAGGCATGCAGAAGTCTGGGTTACCCCACATCATCGTCTTATCAGAAATCTCCACCTTTCAGAGATTAAGACAAGGGGCCCAGAGACCACCCGGATCCGCCACCTTTGGCGGCTGGTAGATGGTCACCATAGGACAGTACTCCCCAAAGAAGGAAGTCTTCGAAAAAGTGCTCATTGCGGAGCCCCAGGTCAGGACCCTCTTCCGAGCCCCAACTCCCAGATTGCGAGCAGCATGATCGGTCGCGGGGGTATTAACCGACCCGAAGGCAAGAGCCTCACTCCGGTGAGCAGAAGATCCCCCGACAGTAGCAGGACGATCCTCACCCGAACTCCTCGTCTTATTGGCTGGAGCAGAAGTAGGATACACCTCAGCTGTAAACTTCTCTGAAAAAAATCAATAAAATGTGTAAACCCTAAATGTAAGTCAAAATGAGACAAGGGAAGCAACCGATAAAAACACCGGAAAGGAAAACGTGAATACGTCCATCCCTAACGTAAACACATAAACTTGAACCTAACTCACATCCGAATGGAGTCAGGTACCAGTAGGGGTGTCAAAACGGGTCATGGGTCGATCCATGGGTCGTGTCGGCCTTGGGTCGTGTCAGCGACCCCCTGACCCAAACACGACCCGTGTAATAGTATGGGTCAGTTTTTCAAACCCAAACCTGACCCGCGGGTTGTGGGTCAACCCACGGGTCAGACTGACCCGTAAGGGTTAGGTCAGACAGACCCGTTCGACCCTTATGACCTGCGGGTCAGTCTGACCCGTTCGACCCACCATTTCAATAAAAACCAGAATCAGATTAAGCCATAAAACACCATTTCTGTAAAATACAAACCATAACAAACAGATTTCATAATAGAACAAATACATTGGGATTGATTCAATCCAGAAGCTAATGATCAAACACAACACGTTCTTTACTCAAAATGAAGTCTACAGCCTCTTCCACTCTGTCCACAACCTGCACCATTAGAGTTCAATCGAAGACTTATTTAACCATAATATAGCAAATGTAATTATAGGGTTCATTTTGATGTTCATTAGATAGATTAACGAACTAAATAATAAAAATAGGGACTCACCATATCTGCAGGGAACACATCGTGGTTACCATTTTCTTTGAAAACACCGGTTCTAGTTAAGATGGAAAACCAGGGAATTCCTGCCTATATTACGGGCACAAATTACATCATTCTTAGACAAAATAATACATCTTAAAAAGTATCCTAGAGTAGTAGGACATTGGCAAGGCTGAGATGAACTTAACAAGCCAGAGCAAGGATGCCTCATTGGTAGGGTCGGCAATGACGAACAAAAACTTAGTAATGTTTGGAATCTGGATATGATACTTAATGATATAACATAATGAACTAGTAATCTGCAAGAATTATTTTCACTGGGCTGTGTCAGAAATCAAATTTGTGTTGTGCTATGCACTGCACACACATACATTCCATCAATACATCTATCTAGTTCCTAAAAGTAGATAGTACAGCAGAACTATTTATCTAAAACCAAACCAAACAGAATCTGAAACCAAACCAAACAGCAGAACATGAATGAACGGATGAACGAACAGAACTAAGGAAAACAACACCAAACGAACGATGAGGTACAGAAAATAAAACGAACAGATCGAACATGAACATCAAGGAAAACATCAAGGCAGAACGAAAAGAACCAAACGAACGATGACGTATAGAAGAACAGCAGAACGAACAGAACTAAAAAACAGTCGCAAGCCGCGATCTGACACGCAGAAAATCAGAAGCACTAAAACAAACGAACGAACAGAGTCGCAGCAGAGTAGAGGAGAGCCGCAGGTTTCAATTTGTTGCCGATGGAGAGGAGAGACACAGTTTCAATTTCTTTTCTTCGACTGCGCCTCCTCAATAGATTGGAGAGGTTGCTAGGGTTGGTTTCTCGTTCGCTTATTCTCTTCACAGCTGGCCAGATTATTATTGAATATAATATACACATGGGTCACGGGTTGACCCATGGGTCAAGTCTATTGACCCAAACCTGACCCGTGTTTTCACGGGTCATCCATGGGTCGTGTCAAATTGACCCGTGGGTCGAAAAATCTAACCCAAACACGACCCGTGGGCGGGTCACCCACGGGTTGGATCAATTTTTGACACCCCTAGGTACCAATTGCGTGAGACATATCTCGTAATAGCAACAAAAAACCTTCAAGTTCTCGCAAAGAGGACAGCGTAACTCATCATCAATCTGAGATGCATAGATGTAAACCTCTCCTTCCAGCGGGAAATATAGCCCTAGGCCAGGATACCTAGGTGTGTTTGCTTCTCCTAAGCCCGTCAAAGAAACCACATCCTTGAACTGAGCCGACAAGACTAAAATCATTGGGTTTAATATCTAAGAAAATATCATGGAAAGGCAATAACAAGACTAAAATAGCAAAAAAGAGGAAGATTTACCGCTCAAATGACAAAGAAAATACAAGAAAACTACATGTCGGGAAGAAGGTTGAAACATTGACCTCAAGCACAGCCACCACGATCGGTGCGACGACGTGGATCCCGGAGGTTGGTTTTCGCACAAAGACCTTCTGGTCTTGTGCCGGAATAGAGGAATCCCTGATAGAAAGAGGGGCATTGGAAGCTCTAAAGGAAGCCTTCTGCCCAGATGAAGAATGGATCGGGGAATGCTTAGAGGATGAACCCTTATCGGAAGTCTGATTATTGTTGTCGGCCATGGTCGTAAAAGAAAGAATTTTACCGTGGATGAAAAAGACTTAAGAAAAAGCTTGAAGAGAGGATGAAGACACAAAAAGGGACAGAAAAACACTTGAACTTTGACAATAAGAAATCTTGGGACGCGTAAAGTGCAAAGTGACAAAGGTTGACTTTTTATAGTCGAATTCGGGGAAATCGAACGGCTGTGTTTGAGAAACTCAGACAATGATTACACCCCTTTTGGGTAAAATCGAAGCAATGTCAAAACCTATAAAACCCTAGCCATGGTAGTTTTCGCCAAAGGAGTAATGAATGAGCATCCATAAACCTTGGCAACCAAAAGAGTTCGCCGAAAGGGTAAACGATCAACATTCCAAAACTCTGGGAACTAAAACCGTTCGCCAAAGGATACAGAGCATTCGAAGGAACAAAGATTAAACAAGGCATCAAATGTCCAATCGATAAGTCACTATCTGAAACCTTTCCGCACAACATCAAGCTCGACCCAAGAAACTTCACGCAAGCGTCGGGGCAAATGTTGGGTATCGATAGTGACGTCCCAATTTGGAACAAAGCCAATCAGGCTTTTCCGAGGCCTAATATCATTTCAGAGGGCTAAAACCCAAATCATTCAAGATTGGGTCGGCCTACCCTAAGGGTAAGCTGGAACCCATAAAGCGGTCCAGTGTCAAACCCAGTATCAAAGCGGTTGCCAAATTCCCTACTGGTCAGTAACAATCAAGGCCAAAGTCTCCCACTGTTCGTCATGGGAGCGACAACCAAGAGAGTCAAACCTCTTAACTCTGATCCAACACCGACACTGAATATACAACCACTATGTCTTGGATATCTCGGTCATATATTCTACAAAGATTACATAAGGCAAATGCAATTTTACGTGATAACCGTAATATCTGCTATCTTTATCTATAACGACACAATATTCACAGATATATTCGATTACCAAAAAATGTTTGGTCTTCCATCCCTATAAATACTCATGCTTTACATACGTTACATTACATTTTGAGTTCATACACACAATATACTCATTTAAGCATCAGAGTGGGACTCAGAGGAACCCCCTCTGTTGCGCTCCCATTCTTGCAGGTTTATCGGAGTTCCGACGAAAACTTGCGGTCATCAACTAATTGACATCCAAAACATTGTCAAATCAGCATCCAGTCAGCACCTGGGAGATCCTGTCCCACCAGTCTGCAAAATAGAATCTCTCTTATTCTAATTGATTACTATTCCGAGGGTTGGATCTAAGAATTAAGTCCAACAAATGTATTCGTACAAGCTTGATTTGAAACTTTGATGGTCTTACCTCAAGGAGGCGAATAATGTCTAACCATACAAATTACGAGTATTTGTTTCTTCTTAATATTGAAAAAATATATCTATTTTTTTTTTTGGAGGGAGGGGCAAAATAACTAAAGATATAATTTAAAAATAACTTAGTGTAGTTGATTTGCAATGCAATTTTGTTAGAAATAATTAAATGAAAAATAGAAGGCCTGGAAATATCCATTTACCTGGAGAGACACATAAAATATCCTGGCACCGTGGCATCTTGATACCACTCCACATGTGGGAAAAATGAATTCTAAGAAATTAAAATATTGGATAGACTTTTTTCAAAAAGTAACTGTATAAGAATTTTTTTTTGAAAAAGTATATATGTATAAAAAATATTTAGGAAAATGTTTATATGCGCATGTGGTAGTAGCGTTTTTGAAAAACGCTACTACCACCTGCGTTTTCATTTTTTTTTTAACGTTTTTTTTTAAAGTATCATAGTGTTCATGCGTCTCTACATCTTGCTGAGAGATATAATCATGGGTTGATTCATCTCATTATTCATAGGTCCAAATTCCTCTAGGCTAGTCTCACCAAATTCCTTGACTGATTCTCTAAAAATGTGAAGTTTAGATACTAACATGGTACAACAACCAAGGTCTTTCAAGCGAACTGATGCTTGTTCATTCTCTAGGCTAGTCTCACCAAATTCCTCAAGTAAACAATAAAGGAAGTTCGCTTGAAAGACCTTGTTTCTGATAGACCGTTGCTTCGGCGAGTGTCACTTCCACTCACTGCTTGGAAGAGAGCAACGATGGAGCTTGCATACTGAGATGAAGCAACGCATAGGGTTTTAATAATTTATGTTGCAGCATTGAACCTATGAATACTGAGATGAAGCAATGCATGATTATATCTCTCAGCAAGATGTAGAGATGTAGATCCGCATGATTAGATCTCGCGGATGTTGTTCAGAACAAGTTGGAAAATTTAGGACATGTAATATTTGCCTAGGAAACAAAGCTGTTTAACTTCTTATAACTTCCTTTCTTGTTTACTTGAGGAATTTGGTGAGACTAGCCTAGAGAATGAATAAGCATCAGTTCGCTTGAAAGACCTTGTTTCTGATAGACCGTTGTTTCAGCGAGTGTCACTTTCACTCACTGCTTGGAAGAGAGCAACGATGGAGCTTGCATACTGAGATGAAGCAACGCATAGGGTTTTAATAATTTATGTTGAAGCATTGAACCTATGAATACTGAGATGAAGCAACGCATGATTATATCTCTCAGCAAGATGTAGAGACGCATGATTAGATCTCTCAGCAAGATGTTGGAGCAATTATAGCGCGGTATATCAATGACAACAAACTGAATCACCCTACGAAGAAGAGAGTAGTTTGTGATGAAAGACTTCAATTTCTTTAGAAACAAAATTAAAAAAAATTCATTTTCCTTATTTGATAAGGTTACTTTTTGAAAAAGACTTTCTCCAAAGCCATTTACACTTTGATGAGTGTAAAAAAAAAAATGAAAAACGCAGGTGGTAGATCTGCGCACATGCACATTTTGCTAAATATTTATTTTATATATATACTTTTTCAAAAAATATTTCTGACATACATACTTTTTAAAATTTCTCAAACTTCCTATATAACCCTAAAAAATATGATAGTTTTTTTTTTAAGCATAAAGAAAATCAAAAGCATTTAAGAAATGGTTAAATACCAAGAAGCTACCTGAACTTTGGACGTTTTGCAACGAGCTACCCGAACTTTGAAAATTCAAAACGGGCTACTTCAACTTTTAAGAAAGTGCAAATAGTTACCTCCATCCAATTTTCCATCAACTGTTGACGGAAAGTCGTAGGAAAATCGTCGGAAATTGGACGGAGATAGTTATTTGCACCATCTTTAAAGTTGAGGTAGCTCGTTTTGAATTTTCAAAGTTCGGGTAGCTCGTTGCAAAACGTCCAAAGTTCAGGTAGCTTCTTGGTATTTAACCCTTTAAGAAAAGGATATAAATTATATAAATAATATTTTATTTTATTTCAATGATAGACAAATAATAAAAACATTCAAAGTTTATTTTATTAAAACCACATGCATAAACATCTTGAAATTTTCAGATAGTGTTTATTGTTAAACTATCTTTGATAATATATATTATTAACATTTGGTGAGAGATATAAAATTTTTCTTTGTGACAATTTTTTCATTTGAATATATTTTAAAAATTAAAAAATACATCATATTTAAAAAAAAAACAATATCACAGTTATACTCTTCGTAACTTTTTTATATATATTATAATTAAATTCTGATTAAATTGTGACTTAATTAATTTTCAATTGAATGGACTACTTAAATAATTTTGAATTGAATGGACTACAGAGTTTAGGATCTGAATCTCAAAAAAATATTCTTCCAGAAATGTGTCAAGAACTGTAATTTTAAATTTTTTTGTTTGTTTTTAAAAAAGAAATCAATCATCCCAATCGGATCTTTTGGAGGTATAAATATCTATACATGCTCTTCATCAGTTTTTTTTTTTTTTTTGGCCAAACTCTTCATCAGTTCATTACTTCATTCATTGTCTCCAACTGAAGATATATATGAAAGTCAATTGATTTAAAAATTATTTTTCTCTCAAAGTCAAACGTAATGGAGTTTATATCTCCATAGCATCAACTCTAGAGTAATTAATGATCTTTGTAAATAATTGAGGTTTCATAACGTTGACTTTCAAGCATTAATAGTCTCGCCGAATATAAATTTAAGAACCAGAAAATGAGGTGATTCTTTTGGCAATTAAAATTACGGTAAACTAAGACTTATTTTTAATGTTTGAGTTAAAATTGTTTTTTTTAATAATATTAAAAATTTTGATTTTGATTTTTTCCCTTTATATTTGGTTTTCAAATGAGTTTATCTCTTCTGTCGTTTTTTTTTATCTAAATTAAAAAAAAAAAAATTGAAAATTTGAAAATAATATAATATTTATAAAAATGTCACAATATTAAGTCTCGATTTGATATGGAATCAATTGAACAGTGACTATGGAGCTAGGCTCCGGTTCTTTACCAGGTCATCTCGTCGATGGGTGGTGGGTTCCTTGACCCCTCGACCGAGACTCTATTAAACATATAGTAAAGTTTTGAAATGTTAAATTGTGACATTCCTATAAGTATTTTGTTATTTTTGTAATTTTAAAATATATTATGTTAAGTTTAAACGGAAAATCTGACAGAATGGATAAAAATGATAACACATAGAATAATATTTTTTTTAAAAAATAAATTTAATAAGAAAAACTCGATTTCAACTAAATTATTAAAATTTATTGTCTATCATCTTCAATATTAAAAGTCAAGGTTAGTCTCTCCCATTTTCATTATACCAATTATACCCCTTATACCTCTACAATTTTCAATCATCATAACTCTATCAATAGTCAACTCTCACATTACAAACCATAGTTATCAGAACCGGACCGACCATCGAAATGGCGAGGGGGCCGGTTCACGGTTCGGCCGATCCAACCCGGTTCAACCCGGTTCAGTGTGCGGTTCACTGTTCACAAGTGGAAAAGTATTGAAAACTTAAAATGCATACATAGTCTCAAACACAAACATAATTACCTCAAACTACATAGTCTCTCACACACAAACTACATAGTTTCAATATCAAACACACATTACTCTCAATTCTCAAACACAATACACAATAGTAGTGAACCGGTTTAACCAATTGGGTTAAGCCGATTGGTTTGTGAATAACCCAAAACCGGAAACCAAAAAGAAAACGGCCGAAAAAAATAGAAAACTAAAAAAAAATCAACCAAAAAGTGAACCGGAAACCGCCCTTTTTTTTAAAAAAAACGTCCGGTTCAACTCGGTTCAAACACTGTTCATCTGTAAAACGGTCTTTTAACTGAACCAAACCGGACAGCAAACCGGACAGGGGTTCGGTTCCCAGTCGAACCGTCGGTTCGATCCGATTCTGATAACTATGTTACAAACATCTTCATACAATTATAATCATTACACCTCTATAATTATCATGCATCACAATTCTAACAATCATGACCATAAATGGAATCAATTGTTGTTACCTCAATTGTGAACTCGTCTAGAAGAGCTCGACAAATGGAACAATCGTTAACTCAGCCATAAGAGATTGGAGGAGTGGTGTAGATTCAAATATGCAGAGAACAGTGGAAGATAGGAAGGAATAGAGTGGAGTTGGGGAGTGGTGTAGGAGTCGACTACTAAATTAGAATTTCTAAGGTTTCTTATAAAAGTCGGGTCGGGTTGGTCCGATGCTAGTCAGATTTTTGGGGAAAAAGATTGAGACTGACCTTGAAAAAAATAATTTGCTCAGTCTCAACCTTAATCAAAACGGTCTTATCGGGAATTCAGTCCAACCAAACTTTTTATCACCCTAGTTAGTAGAGTGTCACTTTCCTTTCCCTTTATGGTATTATATTATTGCATTATCTCGCGTTATTATTAATGAAATATTCTTAAGTAAGACACTTTATACTCTATATATATATGCATAAAAAAATTAAAGTTCGATACACTCCGATTCATAATGATAGAGAAAATCAAGTGTTAAGATGTAAGTATGTGTAACAAGTTAAATTTGTGTAATTATCCTCACTATTTTTTAGTGCAATTAGTGGGATTTAAAGATATGTGTAACAGTTCCTACTTTTTTAAAAAACTCTATAATTGACCCTAAAGTTAACTTTTCCTAAACCAAATAAAATATAGAATATCATATTCCCACGTCAGACTTACCAATAAATCATTTCCTTGTTTTCCTCATGCAAAATGCTTTATTAATTAGAACAATTAAAGTGTTTCACGAGCACAATGAAGTGACAGGGTAACTAAAAGAAGAGATGATGATACCATAATTTTTTCAAAAAGTAATGTGCAATTTTTTTTTTAAAAAATAAGTAACAAAAAACAATATTTAGAAATCTGCATATAACCGCGTGAGTACCACATTATATTTTTTTTTACAAAATTCGTTACTCAAGGTAGCATACCTTTAAGTGGCGTTTTTTTTTTCTCATTGTTTTGACGACTTGATATTTAATTAAAAATAAAATTTTGTATCTATTAAAAAAATATATTATATAGATATTTTAATTGTGATTCAAATGATGCAAACAATTTTAAATCTGGACTTACAGATTGATTGTACGCTTTGCTGTAAGTTGAAATATGAAAGTTTGACTTAAAAAAAATATAACTCAGACTCTGTAAGTCCAAACTCACCGCGGTTAACGTAATTTATGTCGTAATTCAATTATCTACCTAGGGTAATTTTTTTGATTAGAAATATATTTATTTTTTTAACCTAACATTGTTTGTCCTATAATTTGACCAAAATAATAAAATGCATTGGGTGATAAATTTAATTATATATTTACTCAAAAAACAATAACATTACAGTGCGTAGATAATTTAATTACGAATTAAATGACACTAACTAGCCGTTAATATTTTATTTTTAGACTGACCATATAATATGATATGTAAAAAAACTGTATATACGTATATAGACACAGTATATACAATAATTTTACTGTATACATAGTGATTTTACTTTTTCTATATACGTATTCAAGTATTTAATGTCTAAACTGTTATTTACAACTATCATGACGGACTATTGAAAATTATTTTTTGGATTTTAATTAATTTTCTTACCTTTTATTTCTAGAAATTAGTGATTTGGTAGTTATTAAATTATATATTTGTGGGAAAAGTGAATTAATTAATGGATAATTTAAAAGTTTATCATTTTACCTTGCATGACTCAATCTCTAAATAGCCGTCAAATAATATCTATCCGATGAAATAAATGTTTTGCCGTAAAACTCCGAATTTCGGTTGCCACATTTTGTCGGATTGGCACGTAACGAACCAACAACATTCTAGAGATTTAAGGTTTAAGTGGAATGTAAACAAAAGTTTAGGATAAAACAGCATAGGATTACGTACTTTGAGGGTCAATTTAGCCATATCTCAAAAGTTTTCAAGTTAAAGCCACAAGATTAGTAAGGGTCCAAGAACCTGAAATGAAAGAAGCTTTACCCTCACAGTTGAAGAAAGAAAGACGCTATTAAATTGCTACAAGTCCGACGAAACCAGACTCCTCTCTCTCTCTCTCTCACACTCATATTATCTTTCTTGCGGCTGGCATTGTCCTGTACTCCTTGGCATGATCCCTGACGCTCCCTGTTCTTGAGGGGGAGAAACATGATCCTGTCAGATACTGATACATGAAGAAATGTGTATGTATTCTTCTTTCAAATCTGTTACAAAACAAACATCTCAATAATGCAACTGTCAGTGATAGAGAGAGGGACACTGGTTACTGTTTCTGTTTGCGTCGTGCTGGAATCAGATAGACAGCCCATCAAAACAGAAGAATCACCCATCCATCATCTCTGTTTCGTTTCGTGGATGTTAAGGTTTCTGTCCGATTTACTTCCCAAAATCCAAACTTGTCATGTTTCAAACTTAGCAAACGGTGGAAAGTTTGCTGGAATTTCCTCTTACCATTTTCCCATACCGTTCACGAGACTTGTCTCCAAACGGATTAGTTTATGCATATTGGTTGTGTTTTTCTTGAATTTAATATTAGGAATTATTGAAGCGTGCTATTTATTATTATTGTTGTTGTTATTACCTATTTCAATCGAATGGAGGGGTAGATATAGATTGCTTCATTCGGCTCGTCATTTCCTTTTTGATGCAGTAGCGAGTGAGTTGGGATCTCTTTTCTTTTGTGATTTTCTCAGGAAAGTAATGGAAACGGCAGAAATACCGAAGATGGTGACAATTGCTGCGTTGGTATATATATTACTTGTGCATTTTCACTCCAAATTCTGCACAACTGTTCTATAGGATCTTTTTCTTCAAGTTCTTGTTCAAAGTTGTAATTTTTCTGGGTTCTGCTTAGGCTGGTGGATTAGAAGAGAAGATTGAGAGAATGGGTAGTCAGAGAATTACGGTTTCGGATCATATGAACCGGTTGCCGTCCACAGATAAGTCGAAGAATTTCGTCATCGACATGGAGAGCTTTGCTGCTAAAGATGTTCCTCCATATTCTAGAATCACTGTGAGTTCTTCAATTCTTGATTATTATTTATTTAATTAATTTCCATTATC
The DNA here is from genome assembly GCA_946814005.1 of Chamaenerion angustifolium. Taxonomy (NCBI): domain Eukaryota; kingdom Viridiplantae; phylum Streptophyta; class Magnoliopsida; order Myrtales; family Onagraceae; genus Chamaenerion; species Chamaenerion angustifolium. The sequence continues at coordinate 4,554,226 of OX328277.1, read as the reverse complement.
GTATCCTTTTCGTGCGCCGTTCAAGAAACCATATCTTGATTGTCGATCCTTGAAGTTGAAATGCCACTGGACAAAGATGGTACAACGACAACGATGTAATAAATGCTGATTTTTGGTCGTAAATGTTCATGAAAAATGCTTTAAGACCAGAAATTTGAATGCTTTTAATATATATATATCCTTAAATTGAAACTGATTTAGTTCAAGAACAACAATAGCTACTGTTGTTTAGACATTATTATTGAATTTTGATAAATATGTTGCAGAAGAGCCTTTCGAAGAAATGGTCACACCGAAGTAGCGATGAGAAAACAACCCCTAATGGCAATACTAATGAGAAGAAGAACGAAAAGGACCCGATTCTGCCCTCACCATCACCTAGAGGTACCACTTATCCTCGATTTCTTCCTCCATAAATGCAGCAGGTTAAATCTGGAAAATATCATGATTCTTTGACACTGCCACTGTTTTTACTGTGCCAAATCCAAGACTGCAGATGATTCTGAACTGTTTTGTCGATTGAGGTGCCAAATACATTGAACCCAGTTGAAGAAAGATCCAAGATATTATAATTGTACCAACCGGGTGGTTTTGTTATTATTTGAAGAAGCTTTAATTTTTAGTTTTGATTCGAAATTCTTTAAGCTTGTCCATCCATTTGATGATGGTGATTGTCAAAATTATGGTGTCCTGCATTAATTTAGATGCCCAAGAGACACTGGAAATTACAATTTCATTGGGGAAGACAATGAAAGGGATTAGGTACTGATATTAGTTGTATTATATTGCAGCATCATTGTCGTGGGGTCACTAATCAATACAATAACAAACCAGTGGTTAGGTTAAGCAATGGTTGGGAAGTAGATGATGACTTAGGAGCATGGTAAAGTCATAGATACCGCAAAAATGTTTCCAACGGTAAAGAGATAGATAACAACAAAGATCGAGAATTATCGGCGACTCACACTTATTAAATACAAAGTATGACTCTCTACTGTTATTTTCAACTGCTAATTGTCTCTTAAAATTTTGTTCTTTCAAATTGTTTTATAGCCTGTGGACAAGGTGTGGCAACAGTGCCTGAGAAATCCATCGTGGGAACGACACTGGATCAACATTGCAGCAGTCAGCAAGCTCATCATCAGATCACGATTACAACCCTAAACCCAACCACAAACACAGAAACCATAAGGGAGAGCAGATATGCTCGTAGGAACAGTTTTCGACGATCGTCTTCATCTTCATCATCCTGGGTTCTTGATCCCAAAAGGGTTCTCTTCGTCTTTGCTTCTCTGTAAGTATTCTTCAACTGTTAGCGGAGTGCAAATCTAGATATAACGTCAGCTTTGGTCATGCTTACAAATACGTACGAAACCTTCATGATTGATTATACAGTTTAGCTCAAATTGGTATGTTGGTTTCTCCTTCCGTTTTGAACAGATCAAGCATCGGAACGATTTTGCTGATCTATTTCACGCTAGCGATCGGGGGTACTGTTCTTGATTTGGAGCAGTGATGAATGAGTGTAGTTGGTAAGTCTGTAGTTGGAGTAAATTATACGATACGTAGGTGATGAGTTCACTGTAGTGTATGGTGGAACCAACTCCTCTGTTTTTAGTTTTTACCTTAAAAGGTATAGTGAGGTGAAGAGTAGATAATAAAGAGGACCTAGAGAAGACCTTCCATTGATGTGGAAATTGGAATGTTGTTAGATGGAGACAAGAACAGAACACAACATGACAAAGACAAAGAACCCTCTTCTGTTTCAATCCACACAAGGTGGTGTGGTTCTGCTTTTTGTAATGTCGGTCTCGTTTGGTGCCTTTACTTTACACAGATAAGCTTCAGTAGATGAAGAAAGAAGGAAGGAGGATTCGTTGCCTTTGGGGGTAAAAGTGAAGTGACTATTGTGCCCCTTTCGGCTATTTCTGTGTTTCTTTCATAGCCGACCATCAGTTTTGAATGTTTTGGATCCACATAAGTTGATATTATGGATGATCTTGGACCGGTTTAGTATAGCTTTTTTAAATATTAAAAAAAAGCCTGAAATTTCAGGAATAAGATTTTCAGAAATAAAATTGAGTTTATTATATAAAAAAAGATATATATATATAATGCTCATTTAAGAATTATTATTTTCCCTTAAAGTCGCTTTCTCAATTCATCTTCTATAGGGCGACGCCTAACTTGTTGGAAGAAATCCTTCCTGTATAGACGTCGCCTTAAGTTATTCCTTCGTAACTGTCTTCCACGTGTTCATCATGCAGGACCGTTTTTATCGATAATTCAAAATTCAAATTTTGAATTTAAGCGGGATCTTCTAGAAGCCTTGAGAAACGAAGAGACATTTTTTGATTGGAGGGTAAAATAGTAATTTCAACTTTAATAACCGTTCGCCTTTTGTGTTTGTAGGGGTATGTCCGTAATTTCATAACTTATGAAACGGTTCGACTTCCTTTAAACCTCTATAAATACCTCCACCCCTCCTTTATTTAATACTTTTACTTCTTTTGAGCTTTCCCTCTCTAGAAAATCCTCTGTATTCTCTCTAGAATTCCAACCAAACTCCGGTCACTTTTTCTGATCGCCTTTTCGTTACCGATCGCCTTCTCCATTTCAGATCGCCTTTTTCATCATAGCTCGGTATTTTCCTCTCGCCCTTAACGCCCATCACCTCCGCGCCATTCGATCATATAGAAGAATGGCGTCCGACTTTGATATTGGTAATCACATCTTCCTTCCCTCGCCCTTTCTAGATCTCAAACCTAACCTTCTCACCTTCTCACCTTCTCATCTTTCGAACAGTCGGTGGTTGAGGCTAGCTTGAGCGACGCTCAAGCCCCCAGGTATCCCATCCCTGATGATGCGGATCCTGAAAATCCTCATCCCATTTGTCATCCTAGGGAAGGCGAAGATATCATTTTCCCTCATCAAATTGATACGGGATTAAGATTTCCCTATTGCCCTCCCCTAGTCGAATTGTGTCGCCATTATGGCATTTCTCCCACCCAACTTTCTCCAAATGGTATTCGCACCTGAATAGGGTTCCGAGTTCTTTGTTTTCGCCGTGGGTGGGATTACTCTTTAAATATTTTCCGTAGTTTTTATCGACTTGAAGGCAATCGATTAGGCGTGTGCATTTTTACAACTAGGGCGACGCCTCCTTTCAAAGATTGGACTTGGGATTCTTCTCGTCCCTTAGTCACGGGTTTTAAATCCCGTAATAGCAATTGGAAGAACGCCTACTTCTTTTTCCAAGGGGGCGTTCCCTGGTGTCGTCCAAGGCCGGCAAAGATCTTGCTCCAGGCGTTGAGGAACTTTCCTCAGCCGACATGAACGCCTTGGCGACCATTTATTTAGATCATCAAGGAGGGTGCGCGCAAATAATCTCTAAAGAGATCAGCGAGTCTGACTTAGAGGATGCTGGCGTCTCCCTTGTAGATCTGCCTTTATTTTCGGTAAATAACCTTTCTTTTATTATTTTCTTGCAGATAAGAATTTTGCACTTTTTTCTCACCTTGTAACGCTTGTTCAGAAAAGGCGTCAAAGGTGAATAAGATCAAGGAGAAAAAGGCCAAGGAGCCCAAAGGCGACGCTCCCGAGGCTTCCAAAAAACGCAAAGGCCATCATTCCTCCAAGGGCCAGAAAAAGGCGAATCCTATGGAGGATTCTCTGGATCCTCTTAAGGCTCCAGCTGAGCTGTTCAGCGACAACACTAATGAAGCCGTCAAGGCTTTTAAAGGTGCGATTCCTAAGTCTTACTGGGTTAATAACATCGTCACCAGTAATAGGAATAATGTTTTATTCACAAAAAAGTGGGGTCCCCCAATCTTGGCCTAAGGCAGCATCATGTGGACCTACACCGAATATCATACTGGCGTCCTTAAGAAGGGACCATTTGACCATTCCTTTGATCCGACAGGAGCGACGCCTGCTGAGTCTTCAAAATCGAAGACACCAACCCCCACACGCAATCCTCCTTTAGAGTCGCAGGAGGTGATCTTGGTCGACAACCTTCCTGATGTCGAAGGCTTGCCATCACTTCCCCCTCCTTCATCAGATCGCCAACGCCTTGACGGTCCTCCTCCTTTCCAGGGTCCCATCTTCAATTTAAGGCGAGAGCTGCTGGGTAACGTCCACTCGCCAAATCCTCAAGCGCCATGGGAGCCCTGGACCACTCTCAAGGAAACATCCCTGATGGCTGGTCACTCCAGCCTTGATCCCAACCTCAGCCTTCACCTTTTATCAGGCTCCTGCCCCCTGCTGATAGAGGGCCCTTAAGCCTGGAAACTGAAGCTGCAGAGGGATTGCTTCGCCATTCCCTTTCCTTAATACAGAGTCAGGTATGCGCCTTTTTTCATACTTTTCTTCCTTTAATACTTGCATTTTTCTAACCTTCATTTTTTATTTCTTAGGTCATTCCTGCTGCTCTGAAAATGGGCGCCACCATCCTGGGCTTAACCGAGGAAAGGGAGCGCAATAAATCCATCCTTCGCAAGGCTGAACAGGAGAAGTTCGAGCTTGAGAAGCTACAGCGACGCCTCGCCATTTCTGAAGCAGCTCAAAAGGAAATGGAAGCTGACCTTGTCAATAAGGAACAACTCACCACACAATTGAGGGATACTCAAAAAAGAGAGAACGCCCTGAAGGTCTCACTTCTGAAGACTCAGAAGGAACTCTCTCATTTCAAAGCTGAGGCATCGACTTCACGGAAAGAGACTGAGGACGCCAAGAAAGAAACTGAACAAGCTCTTAAAGAGGCGTCTCAGTCAGCTCAAGAGGTAGAACACCTCAAAACTGAACTTCCCAAGCGATTGGAGGAAGCAGTAAAGTCTTTCTGTTCCAGTCCTGAGTTCGCCAAAGCTGTTGCTGAGTGGAATCGCACAGGCGTGTTGATCATCTTCAAGAAGGCGGCCAAAGATATCCATAAGGTCGACCCCAACTTTCCTTTGGACAAGTTGGACTTTTTGAAGGGTTAGAGAATGAAGAGGAGTCTGAGGATGACATCACCTCTTCTGGGGAATCAGCTCTTATAGAGCCGCCTCTTGAATCAGTGCCTAATGACACAAATCCTGAGGCGCCTGTTGTCAATGTTTCTCCCAATCAAACACCCCCAGCCATTTCATAAATTTTTGTAACTTTGATCTTTTTTCCTCTTGTAAAGACTTATGGCAACGCCTCGCCGTTGCTATTATGAAATTTTCTTTCCATATATGTCTATTTTTTCATACTTAGCTTTATTTCAGACAAAGTATGAATGTTTCTTAAGTTATCATACTTGTTATTTTTAACAAGTCTTATTTCATTATCCAAACTTAAGCAAACGCCAATAAGCTTTATGAAGCAGCGCCGATATGTACAGTCTTAAGACATTGCCTTTTATTTCGAACATAAGCAATCGCCACTAAATTGATTTTAAACAATCACCATTGATTAAGACATCGCCATTAAATTGCTAATAAGCAATTGCCATTTTAAGTAATCGCCATTAACTCAACCTTAAACAATCGCCATTGAATCCAATTTAAGCAATCGTCATTAGTTCATACTTAAGCAATCACCATTAAATCTAATTTAAGCAATCACCATTAATTCAAACTTAAGCAATTACCATCGATTCGAACATAAGACATCAATATAACTTTAAACATAAGATTTCGCCATTACGAATAAAATCACTTCGACATTAATAGTCATTCATACAATCTACGCCACTTTTAAGCATAAATTTTTTTCAAATGCTCTGCATTAAAAGTATTCTTCAACACTTTTCCCTCCAGGTCTTCTAATACATATGCATTTGGATTAGGAATGGCAATGACCTTGTAGGGTCCTTCTCACTTTGGTGACAACTTATTTACTCTATCTTGATGTGAGAATTCATGTCTTCGCCATACCCTCTCCCCCACAAAAAATTGGCGAGATGAAACTTTTCTATTATAGTATCTCGCCGTAGCTAATCGCATACGCCCCTGAATTTCTTCTGAAGCCCATCGCTTTTCATCAATCATTTCCAATTCGAAACGCCTTTGGTCCTCATTGTTCAGGGCATCATAATGTTTTACCCTATGTGATTCGACTGCTATTTCTGTTGGAGCAACCGCCTCAGGCCCGTATACCAATCCAAAAGGCGTTTCTCCAGTCGCCTTTTTTTGGTGTTGTTCTCAACGCCCATAAGACATTTTCTAGTTGTTCCGTCCACTTTCCTCCCAAAGCGTCTAGTCTCTTCTTCAAACCATTCAAGACAGTTTTATTCGCTGCCTCCACCTGTCCATTGACCTGCGCATGTTTAACTGAAGCATGCCTATGGTCAATTTTCAACTCTTCACAAAACCATTTCAATTCCTTTCCAGCAAATTGCGGGCCATTGTCACTAACCAACACATTTGGGATTCCATATTGAGACACAATTCTCGATTTAATGAACTTAATAACTTGAAATTCAGTAGTTGATGATAACGCATTTGCTTCAATCCACTTTGAAAAATAATCAACTGCCACTATTATATAGGTGCGTTGCTTGGATCTTGGTAATGGTCCCACCAAGTCGATTCCCCACTGTGCAAATGGCCATGCTGCACATACGCTACTAAGGTTTGCTGGTGGACGCATTATTTTAGGGATGTACTTTTGGCATGATTCGTATTTCATAACCAAAGCAGTCGCCTCTTGATTCATTGTAGGCCAATAATATCCTTGGTTTAGAATTTTTCTCACAATTGACCTCGCACCTTCATGACAGGCTGCATATCCCTCATGTACCTCCCTTAAAATGGTAATGGTTTCTGGATGAGCGACGCATCTAAGATAGGGCGTGGAGAAACCCTTCTTATAAAGTAAACCATCAATTATTCGAAAGCTAGGTGCTAATCAAATAATCTTTTTAGAATGTGCTTCATCTGTAGGGAGTTCTCCTGATTCTAAATATGCTTTAATAGGCGTCGCCCAATCCACAGTAACATTTATGTTTGCACAATAAATGCTCACACAACTTCCATGATTGGTTTCTATAAAGTGCACCTGTTTGGGCGTCGCTTGCCAAGCATATTTGCTTAAAGCATCAGATTCTTGATTCGCTCCTCGAGGAATAGCTTCAATTTTGAAATTGTTTGAATCCTGCTACTAATGCCATAGCCTCTTTCCAATACAACTTCATTTTTTCATCCTTAGCCATATACTCCTCTTTAATTTGATTCACCACCAATTGTGAATCACAATATACATGTAGGGAGGCAACGCCTAATCCTTTAGCTAACCTCAATCCTGTAACCAGAGCCTCATACTCCACCTCATTATTTGTAGCTTTGAAAGTGAGAACTAGAGCGTATCTCAATGGTGTTCCTCCATCTGGTGGCGTGAACACTAGTCCTGCCCCCGAGCCTTCGACTGATGAGGATTCATCCGTATAAAGTATCCAATGATTTTCTTCCTTTTCTTTTTCTTTAGGCGTCGCCGACTAAGGACATGTGGATTCTACAATGAAATCCGTCAATGCTTGACCTTTAATGGCGTTTCTAGGAGCAAATTTGATTCTAAATTCGCTTAATTCGATAGCCCATTTGACCATTCTCCCTGAAGCATCTGGTTTTTGCAGAAAATGATTTAACGGCTGGTTTGTTAAAACTATAATTTCATGTTCATGGAAATAAGGGCGTAGCTTCCTTGCCGATACTACCAACGCATAAAGATACTTCTCAACCTCCAAATAGTTTTTTTTTTCAGATTTGGCAAGCACTTTTGATACATAATACACTGGCACCTGGCCTTTTCCTACTTCTTTGACCAACATCGAACTTATAGCAACCGGTGTGATACTTAAATATAAGGAAAGAGCGTCGCCCTTGGAAGGTTTTGCCAATGGTGGAAGCGTCTTGAGGTGCTTCTTCAAATCCTGAAAAGTCTGCTCACATTCAAACTTCTTATTAGCCCTGAACACCTGGAAAAAGGGAAGTGACTTGTCGCCTGCTTTTGCTAGGAAACGACTGAGCGCCGCTAGCCTTCCATTTAAGCTATGTACTTCCTTATGGCAAGTCAGACTTATCATAGCCTCAATAGCCTCCAGTTGTTTAGGATTGACCTCTATCCCCCTTTGGCTCACCATGTACCCCATAAATTTGCTGGGTTCAAGCGGACTTGATGAAGACGCATCCTTTCAAATGTTTTCCTCAGGTCTTCAACATGATCAACACTCTTTATGGATTTTACCAGCATGTCATCCATATAGGCTTCCATGGTGACGCCTATCATGCCATCAAAAAGCTTGCTGATCATTCTTTGATAGGTATCTCCTGCATTCAACAAATCAAAAGGCATCACCGTGTAATGATATATATCACTATCCGCATAAAAAGCCGTATGTTGAGCGTCACCATCTTCCATTTGTATCTGGTTATAACCAGAGTACGCATCCATAAAGCTGAGCAATTCATGACCTGAAGTGGCGTCGACCAATTGATCTATCCTTGGCAAAGGATAAGAGTCCTTTGGGCACGCCTTATTCAAATCGCGATAGTCGATGCACATCCTCTACTTCCCATTGTTTTTCTTGACCAACACCGGGTTGGCCACCCAGGTTTGAAACCTGATTTCCTTCACAAATTGTGCCTCTATTAGCTTTCCCACCTCTTGCTTGATGGCGACCGCCTTTTCTTCACCAACAGGGCGTCGCTTTTGGGCAATAGGCCTGACCTTCAAATCCAAATTGAGATCATGGGCGATGACATCCTTGCTGATGCCTGGCATATCGCTAGGTTTCCAAGCGAATAACTCTTTGAACTCAATGAGAAACATCGAAAGAGCGACATACTCTTCTTCTCTAAGTGTCGCTCCAATTTGTACTTCCTTTCCTACGCCATCGAATTCCACTTTATTCAACCCCTCAACGGACTGAGGACGACTTATTTCCTCCTTAGGATCCTCCTCTATCGGAATCGCCAAGGATTCTTTTTTCTTGACATGGCGACGCGTTGCCTGGACATAACAACTTCGCGCCGCAGGCTGATCCCCCTTAACAATTCCTACACCATGGGGTGTAGGAAATCTCAGCAACTGGTGATATGTGGAATGTACCATTTTGTTTGGGTTTAGTGTCGAACGCCCCAAAATGGCTATGTAAGATGCAGACGCATCCACAACAATGAAAGTAATATCGAAGTTTAATGTCTTCCACCCTTCGCCCAAGCTAACTGGCAAAGTCATAGCTCCTACTGGGTAGGTAGGTAGTATGCGAGGTGAAGCCCATCAATGGAAAATTGACTTTTTTCAAGTCCTTTTCCTTTCTCCCCATCCTTTTGTAGGCGTCCAAAAATAGTATATCAGTTGAACTCCCCGAATCCACCAATACTCTCTTCATGTTGAACCTGTCGACGCCCATTGTGATCACCAAGGTGTCATCATGCAGGGAAGTGACATGTCCTATTTCTTTTTCTGAGAAAGAAATGATCACTTCCTCTTCTTCCCTAGGGCGTTTCCCTAGCTTAGAGGTTCCTAACATTTGAGAGGCATATCCCTCTCTTGCTGCACATGTTTCTCCCCCTGAGGTGAAACCTCCGCTTATCATGTTTAAGTCTTCTTGCCTGCTGGGTCCTGCTCCATTTTGTACATTCTTAGGCGACACCTTCCTCGGACTCCTACTCCTCTGGCGTCGGGCCAAGAAATTTTTCAAGTGCCCCTGCTGGATCAACCTCTCAATATCATTCTTCAAGATATGAAAGTCATCTGTGTGGTGACCTTTACATCGATGATATCTGCAATACTGGTTAGGATTACTTCCAATAACCGTATCAGGCTTTCGAGGTGGTGGAGGTGTTGCCCAAATTTTCTTCTCCATCTCTGTCAAAATAATGGAGATTTCCCTATTTAAGGGAGTGTAACTTTGAAAAGTTTCTCTTGGAGGTCGAGGTCCGAACGAGCGACGCCTATCATCATGTCTTCGGTCATCCTGTGCTGACTTTAAGAGGCGTTGCTATGGTTTTTACCCTTCCGCATTATCATTTTTGAACGCCTATTTGCTGACCTTCCTTCCTTCCCGTGCAATCTCCAAGTCTATGTAAGACTTGACTCTATCAGCCATTTCTTCAACGGTGTTGACTGGTATAACGCTCAAGCTATCGTACAGAGTTGAACCCTTTGGGCCCAATCCCCTTATAATGGCGCGAATGGTCTCCCCCTCCGTGATGGTTTGGTTGATTCCAGCTAGTTCTCTGTTAAATCGAGAATAAAAGTCGCTCAAACTTTCCTCCCCTTTTTGCCTGATATGATCGAGCGTTCCTACACTTTTTAGTTGGCGACGCCATCCCATGTATTGCACGATGAACTTGTCCTTCAACTCCCCCCATGACTTTATTGATGCCTTAGGGAGATTGAAGAACCAATGTGCATGAACATCCCCCAAGGTGGCCGAAAAGAGCAATGCTAGATGCATCTCCTCACTTGTCCTTCCCAACAAAGAATTTTCATGCCTTTGTATTAGGAAGACATGATCACTATCTCTATTATATGTATCTATCCGAAAAGTCGGTTGCACATGAGTTGGTAGTGCAACTGACAATATCTCTGGAGTGAACGGATGCGTCGACCTATCTCGTAGGTGAGGCATGGTTCGATTCTTTTGTTACTTTAGCGTTTGAGCGATAAGCTCTTTAACCTTCTCTTAAGTCAATGTCCCCGGAGTAGGAGCTGTTGTTACAATAGCGCCTGCCGCGACAGCACTTGTAGGAGGAAATACTTCTGGTGGATTTCCTGGTGCGTCTCGTGGCCTTGATGTAGCTTCATGCGCTGCCTGAGCGCTCGTTCTTTGAGCTGCACGAGCAGCTTCCCTTTGGTCCATTCTGTCCAAAAGCTCGCCGAGAGACATTATGAACGTTGGTGTCAATATAAACTCTGTAGCTACTTCCACACGACGAGGCGGCGCCCTTACCACTGACGAGTCTATACGAGACAACGCAGGTCTTGGTATGTCATTATCGTATCTTTGCTCCTCAGGAACTGCTTGTTCCTCAAGAACACCTTATTCTTGAGCAGATCGAGGCGGCACCATTTGTACTGGTATGTACGATGTCTGTCCCAAATGCTGCTGCAAGTTTTGGAGTGAATCCTCATCATTCACTTCCCGAATGGTCTTTTCTCGTGTTGCAGGTGGAACCATGGCTGACTTTTGTTCAAGGGTTCCCACAGACGGCGCCAATGTGTTGGATCACATACACCATATTCTCCTTCCAAGTGTTTGCTCCGTAGACCTGCACAAAGGAAAGCCCGGGATGTTCCGTTCTTTCCCCTCCGATGACAAAGTAAGTCGTAGGTTCGTTTGTAATATTTGTGTGTAAGGTTCTGGTATCAGAGAATAATTACCATCTAATGAAGGTGATACTGAACTATTTATAACATTTCATACATGTAACCATAGTTGAGTCAAAGCTTACCCTAGTCATCCTTGTTGTCCTCAGGCGAGCTGACCCTAGTTACTTTACCGAATATTCTCTTGTAGTGGCTACTCCACTGTAGGCTATCCTTTATATTTGTTTAATCATAGGCGTGCTAAAAGCAGCCGGCCTAAGTCATAGGAGTGCAGGCGCACCATCTGAGGTGGTCAGTGAATGCGGTGTCACGCACTAAAACTGTCTGACATTCCCTTTTGGCGCATCCATTAAGGGCGACGCCTTAACGGGCCTACCATCAAGGGTAACGCCTTCATGGGGTGTCATAGGCGACGCCTCTACATAATCAAGTCTTAAAGAGATGAAGTCCAAAATGCTTATTGGGCCAAATGTTAATCATAGCCCAGTTCAATATTTATAACCCATCAAATATGAAGAAAAAAAATAATTAATTAGATTTTTTAATTTCATATTTTCAATAAAAAATATTATATTAAGAAAAGATTTTCTCAAGTAATATAGTTTTTTTTTCAATATGGACTAATCATGTGTTGTCACGTCAATTTTCGTCTAAATTTGACGAAAAATAGACAGTAGTAGCATTTTGCTGCAACACAGAAAGTATATATAGCAAAACAATATTCGGGTAGCATGAGCTAAGTTCAAGTGGTAAATGATTTGAAAATCTGAGTCTGAGATCGAGCTAGACCTGACAAAAAACTCGTTCGACTAATTTTGATCTTAAACTCAGGATGAACCATTCAAAACAATTTATAATAAGTTTTTCACTCTAATATGTTTTTTTTTTCTCCATCCTAATCGATACTAGGAGTGTACAAGTAGAAATAGATGTAAAAATTCGTTCATTCTTATAAAGGATTACATGACTTTCTTTGTAATATAACGAGACTTGCGACAATGAGACGTATTATCATGACCGTTAATATCATACATACAAATTACTAGAGTTTGATGATGTTGCATCTTAGGTTCTTAAAGAGATTAGTAATGCAAAAATGACCACACAAGAGAATCTCTCTTACATAGGCTTGTTCATGATACGATTTTGACCTCAAATCGGTTTTGAACTAGAATTGTTTAAAGAAAGTCAGTATTTTTTTGGCTCACTAAAAAAAATAATTTATTCAACACAAAAAATAGTCTGGTGAGAATCTATTTGAACTGATTTTATTTTTTTAATTAAAAAATTAGTTTTGGTCCATACCAAAAGTTGGACTAGACTGGTCCAAAAGTAGAATCGATCCGAAGGGAGTGAGTACGTGACTGGATAAAGGGAGGGAGTGGAACGAAAATGAGACTCTTTGTAACATTAGGTCAATTTGAGGATTGACCGGTTCAAAAAATATATGGGATTAAAACGGTATGATTTGAATTTAAGTATAAACTAGTATAAAAACAAGTTGGTTCGAATCGATCCAGAACTGAATTAAACACACATTTTTAACTTGGTGACTTTAGCCTTAAAAAATAGTTTGGTTTTGAAACTAATTTGGTTGAACCGAGTCTATCAGACCAGATTTGATTCAGTTCGGCTGAATCAATTTTTTTGAACAAAACTAGTCTTACATAAGTGTTTTTTTTTTGTTTGTTACAACCCTTACATAAGAGATAATTATTGTTAATTTGTACTCCTTTTTATATAACTGAATTGTTGTGATCGTTTTTGCGATATAATTGTAGTTAATATATTTTTTTCAATAATCAAACATTCTAATACTTTGTACATGTTTTCTTAACGGTAAATTTTAAGAATTTTTCAGCTACACTAGATTCTGTCATGCGCTACGCGCGTACACGTTGTCGTCGTTTGTCTTGCATGAATTGTTAGGAGGACATGATCGATTCGACTTATAGGATAGTACAAGAATTAAACACTTGATTAAAAATATTATTTAAATTGTAAAACTAAACTTAAATAACTTAATATAATGAAATATAATTAATTTCGTTTTAAATATTTTTAAGAAATTGCTCCTGGAGCAAAAAAAAAACTACTAAAGAGACTCTTGGTTGCTCGAGAAATTTCTTAAAAGTATTAAAAACAAAAATAATTTTATTTCATTATATTATGTAATTTAAGTTTAGTTTTACAATTCAAATAATATTTTTAATCAAGTATTTAATTATTGTACTATCCTAGGAGTCGAGTCGATCATGTCCTCCTAACAATTCATTCAAAACAAACGATGACAACGTGCACGCGCGTAGCGCGTGCTGGAGTTTAGTATAACCATTAGGAAAATACACTTAAATGGATTCTAAAACTTCCATTTTAATTTTGTTTTAGATTGTATATGAAATTTTTTCTATAACTATTCATTGAGTGAATGAAAATTTACTCTTAGAGAACAATATAGATATATAAGCAATATGATTAGTAGTAAATTGAAAAAGTATACTCAAATTATACAATTAAAGAAAATTAAGATGTATATCTTCCTCCTAACTAACTATAACAAAATTGGACAGTTAATTAATATAGTTAAATGGAAAGAATATAATCAAATATAATTAAAGGAAATTACGATGCACATTTTCGCCATTTACTATAACAAAATTGAACAATTAATTTATAAACCTAACAAAATATTTTGTAGACTCCGTTCGAGTATATATATTGATAATTCTTTTGAAAACCGATTTGGTTTGGTGGTTTGGACCGACCCTCTTCCTTCTCGTACGGTTTGCTAATGGTATTAAAATCCCCAATGACTAGCCACTTGTTTGTTCGTCCAGCTCCGATCCCCCGTAAGGTGGACCAGTTTTCCTCTCTTCTTCGCTCGTCCGTATCGGCATAGACCCATATTATGTAGCTCGGATCTTGTTGTTGAGCCATGGTCACCTCGCAATCGATGATGTTGTGGTTCTCATAGAGGATCGTGACCCTCGTGTCGTCATCCCACCAAAGTGCAAGTTCTCCCGATGCACCCCTTGGGCTTACGTATTTAGTATATCTCATTCTCACTCTAGATCTAATCGTCTCGCAATAGGTATCCCCATTCTTTGTTTCCATGAGAAAGATGATGTTCGGGTGATACCTCCGGGTGAGGTCTTTTAGGTGTTGGATTGTCAAGGTAGACCTCAAACCTTGACAATTCCATGCGAGTAGACTCATTGGGGCCGTGTGGCTGTTCCGGGACAGCCACCACAACCCGTTATTTCCATACTTGCTTCAGTACTTCCATCTGCCTCAACATTCTGGTTCGTCTCCCGCCTGATCCGAGCCAGTTTGGTTATCTTCTTCGGGCTCACCTTCTTCCTACCCTTCGGTCGACCCATCTCCACCCCTTGATTAGCCACTTCTGGTTCGACCCTCATGCGCTTTGAGTGGTGCATGTCCTTCTCCTCCTCTGTGTGCATCCTTTTGAGGGTCATACAGTTCATGAATGGGCTAAGGCCAGACCCCATTGATTGTGGTTCTGTCATGGGGGGTTTGGGGGGGGTATCCGGAAGGTTTTCGACTATGTAGGTTTGGTTTATTGGAAGGTGATCGGTAGGGGTCGGAGGTTCGGCTGTATCTGCAAGGTGGGTGATCCTCGCTTAGTTTATGAGTGGTTGCTGTTGTGGGGTCATTATTTGGAAGGTCGTGGTAATCGGCTTGGGGCCTGGGGTTCGAGGTGGATGGTTCGGCTGTGTCTGGCTATGGTTCCATTCGGTTTGAAAGGTGAGTTTTAGGATAGGTCGTGGGTCTGGTTGGTGAGGCATGATGGTGTTATTTCGGTGGAGCTGGTGGACAATCATTGCGGTGTCTTCCGGTGGGGATTTAGGTCGATCCCCACATTCTGGTCGGGAGCTCCCTTGCCATGATCTTTGTGACCTTTGTCTCCCTCCAAATCAAGCTCCATAGTTGCATACCCTTCGTTCCCCTGCTCTTCCTAATTGCCTTCGGCCTAGATGTGTTGTGGTTTTGGTCGTCCCGCTTTCCTACTCTTCTCCGCGCACTCAGCCTCCTTATTCATCTCAAATCATGTTTTTTTTTATCCCCTTTTGTGTTCCCCGGGATGCGGTGGCTCTCCTCCCCCGTCGAACTACCTTTTGAAGTAAATAGCTTTGGATGAATGCCCATTAACCATGGCCCATACACGGGGGCAAGTAGGTTTGTCTCGGATTGTTTGACATCCTCCTTGCACACAAGAGTAGTGTGGCCTAGAACTCCACACCCATAGCAAAAGTCAGAGAGGCGTTCATATTTGATGGTCGCCCACTTCTCCATCCCTTGTGAATTCCTCCACCAAAACCCCGACAAAAGGGGTTTGTCAACTTCTACTTTCACTCTCAATCGGATAAAGCTCATATTCTTTAGAGCATCATGTGATTCAATGCCAATACATCTCCCAATTCTATCACCAATCCTCCTTGCATTGGCCGTGTTGAACTTTTCATATCCTAGGTCATGCACTTTAACCCAAAATGACACTTTATTGAATTCTACTTCATTTACCCTAATGCTCGGAGCCCGCCTCTTAATACTTAGTATGTGCCCATTTATCGCCCAAGGTGACATATCTAGGACCTTGTCTCTAACCTCATCTTTAGCAAAATCTAGCAACAATATCTCTGACGCAGTTTCTGATATCTTAATGGCATTAAACCTAGCCAAAGCCTGATCCAGCACATTATTTACCACATTCATCTTAATCGTCTTCTGAGATATAATCTTACCGACATATCTATGGACCTCCCCACGGTTCGATTCCTCGCTAAGTTCCCAGATTTCCCGGGTGTTAGTTTGATCATTAGAATTGGCGTGGGGACTTGACATCCTTACCGTGGTCCACTCGCCTTCACTGTGGTCTCCACTCCCCTGTTCATTGCATAGGGCTATTGGTATGGTTGTTTTTGATTGGTCTGTGGGATTCAGTGGGCCTCTTTGCAGGGGAGTTCGTAAATTATGTGCAGGATTTGACAGAGAAACGTTGTCACGGATTCCGTGTCGTCTGCCATCTGCGGTCGCCTGCAAAGGATGAGCTGCTTGATTGTCACTGGTGTGAAGATTCGTTTGTCCAATCAGACAGCTGGTTGTCCCTGCTCCGCTTGTCCCTATCCGATTTGACCGCTTCTATGTCGTCTGCTTCTTCAATTGGTTTGTCGCCTGGTGCTTTGACTTCAAGCTGACATTCTTGGAGAGGGGGAGGCAACAATTAATGTTGGGGGAAGACCAGAGGAGACTCGGTCGGATATTCTGTCACGAGGCAAGAAACCCTAACAATTTGGGGATTTCTTCGTCAGGTAGAGAGGAGAGTGGACTGCACGCGCGCCACTGAGGAAGATTCGGTCGCGCTTTAAGCTGATAAAATAAAAATAAAATTGAGAGAATAAAAAGCACTGGGTCCATTTAATGTTTTGTGCGGTAACAGTACGGCTAGCATAACGTTTAAAAGTAATTAATATTATTATAAAATAATTGCATGAGATAATAACAATATAGTCACTGTTATTTTACGGTCTTCTTAAGCCCTAAACCCTTGTTAAACATACAACTACATGAATGTTTCTATGTTATATTGTATCACTGGTCGGAAATTTTCAATCATAAAAGTGAACGTTCATTTTAAAGGGTGTCGATTACTGGTATCGTACTGTAAATGTAAGTGAGCAGGTTGTTACGTTATCAGTTACAGCGTGATACGTTATTCAGGACCTTATTGGTTTGGGGATTGATGTCGGTTCCATAGTAATGACCAAGACAAACTGAAACTAGTCAACGTGCTATAATGAATTGGACATCCTAACGATAATACATACGTTTCAGATTGAGGGAAATGTTCACAGTGCGAGCTAGTGTTGGTTATCGAAAACGACATTAGGCATAGAGATTATTGATTAAGCCTCAACCTCATAGAGGTGAATATCACGCATACTAATTTTGTTAGACGCTTCATAAACTTCATGCTCGTGACATTATAAAAGTTATCTATTTAGTGTACATATTTACTACCAGTTATCATATGTCTTTGAAATAAACTAGGGGTGGGCATGAACCGTACCTTTATCACATTTTAAAGAGGTACGGTTTACCGCTTCAGTTTTTGGCCGCTCCAAATTTTGACTAATTTACCGTACCTCTTTTGAACCGGTTCGGCCGAACCACTTTATATATATTTAAAAAAATAATAATAATACATAATACATAAACCATAATCCTAATCCTAATCCATCAACCATAATCCATAATCTATAAACCATAAACCATAATTCATTATACTAATGTAGATTGTAAATCATCACCGAACCAACTTTGGTCTAATGGTTTAGAGTATATATTTTAAAAATTAAATATAATATTATACTAAAACTGGTACAGGAAGTGGTACGGTTTACCATTTGCGAACCGATTTTTTTGTACCTCTTCTGAACCGCTCCATATTTTTGCAAAAAAACGTTTGGTTTGTGAACCGATTCAGTCCAGTTCAGGTACGGTTCGGCCGATCCAGGTTTTTATGCCCATCCCTAAAATAAACTATTATAAAAATATACAAAGTATTAAGTGAAACTTATTTTACTATTTAACGTTATATAAATAACATCTTCTCCCTTCATTATATTTATATACCAACATTACTTTTTTTTTTTAAAAAAAAGTAACCCTAGTTGATATACGTCCTTTAATTATCACCTCGTACAATGAAACCTCGGAAGACCAATCTTGTGCCCTAGATTTTTTACATCAACTTGCACTTGCTGTCTGTATTTTCGAAAGCTGAATTTTCGATACACAGAAGGCTCTCCACAACTCTTTATCTCCGTATCGTACGACGGACACAAGAAATACGCCGTGGAAAACCTCTCCTCTGTCGAATTCGTCACCACTCGATGCTCCACACTCTTATACACATCATTACTCCATGCCTGATTTAATTAGGAAAGAAAATGAAGGCTAGAAGTAAGCATGCATATTACATATTGCATATTGCTTATGTATATGTATATGTTTGGATATAAAGAAATGTATATTTACCTGAAAGAGGTCACCGATGTTTATGATGAGTGCATCGGGATTAGGTTTAACTGCAATCCATTGTCCGTCTTTGATCAACTGAAGTCCACCGACTTGGTCTTGGTGGAGAATGGTGAGGAAATCGCTATCAGTGTGGGGCATCAAACCGAACATGGAAGAGATAGGGCAGGGAGGGTATCGATTCATTCGGAGGTAGCAACTGCTGGGGGAGCAGCTATCGGTTATGAAGTCCGACTTGTGGCCGAGATTCTCCGTTAGAATCTTGGTTAGGGTTTTCGCTAGGTTGGATACAGTTGCAGAGAATTGCTCCATTGCCAAACTGCATGGAGCAGAAGGATATGCACAATAAACAACTGAATTCAGTACTATCTATGCCACCAATGGGGAATGCAATGGAATGATATGAGTTTGTGGTAGTTAGATGGGTGGATGGAAAAGTATTGGTAAATATTATTTGTGCCAAGATTGACTTTTTACATACTATTCAATGATATATATCACATTTACTTATTTACGATTTCACATATTTACAGATCGGTATTGGAGTGTTTTTTAATTTTTTTACTTTCAAAGATTTAATATTTATTTATTGTTGCAATATATTTTAGATGTTTATATTAGACTACTTTTGTTTATTGTTGCAATTTAATGATTTATTTATTTTATTATTGTGCTATTAATAGCATTGAGTATCAACCATGAGTTAGTAGATTTTTTAAAAAATTTTATTTGAAATTTATATATTTTTATAATTTAAATTAAATATTATATTATATATCTACATGGTGCTGACGTGAACCATTTAACAGAAAAATGTAACGGAAAACTAACGAAGAGATTAAAGGACGCCATTCTTAAACATAAGATACCATACGTTAACGTATGTTTAAAGTTAACCTAAAAATTCTTAAAGTACCATATGATAACATGAGTCAAACATAAGTTACTATTGGAACCATTAACCCTAAAATATATTAAAGGGTTAATTATTAAAAAACAAACCGAACTTTGATGAAAATATAAAGAACAAACTGATTTTTTTTTCCAAACAACAAACTAAACTTAATAAATTTAGCAATCAACAAATCTATCTAAAACTGTCAAATGTTTGAAGTTTAACAACCAACAAATCTATCTAAAATTGTCATATGTGTTGACGGATTTTGTATAAATTTAAACATAGTCATTTGTCTAATTATAAGTGCTATAACATCATTATAGATGGAATCTGATAAATCACTCCGTCCTAATTAGAAAATCCGTCCAAACTAGAAAAACCGTCCAAACATAATGACAATTTTAGGTAAGTTTACTTATTGCTAATTTTATTAAGTTTGATTTGCTATTTAAAGAAAAGTTTTGGTTTATTCTTTGTATTTTCATCCAAATTCGATTTGTGTTTTTTGATAATTAAACTTATATTAAAACAATAACAGGAGGATATATTAAGCGGACTATTTACCTGAGTCGAGCGTTGCCGGGATCGGGACGACTAGAGGCCAAAATATCGGCTAACGGAACGTGAAAAACCTCCGACCACGAGAACTGCCTTGCGCATGTCGCCGAGGGCGTGCCCCAACGGTAACTCCCCACCGAGAAATTCATGAACTTGTCTTCTCTAACCTTACGCTCGAATGGCTGCTTAAACAACTTGACCTGTTCTCTCCTCATGCTCTCCAGGACCTCCTTCGATATTCCATGGTTAACCACCTGAAAGAAACCCCATTCTCTGGAAGCCCTAGCAATCTCCAATTTGCATCTTCTTCTTGCTTCAGCCTCACATGAATTCAAATGGCTCAAATCGATCAATGGAAGCTCACGTTCCTTGACTGAGAAACTAACGACGATCTCTTTGTTCTCAGAAGCGTAATCTTTGGAGAAAAGGGCCTTGAAGGTCTCGTGAAATGGCGGATCCGACTCCATTACTCGTGGCTTAATTATCATCATATAAACACAGATATTCATTAACAGGCTGTGGTTTAGGGTTTATAACAAAGTTTCACCATTCATTGATACAGACCAAAGAAAATACTTAAATTAAGCTCGTATTGACTCAGGCTCACACTGTTACCTTATTTTGTGTTGGTTATTGGCTAGGGTTTTCGTATGACCAAGCTTTCGTAGGGTTTTATTGTTTAAAATATGATCAGAAAATTCTTAAGATATTGATTTTGGGCAGTTGATAAGGATAGCCTATTTTACTAAGGAAGTAGTTCTATGGTGAAAACTAATTTTTTTTTTTTGGTCACTATGGTGAAAACTAATGGGAGGACAAAATTAAGCTATCAAGTTAGTAAGGGAATATTTTGTTAAATGTCAAAAGTTGGTGATCCATATCATATAGGTTACTAACTTATAATATACTTAGTTGTGTACGCATGATATTAAATGAAAAAGTATAATATAAAAGTATTTCTTATATAGTATTTCCTAAAGTAATCAAATAAGATTCTGAGTCGATTTATTTATATCATAAGTAACGTTAGAAAATAAAATAAAAAATACGTTCGTCTTCAATGATTTTATTTCAAATAAAATTGTACAAATATTTTTGTTGAAAAGAGGGAAATAAAAAGATATGGTGATATGCAATTATATATAAAACATAAATTTTATTATTTTTTAATTCCAATACCCTTTCGACCACATTAAGTTAAAATTAAAAAGAAAACGTCATTTGAAATTTTGAAGGGCCTGCTGCTATTTTCCGGATGTGACCCCAAATAACGACTAACGACTAATAATTCTTTTTAAGTCATTTCACAAAGACTTGTTTTTATCTGATGAATATATAAATATTGATAACTCAATGACCAGTCGGCAATCATTACGCCGACATCGTTATGATTTAAAAATACAAGGATATGCAATTTGCTTAGATCATGTTATTATATATATTAGTGAATATAAGAAGGCTCAAGTAAGAAAGAGAATAGAAAAAATAAAATAAAAAATTTGCTACTACGTTTATGTAAATATTATCCACGCATTGACTATCAACATATACATATAAAATTACCAACCATAATTGAGAAAGTTATTTATTTAAAAGAGAAAAATGAACTAATTAATTATGCTACCAAATTAACTCTAATTATTATATATATTATTGTTTACTTAATGTGACCTGGTAAGTAGAAAGTGTGGATTAATTTTGAATTACACAAGTGAATCGCATTCGTGGGTGCCTATGAAGTGTGTTTCAAGACACAGTCATTACATTCAATTAATTACACTTGACAATCGGCAGCTAAAAAAACAAACTCTTTGGAAAGAGTTGTGTAGTAAAAAAAACTCCTATCTGTATCTGGCTGTTTCACACTGCAGACCTTCTTCACCCGCGAATGTCATTCAGGGGTGGAAATAAAGCAAACTACTACTCGCGAATGAGATTCGCGGGTAGGTATACTTTCGTATTTGTTAAACAATTGAGAATCGTATCTGTAATTCTTTTTATTTAGGATATAGATAGGTCAAAAAATTTAGGATGTGACATCTCTCACTTTCGAAATTTATTTTCTTCAAATATTCGAAATAAAAAAATAAAATTTTCTCATTTTTTCTCATTTTTTATCCATATACATGTTTGCATTAATCATTTCCTATTATTTTATCTAATTACTCGGTTACTCCTTGTTGAAGTAGCATGTATTTCATCGAAGCTTAAACCGTCCTTCCAGTTATGCCATCCTATCCATAATTATATCTATATACACACAATGCATTCCTTACTTGGTTGATCAGAAGTCTCACCATATATATGTTTGCTTTGCTTTACTCCAAATAACACACACGGCTTCCTACGAAACCCAGGAAACTAGAGAACTTGTTTTACAGTCCAGGAAACTTATCAATTTTGGTTAGATTTCAATATAAAGATATGACTGAAATGTGTATATATATAGTCACACACCCCACACACATACTATATACATATAATATAGATAGAGAGATACTTGAAGTCTACTAACTCACGATTCCATTAATTATACTTATATATATATATATATATTGAAAGAGAGAGAGAGAGGACTCTGCATGGTTAATGCAAAGAGACGTACCTCTACACTTGTGAGACTCGATCGTTCTAGCTAGAGAGAAGACTATAGGGAAGACTAGAGAGTGAATATGCTTCTCTTAGATCTCTAGCATACTTAAATAGAAGAAACTCATTCCTTGCTGGTTGTTGTTGACATGGTGAGGGCCAAGAGGTGGGGCGGGGGAGGTAATAGTTGGTTGTGTCTCTATGGCAACCACTCTCATTTCATCACATTTCACTTTATGCTATAATTAGTACCCTATGAATATAATATAATCGACATGACATATTTTATTTTCCTTCCTTCCTATTATGTCTGTCCTGTGTGTAAAAGAAAGATATAGCAGAAGTTGTAGACATGGAGGAATGACATCCAAATGAAATTATTCTTTGGAACAAATAAAACACATATGTGTAAAATGTTAAATGGGGAGACTTGGAAGGATATGCACCAAAATATTTTTCTGGATTTGAAATCAATATAGTCTGAAACAAGGGACATGATTTGATAGTGGACCCCGTATCCTCTAAGGACATGTCAGAAAATACATAAAAATATGTGATAAAATAGTTAGGGGTGTATATATATATATATATATATATGATAATTCACTTCTCAAGTGGGTAAGTAAACAAGTCAAGCGGCTCTCTCTTGCGCGCAGGGGTGGGGTGCAAACCACGGATTTGGTTAGCACTTCAGACCATTTGCCTTGTGTGAGTACACGATTGTCGGACCGGAAAGCTTGCCTAGCGCGAGCCGGTTTTGCTAAACCGGATTATAAAAGTTGTCCAGATTCAATGTAATTTTCTTTTTGTCTAAATACATTGAACCGGTGTAATTAATGAATTAATTACCGTTTGTATTAATTTTCGGAATTAATCACAGAATTGCATTTATTTCATACCTCAGAATTGAGCCTATATAAATCCCTCACAATTCTGTCAATTGACACACCAAAACCTCTCAAATCCTTCAACATTTCTGAAGTTGTTCTTCGTGTTCTTCATCCTCTCCTTTGCTCTTCGTGTTGACGATTTGCAAAGTTCTCTAAGGTCGTCGTGTTCGATCTTTCTAGTCTTTTATTTTTTCAAGCCGTCGTGTTCGGTATTGAAAGTAGTCGTTGTGTTCGACTGATTTCCTTTGGAAATCGAACTTGGTTCATTTCGGCCAGTCACTACTTCGTGCTAAGTAAAACCCGGTGTCGTCGTTGAATCCTGGGAGGTAATAGGCCTAAGATATACCCTTGCACAAACCGTTCACGGTTGGGTAGGACTAAATTACCTTCAGGAAACCGTGCTTAACACGGGCCTCGACTTGTTATTGCCACCTTTGCATGGTTATAAATTTATTACTGTTTAGTCCTTGAACTTTTGATTAATACAAATTGGTCCTTAATATAATTATTATTTGTAACAATCTTAAGGTAATTTATTTTGTTTCAAAGGACAAATTCATGTATTAATATAAGTTAAGGATTAATTGTAAATTTTGACGAAATATATTTCAATAAAACTAACTAATTTATATCCATCTTTCAGAAATGGCATTGAACGAAAATGTTGACAACTTGAAATAATTGGGCCAAGATGGGGCAAATCAGAATGTAGCCCAAGAGCCTGTCCAGAATAACCCTATTCATGGAAGCTCAAGTGGAATGGCTAGACCGGAGGTCCGACCTCAAGGTCCACTGGTTTATGCAGAGAAGCCGGAAAAATTCGACGGTTCAAATTTTAAGAGATGGCAGATGAAGATGCAAGTATTCCTAACAACCTTAGGGTTGACGCAATTTCTGACTGATGATCCCCCGATCCAGGGAGAAAATGAACCAGAATATATAATGGCTAAAGATCAGTGGAATAATTCTGATTACTTGTGCAGGAACTATGTTATGAACTGTTTGACTGAGTCCCTGTACGACGTTTACCTAGAAAAGAAGACTGCCAAAGAACTGTGGGAAGCCCTTGACAAAAAGTACAAGGATGATGAAGTCAGCAAACAAAAGTTTGTGGTAGGACGATTCCTAAGCTTCAAAATGATCGACTCCAAACCGATCTTACCCAGGTACATGAACTTCAACTTTTAATACATGAAATAGAGAAGTTGAACATGCAGTTTGGCAAACCCATCCAGGTTACGTGTATGATTGAGAAACTACCTCCAAGTTGGTGGAAGTTCAGGGCAAGTCTAAAACAGGAGACTCGGGAAATAACAGTTGAAGACTTTGTCCGCCGTGTTTCAATCCATGAGGAGACAATGAAGGCTGAAAAGGTGGTTAACCCCGTAAAAGCTAATGTTGTGGAGCATGGTCAAAAGGGCAAACAAAAGGGTCAGAAATTTGGACCCAAAGGTGGAATCTCAAAAAAGCAGAAAATCCAACCTCCAAAAGGCTTTCAAGGATTTTGTTTTAACTGCGGTAAGACAGGTCATAAGTCTAATGTTTGCAGGTTTCCTAAGAAGAAGAAGCAAGAAGAAAACACGATTGGAGCGGTCTCTAAAGAGACAGAGGAGTTGGACCTTTCCGCAGTTGTGTCTGAGGTGAACCTGTTTGACTCCAACCCACGAGAATGGTGGGTAGATACTGGGGCCACCAAACACATCTGTTCTGACAGGGGAATGTTCACCAACTTTGAAGAAGTTGAAACTGGAGACAAGATTTTCATGGGAAATTCAGCTTTCTCAGAAGTCAAAGGTAAAGGAAATGTTATCCTGAAGATGACATCTGGCAAGGAACTAACTCTGAGGAATGTATTTTTTGTGCCAAACATCCGAAAAAATCTTGTCTCTGGGTCCTTGCTCAACAAACGTGGATTTCGCTTAGTCTTTGAGGCAGACAAATTTGTATTGACTAAGAATGAGGTGTTTGTGGGAAGGGGATATGATTATGGGGGCATGTTTAAGTTGAATGTAATGGTTGTAAAACCTAAGATGAATAAAGAAAGTTCTACTGCTTACATGCTTGAGTCTTCCGATGTGTGGCATATAGTAGACTTGGTCACGTCAATTATGATACAATACGTAGATTAATTGTGCTAAATCACATTCCCAAAATTTTAATAGACTCCAAACATAAGTGTGTCACTTGTGTTGAAGCTAAATTAACAAGGACATCGTTTTATTCCGTTGAAAGGAAAATTGAACCCCTTGATTTAATACATAGTGATGTATTTGATTTAAATTTTTTGCAAACAATGGGTGGCAATAAGTATTTTATTACTTTTGTCGATGACAACACAAGATACTGCTACGCATACTTGATGAAAAACAAAGATGAAGCTATAGAGAAATTTATTCTTTATAAGTAAGAAATTGAAAATCAACTCAACAAAAAGATTAAGGTACTAAGAAGTGATAGGGGAGGAGAGTATGATGCTCCCTTTCAAGAATTATGTGTGAAACATGGAATCATTCATGAATTCACAGCGCCTTATTCTCCACAATCAAATGGAGTTGCAGAAAGGAAAAACCGAACATTGAAAGAGATGATGACTTCAATGTTATTAAGTTCTGGGTTACCCCTGAACATGTGGAGAGAAGCTATATTAAGTAGCAACTACCTTTTAAATAAGGTGCCCCGGAAAAAGGAAAATAAAACTCCTTATGAATTATGGAAAGATAGAACACCTTTATATCATCATCTTCAAGTATGGGGATGCCTTGCTAAGGTGGTAGTACCTCCACCTAAAAGAGTAAGGATTTGGCCAAAATCCGTTGATTGTATATTCATAGGATATGCCAAGAATAGTAATGCATATCGCTTTCTGGTATATGATTCCAAGATTCAAGATATTCATAAGAATACTATAATGGAATCTAGGAATGCATCTTTCTTTGAATATGTATTTCCTGCAAAAATCAAGGAGGAAGCAAGTTCTTCAAAACGAACTTATGAGGAAATAAAATATGATAACCAGGAAGAAGAAAATGTTGAGATTGAGCTTCGGAAGAGCAAACGGATGAGAATTGAAAAATCTTATGGCCCAGATTTTCTATCATATATATTAGAAGTAGAGCCTCAAACTTTTCTAGAAGCCGTAAGTTCTCCGGAAGGTCCTCTTTGGAAAGAGACGATTCAAAATGAAATCGAATCCATTCTGCAAAATCACACTTGGGAGCTAGTGGATCTACCACCAGGATGCAAACCACTAGGCTACAAGTGGATTTTCAAAAGGAAAATGAAAGCAGATGGAACGATAGATAAATATAAGACCAGACTTGTAATCAAAGGATTCAAACAAAAAGAAGGCCTAGATTATTTTGATACGTATTCTCCGGTAACGAGAATAACATCCATTAGATTGATTATTGCTATTGCAGCATTGAGAAATCTAGAAATCCATCAAATGGATGTAAAGACTGCTTTGCTCAATGGAGATTTAGAAGAAGAAATCTGCATGAAACAACATGAGGGTTTTATTGCTCCAGAACAATAGAGAAAAGTATGTAAGTTGGTTAAGTCATTGTATGGCTTAAAACAAGCCCCTAAACAATGGCATCAAAAATTTGACAATTTCATGCTTGAAAAGGGGTTCAAAATAAATGAATGTGATAAATGTATCTATGTAAAAGATACAAAAGATGGGTATGTCATGCTATGTCTTTATGTTGATGATATGCTTATAATTGGGAGCAATGAAAAAATGATCAAATCAACAAAATACATGTTGAACTCAAAGTTTGACATGAAAGATATGAGCCTCGCTGATGTGATTCATGGAATCAAAATAACAAAAACATCAAACGGAATTATCTTAAGTCAAACTCATCATATCGATAAGATAATAGAAAAGTTCGATAAAGATGAGGTGAAAATGGTTGGTACTCCTATAGAGGGCAAACCATTTTCTAAAAACACTGGGGATAGTGTTTCTCCATTGGCATATTCCAGGATTATTGGAAGTGTAATGTACTTGATGAGTTGTACACGACCAGATATAGCCTACACTGTGGGGGTATTCAGTAGATTCACTAGTAATCCAAGTGTAGACCATTGGAAAGGAATTACCAGGTTGCTAAGGTATTTGAAATATACCCGTAACTATGGATTGCACTACATGAGATTTCCTTCTGTAATAGATGGATACTCATATGCGAATTGGATAACCGATTCAGGAGACTCAAAATCCACGAGTGGATTTGTCTTCACTATGGGTAGTGCAGCTATATCTTGGAAATCCTCTAAACAAACCATTATAGCCAGATCAACCATGGAGTCTGAGTTCATAGCTCTAGACAAATGTGGAGAAGAGGCTGAATGGCTACGACAATTTTTAGAGTATATTCCTAGATGGCCAAAGCTTGTACCTGCTATAAGTATCCATTGTGACAGCCAAATCTGCGATTGGTAGGGCACAAAGCGAAATGTATAATGGTAAGTCTAGACATATATGTCGAAGACATGATACCATAAGACAATTGCTTGGAACTGGCATTAGTACTGTCGACTATATAAGGTCAAATGATAATATAGCAGATCCACTGACCAATGGGTTAACAAAAGAGCAAGTTGTAAAATCATCAGGAGGAATGGGATTAAAGCCCATGGAATGAAAAACTATTGTGAATGATAAACCCAACCTGGTTGAATGGAGATCCCAAGATATAGGTTCAAAGGGACAACCTAATCATAATAGTAAAAGAAATCACTGTAGCGAAAACAATAATACCCTAAAAACCATTCCTATGATGAGAAACAGTGATGGAGAAATTAAGGATAAGATTATGCTTTTAATGATTTCTAGATTTCGGAAGTCCGAATAAGTAATGATGTTACTAATGAAATCACCTATGCAAGTGAGAAGAGGGTCTACTTCAAGGGGAACTATGGGGGCACAGTTCTTAGCAACACTTGCAGAACTAGGCATTGTGATCCATGGCCAGAATGTACACAGAAAGTTTGAACTGAACCATGATAAAAAGATACTTGTGTGACTTGTGTAAAACTATTACACATACGACAGACAGTTCAAGGACATCGCGTCTACTGACTAGCTAGTAAAAGCTACATAAATCACAAGGGAAGGTTCAAAGGGAATACACCTACCTATCCTATGCAAGTATCAATTGAATTGAGTCAATACAAATCTCTTCCATGTGGGGGAGTGTTGGAATATTGGGCTTGAAAAGGGGCTTGGAAGCAAATTGGACAAGTTTTGAGCTTTGGGCTCAAATTTAGCAAAATCAATGTGGAATGGAAGCGAAGTGTATTTCTCTTGTGCAAACGAATACCACACCGACCGGATACACTATTGGGGGTGCATATATATGATAATTCACTTCTCAAGTGTGTAAGTAATCAAGTCAAGAGGCTCTCTCTTGCGCGCAGGGGGGGTGCAAAACACGGATTTGGTTAGCACTTCAGACCATTTGGCTTGTGTGCGTACACGATTGTCGGACCGGAAAGCTTGCCTAGCGTGAGCCGATTTTTGCTAAACCGGATTATAAAAGTTGTCCAAATTCAATGTAATTTTCTTTTTGTCTAAATACATTGAACCAATGTAATTAATGTATTAATTACCGTTTGTATTAATTTTCGGAATTAATCACAGAATTGCATTTATTTCAAACCTCAGAATTGAGCATATATAAATCCCTAAATATTCTGTCAATTGACACACCAAAACCTCTCAAATCCTTCAACATTTCTGAAGTTGTTCTTCATGTTCTTCATCCTCTCCTTTGCTCTTCGTGTTGACGATTTGCAAAGTTCTCTAAGGTCATCGTGTTCGATCTTTCTAGTCTTTTATTTTTTCAAGCCGTCGTGTTCGGTATTGAAAGTAGTCATTGTGTTCGACTGATTTCCTTTGGAAATCGAACTTGATTCAGTTCGGACGGTCACTACTTCGTGCTAAGTAAAAACCGATGTCGTCGTTGAATCCTGGGAGGTAATAGGCCTAAGATATACCCTTGCACAAACCGTTCACGGTTGGGTATGACTAAATTACCTTAAGGAAACCGTGCTTAACACGGGCCCCGACTTGTTATTGCCACCTTTGCATGGTTATAAATTTATTTACTGTTTATTCCTTGAACTTTTGATTAATACAAATTGGTCCTTAATATAATTATTATTTGTAACACTATGTACGTAGTCTAGATAGTTCACACAACTATATATAGTGAAGCGAACAACACAACTAAATCAAAGTTCTGATGAATGTATCAGCAATAACAATATATTAGTTTTTATATGTACATGATCACAACAAGGAAAGTATATTTAACATAAGCTAGACTAGGAAATACTGTAAAGTAGCCTAATTTAGTTAATTTACTGGAAAGTATATTTAACATAAGCAGGTTTGTAATAGTCTATATACATACCTGCAGATTCAGAACCTAATACAATGAAATCTATTTAGTAAAACACTCCAATTTTTGGTTTTATATTCCAACATGGTATTAGAGCGTGATCCGTGATCTTTCTCATCATCTACATTTCCCATACACCAAATAAACCAACCCAACCTAGCAACAAAGTCCAACAGTGAGAGTAACTCACAGAACCCAATCGGTTCAGGCATCAGCCGAGATGATCTAACCGACCAAATCGCAAGCATCCTCAGATCGGGGCTAAATTTCAACCAACAACAACAACCAAAAGAATTGCTTGAAACAATTATGGTGGACACAAAACTAAACGGCCACAACTACAGTCTGTGGGCCCGAATGATGGAAGTAGCAATTGGAGGGAAGGGTCGACTCTACCACCTCACGGCGGAACCATCCCCTCCGCAACCAGCTGAACTGGGATACCTTCGATGGAGACAAGACGATTTAGTCGTTTTTTCATCGATTTTGTAAAATGTTGAATCTCAGCTTGCTAACAATATAGCTCATTATCAAACATCGAAAGATTTGTGGAATGCACTGCAGGTTACATACAACAGTGGAAGAGATTCGCTACAAGTTTTGGATTTGCATAATAAAGCAGTCAAATCAACACAGGGGAATCAAACACTCGAGGAATTCTGGTTGCAGATGCACTCGATCTGGGGAGAGATTGAGGCTCGAAGGCCAAATCCCATGGTGTGCAGCCGAGACATTACCATATTCAATGAAATCTGGAACGATACTAAATTGTACCAGCTTCTACGTGGTGTAAATGAGCAATTCGACAATGTCAAGCGTGATATTATTCGGGGGGACAAATTACCCTCAGTCGGGGCCGCATATGCAGCCATCCGGAAAGAAGCCTCCAGGCTCCATATACTAGGAGCGACAACGAGGACACCCGGACCATCATCGGGTGTTGGAGAGAGACTGGCTACTATTGGCAATCGAACAGACCTCGGAGCTCAGGCGAATGCTGCGAGGAGCTTTCGGTCGAGACAGAAGCGGTCAGAATCTCACGGAAAAACCGGTGACTCATCATCCCACGGAGACAAGAGCAAACTCAA
The DNA here is from genome assembly GCA_946814005.1 of Chamaenerion angustifolium. Lineage (NCBI taxonomy): Eukaryota > Viridiplantae > Streptophyta > Magnoliopsida > Myrtales > Onagraceae > Chamaenerion > Chamaenerion angustifolium. Next base: position 4,523,436 of record OX328277.1, on the reverse strand, counting down.
GTGCTAATACTGCGGCATGGTCAAACATACCAAGGAGACGTGTTTTCGGTTGGCCGGCTACCCGGATTGGTGGGAAGACAACCATAAACTGAAGGAAAAACGAGTCGTCGGAGCCATGGCGAACAACGCCACAGTCGGACGAGCAATGGAAACCAAGGAAGATGCGGCAGCGGGCGGGCGGCCACGAGGCCACCAACGCCAGCGACGCTTTTCATTCACAGTTCGGGGTATTGAGAAGACCTACCTCGGAGATGGCGATCGGAGCTTACCTGGCCACAAGCAGCAGAGGCGAGCCAGGCGGGACTTACCTAGCATCGGACGGCAGAGGCGGGCTAGGCGGGGCTCACGTGGTCTCAGGCGAAGGAGGCACACCAAACCCTAGCAAAGCCACGGGATGGGATGCTGCGGCTGCCACTTCAGATTTTGCTGAAGAAAACTCTAGAGGTAAAGGGTTTGGGTATTCAGACTCAAACCCTTCAACTCTTGCTTATTACGTTTTGTGCCCCGAACAGAATAAGTTAGGTCCTGAAGTTTTTAAAAGACTTGATTTAGTCCCTGAAGTTTATAAACCCGGATATTCAGTTACATGTGTAGACGGGAAAAATGATCGATGGATATTTGATTGTGGTGCAACTGATAGTATGATATTTGATGCTTGGGATTTGTGTGATATAGTAGAATCCCAGATTAAGTATATTAATACGGCAAATGGCGGAGTTGCACAGGGATGGGTACATTAGAAATCTCAAAAAATCTTAAGATTTCTAATTTCTTACTAGTACCGACATTATCGAATAAGTTACAATCTGTATCACAAGTGACGAAGGAGTTGAATTGTGTTATGATAATCAATCCAAAGTTTTGCGTGCTGCAGGGTATCCGGACGGGGACGATCATTGGGCGTGGCACTGAGCAAGTAGGACTGTACTATGTGGATGAGGTTGTCCACAAAGGATCAGTGTTGCTGGCTCATGGATCGACATAAGAAGAAGTATGGCTTTGGCACAGGCGGTTAGGTCACCCTTCACGTGGTTATCTTAAACTTTTATTTCCGAAGTTGTTTCTTAATAAGCCAAAAACATTAGAGTGTGAGACTTGCATTTTAGCAAAAAGCCTATTCTGTACGCAATTACTTAAAATTCAAGCTGGATTGGAAATATAACTTTTAAAAAATGACAGAATTGCCGCTAAACTATTCTGTACTTATTTGTAACACTTGGTAAAGTTCCAAAATAACCCAAAATTTATTCTAGACTTATTTGTAACACTTTGAGAAGTCAGGAATGTCCAGAAATGTTTAGGGAACAAAATGTATTTTTTTGTTAAATGACCTAAGTCATTTTTTATTTTTAATTTCACACATATATAGTATCACCTATACATATTATATATATATATATATATATATATATATAGTATGGTATATATATTATACATATATATATATATATATATAATACTACATATATTTTTCGGCCATATGTAGTATTATGTATACACACACACACACACACATATATATATATATATATAAACCCTTCTTTTTTGTTTTTAACAAAAACCCATAATTTTCACAAAATGCCTAAAGTGACCCCAAAGTTATAGGTCGTGGGTCTGGTTGGTGATGCATGATGGTGTTATTTCGGTGGGGCTGGTGGACAATCATTGCAGTGTCTTCTAATGTGGCATTTAGGTCGATCCTCACATTCTGGTCGGGACCTCCCTTGCCATGATCTTTGTGACCTTTTTATCCCTCCAAATCAAGCTCCATAGTTGCATACCCTTCGGTCCCCTGCTCCTCCTGATTGCCTTCGGCCTGGTTCTGTTGTGGTTTTGGTCGTGTCGCTTTCCTACTCTTCTCCGCACACTCAGCCTCCTTCATCATCTCAAACCATGTTTTATATCCCCTTTTGTGTTCCCCGGGGTGCAGTGGCTCTCCTCCCCCGTCGGACTACCTTTTGAAGTAGATAGCTTTGGACGAATGCCTACTAACCATGGAACGTACGCGGGGGCAAGTGGGTTTGTCTCGGATTGGTTAACATTGTCCTTGCACACAAGAGTAGTGTGGCCTAGAACTCCACTCCCATAGCAAAAATCAGAGAGGCGTTCATATTTGATGGTCGCCCACTTCTCCATCCCTTGTGAATTCCTCCACCAAAACCCTGGCAAAAGGGGTTTGTCAACTTCCACTTCCACTCTCAATCGGATAAAGCTCCTATTCTTTGGAGCATCATCTGATTCAATGCCAATACATCTCCCATCTATCACCAATCCTCCTTGCATTGGCCGAGTTGAACTTTTCATATCCTAGGTCATGCACTTGAACCCAAAATGACACTTTATTGAATTCCACTTCATTTACTCCAATGCTCGGAGCCCGCCTCTTAATACTTAGTATGTGCTCATTTATCGTCCAAGGTGACATATCTAGGACCTTGTCTCTAACCTCATCTTTAGCAAAATCTAGTAACAATATCCCCGACGCAGTTTCTGATATCTTAATGGCACTAAACCTAGCCCAAGCCTGATCCAGCACGTTAGTTACCACATTCATCTTAATCGGCTTCTGAGATATAATCTTACCGACATATCTATCAGCGTCCCCACGGTTCGATTCCTCGCTAAGTTCCCAAATTTCCCGTGTGTTATTTTGACCATCAGAATTGGCATGGGGACTTGACATCCTTACCATGGTCCACTCGCCTTCACCGTGGTCTCCACTCCCCCTGTTCATTGCATGGGGCTATTGGTATGGTTGTTTTTGATTGAACTGTGGGATTCGGTGGGTCTCTTTGCAGGGGAGGTCGTGAATTCTGTGCAGGATTTGACAGAAAAACTTTGTCACGGATTCTGTGTCGTCTGCCAGCTGCGGTCGCCTGCAAAGGATGAGCTGCTTGATTGTCACTAGTGTGAAGATTCGTTCATCCAATCAGACAGCACGCAGTCCCTGCTCCGCTTGTCCCTATCCGATTTGACCGCTTTTGTGTCGTCTGCTTCTTCAATTGGTTTGTCGCCTGGTGCTTTGACTTCCAGCTGACATTCTTGGAGAGGGGGAGGCAACAATTAATGCTATGGGGAAGACTAGAGGAGACTCGGTCGGATATTCTGTCACGGGGCAAGAAACCCTAACAATTTGGGGATTTCTTTGTCGGGCAGAGATGAGACTCGACTGCACGCGCGCCACTGAGGAAAATCCGGTCACGCTTTAAGCTGATAAAATAAAAACATTTTTTTGAAAGAATAAAAAGCACTGGGTCCATTTAATGTTTTGTGCGGTAACAGTACGGCTAGCATAACGTTTAAAACTAATTAATATTATTATAAAATATTTGCATGAGATAATAACAATATAGTCACTGTTATTTTACGGTCTTCTTAAGCCCTAAAACCTTTTTAAACATACAACTACGTGAATGTTTCTATGTTATATTGTATCACTGGTAGGAAATTTTCAATCATAAAAGTGAACGTTCATCTTTAGAGTGTGTCGATCACTGGTTTCGTACTGTAAATGTAAGTGAGCAGGTTGTTACGTTATCAGTTACAGCGTGATATGTTATTCAGGACCTTACTGGTTTGGGGATTGATGTCGGTTACATAGTAATAACTAAGACAAACTAAAACTAGTCAACGTGCTATAATTAATTGGACATCCTAACGATAATACATACGTTTCAGATTGAGGGAAATGTTCGCAGTGCGAGCTAGTGTTGGTTATCGAAAACGACATTAGGCATAGAGATTATTGATTGAGCCTCAACCTCATAGAGGTGAATATCACGCATACTAATTATGTGAGACGCTTCATAAACTTCATGCTCGTGACATTATAAAAGTTATCTATTTAGTGTACATATTTACTACCAGTTATCATATGTCTTTGAAATAAACTAGGAGTGGGCATGAATCGTACCTTTATCACATTTTAAAATGGTACGATTTACCGCTTCAGTTTTTGGCCGCTCCAAATTTTGACTAATTTACCATACCTCTTCTGAACCGATTCGGCCGAAACACTTTATATATATTTAAAATATATATATAATAATACATAATAAATAAACCATAATCCCAATCCATCAACCATAATCCATAATCTATAAACCATAATTCATTATACTAATATAGATTGTAAATCATCACCGAACCAACTTTGGTCTAATGGCTTAGAGTATATATTTTAAAAATTAAATATAATATTATACTAAAACCGGTACAAGAAGTTGTACGGTTTACCGTTTGCGAACCCTTTTTTTTTTGTACCACTTCTGAACCGCTCCATATTTTTGCAAAAAAACGTTTGGTTTGTGAACCGGTTCGGCCGATCCGGTTTATTATGTCCATCCCTAAAATAAACTTATTTTACTATTTAACGTTATATAAATAACATCTTCTCCCTTCATTATATTTATATACCAACATTACTTCTTTTTTTTTAAAAAAAGTAACCCTAGTTGATATACGTCGTCCTTTAATTATCACCTCGTACAAAGAAACCTCGGAAGACCAATCTTGTGCCCTAGATTTTTTACATCAACTTGCACTTGCTGTCTGTATTTTCGAAAGCTGAATTTTCGATACACAGAAGGCTCTCCACAACTCTTTATCTCTGTATCGTACGACGGACACAAGAAATACGCCGTGGAAAACCTCTCCTCTGTCGAATTCGTCACCACTCGATGCTCCACACTCTTATACACATCATTACTCCATGCCTGATTTAATTAGGAAAGAAAATGAAGGCTAGAAGTAAGCATGCATATTGCATATTGCATATTGCTTATGTATATGTATATGTTTGGATATAAGGAAATGTATATTTACCTGAAAGAGGTCACCGATGTTTATGATGAGTGCATCGGGATTAGGTTTAACTGCAATCCATTGTCCGTCTTTGATCAACTGAAGTCCACCGACTTGGTCTTGGTGGAGAATGGTGAGGAAATCGCTATCAGTGTGGGGCATCAAACCGAACATGGAAGAGATAGGGCAGGGAGGGTATCGATTCATTCGGAGGTAGCAACTGCTGGGGGAGCAGCTATCGGTTATGAAGTCCGACTTGTGGCCGAGATTCTCCGTTAGAATCTTGGTTAGGGTTTTCGCTAGGTTGGATACAGTTGCAGAGAATTGCTCCATTGCCAAACTGCATGGAGCAGAAGGATATGCACAATAAACAACTGAATTCAGTACTATCTATGCCACCAATGGGGAATGCAATGGAATGATATGAGTTTGTGGTAGTTAGATGGGTGGATGGAAAAGTATTGGTAAATATTATTTGTGCCAAGATTGACTTTTTACATACTATTCAATGATATATATCACATTTACTTATTTACGATTTCACATATTTACAGATCGGTATTGGAGTGTTTTTTAATTTTTTTACTTTCAAAGATTTAATATTTATTTATTGTTGCAATATATTTTAGATGTTTATATTAGACTACTTTTGTTTATTGTTGCAATTTAATGATTTATTTATTTTATTTTTGTGCTATTAATAGCATTGAGTATCAACCATGAGTTAGTAGATTTTTTTAAAAAATTTATTTGAAAATTATATATTTTTATAATTTAAATTAAATATTATATTATATATCTACATGGTGGTGACGTGAACCATTTAACATAAAAATGTAACGGAAAACTAACAGAGAGATTAAAGGACGACATTCTTAAACATAAGATACCATACGTTAACGCATGTTTAACATTAACCTAAAAATTCTTAAAGTACCATATGATAACATGAGTCAAACATAAGTTACTATTGGAACCATTAACCCTAAAATATATTAAGGGTTAATTATTAAAAAACAAACCGAACTTTGATGAAAATATAAAGAACAAACTGATTTTTTTTCCACAACAAACTAAACTTAATAAATTTAGCAATCAACAAATCTATCTAAAACTTTCATATGTTTGAAGTTTAACACCAACAAATCTATCTAAAATTGTCATATGTTTGGACGGATTTTGTATAAATTTAAACATAGTAATTTGTCTAATTATAAGTGCTATAACATCATTATAGATGGAATCTGACAAATCACTCCGTCCAAATTAGAAAATCCGTCCAAACATAATGACAATTTTAGGTAAGTTTATTTATTGCTAATTTTATTAAGTTTGATTTGCTATTTAAAGAAAAGTTTTGGTTTATTCTTTGTATTTTCATCCAAATTCGATTTGTGTTTTTTGATAATTAAACTTATATTAAAACAATAACAGGAGGATATATTAAGCGGACTATTTACCTGAGTCGAGCGTTGCCGGGATCGGGACGACTAGAGGCCAAAATATCGGCTAACGGAACGTGAAAAACCTCCGACCACGAGAACTGCCTTGCGCATGTCGCCGAGGGCGTGCCCCAACGGTAACTCCCCACCGAGAAATTCATGAACTTGTCTTCTCTAACCTTACGCTCGAATGGCTGCTTAAACAACTTGACCTGTTCTCTCCTCATGCTCTCCAGGACCTCCTTCGATATTCCATGGTTAACCACCTGAAAGAAACCCCATTCTCTGGAAGCCCTAGCAATCTCCAATTTGCATCTTCTTCTTGCTTCAGCCTCACATGAATTCAAATGGCTCAAATCGATCAATGGAAGCTCACGTTCCTTGACTGAGAAACTAACGATGATCTCTTTGTTCTCAGAAGCGTAATCTTTGGAGAAAAGGGTCTTGAAGGTCTCGTGAAATGGCGGATCCGACTCCATTACTCGTGGCTTAATTATCATCATATAAACACAGATATTCATTAACAGGATGTGGTTTAGGGTTTATAAAGAAAGATTCACCGTTCATTGATTGAATTCATTATAGGTTACTAACTTATAATATACTTAGTTGTGTACGCATGATATTAAATTCATTTATATGAAAAAGTATAATATAAAAGTATTTCTTATATAGTATTTCCTAAAGTAATCAAATAAGATTCTGAGTCGATTTATTTATATCATAAGTAACGTTAGAAAATAAAATAAAAAATACGTTCGTCTTCAATGATTTTATTTCAAATAAAATTGTACAAATATTTTTGTTGAAAAGAGGGAAATAAAAAGATATCGTGATATGCAATTTAATATAAAACATAAATTTTATTATTTTTAATTCCAAGCCCTTTCGACCACATTAAGTTAAAATTAAAAGGAAACGTCATTTGAAATTTTGAAGGGCCTGCTGCTATTTTCTGGATGTGACCCCAAATAACGACTAACGACTAATAATTCTTTTTAAGTCATTTCACAAAGAATTTTTTTTATCTGATGAATATATAAATATTGATAACTCAATGACCATTCGTCAATCATTACGCCTACATCGTTATGATTTAAAAATACAAGGATATGCCATTTAGTTAGATCATGATATTATATATATTAGTGAATATAAGAAGGTTCAAGTAAGAAAGAGAATAGAAAAAATAAAATAAAAAAATTGCTACTACGTTTTTGTAAATATTTTCTAGTACTATTAGTAGTTAGTGTATATATTGTCCACGCATTGACTATCAACATATACATATAAAATTCCCAACCGTAATTGAGAAAGTTATTTATTTAAAAGAGAAAAATGGACTAATTAATTATGCTACCAAATTAACTCTAATTATTATATATATTATTGTTTACTTAATGTGACTCGGTAAGTAGAAAGTGTGGATTAATTTTGAATTCCACCCGTAAATTGCATTCGGGGTGCATATGAAGTGTGTTTCAAGACACAATCATTACATTCAATTAATTACACTTGACAGTCGAGCAGCCAAAAAAACAAACTCTTTGGGAACAGAGTCATTACATTCAATTAATTACACTTGACCGTCGGCAGCCAAAAAAGCAAACTCTTTGGGAAGAGTGTATAGTGAAAAAAAACTCCTATCTGTATGTGACTTTTTCACGCTGCAGACATCCTTCACCCGCGAATGTCATTCGGGGGTGGCACAAAAGCAAACTACTACTCGTGAATCTAGGTATACTTTCGTATTTGTTAAAAAATTGAGAATCTAGGTATACCTATCTGTAATTCTTTTTATTTAGGATATAGATAGGTCAAAAAAATTAGGATGTGACATCTCTCACTTTCGAAATTTCTTTTCTTCAAATATTCGAAATAAATAAAAAATAAAAATTTCTCATTTATTATAATTTTTTATCCATATACATGTTTGCATTAATCATTCCTATTATAATTACTCCTTGTTGAAGTAGCATGTATTTCATCGAAGCTTAAACCGCCCTTCCAGTTATGCCATCCTATCCATAATATATATATATACCCACAATGCATTCCTTAATTACTTGGTTGATCAGAAGTCTCACCATATGTATGTTTGCTTTGCTTCACTCCAAATAACACACGGCTTCCTACAAAACCCAGGAAACTAGAGAACTTGCTTTTACAGTCCAGGAAACTTATCGATTTTGGTTAGATTTCAATTTAAAGATATAACTGAAATGTATATATATATATATATATATAGTCACACACCCCACACACATACTATATACATATAATATAGAGAGAGATACTTGAAGTCTACTAACTCACGATTCCATTAATTATACTTATATATATATATTGAAAGAGAGAGAGAGAGAGGACTCTGCATGGTTAATGCAAAGAGACATACCTCTACACTTGTGAGACTCGATCGTTCTAGCTAGAGAGAAGACTATAGGGAAGACTAGAGAGTGAATATGCTTCTCTTAGATCTCTAGCATACTTAAATAGAAGAAACTCATTCCTTGCTGGTTGTTGTTGACATGGTGAGGGCCAAGGGGTGGGGGCGGGGGAGGTAATAGTTTGTTGTGTCTCTATGGCAACCACTCTCATTTCATCACATTTCACTTTATGCTATAATTAGTTTATCTACATATCTCATATGATGCTAAATTTGGTATAAATACTATATGTAGTAAGAAAGGACGTACACTTATTTATGAAAAGAAGAAGAAGAAGAAGAAGAAGAAGAAAGACTAGGTAAATAACGTATGTTAGTAGAATTCTTACAGTATTTATCCTAGATTGTGTTGTGTTCCGAGTTGGTTCAATCATTTATTTTAAGGAACTTTAGGTATACATTACATGTTTTAATTTAAATGTTTACAATCATTTTTCTCACTAATGTAATGGAAAGAGATAACATGGATAGATATTTACTTTAATGTATATGTATGTACCCTATGAATATAATATAACCGACATGACATATTTTACTTTCCTTCCTTCCTATTATGTCTGTCCTGTGTGTAAAAGAAAGATATAACAGAAGTTGTAGACATGGAGGAATGACATCCAAATGAAATTATTCTTTGGAACAAATAAAACACACATATGTGTAAAATGATAAATGGGGAGACTTGGAAGGATATGCACCAGAATATTTTTCTGGCTTTGAAATCAATATAGTCTGAAACAAGGGACATGATTTGATAGTGGACCCCGTATCCTCTGAGGACATGTCGGAAAATACATGAAAATATGTGACAAAATAGTTACTATGTACGTAGTCTAGATAGTTCACACAACTATATATAGCGAACGACCCAACTAAATCAAGTAGTCTAGATAGTTCACACAACTATATATAGCGAACGACCCAACTAAATCAAAGTTCTGATGAATGTAGTACTATATTTGACGATATAGGTTGTAAGTGAAATATGCATCTTCATGCATCATGTCTCAATCATAAACAGTTTCGTATACCAAATAATTTCAAAAACTACAGACCCCATACTACGATATTCAGCTTCTGCTGAAGATCTAGATACAGTAGCCTGCTTTTTTACTTTCCAGGAAACAAGAGAATTACCTAACTTCACACAATAACCTGAAATAGATCGCCTAGTTTCTAAACAACTACCCCAGTCAGAATCACAATAAGCTATAATATTATAATCACAATCAGATGATAATAAAATTCCTAAGCCATACTGATTTTTAATATATCTGATAATTCTATACACAGAATCAAGATGAGATTTTTTTGGATTTTGCATAAACTGGCTGAGATGTTGAACACAAAACCTAATATCAGGTCTAGTGATGGTTAAGTAAAACAATTTTCCAACTAATTTTCTATACAAAGTGGGATCAGATATCAAGGCATCATCATCATTCAGCCCAAAAGTCTCATCATATCCCTTGAGGTCAGCTTGAGATTCTGCGCCATAGGAGTTTTACTGGGACCTCCTTACAACCCAACTTCAGCAAGAAGTTCAAGAGAATATTTCCTTTGGCACATAAAGATGACCTTTTTGGATCTAGCAATTTCTATACCTAAAAAGTACTTTAATTCTCCCAAATCTTTCATCCTAAAGTTGTTTTGTAAGGTTGCTTTTAACTCAGTAATAAGATGTTGACTATTTCCAGTGATGACTAAGTCATCAACAATTCAACATAAACCAACAAAGCGACAATATCAGAACCACATTTCTTAGTAAATAAGGAATAATCATAACGACTTTGCTGATAGCCATGTTTTACCAAGGCCTCGGTGAGTTTCATATTCCATTGCCTTGAAGCCTGCTTTAATCCATACAAGATTGTTCTCCCCCTGTTTGCGAAAACCTTGTGGAATTTGCATAAAAATCTCTTCGTTTAGGTCTCCCTGCAAGATCGCGTTAAACACATCCATCTGATAAAGGGGCCAATTACATTTTGCAGCAATAGAAAGGAGGGTTCTGACAGTGACCATTTTAGCCACAGGGGAAAAAGTATCAGCATAATCAATTCATTCTTTCTGATTATATCCTTTTGCAACTAAACGAGCCTTATACCTGTCAATGGTGCCATCCGAATTATATTTTATTTTATATACCCATTTGCAACCGATTGCATTTTTACCTAGTGGAAGAGAAACAATATATAGTCCAGGTTTTGTTATCTTTTAAGGCCTTAATCTCATTTTTCATAGTATCCATCAATCCAATTTGGATCAAGATATGCATCAACATAGTTGTCAGGTTCAAACTTCTTATCTAATGAACTGATAAAGCATTTATGATTGGAAGTGATACCATCATAGCAAACCTGATTGTGGATCGGATAGGCATTATTGCTGTCAGACATCACATAATCCTTCTGCCAGGCAGGGGCTCGAATTAGTCGAGATGACCTTCGTGGTTCTTCATTAGGAATTTGTGAATGTCTATGGTTGTCTGAATCATCCTCATCGATTGGACGTTCAGGAAGGTCGGAATCAGGAATTTGATCTGATGGTGCATCCAAATGGGGTAGACTGAGATCAACATCAGTCGGTCCAACTGGTTCATCTGTAAACAACTTTTTCTTTGTGTTCTCCATATTCTTGAAGGGAAAAACATCCTCCATGAACTTAACATCTCTACTAACAAAAAAACTGTTGGTCTGTAAATTCAATAACATGTACACTTTTTAGGTCAATGAATATCCCATCATAACACAGACAACAGAACGAGATGCAAATTTATCAGAAGTGGGTAAAACCTTCGCATAACCAAGACAACCAAATATACGAAGATGAGATAAATTCGGTTTTCTTCCTAACAATTTTTCATGCGGAGATTTTCCATTAAGGACGGGAGTAGGCATCAAATTCATCAAATAGCATGCTGTTAAAATGCAATCACCCCAAAATCTTAAAGGAATATCAGCTTCTAACTTAATTCCACGAGCAATTTCCAAAAGATGTTTGTGTTTTCTTTCAACCACTCCATTCTGCTGAGGAGTGTAAGGGCAACTACTCTCATGAAAAATTCCTTGAGTTTTGAAAAGTAAGTTGCACTGCTCATTAAAAATTTCTCTCTCATTTTCAGTTTTTATCATTTTTATAGATTTATTAAACTAATTTTTCACAAGGATAAGAAAATACTGAATCACAACAACAACATCAGATTTCAGGGCAATCAAATAAGTCCAGGTACTTCTACTAAAATCATCAACTATAGTCAGAAAATACCTCTTGTTGTCATAAGTGGTATTATGATAGGGCCCCCAAACATCCGTATGAATCAGTTCAAAAGCAGATAAAGTTTTTGAAGAACTAATAGGAAAAGGTAATCTATGCTATTTTGCCAATGGACAAACAGAACAACCAACAACACATTTGTTTTGAAAAACAACTGATCTAAGGGAATCAATTTTTTCCAAGGTTTGAATAGAAGTCTGTCCTAGCCGTTTATGCCATAACATGGAAGGAGAATGCAAGGAAGAAGAAGCTTGAAGAGTTGTGAATGGTATATGAGGCTTGAAGAGATAAAGCCCTCCAGCTTCTCTACCAATCCCCAATATCATTCCACTGTAAAGATCCAGCATTATCACAATCTTAGGGTAAAAAGTAACAGAACAAGATAAATCTTTGGTTAATTTTGCAATAGACATCAGATTATGCTTAAAATCTGGCAGATATAGAACATCATTCAACCCTTTTAGATTACCAAATAAACATTTTCCAGATTTAGAAACACCTGTACATGAACCATTTGGTAATCGGACACTGGAGCTAATATTTTTTAAATCAGTTAACCAGTCTAGTCTACTACTCATGTGATCGGTAGCTCCAGAGTCTAATATCCAGTAATCTGATTTATGAACAGAGTTACAAAAATGAACCATACCTGCTGCATTTGCGCTTATTTCGGGAGTGTCCTGCTACTCCTGAATCTTACTCAACATGTGCGCCAAATGCTCCAAGCTCTTAGTTGAAATCATTGCAGTTTCGTTGTGTGTCATGTCCAAAGGCGTAGAACAACCTGTATCAACAGACTCGGGTGTGGAACAGATAGAGGAATTGGTACTGGCAATGTTGTTGGCTTGAGGTCTTTTCCTTGATCCTGGTTGTTTCTCTTCCAATCAGGAGGAAAACTATTTTTCTTAAAGCATCGGGTCACATCGTGCCCTTTGCCTTTGCAGAATTCACAAAACAAATTCCTTCTCGGTGGTCTGGATTGGTTCACAAGATTGGCCATGTTGTTCTCAGAAATGTCTCTCTGATGTTCTTCTTGAATCGGAACAGAGTAAGCTTGGTTAAGAGAGGGAAGTCTCTCTCTCATGAGCATATTAGACCTAATAGATGAATATGACTCGTTCAAACCATTAAGGAACTGAAACAACTTTAGGTTTGACGCATGCTCAAGATGCCTCTGGAATTGCTCGCAACCACAATTAGGAAGACAACAGATAGACTCAAACTCATCCCACAACAACCTCAAACTAGAAAAATACTCAGAAACTGAATCAACACCTTGCTGGACTAAAGAAATCTCACGATGCAACTGAAAGATTCTAGATCCATTGATCTTGTTAAAACGTTCTTTAAGATCACTCCACACACGAAAATAACTAGTCGAATACACAATACCAGACATAAGCTCACGCGACACAGAATTCATTCTCCAAGAAAACACCAAGGCATCACACCTATCCCAAATATGATGCAGACTGGCATCATAGTTTTCCTTAACACACGACCCATCTATAAAACCCAACTTGTTTTTTGCCAAGAGAGAAATATACATTGCACGGATCCAAAAAGAATATGTATCTGAACCAGTCAATTTTTCAGATATAAGAGATAATCCAGGAGTATCTGAGGGGTGCAAAAACAAAGGGTGGTTATCGTCTATCATGGGCGGAGTTGGAGTCACTATGGTCGGAAGACCGGTGACTCCTACCACAGTGGTAGAACTAGATGAGAGGGGTGCAGAGGTTGATGCCATAGGGACATATATTAGGAGAGAAAAACAGGTAAGAAGCCTGCACAAGAAATGCAATCAAGAAAAAAAACAGACACCAATTAAAAAGAGTGCCTTAATATGATTCATATACATGTACTACAAAAGACATATCAGAAAAACATTAATACATGCCTTTAATAAGTACGTATGATAACAGAATATGAACAATAAGAATACATCAAACACAACGACAAAAATAAAAATAAAAACAGAGATAAAATAAATATCACCACATATCCAGACTTATTTTTTTTCAGTAAAAAACGAACAAATCTGAAACAACAAAGCAGTAGCATATCAAAAATAACTAAGCGATAAAAAAAATGAACATATCTGAAACAACTAAGCAGTAGCATATAAGAAATAACAAAGCGATCAACAGATCTAAAAAAAACGAACAACAAATCTGAAATAACATATTCACAAATAAACGAACAACAAATCTGCAATAACTAAGCGAATATGAAATGAGCAGATCTGAAACAACAAAAAAATAGCAGATCTATTTCGCGATAACTAAGCAAACAACGGATCTAAAAAAATGAATCAACATATCTGAAATAACAGATTCATAAACCAAAAAACGAGCAACAGATTTGCAATAACTAAGCGAATATGAAATGAGCAGATCTAAAACAACAAAAAATAGCAGATCTATTTCGCAAGGACTTCTATTCATGAAGATTCAACCGGTTTAAAAAAACAAAGAAATAACCGAGAAAGAATCAATATCTGAACACGATACCGAAAGATTATAATGCACAAGATTACAGAAAATAAAAAGATCCAATTATAAGAACATAATATCATAATCAAATAACTGAAAACGATACTGAAAGATTATAATGCACAAGATTACAGAAGATAAAAAGATCCAAATATAAGAACATAATACTGAAGTCGACAGTTTATGATAAGCAAGTTTATAAAGAAATAAACGAGAAAAAAAATCAAGGAGCAGAATGCGATACCGAAGTCGTCAGTTTTTGACGATGAAGAGCACGGAATGACTCTGATACCATGTGAAAGTGATAACCGAATGAGAAAGGAGGCAGAGAGAATCGCAAGAACCCTAGAAGATTATCAAAAAATGAAAGCGTTTGTATTATTTTTACTGCACACAGCGGAAGGTCTGCTTAATTACAACGCAGGTCCTTAATATTCTAACCCTAGCTAATCTGATCTATAAAGAAAAGAAAAGCAGAATACACTCTAAACTATTTAAATACTCTAAACTATTTAAATATAGCAAATACATCCCTAAACTTAGGATAACAGTTTGTAATTCAACAAGAAGTTGCCTATGTTACATAAATATAATGTTCAAATGATATTTACTATGATTACAACTGTTGTTTTGGTAGATACAGTTGATTTTTTTTATATTGATTATTAAGTTCTTTTTTTAATATTCAAAAGGGAACATGTGCAGTGACAGAGCTTTACCTTAGTATATACATATACAATCTACCGTTCACTATTGTCTCAATATTTGCAGTCAAGCAAGCAATTTACAAGTTTGGAAATGTTCAAATATATTAATAGTATAAAATGTTTCTCTCTATTTTGAGTAAATTTGAAAAGTAGAAAAGTTTTTTTAAAAAAAATCGGTTACCTTAGATATTTTTTATACGATAAATTAGATATTTAATGGCATCAAAACTCACGTGACCTAACATCCAATGTTGAATCGAGAGGTTTATATAGATTCTTGAAGATTTCGGCTAAACTTAGCTTACGTGTTCCGTGTGGTGCAATTTGAAGAGAGACCTCGTTACGTGAGTTGAAATTTTATATTATATTGTTTACAACAATAATGATTAAAAAAATGTTACTTATTTTGTATTTTGTTAAATATTTAATTACTTTTTAAAAGGTAACGAACACTCTGTTAATTGATTTTTCATTTTGTATATAATCTATTTTTTAATATTAGAAATGTAGATGCTTTGAATTTAAAATTTAGCATTTTTTTCTATATTTTAACTCATAAATAGAGATGCATCTCTCGAATATTCGATTAAGAGTAATTGTAAACGGAAAGAAGACAACTGAATTTCGCCCCACACGTGGCATTTGCCGGAGTGACCCTCTTTCCCCTTACATGTTCATTATAGTGGTTGACGTGTTATCGAGACAGATCATGCATGTAGTGGACAATCACCAGCTTGAAGGGATTAAAATCAAGAGGACATGCCCAACAATCCACCACCTTCTATTTGCAGATGACTCTCTCTTCTTCCTAAAAGTCGACGCCCAAAACGCTTCGAAGCTCAGGTCTATAATCGAGGAATATAGCGTCGCGTCCGGAAAAAGCGTAAACCTTCAAAAATCAAACATCCATTACGTACAACACTAGTACCTCTATACCGAGTAGAGAGGTTGTGGGACGAATACTGGGCATTGAGAAGGCTCGACATGCAGGAAAATATTTGAGTCTACCGGTCCAACAGTATGAGGAAGGTCGAAAAAGGAGGCTCTGGGCTTCCTCAAGGATATGGTGATCAAACGAATATCATGGTGGAAAAACGTTTACCTCTGTAATGTGGGGAGGGATGTCCTGATCAAATCGGTTACCACGGTCATACCAACATACTCCATGGCGCTTTTCCGACTTCAAAAAATATGGTGTAAGGAAATCATGTCCATAGTAGCTCGATTCTGGTGGGGATAAACATGTGAGGGGAGGAAAATGCACTGCGAAAATGGGAACATATGGTATGACCCAAAGCAAATGGGGGGATGGGGTTTCGAGATATGAACACATTCAATGTCTCAATGCTTACCAAAGTGACGTGGAGAATTCAAAACGAACTGGAGGCCTACTGAGCAGGGGTGCTTAAAGGAATATATTTCCCTCGAACGAGCTTCCTCAAAGCCTCAAAAGGAGGGTGCGCCTCATGGGCGTTGCCAAGCATATTGCAAGGCCTAGACGTAATTCGTGAAGTGGGGACATGGAGAATAGGGAAAGCATTCGAGTCTTCCAAGACGCTTGGATCCCGGGGAAACAAGGTCATTGACTCTCATGTGTTCCCACGACTGATCTTGCCCAAGGCCTTAAGGTGGCTGACCTCATAAATACACCTAATGATAGGTGGGATCTCAACCCAATTAAGGACGAAATAAATCAAGCCAAAGTAGTAGCAATACATGCTAAGCCAAACTCAAGTTGGTGTACCATCGGATGAGGGAAAAGCAAGAACAAATGGAGACATCACAAGCATCCACCTCTCACGACAACGTGGCCTGCCATTTGGAGTGGGTACACTCTCTCGAAGGTCCAACAATTTATGTGAAAAAACTGTAAGAAAGCGCTCCCAATACTGGAGGAACTGAGTAGATGGGGAGTAAATGTCTCACCAGTGTGCCCATTTTGTAATAAGGTAGAAACTATATATCATGCACTCCTACATTGCAGGTGGGAGACCCTCGTCTGGTTTGTAGGATGGGAGTTAGATGGCATGAGCACACAGACCCGGCATGGATTGAATGGGTGGAGGCGACCATCAAGTTATCACAGACGAGCAGCCTAGAGAAGAATCCAACGAAGATGCGTGTAGAAACGATTGCATGGGAAATATGGAAGGAAATGCGTCGGGCACTCCATCAATGAGATCAACCGGACCCCCGGAGCACCCTCGAAAGAGGAATAAGGTTAGCCAAAGAAACAAGGGAGGTTAAAGGGCAACAAGATCGGGATCATACCCAAAGAGGTGTAGCAAACCATAGTGCAAGTTGGCAATTGCCACCACCGGGGAAATTAAAATGAATTGCGATGGTGTCTGGGACCCAACAATAAAAAGGAGCGGAACAAGGGTTATTGCTCGTGATCTACACAGAACCATGATCGATGGACGCCACTCGACTCGGTGTGACACAATGACAATAAATACGGAAGCATACGCAGTGCTGCATGCGGTTGAGTTGTCGATACACAGGAATTCGAAGGACACAAGTAAGTTTATTGGCAAAAAAAAACACTCATAAATAGAGAAAAATCAGAATCCGTTATATTTTATTATTATCTTTTTAGGAAAAAAAAAGTATTTTCATAATGCGTCAAGATATTTTTTTTGTTCACTTACCCTGTGTATTCTAACAGATCCACGTTAGACTATTATCACAAGTTTTACAAGCAGTGGAAGTGCCACGTGATATTGGTCGTATAGGTTATTATTTTTGTCCACTCCCGTTTGAATTATTGAAAGCTATTTCATTCGAATAATTATTTACACACCCGTGAACAAAAACAGAAGGACAAGACTCAAGATAATTAAAAGCAAAAACATCTTTAAAGTAATAACATTAATTAAGTACGACATATTTACTATTTAGTATGAAAACAAAAAATATTGGGGTAAATTATTAATTTGTATTTAACATTTAGATGCATTTTGAATATATGTTTTTTACTTTATTTTGAACAATTTTTTTATTTCCCGTTCAAATTTAAATCTTTAACTTAATTGAAATATATTTTAAAACTTGTAAAAATAATAAAATATTTTTACATATTTTGCCATTAAAAAGCGCGAGGTGGATTTTACGTTTAGTATTTCTCATCTAAGTTGAGATAATAGATATTTTTCAAAACGTAGCTACTTTCAAAAAAATATTTGAAAAAGTGTATATCTAAAAAAAATATTTAGGAAAGTATGCATACGCGCGTCGCGCCTATTCAATTGGTGCGACCCAGGGGTGCGCCTACTGCAATAGGCGCGACCCAGGGGTGCGCCTATTGCAGAATTTTTTTTTTCTTCGTTCAAACAACGGTCTATCATAAACCACGTTGATTTTAAGTCTGCTTATGGTTTTCCTCCTAAATAGAAATTGAGAGATAGTCTCTCCAGTAAAGAAAAAAGGAAGTTATAAAAAGTTAAATACTTTTTTCCTGTCCTAAATTTTCCAATTTGTTCTGAACAACATCCGCGAGGTAAAACATTGAAACAAAGTTGTTTATTCACAAGTTTCTGAATGAGACTTTTCTTCAAATACACTAGCTAGTTTGACATTTTCAGGAATTACTGCTGCAAAAGAGATCTTTGGGGTTACTTTAGGTTCCTGTCCTAAATTTTCCAACTTGTTCTGAACAACATCCGCGAGGTAAAACACTGAAACAAAGTTGTTTATTCACAAGTTTCTGAATGAGACTTTTCTTCAAATACACTAGCTAGTTTGACATTTTTAGGAATTACTGCTGCAAAATAGCTATTTGGGGATTCCACTCTTGCCTCTCGGCTGGTTCTCTAAAAATGTGAAGTTTAGATACTAACATTGTTAAAGCATAAGCATAACACATTAACACTAACCAGGCTAGAGAGACGTACATCTCTGACTCAACATCTTCCGAATATCTTGTAAAGTTTCTCCAATGACTATAGCTTTTTATTTGAGTTCTTTTGCAGCAGTAATTCCAAAGAGCTCTTAAAATCAACTAGGAGGAAAACCATAAGCAGACTTAAAATCAACGTTGTTTCCACTTGCATATCCAACAACACTAGCAAGGGTCTTTAGATTCCTGAGTGGGGTCCAGTACTCTACGGGCTGCCTCACCATAGTTATAATGAGTCATCCTACATTTCAATTGATGATGACCAAAAAGCTCTTTTGCAGCAGTAATTCCTGAAAATGTCAAACTAGCTAGTGTATTTGAAGAAAAGTCTCATTCAGAAACTTGTGAATAAACAACTTTGTTTCAATGTTTTACCTCGCGGATGTTGTTCAAAACAAGTTGGAAAGTATTTAACTTCTTATAACTTCCCTTCTTCTTTACTGGAGAGACTATCTCTCAATTTCTATTTAGGAGGAAAACCATAAGCAGACTTAAAATCAACGTGGTTTCTGATAGACCGTTGTTTCCACTTGCATATCCAACAACACCAGCCAGGGGCTTTAGATTTCTCTTGATAGAGAACCAGCCGAGGAATTTGGTGAGACTAGCGTAGAGGAATTTGGACCTGTGAATACTGGGATAAAGCAACGCGTGAGACTATCTCTCAATTTCTATTTAGGAGGAAAATCATAAGCAGACTTAAAATCAACGTGGTTTCTGATAGACCGGTGGTTTCACGAAGGAAAAAAAAATTGTGCAATAGGCGCACCCCTGGGTCGCGCCTATTGCAGTACGCGCACCCCTGGGTCGCGCCTATTGAATAGGCGCGACGCGCGTATGCATACTTTCCTAAATATTTTTTTTAGATATACACTTTTTCAAATATTTTTTCGAAAGTAGCTACTTTTTGAAAAAAATCGAGATAATAGACTAATAGTTATGTATTATACCAAAATAAAAAACGAAATTAATTTGTTGATATATCTTAAAATTGATTGATGCGTGAAAATAATAAAGATTTCTTTTTAAAGAATGAACATAGCTAAAACTTAGGATCACATCACATAAAATGTACCGAACTGTTTATTGAACCATATAGACTAATTTACTTCTTTACTTTCCATTACATTTATATTGGTCCAATATTCCATCTAGTACTAGTCTTTCTTTCCATCACATAAAGTGTTTCACATTTTATTACCGCCTAATAATTTATTACGTAACACGATAATAAAATATAAACATGTATGAAAAAATCGTGTTTGTAAAAATATATAACTATAAGATAATATAATAGTACATATACGATAACACGAGGTAATTTTCGTATAGTGTTTGAATTTGTGTATCTAAACACAACACACATGATAAATTTATACTAGTAATTAAGTCTGATATTTTATTACTTTTGTGAACAAATCTCGTTTTAACCTTTAAAACTCCATTTAATTGTTTAATTTTTAGAGATTATTAATTCCACATTAAGGATTTGTTTCATATGATGTTTCAATTCCGAATTCTTACTATGAGTAGTTCATTATTTTGATATTTTTCTATAAATATCGCATTTTGACATGACACAATATCATGCACTTAAGCATTATTTACTACCTTTAATTTACCTCCTATTATGGAATACTATTTCTACTAATGATACCATTAAAGGGTGACCTTGGATCCCTAATTTGGTATGTTTGAAATCATCACGGAAAAAAAAAATAAAAGATATTTTTTTAATTATTTTGAGTAAACTAATTTTTAAATTCAGTGTTCGTTTATGTGGTCACGTATTATTATTATTGTTATTATTATTATTATATGAACAAGTTGCAACGACTTTTCTATACAAAGTAGGACTACTTCATTATTATTAATGGAAACATCATTCTGAGATCAACTTTATGTCATAATAACGCGCTACAAAAGTCGTAAGGAATCGTCCGTCCACGAAGAGAAATGCCAATGGACACCTTGTGTAGAAATATAGGGATTATATGGGATAAATTTCTTATAGATATTTGTAGGAAAAAAAGATACGTATTTTTACAAATGGGTACTTAAAAATATATTTTT
The DNA here is from genome assembly GCA_946814005.1 of Chamaenerion angustifolium. Taxonomy (NCBI): domain Eukaryota; kingdom Viridiplantae; phylum Streptophyta; class Magnoliopsida; order Myrtales; family Onagraceae; genus Chamaenerion; species Chamaenerion angustifolium. Next base: position 4,502,299 of record OX328277.1, on the reverse strand, counting down.
TTGACTTTTATCCATTATAAATTCTCAAAGTGTTATTTTGTCTATTTCTCCGTCCGTTTTGGATTAAATGTGAAAAATTAAAATAAAATACATGTACCACACTAAAATAATACGACAAACTAAATATATCAGTTTGTGAGTACATATAGTTTAATGTCACATATTTTCACATTCCGTTCAAAACTGATGAGTCAAAAAACAGAAACAACACTTTGGGAATCTCAAGTACCTAAAATTACAAAAGAAATCAAATACATATTTGTAAAAAAGTGACTTCTCAAGTACATTAATTTTTGTTACTCCTATATCAGACAAATAAGGTTGGACCAAATATCGAATGTGTCAATTCATATCAATTTTTTGGTTCTGGTCAAATTGGTGGAGGATCGAACCGTTATAGACGAATAGACGGATTCATAGGTCAACCCATGTCAAATTCAATGGACAAATGTAAGGGCAGTTACTTTGCACAAATTGAATTCCACCAATTGGTGATAAAGAGTTAACCAAATTGTATATATAATGTTTTATACTTGTGAATCCCACCGATGTAGGACTTGTGATAAAGACTTCAAGATAAACAGATTGATCCGAACATGATCAAACTTAAATTCAAATCAATACTCGAATATGAACCATACTCATTAATAAGTTGACTCAAACACAATTCAATTTTGGATCCAATTTAAGTTATTTGCAAATCGCGTACAAATTTGGCACCTTTAATAAAAATTAACATTGAAGATCGAAAAGGCTCAATCATAATAGGGTTGTACATCGAAGATCGACCATCCTCATATTGTAAGAACCCGAGTTGTTATAGTCCTTTTAAGTGAGCTATATAACTTAGGTTTGTCCAAAAAAACGGGTTCTACCGAACTGAACTGATTCTGCTTTGGTTTGAACCGATTTAGCTGAACTTGTTTCAAAACTAGAGCAGTTTTTTAGAATTCAAGTACAGTTCAAAATTGTAGTTTCAATTCAGTTTGAATCAACTCGTTTTTTTATACTAGTTTATGCTTAAATTCAAATCAAATCACTTTAAACCTTTATAATTTTAGAACCGGTTCAAAACTAAATGAACCAAACTGATTCTGTAGATAAGTAAACCCTAAAGCACTTGCAGCCAACCTCCTTCTCAATTGTCTCAGACCTCACTCTCATTTTCAGTTGTGTCGAGCATATCCAGCAACAGAGAAGTGTGACAGAGGAAGATCATGGAGGGAGGATCAAATCACCTTGCCTTCATAACTGGTAAAGTGCAATCCATCCCTCTGTCGCTCATCATCGCCCACTCATATGAGACATCTGATTCTCCCAACGAGTATCGCAAGCCTCTTCTGTCGAAGCAATCTTATGGTACTTTTTCGAACTGAAACAAGCCCAAAATTGTTTTAAAAAAAACAGACCAAACATGTTCGAATCATTTTGAAACATACTTTTTTTTCCTATTAAACATACCATTTGTTTACTAAGAGAAAAAATATATTGATTTTGTTTGACTAGACCAGTTCAATTCAGAACCGGTTCAGGGTCGAATCGGTTCATGAAGAAACCTAATATAACTTTGCTCATAATGCATCAACGTGTTATGCGTCCAACATTGATGCATATGGATCGACATGTCACTAGAACTGTCGGATCTAATACTAATTCAGAGACCAGTGTTCTTTGGGGAATTCGAAACGACCGGTTGTAGGGTTTTATTTATTTTAACTGTAAACCATATGTATACTGCACATTTCAAGGGAGGCGAGTTCATTAAAATTATAGTATACTAGATTATGCGCTTTGCACAGTAATTTGAATATATTATTTTTTATTTAAATTATATTATATTTTATAATAAGGAATATATTAAATTTAAAAATTGTATAATATATATATATATATATATTAGTTATGAAATATCAAATATAGATTTTTTATGTATGATTTATTTTTTAATAATAAAGATATAAGTTTATACTCTTCATGATTAATGTGTTAAGTTTGAAAGTTCTAGCACTAACAAAATAATTTATTAATGAAGAGAAATTATTGGGAAATTTTTATTTTTTTTATGTTAAAGGTAATTGGAGCTATTTGAAATTAAAGAAATATATTAACTAAAGGATTATATATATATATATATATTTTTTTAAAATATTTGTATATATTAATTATGATACTATCGTGTTAATTTAAAATAATTTTCGGCATGGTAGTAATAATTTTATATTTTTACATATTACTCTTATGTTTGATGTTTTAGATGTTACTTAGTATTTTTTTCCTAAGAAAATAATTATTTTATTATTTTTATTTTTATTATTTTTATAAATATATTGATACTTTTGTTTTTGGCAAAATCATATATAGGTATTAATTATGCTTTTATCTATGAAATGTTCTCTAATTGTTTGAATTAAATAATTTTTATTATACATATTAAAAATTATATAAGCATTTACTAATATGTTCTTAATGCATTCTCTTCAACTTATATTTTATGTTCTTAATTATTATTGTGTATTTTTAACTAATATTAAATTGAATATACATATTTTAATAATTGTAACTACTCTACTTTGATAGTAATTATTAAATATGTTGTCTACCAAGTATGAACATATATAAAATATATATCTTTAAAATATTAGTAATAATAATTAGAATTTTGGTTCATATGATAAAATTTATATTTTAAGCATACTCATAAATAAATTTATGTAATTTATTATATTTAACTATTAATTTTAAAATATTAAAATTAATAAAACCCTAATGATTTTTGTAATTACAGCCCTAAACCCTATAAATATAGATTTGTGAATAAAATATATTAAAAATCATAATTATTAATAGATTTTTAATTAAAAAAAAGGAAAACTATTTTTTTTTGTGAAAATATTGAGTACTTTTTTGTTGGTAATAAATGTGATAAATTGAAATGGATTTTAAGGTTCAATGTAGTGTTTTGGAGCAATTTTAAATTATCTAAATGTGCAAAAATATGATGTCACATAAGCAATTGTAACATACAATCTAGGTGGACCAATAAAATTGATTAGAAAATTTCATTTTGCTTACTTGGCAACATTATATACATCCTAGCCAAATTAATATAGATATAGATATATATAACTTTTGTCATGTCATGTCGTATTGTATAATTAGTTCAAAAGTTAAAAGATAATGTTGTAGTTTAGTTATCTACCTAGTATAAAAAAATGATTTTTTTTCTAGCATGTATATAATTAAAATTCTCACCTGAACACGCTAGTCAATTCAGTCAAATTATAGAAGAAACGATGTTATGTTACAAAATTAATTTTATAACTAAAAAAAAAAAGTGTATGTAGATAATTAAATTACAACATTAATGTCGCTAACAATATTGACTTTTGACTTAGATGGTCTTAGTTGAGTTTTTCTAAGTCAATCTTCCATATCTCAATTTATGACAAAAGTGTATGACCAATATGTATGTTAAAATTTAATATTATTTGCAGTTTTTGGATCGCAAGTCAAATACATATTTACTATATATATTTTATTAATAGATACATAATTTCATTTCAAACATAATATCTCGAGAAAATAATAATTAACACACTACCATGTAGCAACATGTATTTTTTTGCTCAACATGCTATCTTGGGTGCAAGTTGTACCATTTTTGCTACAACTCGTTGCCGTGGAGTGCACTTATTCCTACTTCTTATAATAAATTAAAAAAAAAATTCAAATATGTTTTGTATATATATATATATTTATTTTTTTTATAAAAAATTCTTCGTAATTAGGGTTTGCTAAAAAGAAAAAAAAATGTATGTACTGCGCGCCGACAGTTGTGGTAAGGTAACCTTAACATATACTGATAGATAGATTTCAAAATTCAAATATTGTATCACTGTAAAAATATTTTAAAAAATAAGTATAAAAATATATTTAGAAATCTAGTTATATGTACACTACCGGGGTTTCAATTGTGCTAAAAATATACAACAAGCAGCCTAGGGTAGCGTATTATATAGGATAAATTTTATCCAATGAACGAAGTTTGGTTATAAATTAAATTATGTATCCACTAAAAATTAAAAAAATTAGAGTCAATAAATATTTGAATTAAAATCTGAATGACGTAAACAGTATTGAATTTGGACTTACACGGATTGACCATATAATTTGTCTTAAGTTGAGATGTAAAATTTTGACTTAAAAAAATATTATTCAAACCATTTAAGTCGAAAGTCAACAACATTATGAAAAAAAAAAAATTATTTACCTATTGTAATTTTTTTTAGTTAGAAATATATTTTAAGTTTTAACCTAACATTGTTTGTCGTATAATTTTGATTGAAATAATAAAATAATTTAGAAGAGAAATTTAACTATATACTTAGTAAAAAAATGAAGTAAGAAACAAAATATAAATAAACAATTAGAGTAAAATATTCAAAGAAACAAATATAAGATATTAAATCGCTTTAAATAACGAATAAACACAAATTTTTAAGTTCACTACAATATATCAAATTATCAATTACCTCTCATTCTCATATGTCTTCATGTACGCTTATAATATAAAATTCTTCTTCATATATATTATATTTTGAATTTGATATTTTTCTAAAGAAAAGTTAATTATATAACTTATTTACATATATCTATTCTGAATTTCTGATTACCCATAGAATCGAAACTTCCCCCCCCCCCCCCCCCTTTTAGGGTTAATAGGTCCAATGGTATCATAAGTTTGGGTCATGTGATCGGATGGTACCCCTATGTTGTTTTATAGTACCATAAGTTTCGCAATGTTGTTATTTGGTCCAAATTACTGTTGCCGTCAATGTTAACTAACATAATGCTGACGTGGCGCTGACGTGGCACTGATGTGGCAATTGGAAAATACAAATAAATAGGAAATATAATAAAAATAGGAAAAATTGGGAAAAATTGGAAAAAATCGGAAAAAATCGAACAAAAATTATAAAAAAGTTATAAAAATATTTTAAAACTTTATATATTAATAAAATGTATTTTTTATAAATTGTTTTAAAAAAAATCGAAAATCGAGAAAAAATATGAAAAAAATCGGAAAAATTATAAAAAAATATTTTAAAACTTTATATATTAATAAAATGTATTTTTTATAAATTTAATTTTTTTAAAAAATCGAAAATTGAAAAAAAAAAACTAGGTTGGACCATTGGCGTCCAATTGACCCAGCCAAGGGTCGAACCCTGGGCTGGGTTGGACCCCCACCAGGTCGCCTGACCTGGGCGACCAGGTCTGGGTCTGACCCAGCCCTGGGTTCGACCCCAAGTTAGTTCGACTCTTGGGGTCAAATTGACCCAGACCTGGTCGCCCAGGTCAGGCGACCTGGTAGGGGTCCAACCCAGCCCAGGGTTCGACCCTTGGCTGGGTCAATTGGACCCTTGGGGTCCAACCTAGTTTTTTTTTTTTTTCAATTTTCGATTTTTTTAAAAAAATACATTTTATTAATATATAAAGTTTTAAAATATTTTTTTATAATTTGTCCGATTTTTTTCATATTTTTTTTTTCAATTTTCGATTTTTTTAAAAACAATTTATAAAAAATACATTTTATTAATATATAAAGTTTTAAAATATTTTTTTTATAATTTTCCGATTTTTTTCATATTTTTCCCTATTTTTTTAAATTTCCCTATTTATTTTTATTATTTAAATTAAATATTATATTATATATCTATGTGCCGCTGACCTGGTGCTGACATTGACCATTTAACAGAAAAATCTAACGGTTGACTAACAGAGTACCATATGACAACATGCTCTAAATATAATAGACCATTTAATCACATCAAAAAATATATGGTACCATCTGATCACATGACCCAAACTTATGGTACTATTGGAGTTATTAACCATTTTTTTATCAATGTTTCATCATTTTTGAGTCGTCAGTCATGCGTACTGTTTTTTTCATTTTTGGTCTGTTAGTCATTATTAATCATGTAGACTGTCTTCTTTGATTCGACACAAAAGTAGTTTCCAAAAGTAGTATTTACTAAGGTTGGCCAATAATAAGGCTGTTTGTGCATTTTTAGGGGGTCTGCCATTCGTCTGCAGACGGACAAAAAATTTATGGATTGGTGGTTTAAATAATTTTTTGAATACTTAATTAACCAAAAAAAAAACATTGTGACCAACCCCACTAAAAAGATGATTTGAAGTCATATATAATTGTTTGGATAAATAAATAACTAGCTTATAAGGCCAAGGCCTCCCCATTTGATTGGACCGTCCCAAGGGTTTGAGAAAAAAAATAGCCGAACCGAATCTCACCACATGTGAATAATACATCCTCTAACCGGTTCAGTCGAGTCAATTTATATAATAAATAACATTTTAGATAAAATATTAAGCGGTTCAGCTAGGTTCAGCTAGACTATAATGTGGTATGAGCATCAAGCCAAGAACTAATATGATTAAATCATTTTGATTTTCAGAATTTATGTGGAATTGTTTATATTTTATCGGATTGATTATTAAAGTTTGAATATTTTAACATCCGTTGTACATTTTTTTAGCAAAGGGTACACCCCCAAATCGATTCGCAAGTGATATAGTAATTTAAAAAAAAATAAAATAAAATGTGAATTGGTTCACAAATATGAATCCAACCGAACCTTTACAACATATAAATAAGGTACGATTTTAATCTGGTTCAATCCTTAACCGGATCATATCTAGACCTACTCGTCGCTCAAACACATGATTGGGTTCCTAGGCCTTGCCATAATTGGGCTTTTTGTTTGCTTATGCATCCTAACTAACCATGTTTGTTTCACGAATGGATAAAAGAATATGAGTTTTTTTGTTTTTTTTCATGTTTGCGTTGAAGATTCACTATTTTCAACTGCGATCAATGTTATTAGAACTGAAACAGGCCCATATTGCCCTCAAACCGGTTATATTGTCAGTTCGTTTCTTAAAAGGCTGAATTGTATAGTAAACTGGATTTAGCAAAGAGTTAATTACCAAATAGGTACCCCAACTTTACATGGTTTGGCAAGTAGGTACCTAAATTTTTTTTTGCGGCAAATAGGTTGCCCAACTTTGTGAAATTAGCAAATAGGTTCCTACCGCTAATTTTTCGTTAAGAATAAACGGAAAATAACGTGAGGAGCAAACAAGTACCTGAACTTGACATGGTTTGACAAAAAAGTGTCTGAACTTACACGAATTAGCAAGTAGATACCTGACTCGGTTTAAAATTCGGTTCGGTCGAACCACTTTATTTTTTTTTAAAAAAAAGTAGGGTTTATACACCAAACACATGCATGACTCAACTCCAGACGTTCTCGGTGCATTATGGAAACATCATGAACCCATCGCTCGGGTCCATCACCATCCCGACCCCATCGATCCCTGTTACCCCCGGTCGGGATAAGACCGCTCTCGACTTCGTTTACGTGATTGTCACTTTCGTTGGGGTACTTACTTAGTTCAATCCCTATAAACCCTACTTAGATGCACCAAGAACGTCTGATTTGAGTCATGCATGTGTTTTGTATATAAACCTACTTTTTAAAAAATAAATAAATAATAAAATGGTTCGACTTAACCGAATTTTGAATCGGTTCAGATATCTACTTGTTAATTCGTGTAAGTTCATGTACATGTTTGTCAAACCATGTCAAATTCAGGTACATATTTGCTTATCACGTTATATTTTCCATTTATTCTTAACAGTAAATTAACGGTAAGTACCTATTTGCTAATTTGACAAAGTTGGGCAATCTATTTGCGACAAAAAATTTAGGTACCTACTTGCCAAACCATGTAAAATTGGGGTACCTATTTGATAATTAACCCTTTAGCAAATCGACCAATTTTTGAACCTACAAACAAACAACAATTAGACCGTGTGTATTAGGTCAGTTCGTCATTAGTTTGATTCTGATAAACAATTAGACCGAGTGAATTAATGTATTTCATTGTAATAATATATATTTTAGTATTATATAAATTTCACTAAACACAATAATAAATACACATGCTGAACTAAAGAAAAATTATTAAGGTTTTGTAACTTATGTTGAGAATGTTTGGAGGATTTTAAAGTGATTTACATAGCATATCACTTAGGAGTGATAATTGTATATTTGATATTAACCAAATTAAATAGATTAATTCGACATTATAAGTGAGAAAATGTATCAAAAAGTTTATTTGTCATAATTTCATACACTTTAGGCAAATTAATATATATATATATATATATTATTGTAGATTAACTGATTAATAAGTGTTCACTCTACGTACTTAATGTTTCGAATGGGAATCTTATGATAAATTTTTAAGAGTCAAAGTTACAGCAATAGAAAGTTCGTGGTCCAAATGAACGTGATAATTTCTTTTCCAAAATAAAATGTTGACTTTGTGGTCAAAGTAGGTTAATTTTGTAATTTAGGATTGCTGCAGTGGTATTGTAATAATTATAGCGCTAGTCCCGCCGGTCTGAACTAAAACTTGGGGACTTCATAAACTAAATCGCAACAAATAGAGGCTCAGCAGCGGAAGAGACGTCCTCACGAAGACGATGGCGACGCCGATTGGGCCGATCAGCTGGCGCGCCGCTGCATCCGTCCTCGTGTTTTCGCTCCTGTTCGCTTCATCGCTAGCCATTTACTGCGACGAGGACGATTGCTACGATCTCCTAGGGTCCGCATCTCTGCTAATCGAATGAATGGAATCTAATATCTTTAAGCTACATTTTCACACCTTCTCGCAACTGACTATGTGCATCTTGAATCAAGGGTTTCGCAGAGCGCGAATTCGTCGGAGATCAAGAAGGCATACTACAAGCTGTCGTTGAAATAGTATGCTTGATTGTAACTCTTTTGATTTCCCAATTGCATTTTTCTAAGTTTCTCTATTTGAAATATTTTCTTTGTTTGATTCAGTCATCCAGATAAGAACCCCGATCCGGAATCGAGGAAGTTGTTTGTGAAGGTTGCCAATGCGTACGAGGTAGTAATATGAATGAAGCTTTAATTGCAGTCAAATCCTCCACTTTCTTATGAATTTTTCAAGGAATATATCAAATTACTACCATGTGATGATATGTTGACTGTCACAATTTCCGCCTTGGGTGAAATCCTTTGACATAATGTTCGATTCATGCTACATTATACTATCTAGATGCTTTAACCATCTAATATGATATAGTTCAATGTCTCTTTATTGCTTTTTGATTAATTATTCTTTTGAATAATGTCGCGAACTTTGTAATTTCCTACTGTTTTTTAGATGTATTTTTTGTCATATCAAGCCTTTTCTTCTTATTCTTTTGAAAAATCTCGCAAAGTTTGTAATTTCGAACTGGTTTTTGGATGTACTTTTTGTCATATCAAGCGTTTTCTTCTCATTCTTTTCACTCACACTACACTGATAACATTTTTTTGCAGATTCTTAAAGATGAAGCTACACGTGAACAATATGATTATGCACTCGCCCATCCGGAAGAGGTAATTCCACTTAAACTTATGTGCAATTCTAAAGTTCTTGGATATCTACGTGCGGGAATTTGCATTTATTTGCTATTTGAAGTTTTGGTTTGCTACTACATGCATCAAAATGTACTTGCTAGAAAGTAAGTAAATGAGTTTGTATCTTGCGTATTTCATAAGCGCTTAATGCCCATGTATCAACAAGTGCAGCTCCAGTACTGCTTCAATCCTATATATTGAGAAAGGATAATATAGGGTCACGACAGCAATGAATTGAATACCCCTTCCAGGATAAGACTTAAATACAGAATTTATCTCTTTAGTGTTGTCATTTCTATGGCTAATTGTTCAAGCCATTCATCGTATGTTGGGCAACCAAAAGGTGGTGATTCTCATCAATTAGAAAATTGAGTTTATTCATTGTCTTACGTGGAGTGTATAACTCTAATTTTTTCTGTGCAGTTTTTTTACAATGCAGCTAGATACTATCAATTAGAAAATTGAGTTTATTGTGGAGTGTATAACTCATGATTGTTTATGTGCAGTTTTTTTACAATGCAGCTAGATACTATCATGCATATTATGGCCACAAAACAGTAAGAATTTTCTCTGAGTGAATTCCCTCTCTATTCCTTCACCCATTTTTCTTATGACTTCATTCTTCTTCCTAGGATCCTCGTGCAGTTCTGGTTGGCCTACTTGTTATTCTATCAGCTTTCCAGTATCTAAACCAATTGACTAGGTATAATCAGGTACAATTTTCACTTTTTCTCTTTCCTATGTCCCACTTTGTTTTCTACTGTCTACTAGAGTGTGTGGGTCGTTTTTGCACATAATGTTCATCCCTCCAATGTTCTTCAACTTGTATGCAGGCTGTAGAAATGGTGAAAAAGACTCCAGTCTACAAGAATAAATTACGGGCATTAGAGCTGGAGCGCACTGGAGGAGTGACGACCAAGAAGAAGAATCAAAAGCCGATGGATAAGTATGAAACTCTATTAAGACATTTACTTGGGAAGAAATTGTGGTGTTGCTACTAGGAATCTTAATTGCATCCTTCACATAGTTTTATGTGGTCTACAAACAAACTTAGGAAGCTTTTAACTAATTTTAATAGAACTACGTTTATTTATAATGTTATCCTTCCCTTTGACAAATTACAAGCTAAGTGGGACTTCAGTGTCGTCTATGCTTTATCATTTTTCTTTTTTGCATCCACGTAATAGGGGTGCTCATCTGCATTTTCTTATCCTCAAAGATCTTAATTTTCTGCAGATATTATTGATTTGTCTGTATATCGATTCTCATTATTGCATCAATTTTGCAGGAAACTGGAGGAAGAGCTGAGCAAAGAGCTTAATCTAGATATTAAAGGGGCTGAAAAGCCTAGCTTTTGGAGCCTTGTGGGAGTGCAGTTCATTCTCTTACCTTACACGTTAGTCAAAGTATGATTTACTTACCCTTTCAAGATTAATATCTGGAAACCGTTTTTACTAAGAGGTCGGATATTCAAATTTGAAGCCTCTTGTATAATGCTGGAGTGAAGTGTTGTTTGTTTTAGCTTTACTCATTACGTGATCAGTGACCAGCTCTTTCTGTTTGTGCTCAGCTATTATTATGGCATGGTGGTTGGATGTGGAGGTATCAGTTAAAGAAAGCTCCATATTCATGGGAAGATGCTTGTTACCTGACTCAACGAGCGCTCAGAGTCCCTCGTGATGCTTGGAATAACTTAGGTAACTCAATCTTCCTAGCTTGTCTCCTTTTTTCTCCCTGAAGTCACAATTGTACTGATTTAAGTCAACATTGCCCTACAATTCAGAGCAGCCATGGTTGATGATTGTTAGTGCAACTTCACGTTAAGTATCAAAGCATATTATCTGTCATAACTAACGTTGCTTCTCGTTCTCATTTTATGTTATTGATCTTTTCTTGAACTTGAACTAATAGTAACCTGATTGAAGTTTTCATTGGTTCTACATTACTTGTAGATGAAGTAAGGAAGGAGGATCTGGTGCACAGACGTCTATGGGTAAAGGCGAACTTGGAAAATTACTACACAGAAATGAGGAAGGAATCGAAGCGCAGGCGATAATAGTGATGCCCATTTTCCTTCCCTGCAGTTCGATTCTGACTCTATACGTCCATAGAGATATAGTAGGAAGTTTTCGAATCTTTTTTGTTGAAATATCAAAAGTTGGTCCTCTATATTTTCTAGAATTGGCATCTCAGTGGTATCCTTCCTTCCCTATCTAATGACACCAAGGTGAAAATGATAATGCACCTTTAATAGTTTTTTGTTTTTACTATTAAGAAGAGTAGTCGGGATGTTGGATGTAATTTCTTTTCTAAATTATTATGACGCCGTTATACTATACTTCATGAATTCTATGCTATGCATCCGCTTTTGCATTCAATCTCAGTGTAAACAGCTGCCAAAAATAAGATTTTGGGTGCACATTGCATCTTGATTAAAGTTGAGGGTGCTTCTGTGCAATTTCTCTTTGTCATTCCACATGCGCCCATGTCTTCCCGGAGTGTCAGCACGAGAGAGCTCTCCGACCAGCGAGAGACCACCGTCTTCTCCGTTACTTCAAATCTTCGCTTTATCAATTTCAGCGACCAGGCCAGGTCAGCGTGGCTCTTCATCGCACTGTTTTTCCTTATGCTCATGCAGTTCAAAGTGTCACCAAGCAGCAAATTGAACAACTATTTTAGCTTCTTCCAAGGATGCTAATTCTGCCTTCAAAGTAGCTACTGTTAATCATGCCATGGCAACAGCTACCACCTTCTCTTCCCTGTTGGATTATGGACGGTGGAGGTGGAGCTGCGAATCATAGGAATGCCATAGTCAAAGGAACTGGCTTACAGTTACTGAGATTCTGCTGAAATAACTGCTATGTTCGATCGCAATGAAATACTTGCTATGTTCTGCTGTTGAGCCATTCGGTTCTGTTTTGTGTGTTATCTCTGAGATTGCTGCTTGCTGTGATTCGGTTATTGAAGAAGATGTTTGATGAGCTGGACATTTGTTGCTATCACGATGCTGGTTCTATTGTAAATTGCTGATGCTGGAGATCAGACTGTTGCTGATGTTGTGCTGAGTTTATGTGTGTTATCTCTGAGATTGCTGCTTGCTGTGATCGGTTATTGAAGAATATCTTTGATCAGCTGGACATTTGTTGCTGTCAAGATGCTGTCACGATGCTGGTTCTATTGAGAAATTCTGATGCTGAAATGCTGTGATGCTGTGATGCCGTGCTGAGTTTGGACAATACATTATTTGATCGATTGTGCTGAGTTTGGACAAAAGTCTTCGCAATCTGTTCTGCTGTGCTGTGTTGAATACAAGAACACAAGTTGGTTATAGATGTTATGAGTTTGGTTTCAATAGCTCTACTTCACCTTTGTGGTTTGTTTTAACGAAAAATACTGCAGATTGGAAAGATCTGCTGCTCTCCATCTCATATTTGTGTGCTCTCTAATTCAAGTTGTATCATTCCTTCTGCTTTATCTGTGCACTGCTACTGCGTCCACTTATTTGCACGGGGTCGTGATTCGTCATATATATTTGTACGTCTAACTAAAATATAATCGAGACTATCTACCAAAAAGAACACCACCAGAAAAAACAAGGCATCAACTTATGGACGAGGATGTTTGAATAATCGAAATCTGTCCCTCTCCACCACCTTTTCACCATTGACTGCAACGAATACGACAATATGTCATAATAATTTACAACATTATCCCACCAATAACAGGTTAATATATCAAGTAATTGATTGCTAATGATTAGACGTCCAACTAATTGCAACCACCAGCTAAGCTAGAGAGTGATAAGATTTTCAACTACCAGTCTTCTCCTTTTGTTTTCCATTTCAACCTTGTACATATTGTTATGACTTGTGAAGCGACGGAGTTTCACCACGCAGAGCTTTAATGGCGGATTCTCAACTTTCTTCAACTGATGACATCACCTGCAACGTGGATTCTATAGGTACCTACTCCTCTTTTGACTCCCTCTTCGTAGTATCTTGTATGTCTTCATTAAAGGTTCCAAGTTTTGGTAGGGAAACAGATGAATAGAGTAGCTGTTGATTGTTAAATAAACAAAAAAAGAGTAATTGTTGATTGTGATTTTAGCTTACTGTTACGAAAGAACAATACAGTTATCATGTCGAGATTTTGGTTCCAAAAATGAAAAGCAAATAGCAGGTAGCTAGACAGACATACCACAGTGTTGTCATGTTACGTTTTCATTGTTATCATGTGTTGTCATATTCAATCCATTGGAAGAGGAGGGGACGAGTGACGAAGCAAAGCTGGAGTTCTCAGATGACGAAGAGATGCTCATTATTCGAATGTTCAATCTTGTTGGAGAAAGGTAACTACTTCAATCCTTGTTCTTCAATCTAATTTTATGTTTCCAGTTACATCAGAAACATAAATTATTTGCTAAATTCTTCATGTGCTTGATGGAATTTGATCAGGTGGTCTTTGATTGCGGGAAGAATTCCGGGAAGAACAGCTGAAGAGATTGAGAAATACTGGAATTCCAGATACTCTACTAGCAAATGAATCGATTGTGTAGTTGATCTCGATACTTCGATCGAATGTTCGATTAAATATCGGATCTCAAGTGTAAATACAGCAAAATTCTGTGTTTATTATGATGATGTATAAAATAATGTATTCAATCTCAAGGTTAGTATAGTAACATTGGTGTTGCTGTAATTAGCATCTTGGTATGTACTTGTTGCTTGCAAATATAATAGAGATTTTATGTGCATAACAATGACTACTTTATACCGATTATTTTTGTTGAAAGACTATAATGTTTCTATAATTTTTTACATATTTGCCCATACTAATTTTAAGGAAACTAATTATCAAATTGATCCCATATTTTCGTAATTACCAAATTACATTTCAAAATTGTGAAAAATTCATGTTTCTAGCAAGTTTTGAACACTACACTTCTTACATACTAGCTAAATTGTTTACCACTACAATAGTAATTCCAATTGTTTTTTTATATGCTTCAAATATAGTTATTGAAATAACTCTCATATTATTGTATTAAATATCTCATGTTTATTTATTGACATTCTTTAGTAATAAACATATGTTCAACGTCGTTTGTTTAATTATAGTTTTATTTTAATAATGTATCTACTATATTTATTTTTTGAGATAGTTATTAAAAATAAGTAATATTCTAAATTTTGTATTTATAGGCTACCAAAATACTTATTTTAAAAACATTTTTTTTCCAACAATCTCTAAACAAATCAGAAAGACTATAGTATGTAGATAATTAAATTACAGCTATAACGACACATATGACGTTAAGTTTCAATTTTCACATCGATCATAAAATTTGATCAAAATTTGGCAATTTTACTAAATTTGACCAAATTTTATGATCGATGTGAAAATTGAAACTTAACACCATATGTGTCGTTTTAGCTCTAATTTAATTATCTACATACTATACTCTTTTTGATTTTTGTAGAGATTGTTGAAAAAAATATTTATTCAAAATGAGTATTCTGGTAGCCTATAAATACTAAATTTAGAATATTACTTATTCTTCAACTATTTCAAAAAATTAATACAGTAGATACATATTTAAATTAAAACTATAATTAAGCAAATGGCGTTGAACATAGTAAAGAGTATAAAAAAATAACCATGAGTCAGTTAATACAATATAGGGTAAAATACGACATTGCACCCTAAAATTTACGTCGATATTAAAATTTCTCCTTAAAATTTAAAGTCCCCCCTAATGTTTGGAAATGATGAAAAAATCCCCCTACCGATGACTGACATACGCTTTTTCAAGAGAGATTTTTCATCATTTCCAAACATTACGGGGGACTTTAAACTTTCAGGAGAAATTTTAAAATCAGCATAAATTTTAGAGGTCAATGTCGTATTTAACCCTTAATATGTGTATTGTTTCAACAATCATATTTGAAGCATATAAAAATATCTATAAGAATTAGTAGTATTGTGGTAAAACTTTTAGCTAGTATGGAAGATGTCTAAGGTTCAAAACTTGCTAGAAGCATAAATTTTTCAAAATTATGGATTGTCCTTTGGTAATTACAAAAATATGGGATCAATTTGATAATTATTTTCCTTTTTATTATTAAAGGAAAATATGTAAAACGTTATTGAGTCATTATAGTCTTTCAACAAAAGTGACATGTATAAAGCATAGTTATCAGAATCAGACTGACCCTTGAACTGGTCCGACCGACCAATTTACATAACTTACTAGTTACTACTTAAAAAATACTTTGTGAGAACAACTTTGCGAATAACTCCTCAAATCCGATCTCTCTCATTCTGCAAGATTAAATTAGAACAACTTTGTGAGTAACCCCTATCCTCAAGTCCCACAGAATTATATTACACTCTATTGATTTTGGGAGATTGGGTCGCCCATTAGTGGGAGCCCATTCTAATAAGTCAAGTATTGGATACTGGTCAAAATCATTCTCTTTATGTATAGGGATGCTCAAGGTTGGAAAACATGCCGATGATAACAATGATGCCCTCTCGCCCTACAGTTTAGACTGAGGTAAATATCTATGGAAATCTAGGTCACTGCCCGTTAACCCGTGGCATGACCTCCCGTCTGGCAGACCGTGATCCCAACCTCAGGCAAATCCGCTTCCGCTAAGTCGATCGTTCAAGGAGGTAACTTAAATATGTGTTTAATGTTGTTCCCTAAACAATTGCATGTTTCATACATTCCAACATTGGTATCATAACCATAGTAGGTTGGTTTCCGAATTGTCGAATTTGAGAAAAATCCCCACCGCGACCGCGACGAGTCCCAGCTACAGAAACCACCACCCTGAGGCCAAATCAGGGGCGGCGACGACCACCGTGGATGCAGCTCAGCTCTTGCTGGCCGCAGCCACCGTGGCTGTGGCTCAGCCTCTACTGGTTGTAACCTTCGTGGCTGCAGCTCAGCCTCTACTGGCCGCAACCTTCGTTGCTATGGTTCGTGTGGAGGGAGTAGGCTGCAGCCTCGTGGTTGCGGCAGAGAAGAAGGGTCGCAGCCTTCGTGGCTGTGGCCACCTCAGGCGGGGCCACGACTTCAGTGGCCACGCCTTCGTCTGAATTGGTCCGAAACAAATTTGGTTCCGATCATGAATCCTTTGTGGGTCGTAGTGGTTTATTTGAGTCCGATAAATGTGTGGACTCTTTCATAAATAATTTTTGAGCTAATTTAATTAATTGTTAAACCAATTTGAATTGCTGGGAGAGCCTTATATTATTTTATATTGCATGACTGGATATATAGAACACTCTCTGGGTTCCTTGAGATCCCTGGGTTACTTACATAGTCTTGCTTTACTTTATATGCTTGACTGTTGACTCCATGACTGGTAGAATTGACTAAGTTGTGATTATTGAGATCCAGCATACTGTGTGAAAATTGGTCTAACTTGTTAATTACTTTTGTTTGTTGAGACTTTAGTCCCTGAATTTTTATTTGTTGAGACTTTGGTCTCCAAATTTTTATTCATGGTGATTTAGATCCCCAAACTTTTGGTTAGGGTGACTTTTAGTCCTCAAAGTTTTTGAAATTATAAATTAGCCCCAAATTAATATATTTTTTTAAAGGTATCAATATATATAGGGTTAATTACTTAATTGGTTACACATGTTTCACCATTGTGCAGAATGGTTACACATGTTTCAAAATGTGATTAATTCGTTTTGCTATGTGACTAATTGGTTACACATGTTTTTTCCAATGTGATTAATTGATTATTTCGTTAGTAAACCGTTAATTTTACCGTTAATTATTTTTTTTAACATATTATTGAATTGTGAAATGGCTATTATGCCCCTAGTGGTATTGAAGAACACAGAATCATCTTCAAGAACAAGAACCGAATCGAAGAACCCAGAATCTGGTTTCTTGAAGAACCCAGAATCTGGTTTCTTGAAGAAGCCAGAATCTGGTTTCTTGAAGAACCCAGAATCTGGTTTCTTGAAGAACCCAGAATCTGGTTTCTGGATTCTTGAAGAACCCAGAAATTCGATTATGGGTTGTTCAATTCAATTCGGTGATGAAGAACAACTTGGTTGATGAAGAACACAGCTTGATTGATGAAAAGGGTAATTACGTCATTTTACGTATCTAAATAGTGACTTAACTGTGATTTCTAACGGTGAACAGTAAAAAAACCAATTAGTCACATTTCAAAACCAATTAATCACATTTTGAAACATGTGTAACCATTCTACACAATGGTGAAACATGTGTAACCAATTAAGTAATTAACCCATATATATATATGTGTGTGTATTGACATGTATGGTTTGTTTCTTTGCTTGCATGTATTAGAATACCTAGATAGGTAGATCTAGTTTTCGCTTAGCATAGATAGCAAACCTTTAGGATTGTCCTTAGTAGCCTTTCGAAAGTTTGGATGAGTACGAACTACACCTAGGAAAATGTTCCTGAGTGTGAACCGGTCGGTTAGTCTGCGAGGTTCTCCGAATTTCCTTGAATAATGCTATGATGATTGTTTTGTGTAAGAGTCGAACACTTTGGTTTAGTGCGATCTATTCGACTCCGGTCTGTTAAGGATTGTTGGTATAGACTGTGTTTCGATTGATAGTAGTGGGTTTAGGGCATGCTTAGAAACAAGGAGTGCTTCTCGGTATAGCTAGGGTAGTTCTCCGGATTAAAGTATGTTATCAAGTCTGTCCTATCGGTCTGAGACTTGTGTTTTACATGCAATAGAACATTGTTCCTTGTGTCTCCATGATCCTATTAGAATTTCTTTTAGTTAGAGAAATTCGTCCGCCATGAAGAACATCATCCCTTAGTTGGACAAAGCTCTTAGACTTAACAGTGACATCTATAAAATCTGGGGAAAGCATATAAAGATGGTCCTAATTGAGTAGAAGTCCATTAACCACATCAAGAAGATTATGAAAAGACCTGACTCTGGAATAACGAATCAGCAGAAGGTTTTTCATTCGAGTGGGAGGTTAATGATGCTAAAACATGCGCCATGATGCTGAGTACGGTGGATGACGACATCCTTTATGAGTTTGAGCTTAACACACGGCTAAAGGGGTTGTGGGATACTTTGCAGGCTAGAAATGGTTCTATATGACTGCTCAGTTGTGCTCACTCAACATTAAGTTTGATTCATACATGATGAATCCTCAGCACTCCGTGAGATAGCATCTGAGGCATATGGTCAACATGACCGTGATACTCAACGAGAACGGTTCGTCAGTGACCGATGAGCAGCAAATCTAGGTTGTAATCCGCTCTTTGCCTAACTCCTATAAACATATGAAAATCTAAATAACTCATTCTAAGTCCCTCACTACCTTTGAAAACGTTTGAAGGAACATTGAGCTGAAGAGGACAGACCCAAGGTCGCTGGGCCTAAGGCTGAGGTGCGTGTGGCGCCATCCTCTGGACCTAAGAAGAGTTGTTGAAGGCGAAGGAGTAATGCACAACATGATGGCACAAATGCATTGAAGGCCAAGTAGACAAATATTGAGGTGAACCCAAGGACTCCTCCGAAAACAACACCAAGAAAATGTTTGCGTAAGGCCGAGAAGCCTAAATACAGGAAATGCTTCAACTGTGGTCAGTGGGTATACTTTGTGAAGGCATGCCCTGAATCGATCCGACTTGAATGTCTTGTTGGTTACTTAGTAAACTTTGTGTTTATAGTAGAGATATGTTGACTGAGTCATGTCCTTTGTGGATTTTGGATTCAGGATCGACAAATCACATAGCCAGGGATCGTGACGTTTTCGTAGAGTGTCATAGAGTCCCGCACGAAATTAGGTGGATGTACATTCACGACAACTTTCGTATTGAAGTTGAAGGGATTAGAACTTGTGAGTTGCGCTTGCCTGGTGGTCAAGTCTTAGTATGATGTTATATCCTCTATGCTCCGCAGATTCGTCGATGTCTTATTTCAATCTTAGGATTAATGAAACTCGGTTTTAGATTATCTTTTCATGAATCTTCCATCCAATTGTCTTTAGATTCAACTTCGTTTGACTTTAGTATTATTTCTGTTGGATTTATTGTTTCGCCGATATGTTTTTCTTCTACTCGCGGATATGTTTGCGATGAGAATGAAAGACAAACTAGATTTGACTATAAAGGTCAACATAGAATGCAGTGGCTAGCCCAATGGGGTTTGCTGCCCAATATTCCACAAGTGGAGTCGTCCACTTGTGTAAGTTGTCTAGCAGAAAATTCCACTGGAACGCCTTTTGGTTAGACACTTAGAACTGAATTTCCCCTGCAATTAATCCATTTTGACGTTTGTGACTCTCTTAGTGCTAGGGTTCATCACAGAGCACAAAATTTAATTACATTTGTGGATGATTACACCCGTTAAACATGAGGGTAAATGCCATCCACCCTAATCGTGGAAGAAGAGTACATTTGAGCGGAATTTAATGGTTTATGTAATGAAAAAGAAATCATTCATCAGTTGACGATCCCGTTCACCCCTCAACAAAATAGTGTTGCAGAGAGACGCAATAAAACACTCCTTGAAATGGTTCAGTCGATATGGCGCATACTCAACTGCTGATTTCCTTATGAGGAAATGGTTTGAAGACTGTTGCTCACATCCTGAACCGTATGTCGATGAAGACAGTTAACTCCACTTCATATGATTTTTGGACTGGAATAAGTTCTGGACCTTCACCATATGCGCCCATAGGAGTGCGCCACTTACACTCATGATTTCTCAAATAAGTTTGGGAAAGATTGAACCTAGAAGAAAGAAAAGTATTTTTGATTACTCTGATACCTCCAAGGGGTATGTATTTATAGCCGAGCAGGACAGTGGGAGAGTTACCGAGATCGAATTTCCTAAGAATGGAGAGATTGATTTGAATCGATCTCTATATGAGATTCAAGATCAAGTTGAGCAGGAACCTGTTAATTCGAGTGGGAGAGTTGAAGCCGCAGATGATGAATCAGTTCATCGTCCGCCGGATTCACCGCCTACTGGAGCGAATGAAACAGATTCCGCTCTTGATGATCTTGTTGACAGTGGGAGCATTAGGGATCTCATTTTCAGTGGGAGTGATCATGGGCATACCCTGGTAGTAATGAGTTCTTAGGCCGTAGGCTAAAACATAAGTTAAGTTTTCCTCCCGACGATATGCATTCGAAGGTGATGGAGAACTAAATACCCTAATATTTGACGATATGGTTATTGTGCCGTAAAACGTTAGATAATATCTTTATGGACCCTTCTAAGAAGAATGGATGAAATTAATGAAAGATGAGATGAACATTTTAGACGAGATGAAATCTATAAGGAAGAACAGTGTTTGGACACTGGCCGACCTTCGAGAGGACATAGAACAATAGAACTAAATGGGTTCATGAAGGACATAGGTGAGGCGGCACACATCCTTGGGATTCAGATCTCGAGAGATCGTCGTAGGAGGCAATTGTGGCTTTCACAGGAAAGCTACATAAACAAAGTGTTGGAAATGTTCAACATAAGTAACTGCGAACCAATTGAAACTCCAGTTTACGTTGGTCAACCTATTAATATGGATATATGTTCGAAGACTACAAAAGAAATGGACCATATAAATAAATTATGTAGCTAAGTGCAATCGGAAGCCTGATGTACGCAATAGTGTGTACTCCGCCTGATATTTATCACGCAATTGGCATGGTATGTCGGTACCAAACTGAACACGGATTGAAAACGTGACAAGCAGTAAATAGGATCATGTGATATCTTAAGGGCATCGTCATGCTCTCTGCTAGAGATCCGAGAATCTTCGGATGACTAGGTATAAAGATGCGTTCAATGGTGGTGACTTTGATGATAGAAAATTCACCTCGGACTTTATGCTCTGCTCTCCGATGACGCCATATCATGGATGAGCAAGAAGCAATCGCGATTATGTTGATCGCCATTGATGCACAATGTGTAGATATTGTGTGGACCATTCAATACGTTGTATGGTTGAAGAGACTTC
Organism: Chamaenerion angustifolium; assembly: GCA_946814005.1. Lineage (NCBI taxonomy): Eukaryota > Viridiplantae > Streptophyta > Magnoliopsida > Myrtales > Onagraceae > Chamaenerion > Chamaenerion angustifolium. Next base: position 4,480,781 of record OX328277.1, on the reverse strand, counting down.
CAGATTGATTGCTGAGTCACTGGAGTCGCAATCTCCGTGATATAGAATCCCAAGTATCATAACAAGTCATAGCAAGTAGTTATCAAGCGAAACTATGTTAGAGACGTGGTTAGACACAAGGTGATGAGTTTGAAGTACTTGTCTATAGATGAGATGGTTGTGGACCGTCTCTCCAACCTTGAAGAAGGAGTCTTTAGTGAGGCATATGTAGTCTCTATGACTATTTAGGCTTAGTTGATGTACTTCATTGATTTTATTTCTCAAACAATGTTCTTTAACTTGAATTATATTTGAGTATGCATGTTTTCACAGTTTGAGTGTTTTGTATGTTCTTACTGTGATTGTTTATTGATATATGTCAAAGTGTATTAGATCACCCTCTCACATGAGTGAAGGCTTCTACGCCTTTGTGGCTTGGTGAGGCTAGTAATAGTTCCTAGTTTTGGAAGTCTGTTGGGATGACTGGAAATGGCTTTGTGTCTGAAACTATCTGATTTCGCACTATGACAGATTCTGGTCTGTCAATCCACTCACGTGTCGGATGAGAGTCTTTGTGACTTTTGGTTCAGGTACTTTGTGTGCCTGATGAACATCTGTACAACATTCAGACATATACTCCATGGGAGAGTAGATATGCTGTAGCGCGCGTTCCATACCGCGGCGCACCCAAAACGACCATGGGTATGACCCGAGATGTGATCTTAACTCGGAGTTGTGTGAGACCCAGAGATCTTTGAGTAAGAGTCGCGTACGTACCTTCATTACTATGAACAGAGACTTGAGGTTCAGTTCAATGTTTACTATCTTAGTATGTGCTTGATAGGTGCGCTCACAAGTACCTTGGACCCAGTTCTAGAAAAGCGAGTTGGATTGTGCTGATGGTTTTGTGGGAAGAGAATGGTCATTATGAGATCTTCTCGATATTGTGTCCACTAGGTCGCCACCAACCGCGGCGTCGGCTGTGTTTGTGGGCGCAATACATATATATAGGTTTGAAAGATCATTGTGTGGTCAGACCTGGAGAAAGATTACATGACCAAGGGTGCATGACACATTTTCACTGCTGGTGTGAGATCTGAGAGTCGCTGCAACTCCTAACAGATGCGCAACACCTTGCTCGTTGTGTCTGTCGATCACACGGCTGCTACCTCGTATGTGACTTTACTGTGTAAGGGGAATTCGTTCTTCTGGTGCTCGCTTAATGAATGAGCGCCCCCCACTTTGTGTGAGTGAGAGGGTCGCCCATTAGTTGGAGTTCATTCTAATAAGCCCAGTATTGGATACTGGCCCAAACCATTCCCTTTATGTATATGGATGCTCATGGTTGGAAAACCTGTTGATGATAACAATGTTGTGCCTCCCTACATTTTAGACTGAGGTAAGTAGCTCTGGAAACCTAGGTCACTGTCCGTTAACCCGTGGTGTGACCTCCCGTCCGGCAGACCGTGATCTCAACCTCAGGCATATCCGCTTCCGCTAAGTTGATCGTTCAAGGAGGTAACTTAAATATGTGGTTAATGTTGTGCCCTAAACGATTGCATGTTTCATATATTCCATCATACTCAAATCAAACAACTAAAGGTGGAGAGTACATGTAAACGACAATTATTCTATCAAAGGTTCGTTTGTGAATAGTGATCCTACCCAGGATACTGCATAAGCTATTCAATCAAAAGACAAACATGAATAATTACGATAACATATAAATGAAATAGAATTAAACGAGTAGACTAGAAATTGATTGTAGCCTAGAAATTATATATGAATAATTGTCGGAGTCAGGGTTGCTCTGTTGTTTTTGTTATTGTACCCTATTGGAGCTAGGTCTGCTCTGAATTGATTGCTCACACTGCCCCTCAAGTTGAGTGGTGAGGTCTTCAATACTCAACTTGCACAATGTTCAGTGCTCAAGGAGTGCCAGTTTTTTCCGTTTAGCTATGCTCCTGTCCTCCCTCGATGCTTCTTCACTATTCACTTTGTCCCCCTCTCTGTTTTATCGCCTGGAAATCGCTCGACTTTGTTTTGGTTCGACCTCCACGGTCCAATTGTGGCTGTTGGTGGTGGTGGCAATACTGTCTATGGATGCTCTTTCTAAAGGCTCCCCATTCGTCCGTTTTTCTGTGGCCTCCTCTGTTGGTGTTGGTTGCATCTAGGTTGTCCATGACTGAGACTGTCATTCCTCTGTCTTTTGTGTTTCGGACTCCTCGCTTGTGGTCGTCGTTGCTTGTTCTTCTGCGGCGCGTAGATCGGAGGGATTACACTTTTGGACAAAAGCTGTCAGATAAGAGTTTGGTTCGGATCTGTTGGGTTTGGGGTTGATTTGGTCGAGAGAGGTATGGAACAGTCATCTTTTTCCGATTTCCAAAATCAAGAACACTGTTTTGATACCATGTTAGAATTTCTGAAAGGATTATTTGAATAACAATGATAGAACCAAAGAATATATTTTCTGAAAGGATTATATTGTCTTCAATTTGTCTATTCGAATATCTTAATACACCTATTTATACTGCTATCATCTACCTAATTTTTACCTAACTGTTGACATTTATTGTATGAACTGTTGAAATTATTGTGTAAATTATTGATAACAATTTGTTAACAATACTGTATATCTTTTGACATTCTATCTTTTGACATTTGACACTATCCATGAACTCCCCTCCTTTCCCTTTCCAGGTTTTTCTCCATTCCGACAACATCTATTCTTGTTCTGTAAGTTGTTGGACTGCTAAAAATGTCATATTTTGTTTTTGGAGAAAATTGTTATAACAACCCCGAATCTTATGTTTATTTGTTGAAGAATTTCTAGTTTTTCATACAAATCTTGTATTGGGTAGGTTAAAATTATGTAGACAACTTTTGAAAATGTACAATTTCTGTTTTCTTTTTCAAAAAAAATCAACTAGCAATTTCTGCTTTTTCATACTTTGCCCATTTTTTTAATTCTTTCCTACTGAACTAAAATTCTGGTTTATGATAGAATCCATCAGTGAACTAATCGAATCGGATAAAAATGACGGAAAGGAGATTTGTGGTTGTACATTCTTGAACCCAGGTTCATGACAAGCCGCCCTTCTTGCTTGCGGCACAACACTCTCTGCAATGAAGCACATTCTTGAAGGGCAAGTGTGTGCCGATTAAGTTTTAAAAAACGGAATGACATGACCGATTTTGTGGATAAATATCGGTTAAACCAGACCGATTAAATGAGAAACAATAGGAAACATCGGGTTGTTTCTATGTATTAATGCTAATTTCTAATGATTACTTACATGAAAAATCAACTGCTTAAATCCATGAATGATGACCTAGTGATGTGAACAGAGGGAATTGAATATTGGTGGTTGCTACAAAGGTAACGATGACAAATAACAGAGGTGGCGACGACACAAGTATATGATTTAGAACTTGTAATTTTGGAGTGTGGTAAAAATAAAGATAAAAGGATGAAACTAATTTTAATTAAATTTATAATAAGTGGTCTTTATTTAACAAATTTATTTCATTTTTAAAATAGGTAATGGAAAATATGTAAAAACTTATTATGATTTTTTAGTCTTTTGACAAAATTGATACGTATATAATAGTTCATGGTCTGCAAATAGAATCTCTCATATATTGTATGTACAAAATTTATTCATACTATATAAATAACTTTGTACATATTGCATATTAATCCTTATTTTTTTAAGAAAAATAAATTCTATATTTAGTAAAAAATCATGGTGCACCGTATGTTGAACCGCAGTGCAATAGTTGAGGAGCAACCCGACCCGCCACTTTCATGATGCGACTCTGGTAAACAGTATCTGATCTACGGTGCATAGATAGTATTGAGCGAACTCGGTCTGTCTCGCACCATTGACATCCCTAAGCATTTCTCCAAGAAACTTTTACTGTCAGCATTCGTGTAACTTTTTTGTTGCATTGCCCGAAATCTCATTGTGTTGTCTGACTCTTGTGCCCCATCATCCCGAGCCTCCACAGGATCCCTAGTCACCAAACCGCGCTCGTCCCGCCTAGCCACCAGACTCTTAAATTTAAAAATATTATTTTTCGAATATCTCCAAATAATTTTAAAAATATATATAATAAGTAGATAATTAATTTTTAATTCTAACAAATCAAATGAGTTCTGATAAATATCATTATTTGATTTAATTCAACAAATTATCTTTCTAATGATATAAAATTAAATTTAATATATTGATACGGGTAGGACACTGTTAAATTCCAGTGTTAAATTATCGGTTACGGCGAACCAAACGCCCCTTAGTTGGCATAATTAATGCTCAAACGAAACTTTAGGGTAAAAATAGAATTGGTCCAAACCCTAGGGGGAAGATAGTATTTTTCGATTATTATTTAAGTGAGTAACGAACGGCCGAACTGCATGCAGTGTCTCCCTCATGTTTCGATCTGTTGACGCCAAAATGCTGAGAGCACTGCTCCTCTGCTTCCTCTTCCTCCTGGATCCCGCGGCGGTCTTCTCCGACTCCGACAAGGCTGACCTCGCTGGAGAACTCTTGTCCCTCCAATCCCTATCACAGTCGGGCATTATCCACCTCAACGATCACTTAATAACTCGTTTCCTGTCCTCCACCTCGACTCCTCGGCCTTACTCTTTCCTCATCTTCTTTGACGCCGCACATCTCCACGGCAGGGCTGATCTCCGCCTCTCACAACTGAAGGAAGAATTTTCCATCCTCGCCTTATCCTTTATCGTCAACAATAAGAAAAACCGTAATTCTCGATCCAAGCTCTTCTTCGGCCACGTCGAATTCAAGGAATCGCAATCAAGCTTTGCCCTTTTCGGCGTCAATGCGCTGCCTCACATCCGCCTGGTAAACCCTAACGTCGAGTCTCTCAGAGATTCAGATCACATGGACCAGAGAGATTTCGCCCGATTGGCAGAGTCCATGGCTGAATTCGTTGAGTCTAGGACAAAGCTCTCCGTCGGCCCGATCGTCCGCCCTCCTCTCGTCTCCACAAAGCAGCTTCTCCTGATCGCTGCAATGATCCTGCTTTGGATCCCTTACGCAATCAAAAAGATTATTGCAGGCGACACATTCCTTCATGATAAGAAATTCTGGCTATTAGGAGCAATCTTTGTGTACTTCTTCAGCGTTTCTGGGACAATGCACAACATCATAAGGAAGATGCCAATGTTTTTGGCCGACATGAACGATCCAACCAAGGTGGTGTTTTTTTACCAAGGGTCTGGAATACAGCTCGGAGTAGAAGGATTCGCGGTTGGGCTTCTGTATACGATTGTTGGACTGTTGTTGTCGTTTTTGACCCATGCTCTTGTTAGAGTGAGGAATCTGCAAGTGCAGCAGTTCTTGATGATCGGTGCACTTTCAATGTCGGTCTGGGCAGTGAAGAAGGTTGTGTTCTTGGATAATTGGAAGACAGGTTATGGAGTTCATGGCTTCTGGCCATCTAACTGGAACTGAGAATTATTCATTGAGGATGGTTAGATGAGACAATTTTTAGAGTAGAATAATGAATGAAAGTATGATCTTGGTATACAACGTAGGAGAGTTATGCATGGACAATGTGATGTCTTGTCTTGTTCTCAAATTTTTGAGCAAGTTTAGCCACATCAGTGAATTTTATTGTGGCATATATTAATCAGTCTGTTTATGTAAGGATAATAAACACCAGAAAATGACTTGCTGTACGTGAGTGAAACGTTTTAAAAATTGAACCGTATAATAAACCAAAAAATATATTAGTTCGGTTCGGTTCATTGTATTAGACTATGCCACTACTACTTGACGTTGACTAGGCAAAGCTCATTATGTTATATCTAGAAACTGTTTTTTTTTTCTTCTTATTGTTACACAATATTACCCTTAGTAACACAAGTTGTACTAGATTACAAAAGAACAAAATGGGATGCTTAAGAAAAATATTATAAAAATTATGCAATAAGAAAGGAACGCTAAACATCGTAAGACTAAATAATCACAATACATCGACATGTTTGGTCATATTGTTAAATGCATTACCTATGTAGTTATGCACACTCAAATATTTTAAAGTGTTGTTATTTGCGCTACTGTTAGTATTATCAAATTGTTTTTATTAAATATGTCAAAATAACAATTTTGTCATTAGGTTCATCTTTATATAATTTTCAACACTAAATCAAACTCCAAAATACAGATTTAATTTTGAATTCAACAAAGAACTGCAGTTCTACGTTCGAAATCAACCATTAAATGTTGTTCTAGATTGATTTTGAACTAAGAATATCATTTCTGGATTGATTTCGAACCCAAAAACGTTCTGGATTTGAATCCAGAATAACATTTTTGGGTTCAAAATCAATCCATGACATTTTTGCATTCGAAATTAACTAAAGAATATTGGTATGGGTTCGAAATAAACCCAAAAATACTTCTTTTTTTTGTTCGAATTCATATTCAATTCTGTTTCTTGGGTTTGAATTGTAAGTTTGTGTTGAAGATGATATAAAAATGAACAAAATGACAAATTTGTCATGTTGACAAAAAAATAGTAATGTTTAACAGAAAAAATGGATGAAACAGTTGCATTGGTAAAACAACATGATGCAAACTTGATGGTGCACGGAATAACACTTCCAAACTCTTTGATTCAATCAACAACATGCAAATTTCATGGTGTATTAGACTATTTAGCCTAAAATTAAATTAATTATGCGTATCAATTATTTACCTCGTAAGATGTGAGATGCCAATAAGTTCTTTTTATTATCTATCCTCACTAAAACCGACAATGATGCAGATATAACAAATACTATAATTCCATCATATTTTTTAAGTACATACTATATACATAACAATTACGAATATAATTTTTAATACCATAAGTGTAGTTATTAACCACATGTTTACCCGTATACTCATTTAAAGAATACATGTTATCATAATGTCAAACAAATTTTTGACTTTTGGTCTTAAGCTATTAAAACACTCTAATTCAACACAATCGAGCTTAATTGAAGTTCGACATATATATCATGATAATTTATATATATATATATATTGTGGGTTCATAATTGGTAGATTAATATACATAATCGTTACTTTCAAAATAGTTACATTATTAAAATACGTAAATTCAATTTATATTCATGATAAATACATGATAATAATAATATCATAATAACTAAATACATTAACAACATATTAGTAATGTTTATTCTTTTTTGTATATTAGTATCAAAATACTTTAAATTTAATTAATTAAGAACATTCCATAAATAGATGTATATGATTTTCTTCACATATATAGTTTTAACTGGATCATAAATTATCCTCACCTTTAAAATATAAAAATAACAAAATATGAATTAGTTCTAGAGAATAACTAAATAACATCTAAGACTTTAAAAAAGAAAAGTAACACTTACAAATAAAAAATTATTATTATTATGCTGAAAAATATTTTTAAATCAAGACATAATATCATAACTTAATAAATACAAATATATCTAACAAAAACATATTATTTAATTTATAATCTTTTTATTAATATAATATGATGTCAATTCATCTATCATGTGAAAAACAATTTCTATTATTAATAAACAAAACCATACATAAATAACCTCTATTTAAATTCAATAAATAATTAATATAATTAATTATTTATACATTTTCCAAAGTTAATATTTTTTATTATAAAAATTTAAACTTTTAATAGTAAACTTATTTTTTGAAATATTATTGTAATCTATATTCACTTAAATGTTTTTTTAAAACCTAACAGTAAACTCATTTTATGGAAAATTATTTTAATCTATATTTACTTAAAAAAATATATATTCACTTAAAATAATTTAAATAAGTTTTCGCTATGTATTATAAAAAAATAACTCAAATTGTATATATATATATATATATATAAATCATGTCGGCTACTTACCGCGCAAAGCGTGGGTGAGCTATCTAGTTAGGAATAACTCAACTCATAATAAAGACGAGTTGCAATTTATAAAAACAAAATGAGTTTAAATTATATTAGAGACATGTAAGTCATGACAGTGATTAAGGCTGACAGTGATTAAGGTATGATGTGAGTATGATAAATACAATAACCATACTATATATTTTTAAACTACATATCATAATCATAACAATTGCGGGTACAATTTTTAACGCTATAACAATATCCATAATGACAATTTTACCCATATACCCATATTCTAAATGACCATAATTTATTCAGGTTTGTATAAATTAAATTTTGGACATTTCGATCCAAAAAGATTAACTCAATTATTAAAAATTATAATTTTAATGTAAGAGTTTTTAGATAAGTTCGTGAAAAATATTACTTCTATTCCTATTCATTATTATATATATATATATATATTAATAAATAATTATTATAATTATATATAATAATCATAATTATGAATCAAGCATTATAACCATTACGAGTAAAATATTTATTATTATAATTGTATCACACTCTAATAATATAATTAACTATATATATATATATATATAAAGATTAACTAAATTATTAAAAAAATGTAATTTTAATGTAATTCATGTAAGAAGTTATTATAATTGTATCACACTCTAATAATATAATTAACTATATATAAAAAAAAAAGATTAACTCAATTATTAAAAAAATGTAATTTTAATGTAATTCATGTAAGAAGTTTTAGATCTGTTCGTGAAAAATATTATTTCTATCCATATTCATTAGTGTATATATATATATATTAATGAATAATTATTATAATTATATATAATATAAGTATTATAACTATTACGAGTAAAATATTTATTATTATAATTGTATCACACTCTAATAATATCATTGATTAATGACCTATGTATGTGATCTCTCTTTTCGGCAGCAAACCCCCCCAAATATTTAGGGTTTGCCTCGTGACATATTTATTCAAGTCGTGCAATTGACTCAGATTCCTTGACATTTATTGTCAATCAGCTACCAACTAATCAGAAGAGCCAAGCAAAGGAAGATACTGCAGATGATGGCGACAGAACCATACAAGGGAAATTGAAACGAAGACTGCCACTCCAAAACTAAAACTGACTCTACTTCAGCTGAAATTTTTTCTCCGACGTCGTTCGTCGTGCTCAATCCATTATGGTCCTCAGCTTAGCTCCAACGGAGGCCTCACTGGCAAACTGTGTGGCATAGCACCCTGCACGACACACTCAAGACTGCTATCGGGCAAAACTCCATCCCAGTCAGAATCGACCCTGGTTAACTGAAAAACTGTATTCGATTGATAGCGCCACACATTTGATTCAGGCATTTTCATTTCTTGTTCGTGTAGGGAGTTTCCAGCTGCGGTGAAGACACTGAACCCACAACGGCACGATGCAACATAACTCCAGCCCTGGCGAGAAAAATAGATCTGGTGGACCCGCGATTGACCTAGACTCAAACCAGCAAGTGTAGAACGAAACATGGTACGTGGGCAAGATCATCTCACAAAACCGATCAAACAGAGCACGATACATGGGGTGCTTCGGTTGGCTTGGGTAAGGTATGGCACCATCACCATATCAGAGGCGGGCATATTGTTATTCGATTTCGAACGACGGGAGGATGCATACCAGATACTCGACCTATCACCGTGGATAATAAATGACCACATACTGAACATAAAACGATGGGAACATCCGAGTGTCGTGGGGATGGAGTAGCCTAGTACACGACCGGGATGTTATGAAACAAGAAGGGATGTGGATGATTGGTATGGGAGAGAACATCCGAATTTTTGAGGACCCATGGATATACACCAAAGAGAGCAAACGAGTGAATGACGAAATAAGAGTGGAGCACGGAGGGGACCTACAGGTAAGTGATCTCATACAACCATATGGAGAATGGAACGAGGTCATCGTGAGGAGCATAGTAAATCACGAAGATGCCAAACACATCCTTAACATACTGATACCGCACGATGGGGGAAAAGATCAGTACACATGGCCACACACCCAGGACATAACACTAATGGTCGATCAGTGTACCACAAGTTACAGGAGAGGAACGACCAACGAATAAGGGCGGCACCACCTAGCCAAGACACCATTTGGAAGGACATTTGGGCAACAAAGATGATACCAAAGGTAAAAAACTTCATTTGGCGACTCGCAACAAACACCATAGTCGTTAAGGCGAACATGGCCCACCGGGGGATGACTGTAACCCTAAGTTGCCCAATATGTGGAGGAGTCGAGACACGGGAACACATGATCCTTGAGTGTGGCTGGACTGAACAGGTGTGACTTGGCATACTAGGGATAAGAGTAGACCGACCGAACAACCTAGACATGGTCAAATGGCTCGAGATGAGGAGGGTGAAACCGAGTGGACAAGGTGCAACAAGCGAGAAAAGATGAACACTAACATTACTCACATGTTGGCAAATATGGATCGGAAGACAAGGTGTAAGACAACCTTTGAAGCAAAACAACCCAACCCACGGGCCACGATAATGGAAATCAAGCAAGTTTATGAGGAGCAAAAAAGGATTGGCCGAACAGCACAAACCACGAGCGAGGACCGACCACCCCAAAGATGGCAACCACCAATGGAGAGTACAATCAAGATAAATTGTGATGCATCGTGGTGCAAGCAAACGAGAAGAGCCTGCATAGGGGTAGTGGCTAGAAACAAGGACGACAAGATAGTGAGCGGAATGAACCGGAGATACCGTAGCGACGACATAGAAACAATGGAGGTCATAACTATACAAGAAGGAGTAAGACTAGCGATCTAAGCGGGATGACAAAACATTGTCATATAGACAGACTCACAATCGGTTCAACAACAACTAGATGAGGGGTCGAGGCATTGGAGGTTGTCAACCATCATACCAAATATCCGAGCACTAGCAAAGCAAATTGAGCAAGTGCAATGACGAACTATTCCAAGGACGACAAACGAATGTGCGAATTGGATAGCAAAACAAACGAGATTGGGAAGTGAGTCTTAATGATTGAGTCGAACGACCACTACTACCATTTTTATGTTTAGTAGCAAATGATTGTATGTCTGAACATCCGTGATCACAAGTCATATCGTTTTATTTCTTCAAGTAAAGCGTTAATTTGACCAAATAATAATAATAATATAATTAACTATATAAAAAAATAATAATTACAACATCAATTTTTAGATTTTACCGCTTAGTGTAACCTTTGTCAACCTTATAATGACCAAAGAAATATTGACTGATTGGGTTTTCCAGAGTTAGCAGTATAATTGAGATGACATGGCACGGTAAACATTCCTTTTATGCAAAACGCAAATAATTAGACTGTGTTTCACTTGAAGAAGCAAACCTCCCTATTATAGTATTATTGCCTAATGCTTAAACGTGGTTCCAACCATTAATATTTTCATTTTCATTTTCATTTTCATTATTGTTATTATTATTATCTTCCATTTCCAGCTAAGCAATTTGATGATTTTTAATTTTCTCCCCTCAAAAACCATTGAACTTTCTGTCTTTTTTGTTTTGGTCAAATAACTTTATGTGTCTTTTAGACCCTCCAACAAATCTCATTTCATTATCTTTTAGGAGAATGATTTTTCACTTTATAGTATTCCAAGTTGCATTAAGACAATATCCACATAATGCATTAATTAATGCTTTCTTTTTCATGTGGGTGGCACGAAAGCACAAACAAAAAACACTTCATCTTTCTTAATTATATTGTATATATATTTTTATGTTATGGTATTATTTGACTTTATAAAATGTGGAATTTTTGATGAAGTGTTTCTTCAAAAGGGATAAAAAAAATTAGGCAGTCTTTCATTCAGTTGATGATTATTTTTCTCTATTATACTTATACCCAGGGACGGAGCCACGTGAGGGTGAGGGGGGCAATTGCCCTCCCTTAACTTTCGGATTTGTGTCAATTCCCCCCTGAACTTTTGAATTTGTGTTAATTTAGCCCTAAAAATTCTTCCATTTGCCCCCTCTGAATTTTTTTTATTTTAACTATTTGCCCTTATACTAATTATTACTAATTCTTGCCCCTACTGACTTAAATTCCTGGCTTCGTCCCTGCTTATACCCATAACCAATCAATATTGAGTATTAATTAAAATATGTCAAATCAAATGAAATATTATATGCAGATCAAATAGGATGATCATAAGTCAGACTAATTAGTCATACCTAATGTCATTGATTATGGTGCATTTGTCAATAGCCACTTAATTACTCAAAATAATAATTTTTATGTGGAACAAGTCAGAAAGTTTAGGGGTAATAACTAAAGTAAATACAAATAAAAAAAATATTTTTTTTAAAGTAAATATAAAATTAAAAATATATACATATTTTAGGATTAAAATTGCGGAGACAATGGAATGGACTATCACATTTTTTGACATGGATGTCTCCAAGAAAAAACAGAGAGAGGAAACCAACGAGCCTCAGTAATGTAAGGACTAAGAGTCTAAGAGAGAGACCCGATGCCATTTATTTTTTACTTCACTACACAACAAAATCCCTAAAAGCTCCACTTTTCAACCCCTCACAGGCTCACCTCACCACACAAGCAAAGCACCCTCCCTCCTCATATAATACTTGTTCTTGCCTTAGCCTCTACTCCTTTGTTTCCTCCTCCCCCTTCCTCCCCTGCCTCCATCCCTTCTTTCCTCTGCCATTCCCACCACTTCTATATCGAGAGCATTCTGCAGCATCTGTGGCAATCATCCTGTAATGGCCAGTTCTCTTCACAAATGACAGTGCTCTTCTTGATTTCTCAGAGATTCTGTTCTTGGTTCTTTGGGAGCGAAGGCTGCAGTTTCTGATGAATCTTGCCTGCACATGAGTTAGCCCAAGGTAATGCAACTGCAAGGTCAATTACCAAAGTGCTACATGAACTTTTACTCGATAGGCAACTTCTTTTTGTGACTGTTTGCAAGCTGAAATAATAAAGCAGCACTAGTTTGATTCGTTTCTCGCAATGATTGCATAGTTTCACAACATGCTGCTAATTCTCTATTTACATTGACCTCTGTTCTGTAGAGTTGCAGAAGGGACGGCCCCAAGCTTTTGTTTTTCAGCACCCTTTCTCCAAATTAGGTTTCTCGTAGCTGCAATGGCAACCAAGATGAAGGGAATCTACAAAAGTTTCAAATTCATCTCCCAAATCTTTGGTATTATTCACTGCCTCCCCCCTTCTCCACCACTCGCATCTACTAATTACCGAGTGTCGTTCGGTATCTCTCGATACGTTCATACTGCTTGATGCAATTACCACAAATTTATTAGCAGTTTTGGTGATGAAAGTCGATTTCACTTTGAAAATTTCCCTCTTTGTTGCTATGCAGAATACAGGCATGGCTAATTCTGTTTATTATGTGTGTCTGCAAAAGGAGAACATTTATATGTAATGACTATTATCACTTGCATGTGTAAAAATTCAATCAGGTTCACCGATTCGTATAGGTTTTACGAATAATTAATGAAAGTTATTTTAATCTAAACTCAAATGGTGATAAATGAACTGTTACACACACCACGTGGTTACCCTTTATTGATGGTGTACATGTTACCTGCAATAAATAGGACCCAAATTTATGATTTTGAGGCTGACATATGATTCTGCTCTTGTGTTTAGTTGTGAAGGAGAGGGAGATGGAAATTGGGTACCCGACAGATGTCAAGCATGTTGCTCATATTGGGTGGGATGGTTCAGGAAGTGCTCCCAGTTGGGTGAGTTTCTAACATTAATGCCTCTTCTTAAAAATTGAAACTTTAATAGCTTCTCAATTTCTGGAGACTTATCATGAATTAATTGTCACTCGATGCAGATGAATGAGTTTAAATCTGCACCTGACTTTTCGACTGCGCTCGGCACCATTGCTGATACTGGAGACACCAATTCTGTGCCTCGTTCAACTTGGTCCTCTCAGGGTAATTTGATTCAATTCAAGAACCCCATCTTTTATTTGTCTGCCAATAGAATTTAAGTTCTTGGATTAGTGCATTTCAAGATTTCCAATCAGAAGAGGCCAAAAAGTTCTCATCTTTCTTGACTTGTTGAAGTTCCAATGGTTGAGTTTGTGTCATGTGCTGCTCTCATAAACAGACAAGTTTTCCTAGGGCTTTGGCTTATCACAGGTTCTTTAGGTCTTGTTTGGAAATGGCATTGAAATTTTCTGTCTTAAGTGCTTGGAACTAGTGCAAAGGTCTCAAGAATCTTTTGGTCAATCAAAAACTTTTGGCCATTCTGTTGGTGCTTGATTATATAAAGAAATATGAAAATAAACCCAGTGCAATAGCCTAAGTGTGAAATTATGTTACATTAAAATATAAAACCATAAAATTAATAGTCATTCAATTTAAATTTTGGATCTTTATAGCCTCTCTTCTTTTAAAACAGTAATGGTCTTGATTGATTGGTTACAGCCTGATGATGCATTATAGATCTTGCAGATTCAAAGAAATTGTCAGTGATAGAATATAAAAATTATCTCTGTCAATTTGGCAAATGATATGCATTGTGTTGTGTAGTTTATAGCAAGATTCTGTTATGTTAACAAATTAAAGCTATCACATGATTCGTTATCCAAATTCACTATATTGTTATACACTTACAGCTGACCCAAATATTTAATTTACCACAAAAATTAAATATTTGATACTAAGTTACGTATAAACAAACCAAACCCGTTAGAAGCTAACAAGTGAGATCTTAAAACTTTTCCATCAAGAAGCTGCTTTTATGCTACTACATTGGTGTTGACAGATCAAAAACTGCTAACAGATTGATGGTGGTATTTCCTGTGAAGCTATTTGAGTTGATTTTTAAAGGAGTTGTTTGGTTATGTGTGCAGATTTTGAACATCTGATGATGCAGCAACCGACATCTGAAATATTCAAAGACCAGCAGTTACCTCCAGACCTTCCAAATCCCAAGAAGAAAACACGAAAGAAGAGCAAGTTAAGATCTTCAAAGGAAAGAATTCCTTTTTAGAAATGATGGGAAGATACGGTCTTAGCTCGCATGCTGTTGCATTACTTTGCGCATATTAAGGAGAAACTAACAGCAGAAGAAGCTGCAAAGTGTGCACAATGATAATGGTGGGTACTCTTTCTCTGCATTTGTAGTCTTTGTATGTTCATAATCTGGGTAGAATGTTTGTATTGTATATCAGAATTAGTGGTTTTAACGAGATGGGCATGGCTGGGGAAAGATGAGAATGAAGATCAAGAACTTAAAAAGGAGGAGGGGGAAGGATTGGGAGGTGGATGCCTCTGTTCACATCACAAAATTGTGATTTTAGTTAAATAAGCTGCAATTTTTTTTAAATTTATCTTTGTTGGGAAGTGGATCTGTTGGATTGAGCTTGTGGGAAGGTTTTGTGAGATATATTTTAGGGTTAATAGGTCCACTAGTACCATAAGTTTGGGCCATGTGATCGGATGGTACCGTATGTTTTTTGATGTGGTTAAATGGTCCGTTATGTTTGGAGCATGTTGTCCTATGGTACTCTGTTAGTCAACCGTTAGATTTTTCTGTTAAATGGTCCACATCAGCGCCACGTAGATATATAATATAATATTTAATTTAAAAAATAAAAATAAATAGAAATTTTTTTAAAAATAGGAAAAAAAATATGAAAAATATCGGAAAAATTCAAAAAATATTTAAAAAATTATCTATTAATAAAATTTATTTTTTATAATTTTTTTTAAAAAAAAATCGAGAAAAAAAAGGGCTAGGGTTGGACCCTTGGGTCCAATTGACCCAGCCAAGGGTCGAACCCTGGGCTGGGTTGGACCCCCACCAGGTCGCCTGACCTGGGCGACCAGGTCTGGGTCTGACCCAGCCCTGGGTTCGACCCTGGCTGGGTCAATTGGACCCCAAGGGTCGAACCCAGGGCTGGGTCAGACCCAGACCTGGTCGCCCAGGTCAGGCGACCTGGTGGGGGTCCAACCCAGCCCAGGGTTCGACCCTTGGCTGGGTCAATTGGACCCAAGGGTCCAACCCTAGCCCTTTTTTTTTTTCGACAAATTTTCGATTTTTTTAAATAAATTTATAAAAAATAAATTTTATTAATAGATAAAGTTTTAAATATTTTTTGAATTTGTTTATAATTTTTTCCGATTTTTTCCCTATTTTTATTAACTTTTCTATTCTTTTTTATTTTTATCTGCCACATCAGCGCCACGTCAGTGCCACGTCAGCATTCCGTTAGTTAACCTTGACAGCAACAGTAATGTGGACCAAATAACAACATTGACCAAACATATGGTACCATAAAACAACATAGGGGTACCATCCGATCACATGGCCCAAACTTATGGTACCATTGGACCTATTAACCCTATATTTTAGAGTATATCAGGTGTTTTCTTTCACAACAAGTTTAGACGTATAAGAAAGTTGGCTTATACATTCGTCTAAAACATCCAACAATGGTTTCAGGTTAAAAACAAAATAAAATTTTGACCTCAATCCAGTCCCCTGAGTTGATTTTGGGGTCAACCTATCCTAACTCAAACCCTTTTATTCATTTTGGTTGATAATTAATAGTATAAAGTAGGGTTGACAATGGATAGGGTATAATAATTACTATTATTGTATATCATATTTTTAGTTATTTTTTATAATTATAATTTTTGCGGGTACAATTTTTAATAACATAATTATATTCATAACTGTGGTTATTAATCATAATTTTACATGTATATCCAATATCCATACTCATTATCACATGTGAGATGTAATGGAGCACACGCCATAAATATTATCTTATTAAATAAATAAAGTTATGTCACGAACAATAAAAATATTCAATATTAACATTAACATCATTTAAGATTCAATAATGTGGATTCATGGTAAATCCTACTTCAATTATAATTATATAAATAAATAATTATTATATTTATATATAATAATAATCACAATTATGTTTAGACTTTAGAGTCATAACTAAAATATCATAACCATTATAAAAGTAGATTTTTTTTTTTTCGAAATACACCTTAAAATAAAATATAAATACCGAAATGTTATTAGTTTTGAAAAAAAATACCTAAGTATACCAACCCACGAATTAGATTCGCATGTGAGTATAAAAAACACCACCCACGAATGTCATTCGCGGGTAGAAATTGGTTCTCTCTCCGTAGAAAAAGCGTGTAAGGAGCACAGCAAAAGCAGTAGAAAAAGTAAGAGAGAGAGCTTTTGAGTTTGCATAAGTTTTACCAGCAAATGACATTCACGGGTGAGACTTACAACCGCGAATGTCATTCGCGGATGATGCTTTGATGCTTTTTAGACAATCGGTGAATAACATTCACGAGTATGTTTTTTCAATATACACACCCGCGAATTATATTCGCGGGTAGGTATATTTTAGTATTTGTGTTTACAAAACTAATGATATTTCAGCATTTTTTTTTATTTTAAAGTGTATATCGGGAAAAAAAAACCTTACACCATAATTGTACATCATCTGCCAAGACTTTGTAGTAGGGCCAACAATGGTGGAATAAAAAAAAAAATACGATTTGAGAATGATTTTTTTTTAAATGACGTAAATTGGTAGAAAATGTTGGGATGATTATGTAAATTTTGCCAAATATATGGGGTACAATTTGCTTTAAAAAACTTACATATAGGAGTAGTCCCGGATTAGCCCAACCATATTGGTGTAGCTGGAACAGTTTTTTTCCCTTTGGTTTCGTGGTAAAACGAACCAAGTTATAAAACATTATGATATTTATATCAATTTCAAAAAACCGTTAAAACCGTTTGACGCTGACCCCACATACGTCGCCGACCAACGGAAGAGGTTTCACTCTTGACTTTGTCCACCCAAAATTAACCATTCCTCACTCAAATCCTCCGAACCCATTAACCAAAAAAGAGAAAAGGAAAAGAAAAAAAAAAACAAAAAAACTATTGACTCACACAACTCTCTCTTCTCCATTTCCATGTTGATTCCAATCCGAACTTCATCCCCTCACACAACCAGGGCCACCTTATGTTGAACCCCAAACTTCCATCATAAAAATGAGGATCTTGTTCTTCATCCTCTGCAGCTTGATTCATCTATCCCAAGCACAGGATGATGATTACGGCGACCCGCCACCGGCGCCACCTCCTGCACAAGACACATGCAATGGTGTTTTCATATCATATCTATTTGAATCTCGGACCAAGGAATACCCGTTCGTCAAGAACAAAACGGCACAATCGTGGGCTTTTAAGTCGACCGTCAGTGTCGTGAACACAGGAACACGCGAGATCCAAGATTGGAAGATGTTCATCGGATTCCAACATAGGGAGATCCTGATTGGAGCTACGGGAGCCGTCTTAGTCGATTCCACAGATTTTCCTGCCGATGTTTCGAATGGAACATATATAGCCGGTACGTGCTAATTCTGGGTGCATCAAATATCAATATCCAGACCCATGAGAGGTCCTTAGTCTAGGTCTGAGCCCCCACTACTGCATATTGTGTGAAACCCTTGTCGCTCATGCTTGTAGGGTACCCTCAAACCGATCTCCTAACGTCCATAGATACGGCTGGTGATTTTACTCAGATCCAGGCCACAGTTGAATTGACGGGTACCCTATTTGGTGTAAACCCTCCAAGAGTTCCCATGCCGAAGACCATACGACTCGTTGTGGATGGATATAAGTGCCCTGCACCAACAAGGAAGAGTAAGTAATACCTCCCTCAACTACTACATTCAGGTCATTTTACCCACCTAATTCAAAACGTTGATGCTTTATTTGATCCTAGAAACATCAATGTATGCATGTTGCCGTCACGACCCGAAATTCAAGATTAAAACCGTGAAAACGAAGATGTTACCGCGCCAAAACGGCGATCTTATCTTCACGTACGATGTGCTTCAGACGTACCCAAGCAATTATCAAGCGCAGGTAACGATGGTAAATGCGAATCCCCTCGGCCGTCTCAACCACTGGAACTTATCGTGGGAATGGCAGAGAGGGGAGTTTATTTACTCTATGCGAGGAGCTTACACTCACGAATTCGACTATTCCGATTGCCTTTACGGCCAAGCCGTACAATATTACGGCGGTCTTGACTTCTCCCAAGTTATGAACTGCCAAAAACGCCCCATCATCGCGGATTTGCCTAAAGAGAGAGCAAATGATTCGAAAATAGGAAAAATACCGTATTGTTGTAGGAACGGAAGTCTCTTGCCAACAACAATGAAGCCCAACGAGTCGATGTCGATTTTCCAACTACAGGTGTATAAACTCCCTCCCGATACGAACCGGACTGCCCTGTACCCGCCTGCAAAGTGGAAGATCGTAGGAGACCTAGACCCGAATTACAAATGCGGAGCCCCGATACGAGTCGAGCCGACCGTGTTCCCCGACCCTAGTGGTCTCCAAGCAGTCTCCTACGCCATTGCTAGTTGGCAAGTTGTATGCAACATATCGAAGCCGACACAGGAAACCACCAAGTGTTGTGTCTCTTTCTCAGCGTACTTCAACACCTCGGTGATCCCTTGTAACACCTGTGCATGCGGCTGCGACGATTCCGTCAAGTGTAACAAGAAAGCGCAATCGATGCTTCTCCCGACAGACGCGATTCTCGTCCCATTCGCCAACCGGACAAAGAAGGCCGTGGCTTGGGCGAAAATAAAGCATTTACGCGTCCCTCGCCCGATGCCTTGCGGAGACAACTGCGGGGTCAGTATAAATTGGCACTTGGCTTCAGACTACACCGATGGTTGGTCGGCTCGAGTCACCTTGTTCAACTGGGAAGAGATCAACTTTGAAGACTGGTTCGTGGCGGTTCAGTTGAAGAAAGCAGGGAAGGGTTTCGACAAAGCTTTTTCATTCAACGGGACGTTGTTGAAGAACTTGAACAATACGATCTTCCTTCAGGGGCTGCCGGGGTTGAATTACTTGATGGGGGAGACGAACGGGACGACCAAAAGCGATCCTAGGGTTCCGGGGAAGCAACAATCAGTCCTCACGTTCAAGAAAACGAGGATTCACGGCCTCAACGTAGCGAAAGGTGACGGGTTCCCGACCAAGGTTCTTTTCAATGGTGCCCAGTGCGCTCTTCCCAAGCGTTTACCCGTGTCGAGTGGACGTCGAAATCTCGTAAATCTGACGCAAGTCATAGTGAACGTCGTTCTGAGTTTTGTATTGGTAATTCGATTTTGCTGCAACTTAAGTTGATTGTAAAGAGAAAACTTTTTTAACTGAATTTTCTACCTTAGGTGATTCTTTAACGTTGGCATGTAAGTGTGTGAAAATGCACGACTCTTATGGTTGATATTTGAAGTTCTAAACTTTAGGGTTTCTAATCAAGATTTGGAGAATATGATACAAATACTAACGGTCATAAAGAATGAGAAAGAATCTCTGGTATCATTCCATAAAAAATCAGCATCACCAATCTATCGGTATAGGGATATATGGTTTTGGGTGTGAAAGTTTAAAATAAAACCTAGGATTAAATATTTTTTTTGGCTGTGTTAACATGACTGTAACTCGTCTGCCAGTATACTTCACAAGAGTATACTTCACAAAGTATACTTCACAAGAGGGATATTGACATCAGTCCAATTTCTAAAGTTTGCGACATTGCGGAGAAGAATACAATTTACATTCTTAATGGTTGTGAGGTGGTGATAAAAAAATTTAATTTGATATAGGTACTCCTATTGATATTAATTTTCATAGGGTACTACTTTTATCAATTTGACTTAAATCCAATTGTATGAACATTTACAATCACCCTAATGATACAATTGACTCTTTATATTTTCGGGACCCGCACATATCAACGAATCCGTATGAAATTAACGAAGAAATGACGGTAAGGTGGAAATTTTAATTTTGTCCAAACACTAGGAATAAAATTTCAAATTTTAAACATTAAGAGATAATCTTAAATTCGGCTCAAACTTTAGGGAGGGGGAACTCGTAAACTTTAGGGGGGAAATCCTAATAACATTTACTTATGTTGCAATTGAGCGCCAACTTTTTAAACTAATCATATACTTTTTTAAATATCACAATTAAACCTTAATTAATGTTACAATTGAGTCCTGGCTTTTCAAACTAAACGTATATTTTTCCGAATGTCACAAGTATATTCTAATAACTCTTATTAATTGTTATAATTTAGCTCCAACTTTTCAAACTAACCAAATAATTTAATATTACAATTAAAACTTAATATTTTATTAGTGTTACAATTGAGTCAATTAACTTTTCAAACTTATGGTATACTTTTTTAAATGTTACAATTAAACCTACCAAACTTTTAAATAAACCCTAACAATTTTTACTAATATTATAATTGAGTCTTGATTTTTCAAATTAGTCAAATATTTTTCCAAATATTAAATATAAGACCTATTAACTTTTACTAATGTTACAAGTTACCCTCAACTTTTAAGATAATTAATTTTTCAAAATAAAATTAAAGATTATAATTTTTACTAATGTTACAAATTGATCCCCAAATTGAGCTCTAATTGGAGGACCAATAACATGAGTGATGGGTGGGTACTCGTACTAGTGGACTCCCTACTGGAGCAATTTGTATCTCAATCAATTGAGGTATGAATTGTGCCATGTTGAGTATCGATAGTGGCGACCTAATATAGAATAAGGCCCGTTAGGCCTACAAGGCCTAATAACATTTCAAAGGGGTGAAACCCAAATCATTCAAGACTGGGCTGACCCACACTAAGGGTAAGCTGGAACCCATAAAGCGGTCCATTGCCAAACCCGGAACTAAAATGGTTGCAAAAGTTCCAACTGACCGTCATAGACCAAGGTCAAAGTCTCCCACTGCTCGCCATGGGAGCGTTCCTCAAGAGAGTCAAACCTCTCAACTCTGGTCCCACAAACGACACCGAATATACAACAACGATGTCCCGCATATGTGAGGCACATATTCTACAAAGATCACATAAGACAACTGCAATATTACGTGATAACCGTAACATCTGCTATCCTTATCTACAAAGACACAATATTTACAGAAATATTTGGTTACCAAAACGGTTTGGTCTTCCATCCTAATAAATACTCATGCTTTACATATATTATTTACATTCTGAGTTCATTCACGTAGTATACTCATTTAAGCATCAGAGTGGGACCCAGGGGAACCCCCTCTGTTGCGCTCCCCTTCTTGCAGGTTCATCAGAGCTCTGGCGAAAGCTTGCAGTCATCAACCAATTGACATCCAAATCACTGCAAAATCAGCATCCAGTCAACATCCGGAATTCTAGATCCACCATTTGGCACCGTCTGTGGGAAACGAGTAAACAGTCATGTATACTCGATCTAACCGTAATCGTCATAAACAGACCAACGAGTAATCCTAGGATAACTCTGAATTCACCGTCGCTTCGCCGCCCCATCAACAAGAGCCTGCTAGCCAAGTGATTCCCAATGTCGTCCCTCCGAGATCGGCACAGGATCACATCGGTAATTCAAGACCGACTCCAGTTCCTCCTTCCACCGAAGTTCCAGTTCGACAAACTGTTCATGTTGATGGGAAAACCATCTAGGTCACCGCAGAGATGCTATCCCTCTTGGAAACCATCATAGGACAGACCCGCAGACAAGCCCCTGCTCCTCATGAAGATCCTCGTCCCGTGAGGCCACCAGAAGCAGAAATTGGAAATCCACATGCCCCCGCTCCTCAAGAAGACTAAGAGATGACCTTTGGACATCAGTCCATGCCTGCGGCCTACACTGAAACGCCGACAGTCACCCACTCTGTCGATTCATCGAGTGCTTCACCGACTGGAGAACAACAAACTCAATTCACTCCTGGCCAATTTGAGGAACTCATAAACAAAAAGATAAAGAAACGGCGTGAAGTCGTAATGAACCCCTTCAGATAACGATCATCTCATCCATTCATCACTGCTCTTATAGCGGTCAGAATACCGAAGGATGTGGTGGCAAGACCCATATCTGAATACAGTGGCAAGGAGATCCCATGATCCACGTCAATAGGCACGAAGTCTCTCTTTTGGGTAAGTCGGATGATGATAACCACTTATCCCTGCTATTTTTGCCAACTCTCTTGGGTTCAACATCGCTTTTGTTTTTCGGCCTCCCTGCACGATCAATAGGGACATGGTCCGAGTTAAAAAAAAAACAAGTTCCTGAAGCGATATATGGGCGAACGTCAATTGCTGAAGAGCGTGGTCACCTTAGATGCTGTCAAACAGCAACTAGGAGACCCTGGCCGACTTCTATGGGCGTTTTCATAAGAATGTCACATAGATCGATCGTCGAGTCACAGATGGAGAGATCATTCGAGCTTTTTATAGAGGCTCTATGTGGCTAATAAAGCCTTAAGAAATCTGCGCAACAGCTACCGTCTTTAAGAAATTGAGACACTGGAGGAGCTGACAGTAAGGGCTAAAGGTTTCATAGACCTAGAGGTGGCAAACTCTGAAGCTAATTTCCTTGTGTCAGGAAGGGAGCGAAATCACATTCTTAAGCGTGACATCGAGAAATTAATTTAGAGAGGCCTGTTGAAGGAATTCGTGGAAGGAAGAGAGCGAAGTCGAACGCCTCCACGTATAACCCACTTGTATGTTACTCAAGAACAATCTGACCCATCCTAGGGCAAGAGGGTAATAAACCTAATTGCATGAGGGTTTGGAGTCGGAAGCGAGGGGTCTCATGCAAGAGATGTACACGCCACGCAAATCTCCACAGTTGCACAACTGAGAAAGAGACCTCGTCCAGATGAGGACATCGTCATTTCATTTTCCGAAGAAGACTTGACACATGGTACAATTCCGCACAATGACGTGTTACTCATTATAGCTGACGTCGCTGGATGCAATATGAAAAGAATTTTGATCGATGGAGGAAGTTCGATAGATATTCTATTCCTAGACACTTTTGAAAAGATGGGCAACTCTAAATGAGACCTTAAGCGAGCCGATCACGGCTTGATCAAGGGTTCGCTTGATCACGGCTTAAGAGTTCATACACGCAGTATCCTTATTTAAGCATCAGAGTGAGACTCAGAGGAACCCGCTCTATTGCACTCTCATTCTTGCAGGTTCATCGGAGCTCCGGGGAAAGTTTGTGATCATCGACCAAATGATATCCAAATCACTGTCAAATCATCATCCAGAAATTCTAGACTCAACATGCCCCATTCAATTTGAGACTTGTAAGTTGTATCGTTCGTAAAAGTTATATAAATTAATTGTGACATTTGGTAAATAAAAAATGCTTGGTTAATTTGGAAAGATGAGGCTTAATTGGAATATTAATACAAGTTATTAAAGCTTGTGACACCTAGAAAAGAATCAGATTAACTTGGAAAGTCCGGCTTAATTTAATATTTATATATATTAGTATGACTTAATTATTATATTTAAAAAGTATTCGGTTAATTTGAAAAGACGAAGATCAATTATAACACTGGTAAATTTATTATTCTAGTTGTGAAATTTAGGAACTTTTTCAAAAAATATTTATTTTAGAATTTTTTTTTTGGAAAAGTATATATGTAAAAAAAAGTATTTAGCAAAATGTGCATATGCACAGGTGGAGGTAGCGATTTTCTTTTTTACGTTTTTTTTTTTGAAAAAAAATCTTTAAAAAATTACAGTAAGTAGATATTTTAATTTTGATTCAAATGATGCAAAAAATATTAAATTTGGACTTACGGATTGACTGTAGGCTCTGCCGTAAGTTGAGATATGAAAATTTGACTTAAAATAATATAACTCATACCCTGTAAGTCCAAACTGACCACGGTGAACGTCATTTATGTCGTAATTCAATTATCTAACATAAATACTTTTTGAAAAAGATCGAAATTTAGTGATACATATATCATAATATATATATATATATATAACAGCGGCGGATCTGGGAACCCAAGCAAAGTTGTTCAGTTTACTAGGATCCATGTTCCAATTTGAGTCCTCAAGTGGGGTCCCTCTCATAATTTAGTGGGTATTTAATAAAAAAATAACAAAAAAAAAATTTGACCAATAAAATTACAGAAAATTAAGTAAGTAGGTAAAAAAAACAAGTGGGGTCCCAGGACCCCACTTCTTGTGAGCTAGGTCCGCCACTGTATATATATATATTAATGAATTCACTACTCTTTTCAACCATATTCATATATTTTTTAGAATTTTACCTAATATTAATATGCTAATTTTCTGTACATGTCTGGTGTAATACACTGCGTTTTGCATTTACTTGATCCATTCGGTGTTTCTTGAGATAGGACCTTGCTTTCTATTTTACACAGGGAAAAGTCTGAAAATTGTACAACATGTTTGACGAAAATGGTTTTCCAACTCAAACGATTTTTTTTTGTCCAACATGTTTGAAAATGAAGGTAATTGGTACCTCCGTTACTTTTCTGTTAAAAACTTCCGTTAAATAATTTTCATATTTGCAAAATTAACCAAAATTTTTCTAAATGTTACAATTACACCCTACAAACTTACACTAATGTTTCAAACAAGTCCCGACTCTATTCGAGCCACACCAGGGGTCCCCTAGCCAAGGTCTGAACCCAGACTAGGTCACCCAACCTTGAGGACCTGGTCTGGGTTTGGACCGAGGTCATAGGACCCCCAATTGAGGCTCAATTGGAGTCCCAATCGTTTGAATCGAAACCAACCAGGTTTGGTTCAAACCGATTGGGGCTCCAATTGAGCCCCAATAGGGGGTCTTATGGCCTGGGTCCGAACCCATACCATGTACCCATGGTTGGGCGACCTGGTATGGGTTCGGACTCAGGCCATAGGACCCTCGATTGGGGCTCAATTAGAGCCCCAATCGGTTTGGACCAAACCTAGCTGGGTTCGGTTCAAACGATTAGGACTCCAATTGAGCCCCAATCGGGGGTCCTATGGCCTGGGTCCGAACCCATACCATGTTCCCATGGTTGGGGTACCTGGTCTGGGTTTGGACCTAAACCATAGTACCCATAATTAGGGCTCAATTAGAGCACCAATCGTTTGAACCGAACCTAGTCAGGTTCGGTCCAAACCAATTGAGCACTAATCGAGGGTCCTATGGTCTGACCAGGTCCTCATAGGACCCCCAATTGGGGCTCAATTGGAGCCCCAATCGTTTGAACCGAACCCAGCTAGGTTCAGACCAAACTGATTGGGGCTCCAATTAAACCCAATCGGGGGTCCTATGGTCTGGATCCGAGCTCAGACCAGGTCCCCAGGGTTGGGTGACCTGTCAGGGTTCAGACCCTGGCTAGGGGACCCCCGGTGTGGCTCGAATCGAGTCGGGACTTGTTTGAAACATTAGTGTAAGTTTGTAGGGTTTAATTGTAACATTTATAAAAAAAAAAGTTGGTTAATTTTGCAAATATGAAAAATATTTAACGGAATTTTTTAACAGAAAAGTAACAGAGGTACCAATTACCATCATTTTCAAACGTATTGAACTATTAACCATCACTAAAAAATAAGTTACACAGAAAACCCTTTTTTGCAAATATAATAGACCATTTTCAGACTTTTCCATTTTACATATTCTCGGCCCACCTAAAATCCTAAATAGATCGGTTGAAACATTAAGTGTGTTTTCTGGGCACTTTCTGAAGTGAATATTAATTGGAGGACCACCGTAATTAACTTTAGGCCCCATTTACTGTTTTTCTTTAAATGCGGATCTATCCTTTAGACAAATAGTTCTACTATTGAATCAGATCTTGACAAAAGCGTCAATTAAGTACCTTAAACTTAGTTTGGTTAGTTAGCGGTTCATCTATTATCAAGAGCTTTCAGGTTCGGCTCAACTTTCAATTATTTACTGGGCTTACAATTTTGTACGCAACACAATAATACATGAAAAATAATTATGTTCATAGAAGTATAAGACAAAATGATAACACATAAATATTTTCATGTCATGTTCGTGTTAAAGTATCAGAATACGACGCGTATGATAACATGATAAAATTGGACCCTTTTTTGTCAATTATAAATTTTGACTAAAAAATTTATTTATTTTTTGAATAATTTTATAAGCAAGTCTCGTTTAATAACTTTTCAAATTCTATTTAGATATTTAATTTTTAGAGTTTCTCAATTATACATTAAAGATTCGTGAAAAATATGATGTTTGAGTCAATAATTCTTACAATGAACAAATCATTATTTTGAAAACTTTATCGAAAAAATCGGTCAAAAAATATACGGTTTGGTTTAGGGTCGAATTTTTCTAATTTTTGAACTGTTCGGTCTACAAGCAAAAATTTGTGGGGTCCAATCCAACCATTGATACTTATATAATTTTATATATTATATAATTAATATAATCAATCAATGAATACAAACTAATATTAATTGAGTTATTCAATAGTTATTTTAGTTGTTTAATCGACTTAGTAGAAAATTATATAAATATTGTTAAATCGGGTTATTTTGTTATTTAATTTGATTTTAAATACTTATTTTGGTTTAAAATGATTTATGAATTTTCGAGTTAAACCGAAAAATCGATCCGAAAAACGAATAAACGGTTTAGTTTTCTGTATACGTCTTTTTTGTTTAGTCGTGATGAAGGTGATGGTCTCGACTTCACCTTCCGTTAGCAACAACGAAAAAGTTTTGACAGTCATTTCGGTGTCTATACCTAATCGGGCCACATCCCAACAATTTAGATTTCAAAACAAAATAACATATATAACTTCCAATTATGCATGTGAATGTGACAAAAATTGAATTCAATTGTCTTGCTAGGGGGCGTTCTTATGGGTCATTTGAAATACAGCATTCTTGGTGTTTGTTTTACATCTAAAATAATTTCACTATTACTTAAGTCAGTTCATAAGTGTATGAGTACTAATCATTTTTTTTAAGATTCAAATTTAAAACTTTTAATCAAGGGACGAAACGTTGAATCTGTTTAGGATGCGCGGGATCAAAGCAAATTTGGATGTCAAAAGAGGACTTTTTTGAGTTGTATACATATATGATATGCTCTTAAACTGTTAAAATGATTTGGTATTTTAAATAAATATTTTTATAGTGTTATGACTTATGATTACTAACACTAGACTATATAATAACCTCTTTGCATGTTAAATTTTATTATCGGAGCTGAGTCATACCTTAATAGCAACCACATTATACAACTCAGAGTCAATCCTAAAATCAATTGGTGATAGGAGGAGGTAGCACTGTTGCACATTTAATCCCGACGGGAATTGATTTAGGATGGAACCCGAGTTATATAATGTGGTTGCTATGACTCGACCCCGATAATAAAATTTAACATTGCATATAGTGATAAGACAATGCACTGAAATATTTAATAAAATTATCAAATAAACGCATGTTTATAGTGATAAAAAAAACGCATGTTTATATCACTCATAAAGTAGACAGATAGCACATTTATATTGGGAAGTTAAGTAGTTATTATGATATTATTATACATATGAATAACGTCACAACAATTCTTGTTATTTGATTTTTTTTTGTTATAATGTTTACATATAATTTATTTTACAATAATATTATATTAATTTAGAATATATACATGTGTATTTCAGTAAATTTATTTACTATAGACATGTAATATTTTTAAATTTAAGTATAACTTTTATATATATATATATTATGATTTGTAAAATATTTTTTAAATGCAATAATAATTGTGAAGAAATTTTTCATAACATGGTATTCTATTATGTTAATTTAAAATATTTTTTCGCATAAAGTGTAGAATATTTTTAACAATTATAACCTCAACTCTAATTTACAGAATTTTGCACGATAAAAGGTCATTCTATTTCAGATTCAGTACATTTAGGTATCATTAATAAATACACTAAAGATCAAAGTTTAAATTTTCCAAGAAAGTATAAATACCGTTTCCTCCATTTTGGCAAGTTTTCAATATTTTTTACACATCAAGTGTTTGTTTTTGTGAGGTACTAAATTAGACACGAGGGATCGGTACATAGTGTGTCTTCAATTTGTCCTGTCTAATGTTGTACCAATACTGCGAAGTCTAATGTGTGTTATAACTATTTAACCTACCATATTAATAGTAAAATAAATGAATGTTCCCATTCAAAAAAAAACATTTACATCATTAGGATCGGATTGAGACGTAATATATACTAAGATGTGGACAACCATATAGAGTATGGCGACAATGATGAACTGAAAGAAAAACAAATGATGTTGAAATTCAGAAATTATAGTATTTTAATAATTAAATTATTTTTTATCAAAATGTTTAAAATTTAATTTATAAAATCTTGAATAAAATATAAAGTTTTAATCAACATGGCGTAAAAATGTGATTAATAACCGCAATTGTGAATACTGTTATGGTATTTAAAATTATATTTGTAATGATTATTGTTACAATTATAATTTTGTAATTTAAAAATATAATATGATTATAATATTTGTTATATCTATATATACCCTAACCACAACCAACAATCTCTATAATAGTACCATCTAACTAGGGTTGAGCTCGGGACGGGCGGGAGAGACTTTTCTCCAAAAAAAGTTTGAGCCCGAAATTTCGGGATTCATGTTTGGAGGACCGAGCCCAAGACCGAGTCCATCTCAAAAAACCCGCATGAGGTGGTCTTTATTGATTCAGGCCGGTCTTAGTCTTGGACTGATTTTTTCTCTTAAAAAAATATATTCAAAGCTTTTAAATACAAAATACAATGCAAATATTATATCAAGTATCCAATACAAAATAGATTAAATTTCATACTAAATATTCAACACAAAAAAAGATTAAATTTCAAACACAACCCTATATACACAATAAACTAATTAAAAAAAAAAAACACAATAAATGTTGATTCCAACCTATACTCGGGTTGGACTGGTTTATTCGGTCTTTCGGTAAATAAATCTCGACCCCGAGCCCGAGTTTGAGATTAAAAAAACATCAGTTTTAACTCAGTCTTAAATTCGGGACGATCTTGAGACGGATTTTTCGATCCACCATTATTCATATATGGACGATAACTTTATCTAATGGACCAATTTATATAATGTACTACGTTTCCCGTTAAGTTTGCCTAACTGGAGCTTATGGTAATTACTGGATTAGAGCTACTTTCATGTTTCGGATTGTGATGTCTTTAAGAGTGTCATCTGAATATAAAAAACACACACACAAAAAAAAAATATTGTGGCCTTACCGGTCAAGGTTTGATTTGCTAAATGAAATTTTGTTAGTGTAGGAGCTAACATCAGTTATTTAACGAGTTAGATATCTTATCAATGGTAAGTTTCAGAGGGAGAGAAATAGTAGTTGTCTATATGTATAAAACAAGTGTAAGTTATCAAAAACATTCTTTGAAATGAAGACAATTCATTCAACCTAAAAAATATGGATATGGTACAAACTAATTTAGCTAGATGCTTGATAAGTGGTACGAGAGCGGTAATTTCAATCGATAAGGGAATAAAGATGAATAATATTGTGGACTCTAAACAATTGCACATCGTGGTTCAACTATACCAAGAGTGTCATCATGTAGTGTTGCTCATGCCTTAAAGAACATGATAAGCCTTCTAGATCGAGAGTTTAAGGATATGCAATAACATTGTCACGTCAAATGCATATATTGATTGTTGCAGAGTGTTCGATGAGAGGAGTGATTTTCCATGAAACGACTTAAACTAAAACCAAAGCGTTATAAAGTTTCCTATTACAAGAAGAAATGAACGCTTCTAATGGGAAGGAGGAAGAGTAATGTGACAATGACACTTCATCACGGGAGTATGTCATAGTACGAAAAATTCAATCTTTCGAATAATGTGTCAATTATTAGGTTTGATTGTTTTTACTATAAGCGTACGTCAACATATCGTGACTTCGTTAGTTAGGTCTGATACTGATATCAAAATTTTATTGTCTGGAAGTTGATATTTGTTGTCTGTTTGCACAATGTGAGTGTGTACACTCAAAAATAATTTTAGGCATGAAGACACTTGATCAATTCTCGAAGAGATAAATGTTATATGAAATAATTTCACTAGAATCTTTAGTGATTGTATATATCTTATAGGCAAACCGTGATTATTGAGTATTTTTTTATAATGGCCTAGACAAAGTATCATGCACATTCGGGACGAAGCCATTTGACTTATCCAGCAAGAACAAATATTATAGAAATGAAATAGTTAACTAAAAAAATTCAGTGGGGATAAATCTATAATTTAAAATAACTAAATTAAATATGATTGCATTTACGATCAAATTTACATAAAGTCTCTCATCCCCAATTGGCTCCGTTCATATTGTAAACGGTTTATATGAAGTTTATAAGAGGAACAATTTACTTCTCTAGCTCTATGGTCGAAGTGAATGCAGTGAAATTGATGTCCCCATCCAAAAAGTAGGTATAATGTAACCGACCTTACATTGGGACATTTAATACCTTTGTTTTTTAAATCATGACTCCTTTAGGTAATTTTCCACATTCTCTAATATATTAGGTTATATAGATAAATAAAAGGACAATCAAGGTTACCATTTTTTTGTTATTATTTTTTTGTAATGACAGGCCGATTTTTGAATTATAAATTAGTAAACGCAGACTGTCGAACGCCGGATCCGACTTTCCCCGACCTGTTTTGGAGAATATTTTTCTTTTTTTTTTTGTTTTGAAATGTCGGGTCTTGGCGAGTGACGGGTCCAGTCGAGCGGGGTCATCAACCGGACCGAAAAAATTGAAAGAGTCGCCACCGATTAATTGAAGGCTAATCGGAATCCTAAAATTGCCTAGGGTACATGGTGTTAACATCCTAGGGCTTGGAAAGGTCTACGTCTAGAGAATCGAGTTCGGGGGTTTGATTACGTCTTAAGGGCTAGCGAGCCCATAATCCGCTCTTTCGGTACTTTAGTTTGCTTTTGGATTTTATTTTTTTTCAACTTGCCCGATTTACCCAAATTGTCCAATTTGATCATGTTTGGCTAAAGAGATGACATGCATTTTTTTTAATTAACAATATACAAGCATTTTTTTTAATTTTTGAGTTAATTTAAAATAAATAAACAAGAGAGAATAAACGTAATTGTGCTAAAACAAAAGAGTGGTTAACTTTGGGGTCATGATCATTTTAAGTCGTGTCAAACGTATACAACTGATTTTGAAAATACGAAGCATATTTGACTAATTTGTGCCACCTTGAGAAGTAATGGGATGTCCAGAAAAGTTTAGGGACCAAAATGCAATTATTTAAAAATTTGAGCTGATTTGGAAAAATCTTTTGAAAATTGCACAAATGACCCAAAACTTTTCTAGTTTGGTTTATAACACTTGGTAAAGTCCCAAAATGACCCGAGAGTCCAAGGACCGAGTTGTAACCTTCATCAAAGTTTGGGAATGACTTAATTCATTTTCAAAAATATTTTTTTTTACTGAAACAACCCCCATAACTTTCACAAATGTCTAAAAATGACCCCAAAGTTATACCAAACTTATAACCGAGTACGATTCTTATACGAAATACAACTAATAACACATAAAATCGATGAAACAAACTTCATTCACATTAAGAAATACAAATATCAAGCACGAGAGGAGATATACCTAAGTTATTCGAAGTTTAGATACCTCACGAGGAACCGAGACCGATATTCGCCGATTTTTCGTCACTCAATTTCTATCTTTTTTTTTTACTCACTATCACTCAAATCCTCACTTTGAATTTTTTTTTCTCTCTTTTCTTTTCTTCTCTTCTCTTTTCCTTTCTTTTCTTTCTATTTCTTTGAACAAGCTTAAGGCAAGCTTGTTCCAAACTATCCTTTGGTTTCTTCTCTTCCTTTCAACCCGTAGCTATCCCTTGCATTTGTAGAGTTTTCTCCTCCAAATAAATGATAAACATGGACAATACATGGTGGATGGCAAAGGTGATAGCAATTGGGCAAAGGTGATTGACAATTGGGAGGTGATTGGCAATTGGGAGGTGATTGGCAATTGAGAGGTGATTGGTAATTAGGAGGAGTTTTGATGATAATTGGAGAGAATTTGGCTAAGAATGAGAAAAGGTGATCAAGTGGTCAAATGGTGATGGCAATTAGGAGACTTTTGGTGCCAATTGGGAGTGATTTGGGGCATGGTGGGAATTTGGACGAAAATGGATGCAATGGTGGATGTTTGGCCAAAAATGGGTGTCATGGGTTTAGGGGTTTATGGTTTGGGGTTTATGGTTTGGGGTTTAAGGTTTAGGGTTTGGGATTTTAGGGTTTGGGGTTTAAGGTTTAGGGTTTAGAGTTTGAGACTTAAGGGTTAGGGTTAGGGTTTAGGGTTTGGGATTTTAGGGTTTGGGGTTTAAGGGTTTGGGGTTTAAGGGTTTGGGGTTTAAGGTTTAGGGTTTAGAGTTTGGGATTTAAGGTTTAGTGTTTAGGGTTTGGGATTTTAGGGTTTGGGGTTTGGGGTTTAGGGTTTGAGGGTTTGAGGTTTAGGGTTTGCTTTTTTTCTTCGTCTCGATTTTTCTCGTCTCGGTTCCTCACGTACGGTATTTTGACCCCGAGCCAAAATGAGGTGTTTACACAGACAATTTATGAAAGAATAAATCAGACAAATTATGAAAAAAGAAATCAGTAACATCGTATCGATTCCACCATGTTTGTGCCAACTTTTTATGGATTCATATATCCCATGAATGATTTAAATCAATGTTTTCATATAAAATTATGGACAAATATAGAAACACGATTCTCAGAGTTTTTTCAAAAAGTATTTATTTTCGCAAAAAAAATTGAAAAAGTGTATATGTAAAAAAAATATTTAAAAAAATAGCTATACGCGCACCCCGGGGTCGCGCCTATTGGACATAGGCGCATCCCAGGGGTGCGTCAATTGTATAGGCGCACCCCAGGTGAATAGGCGCACCCCTAAGGTGCGCCTATTCACATGCGCAACTTTGAAGTTGCGCCTGGGGCAAAGCAGCAATCACTATTTTTTTTTTTTTAAATAATTTTTTTTTCGAAAATGATGACTCGATGTTTAATTGAAAATAAAATTATGTATTTATTAAAAAAAATTATAGTAAGTAGATATTTTAATTGCGATTCAAATGATGCAAATAATATTAAATTTGGATTTACGGATTGACTGTACGGCATGCCGTAAGTTGAGATATGAAAATTGTACTTAACAAATTATAACTCGGACCATGTAACTCCAAACTCAACACGGCTAACGCCATTTAGGTCGTAAATCAATTATCTACGTAGGATAATTTTTTGGATTAAAAATACAGTGATTTTGTAACCCCCCATCGTTTACACCCAAATTTGACTGAAATAAGTATATGCATTAGGTGAGAAATTTAATTATATACTTACTCAAAAAAAATCAAAAAAATTACAATGCGTAGATAATTTAATTACGAATTAAATGACGCTAACTATGCGTTAATTTTTGACTTTTAGACTGACTGTATAATACGGTACGTAAAAAACTCTACATACGATACAAAAACTTCCAAATAGTGTTTTGCACAGTAATATTACTGTTTACACAGTGAAATTTACTGTGTAAACAGTAATATTACTGTGCAAAACACTATTTGGAAGTTTTTGTATCGTATGTAGAGTTTTTTACGTACCGTATTATACAGTCAGTCTAAAAGTCAAAAATTAACGCATAGTTAGCGTCATTTAATTCGTAATTAAATTATCTACGCACTGTAAATTTTTTGATTTTTTTTGAGTAAGTATATAATTAAATTTCTCACCTAATACATTTACTTATTTCAGTCAAATTTGGGTGTAAACGATGGGGGGTTACAAAATCACTGTATTTTTAATCCAAAAAATTATCCTACGTAGATAATTGATTTACGACCTAAATGGCGTTAGCCGTGTTGAGTTTGGAGTTACATGGTCCGAGTTATAATTTGTTAAGTACAATTTTCATATCTCAACTTACGGCATGCCGTACAGTCAATCTGTAAATCCAAATTTAATATTCTTTGCATCATTTGAATCGCAATTAAAATATCTACTTACTATAATTTTTTTAAATTTTTTTTAATAAATACATAATTTTATTTTCAATTAAACATCGAGTCATCATTTTCGAAAAAAAAAATATTTAAAAAAAAAAAAAATAGTGATTGCTGCTTTGCCCCATGCGCAACTTCAAAGTTGCGCCTATGTCCAATAGGCGCGACCCCGGGGTGCGCGTATAGATATTTTTTTAAATATTTTTTTTACATATACACTTTTTCAAATTTTTTTACGAAAATAAATACTTTTTGAAAAAACTCCTAAACAATAGTAATGGCAACGGGAACGATAACTAAGGGATGACAAATGAGACGGTGACAAGTGGTGGACCACGATTGGGGATGAAAATTGAGAAGTTAAAATCATAAGGCAACAAAAATGATAATAACGGTAAATACGTAACTCATATGAAAGAGTATGAACATAAATAACTAATTTATGAATTCAGTATGAACATAAATAACTACTCTATTAAAATCAATTTGTAATTTATCAATTTAGTATGAAGGGCAAATATGTAAAATAATATTAGGGTATTTTGGTATGTTAACTAAATTAGTCTGTAAAACGTCATCGTTGGCTTGCAAATATTTTTTTTTATATCTCGTTAACAAATAAAATTATATTTTAAATCAATCGAACACTTAAAATAGAATTGAAATTAAAATTTTAAATCATTGCCGTTATACAAATTATCATTCATTTATAATTTATATAAATAATTATATAAAAATCGCTTATTTTTTAAACTGATAAATAATTAATAAATATAAAATAATCAAGTTTAAAAATGAATTTGGGATGGAAGAAAAAATTCCATCTATTATTAATGTCAGGAGTTTTTTTTAACTAGCTTGTTTTTTTAATTGTTATGTTAATTTATTTAACTATACAATTTTATATAATGATAGTTATAGATTATGTTTTCAAAGTAATTTATCGAGAAACTAAATAATTAATAGAGTTTTGCAAATAATTAGAGTAGTAAATTGCTACAAATAATTAGTGAATTTATTATTATTTCGTTAATATCTATCTATATTATTATTGAGAACTTATTTTGAAAGTGAACTTCTTAATTTCTGTACAATTATATTTATAAAAAAAACTCTTTCCCATTCAATCAACATTTGTTTTTTCTTTCCCACCCCTTCCTTAATTCTTTCTCCTACCCCCTTCCATGATAGTCAGCATTTACTACATCTAGAGAACAGATAAAATATATTTCCACGTTAAGATAAATGTTAAGATAATAGTGAAATTGAAGATTTAAATCACATTCGTTATAAAAATCATCATTTCATATACAAATTAAGTGAATTTAAATTAAATTAAGATTGATCATAATTAACTTATATATATGTCAAATATATATAATTTATTATTTAAAGCGGTAAATAATTAATGTGTACTATATAATTAAGTTTTATATAAGTTTGGAAATTGAAAGGATTGTAGTTTAAGAAATTTCACATATTATCAATGTTATAGAATTTTCTAAATAAATTAAATTTTTTCTTCAATTGTTATGTTAATTTATTTATATTTTTATATAATGATATATATATATGTTATCTACATAATTCGTTGACAAATTGAATGTTTGATCATATAATACCATTTTTAAAATAATTAGAGAATTAAATTGCTAAAAAGGATTATAGAAATGTTTTTTTTTTATTTCAGTATATAAAGATGGCCAATTTTTGTAATCTTGATTTCTTCTCTAAAAATGTATATACACTTTAAAAAAAAAACAATACTTAAATGCTTAGCAGCTCCGATCGAAATCGTAACTCTTGCTGACCTCATCACAACCATCACCAACCCATGGGCCCAACTACCTCATCAAGCTTGTCCAAGTACTGACTGACATTATTTTCCTTATTCTTTATTTTAACTAATAAAATTCATTTTTTTGTCCAAACTTTCTCAAACGAAATTTAAATGCAAAATTCAATAGTAACTACATACATAATTTAGTTTTACAAATTTGGGTTAGAATTATTCAAAAACTTAAAATATCATTTTCTATTCTTCTCCCCCACAAACAAAACAAAATGCAAAAGATAGCTTGATGAAATATTTTATTAAAATGTGTATACTAATCTTTTTTATATGAAAATAATGTTAGCGTAAAGTTGGTAATGTCATATATATGGATCAACTATACTAGAAGCGGTGTGTTACGTACAAACTATTGAATTAATTGAAGTTTGGTTAGACCAACTGATAAAACGAATTAAATCTTATGGGAGAATGACGTTTGAATTTTACGAATGACTCTAAATTGAAGTGAGTTTCATGTTTACACTTCTTACTCAAAATTATTGAAAAACAACTAATCTTAAGTGTATTAGGCGTTGATGGGAAAAAAAAAGTGTATATTAGGCGTTATACAATTGAGTTTGCACCATTTTAACTCTCTTAAAGGCCCAACATACCACCCAATTTATTTTTTATCACATCATACCTAGGGCCGGCAATGGTGTGGTGAAAAACTCATAACCATGGTTATAACCGTTACTGTTTAATATGGTTAACCGTACCATTATGGTGCGGTACGGTTATGGTGATGAATTTTCTACTTATAATGGTTATGGTATTTGAGTTATACCCATGGTTATTATATAAATATAATATTTATTTATTATTAATAAACTAATTTATATAATATACTAAATATAAATTATATAATTGAAAATTTGAAATTGTTGAAGATTGAAGGTGTCAAAGTCCAACGATGGTAATATAGATTGATGTATTTTTTAAAATAAAATTTTCGATATTTTATTATATTATATGTGTGGAATGAATATGGGTATACGGGTAAAACCATGGTTAATAACCACGGTTATTTTAATGGTTATGGTATTGAAAATTATACCCATAATGGTTATGGTTACGGTTATGGTATGTGGTTTAAAAATATGGTATGATTATGGTATTTGTCATACTCTAACCATCGACAACCCTAATCATACCAGCCAATTCAAGAGGATGATCTTTTAATATCTCTCTATATATACAGTAGATACCATTTTGCACCAAATCATACAAACCCAAAGAATTACCCGAAATATAAATACTTGATCAATACAAGTACACTTCAGTACATCAGAAAATAAGAGTATACTAAATAACTAAAGACTTTAGAACAGTGCAAGTTGCATTATACGTACATGCAACTTGTCGGTTGCATACCTATACTTATCTTTCGATACAATATTCAATTAACAACTTATATATATATGTATAACACCATAGACTCATTTATATCGAACATGAACACCTGATAATATCTAACACGTACGAGTAGCAATCCATGCAAAGTCGTGCCACAATATATCCAAGCAACAACGGACTTCATCGTTGCATGCCTTTGTCTTCCTCATGATCTATCGATTTTGATGTATGTATCCTTAACAAACGTCAAAGGATGTTTTTTATTCACAGCGTCTTTTACTCTCGATCGGCTCCTTTTTTACTACTGGAGATCTGGTAAATATACATGTATGAACCTCTGTCGTCTCTTCTTCATTAAATTTACTCATTAAGGAAGGGGTCTAGGCTTTGAATGGTGGAAGGTGACAATGATAAATGTTATCAACATAACTCCACTCCAACCATGTCGTGCGATAAAAGCTAGGGTTTTGCGAAATTCTATCATTTTCAGACATATTTTGTTGGGTGAAAAGGAGAATTTAAACTTAAGATTCACACTCTCTCTATTCTCATACGCATTTACACCACCATTAATGTCACTGCACCCTCTCGACTCCCTTAGCAATAACTCCTTTCTCACTGCCACAACCTCTCCACCTCCACTTCCTCTTCTTCCTTTTCACTCCTCTTATATAAAAATCAAACCTCCGACCACCACTTCTCCGTCGACCCAATAGTTTTCTAAACCCTAATTTCTCTCTCACTATCATTCATTATATATCCACATTTCTTTCTGCCAAACAACGACTTTCCCCAATAAGCCTGGTCTTGCTTCAGTACGAGACCGCGAAACACTGCGTTTTAAACTATTTTAACCCGCAAAGCTACGGTTGAGTAAGTTCTTTCCCTTTCAGCTTCTCCACCTGCATCTTTCAATTAAAAAACACTTTATCCGAACATATTTTCCTCTACCATATTGACTTTCTTGAAAACGTAGACTGCAACTTTTTTTTGTCTGAATGATAATAATATAATAGGAGGGGAGAAAAGGTTAAGTTGTCAGCTACTTCAGTTTGCTGGTTTGGTAGAAGCATTAGGGTTCACGACTCTGCTATGAACCCAAACTCAAACTCCTTAACCTTTTGTTCCTTTTCCAAGGTAAGGTAATATGAATATTTCTTGATTAGCTATAGCTTTACTCTTTGTCAAGCCATTTCCAGGAAAGCCCCCCAATTCATTTAATAGAAGGAAAATTTCACCTAAATGAAAAACCATTTCTTTAACTTATATGAGAGATAGAGGCGAGGGGGTATCTATTAAAGGGTTTCTAACTGTTTAGTTTTCTTCATCCTCTAATTTATGATTAATTCCTTGCTTTCTCCATCTGTTTATTGGGTGTGCAGAGTAATTTGGTAGGACTTTAGTGTAAATATGGAATATTAAGCTTAATGTGTATTTGCTGTATATTATATCTATATAGTGATGTTTATTTCTAAATCTACAGTCATTAATTTTAGTCTATTGTACGTACGTACATAAGTACTTAGGTAAGTACTTGATAATTGAATTAATTTGTCTTTGGGTATAGGGAATATACAGCAACCGAACTGGGACCACAAAATGTTTCAACCCAACGTGTTTGATAGCGGCCATCATCACTTCCTTGACATGATGCCTAAATCTTTGTCGGAAAATGACGTCAGTACCCTACTCTTGGATGATGACCTTGAGAACCGATCGGGCACTGAGGCCATGGAGGCACCTTCTGGGGATGACCAGGACCCGACCCAACGCCTCAAAAAGAAGCCGTACCATCGCCACACGCAGCACCAAATTCAGGAGATGGAATCGTAAGAACAAAAAAACTTTGATTTTTTATAAGAGCATTTCTAATTTTTTTGGGGTGTTGATCAGGTTTTTTAAGGAGTGTCCCCATCCAGACGACAAGCAAAGGAAAGAGCTGAGCCGAAAGCTATCGTTGGAGCCTTT
Organism: Chamaenerion angustifolium; assembly: GCA_946814005.1. NCBI lineage: Eukaryota > Viridiplantae > Streptophyta > Magnoliopsida > Myrtales > Onagraceae > Chamaenerion > Chamaenerion angustifolium. The sequence goes on along the minus strand of OX328277.1, from coordinate 4,440,615 downwards.
GCAGGTCAAATTTTGGTTCCAAAATAAACGCACGCAAATGAAGGTAATACGTACAAATATATTTCCCTTTGTCCAAGTGATTATATATAGTCACGTATGCTTAGCTTAATGTTTTATTTTCGTCTTTATTGGATTATAATGCAAGGATTCAAAATGACAAAAAGTAATAAATAACCAACAAGTCCCAACCAGACCAAAATGTTGTCCTTGTACGATTGTGATTGAACGTAAGAAGAAAGGACATAGATTTCTTTTCTCTCTTATGGAATTACGATGCCTTGGCTAATCACAAATATTTATAGTTGGACTCATATCTTTTATGGTATAGACCAAAAACTTGTCCTTTGTAAGATTCAAACACATCGTGAGTGAAATAAACTGTTGATTTGTCTAAAAGTTTTGAAGGAGTACCGTTTCTAGTTAGACAGTCATAGTGAGACCCATATCGTTTAGGGTCGATACCAAAACCTAGTTGTTGAAAAGATTCAATCCCATGTCAATGCACATAATGAAAATGACAAACACTGTTGGGTTTGTCTAAAAGTTTTGATGAAGTTCTCATTTTCATATCAAATGACAGTGTGAGACTCATATTCTTATGTAAGCAACAATTGTTACAAATAATACATAGTGTACGGTTATTTCACATTGATTAAATTTGAGGGGAAGTTGGTGTAATATATAACTATAAAAATAGTGTACTTCATTAATTTGGATTTTTGAGTTGATATGTCTTTGCAAAATTTATACTCAACGTACTCAATATTACTTAGTTGGTGTAAAAAATGAAATGGTCTAACTACTTACACAATTTCGAGACACGCCATAGACAATAATAAATAAATAATGAAAAGTTTCTAATCTAAATAAAAATGTCTATAAAGTTTCTGTTAAAAGGAAAATAAGTTCGGATAAATAAGATGAATGTTAAAGATAATATGTCGTGTTTATTTTCACAAGGACTAAATATTTTGGACTTGTAGTATATAAGTAGAAACGAATCACAACACATTAGCTTGGATTTTTTTTAAGCTAAATATGTGTTTTTCTCATTGATATAGACATACTCTAATTTTTTAGATCAAGCAATTATAGGAAGCCAAGAAATGTGTATATAATAGGGTTGAAAATTTCGTATGTAACACGATAACTAGAGTTGTCAATGGTTAGGGTATGGTACGGGTATGTCAAATACCATAACCATACCATATTTTTAAATTGCATACCATAACCATAACCATTACGGGTACAATTTTCAATACCATAACCATAACCGTAGTTATTAACCACGGTTTTAACCGTATACCCATATTTATTATCACATGTGAAATGTAATGGAACATTATAAATGTTAACTTAATAAATACATAAATTTATGTCACAAACAACAAAATATTTAACATTAGCACCATTCAAAATTTCGGACATGAATGTACAACTAACTAAATTAACACAGTGTGACAATATGAAATGAACACAAAAAAATGTATTGTTTGTATTTATGAACATGACATGATAAAATTTATCATGCGTATTCATTCTGATTACTCTAAAAATAAACTTATCGATACACACAATATCATGCACGTACACACGATTTGCTACCACTTAATACAATCTTCGAAAAGAGAGATTAAACACAAAGTCACTCTCTTGTGTTGCTAGCCTTTGCGTTTCTGGGTTCAATTCGAACCCAGAAATGCAGATGCTGATTCAGTTTGAACCCAAATATGTGTTTTGGATTTGATTCGAACTCAGGTCTGCGTTTATGAGTTTGATTCGAACCCAAACTTGCGTTTCTAGATTCGATTTGAACTCAAATCTGCGTTTATGGGTTCAATTCGAACTTAGATTTATGCAAATCTAACTTCGAAGTCAAATTTCGGAAATGAAGAATCATAAAGGAAAGGGTAAAATCATCATTTTGTGACCATTTAATCACATTTGTCAAACATATGTGACTCACACTACAAGAATCTAGTTCAACAACCACGAAAATAATGTGTTGTCACAAGGAAGATGTTAAACAACCTCTACATTTTTGGCAAAATATTACGTAGAAATAGACCCTTTTTAGATTCGAAAAAATGTCATAGCTAAAACACTGTTATAGTGTGTACTTCTGCCGCTGCAATTTGTGTAAGCCCCCAAAAAACATTTGTCAAATAAGTATGCGATGTTAATACAGATAATCAGTAATGGAAGTTTTGGTTATTGCGAAAACAATGGTTTAGATTCAACATATGATGATGCAGTATATGTGTGAACGGTATCGACGTTTGATCGTTGGTAATACTACATTTGTGGTAACTAAATAGGAAAACAACATGTACAACTAACATAAGAGACCCATTTTTTACAAAAACACAATCAGAGCACCTCAATCACCCACAAAACCGACTTCGCCTCCCTTTGAACACCTTAACCATGAAGGGTGTCATGGTTTGATTCTGTGGCCGATCTATACGACATATAATATAAGATACAAGTATATAATATATTTGTAATATAATATAATATAACATATAATATAATATAACATATAATTTAGTATAATTAAGATCAATATATAATTTATTTATAATATAGTATATCACATACTTAGCAAAGTACACCACGGTGTAAGTTTGGTTCCCATGTCTTTACTAATCTTCTATCCTGGATGACCAACACTTAGCGGAAAAACATGAAAGTTTAAACTAAAGCATCCACACTTTAAAGGATATCAAAACACTTAGCTGCAAAACACGTCCTCCGTGCTTTTTGGTCGCACGTGCGTCATGCATCGTCCATTAGCTTTGGCCGATGATAAAATATGTCGATGATAATTATGCATGAACACCATTGACAATATGTTCATGCTAAAAGCTAATGAAACTGTTCATTACAGTAAGGGCAGACTTTTAGTGTTGACATATTTTCACTGCGTAATCTTTTAGCATCGGGGCCTACGGGCACGAGTCTTAGCATCGACTTTGAAACTTAGTAGCGGCAAATAGTCACTTACCAATGATTTTACTCTGTTAGTATAGAACAACTTTCTTGTAGTGTGAATATAACATATTTATCCAAAAAATCACATTTTTGAAACATTCATGATTGTTTAGCTACACAAAAAAATATAAGTAATAGGTTTAGCTATAAATTTATTAGATAAAAGCTAACATGAAGTGAGGCGTCCAGGGGTCCCTATAGCTATCACGTCTAACTCAGTTCATATAGTTTATACGAACAACTTTACAATTATAAACAAAATCATATATGCTTATCCTGGAAAGAATCGATGAGAAGAGATAGCAGTGCCCCTTTCGTAGGAGCACGAATATCATGACTGTTCAAGCTAGATTGCTAAAAGAGATCTTCGCTAGTATCTGGTTACAGGCCTGAACGTGTTTTGCTTATTAGATTATTCTGATTCGAAGCACTGAATCACAACTTGAAAAAGGAGATTCTCCAAGCTAGAGTTTAAACGAACGTTTGTTAATGTTTTTCAAATACTATAGGCTCAGCATGAACGCCATGAGAACTCAATTTTAAAGGCAGAAAATGAGAAGCTTCACGCGGAGAACACAAGGTATCGAGAAGCACTAAACAGCACAACATGTCCCAGTTGTGGTGGGCCTGCAGCTCTTGGAGAAATGTCATTTGATGAACAGCAATTGAGGATTGACAACGCTCGTTTACGTGAAGAGGTAACATATTGAAATGGGGGGTTTTCTTTTATTTGGAGGAGCAATGCAATAGTACATAATACATACATATCATACATGCATGTCTTAGGTTTAAATTCCTATATATGGTGATATAGAAGTACTTTTGTTATTTTTAATGTAGATTGATCGAATCTCTGCTGTCGCGGCAAGGTACATAGGAAAGCCTCTGTCATCATCATTTGTCCACAGTATACCAGGGTCAGGCCGCTCCCTTGACAATGGAATTGGGGGGTTTGGTGGTCTTCAAGGGTCAGGCTTTGTCGGTGAAATGTATGGAGGTGGTGATTCCCTGAGGCAACTGTCACTGCCCACTGAGGCCGATAAGCCGATGATTGTAGAGCTTGCAGTTGCAGCCATGGAGGAACTCGTCCGAATTGCACAGTCTGGAGAGCCCTTGTGGGTTCAGGGTGAACAATTCACAGAGGTTCTAAATGAGGAAGAGTATCTGAGGACCTTTCCTCATGGAATTGGACCGAAACCGCTCGGACTTAAATCAGAAGCCTCCAGGGATTCCGCCGTAGTTATCATGAACCACACAAGCCTAGTTGAAATTCTCATGAATGTGGTATATATAATTATTTTGGTTTCTTCAACGTGGTAATCATAAAATGTTTGGTCCAAGCTTATGCGGGTTATTATGTTTTTTTCATGTCCAGAACCAATGGTCTAGGGTTTTCTGTGGTGTTGTTTCAAAAGCAATGACCGTTCAAGTCTTATCAACTGGAGTAGCTGGAAACTACAATGGAGCCTTGCAAGTGGTATATATATTTATATAGAGAGAGCATCAATGAAATAGTACAAACTATCTACGATAAAAACTTGGTGCACAAGTTTTATTTATTACCAGGCTGATGAGTGATGAGGATTTCTATTCTTCTTGCAGATGACATCGGAATTCCAGGTTCCCTCGCCGTTAGTTCCTACTCGAGAAAATTATTTCGTAAGGTACTGTAAACAACATGGGGACGGGACATGGGCAGTTGTCGATGTTTCATTGGACAACTTAAACCCCGGTCCATCTACGAGGAGCCGAAGAAGGCCATCGGGTTGCTTGATCCAAGAACTGCCCAATGGTTACTCTAAGGTTTGACTCCATGAGATTGATTCATCGAGACAAAGATGAAACCGAACTATGCTAGAACTAACAAAACATGGGTTGGGTTGTCTTCTAGGTTATATGGGTGGAACATGTAGAAGTCGAAGATCGAGCAGTTCATACTATTTACAGGAGGTTGATGAATAGTAGCTTTGCCTTTGGAGCGAAGCGCTGGGTGTCGATACTTGACCGTCAATGCGAACGTCTTGCAAGTTCAATGGCAAATAACATTCCAGCAGGAGACTTATGTGATGATAATTAATGCTTTGATTACACTATTACTTGCTTTACAAGTAACTCTGAAGAACTAGCTAGTTACACTTTGCTCATTGATGTTTTGACAGTGATTACGACCCCCGAGGGAAGAAAGAGTATGCTGAAATTAGCTGAGAGGATGGTGATAAGCTTCTCAAGCACTGCTGGTGCCTCGACAGCTAATGTTTGGACGTTATTATCGCCGACAATGTCCAACGATGTTCGGGTTATGACTAGGAAGAGCACCGATGATCCGGGAAGGCCTTTTGGGATTGTCTTGAGTGCCTCCACTTCATTTTGGCTTCCCATTACTCCTAATCGAGTTTTCGAGTTTCTTCGGGATGAGAATTCTCGAAGCAAGGTCAGTACAGAATTTGAGGTTATAGAGGTGAAACAGTCGTTAATTTCTTCCTGATTTTCTTGTGTTTTTATGAATTGCAGTGGGATATTCTCTCTAATGGCGGACAAGTTCAAGAAATGACTCACATAGCAAATGGTCGTGAACCAGGGAATTGCGTCTCGTTGCTTCGCGTGGATGTAAGTCAAATAATTCAACATATTATTTATTTGTTATCCTAACAATTTCGAGATCAATTTCAACCACTTAGTAACTCATCTAATGGGAATTGTAGAGCGTGAATTCAAGCCAAAGCAACATGCTTATTCTACAAGAGAGCTGCAGCGACACGACAGGCTCCTACGTTATCTATGCTCCAGTCGATGTTGGTTCGATGAATGTTGTCCTAAGTGGCGGCGACCCAGACTACGTGGCCCTCCTGCCTTCTGGTTTTGCAATTCTTCCTGATGGGTCTTGCCTTGGTGGCACCAGTAACGGGACCCTCGAGATTAGCTCAGGTGGGTCGCTTCTAACCGTGGCGTTTCAGATTCTTGTGGACTCAGCCCCGAATGCTAAGCTCTCTCTCAGCTCGGTGGCGACAGTGAACAGTTTAATCAAGTGCACAGTGGGTAGAATCAAGGCTGCTGTGACCATGAGCTGTGAAACCCTAGATTCATCTGTTCAACTCCAGTAGCTGACTCATCATCTCATGGTAATTAAGTGTGCTTGTTTTAACTTATAATTAGCTACTATTTTACTAATTTTCCCCTTGAGACTGCAGGGGTAGACTGAAAAAAGTTTGATTGTAGTAGAAAGGAGAATAGGTAGGGCAGGATCGTTTGACGTTACTGAGGGCATGATGAGAATTTACAAAGTCAAGACACGCCTTTCTGAAAACCCTAGATTTATGGTGCCTTCCTTTGCTACATAGTAGAAGAACTTAAGAAGAAAGAAAGCAAAAGCATTTCACCATATTTCAAGGGAAACTGAAAAGGTTCAGGATTGACTTTGTCAAGACCATATAGAGAGGAGAGAAGAGAAAAACAATGAATGGGAACAGTAGTCTTCGTTAGCTTTAGGTTTTCTAGTTCTTTTGTCGGTTCTTTCTCCCTTAACAATGTCTTTAAGTTTGTCGTGTATCTTTGTTCTTAAGACTTACCCGTTTGTATTTCTAGCAGCAAGGACATCAAGTTTGAACTTTATAATTAAAATGATTGTTTTTAGAGTTTGAAATCGAAAGTTATGTTATCAATAATACGAAGTGTGTTTATTCCAGATTGATTAGATCTAAAAAGTTAGTAAAATAATGAATAAGAAAGAGTCAAAATTAATTAAATTACATGATGTTTGGTGTAAGAAATATATTAGGAATAAGGTTTTTATTGTTTATTCCTATATTTGTTTTGTAGATTAGGGACGGATTAGATTTGTGAATTGCAAACGGATTGAAATAGTGAATAATAATATGATAAAACATTAAAAAAAAAGGCTCTATGAGAATTTAGTTATATAAAACACAAACTTGCAGGATAATTAAATATGATAAATGTTAATAAGAATATAAATTGTGTTTTTTTGCTCATTAAATAATTCAAAGAGGGGCAATGCATTCCAGGATAACAGATATGAAATTTATTTTGGGAATTTGAAATGCATAAGGGTTTGACGGATGAAATCCCACTCCAGTCTGTCATAGGTTTTTTCAAGAGCAAGTTTCAACACCACGTGACCCGAATTTCCTCTCTTCTTTTTAATAGCGAGGAGCACTTCTCTAAGAATAACAACATTATCACTAGCTCTACGACCCGGGATGAGCTCGCTTGAAATGGTGAAATAAGGTGACGCATGAAAGACCTTATCCTATTCACTATCAACTTAGATAGGATTTTGTAAGTCGTGTTACATAGGCTAATAGGTCTAAAATGTTTGACCATTTTGGGTTTTCCAGTTTTAGGAATAAGACATAAAAAAGTATCATTCAAGTTCTTAGGCATGTGGTGACCCGAGAAAACCATTTTGATACAATTGCAGATCGAGTTCCCAACTATGTCCCAATTCTTTTGATAGAAAATAGAATGAAGGTCATACGGTTCAGGAGCTTTCAAAGGGCTTAAACAGTTAAGAGCGAAAAGGATTTCCCTATCAGAAACATCATATGCAATGGAGTTAACCATATGAGAATTCAACACTGAAGGGGGGTTAAACTCGAACCCAGTGTTGATGGAGACCCAATCTTTTCCAGAAGTAAACAGACTTTTGAAAAAATCTTGAAAAATATTTTTGATCAAGTCTGGGTCAAAAATCCATTTTTCACACGTATCTTTGATCGCCCTGATTTTTTAGAGGTTTTTTTTTATAAGCGTTGAAACATGATAAAACTTTGTATTTCTATCTCCATCCCCTATCCAATCTGATCTAGATTTGGAGGCCCAAATTTTTTCCTCTTGCTTTAAGACTTCAGCGTACTCGCATCTCAAAGAGTACTCCAAGTCTAGAAGATGAGAAGTAGGATTCACACTAATCATATTCTAGGTCAAATTTAGTTGATTACGGATTTTTTATTTTCTTTTGAAAATATTCCCAAACGTTCTTCTATTCCAATCTCTAGCTTTACTTGGAAAAAGACTAGTAGCCGCATGGTGGATATGAGACACTGAGTCCCAGGTGTTGTGAACTAAGTTTTTAAAGTCGGGGTGGTCAAGCCACATTGGTTCACATCTAAAGGGTATGTCGGGTCTATCAAGATCGACATTATTTAAAGCAAAGAGAATAGGGCAATGGTCTGACTTCAACCTAGTTAGATGGACAACCTTAGCATTTGGAAATTTCAGGTACCATTCTGAGTTAGCTACAATACGGTCAAGTCTTTGCTGCACAAAGTTACCATTCTTACACATTTTAGCCCAAGTAAAAATTGACCTTGTATACCCCAGGTCAGCCAAAGCATAATAATCAAGCATATTTTTAAAATTAGCAGTACGATTTAAATCCACTAATCTACCCCCTTTTTTCAGATTGGTTGATAATATCATTAAAATCTCCCATAACAACCCAAGGCATATCAATAGTATCAACAACAGCTTTGAGGTTTTGCCAAAGAATTTTCCTTTCATCATAATCTACACTAGCATATATGGCAGAAAGAATCCAGCAAAAATTAGAATCAGATACCTTAATCCGAGAGTGAATTTCTTGTTCCGTGGATCCCAAAATCTTCAGATCAAGATTGCTTGAGTTCCACATAATCAAGATACCTCCACTTAGGCTCCTAGGTCCAAGCTCGTAAAACTATCCAATTTTAATTTTCTTGCTTGAGTAATCAGATTATCACATTTAAGCATCGTCTCCGTGAGGATGACCAAATCCAACTTATGCCTGCGAATTAAATCACTGACAGCGTGAATAGCTTGATTACTCCCTAAACACCTACAATTCCATACTAAAAATTCAAATTTAGTCTAGTCACATCTGTATCTTGACTGACATTGGTGTTCGGTAACCTAAAATTTACGTTACTTGTATGATCCATAAAAAACTTAAAGAGAGAAATAAAATAACAGTAAGAGATCTTCCCTTAAGATTAGAATCCCACCAAGGGTTTAAGGTTTGTTGTGCCCCTCTTGTCCTCCGACTTCTTCTCCTATCTTGGAACGAGGTGACGCATTCGTCATTGCGGTTATCGTCCCTCTTGCGCTCTGTTTGATCCCCTTGGTCGTGCATTGTTTCCTTCCGTCGGTTCTCATTTGGCTGATTTTATTATCGTTGACTTCGCCGGTCTTTCTAGCATTATTTTTTCTACAGCCAAGCGGTATTAAATTAGAAAAACTGATCTCCTCGTGGGCTAGATTTGATGACAACGTGGGCTTCTCTAATATGTGATCTTCTTGGGCTAAAGCTTGAGTCAAAATGGGCTGAATCTTTATTTTTTTCGGCCCATTCCATTTGTCTTCCACCTGCACCAGCCCTATCCATTGATCTTCATCCCCCACGTCCATCTTTGTAGACAACGCAACAGCAACTTCAACATCACTTGAAGACAGCTCACGTGATGGGTTTATACTCAATGTTTCGTCCCCATTTTTGACAGTGACTTCCTTGTTTCCAGCGTTACTTTCCACTTGAAGAGTGAATACAACTCACGTTACTTTCCACCATGATTTTAGCATTCTCAATTGGATTTCTTGCCCTTCTTGCAAACATGTCTGCCCGGATAATGGAAGAGCCTGATGCCCTTTGGGTTCGGGTCATCAAAGGTATATATTTTCCTACCACTAGTTTTATGCAGGCGAACAAGGGAGGACGGGCTTCATGAGGATGGTCTAGTATCCTTGCGAGGAGAGACATTGTGCGAAGCAACGGGGTTTGGTGCGTGGGGGATGGATCAATGATTCGGCCCTTTGAGGATAGGTGGGTCACATCCAGACCAGACTTCAGGATCCACCCTACTCACGCACGCGACAATGGCTCGATCAGAACGTCGCAAAACCAGCATCCGGAGACCAGTGCCCAAGGAGCTGCTGTCCTGTCGATCAATCAGCCGAGACCCCGACATCGGGAGACAAACGACCAAGGAGCTGCAGACTTGCCCATCCAGCAGCCGAGGCACCAGGATTTCAATTCGTTGGCAGGATGGTTGGACACAGACCGGAGGAGATGGAGAGCTGATGCTGTCAGACTTGCGGTTGGGGAAAACAACGTGGAGGACATTCTTAGGGTTCCCATCCATCGAACAATGGTGGGAGACACTCTCAGGTGGCCATTCTCCAAGGACGGTAAACCAACGGTTAGGTCGATCTACCATAAGCTCAGGGAGCAGAGCCGATCTCCATCGTCATCTCATCAGACGGACCATAACCTATGGACGCGGATATGGAAAGCAAAGGTATGACCCAAGATTAAATCTTTTGTTTGGAAACTGTGTGCTAGGGTGCTTCCGGTGCGGGCGAACCTGGCTGCCAGGGGGGTTCCTATTTCGCCGGGTTGCCTAGCATGTGGGGAGATCGAGACGGAGGGCCACCTTCTAGTAGGGTGTCCGGGGACAGCACAGGTATGGTCTATTTTGCAGGGGAGGCAGCTGGCAATGGAGGAGCTGCAGGACATATCAACATCCATCCTTTGGGGAACAGACGCGGCGCTTCGAGTTGGACCGAACCAAAACCAGACCACCAGACAGCAACAAGAGAAGGAGTGGGCAGCGACAATGACGACAACCTGGATGATCTGGAAGGCTCACTGCAAAATGGTGTTCGAAAACAGAACACCAAATGCCCAGTCCATTGCAGAGGAGGTTCAGAAGGCGATGAGAGAGATGGATGCCCAAGCGGTGTTTGGCCGAGCCTCACACCAACACATGCAGCAGGGGTCGGCAGGACGAGCACCTCAGCAGGAGTGTTCGGGACGGGCAAGTATCGATCAAGACAGAGGACTCCAACCACAGCCTGGGAACCGCAAATCCTGGGCGAAACCGTCGTTTGGACAAGTGAAGATAAATGTCGATGCTGCATGGAGTGCCCAGACGCAGCTCGGAGGGATCGGCATTGTGGCCCGGGACCACACGGGGTCAGTCATAGGCGGGAGTCAGAGGCATTTGGCAGCAGGATCCGTTGCCGAGATAGAGGCTGCAGCGGTAGTCGATGGTATCATTATGGCAGTGGACCGGGGCTGGACCTGTGTTCAGGTCGAGTCCGACTCCGAGACGGTAATCAATCACATTAATGGGTTATCGTTTTTCTGGAGATTAGAGGCTATTCTTTCACACGCTCGGGTTTTGGCGTCATCGTTATCCAACTTTAGGTGGGTAGCTATTCCGAGAACCGCAAACTGTTGTGCGGATTGTGTTGCTAAGTTAGCTCTTTTACGGGTGTGTTCTTTGGATTGGGTCGATAGACCCCCACCCGATCTTTGTCGTTTTATTGAACTTGATTTATCTTTGTAACCGGGTTTTCATGGTATGAAAGTACGCTCGATTATTGGCCAAAAAAAAAAAAAAACTCAGTGTGTCAGACACTTTTTGCACTTTACCGCTCAATGTTTCGTCCCCATTTTCCACAGTGACTTCCTTGTTTCCCGCATTACTTTCCACTTGAAGACAAATCACGTTACTTTCCAGCATGATTTTACCATTCTCAGTTGGATTACTACTCAATGTGTGGGGCACTTTTTGCACTTTACCGTTTGTTGAAATAGTCCCGTTGGTGTTGTCTTCGTTTCTGGTCGGTCGTGGGTCCCTAGCGGAGGAGCTGCATGGTGGTGTGTCGGTGTTGGATGTTGCATGGTGTTGGATGTTGCATGGTGCTGCATGGTGTTACTGGGGCGTTGCTGATATGTGGGTTGCATGCTGCTGCTTGGAGTTATACGGGTGTTCTTCAGCTGTTCTTCTCTGGGGTCTGCATGTATGCATGTATGCATGTATGCATGTATGCATGTATGCTGCTTGTCATGTATACGGAACACAACGGTTGTTCTTCTTTGGCCGGAGGGTCTGCACGATTTCTATTGGGGTTTGCATGGCTGTTCTTCTCAACCCAATGCAACGGCTGTTCCTCCCTGGGTGTAGGTTCTGAACGGTTACCCCCACCGGTGGCTCTATTCTGGTTTGGTTGAGGTTTTTTCCCCGGAGCTCTTTTCCGATGGCTCACCATCATCCACGAACCGTACCCGCAACCCTGTTCCTCCATCTACAGATCTTGTTCTCTCTTATCTGTTTGCATTTGTTGAACCGGGTTTGCACCGTGATTTTGCTTCGCTTCCTCTGGTACAGGTTCTTCCCCCGAACTTAAAATATAGGTAGATGACTTATTGCATAACTCTTGTTTATGACCAACCAGACCACAAGAAAAACAAAGAGAGTTTATCCCCTCGTATGTTATCCTTTGGGAGTAGCCATCTATATCTATAGCTGCGGGTAGAGATTTTGTGAGGTCCAACTGAATACACAATCTCGCAAATTGACCACGTTCGACATTTATAGTATATCTATCTATTCTTAACAATGGACCAACAGTATTTCCAATTCCTTTGAGGATTTGGGCATCAAAGTATTCCATGGGGAGGTTTGGTAATCTTATCCAAACAGCTACATTTGATATATTAGCCTTCTCTGGGTTGAATTTTGATTCCCAAAGACGGACCGATAAGAACTGACCATTTATAAACCATGGTTCCTCCGATAAAATTGTGTCTAAATCACCCAATAAGTTGAATTGAATCAGATAGAAACCTTCCCCTAATAAGATACATGACATATCTCCAGAAGGTATCCACATATGTTTAAGTCTGTGAACCAGACAATGATACAAGTTTAACGATAACAGCAAAAGCGTATTTCTTTCTTATTCTGTCTTTCTCCTCTCTGGATAAATTGAATTTTAACTTACCTATGTTACTATCCTCCTAAATGGTGGTAAGTTGTCCCCATTTAACCCACCATTTATCTCCTTATATTTTTATCATTTGCATGAAATACCTTAGCTTCCTCGTTGAGGAAAAAGTTAGAATAGGGAGGTGGAAACCATTGAAGTTGGGTAAAAATAATTTGGAGATTTCTCACTTATTATTCGCTGACGATCTTATCTTGATGGGGGAAGCCTCTATCACTAATTGTGAAGTCATGAAATACATCTTGAATACTTTATGCTCGATGTCCGGTCAAAGATTTACTTTTGAAAAATGATTTTTTTCAAAAAGTATTCATTTTCGAAAAAAGTAATTGAAAAAGTATATATATATATATAAATATTTAGAAAAATATGTATACGCGCACACGGGGTCGCGCTAGGCGCACCCCAGGGGTGCGCTTATTCCACAGATTTTTTTTTTTTAAAAATAATTTTTTAATCAAAAATAAGATATTCCACATAATACAATACGTCGGTTAGCACTTACCAGACAACATGTTGCCTTTAGCAGCTCATTTAAATGTATGGGCGTGTCTTGGTGTAATTTGACTAATTAATTAATAATAATATTTTTCATTATTATATATGCATATGTTGGATGATGTAGTCTCTTTTGTTTATGTAAAGCATGTTCATGTGACGGGCACTTAAAAAAGGTTACTTCTTTTAATATATTTATTATTTACACATTTTTCGTACTGTTATAAAATAAATATATAATTGATTCTTGGCACGTTTACTTACCAAAATATTGTATATATATAAAAAAAGTATTCATTTTCGAAAAAGTACAATTTTTTAAAGATATTTAAACTTACTATAAGATTGCTAGAATTAATAATAGAATAAAAAAAGGAATAGAGAAAGCAGAAAGGGAACAGAAAGTAGAAAATGAGCTGCACAAGGCAACCTGTGGTCTGGTAAGTGCTAACCGACGTATTATATTCTATGGAATATCTTATTTTTAATTAAAATTTTATTTTAAAAAAAAATGTGGAATAAGCGCACCCCTGGGGAATAGAGGTGGGTCGAACGGGTAATAGAGGTCGAACTGACTTAAAAAATAACAAGGCAGAAAAATACCGTTGTACAAAAGGATGAGAAGTTGGATAACAAGGCAGAAAAATACATCTTTATGTGTTAGATCAACGAAACAAAAGGTTACCGTTGTACAATTTGATGACTCGAAAACTATTGTAATCACTTATGTTACCTTTGAAGAATAAAGTATGAAATTGGTCAGAAGAAGAATAGATATCATTGAAGCAATAATGAAGTTCAACGAAACAAGTTGATTGATGAGCAACCTGTTTCACTAGTTTCAGAAAAGTCACCTAATGAATAGGCGCGGCCCTGGGGTGCGCGTATACATATTTTTCTAAATATTTTTTTTATATATATACTTTTTCAAAAAAAAATCGAAAATGAATACTTTTTGAAAAAAGTCTTGAAAAATCTCAAATTATTTTCTCCAAAAACCTAGATAATGTGGTCTTACGAGAGTGGAGAACTTGTCTAACTACTTGGGATTCCCCATGACTCTATCTAATAAAGATTCCAAATCCTTTAATTTCATTTTGGATAGAGTTAAGACTAAACTTGCAGGTTGGAAGGCGAATTTGCTTTCGATGGTTGGCTGATGTATTTTAATAAAAATGTTCATAATAATGGAACTCAGTGGCGTATTGTGTTTTCTACTGGGATTTGGCTTATCTGGAAAAATAAAAATTCTATTGTGTTTAATAATAAATTTTTGCATACAAATGTAGGGGAACTAATCTTTTTGCAGGCAAAAGAACTGATTTTCATCCTAACAAGATCGACCAAACCGAATACCGGTCAAAATGGGGTGGGCAAAATTAAATAATGATGGGTCAGCTACTGAAAATCCGGGACCGACAGGATGTGCAGGGGTCATACGAAATCACCTTGGCGGATGGCTTAAGGGGTTCCAAAGATAGTTGGGAACTTCAAATAGTCTGGTGGCAGAATTGTGGGGAATTAGAGATGGATTAGCTCTAGCAAAAAGCATGGGGATCAACGACATTCACGTGGAATCGGATGCCAAACAGGCAATAGGTATGATAGTAGAAGTGGACAATGATAAACTTTTAATGCCGCTAATTTTCGATTGTAGGAAACTGTTGTTGGAGTTTAAAAGATTCAAAATCAGATACATTTATCGGGAAGCAAACAGTGTAGCAGACCATCTTGTCAAGACAGCAGTCAACCTTGAAAAATATTTTGTGATCTTAAATGATCATCCGCCAGGAGTGTTGTCGACATATTTGGATTGACCAAAACCATACTTGTATATCCTAACTAAGTGTATTTTTGTTATGTAATATTTTCTCTTTTCTACCACAGAAATAATAATTTAAAGAGAGTTATGAACGCATACGTACGGTAAATGAAGAAAGTTTTGAAAATCATTAGGTGACTTTTCTGAAACTAGAGAAACAGGTTGCTCATCAATCAACTTGTTTCGTTGAACTTCATTATTGCTTCAATGATATCTATTCTTCTTCTGACCAATTTCATACTTTATTCTTCAAAGGTAACATAAGTGATTACAATAGGTTTCGAGTCATCAAATTGTACAACGGTAACCTTTTGTTTCGTTGATCTAACACATAAAGATGTATTTTGCTGCCTTGTTATCCAACTTCTCATCCTTTTGTACAACAGTATTTTTCTGCCTTGTTATTTTTTAAGTCCGTTCGACCTCTATTACCCGTTCGACCCACCACTACATAAAAATCTAAAAACAAACTGACCAATGAGTCAGAATTACATATATTTAATATAATATACAATTTGGGACGGGTCATGGGTTGATGACCCATGTGTCAAGACTACTGGCCCAAAATGACTCGTGAGTAAAAAAAATAACTCAAACACGACTCGTATGCGGATCACCCACTAGTTGGATCAATTTTTGACACCCCTAGTTTAAATTATAAATAGGACAACCAATTGTTTTGTTCTAAATTTTTTAAAGATAATTTGTTGCAATGTAGCATACATATTACCATATCCACCAATTGTGTTAGTCTAATTTTTTTAAAGATAATTTCTTGCAATGTATCATACATATTAGCATAGCTATAATCTTTCTTTTTCGCTGCTCCATTTTGTTAAAAATTGTACCTAACGAATTGATGCTGATTTCTCAGCTTCCTCCATAAATTATCAAAATTAATATAATTTGCGCCTCTGTTTGTTCTTTATGTTTTGATCAGTATATAACTACTCCATCTCTTTAACATCACTCCTGGATTTTTGTTTTTGCTGAAACTTTTTCATCGGGAAAATTAAAAATTTCATCGGGAAAATCAATTCTGTAATTAATAATTTTGCCGGCAAAATTTTCATTGGCGAAAGTTTACCGGCGAAATATGTCACAAATATGTCGTCTGTAAAAATAATTTATTTGTCGACAAAATCTTTATTGGCAAAGATAAGTTTTTCGTCAACAACTTGTGTTTTTGTCGACAAAATCGGCTTGGTCGACAATGTTAAATACATTTTTTCCGATAAAAAATCTCTTTAGTCGGTAAATACCTTTTTACCAACAAAACCACTTTCGTTGTTACACATTTTGTGCCATCGAAAAATTCTGTCGGTAAAAGAAGAACTCATTTTAAAAAAATACAAATAGAAAAACAATATTGTAAATTTACAAATAGAGGAATTTACAATATTCATAAACAAGATTTACATATTCAAGCACTACATTTTGTCTTTGAATGAGACAAAATTTTACAAATTCAAAATCCCCCATGATCCCCCCCCCCACCCCCAAAAAAAAAAAAAAAAAAAAAATTCCATCGAAATAGCCTCATGCGGCTCAATCACCGGAATAGCTCCACCGATTTAGGTTTTCCTTTGATAGAGGATACTAAATATTTTTTTCCCTATCTATAAGATAAAGAAGATCAGAGATTCAAAATTAGGGTTGTCGATGATTAAAGTATGGTTCGGGTATGACAAATACCATCATACCATATTTTAAAACCAGATACCATAATCATAACCATTCCATATACAATTTTCAATAAAATAAACATTAAAATAACTATGGTTATTAACCACGGTTTTACCCGTATACTCATATACATTCCACACATGTAATAAAATAAAATACTGAAAATTTTATTTTAAAAAATACATAAATTTATATTACCAAAAATAAAAATATATAACACTAATATTATTCAACATTAACACTAACATCATTCAACATTCATAACATTCAACATTAATAGTGATGAAACATTAACATCATTCCACACCCCTAACAATTAAAACAAAACCAACATTCATTCTTAATTTCGTAATCATGTTTGATTTCTCTACACATATAAAACAAAGATTAATGAGTCTAAATCTATCAATCTATATATAATATAAGATTAATGTAAAATACTTGCCGTAATTGTGCAATCAATCATCATCTTCCTCAATATCATCAATTGATTTCACTTTTCTTGACTTCATAGATGTAACTTTTCCAAAGAAAAATAGTGTATTTGTACAAATTATGTAATGAAGTGAATTAAGCAAGAAATAAACATTTTACTACCTTTTTGAGTGTCCATCCACATCCAATCTTGGGTGCACATTAGTGCTTCCACATTATATGCAGTTAAGAAGCTCTAATGTTTACTTACCCACTTTTTTGTATTATTTAGTATATATTATTTTATTAATAATAAATAATTATTATATTTATATAATATTCATGGTTATAACCATTTGTATAACTCAAATACCATATACATGATAATTATGGGTAAAATGACAATTTTACCCCTTGTCTTCATATTATCTTTAACACTTAATCCACCTCCAAAACACAAATTTAATTTAAGTTCAAATTCAACTTAAAAATACATATTTGAGTTTGAATATAATCCAATAATGCAAATTTGAGTTGGATTCGAACCTAAAAAGTGCATATTTGAGTTTGAATTCAATCCCAAAATGCAGTTTTGTGTAAAAATTGAATTCAAATCTACATTTGGGAGTTGAATTTAGTATTACATATATGAAGAGAACAATAGGGTAAAATTGTCATTTTGAAATATTTAACGACAAAAGTGAATGAATGTTTATCGGTTAGTTCATTTAACAATTTTTTATAACTTAACAATGCAATAAATAATACTTTCAAACATATTAGTGTATTTAACAACAATAATTAAACATTAATGTGTATAGAATCTAGTGCGTGTCTATTACATGTGGTCACTAATGTCTCAACTTTCTTTTTTTTGGCCAATAATGTCTCAACTTTCAATTTCAAACTACATAAACGATTTGGCCAAAAAAAAACACTACATAAACGACAAACGATTCAATGCCTTTAATTCTTATCCACTCCATGTCTTGTCCCATCATGGGTATGACAAAAAATGAAAAAATTAAGGTTGGTTCATAGCACTATGGTAGTATGGTAGGGAAGACGGGACCAGTTTCAACAAAGCGATCACATGTGTATTCAACTTGTTGTTTATAGATGTGGATTTTATTCAGCTAATAATAATTCTAAGTTTAAAATAAATTAATATATAGTAATAAATGATAAATTAACTTTCATTTTGAATAAATTGATTTTTATCTTGTATCCATAATAAATTATCTTAGTTATGTTTTCAGTTATATAAAATAGAAAAAGAAAATTAATTATATATATATTATAATAAAATTAATGAACAGTTAAAATTCGAAAAAATTTCGGATATTATATTTCATTTATTATAAGAAATTTGATTTTAGTTATTTTTAATAATAGATTGTGTAAATAAAATTCATTTTTTAATATTTGTAAATAATATTTTCTATTTTTTTATAAATTTTATTTTGAATTTATAAAATTTCCTTTAATCTTTGGGAAAAAATATTTTTTAATTGTTATTTTAATGCAATATTATATACATTTTAAATAACATGTTAGTGTTCTACATTATGATCAAATTATGTGCTGTCACGTTAGTAAAATTTGTTAAATCATCAAAGTTAACGAAAATGTTGAACGAAAAAAAATATTATTTTCATCTAAACCAACATAATCAAACATAATATATTCTAAAAGTAAAAAAGTATGTTATATCTAAAAGTATTTTCGGAAAATTATTATCTCTTTTATGTACGTGTAATTTGTAAAACAAATATGTAAGGATATTTACATTTTTCTATCACTTTACATTAAAAATATATTAAATCAAACATTGTATTAAGTTATGTATCTTAATACACGTATCTATCCAAACATTATATATATGAACATATATTAGTATATTTAATTGCTTTATTAACTAATAGTTAGTTAATATGTGTATTAACTAATATATCAAAATAAACACCCCTAATATTTATAAAATATCATTATCAAATATGAGATGATAAAATATACGTTTGTACATGCATTACATAGCTTTTTTGTTATGAATTGTGACCCTAATGTACGCCCAATTAAGGTTTTTACAAATTCAATTTTTAAAAAATAAGTAAATTTGTAAAACACTTTAAAAAAGTAAGTATAAAAAAATTAGATAAGTAAGTATTAGTTGTGCTAAAAATACACATTTTGCTCTGCAGGAGTTTAGGGTTATGGCATTTTTTGCACAACTCGGTACCCTCGTGGCGTGTTATACATGGTAGTTTTTTTTTCAACAAACTATATTTTGTTAGAAATTAACTTATGTACCTAATAAAAAAAATAGAGTTAGTAGATATTTAAATTAGTATATATATAATATTTAATTTATTAAACTATATGGGTATTCTTAAAGTTCGAAACTGAATGTCGCATACTCTACATATTTGTACAGTTTATTGAATTGGAAGAGTTTTATGAGCTCTTAAACTAAAAAAAATGTGGAACAAAATTTTCACTTTAATATTAAATTTTTACTAACAAACATTATCTCTTGGTTAAAATAAATATACTTTATATATATATAATTTATTATGATGACATTTTTTTTTGGCCCAATTTATTATGATGACATTTTTTTTTGCCATTATTATGATGACATGGCTATAGAACTAATGTGCCAACGGTACATTAGTTCTATAGCTATGTGTTAAAATTTAGAATAATTTACTAATAATGATGACATAGCTATTTTTGTAAGAATCATCCATTTTTCCCAGATAAATTGAAAATCATTTATTTGTATGATAAACAAGTGGAACATCACTTAAAAGAAAAGAAAGCACTAAATTTATTATAAAATTAATATAGACTCTATCCACTTATTCTATCCACTCATGTACATTATGGTTAAATACAAGGAAACTACATAAATTTTGAACGTTTTGTAACGATTTACCTGAACTTTAAATATTCAAAAGAGACTATCTCAACTTGGACGAATGTGCAAATAGTTACCTCCGTCCAATTTACCGTCAATTGTTGACAGAATTTCGTCAGAAATTGGATGGAGATAGCTATTTGAACCTTCGTCCAAGTTGAGGTAGCCCGTTTTGAATTTTCAAAGTTCAGTTAGCTTGTTGCAAAACGTAGAAAGTTCAGGTAGCTACTTACTATTTAAGCATTAATAATTAAGGTGGTAGTCACAGTTAGCATAAAGATAGGAAGATGACCAATTTACCATGTGAATATCGTGTGCATTAAAGACACACCATTTAATACTCATGTCAATCATCTTCTACTTAAACGGGCACTCAGTACTCTCGATTTACAAGTTCAAAATAAACACTCTTACTCTCTGTAACTTTGACAAATATGGTCTGTAATGTCCAGAAAATTGCATTGCTGAACAGCAAAATACTTGCTTCTATGAAGCAACAGTCTATAGGAGGTGATCCCAGTTTAAGACTTTCATCGCAGACACAGAGTTTCTCCATTGTTTCTGCAGGAAAGAAGGTTTCATCGGGCAGTTCAAGTTCATCAATAGAGGTGCCAATTCTTGAGATACCGACACCGGCCGATCAACTCATTTGTAGAGAAAGATTTGGAAAGTATGGTGGGAAGTATGTGCCGGAGACGATTATTAGTGGCTTAAGCAAGCTTGAAGCCGAGTTCTACTCGGTCCTCCATGACTCTCTGTTTCAGGTAGATTTTTTGGACAATTCGTAGGTGTGTAGGAGTAGGAGTAGCAGTAGCAGTAGGGATCACAATTTAGTCATATCATTAATCATGTCGTGCGTAAAAAAATAAATATTGAAACACAAACACGAAACGACATGATTATTGAACAGATCATATATGACACATAATATTAACACGTTTAACTTTTTGAATAAAAGCACTATATAATATATACATTATAAAAGTCATGTCACATAACACAAAATCTCACGAAACAATACGATAAGAAAGAAAATATCATAATTTAATTTCACAATTGAGTTTTAAAATATACAAGGGATTCAAAAACTTGTACAAGAACAAATTCAAATATATACTTAATTGTGTTTATACTTGTACTTGCAAATCAGAAGTCTTTAGATACAATTATTAATTGTATATAAACGTATAAGTTGTTAGACACAAGATATATTAATGTTAAATTCATATATGTATAAATACTTATTGCAACATATCGTTTAATCGTATCATATTAGAAATTATTGTCATAAATAGGAATCAATCTTGTAAAAAAAAATTATTATAATAAATCAAAGATTTAAAATTTCGGATTTGGAAAGAAGTGAATAAAAAATACTCGACAGAGACGGAATTGTATTTTTCAGGCTAATCTAACTTCTCTATATTATTAAGTAAACAATTAATCCAATATATATATAAAAAAGATCATTTAACTAAAATTGAACATATTCCACTTAAAGTGTTTACGTTTATAAAGTTTCTATTGCTAAATAGAACTAATAAATTTAACTCAAGTATAATTAATTATTTAAATATAATAATCTGGTTAAATTCAGTTTGGTATATAATTTTAATCCGGCAATTCAAGACAATTTTAGATCAATATTTTTGGTTTCCGAAGCAACAATTTTTTTTTCTCAGCCCTAATTCAAACCAAATCTATCAGCACATTATTAATGTCCATTAGTGTTAGTTTTTTTTCCTAGGTAGTGAACTTTAAAAGGAAAATAAAACACATTAAGTTGTGAGTAGATCGATATCACATTAGGATATCTATTTATCTATCTATATAATTATTGAAAATAGAGAAGAAGAGTAAAGGTGACGTGGTAAAGTATTTATGAGCCACGACTCTTACTAGCAATTTATTAAAATTCAATTATAATGTAAAAAAAAAAGAAGTTATTATAATATATATATATATAAAGTTTTATACATAGGATTCTCATATTTTAAAAGTATTAAAAAGTGAGGGAAGAAAGGAAATCGCCAAACATTAAAAAAAAAAGTGTTCATAAAAATTATTTTGGTGTTCCTTATTAAAAGGACATATATGAGGTGCAAAGTGATTTTTTGACGTTTACAAAGAACTAAATATATACAATAAGTCATATAAAACTTGATGAGTTAGGGTTATATGAATGATAGGTTTCATGAATAAATAAATTGTGTTGGTCAACATAGCAAAATTTGTATTGATCAAATTAAAATGATACGGGTCATACGATTCTGCGGGGTCGTGTTTAAGTTTTGAAAATTAATTTATCATTAATCACGAATCATATTTCAATTAAACACGATGAGTACTTAATATTAATACGACTCACGGTTACCCGTCCTTATTGTTTCCACTTTACTCTCTTAGTTAATCAAACATAAAAGTCATACTCAGGCTGAGCTCGCAACAGCATTGAGAGACTACGTTGGGCGGGAAACGCCGCTGTATTTCGCGGAGCGTTTGACAAGTCACTACAAGAACGAGCAGGGAGAAGGGCCCGAGATTTATCTCAAGAGGGAAGATCTCAACCATTGCGGAGCTCACAAAATGAATAACGCCATTGCACAAGCGATGATAGCTAAGCGAATGGGTGCGAAAAGAATTGTT
Organism: Chamaenerion angustifolium; assembly: GCA_946814005.1. Classification (NCBI taxonomy): domain Eukaryota; kingdom Viridiplantae; phylum Streptophyta; class Magnoliopsida; order Myrtales; family Onagraceae; genus Chamaenerion; species Chamaenerion angustifolium. The sequence goes on along the minus strand of OX328277.1, from coordinate 4,417,849 downwards.
GGGGCAACCGGAGCGGGACAGCACGGTGTGGCCACCGCCGCTGCCTGTGCCAAGCTCTCCTTGGAATGCATCATCTGGATGGGGGCAGTGGATGTGGAGAAGCAGTCCTCTAATGTCCTCTTGATGAAACTAATGGGTGCTAAGGTACGTACCCAGTACCCTATCTCGCTCCTGCATAATAGCTAGGTCAAATTAAGTTGTTATAATTATACCAAGAAATTGTGGTTAGGTCAAAGTTGTGGAAGGCAATTTCAAGGATGCAAGCTCAGAATCCATAAGGGATTGGGTTGGAGAATTAGAGACAAGCTACTATCTAACGGGTACAGCGGTGGGGCCTCACCCATGCCCCTCCATGGTGAGAGAGTTCCAGTCGGTGATTGGGAAGGAAACAAGGAAGCAATCGATGGAGAAGTGGGGTGGGAAGCCAGATGTAATGGTAGCTTGCATAGGAAGTGGCTCCAATGCATTAGGGTTTTTCCACGAATTCATCGAAGACGAAGACGTGAGGCTGATTGGGGTGGAAGCAGCCGGGTTTGGTCTCGACAGCGGCAAGCATGCTGCAACACTAGCTAGAGGAGAAATTGGCGTTTACCATGGAGCTATGAGCTACTTGCTCCAGGACAACGAAGGACAGGTCCTCGGACCTCACTCCATTGGGGTCGGGTTAGTACGTATATCTATGCATCACGTGAATCATGTTTTTCTTTATTTAGATACGTCGTCTTCAAACCTACATATTTTAGTGCATTTGTGGCCTACATTTCTCTACCTTTTTCTAAGTAGATTATATTGTGTGGTGTTGCACAAAACTAGGTTAGAATATCCAGGTGTAGGTCCGGAACTGAGCTTTCTTAAAGACACCAAACGAGCCGAGTTCTACACCGCCACCGACACTGAAGCTGTAAATGGTACTTTTCTTCGAGAATATACACAATATATAATCCACAAGCAACATATGATATTGCTCAGTAATAATACATATAATTATGCGTTTTTTGCAGCATACCAAAGGCTAGGCAAATTAGAAGGGATACTTCCAGCTCTTGAGGCTGCCCACGCATTGGCTTATTTAGACAAACTTTGCCCCACACTTTCTGATGGTGCAAAAGTTGTGGTGAATGTCAGCGGCCGTGGGGATAAAGATGCCGCTACAGTCTTCCGACACCTCTCTAGTTAGATATTTTATCAGCATAAGAAACGAGTATATATAGAGTAAAAGTATTGGTATCCATATCTAGTATGAGCCCTAGCCTAGAGGTTACTTTGTGACAATAATTTGTTATATTGCAGAAGTAAGCAACACGATATTCGTCATGCTTCAAAGATCGACTTGTAGAATTGCAATAATTATTGAATGCTCAACTTCCTGTTCTACCTCAGTTAACATTACTCCATTGGATGAGTTCTATAATATTTTTGAACGTGTTATTGCAGGTCGAAAGAAGTTCCTTTTATTTTAAAAAGTACACATAATGATGCCAATAACTAACAAGACTAACATGCTGCAGCTTCTCTAATAATATATAGATTGAGAAAATTGTGGAAGGTACGTTAATTACTTATTTAGCCACTTACGATTTAACGATATTACCTCTTGGTTCAAACTTATCTTTTGAAAATTAGTGATTTAACCTAAAAATTAATATTATCAAATATAAGTGACTAAATAACATAAGATTAAGTCAAATAGTTAAATTTTGAGATTAATCAAAATAGTCACATCGGAGAGCTTACATGGACTACTTTCTCCTCAGGCTTGAGCTTCTAGAGAAGAATGTCAATTGCGACCCTGGTGGGAGGAGCTTGTGACACTTTGGTTAGAGATTGTAAGTACTGGGACAGACACGAGCGCCACCGTTCTTGAGTGCGTCCTACTCCACGTAGTATAAGGCCAAGATATCCAAGAAAAGTTGTTCCTTGATCTTAGAAGATTTATTGGTGGGAAAGCACAATCGGTCACGAAGGATAGCATAGAGGCGATGCCATGTAAACACTAACACCCCATATCTCTCTCTCTATTTATATCTATATATACATGTAGCATATATATATCGGTGTGGGTCAGGCTCCACACAGTATCCAACAATTCTCCTATTTGGAGATTGACAAACTCGTTATATCACCATCTTCCTCAAACATGATATCCTCCACCTCTACAACTCATTGCCCATGTGTTCATGTTAGGAGACCAACTTAAATTGACTCACTTTCTCAAGTGTAACACCCTTTGTCTACATATCAGCCGAGTTTGGTCGATCAGGGTCATCAACCGGACCGAAAAAATGAAAGAGTCGTCACTGATTAATTAGAGGATAATTGAAATCCTAAAATTTCCCTAGGTTACATGGTGTTAACATCCTAGGGCTTGGAAAGGTCTACGTTCAGATAATCGAGTTCGGGGTTTTGATTACGTCTTAAGAGCTCGCGAGCTCATAATCCGCCCTTCCGGTACTTTTGTCTACTTTTGAATTTATTTTACTAACTTACCTGAATTGCCTGTTTTGATCATGGTTGACCAAAAAGATTACATGCATTTTCTTTAAATTAAACAAACCATGTACAAACAGTTTTTTATGAGTTAATTTCAAATAAATAAACAAGATAGAATAAAGTTAACTGTGCTCGAAAAAAAAATGGTTTAACTTTGGGACCATTTTAAACGTGCAAACATACACGAATGATTTTGAAGATATTAAGTATGTTGGACCAATTTGTAACACTTTGAGAAGTCATGGGATGCCCCCAAAACATTTAGTGATCAAAATGAAATTATTAAAAAAATTGAGCTGAATTGAAAGTAACTTTTTAAAAAATTGCATATATGACTTAAAACTTTTAAGGTTTGGTTTATAACACTTGGTAAAGCCCCATAATGACCTTAGAGTCCAAGGACTGAGTTGTAACCTTCATAAAAATTCAGGAATGACCTAAGTCAGTTTTGAAAATATATTTTTAGACTGAAATGAACCCCCCATAACTTTCACAAATTATTAAAATGACCCCAAAGTTATGCCGAACTTAAAATCGAGTAAGATTCTTATATGAAATATAACTATTAACACATAATATCGATAACACAAATTTTATTCACATTAGGAAATGTAAATACAATATTGAATACGAGAGTGATATACCTAAATTATTAGGAGTTTAGATACCGCACAAGGAACCGAGACCGATAATCACTGATATTTCTTTCAATTTCTCTCAAAACCTTCACTCAATCACTCCATCTCCCTTTCGTTCTCTTCTTTCTTTTCTTCTTCCTTTTCACTTTGGGTTGTTCATCGTCTCCACCACCTTGCACCATGAGGCATTGCAGTGATATCCTTAACCCATACAAATACGTGTGACCTTGACTCAAAGAGCTTCTACAATGTTGTGGGCATCGAATAGGCCAGGCTCGGAAGGTGGCCCTTGCAGACGGTAATGAACAGAGTGAACCGAATGATGGCTGACGTGAACGAACAAACGAAAGTCGTTCTTGCAGCAGGTCTGGAATATAGTTTGGTGAACAACAAAGAACGCTTGCGACTGCAACGAATGACGGGAGCTAATGCATGGTGGACGAGTGGAGCAGAGCACAACCCCGAGTACAGCACAGCTGAACAGCACCACGAACTGGATGAAGCAACAGCACCACCACAAACTGGACGAAGCGGTAGTAGCACCACGAACTGGACGAAGCAGCAGCAGCACCACGAACTGGACAAAGAAGCACGAGCTGGATGAAACAAAGAAGTCGAACGACTGGAACGGGACGAAGCAAAGAACTGACGACCCGTGAAGAAATGGAACTTGGTTGCGGCTTGAAGAACTGATAGGGCTTCAAATGGGCTTGGGGAGGAGCGTGAGGTGGGCTCTTGTCGGAAAACATAGCAGGAAATCTGTTGAAGGAGCTCAAGCTCATTTTGTGATCTCTTTTCCTTTCATGGAGAATGAAAAAGATGACTCATCTCCCTCCCCTGAAGCATCTCCTTCCTTAGTTCTCCGCTCCTCCATTTTAAATTGATGTGGCCCCTTCTCTTTATGTTTTTTTTTCTATTAATATTTTATTTAATAAAGCATGGACAAAGTGGATGAGCTCGCTTGCAGGAGTGACTTTGCAAGAGTGATTTGTGGCTGAAAGTTACAATAGTATATGTCGAAAGTCGGATCCGACTTTCCCCGACCCTTTTAGAAAATAATTTTATTTGTTTCGCTCGAAAATGTCGGGTATTGGCGAGCGACGGGTCCGGTCAAGCGGGGTTATCAACCGGACTGAAAAAATGAAAGAGTCGCCACCGATTAATTAAAGGCTAATCAAAATCCTAAAATTTTCCCCATGGTGTTAACATCATAGGGCTTGAAAAGGTTTGCGTCCAGAAAATTGAGTTCGGGGGTTTGATTACGTCTTAGGGCTCGCGATCCCATAATCCGCACTTTCGGTACTTTAGTTTGCTTTTGAAATTATTTTTTACCGATTTACCCGAATTGTCCAATTTGATCATGCTTGGTTAAAGAGATGACATGCATTTTCCTTTAATTGAAATAAACCATGTACAAACATTTTTACTTACAAGTTAATTTCAGATAAATATACAAGAGAGAATAAAGTTAATCGTACTTGAAAAAATGTGATTTTAACTTTGGAACCATTTTCAACGTGTCAAAAATACACAAATGGTTTTGAAGATATTAAACACGTTGGACCAATTTGTAACACTTTGACAAGTCATGAGATGTCCAAAAAATATTAGGGACCAAAATGCAATTATTTAAAATTCGAGCTGAATTGGAAATATATTTTTATAAAAATATTACAGAATTGACCCTAAACTGTTCTGGACTAATTTGTAACACTTAGTAAAGTTCCTAAATAACCCGAGAATTATTCTAGACTTATTTGTAACATTTTGAAAAGTGATGGGATGTCTAGAAAGGTTCAGGAAACAAAATGTAAACTTTAAAAAATTCGAGATGATTTTAAAAAATATTTTAAAAATTGCACAAATGACCCAAAACCTTTTTGGTTTGGTTTATAACACTTGGTAAAGTCTCAAATTGACTCACGAGTCCAAGGACCGAGTTGTAGCCTTCATCATATACATATATCACCTATACATAATATATATATATATGTGTGTGTGTGTGTGTGTATATATAGTATTATATATATACTATATATAGTATCACATATACATATATAATATTATATATACATAAATATATATTATTACCGGCCAAAAATGGTATTTTTAACGGCTGGATTTTCCAGTCGTTAATTTATCACGACTCAAATGAATTTGAGCCGTAACATTAAGTGTCGGGACAATTATCACGGCTCAATTTCGATTCAGTCGTGATAATTGTCGGTCCAAACTCAAAACAGCCGCAAAAATAATTATCGCGGCGCTTTTGAGTTGAGTCGCAATAATTATTATTTTTTTTAAACCTTTATTTTTCACGACTCATTTGAATTTGAGCCGTGAAAATATTTTCATTTTAAAAAAAATATATGATTCTCATTAACCACAAACGGGAGAGATGCAAGTCGGACCTTCCGCTTGTCCCAGCACCAACACCAGCAGCCTACAATTCGACGCCCCAGCTCCCCATGCGTAAGATCCCCGACAACTACGGACTCCCCATTGTTGGGCCGCTCCGGGACCGCGAGGACTACTTTTACAACCAGGGACGCGAGGACTTTTTCAAGTCACGTATCGAGAAGAAGCTTCCCTGTCCTGTTCGTCATGTCTCCCTGTCATGTTAATCATATATTGGCCATGCAAATCAGTTTTATTTTTGGATGAAGCAAACCTTCATAGTATTTGATAAAAATTTCCATTTATTTAATACCCAAACAAATGACTGATAGATTTTGATTAGTATAAGAGAAAACTACCTGCACTCGGTTCAAGTTCATCATGTCAATGATTACAAAGGGAACTCCATCACTACCAACGGATGAGGCACACTCATAGCTATGCCCTCCACACCTCACTCGAATCTCCCACATGCCATCCCGACAACACGACACTGTTTCGATGAGCTCTCTGAGACTCGTTGGTAGAACTATGGCTGCAGGTTTCGGGACAGAGGGCTTCGAGAATCGAAGGTTGAAGATGGAGAAATTGAGGAGCTTATAGTAAACACTGGAGTCATTGTAGTCTTCCTACGTGGGGATGAAGAAGGTGGTGAAGTTGGTGAGACTGTGTTAGGACAAGCAGGGGCTGATTTGGCTTGTAGGGCAGTGACATTGGGCAGTGGGCATCTCGAACGTGGGAGGCATGGGAGGAGCCATTGGGCAGAGTGAAATTTGAGTATAAAGCGGGCACGCCGGGCAGTGTGAAATTTGAGTTGGGCGGGAATGTTTTTATCACGGCTCAACCCCAATTTGAGCTGTGATAAAGGTAACGGCTCAGTGTATTGAGCCGTTAAAATAACGTAATAACGGCTCATTATCATTTGAGCCGTGATATTGAATTTAATTTCATTTATCACGGCTCAATACACATTGAGCCGTGATGTTTAGCCGCTATTTTGCCCCTCTCCCGTAGTGATAAATATATATTATTACATAAATATATATATATATATATATATATATATATATATATTATTACATATATATTATACATACATATATATCGTTTTCAATATACATATATAGTATAATATATATATATATATATATAGTATGTATATATAGTATTTTGTATATACTATATATAGTATCACATATACATATATAATATCATATATACATAAATATATATATATATTATTACATATATATTATACATCCATATATATCGTTTTCAATATACACCTTGTCATCCACTTCAAGGTGGTGTCATCCACTTCAAGATGCCTTCTTCCACCATAACCTGCACATGCTCTACATAGTTATTAGTTAATGTATACTTTGGTTAACTTTATATTGTTTATATGTTACCTACTAATATTCCATATGGGTGCATGTCTAGCTATAGTTTTTTGTTTGTATTGTATGCAATGTAGTATAAGTATCATCATGTATCATTAATGAAGATAAGTTGAATGCATTACAAAGCTTCAATACATTACATTTCCGCTATAATAGTTAACATGGTATCAGAGCTGGATTGTTCAATCAGATTGATCGATTGAACCTTTCTCGGTATCATCATTTACCGTAGCCTACCAACATACCTTAACCATGGCAGATTTCGAAGGGGACAGCACTCACACCACCGAGACTACCCCAACGGGTGGTGACCCGTTTGCAGCTCAGTGGGCGACGATGTTCTCGAACCTGCCACAATCCAACACCGTTCACAAAACCGTCAGTTTATCCAATATCAGTTTAAGCGTTAAGCTAAACGAAGGAAATTACTCCATGTGGGCACGACTAATCTGAATGAAGATTGGTGGCCAAGGGAAGCTCCACCATCTTATGGGTATTCCGGCACCACCCAAAGTCAATGACCCGACATACTTACAGTGGGAACAGGATGATCTAGTAGTATGCGCGTGGATGCTCGACAACATGGAATCGGTATTGGTTAACCAATATGCCGAATTCCCCACGGCAAAGGATCTCTGGAATGGACTATCTACAACATATAGCAAAGCCAAAGACGGAGTCCAATTGTTCGACCTCATATGCCGAACCAACAATACCAAACAAGGCCAAGATTCCTTAGAATCCTTATACAACAAATTACAAGGATTATGGAGGGAAATTGAGCAACGTGATCCAAATCCAATGGAATACCCGAAGGACATACAAATATGGAACACAAAGAGGGTCGAATCAAAGCTTTATCAATTTCTAAATGCAGTAAGTAACGTTTTTGATAATGAAAAACGTGATTTGCTCAGGATTGAACCATTACCGGGAGTCGAAAAGGCGTATTCCACAGTCCGATCGGAACGGGATAGGCGAACTGTCATGGGGGATGTCATCACAACCAAACCGGGAGGGACGGGTGTTGGAGTTGGGCTGGTGGCTCGATATTTCCCAGAAGCTAACACGAGAGGAGGAGGTCTGGGTCACGCAGCCAGACCACAGCAGCTCGCCGACAAGGGCAAACCAGGTCGGATCGGAGGCATTGACCGGAAACACCTCCGATGTACTCATTGTGGAAAGCAAAGACATGACAAATCTGAATGTTACCTCTTAGTAGGGTTTCCCGAAGGATGGAGAAGTCAATGGAGAGACGGAACTGGCGTCGTAGGTCCAATCGCCACGGTGGCGAATGGCCGCTACGATTGGGGTCGAAGCACCGAGAGTCACGGCCACCAGCATCCTCCTCACAGCCACCAACCACTGTTTCACGGCCAACCAAGCCAAGGAGGGATGGTCGCCGTGGCTAGGGTTCCGGCGGAAGCTTACGGATGGACCGAATTCGAGAGGCCCGACGGTCCTCATGCACCGTGGAACCAACAAGAGAAGGCTAGGCGTCAATTTGTTGCCGGAAACCATGGCCACGGCGGAGAAGGAGGCGGCGACACAAATGGGCAAGAAATTCTAGCAGAGCTCCAATCTCAGAACCAAGGTACAGGTTTATAGGGGTAAACCTAATATTACCCCCTCACACTTAAGTAAAACGGTTGATAGCAGCTAGGCCGGGTCAGGTGGGCCGGTTCGTCACGGGTCGAATCCAGGAGAAGGAGCTGGGCTGGCAAAGCCAACAGCTGGGCCGAGCACAGGAGTTGGGCTGGAAAGGCAAGCTGGTCCGGATTTGGGCCAGCTCTTGGGTCCAGATTCAGGCCAAACTCGGTTTATTGGGCTAAATAAATCTGAATATGCTAACAATATTGCTTGTACATTTTTTGCTCAAAATAATGTATCAGGAAAATGTGGAAAATGGCTACTTGATTGTGGAGTCACGGATAGTATGAGTTACGATAAGGATGATTTTATAAGTCATTCAATTCCACGTCGGGAAATGATACAGACAGCCAATGGAGAGTTGGTACCAGTTCAAGGAGCAGGAACCGTTAATGTTTCTTCAAATATTAAACTGGAAAATTGTCTCTATGTGCGTAGCTTAGCATGCAAGTTACTCTCTATTAGCCATGTCACGAGAGAGTTGAACTGTATGGTGCTGATATATCCCAATTTATGTTTACTACAGGATATTCAGTCGGGGGAAATTATCGGACGTGGAATTTAACATCAAGGTCTGTACTATGTGGAGGAAGTGACTCAACACGGAACTGTAATGCTTGCTCACAGAACAGTCACGAGGCAACAATGGTTGTGGCACCGGAGGTTGGGTCATCCGTTTGGGGGGTACCTTCATAAATTATTTCCTAGTTTATTTCCGTCAAGTCAAGAAATCGTGTGTGAAACTTGTATTCGTGCTAAAAGCCATAAAATGTAAACTTTAAAAATGTGATGGGATGTCTAGAAAGGTTCAGGAAACAAAATGTAAACTTTAAAAAATTCTAGATGATTTTAAAAAATATTTTAAAAATTTCACAAATGACCCAAAACTTTTTTGGTTTGGTTTATAACACTCGGTAAAGTCCCAAATTGACCCGAGAGTCCAAAGACTGAGTTGTAGCATTCATCATATACATTTATCACATATACATAATATATATATATATATATATATATATAGTATACTATATATGTATATATACATAATATACATATATAGTATAATATATATATATATGTATATATACTATACATATATTATGTATATATAGTATCATATACATATATAATATCATATATACATAAATATAAAAATATATATATATTATTACATATATATTATACATACATATGTTAACAAGTATATTATACATAAATATATAATATATGTATATAAACTCCTTTTTTTATAACATAAATTTCAATAACATTAGGAAATACAAACACAATATAAAATACGGAAGAGCTTTACCTAAATCGTTCGGAACTTAATACCGTACGAGAAACCGAGACCGATAATTACCTATATATATTTTTCTACTCACTTTTTTTCACTATCTCTCCAATCACTCTTTTCTTTCTCTTCTTCAATTCCTTATTCAATTTTTCTCCCCTTCTATGTCGTAGCTCACTTTCTATTTATACACAATTTGCTTCTTATTTTAATATTATTTTTTAAAAATAATAAAAAAGGATCAACTTGTACAAAAGAGGAACATGACTATGTGGTCATGTTCCTCACGAGTTGGGCCCATTTTATATTTTAATGATTATTTTTTATAATAAAAATGTAATGTTTTTTCTAGTTTTCATATATATATATATAGAGAGAGAGAGAGAGATTTTCAATCTCGATTTCTCTTAGCTCGATTGCTCGCGTACAGTATTTTGACCATGAGTCAAAATCAAGTGTTTACAGTTGCCCCTCTTTGAATACGTGCTCATGGAAGTGATCTCATGAGTGTGTGTTCAAAGACAAACAACTGATTTTGGCTTCTCTCGCTTCATTATTTACATAGTAGGCAAATATTATTGCGCAACTTTCGGAAGTTGAGCATCTACAAGTCTTGATTGTTGACGGTCATTTGCGAAGACTGAGCGCATAAACGTTCATCAGTTTCTGACTCCCAGAAGCTGGACACCTACAAGTACTGGTCATCGAGGATGACTTGCGGAGGCTGAACACCTAAAGGCTCCGCTCGTCGGCTTGTGACTCGTTGGAAATGATTTGCGGAAGCTGAACACCTAAAGACTCTGTTTGACGCCTTCTGACTCCTATAAGCTGGATAACTATAGGTCCTGGTCGTCGACGATGACTTGCGGAGGTTGAACACCTAAAGGCTTCGCTCGTTGGTTGTGACTCCTAGAAGCTGGATAACTAGAGGTCCTAGTCGTCGAGGATGACTTGCGAAGGCTAAACACCTAAAGGCTCCGTTCGTCGACTTGTGACTCCCAGAAGTTGGATAACTACAGGTCTTGGTCGTCGATGATTTGTTTTTTATCTCTCGATTTTCTTTCCTTTTGCTACGGTTTATTTTACCACACCTCTCGGTTCCCTTAATTTTTGCCTAGGTCGCCCTTTCGGATTTTCAACCTAGCAGAGATTTGATTCCTCTCCTTTTGCCATGATTGTTCTTCGGGGGATTTTCAATCATGCCCCTCTTCCCTAAATTTTGCCTAAACCGCCCTTTCGGGTTTTCGATTTAGCGAGAATTTTCTCACTTTTGGAGGTTCACTTTCTGGTAACAAACTCCTTAAGGATAGTATTTTCTGACTGCGTCCATATTGATCGCCTGCTTTTAATTCTCTTGGACGTACCTTCCTATTAAATGCACGAGCCATGTGTTGCTGGTACAATTGTCTGTGGCACAGTGCGATGAGTCGCCTTTCATCTATGAGGTTTAATTGCTCGTATCTGTATCTCACCCATTCTGACTCGTCCATCTCTGCCTCAGTGAGGATCCTTGCTGATGGGATTTCTACTTCAATTCGCAGCACGACTTCAGTCCCGTAAACAAGGGAAAATGGGGTTGTCCCTGTTGATGTCCATATTGAGGTATTGTCTGCCATGAGTGCCCAAGACAGCTTGTCGTGCCAGTCCTTATAATTGACAATTATTTTCTCTATGATATTCGTATTTGATGCTTCCACTGCACCATTCATTTGTGGGCGATATAGAGACGGATTTCTATGCTTGATCTTAAATTGGTCACACAACCCATGAACTAATTTATTATTCATATTTTTGGCATTATCTGTGATGATTGACTCTATCACCCCATAATGGGCGGTGTGTTAGGATTAATAGAACATGAAGACGTGAAGGAGATGAATAAGAAAAATATCTGACTCCATTATTGAGAAACTTGTTCTTTAGTGCATAGAGAACTAGATATATATAGTATAGAGATAACTATCTATATATATTTATTCTATCTATAAAGATACTCATACTATCTATCTAACTATATATATAATAAACTAAATCTAAAAGGAAAAACTAACTAATATAGATAAACACTAATCTAGACTACATAATACTCTAACATTCACCCATGTTCTTTGTTTTTCTTGAAATTTGCTGAATTGGTCCCCAAATTTCCAATGCTTATTCGCTTGTGTCGGATCCCAAATCCAATCTCTACCAAATCCCCAATCGAATTGAGCTCGCACATCTGCATCATTGGTGAGATACTACATATTCGAATACAAGTTTTTCAAGCTAAAATACAGATGAGAACGAAAAAGAAAAAAAGAAAAAAATTGGTCATGCCATCGCGGTGCCATCTCGGTCATCTCGTCGTGGTCATGCCGTAGTAGCTAACAAACTAATCTAAAATCTGAATTCCAACATTCCAATCTTCTATTGAATCCATTGTAAATCATCAAAAAACTTGGTTGTGCAAACTCAATTTGATCACACATCTTCACGATACCAAATCGGGATTTCAGCAGAATTAATTCAGCATTGTTGAAGAGACATTGTATCAGCAAATCACAGATCAGCGGCAGGAATGATTCGGTCCTTGGAAAGAAGGCTCTGATACCATGTTAGGATTAATAGAACATGAAGACGTGAAGCCGATGAGTAACAAAAACATCTAACTCCATTATTGAGAAAACTTGTTCTTTAGTACATAGAGAACTTGATATATATAGTATAGAGATAACTATCTATAACTATTTATTCTATCTGTAAAGATACTTATACTATCTATCTAACTATATATATAATAAACTAAATCTAAAAGGATAAACTAATTAATATAGATAACCTAAAGATAAAGACTAATCTTGATTAATCTAGACTAAACTATATACTACTCTAACATTCACCCATGTTCTTTGGTTTTCTTGAAATTTGCTGAATTAGTCCCCAAATTTCCAATGCTTCTTTGCTTGTGTCGGATCCCAAATCCAATCTCGATCAAATCCCCAATCAAATTGAGCTCGCACATCTGCATCATTGGTGAGATACTCCACATTCGAATACAAGTTTTTCAAGCTAAAATCCAGATGAAAACGAAAAAAAGAAGAAGAAAAAAACTCGGTCATGCCATCGCGGTGCCATCTCGGTCATCTCGTCGTGGTCATGCCGTAGTAGCTAACAAACTAATCTAAAATCCAAATTCCAGCATTCCAATCTTCTATTGAATCCATTGTAAATCATCAAAAAACTTGGTTGTGCAAACTCAATTTGACCACACATCTTCACGATACCAAATCGGGATTTCAGCACAATTAATTCAGCATTGTTGAAGAGGCATTGGATCAACAAATCACAGATCAGCAGCAGGAATGATTCGGTCCTTGGAAAGAAGGCTCTGATACCATGTTAGGATTAAAAGAACATGAAGACGTGAAAGAGATGAATAAGAAAAACATCTGACTCCATTATTGAGAAACCTGTTATTCTGTACATAGAGAACTAGATATATATAGTATAGAGATAACTATCTATATATATTGATTCTATCTATAAATAATCTATATATATTGATTCTTTCTATAAAGATACTCATACTATATATCTAACTATATATATAATAAACTAAATCTAAAAGGATAAACTAACTAATATAGATAAACTAAAGATAAAGACTAATCTAGACTACATAATACTCTAACATCTAGACTACATAATACTCTAACACGGTGATATCCTGCCTAATGAAACGCTTGATCGTCTTTGCCATTACTGACGCCAGGGTGATAGCCTCTACCCACTTGGTGAAATAATTGATCACCACCAATATGAATTGATGACAATTGGACGCCTTTGGAGAGATCATACTGATTACATCGATGCCCCACATTGAGAAAGGTCATGGGACAGTCATGGGATAAAGCCTGTGTAGTGGCGCGTGGGTATGGTTTGCGTCACTTGACAGAGGTGACAATGTTGGACATGTCTCACACAATCAGACGTCATGCTGGACCAAGAGTATCCAAGTCTCATTATCTTTTCTGATAACATTCCCCCGCCCATGTGTGGGCCGCAACAACCTTCGTGAATTTCTTCCATTAGGCGTTCAACTTCCTCAGCATTCACGCATCTCAAGAGGGTATCATCAAATGATCTTTTGTATAAGGTCAGGCCACTGAGAAAATAATTGCAAGTCACCCTTCGTACGACCTTTCGATCATTTCTTGTGGCACCTTCTCGAAATTCTTCGGAGTCCAGATATATTTATATGTTAGTGAACCACAATTGATCATTTAACTCTTCACCCGTACAACAACAGGATGGAAATTCTTTGATCTTAATCTCCACTGGTAGTACCTGGTTTCCCGACGAAATTTTACTCATTGATGCAAGTGTTCCCAATGCGTCTGCAAATTGGTCCTTATTTCATGGCATATGAGTGAAAGTGATGACTTAAAATTCTGCACCTAAATCCTCAAGGTGCTCGTGGTATGGCTGGAGTTTGACATCCCTCATTTTCCATTCCCCTGTCGTTTGGAGGATGATTAACATTGAATCTCTTAACACTTCTAGTTTCGTCACTTCGAGGTCTAGTGCGGCGCGCATGCCGACAACACATGCCTCATATTCTGCGATGTTGTTGGTGCAGTGGAAGGTGACCTTGACCGCCACTGGAAAGTTTTGCCCCTTTGTGAGATGAGCACTGCCCCGATACCCCCTCCGACTGAATTCACGGCATTGTTGAAGTACATCCTCCAATTTGCTTTTGGCATCCCTTATTCTTCTGCTTGCATGATTTCCCCATCTGGGAATTTGGAGTTGACCAAGTGATCATCGTCTATGGGAAACTCCGCTAAATGATCGGTGATTGCTTGTCCCTTCACTGAAATTCGAGGCACAAACTCTATGTCATACTCAGATAGTTGAACATGCCACTTTTGCGATATTTTTTGTCCATGTTGGCTTCTCTAAAAGGTATCTCACGGGATCCATCTTCGAATACAGACGTATGGTGTAGTACAACGTAAACTAGCGAACTCACTGGATTACCCACACGAGTGCGCAACATATCATCTCCACCTCCTGATACTTTGTTTCACCCTCTGTGAACTTCTTACTCACGTAGTATATGGCATGTTCATTCTTTCCTGTCACATCGAGTTGTTCTAACATGCACCCTAACGAGTCTTGGTGCACTGTTAAATACATAATGAGCGGTCGTCCTGGATTTGGCGGCACCAGGACTAATGGACTCATCAGGTTATTTTTTATGGACTCTAAGGCATTCTGGCATTTTTCATCCCATATTATCTGAGTGTTCTTACGTAAAAGACGAAATAAAGGTTGACACTTGGTTGTCATATTTGCAATGAAATGCGCAATGTAATTCAAACGGCCTAATAAGCTTCTGACCTCCTTGACGGTCGATTGTGAGGGTAGCTCTTGTATCGCTTTGACTTTGTCAGGGTCTATCTCAATTCCATTCTCACTAACTATGAAGCCCAATAACTTGTCTGATGTGGCTCCAAAAGTGCATTTGGTTGGGTTTAAACGCAACTTGTACTTCTTGAGCCTTTCAAATAGTATGCGTAAATTGATCAAGTGATATTCACCTTCTTGAGATTTTGTGATCATATCATCTACGTACACCTCAATCTATTTGTGCATCATGTCATGGAACAGTGTCACCATCGCATTTTAGTAGGTTGTCCCTGCGTTTTTTAAACCGAAAGGCATAACTCTTTAACAAAATGTGCCCCACATCGTGACAAATGCATTTTTTGACTTATCTACCTCACACATCTTCATCTGGTTGTATCCTGAGAAATAATCCATGAACGAGAACATCGTATGGCGTGCCATGTTGTCGAATAACATATCGATATGAGGTAGAGGGGAATTATCCTTCGGACTGGCTTTGTTTAGATCTCGATAGTCGACAGAGACGCGGACGTGGACGTCCTTCTTGGGTACTGGAACAATATTTGCTACCCATTTAGAATAGTTGCAAACTTCTAAGAATCCAACTTCGATTTGCTTGATGATCTCTTTCTTAATCTTAAGGATTAGGTCTGGACTTTGTCTCCTCAGGTGTTGTCTCTTGGGTCGGAAGCTCTCAGTGTCTAGTGGCAGAACGTGCTCCACGATTGATTAATCAAGGCTAGGGCTGGCAATGGTTAGGGTATGGTCAGGGTATGCCAAATACCATAACCATACCATATTTTTAAACCACATACCATAACCATAATCATTATGGGTACAATTTTCAATACCATAACCATCAAAATAACCGTGGTTATTAACCATGGTTTTAACCGTATAACCATATTTATTCCACATGTAATATAATAAAAGACCGAAAATTTAATTTTAAAAAATACATCTATCTATATTACCAACAATAAAAATATATAGCACTAACATCATTCAACATTAACACTCTAACATCATTCAACATTCATATGATTCAACATTAACATTCACACCACTGAATTAACATTAAAATTCAACAAACACCCATAACGAGTAATGATTCAACACCCCTAACCATTTCACACTTGTCGTATTTGTTTCTATCAATCATCATCTTCCTCAATATCATCAATTGATTTCACTTTTATGCTGTAATTTAAATTTAGTATAATATATATATATATTAGTTTATTAATAATAAATAATTATTATATTTATAAAATAACCATGGTTATAACCATGGGTATAACTCAAATACCATAACCATAACCATAACCATTATGGGTAGAGAATTCATCACCATAACTGCACCACACCATAATGGTACGGTTAACCATATTAAACAGTAACGGTTATAACCGTGGTTATGAGTTTTTCACCGCACCATTGCCAGCCCTAATCAAGGCATGGCATGTCAGCATAGGACCATACAAAAAACTCCTGGTACTCTTTTAGCAAATCCATCATCTGAGTTCTTTGGTCAGGACTCAAACTTGTCCCGATCTTCAATTCGTGTGGTTCCTCGGGAGTGCCGAAGTTTATGACCTCAGTGACTTTTGTAGTTAGGAGTTTGTCTCTCTCGTACCTATCCCAACTTTCTTCAATTTCTTTCGTCACATCCTCCTCACTGAATCCTTCTCCATAATGTATAGAGTCAGATTCGGCAAGTGTGTCCTTGTACGAGATAGAATCATTTTTCCCTTTATGTTCTCTAGAGGTATTGTTCCTAGATAAAGAAACAGAAGAGAAAGGAGATTAATGGCATAAGTAGGTAGAAGGAGATATAATATTGAGAACATGATGAATTAACAAAAGAAGGGATTCATTTGATGTGGTCAGGACAAATTTCCTTTATTCCAAAAATGCGGGGCTCATGACATATGTTCTACGCGGAATACATCCCTTTTCAAAAGGTCTTACTCATTATTACTAAGAAAAAGCGCATAAGCAGGTAATGTCATCCAGTTTATGATATTTTCCCCACTAGCAAGTGGATGAACGGAAAAACCTGAGGGAGCTTCATCGAGCAGGGCTCCAATGGTAACACCGATCGAAAACAAGCCTGATAAGCCTTTGTGAGAAGCAACGTCGTCGGGTTGGATCATTTGTGGTGGGCCAGGAAATGAAACAGCGAGGGGAGGAAACAGCAATGCCCATGAATTTCCAGTTAAACGTTTCCTTCGGGCGACTTCGTAATCTTTGAAATTAGGATGGAAACTCAGTCTGAAAGTGACTTTGTTCTTCCTCAGAGCAATTGGGTGGATGATACCTAACTGTGGATTCCCATACCCCGTCCTAAGATGAAGTTGTTGTCCAGCATAATCTTCCCCGCCATTAGCTCGCTTCTATTTAGTGCTGACTCTCCCCAATCCCTAATCATATAAATAAGATTGAAGGCATGGAAAGACAATGAATCTTCAGTCTCGATTTCGATGAAACGTACGAAAGTATCCTTATAAATGTTGTAATCTTCCTCCCCATCAATCACAACCAGGCGATCCTCAGATATAAATTTCACTTTCTGATGCAAGGTAGAAGGTACTGCCCCAGCGGCATGTATCCAATGTCTTCCCAAAAGTAGACCGTAGACCCGTGGAATATCCAAGACCTTGAAAGATACGCTAAATACACATGGACCAATCTCCAATGGTAACTCAATTTCTCCTTCGACCTCTCTTATATTTCCATCAAAAGCTCGAACAACACTCTTGGTTGGAAGGATGAGTGACGAATCTATCTTTATATGTTGGAGGGTGGACAGGGGGCATACATTTAATGTTGAGCCGTTGTCAATCATTACTCTTGAGATAACGTATCTCTAGCTCTTGCACACGATGTGGAGGGCCTTGACATGTTGTTGTCCCTCAGAACCCAACTCTTCATCCCCGAAGGCGATTTGGCTAGCAAAAACCGAACCGATGAGATTCTCCACTTGGCAGGTTGAAATTTCCTTTGGTACTAGGGGTGAGCTTGGGCGGGCCGAGCCGGTCTTTTTGGAAAGACCGAGCCCGAGCCCGAAATTTTGGTCCTCACCTTTGAAGGACCGAGACGGATTTCAGTCTAAAAATCCCTCCCGAGTCGGTCTTGCCTGACTCGGGCCGGTCTCGGTCTTTGACCGAAATTTTCAGTAAAAAATAAATACCGTAAAAAAATTACATTCAGTCATCAGTTGTACTTCAATCAACATAACTGAGAGCAGAGGCTCTGAATCTGCGAGTTTGTTGGGTTGGTCAAATCATACAATGCAGATTTCCCATTGCTCGAACAAGTAACGTTCCACTGACTCCCAAATTGCATGGCCTGCATGTAACAGGATCTTAGTCTCTATGGAAGACTGTAATTAATGCTTCAGCTGCTGCAATGGAGGCTATAGTTTTCTTCTGCATAGCTTCCTGCACACACACACATATATATATATATATGTATGTATATAATATTCATATCAAAACTATACTCCGACAACTACTTTTTGGCTAATTGTGATGAACGAAATTGAATCTTAGTCTCTATGGATTGAATTAAATACCTTGCCCAACCTCTCAAGTTCAATGGAGACAGGGCTAAGAGGAATGTTGCCATCCGTCCATTTCTTATCATGTATTATGATTCCAACCGTTGGATTGTTCGGCTTTTCGAACGGTGGCTCCGGTGTATGGGATTTATCTTCTCCTTGCTCAGTATCTCGTTGGACGTGGGCTTCGTAATGCCAATGTCACTGAGGTGTCTGGATATAGCTTCATGCACCATGCCAAACAGCAAACAAGATTCATTTCAAAGATTATTAATAGATGTGAATTACAAAATATAGCACTTAACTTACCTGAGTTCGCAAAATTGTCGGTCGGTCGAGCTTGTTCTTGCTGCCGGAGACCTTTTCCTTTGGCTTGATCCTTGATTCTCCTCACGATCTATAAAATGTAAGCGATTGGATCATGGAACTCGGCCACTGTAGGGGTGGTATTTGGGTGATTGTTGAGGAAGAAGATGCACAGTTAAGAATGAGGACATAATAGTCATTTAATAATTAAAAAAATATGTTAAAGATATTAACTAACATAAAAAAAATTAACGATCGCTAACGGAGTAACCAATTAATCACATTGGGAAAATACGTGTAACCATTGAGTAACGCAAACAAAAATAATTACCAAGTAATCACACTTGTCAAACATGTGTAACCATTTAAGTAATTAACCATTGATATTATTCACAATGAGATCCATCTTGCATATCAATGGGAAGTGTGCCCTGGCCTAAGCTCTTCTTGGGATCGCATCCAAGTATGCATGTGCTTGGGGGTATTTTTGTCTCAGCACATCCATTGTGCAGGTGTGCTTAAAGTTATCATACGCGGAGGTTCCTCCCCATAATAGCTCTTTAATCTTCATTCCCTTAAACCCTTTAGTGACCATATTTGAATAAATATGTCTCACACATGCCTTATGCTCAGCATCTGGAAGAACTTCTTCTATATCAGCTACAAGACACTTTTGTCTATCCCTCATAATGGTCCACACGCCCTGAATAGATCTTTATTCAATATCACGAACAAGTAAAGTTAAAAATCAAGTCCATGATTCTCTTGTTTCAGTCTCTCCCCAAGCAATGGATATTGGAAACATTTCATTGTTTGGATATCTACCTATTGCATTTATCAATTGACCCCCATCCTCACTCTTTAAATAACAATCATCTAGCACAAAAAAGGGCATGCAACCTTCCAGAAGTCCAGACTTACAGGCCTCGAAGCACAAGTACATCCGTTCAAACATCGGGCACGGTCTGTTTATGGTTGAGTTCACCTGAACTTTTATAATACTACCTCTGTTTTATAACAACAAGGTATCAACACAACTCCACAAGCTCTCAAATTGTTGAACATTCATACCATAAAACGAATCCTTGATTTTCTTTTTACCCCTCTGGATTGCAAATTTGTTGACATCAAAGTCATATTGTTGCACTAGTTCATTTTGAATGTAGCAGATGCTTAAGTGTGGTTGCTCCATTAGCTTCTCCTGGTACTTCTTACATATCCACGTCGAGTGAAGCCATTTTTGAATTATGAGGAATACCATAACATTTATGCTCCTACTGAAAGGTTTTGATCTGGAAAGTTAATTCATCACTCACTTTTGACACGTAAATTCTTCACCCACACTCCTGCTTACACACGACCTGTAACTTCTTCTTGTTATTGAAGGACTATATATACTCATACACATTTGTTATGGAGTGGTTGATCAATGCTTCCCTAAAAGCTTCTGTTGATGGAAACTGCATTCCAAGCTCGAGTATTGGTGCCTCATTCCTACTGATTCCACAAAATGAGGATACCTTCTCCCCACACTACTTTCACCCTGTTCTTCTTCGTCAGAACACATAGGTGTGACAATCTTATCACTCCCATAAACCATTTCAGTATCTACTAGATCGAATGTATGTTCTCCCACAGGTTCTTGTGTTCTTCCTTCTTGTGTCCGTCCATGACACTGACTTTACTCACCTTGCTCGATTTCCTCTACTTGTCTACTTGCTTCTTCCTAGAACTCTACATCACTATCTTCATAAGATTCTTCTCCCAAAACCTATACATGATGTAAGCCCACTACTTAAGCCTACTGATCCACCACTGGATCCACATCCTCTGGGCCACAACGGATCCCTCCATTGTCTCAACATCATCACTACAAGAAAATCGGTCTTTAGCGTCGGCATAAAATCGTCAGGAAAGGCATAAATGGTGTTGATAACCTTTAGCGACAACGATATGTTTGTCCTGGTATCCCCCATCGCTAATGGAACCTACGTTAATTATCCGATGTCAAATCTCTGTTGCTGCTAGAATGAAACTTCTCACACCTCTTTACAGTCAAACTAGGTTGTTGTTAAATACAATGAAAAGGCGACAACACCTTGTCGATGTTATAAATTACTCTTAGTGATGAAAACTGACTGCCGATTTTTTAGCCGATTTTTTTTTCCTGCGATTTTTTGGCTGATTTTTAATTAATATTTTTAATCCATGGCTTCATCCTTCTTCATCCATGTTTGTATCGGCACTTCATCATCCATGGACGAGTTCTTCCATGGTCGTCTTCATCATACATGGTCAATTTATTTCATTGTCATCTTCATCTTCCATGGTTGATTTCTTCTCGGCACTTCATCCATGGCTTCTTCATCGGAGAACCAGCACTTCATCCATGGCACTTCTCCAGCTTCAATTTGCATCTTGAAAGGAAGCCTTGGTTCTCTTGAAGGTAAGCTTAACTTCTCCAGCTTCACTTCTTCACTTGTCAAGCTTCATCTTTGGTTCTCCATCTTCACTTGTTGGTGCCAGCTCCAGCTTCGCCTCTTGGTCTCGACCTGTTGATGTCAGCTCTAGCTCTCACGTGAAGGGAATGAAGTGTGAGGGAAGGAAGGATGAGGGAAATCCAGCAGCTTTCTGCTGAAGTTTTGTGAAATAACGTGAGGGTGAAGGTTAGGGGAGAAGAGCGGGAAAACGTTTCATATTTTTTTTCCCACGTATGCCCACGGATCCATCCATTGTCTCAACATCATCACTACAAGAAAATCGATCTTTAGTGTTGGCATAAAATCGCCATCACAGACATAAATGGTGCTACCAACCTATAGTTACAACAAAATGTTTGTCCTGGTAGCCCCGTGTCGCTAAAGGTTATACCTACAGCAATTAACCATTGTCAAATCTCCGTCGCTGCTAGAAGACACTTCTCACACCTCTTTTACAGCCAAACTAGGTTGTTTTTAAATACAATGAAAAGGCAACAACACCTTGCCGATGTTATAGATTACTCTTAGTGATGAAAACCGTCTGTTGATTTTTTGACCTTTTTTTTTGCGATTTTTTTGGCCGATTTTTAATTATTATTTTTCATCCATGGTCGATTTCTTCCATGGTCGTCTTCACCATCCATGGATGATTTTTTCTCGGCACTTCATCCACGGCTTCTTCATCAGAGAACCGACACTTCATCCATTGCACTTCTCGAGCTTCGATTCACCTCTTGAACGAAAGATTAACTTTTCCACTTTTCAAGCTCAATTTTTGGTTATCCAGCTTCACTTGTTGGTGCCAGCTCCAGCTTCGCATCTTGGTCTCGACCTGTTGGTGCCAGCTCTCAAGTGAAGGGAAGGGAGGGTAAGGTAAATCCAGCAGCTTTCTGTTGAAATTTTGTGAAATAACGTGAGAGTGAGGGAAGAATAGCGGGAAATTTTTTGAAAAATTGATTTTTTACAACAACAATAGTCACCACTAAATAAACTATTTTACAACAACAATAATTTGTTACTGAATGACTATACTAATGTCGACAATATATTGACACGCAAACCTATTCTTACATTTTCCTGGTACTTATGGTTTAACGATGACAAAATTTATAAGTTACAACATACATCCGTTGTTGTAAAGTTATATTTACGACAAAACTTTTTTCTTATAAATATGTACATTTACAATGAAAAAACATTTGCTACTAATAGAGTCATTTAACATCAAGTGTTGATCGACATTACATATTCATCCATGTAAAAAATAAAGTGACATCAAAAATTAACACTAAAAGTAGTTTATAATGGTGGAAAACATATTGTGCATAATAAGTAATAATAAAGACAACAACAAATGTTGATACAATATACATATGTTTAACAACAATTATTAGCGTCAACAAGAAATCACTGTCGCTCTTGCACAAATTTCTTGTAGTGGCATGCTCCCCAGTAGTTGACCCACCACGAGCAGCAATATTCCTTTCAACTGTCACTACTGCTCCATCATGAGGAGTTTGGTATGAACCAAACAGGTATAGCCTCATGATGGTTCCAATACCCTGTTGATTTCACTCATAATTTCACTCTCACAACTGATTCGATACAGTCTAGTTTTCAGTTTTTCAAAGGTAAGGTTGTGGTAGAATTCATCATCGTACTTGAAGTTGCATTTTATTCTTAAGAAACTTACCAATCATACATAATTTATACTTAACATCTTCAATATAATCCAACTTACCAATAAATGTCATGCCCAACAGTATAACAAAGTGTCCATCGAAACGAACTTCCAAAAGTAAGGGTCGGTTATCCATTATTTCCCTTCTGCAAAATCATACAACAAAACAATTTATTTTCAGCATCCCTGTGCAGAATCAATGTCAATAAGACCTTCTCATTTTTCGTTAATATAGCAATTACCTAATGCTCAAGACAACAACTACGAAATCTAACCTCAATTTTTACTACAAAAATTTTAAACAAAAATCATCCTACAATTTAACAGTTTTACTACAACCGTAGAAGTACAGAAAATGAATACATAAAACAGTGATGAAAACAGAGTTAAATTTTAAGATGGTATACCTCCCACAAATTTTTCAAACTGTTGCAATGCTCGGAAAAACGTATTTCAACAACCACTAGGAATCTTCAACGACGATCAGTGCATGCAGTTACTCCATTGCTAATAATTGGAACTTTCGAAGGAAGTAAATTAGGGGTGGCAATCGTGTTGTGTCATTAATCGTGTCATGTCTAAACGGATAAATCTTAAACGTGTCTAAACATGTCTCATGTCTAAACGTATAAGTCGTTAATCATGTCTAAACGTATAGAGTTGTTTAGCAAATATATACACAAATTCATATATACAAAGTAAGGTCTTCAAAGTTCAATATTAAAAAGTAAATGGGTATTTCAATATTTCAACATTGAGTATTTATAGAAATTACCTTATTCGGAGAATTGTTAATTATAAAAAAAGTAGTACTTAAATTTTGGTTATTTTATTGAATATTGAACATGAAATTATAAATAAAAATAAATTAAAAGTTCTACGTAGACTAAAATTTGAGTATTTTTTTTAATAATCAATTCTAATTAGAACTAGTAGATTAATTAATCGTGTCTAAACGTGTGTTTGTCGTGTATTTGCATGTTAGATGTGTTTAGACACGATTATTAATCGTGTCTAAACGTATAAGAGTTGTTTAGACATGCTTAGTAATCGTGTTGTGTCTAAACATGTAAATTGCTGATCGTTTGCAGTTCGTTTAATCGTGTCGTGTAAGAAATTGTCACTCCTAAAGTAGATGAACAAAGAGAATATGGCAGAGAGAATGGAGGGTTCAGAAAGGAGGATTTATCCGAATGAAGAAACGAAAGGTTTTCATAATCCAGTGTTATCATAACCGGACCGGTGATCCGACCGGGTCCGACCGGGAACCGGACCCCTGTCCGGTTTGGTTCAGCTAAAAGACCGAAATGAATATGAACAGTGTTTGAACCGGGTTGGACCGACCGGTTTCCAATTTTAGTTTTTTGGGGGGTTTAATTTTTTTGGGTGGTTCTCTTCGGTTTAAACCGACTTCTTCGGTTCAACCGAGCAACTTCTTCAGTTCAAAAATTATGTTTAAAGTTTAGACCTATTGTGTTTGATTTTGAGACTATTGTGTTATGTATATTCAAAGTTTGAGGTAATTATGTTGTATTGTATTGCGTTTGAGAGTAATGTGTATGTTTTAGACTATGTAGTTTGTGTGTGTTTGAGGTAATTATGTGTGTGTTAGAGACTATGTAGTTTATAATTGTATTTTCAATTCTTTTGTGAACAATGAACCGCACATCGAACCGGGTCCAACAAGGTTGGACCGACGAATCGAGAATCGGCCCCCTCGCCGATTCGAGGGTTGGTTTGGTTCTGATAACACTCTCAACAGGTTTCAACAATAAGGCATAGTTATCAGAATCAAATCGGTCATCGAACCGACAAGAGGGTGGTTTCCGTTTGGCCCGGTCCAACCCGATTGAACCCGGTTCGATGTGCAGTTTACTGTTTATATTATATTATAATTTTATTAATAAATTATATTATAATTTCCTTAATACAAGCACTAGTTGTCCCACCCTTAATACACGCACTAGTTTTCACGTCACTCTTTTGCTTTTTCCACTACTTTATAGTATTATAATTCATCATATACCTATCTATCTAATATCTATGACCACCACCCCCACCTCCTCTCATCCCCCCTCCATCGACCCCCCCTCACCCTTCCTCTCCCCTCACCCCCTCCACCTTTGCCCTCCACCTGGCCACCCCACCACTGTTTGCACCCTAAACCTCCACCCCACCTCCCTCCCCTGCCCCTCCACACACACACCGCCCTTCACCCTTCTTCTTCCCCCCGCCCTTCACCCCACCTCCCGCCCCTTCCTATCTCCCCACAAACTACGACTCTACAGTACCGATTGAGCTCCCACACCTCCACCTCTCGCTCCCCCTTCTCCTTCCACCTTCCGCTCTTCTTCTTCTTCTTCTTCTTCTTCTTCTTTGAAGTTTGAACCGACCTTTTTTTTTGTGAAAAAAAAATCACCCCTAAAAAAGTGAACTGGGAATCGGCCGATTTTCTAAAAAAACGTTTGGTTCAATTCAGTTCAAATACTGTTTATTTGTAAAACAATCTTTTATCTGAACCAAACCGAATAGGAGTCTAATTCCCGGTCGGACCGCCGATCCGGTTCTGATAATACTTAAATAAAGGCAGAACGTTATTTGCAAAATTAAACTATATTTTGCGCCAAATCCGGTCCACACGTTATTACACGTGATTAGTTCCGTCAAAATTAAACTGGAAGATGCCTTTATCATTTCTTGCATCATCCAGTAGTCGAGCCCCTTCTCTGAGGCGACAGCAAGAGGAAGACAAGAAGGGTCAAAGGCTCTAGATTCATAGGGCTACCGAGGAAGAAACAATGGGGACGAGAGAAACCAATGGGGAGTGGTGGGTCTCCATGCCGAAGATTGAGTTGCATGCCCACCTCAATGGATCCATCAGAAATTCCACGCTGCTGTGAGTTCTTATTATTTTCTCGTCCATATTCTCTTTGCCTTCAAGGTGGTTGATGAAATTACTCAAAAAAATTGTTCCTTTCGTTTAGATCGTAATTAGGCTAAAATTTCACTTTGGGTGAATTTGCCAGTTTAGGAATCGAATGAATTGCTCAATGATTTGCGCTAAAAAGTTTCTTCATGCAGAGAACTTGCTAAAGATTTGGGTGAAAAGGGAATCATCGCTTTCCCTGACGTTGAACAAGTTATCGTGAAAAGTATACCTCTATTTTTTCTTTTCTATTCATCAATTGCTGCTATAAGGATATCAAAGATTTTTACATCTTCCAATTCTCAGTTCATTGAACGGAAGGTTTTCCATTATGTTAGCTCATAGTTAATTTTAGGACGTATAAATGATAAAAATGTACTGCAAAATGTTCATTTATGGCATTTAGTTGTCTCGTCTGCTTATTCAGTGGAGAATCGGACGACAGATAACTTCTGAAACTGTATATTCCTTTTTCCAATAGATGACCGCACCTTGCTTGAAGTGTTCAAATTGTTCGACTTGATTCACATCCTTACGACAGATCATTCAACTGTTAGAAGAATCACCAGAGAAGTACAGTAAATACCCTTAGCGTGTACATTGCACACAGTTTTAGTTCAGGTAAGCATCAAATGATGCGTGCATTTTTGTTAACTGGTTTGTGGAATCAGGTTGTTGAAGATTTTGCTTCTGAGAATGTTGTATACTTGGAGTTGCGGACAACTCCAAAGGTATTGAAAATTCTGTAGGCCACAATCATATTCTCTATAGCTATGATTGAATTTAGCAATGGGTTTCAATTTATTTATTTTATGGCAGAGGAATGATTCAAAAGGAATGAGCAAACGCTCGTACATAGAAGCTGTGGTACAAGGTTTACGG
This sequence comes from Chamaenerion angustifolium, assembly GCA_946814005.1. Taxonomy (NCBI): domain Eukaryota; kingdom Viridiplantae; phylum Streptophyta; class Magnoliopsida; order Myrtales; family Onagraceae; genus Chamaenerion; species Chamaenerion angustifolium. The sequence continues at coordinate 4,390,749 of OX328277.1, read as the reverse complement.
GCTGTTAGTACTGTTGACATTGACTTTGGTCTTGAGATGCAATGTGTTAGTTCCCAACAAAATGTTGCTGTTTGTAATGGGCCACCAGTAAGAAAGAAGATTTATGTGAGACTGCTTCTTAGTATTGATCGCCGTGAAAGTACCGCTGATGCAATAGACACTGTATGGGGAGATGATGATCAATTCTCAAAGTTTAATTTATTTTCCGATTGTGGAACTGCTAAGATTTACATTTTTCTCTGATTTTTTTCATTATAGGTGAAGCTTGCTCTTGAAATGCAGAAATTTGGGGTAGTTGGTATTGACCTATCAGGGAATCCTACCATTGGCAAATGGTATTGCTTTATTTAAGCATCTCTTAAATTGATAATTGGTTCTCTTTATTCTTATTTGGAAATATTGTGGAGCTTAAATTAAAATTTCAATGTATAAAATTGAAGGGAAACATTCTTTCCAGCTTTGAAGTTTGCTCGAGATCAAGGTCTCAAGATAACTCTGCATTGTGGAGAGGTACGCTTTTATTGTACTTCTACAAACTGTGATAACTTGTCTTTTTTTCATTTTTAGATTTTATTTGAGTTTCTTTTCTCTCACTAGTTGTTATCATCATAACTTAGTAAATATAGGTACCTAATAAGAAGGAAATCCAAGCAATGTTAGACTTTGGTCCCGAGCGGGTAGGACATGCTTGTTACTTTGATGAGGAAGACTGGAAGAAATTGAAGGCTCGGAAAATTCCAGTAAGAACCTTTTGCAATTGTAGATCTTATATTTCAACAACATACATTATTCTGGCTTGTATACTGCATTTGAGGGATGCAAACTGGAATTACTTATTTTCTTTAATAATCGAGCAGATTATGTTCAGCAAGTTTATATCTTAACCCATATGCCTTAAATAACATGTTTCATTAGTTTCTGGTTTCCACTTGTAAGCTCATTTTGGCTTGTGTAATAAATATCTGTAAATATGTATTTGCAGGTAGAAATATGTATGACCTCCAACATCATGACGAAATCAATCTCATCTATAGATGTGCACCATTTTGGTACTGTTTTTCCTTATTGACTTTCATTTTCAAGAGTTGAGTGAAAAAAACACTTACTAACCTTCGTTCCAAACATGTTGCTGTTTCTGCTGTGAAAACAATTCATGGGTTTGTTTATACCAGCTGATTTATACAAAGCAAAGCACCCGATAGTGTTGTGTACGGATGATTCAGGAGTTTTTTCAACTAGCCTCTCCAAAGAGTACAACCTTGCAGCTTCATCATTTGGTATACATATATTTATTAAAAAAAAAATTCTTTTTCTATTGAGAGTTGAGCTTTCCATTTGTGGTGCTAGGCCAAAGAAGTTGAGATATAATGGTCTATTTGTTGATAAAATCTTATAAATAGGTATGGGGGAGTCTGTGATGCTGCAGTTAGCAAGCCGTGCAGTCGACTTCATATTTGCAGGTGAAGAAGTGAAGAACTTGCTGGTTCAGAGTTTCAGTTGAGCTCATGAATATGTAATTGTAACATGATGTAGCTCAGTTCAGATAGAGCAAGAATAATCCAAAAGCGATAACTTGCTGGAGGTATAAGAATGTTTTCTGAAACAGAAAGATTAGGTGGAAGTTTTTATGTCATTGTTTACGATATATATTCGGATATCATGAAAAGATAGACTTGGGTTTGTCTTGTTACCTTTGATAAGGGATCTGAGCAATTTCGTCACCAAAATCATGATCGGATGCATCAAATCCAAGCTCTTGCATTTGTTGATTTCATATTTGTTTGATTTTGGTTATTTGCTGTGCTGGGTAAGTTTGTGTTTATTGCAGTGTTTTCAACCGGATCGATCATCGATCCGCTCAGGAATCGGTTCTTAGTTTAGTCAGTCCCAACTCTGGTTTATGGAAAAATGTATAAACTCTCTTATTCGCTTCTCCCTAAACACAATTTTGGGAAAGGTTTAAGTACACGTTGTTTCAAAATATGTTTAACCCAAATACAATTTGTGTTTAATAATGAGACAATTTTCAAGATCCAAACAAGACTTGTGGGTTCACAGGTCGGCCCGTGAATCCATGTCATTTCAATTTGTATAATATAATTTTTTCAGGTCAATTTATCAACTCGCATGACCCGTCGACTCATATGATCCACTGATTTATGCAATTCTCGTGACTCATATGATCCATATGATTTATGTGATCCATGAACTTTTATATAATTTATTTGAATATATATTTAATTATAAGGATTGATAGGTACGATCCAAACTCAATTCCATTTTTTATACAAGTTAAACGGATTGTATCAAAATGATTTGTGAATTCAAAACGTTCAACTTAAATACAACTCTCATAAATGAGTCACTTATACATAAGTCACTCATAAATAGTGTAAAATTAATACCTACACAACATTTTGGAGCTTTGATTATTGGATTTTGCTTAATTAGGGATTTTCACTATCCATAGCTTTATGTAACATTTCGAATTTTTTATCAATATATACCTGAAAAAATAAATAAATACTAAAATATCTTCCGTTTTTAAAAATACTAAAGAATATAAATTTGTTTGTTTACCAAGTGAAGATATGGAAGATGTTTTGATTGGACAAAATGGGTTAGGTGGGGGTCCACGTGTTCTAACATTTTTCACGTGTTCTAAGTGTTTTAATTATCGACCAAAAATAAAAGTGTTTTAATTAATCTTTATTTATTTATTCAGAATTTCAGATATATATGGAATTTTTTTAAAAAGTAACCATGTTATTTTTTTTATTTAAAAAAATAAGTATACAATTTATTTTTTTTAGAAAAATAGGTATACGCGCACCTCGGGATCGCGCCTATTGGACATAGACGCACCACTGGGTGTAAACTATTTGGTAAGTAAAAAACACTACATACAATACAAAAACTTCCAAATAGTGTTTTGCATAGGAAAATTACTGTTTAAATAGTAAATTTCACTTATAAACAGTAATTTTACTGTGCAAAACACTATTTGTAAGTTTTTGTATCGTATGTAGAGTTTTTTACGTACCGTATTATACAGTCAGTCTAAAAGTCGAAAATTAACGCATAGTTAGCGTCATTTAATTCGTAATTAAATTATCTACGCATCGTAATTTTTTTGATTTTTTTGAGTAAGTACATAATTAAATTTATCACCTAATACATTTAATTATTTCAGTCAAATTATGGTGTAAACGATGTTAGGTTACAAAATCACTGTATTTTCAATCAAAAAAATTACCCTAGATAGATAATTGAATTACCACATAAATGACGTTAACCGTGTTGAGTTTGGACTTACATGGTCCGAGTTATAATTTTTTAAGTACAATTTTCATATCTCAACTTACGGCATGCCGTACAGGCAATCCGTAAATCCAAATTTAATATTTTTTGCATTATTTGAATCACAATTAACTACCTGCTATAATTTTTTTAAAAATTTTGTTAATAAATATATAATTTTATTTTTAATTAAACATCGAGTCGTCATTTTTGAACAAAATGATTTTTTTAAAAAAAAATAAGAGGACTGTCTGCCCATAGGCGCCACTTCCCATGAATAGGCGCACCCAGGGGTGCGCCTATGTCCAATAGGCGTGACCCCGGAATGCGCGGATACCTATTTTTCTAAAAAAAAAATTATATACTTACTTTTATAAATAAAAAAAGTAACATGATTACTTTTAAAAAAAATTCATATATATATATATATGGGTAAACCGGTGCCCCTCCTCTCTCTCTCTCTCTCTCTCTCTTTCTCTTCTCTTCTCCAAATATTAAAGTCAAATTCCACGTGTTCTAAGTGTCTATGAACTATGAAGTATGGGTGAAACGTTTTTACACCACGTGTTATTAAAAGCTATTTGAATATTCATTGAAATAACTGTCTGTCAACTCCTCTAGAGTAGACAATTCTTTGCTTGATTTTTAATTTGTGATGTATTTTGGTTAGTGATAAAAAAAATAATAATAATTTGGTTCTACCCGTACGTAGTTTATATTTTGATATACAAAATTTACTTTAAGAATTTCGCTTTAAGAATATTAATAGTAGTGTTAAATTCTTCTCCAATATTATATCTTTATTCTGATTTGAGTTTTTATTCGCTTCTAAATGTTTTAAGACACTTACCATTTGGTTACTATGTTTTTTTTTTTTTTTATAATGTACCATTTGGTTACTATGTTGAATGAGAATGCTTAACAACGGATAATATGAAATTAGTATATAATGTGTATTAGATTGATTATGTGATTACTTACATTGCATTAAATATTAATATGGTTGAGACTTTTAATAGCCATATGTAGGGTGTAGTGGTTCAACGTTTTATCTCTTACCTTACCTAGAGATCTCAGTTCGAATTCTAGGAATAAAAATATATTCATAACTAGCATTTTATTTAATCACGATTGTTTTAGATAGGAAAGAAGTATGTAAATAAATATATTTCATGTCAACATTGGTGGGTCCACAACATTCACAGTTTTAGTCTTTTTAGACTTTCAGTTTTCAATAAGGTAATTAAAACTATATATTTACTAATATATATATATATATATATAAATTTAGCTAGAATGTATATAATTATGACAAGTAATATTTTTAATACATTTTATCACTTCTAATGTTAAATTCATAATTTCTTATTGGTCTATGTCAAATATGTAATTTTTTATACATATGTGGCATGCCATGTAACTCACTTTAAAATTCTTAAAACATTCTCATTTATTCTTCATATAAGTCACAAAAATTCAATAATTTCTCCATTTTTCACATGTGTGTTTATTAAGTTTTAATTCAAATACTAAATTTTATAATATTATGTTTCATAAAAAATCAAGTGCATGTGAAATTTTGTTATTAATAAGTTTTATTTATAAGACTAAATTATAATTAATTTTATGTATTACATATATTGTTTCTAAATTAATAGTTGCATGTCTAACATTATGTACCTAATTATAATTATAAATGCATTATAAATTTTAATACATATAAAAACAAAATATTAATATTAATATTATTAGTATAGTTTCTTAATATTTTTTATATAGTTATGTAGAGCTTCATTTTTAGAAATAATGTCTACTTACTTCATATGTGAATTTATAATTTATAATAGTTGCTCAATGTAAAACTTAACATCGTATCAAAGCTAATCTGACTTAGCATGTAATTCGCGTTTCTTGGAGCGTACAATGTGGTAAAGCTAATTGTTTTTTTATTTATAATTTTTTATTAATACTAAAATTGATAATATTATACTTTATAAAAAGATCAATTAAGTGCACATATTAAAGTTTTTTATTAAAATTTATTGCTAAGACCAAATTATAAATATTTTTTTGTGTTATTTATCTTTTTTATAAATTAATATATAGTTCTATGTCTAATATTATGTACTCTATTATATTTATGCGAGGCAATATAAAATTTAATACATGAAGAACAAGTATTCATATTATCATTATATTCCTTAATATATTTTATAGTTTTGTAGATCTTTATTTTTAGACTCTACTAATTTTATAAATTATATAAATATTGAACACAACTGATTATTACTATTAATAATGTAAATATAAATACCTTCAACATTATAACTATGTGATTTTTTTGAAGTTAAAAATATTAATTAGCAACATGTCAATAAATTATTAATATTTTTTTTATAATAGACTTATGTAAATTTTACTTATTTTTATGAAAAATAAAATTATTTTGCATATTTAATAATATAATTTGTATAATTGAAATACAAGTCCAATTTATGTACTTAATTTAATTATAATTATGCATGCAATCTAAAATCTAACACATTATCAAAAAATAATTATTAATATATTTTCTTAGTACTTTTTCTTTTATAGTTCTATTATCTATGAAACTTTATATTTAAATATTTTTAGATTTAACTTATTTTATGGATTAAAAAATGTTATTTGTATAATTGAACAATAGTAAAAGTTAATATTAGAAAAATAAATATATTTTAACTAATACTTTTAATTATTTTTTATCTATACAACAATAATAGACTATATAAAAATATCAAAATTAAGTTAAAATTACTGATTAGCACCGTATCAATTATTAATCATATTCATTTTTATTATCGAATTTTACACTTTCAGTTATTTTAATAAAAACCATACTTAATCCTTATATTTGATAATATTAATCGTATAGTGAAAATACAAATGCAATTATTATTAAAAAATAAATTTATTATTATTTTTAACATTTTGTTAAATGCAATTCAAATATTAAAGTTAGATTTAAAATAGTAATCAACATTACATACATGATTATTGATATTTATTTTTACCATCAATTTATGTACTTTTCAATTATTTTTATGAAAAAATACAATTAATCTTTATGTTTTGTACTATTCTTGATATAATGAAAATATAAGTGTAATTACTATATTAAAAATAATATTTTTACTATTTTATTAACAATTACTAAATTTATTTTTTATAATATAATAAGAATTTATAATATATTAAATAAGTAATATATGATCATTAATTTATTTTTGTTATATGTATTTATATATTTATTAATAATTATATAAAAAAATACATATCACACAAAACGCGAAGTAGATATATAGCCATTTTATATATTAATAGAAACTACTAAAGTAAATATTTCTATAATGTATTTATGAGTACCGTCTTTTATACGTAAATACGGTTAGTCCAACCCTTGTTCATCGTATTAGATTACGTCAACATGTGAATTAAGTATCCTTCCTTCCCTTTTGATTTTTTTTAAAAAGTAAGCATTTATGTTTTTCTTTTTGAAAAATAATTATACAAAAAAATATTTCGAAAAATAGGTGTACACGCACTCACGGATAGCGCGTATTGGAAATACGTGCACCTTAGGGTGATGTCATTCAAAGTGGCGCCTATTCAATAAGCGTAATTCAAAGTGACACCTATTGAATAAGCGTCACTCCAAAGTGACGCCTATTACATTCACTTTTTTTTTTAAAGATTTTGTTCGATAACGACGACTCGATATTTAATTAAAAATAAAATTATATATCTATTTAATTTTTTTTTAAATGATAGTAAGTATATATTTTAATTGCGATTCAAATTATGCAAAAAATATTAAATTTGGATTTACGGATTGACTGTACGCTCTGCCGTAAATTGAGATATGAAAATTTGACTTAAAAAATTATAACTCAGACCATGTAAGTTCAAACTCACCATAGTTAACGTTATTTATGTCGTAATTCAATTATCTACCTAGAGTAATTTTTTTGATTAGAAATACAGTGATTTTGTAACCTAACATCGTTTGTTTTATAATTTGAATGAAATAATTAAATGCATTAGGTGAGAAATTTAATTATGTACTTACTCAAAAAAAATCAAAAAACTTACGGTGCGTATATAATTTAATTACGAATTAAGTGACGCTAACTATGCGTTAATTTTTTACTTTTAGACTGACTGTATAATACGATACGTAAAAAACTATACATACGATACAAAACCTTCTAAATAGTGTTTTACACATTAAATTTGATGTTTAAATAGTGAATTTACTGTTAAAACACTATTTAGAAGGTTTTGTATCGTATGTAGAGTTTTTTACGTATCGTATTAAATAGTCAATCTAAAAGTCAAAAATTAATGCATAACTTAGTGTCATTTAATTGATAATTAAATTATATACGCACAGTAATATTTTTGATTTTTTTTGAGTAAGTACATAATTAAATTTTTCATCTAATACATTTAATTATTTCAGTCAAATTATAAAACAAACGATGTTAGGGTACAAAATCAATGTATTTCTAATAAAAAAAATTACCCTAGGTAGATAATTGAATTACAACATAAATGACTTTAACAGTTATGAGTTTAGACTTATATTGTCTGAGTTATAATGTTTTAAGTCAAATTTTCATATTTCAACTTACGGCAGAGCGTATAGTCAATCTGTAAATCCAAATTTAATATTTTTTTGCATCATTTGCATTGCAATTAAAATATTACTATCATTTTTTTTAAAAAAATTAACAAATATATAATTTTATTTTTAATTAAACATCGAGTCGTCGTTATCGAATAAAATCTTTAAAAAAAAAGTGAATGTAATAGGCGCCACACTGTGTATACGTATTTTTTGAAATATTTTTTTTATACTTATTTTTATATAAAAACAAACATAAATGCTTACTTTTTAAAAAATTCTTCCCTTTTTCCTAGCATAGTGCAGCACATTACAATCTCACGTACTGATATTGAATTCTTGTTGTTGTGCGTATTTGATTTTTTCAATCACCCCCACCCCTTTTTATGTGGGGTTGCTTGTCGATTCTGAATATAATATTTCATGATGTAATAATTAATTAGAATTTAATTTAAAAAAGTAAAGTAACAATGGTATGTCGGTATATGTATGTCGGTATATGTGTTAATTAAATAAAGTGATTATTGGATTTAGATGTATAGGAGGATTTAGATGTAATGTTCAATGTATTTGAACTAAGGTTAGGGCGGCTCATCAAAATTAGATTAAACTTAACTTTTAGTTCACATTGAAATTTATAAGTATCGTTCTAGATTTGTTCATCAACTATTTTAGTACGATATTGCTCGTTAATATTTGACTACATTTTAAGTTTTATCCTTAAAGTTTAAATTATAAATTTTTTATTTTCTCATGTTAGATCGAAGTTCGTCCTTCTCCATCAAAGTTTCCATCCAAATTTTATTTTTACAATTTTCAAAACATATTCTTTCAAGTTTGGATGAAAAGTGGACAGGTGACACAAACTTAAACTTTGGTCAAATATGAGCGAATAAAATTTTACAATTTAAACTTTGGGGAAAACTCGAAATTTCGCCAAACATTAATTAAGAGGCAATGTCATATTTTAACCATTTTTTAAATTTAATTATTAAAATACTCATACATGGTTGGGTTTTATTATTTCGGGTCCGACTAAACTCTAATGCTCCCTAAAACTTGTAGAAAAGAAAACTCGAGTAAGTGTTAGGAGCAATGTGCAATACAAAAGTGGTAAAAACAAATTATGAAGGAATGTTAAAGATGAATAAATACTTCCTCTTCGTAGGAAATTTACCCTATTGATTATGTCAAATTATTACTATAATTAACGATAACTTGAGTGGTGAATCCGGACCATAATTACTTATTATCGTTGAAACGATAAAATATTATTTATCCTTAATATGTGAGTGATGACAAGTGACCTGACGTCTGATAAATAAATAGTTAAGACCCATCTATGAAGACGTTCGTATCATAGACTTCTTTTTGCAAGAATGTTCTTATTAAGACAAAACCTCTCACTTTATAAAGAGGATTGTTGCCCCTTAATATCGACCAATTTACGCTAAATTGATCAAATCGGACATAAATATTAACCAAATCAATTCTAACGAATAGTTCAAACTCAAGTGATTGCGCAGTTGTGAAATAAATTTTTGTTAGACATTGTGGCAATAACAGAATTAGGCGCGACGAGACGCTTGGGGAGTTAGGTGAGAACGACCCTCTGGCCTTTCCACTCCATCCATCCTACCTTCCCTCCTCTTCACCTCATTTCGACTCTTTCTGACTGTCTGGTACGCTCGATTCAAAGAACGTCCAAAGGGCATTCATTACTCGGACTCCATCTTCTCTCTACCTCTCTCTATCCCTCACACCTCGTGCTGCCATTCTGTCTTTCGCTGGAGGCGGAGGGGAGACTTGCCGTTTATCTTCCCCTCTGTAGTACGACTCAGCGCAATTCAATCTTTGATTCAATCGACTAGAGAGTTGTTTTGAAGTTGACTGCAGCAGAAATCGGCTGCAACGATGGGTAGAGTGGGGGTGGCTATGGTGTCGCCAATGGAGGTCGGAACCCTAGTGGCCAGCTGGTGGGAAAATATCAACGAGTCAACTCAGTGGCAGGATGGCATCTACTACGCTCTCTGTGCCGCTTACGTACTCGTCTCCACCGTTGCCCTCGTAAGTACTTCACTTGAACTCAATTTGTCATCTATTGTTTCTGGCGAAATAAAGCTTCATCTTGAGATTCAGTCTTACCACGGAGCTAACACTTCATCGACTTGTCATCTTAGTTAGTGAGCAGGAATTTTGTAGGATTTATTGGTTCGCAGAATTTGATTTTGGATATGAAACTGCAACCAGCTGGTCAAAAAAGTGAATTGTCTTTCCATAAATTCCATTATCTGCCCAAAGCAAAAGGGAGGCACACTGTGATTGCGTTTTTGCTATTGGAATCTATTCATACACCATTGTCAACTTCGTTAGTTTGTGTTGTTGATGTATCGTTTTTAATTTTTTGTTCAAATTCTTAAAATTGACTCTCATGGATACTCACATTTGTGGCTTTACTCAAAATATATAAACGCCAAAAAATACATTATTAGTTTGGGGGTTAGGAGAGGTTGCTAATATCTTTGCTAGCCAGCGTTTGACAGTGTTGGAATCGTTTGAATAACGTCCTTAGTTACTGTATGTGATTTATTTAGAAACTTGTTCCTCTGCTTCTCTTGTCTGAATTGATGTTTTTTTCATCGAGCTGATGATTATTATGAGGCTGAAGTCATATTTTCCTCTGGACGCAGATCCAATTAATAAGAATAGAATTGAGAGTGCCTGAATATGGCTGGACAACGCAAAAGGTTTTCCATCTAATGAACTTCATCGTCAATGGGGGTAAATTTTTTGTTCCAGATTTAGAGATTAAATCTTCTTTCTAGTGTCCATATTGAAAGATCCCTCATTGTGGCTGATTGAAACCGATATGGTGTTCTTGCTTACGTTGCTGCAGTACGAGCAATCGTGTTTGGATTTCACAAGGAAGTATTTGATTTACAACCGCAGGTTAGATTTTTACCTTGCATCTGTATCCATGTCTCCACATAGTTTTGTCATTTGCATGAAAGCAGCAACTACTCAGTCCCTTTCAAAGAAAAACATTGAAACGCACATCCCCTCAAGAGATTCTAGCAAGGCATACCCTCTAGAGATTCAAGCAAGACACACCCTCTAGAGATTTTAGTAAAAGGCATGCCATCATAGGGGGGGTGCCATTTACCAAGTATGTCTAACTTCTTAACTTGTATCAACGTACCAGGTGTTCACTTGGGTTTTGCTGGATCTTCCTGGGCTTCTATTTTTCTCTACTTACACGCTTTTGGTCCTATTCTGGGCTGAAATATATCATCAGGTGCCTTTCCCTCTATGCATCAATTACCTGATAAAAATCAGAATATTCGGTCTCTCTCACCCAATTCTTGTTCTAATAAGCAGGCCAGAAGTTTACCAACGGATAAGCTACGTCTTTTCTATATATCTGTAAATGGAGTCATGTATCTTATACAGGTATGTCCCATGTCTTGCTTACTCTTGTATGAATGCAAGATACAGAGACTAGACAAACAATATGTGTTTCTTGTTTTTACTGTTCTTTCTACTGAATAATGTTTCTTGTTTCAGGCGGGCATATGGATTTACCTATGGTTTGATGACAATAGCGTGGTGCAGTTTATCGGGAAAATATTCATTGCAGGCAATTTGAATGGATCTTTGATTTAATAAACTCCGGTTCTTATTATACTCTAACATCTATGAGTTCGTAGTCTTACTTAAAATATTTGCACTTCCACAGTGGTTTCAATCATAGCTGCACTGGGCTTCTTGCTGTATGGAGGAAGGTGAGGGGGTTCGAAGCTTGTTGGATATGACTTTTCACATTCAGCTGCTGCTTCCTATACTATCTTTAATCTATGCTTACAATGCTTGCAGATTATTCGTCATGCTGAGACGCTTTCCTATCGAATCAAAAGGAAGAAGGAAAAAGCTTCATGAGGTAAATTTTGTGCCTTCGGTAGTTCAATGTTTCTTGGCCAAAATAAACTGATTAGTTTTTCATGGATGTTCTCTGTAGGTCGGATCTGTCACAGCTGTATGTTTTACGTGCTTTATTATCAGGTCTTTCGTGGTAAGTTCATAGTAATGTTTGCTTCTAGTACCCGCCCCGCCCTACATCTGAATAGGTCTAAAATTGTCGTCCTTTTTCCAGGTTCTTTTCTCAGCATTCGAATCATCTGCATCACTCGTTGTTTTGGATCACCCAGTTCTGAATTTGATCTACTATGTGGTATACTTTCAGGCTCAATCTAGTCTATATCCGTATTTGAAGTTTTTATTGATTATAATCTTGGAATTAATATCATATATTTCATGATAATAGCTTGTTGAGATCGTACCATCAGCTCTAGTCCTCTACATCCTCCGGAAGCTGCCTCCTAAGCGGGTGTCGGGTCAATACCATCCAATTCAATGAATAGCACATTCATTTCCACGCCTTGGAATGACGAGGATGCATCTTCTCAAACAGCTCAGTTCTTCGGCAATTCTTTTTCATCTTTATATATACATATATAAATGTAACCAATTTGCAGCATGAGGGATAGATAGAGAGGCTTTTGGATCACCTGTTCACTTGGCTATTGTTTTGGGTACAATCTCAGTGATTTTGGTACCTCATGTCCGATTCAGGTAAGTTTCTGTAATGATTGACAACGCTTTAGGGTTTGAGTTGTGTTGTCTTTGGACAAATTTATGAGGAATGAACAAAATTCATGGAAATGAGATGTGTATATTGATTAGGAGAAAATTTCTTCTGTTGGATCTGCGAAAAATGAAACCTTTTTATTGTTTGTACTTAATGTTTCATGCAATCAGGTTGGTTCCAAAACAGATATCCTATTGATCATTGACGAAACCAAACACATTCACTACTCAAACTCAACATTTCGAAACTAGGGCAAAACGTTGTTTCTCGATAAATGGAACATGCATACACAATAATCGATCCTCAGCAACAAGCAACTGCAGGTTGGTTTTCTTGGAAATTGTGTCATAATTCTGAACTAACCTGCCATGAAGATCCATACCACTAAATCAACAGATTTGAAGACTTTGTTCACACCTTGTCATATCACCATTAACAATTGAATAGCTCTGTCACGGTGATTTACAGAACACGAACTCAGAAGTCAGACCTCTGTCATCTAAGAAGAACAGTTCAAGCACCTGCAGATTCATTCTGTCTCTTCATCTCCTCGTTGGCACTCCTCATGAACTGGTCCCACCCGCTGCCTGGTCTTGTGTCCACGTAGTCATACGGGACTGCTGTCTTCAGCCCCGGCCTTACTCCACAGCGGCTCTCCACCACTCTCATCTCCACTTTCCTGTCACTGTCAGTCCCTTCTGTGTTCAAGCTCTTCTGCTCCAGCTCTTCCCATGAGAAGAGCAGTGGCAGCGTGAACCCACCCCAGGTGTTGAAATCCAATACCTTTACCTTCCCTTCACTTGTGATATACACATCAAACGCATAATCATCTGATTCGAAGTTCAACCTTACTTTGTCCTCGAAGAAATCTTCCATTAATGCCTGAAGATAATCCCTCTCCTCGAGGAGGACCGGGTAGAATGTGGTGACTTCGCGTTGGCTGATTCCGACAAGTTGCTGGCGCTTGACGAAGCACCGGAACTCCATCTCCGGCCGGAGTCCCAGCCACCTGCGGAGGGCGAGGAAGAAACCTTGCGGTCTCTGTGAGATCTTGTCAGAGCAGGAATCGTACGCATGGCAGAGATCGTGGGTCAACGAATCTGATGACCTGAGCAGGAGCACTATTTCACTGAAGGAACTGCACCGCAGAGATCCAGTAGTGCTGATCCACGCGGCATCCTTCGGTGAGCTCCAGTTCAGTTTCGGAAATACAGAACCGCCGAGGGACTCGATTGAGTCGCGAACCTTCAGCTCAAGTTCTGGAAACGACGGTGGAGTATGCTCCGGTTCTTCGTCATCATCTCCGGATCCTTCGTGGACCGTATAGTCCTCTTCGTCGATCGGATTGAGTACGCGATTGGGGAGTGCGTCTTCATCGGTGATGGAGACCGGGAGGACGAAGGGCCCGGAGTCGTCGAGAAGGTAATCGACGAACGGTTCAGGAAGCTGAAGAATTTGAGTTTTGATAGAGCATGACTTGAACTTTGGATACCATTCTTGAACCTGACAGCGATTGACTTCTTCTCTCTTCATTAGCGTCTGAGGAGTAATTCCCTTCTAGCTTTGGTACCAAAACCCTAATTTGGTGATGGAAGGAGGCGGCGAGGAGATAGAGCACAAAAAAATCTCGAAACGTGCTATAATCTATCGAAAGATTTGTTTTTTTACCCAATATCTATCGAAAGATAGTACGACATTCTCAACGAAACCACAATAATACAAATTAAAAAACACTGGGCCCAACAAGATGTCCAGTTTTACCCTCAAAGTAGTCATTTTACAAATTTCTAACACAACACAATCTGTTTTAAAGTGTATATGAGTTTAACTTTAACGAATCTTGTATCTAAACAACTCAGATATGTCGATATTTGCATAAACACGATTAACTATCATGTCTAATCGTGTTATAGCTGTGACACGAATAAAGACACGTTTAACTAATCATGTTTAATTGTGTCGTGTCTACACTTGATCATAGTTGAATTAAAAACAATTCAACGATATGAAATTACCGTTCACTTGATCATAGTTGAATTAAAAACAATTCAACGATATGAAATTACCGTTGTCAAATCATACTAGACTCAATTCCACTGAAGCAAGCAAAGCAACATCTATCGATTTTTCGTATCTTTTTTTTTTTTTTTCTTTCCTTTTTCTCTCCATATTGTTTATTTGAACTTTGAACCTAGCAATCTTGTCTCCCCCGTTTCTCTCCATCGTGAGCTTTCCCGAGTTGCGTTGGTCACTCCATCTGAGCTCCACCGCTGCTCGGATTGCATTCGAGCTCCACCACTGCGTTGGCTGTGAGCTCCCCGAGCTCCACCGCTGCTCGGGACGACGCCTCCTCCAGCATCTCACGCAACAGGTTCTCTCACGCAGCTAGGGACGGAAGTGGCGATCTGCTGGACCAGTGAGCTTCGTGAGCTCCCGTGACAACATCTGGTTCACAAACACTAGTCGTGACACCCTTGCTAGATTCCCGAGCAGACGAGAGCTCAACCTCAACCGAGTTGACCGAGCTTCAACCTCAGGCGAGCTTCCGTCGTCGTACCCCAGACGAAGCCCAATCTTCATCATCCTCAAGATCAAGAACGAAACCCAACCTTTATCACCCTTCATCGTCATACGTGAGCTTCCGCTGTGAAGAGACCGGAGGAAAGAAAGCGTCTCCCTCTGTCGATTGCTCCATATACCGGAGGTTAGATTATAGTTGAAAGATATGATATACTTGTATCATATCTTTCTACGTGGGCCACTAGAAAGTGAAACCATTCACATGACTACCACGAATACAAGAAGAATATACTTTTATTATTATTATTATTATTATTAATTGCAATCTTTTTCTTTTTTAGTCGACCACCACATCAATCTATTTTTGATGCTTTTTTTTCCCATCTATGATGCTTTACTCTTACTTGTTTCAAGTTGACAAAAAAAAAACTCTTACATGTATCTGGATCTAGATTATTCGCCGTATTCACTGTGTTGATGAATCCATGTTTTTCATTATTCGTCGTATTTACGGTGTTGATGAATCTATGGTTTTTCGTTTATTTTCGAATGAACGGTATTTCTTTTACTTCCAGGTTGTGTTTAATCATGCTGTTTCGTATCGTGTCTATAAGTTTGTGTTGTGCCTGTGCTTAAATATATCATCAGCTGCCTTTCCCTCTATGCATCAATTACCTGATAAAAATCAGAATATTCGGTCTCTCTCACCCAATTCTTGTTCTAATAAGCAGTCCAGAAGTTTACCAACGGATAAGTTACATCTTTTCTATATATCTGTAAATGGAGTCATGTATCTTATACAGGTATGTCCCATGTCTTGCTTACTCTTGTATGAATGCAAGATACAGAGACTAGACAAACAATATGTGTTTCTTGTTTTTACTGTGTTTTTACTGTTCTTTCTACTGAATAATGTTTCTTGGTTCAGGCGGGCATATGGATTTACCTATGGTTTGATGACAAATCAACTAAAAAGTGAACCGGTTCAAACAATGTTTAGTTGTAAAACAGTTTTTAACTGAACCAAACTTTGGCTTTATTATTTTTTTTTTTTCCTCACAGCTTTTATCATTTTCCTTAAATTAAGTTGATTCTTTATCAGATTTCTCACGTGCAATGCACGTGTTAGAATCTTCACGATTTCTGTCTAAATTTTTTTCCCGCCGTCTTCCATTTCAAACTCTATCACTCCAACGGCCGATTTAATTCCTCAATTGAATCTTCCTCTCTTCAAGTTCAAACTTCAAACAGCGAACTTGCTCTCTGGCAACAATGGATCTCTCCAACTCTGACCATCCATCGTCTTCTTCAATGCTTCTCAAGGATATATCCAACTTCAAAACCCCTAGGCGACCACCGCAGAGCAAGCTCTTCGACTACCAGACCCCAAACGCCCAGTGCTTCACTGCCTCGAAGCAAACGCCTCGCTCTTTGTCCCGCACCTCCGCTCTCCGGTCGGCTCCCCGGTCCTCCTTAGCTTCTTGCTCCAAACGCAGCAAGGCTGCTGCTGCGCGCAGGCTCAAAGCCTTAGAGATCGAGCAGTCTCAGTCCTCCCGAAAGGTTCAATTGCAGAAGGAGCGCTCGCTCAAAACACTGTCAAAGTCCCTCACTGTCTGGCTCAACTTTCTAGTCCAAAACCCTAATTTGTGTGGATGCGGCTCATCACGTGAGAACCCAGGCCCGGCCTCAAACGGGAAGAGGGACAGCGGGCCTAGGATTGCAGTGGGATTCGAGCCAGTCTGGCAAGTTCCGAAGCGCCAGAGGGAAATGTGCTGGAAGAATTCAGAGGAAAGGCACAGTATGTCTGGTTTGTCAAGCTCCATGTTTGTGAAGTTGAGGGATTCCTTGAAGGAGATATGCAGTCTTGATGATTTGACTCAGCGAATGAGGGCTTACTTAAGTTTTGATCGTTGCAAGGAGATCTTTACTGCCATGAATCAAGCTGCCAAGGTATGTACTGCCTTTGTGATGTGTGAATTTACACTAGTTGATGGTCAAATGATTTGTGTGTGCAATACATTCTTTTTAGAAGGAAGGTTATTCCTTGCTCATTCTTTTTAGAAGGAAGGATACTCTTTCTTCTCTGCTTAGACCTATTCCCTCTAGGGTTATTTTAGTTGAATACCGTGGCATCTGTAGGTTGGTAGTAAATTTATTCATGCTTCTCAATTTAAGCACGCACCTGATTCCTTGTTCTGGTTAGTGCTTTCTGTTCCTGAAAGGATGAAACACCATGGTTAAATGAGCAAGTTCATTAACGATGCAATTTGGGGTCCTGGTGCTGCTTAAAATGATTGGAATTCGAGCATTTTCCTACAAAAATGGAAGGTTCAAAACATTTCACCATTCATGTTTCTATCTATTTCACATTTTCACCCCAGGACACTGTCACTGTGACAGAAGTAGAGTTCAATATCAAGTTGGAACGGATTTCTGTGGTTCCTCTGCTGTACTTCTTATGCTTTTTCACGATATTCATCTATATCGTTCTAGTAAGTTGTAGCCTGTCTTCTATAAGGTGTACAGACAGCTTTTCCCCCCTGAAGTTTCAAGCATAAATTCTTTACAAAAAGATTAAGAGTAATGAAACGAAGTCGTGGAGAAGATAACTTTTGCGAGGATTGCTTGGTGGGCTCTTAATCTGTAACCTGTAAAGCTGGTTATGATTTTGAAAGTCTGTTCCATATTTTCATTGACACAGAGTATTGATGAAGGAAGACTCAATATGAAGTCACATTGCCCAATTATCTCGGATTTTGGCATGAAGGAGAAGGCTATAAAACTTCTCTTGTGCTACAATCCAGTTTGGCTTAGAATTGGATTTCACATCATCCTTGGAGGTGACTCTTTGCTGCCTAATGGAGATCGGGATCACGATGAAGATATAGCATTTCTGAAGATGATCATAGAAAAACAATTTCTGTCACATGCGGGTTTAGCAAAAGCTTATGCTTACAATAAGAATGTGGAAGGTCTATTCAGACCAGGTTATTACGAGAACCTTGGAAATATCATTCTTAAAAGATTCTTACTGCTTGTTCTTGTTCTGGATAGAGCGAAATATCACAGCAATCTTTCTCTCCAGTACGGGATTGATGGGTTAGATGGAGGTTCACCCTTGTTGTTCACTGTTCAATCTACTGTAAAATCAAGCAGCCAAGTGATCAGTGGTAATGTAACGGCTAAGTACTGCTTGTTTTTATCAATATGATATCTTTTAACTTATTATGCCCGTTGTAGGTTGACTTTTCTCTATTTGTGGTTCGAAATCAGATTTTTTGTCTTCTGAAGTGATGCATGGAGAAGGTAATCTTCTCGGACATCTAATGATTGTAGGGTTCAAAGTATCATATGAACAGGTATGCTGTTAATTTTTTTTTATATATATTTTGCATGGATGGAGAGATTTTGCTTGATATCTAAGTATTTAAGAAAATATGGCTATTTGCAGTCTCCTCTCGTTGAGTATGATTTCAGACTAACAGATGTATTACAAGATCTCCAAGATGGTGTGCGACTTTGTAGAGTTATTCAGCTTTTAAAGCAGGATTCCTCTATTATGATGGTTAGGTTTATGATTAATCTGATATTCAGTCATTCATTTATTATATTAAAAAAAATTACCAGCAGATTGTAATGTTATGTGTAAAACTAACAAAGCAGAAATTGAAAGTTCCAGCTGACACTCATAAGAAGAGTCTGGCCAACTGCGATATTGCTTTTCAACATCTTAAGCGGTCTGGTGTACCACTCTACGATGAAGATGGAGTAATGATTGAGGCCAATGATATCGCAAATGGTGACAAAGAACTTACTTTAACATTGGTCTGGAATATGTTTGCTCACTTGCAGGTTGGGAAATGACCTGTCAAATGTCATTACTTCAAACAATCCCCATGCAATGTTAAACCCCTTTTTTTTTTATACCAAATGCAGCTTCCACTGTTGATCAACGAAAAACTTATAGCTGATGAAGTCACCCACATTGGTGGAGTTGTATCTGTATGTAATACTAATTCTCCTCTTGAAACTTTTTTCTAGTTGCGTAACAAATTACTTCAATCTAATTAGGCTGTTTTTCTTTAAACAAGTATATGGTTTTAAGCCCTTTACAGGACTATGCTATATAATCCAGCGCTTATTATCCTCACTGACTTTTTAACATCTCACAGGATAAATCACTTGGTGCCAGCTCCACTTCTTTAGACATGCTCTTTTACTGGATTAAGGTATTAGCATTAGTGTAGAATGTATTTCCATATGATACTCTCTTATGCAAGATTTGGTTGAATTTAGCAGTTACGTAGTTGAGTTAACTGCTGTAGATTAAGATACTCCTTTACACATTATATATATTGTTTATCACTTGACGATGCAAAATAAAATAATACACCTTTTCGTGCTAGAACCAAGATACAATATTAATTATCTGTTTTTCGCTTGATTATCTATATGCAGGCTATTGGTGAGAAATATGAGCTGAAGATTGAAAATCAGACTTCACTTACTGATGGAAAAGCAGTATGGTGCTTGCTAGACTATTATTTTCACAAGGAGTTAGATTGCTCTTGCCCCCAAAAGGTGCTTCAAATGTTCTTGCCATGTTAGACAAAATAGATTGGATTTTTGCTCGTGCAATATTGACACTACATCATCTATTTTTGGATGTGAAGGCGGCAACACGTGAAGGGTCCATTGTGTCAGCTGGTGACTATGCAGATCCTGTGCATAACTTTGTCTTATCTCAGAGGTTGGCGACTTTGCTAGGGAATTTTCCAGAGGTACGTCTAGAAATTCCGTTTGGCTTCTAGTACGTCATACCATAATGTTGCCTCAATATTAGCTTACTTTGTTCCAAATTAAATGGTTAAGAACATTTTAAGGGCTTCAAATAGATAGAGTATCATAGATGTTAGTTGTCTCTGTCTTATCTTAGTAAATAATTGAATATCTTCTTAAAATAATTAAATTGAAGATGCTTTTAACTATGATAGGAGTTCATAGTGATACGTCTGATCCTTATCATTGTAGAAGGTGTTTATCACTCTTACTCAAACGCATCTGATATGACTCATCTCTTGTTCCATTTTTAGATTTTAAATTCGTGATACAAAATATCACGTCTTAAATTTGACTTCTGTTTCTAGCAGGAGTTACAAGTATGTAATGATTTTCTTCAGTTCTTAGTTCTTACATGTTTGAGGACTGTTTTTAGGTTGCATGTCGGAGATCTTTACTTTTATATTCTCTACTTTCCGTCACTGAATATTCCGTCATATATGTGTAGCTAGTTCTTATGTTGAATGAGTGTCTGTCTGATGCTGACATCAAACTAATCCCAACAATAAATACGTATATTTTTTACAGGTACTTGAGATTGGTGATATACTTGAGCATCATGGTGCATGTAATGGTCGTAGTGTGGTGATATTATTAGTCTTCCTGGCATATCAGTTAGTTATCAGGAAAAACATGGTAACTTATTTAATTTTTTCAAAGATTAATTTGTAACTATGAAAAGAGTTCTTGACGTATTTGTTGATACTTTGTATCGACAGCACGAGTTGAACTTTCATAAGCTTCTGGGTTGTACTTGTCAAAGTTCCGAAAGGGGATATTCAAGTCACGAGAGACTACGCTCAAATTCCAAAGAAGTGATCAAACAACATGACAAAGGTTTTCTTGATTTTTTTTTTCCTGCATGCAGAGTTTCTTTGGAATTTTGCATTTTTTCAGTTTTATTAGTGTGTATTATCTTTACGCTGAAAACAACTAGTTCTTGGATCGTTGCTTTTATGGTGCAGTTCATGTAAATGCTTTCAAATATTTCTCAAATGATCTTTCTGTCATCACGTGTCCTTTTTCTCTAATTTTGTCAGTGGATCTTCTGTTTCTTATAGGTAAATAACAGAAAATTGTGGGGGCTTAAGCAAGAAATAGGAAGTGGAGCTGTAACACTTCATCCAAATTAATCAATGATAGATTACCAGTTTGCGATGTCATTTGTTACTACATTTGCAATGCCTTATTCTAAGCATTATAGCCTGAACTTGTGATATTGGTTATGTACAGTTCATCTGATTTGGAGATACCCATATGCTTAACCTTCATATATTCTTTGCGCTTTCACATTATAATTCTATCACAACTACCCATCTCATAGCTTCATATTTAATGAGAACGAGAAATTTATAGGTTCAAATCGAACGAGCTGTAGTGGAAATTTCAGTCCTTTTCTTATACCATTGCTCTTCTTGATCTTTTAGAAGCTGCAAGGAGGTTCAAGGCAATATTGGGCTGGTGGCAGAAGATGTCTGAGACAAATTCCAAAAGCAAGGCAATATCAGATACTACTTCTAATAGCTTCATAATTGGCGATCTCTCTGATAAAGATAATAGGGGTAAGAATCTGTTTTCGTCTGTATTTTAGTTACTGATACTATTGCCAGCTAAAGTTCTTGCACATGTGAACACTTGCTGTCTTTGTTAACTGCCCACCAGTTATTACAAACTGCTGTCTTTTTGCTAGACAATATGTTCTTAGGCAGCATTTTATTTGCACCATCATTTACTCATTCTGTGGTGATTCCTTTACCTAGAAAGTTGTATTGGATCTTTCCAGAGAATGCTGCATCTGTTATACAGTCCCGTTATAGAGGATACATCGCGCGTAGCAAGTTTTTGAAGACTATGGAAGCAACATGTTTGGTACAGAAAGCCATTCGAGCTTGCTTACTTGCAAAACTTGAAGCTCACAAAGAAAATGTTTTTCGAACAAATGCTGCAAACAAAATTCAGACTGCTTGGAAAACGTTTATTGCTGAAAATGTTGCGCGTGTTCATCATTCTGCTGCCACAATCATACAACGCTATTTCCGAGGTTGGGTATTAAGGAGAGACTATTTGATTCTGCAAAGATCTGCAGTTAAGATTCAAAGAGCTAGACGTCACCTTATACGTAAGAGGTTGTTGCAAGAAGCTAAAGCTTTAAACAGTTCAGCCATCATAGTCCAATCTTATGTACGTAGATGGATTGCTCAGAAGTGGACCTGTAAACATAAGTTTTGTATTCTGCAAATTCAGGTAATTTTAGACCTTTTGTGTTATTCAGCTAACCAAGTTAATGAACTGTTCCCTCATTCTGAAGCAGCATTTCTTCCCTTTCTATGACCATGATACCTACTCAGCAAGAACTGCCATTCAGTTCTCTACTGTTCCTCAATTAAAGCTTTTACTATTTAATGAATATTCTAGTTCCTTTCAACTATCTTATGAAATAATAATATGTTTGAAATATTTGTAGAGCCATTGTCGTGGTTGGTTGACAAGAAGAAATTTCTTATCACTAACGGAAGCTGCAATCACTCTGCAAAGTGCAATTAGATGCAATGCATCCTCCAAACGATTTCAACAGCACAGAAATGCAGCAACAGAAATTCAACGCTTTGTCAGGATGCAAATTTCTCATAAGAGACTCTTAGGTGCCAATGCAGTTTCTTTGGATTTACATTTGTTGCTCTTTCTAAAGATTAGTCCTTTCTCTGTCCTTAATAGTCCCAAATGAATAATTTGTTGGATTTTATAGAAGCTTCTGCTGCGCATGGACGCAATCTCCAGACCTCAACCAATCACACACAAATATTGTCCTCAGTGAAGATATTGCAAAGGTGGTGGAGAACTGTTCTGTTAGCAAGAATCAGATCATCCGTTGTTTTGCAGTCACATTCTCGTGGATGGTTTGCTAGGCGAGAAGCTGCTAGAAAGAGCCGTCGTGTTGTTGTGATACAGGTACTTATTTCTATCTATCTCTTGAATCCATCAGACATGAAATTATGAGATTGGACTTTAGCAACTATAATATCTGGTTCTGAAAATTGACAGTCATATTGGAAAGGCTACCTTGTTCGAAAAAAGTCGCATGGAAAGCTCGTAGACTTGCGTGAGAGAGTGCAGAAGACTGCAGCCAATGTTGATGACAGCATGCGCCTTATCAATCGACTCACTGCTGCACTTTCAGAACTACTGAATGTGAGAAGCGTTAGCAGCATTCTTCATATTTGTTCCACACTGGGTACGTAAATGAAACCATCTTTTTATACAATCAAAATGCATTTTTTAGTTTGTTCATCTGTTTTTTTTCTTTCTTTGCAGATATGTCAACTCGACATTCTCAAAAATGTTGTGAGAAACTCGTAGAAGCAGGAGCAATTGACAAGCTGCTGAAACTCATCAACTCGGTGAATCAAAGCATTCCAGATCAAGAGGTTCTGAGGCACGCTCTGTCTACACTGAGGAACCTGGGTCGATACCCTGATCTAGTAGATGTTCTAATCAGTAGACATGGATCTGTTGAAACAATCTTTCGAGAGCTGCTAAGGTTCATAGCTTAACACTAATCAAATGCAGTCCATTTCATTATCAAGATTTTAGCACCTAACCGTTTTATCTATTCGTTTCTTAGGAACAAGGAGGGATATTTCATTGCATCTGAGCTGCTGAAGAAGATCTGCTCAAACCATAAAGGTTTGGAAATAATCCGTAAATCGCCCGCCTTACTGAAGAGGCTTCGCGGATTGGTTGAAGAACTTACAAGAAGAGTGGACATAGAGAAAAGGTTACAGCTTGAATTCTTCCTTTAGTAATACAGACATCTTTGCTTTGGTTTAGATTTTACTAATCACATTACTGACTGTTTTAGGACTTCCCGAAACGTAGCTGCGAGAGAGAACACAAGTAGACGATTAAAAGAAGCAGCTGAGCTCTTGAAAATGGTGAATATTTGAACTCTGCTAGAGGTAACAATAACAACTACTACTAATTAGATAAGACTGTGTACGCAATTAGTTAACTGCGTCGAGAACCTTGTTAGAAACTGAATTACTGTTTGATATCAATGTGAATCTTCTTATTTGACATAACTATGAACCATTTCCGGATTGTCAAGCAGCCCTGGCAACAACTTGTACATGTTGTGTCAAATCAGATGGATCGATGAAGAACCCTATTCTGGTGGTTAATCGTGGAACTCTAACGGTCAAGTGTCCGTCTTTGTAAACAGCTAAGGTGGCTTCGATATTGATCATGCTAGGGAGCCTGATTTTGCTCATGAAGCTCCTTCCAGGTTTGGTTGAATCGTTGGTCCTCTCGGTTCGTATTATAAGATATCTTGAATCCTCCACTTCGACTCTTATCTCCTCCTTCTTCACACCTGAAGTATTGGATTGGATTAGAATCATTTTATGTTAAGTGTTTTTTAAGATTGGAAGAAAAAGAAAAGAGTACCTGAGAGATTAGCTGAATAGATATGGCAATCTGGAGTGTGCGACCAGTGAACATGGTACAGGTCGTTGTGCTGGAACTGCCATAGATGAGGAAACCGTAGAACTGGGAGCTCCATTGTTGTCAATCAGAAGATAGTCTTTGTAGATGGAATTTCTGCAGATTAATATAGTTGCAGAAGATGAACTGCCATGTCTATTTATAGATACCAAATTGAAAGAAGGGGTTGTCTTTTACAACTCCTAAACCATCTGGAGGAGAAACGGATAACGGAAGCCAAGCTACAAATACTGAGGAAACAACTGTGTTTAACTTTGCTGATCCTTTGCTGGATCCTTTGCTGATTTCATTTTGGAGTCTTCTACCGTGGCATTTATTGCCAATTGCCATGAACCAATCACAACAAACTACACCATCCGGATACACGAAAACTTTATTGTCAGAATTACTCAAACTTAGCATCTCTTTCGATACCGAAAACTGCCCATGTTCATCATTTTGACAAAAAGGAATCCAATCACCAATTATAGACACATTATCAGTAAGTCCACTCATGACGCAGTTCAGAACACGTTTCGGACCCAAAAATTTGATCAAGTCAGTCAGAAGTACCTGAAAAACAACACAATGAGCCATAAATTTTTTCACAACGATTACTGAGGAATTATGAAACAATAAACAAAATCAACACAAAAGACAGGTAAATAATTTATTCCCGTTTGGGTCCACAAACACTTACCAAGATGAAGAGTTCCTTTCTGACAGTAGATCATTCAAAATAACTGTGCATTACAAATCGACAAATATGCAATCATGGAAACCACTTTCTGCAACAAGATCTAATTATGGCGAAATAGAAAATAGATTTCTCCATTTCATGAAAAATACAAGGGTAGAACACGAAGACTAGACGAAAGATGTATTTATCATTCAAATAAGGAAAAGAAAATATGAATTTGACTGAAAAACCATAAACACGACATAAACTTACCTATTGAATGAAGAGCCAATGCTGAGGATGATCTCAACAAAGACCCACGAAACCAAGCTGGAACCTTTGATCAAACCACTCCTTCCAGAGCTCCAACTCTATCTAAAATTCAAGCAATGGTGGATTAAGAACAAAAAGAAAAATTGATTTTGGGTTTCACATAAAAAAGTTGAGAACGCTCTCTTCTTCTCTCTCTATGATTGCGTTCTTTGAGAAATTAAAAGGGAAATACTGCTACATCATTAAAATGTGTCTGGTTCAACATGTACTGCTAACTCCAATCTCGAACTTGGTAGAAACGAAGCTAATAGACAACACACAAAGTAAATGAGAGTATGGTTGAACTACGGAGATATCTCAGCAGTATCCAAAGAAACACAGAACATTTCCCAAAATTATTTTTGGATAGTTGACTTTTAAATTTCCCAAAATTCTTGATTCTGAAACACAGAACATACAGAAATTGGAGATTTTTCCTTCGATTATTCGAAACTATATCAAGAATTTGATTTAGAGGACATCATTGGTTGATAAAGAACAATTTTTACAGATTTAAAACCTCATCAAAGATGATAAAATTGAGACTCTCTGCAATTGCATCTTCATCAGCATATATCAACAAGAATCAATCTAACCAAATCATTCCGAATCAACCAACTCAATCCGCAACATATAACAACAATTCAACAATAACAATTCAGAAATAACAGCAATAACCGAACCCAGAATCGAATTCTGGGTTCAGAACGAACCCAAAACACGATTCTGGGTTCAGAACGAACCCAGAATCGAAATCTGGGTTCAGAACGAACCCAGAATCGAAATCTGGGTTCAGAACGAATCCAGAATCGTTCTGGGTTCGTTCGTCACGG
The DNA here is from genome assembly GCA_946814005.1 of Chamaenerion angustifolium. Classification (NCBI taxonomy): domain Eukaryota; kingdom Viridiplantae; phylum Streptophyta; class Magnoliopsida; order Myrtales; family Onagraceae; genus Chamaenerion; species Chamaenerion angustifolium. Next base: position 4,364,476 of record OX328277.1, on the reverse strand, counting down.
GAGACTTCATGAAGATGAAGAAGAATCGAAGCGTACCTGAAGACGAAGGCTCGAAGGAGAATCGAAGGTCCTGGAGCTTCATGAAGACGAGGAGGAGCAGAGGGAAGGCTTCGGTCCAACACGAACACAAGGAGGCCAGTTCTACAAAAAGGCGAGGGCACGCTCGGGATTTCTACAAAAAGGCGAGGGCAATTCGGTCATTTGGCAGCTGATTCCGGATTCCGACCCGAGTGGGCTTAGGAAATCCGAGGTTTTTACCCGGATTCCCTAAGCCCGGACCGCACGGAATCCACAAGCAAGGAATGACCAATTCCATCAAACGAACATGGGCTTACGGAATCCGTAAGCCCAAATCCGTGGTCATTCCTGCAAACGAACGGGCCATTATACTTTGTCTTCCTTTATTTGTTCTCGCAGGAAAGCTGCCAGCTACGGTGACGGCTCGGCCCTCCGGCAACAGCATGCAGGTCAGCTCTGTTTCGTGTGGTAAAAACAGACCCATTGGCAATCCGGTCGACCTCGACTTCAACCACCAAGTGCAGAATGATACTTGGTACGTGGGCAAGATCATGTCACAGAAACCGATCAAACCAAACATGATCAATGGGGTTCTCCGTTCGGCTTGGTCGAGATATGACAAATTCACAATATCAGAAGTGGAACCGGGCATCACGTTGTCCGATTTTGAACAACAAGAGGATGCGGACCAGATACTAAATCGATCACCATAGGCAGTGAACGGGCACATCCTAAGCATAAAGAGGTGGGATCTGAGTGTGGGATTGAACGATGTGGATTTCTAGAAGGTAAACTTTTGGATTCAAATACATGATCTAGGGTTGGAGAAATTTAGTGATGCCAATGCCTGGAAAATAGGAAATATGATAGGAAAGTGTCTAGATATTGAGAAGCATGTTGGGAAGATAAGTAGGAGCTACATGAGAATGCAGGTGGAAGTAAACGGGGAGAATCCGTTAATGGCTGGATTTTGCTGGAGGAACTCCCAGGGGCGGATAGATGGGCATCAATAAAATATGAGTGTCTGATTACTGTTATGGTTGTGATATGTTGGGTCACACGGCCCAAGTATGCAAGGAAGAGGTTCAAATGACAGAATTTGACCAAAGCATACCAATGTATGGTCTGTGGCTAGTTGGGGCTCGGCCAAAACCAACCGCACCAAGGCAACATGTAGGAGGGGATGGAGGTCACGACTCAAACCAACAACAGGGCGGGAGAAGATCATGGCTCGACATTATGGCCGAGGTCAGGGGAGGAAAGCGGATCCGAGCAGAAACCAAGTAGAACCCGAGGGAACAAATGAACATGGTGTGAAAGGGGGAGAGACCCCCACAAACTCGGTTCCCATGGAAACCGACCAAACCCGAGACAAAGGAGACAAAACCACACACACAATGCAACCAGAGACCCAAGACCCCCTACGAACCACCTAACACCAAAGCCATAATGGTCCACCAAACCCCACATATGGGGGGCCTAGGCTTCCGAGGACTACAAAGTTTCAACACGGCCCTACTCACGAAGATGGTGGGGCGACTTGTAACTGAATCGAATACCCTTATTTCACAGGTTTTGAAGGGGCTATATTTCGCGAGGTGCTCATTCCTAGAGGTGAAAAAAGGGGGACGAGCGTCGTGGGGATGGAATAGCATGCTCCATGGCCGAGATATGATGAGACAAGAGGGAGTGTGGATGATAGGCACATGGGAAAATGTCTGTGTATTTGAGGACCCATGGATATACACAAAGGTGAGCAATAGGGTAAATGTCGAACATGGAATAGAGAATGGAGGCGAGCTTAGGGTGAAAGCTCTAATAAAGCCGAACGGGATGTGGGATGAGGGCTTGGTAAGAAGCATTGTCAACCATGAAGACGTTGAACACATCCTCAATATCCCATTACCGCATGAGGGGGGCTTGGACCGATACATATGGCCCCATACAAGGTACGGAACACCAATGGTCCGATCAGTTTACCACAAGGTTCGGGAGCTAGCCGATCAAACACCTCGACTGAACCCTTCAAGCCAAGATACGTTTTGGAAGGGTCTTTGGGCAACCAAGACGTTACCCAAGGTGAAGAATTTTGTATGGTGTCTTGCAACCAATGCCTTAGCCGTCAAAGCGAACATGGCGAGAAGGGGTATGAATGTAAGCCCGGGATGTCCAATTTGTGGAGGAATAGAAACAAGGGAGCACATTATCCTTAAATGTAGGTGGACAAAACGGGTGTGGAGCGGTGTTCTAGGGCTACGGAACGACCGAACCAACAACCATAACATGGCTCAATGGATCGAAGAGAGACGAACCGAACCACGGGGGCAAGGAACATGCAGTGATAGGAGGTGGATCCTAACTTTGCTCACGTGTTGGCACATTTGGAAGACAAGATGCAAAGCGACTTTTGAAACCAAGCAACCAAACCCACGAGGTGTCATCGAGGAGATAAAGCTAGCATACATGGAACACCAAGAGAGCCACCGAACCAACGTCAATAGGCCAATGGACCGAGCACAAGCCGAGGACCGACCGAACCAACAATGGCAGCCACCGAGCGAAACCACGATCAAGGTAAATTGTGATGCATCATGGTGTAAGCAATCACGAAGAGGAGGAAGGTAAAGTGGTTGGCGGCCTAAACCGGAGATACCATAGTGATGACATAGAAACAATGGAGGCTATAGCTATTCAAGAGGGGATAAAACTTGCACTTGAATCAGGATGACCAAGGATAGTCATAGAGACAGATTCGCAAGATGTATACCAACAAATAGTGGAAGGGCCGAAACACTGGAGGGTGGCAACCATCATAACGAACATATGAGCACTAGCAATGCGAGTCGAGCAAGTGGTTTGGCGATTGATTCCAAGGACAACGAATGAATGCGCGGATTGGATAGTCAAACAAGCGAGATTGGAAGTGAGTCTAAACGATTGAGTCGAAAGACCACCACTTCCTTTTGTATGTTTAATAGCAAATGATTGTATGTACGAACAACCGTGATCGCGTTAATTTGACAAAAAAAAGGATGATAGATTAGATTATTTAAGATCGATTACTCTTAAGAATAGATATAGATAATTTATTCTAACTAAGGATCTATCTATACCTTCTCTCTATATATTAATTTGGCTAGGATGTATATAATGTTGACAAGTAAGCCAAATGAAATTTTCTATCAAAATCTATTGGTCCACCTACATTGTATGTTACAATTCTATCGGAACCTACCCATTTAATTTTGGAACCGGAACCTACCCGGAACCTGTTTGTATAAACGGTTCTGAGTACCCTGTTAGGAACCTATTTCTTTTTTTTCAAAAAAATTTGGTTCTGGTTCGATTCCGATTGGGTTCTGGTTTGGTTATGAGTTAAATGATACATTACATTTAAGAGACAAGCAACACATTCTGGTTCGGTTCTGGAAGGCACATAATTCAACACATTTAACAAGAAATTGGTTAAATGACAGACAAACAAGTCATGTCATGTTCTGGTTTGCCGTACTAAGAATGGAGAAGTTAGAGTCTGCCATTCTAATTATTTAGTTTTTTAATATATATATATAGAGAGAGAGAGAACCGATTCCGATTCCGGTTAGTTTAGGGTACCCAAATAAGAGAATCAGAACCGAATAAATAGGTTCATTGATTTTTTTTCCTGAAAACTACCCTATTTTTAAAACTACTACCCGGAACCTACCCAAAGTGTCGGTTCCGGATAGGTTCCGGGCCCAAATGGGTAGTTTGCTCACCCCTATAATTACGAAAAGAATATAATTAAAGAAAATTACGATGCACATTTTCGTCCTTACTATAAAAAATTTGAACAATTAATTGATAAACCTAACAAAATATTTTGCCGACTCCATTCGAGTATATATATTGATAATTCTTTTGAAATCTCATTTCTTAACCAAAACATTTGTTGGTGACTACATATAATATTTTTGTTACTATAAATTTTGTTACTATGCGTGAGAAAGTTACATATAATTATTTGTTACTAAGAATATGATCAAATGAATATATATCGATATTTGATAAAGTTGACCTTGCGCATTGTTTATAGTCACTTATAGTCATACTATGAGTATTTTCACTCATATACCATGTAATACTATCTCATTTCATATCAACTATCATTTAATGCCCGACCTCGAACTTTCTATGAGTATTCATACCGACTATTACAACGACTATTACAAATCTACCATGATAACATCAAGTATCGCTTAATGCTAGATCTATAACTTTATGTGAGTAATTTTCACTCACATACCATGTCATACTATCTCATCTCATACAAACTATCACTAATGGCCGACCTCGAACTGTCTATGAGTATTCATACCAACCTCAAACTTTCTATGAGTATTTTCACTCCAACAACATCCCTAGGATTCAGTCATTATACGCTCATACCATTTGAGATTTAAGACGTACACTCATAAGTCAGAACTCGTCAATGAATGTATTCAATATACTTTTAAGGTATCTTAACAAGCTCGCTACCAAGTCTATAAAACGACGACTATTACACATCTATCATTACAACATCAAGAAATTCTCACTAATTTTCACAAAAAAAAATAATTTTTGATATTTGATCAATTTTTTCCTTATTTTGTTACTTTGATATTTTCAGAGTTAATAAATTATGGGTAAGTTAAGTATTATTTATATTTTAATTTCAGATATATTTATCAAATGTTTAATTCTCATACCAACACCACAAGCACGCCAAATATTTATCATAATTGTTTCAAAGAATTTGAGTAGAAAAATATATGTTGATATTTGGACAAAATTGACTTCACACCTTGCTTATAGTATTTTACACCTGACATCCCCAGACCCCATATTTGAAAATCTGGTCACCCTGACAATTTCGCCATTTCTTTGAGTATTTTACTTCTCACATCCGACCAACATTTCTTTAAGTATTATACTCCTGACATCCTACTTTTCTTTGAGTATTATTCTCCCGACATCCGACCTTTCTTTGAGTATTATTCTCCTGACATCCCCAGGATTTGAACTTGGCGTTGTTACTATCTATGATTTAAGACGCATACCTTAATCAACTGTTTCATAAGTCCGAACATGTCAGTGAAAACATTCAATATACTCTTAAGATATCTTAACAATCTCACTACCATGTTTATGAAACGACGACTATCAAAAATCTATTATGGCAACATCAAGAAATTACCAGTAAAATTTGCAACCAAAAAATAAAATTGGATATTTGATTAAGTTTTTCCTTATTTCCTTATTTTGATATTTTTAGAGTTATTGTTTACTTTAATATTTTCATAGTTCATAAAGTAGGATTGAGAGTTAATTAAGTATATTCATATTTTAATTTCAGGTATATTTGGAATGTAGGGTTAAGTAAAGAAATACTCATAAAATCTAAATTTAACCAATCCTAAAGATAATAAATAATAAATCCTGAAAAATAATATTGATTTTTATTTTTCAGTAATTCGTAAAATAATATTTCAACACATCACCGGGGTTATTTTAATTTTGTAGTAAATTTTTTTTTTTCCGACATGTAATTCCTAAATTTTTGATGATATTAGTTTGGAGTAATAATATATTAACAACTTTTGACAGCTAGAATCATATGTGCATTATTATTAATAATACTAAAAAAATCTTTATGTTTTTTTTAACATTTTAATAATCTCATTATTTTAAAATACTATATAATACATAATTATCATTATAAAAAGTGTATACATTAATCAAATATCTCATTTGAATTTGGTTTTAATTTTTCAAATTTGATTAATTTTTTTGTATTTATTGCTTCACGCAATAGATTATTTGTATTTAACATATAAATATACATCAATTTTGATCGATTTTAATTCTATTTTAATTATTTAAATTTATAGGTGAAATGTATTTTTATAATGACAGTGCTCACAATTTAAAAGATCTTTAACTTCTTGGAAAGAAAAGAGAATGCTTTGAAGATAAAAAAACTATATAATTGTAGAAATATTAAAAAGTCACAATTACCAAAACAAATGACGACTTGAGATTTGAGAACATAATATACAATTATCATTATTATGTAAAATTGTAAAGTTATATAAAATAACAGATATAATAATAAAATTAAATTAATTAAAAAATCAGATAAATAATAAATGAGATTTCTTCGCCCACTCTAATTTAAATTTCAAACTTGATTATATTGTACATATTAATTATTTATTGCTTTAAATAATAGATAATACATATTTGACATAGTAATTCAATCTAAATTATCTTAGTTGTAGATGAAATAATAACTTTTATAAATGATCTAAGTTTTAAGATTCACTGTTATCTTAATGTCGATAAAGTGAAAATATAATTTCATTTGTTAGAGAGATATAAAAAAAAATGGTGCATGAGAAAGGATGGAGGGATAGTGATAGAGAAATATATAATTATCATCTTGTAAAATTTGTGATGTTACATACATGTGAAGTTGTCTAATATGTATGTCTATATTATTAAGGCAGAAGTGTTTTTTGTAATCGTTGTCTATATAATAGTGATTATATATTATGTTATGAAGTTGTCATGTTTTTTGTAATTGTGATTTTTTATTTTTCTTACCATTGTATAGAAAAGTTTTATAAAAAAACTCTCTCTTCTCTCCAAGTAGTCATCGATTTTTTGGATTTTGATCACCATTGTTATAAAGATACATTTCATCTATCATCAATTTAAAGAATTTAAACATAATTAAAAATTCATTAAAATTAACGTATATTTATATATTGAATATACATAATATTTATTGTGTGATGTGATAAATAGAAACAAAATAATTAAATTTGAAAAATTAATATCAAAGTCAAAGAAAATATTTGATCATTAATGTATACATTTTTTATAATGATAATTATATATTATGTTGTCAACGTAAGTCATCTACAAGTTAAGTGGTTGATATGTAATAAAGTATTTTAAAATAATTAGATTATTAAAATGTTTTTATACAAAAAAAAAGTTATAGAATATTTTTTAATTAATATTAATGCATATATGATTCCAGCACATTGACAAAGTTATTTTAATTAAATAGTAAAATATATTTGTTAGTTATTTAGTAATTTTGCCAAAAGTTGTTAATGTTATTACTACAAACTAATATCATCCAAAATTTAAGTATTAAATGTTGGGGGAAAAGTAACAAAATATTTTACAACCAAATTAAAAAATAACCACGATGATGTGTTGGATTAATCTTCTACGTATTAATGATGTATAAAAATCAATATTAATTTTTTGGATTTATTATTTAAAAGAATATAATGACTTTTTACGGTTGATCAAATTTAGAGTCTATGAGTATTTTTTTACTTAACCCAAACACTTAATGGTTAATAAATCCCTATAATACACATTACAAACAATTAATAAATTTTATATATTCCAAATATATCTAAAATTAAAATATAAATACACTTAACATATTCCCTAATTTATGAACTCTGAAAATATTACAGTAAACAATTACTCAAAAAATATCAAAGTAAAAAATAAGGAACAAGGTAATCAAATATCTAATTTCATTTTCTTTGTGCAAATTTTACTGGAAATTTCTTGATATTGTCACGATAAATTTGTAATAGTCGTCGTTTCATAGACATGTTAGTGAAATTGTTAAGATATCTAAAGAGTATATTGAATGTCTCCACTAACAAGTTTAGACTTATTAGATAGTTGGTTAATGCTTACGTCTTAAACCTAAGATAGTAATAGCGCTTAAGTTCAAATCCTTGTAATGTTTTTAGTTTGTATGAGATAGTATGTGAGCCCATGTTCAAATCCCTATGGTGGTAGATTGAGGTCGGTATTGGCTAAGACGACGGTTAAGATTGAGGTCGGTATTAAATTGACCAGTTTCAAATCATGGGACGTTGAAAAAAAATAGTTGGCTAAAGGTAGGCAATACTAAAATGTCTCAAGTAAAAAAATGTCAGAATTAGAGCGGGTAGATTGAGGTCTATATTGGAAAAACAAATAGTTGGCTAAGGTGGGCAAGACACAAAAGGTTCAAGTCGGAAAATGTCAGTATCAGAGCGAGTATATTAAGGTCGGTATTGGCTAATGCTATAGTCAAAGATTGAGATCGGTATTCGTTGGAAAAGATTGATATTAAAGTGCGCATGATCAAATTCTGGAGACGTCGGTAAACAATTAGTTGGCTACGACGGAGATTGCGCGGCCGTATTAGGGAGCGTTGCAGATGCACAAATAATTATTTATAATGACAAAAGAGTGATATGTTTGGATTTTATGCGTAATCGCTTTTATGCAGAAGTCTTGGTGGACTATTTAAACGAGCTAAACCATTTTCAAATATCTTGTAAACTATTTTTGGTACGACTTAATATTATGATGACTATAAACAAAACCAATGTCAAACTTTGTCAAACGTCGATATATATTTTTTGACCATGTTTTTAATCACGGTGAGTTATATAGTATATTATCACGTGACACCACGCAGTCAACAACAAAAAATTTGGTTAAGAAATGAGACTTCGAAGGAAGTACATGTATACATACTCGAAATGTAGTCTACATAAAATGATTAATTTAAATTGTTTTTTTCGTTGACTATTAATGTTATTATGTATCACTATATATAAGTACATTGTCTATCAAGATACTATTTACACTCATTGAATAGTTATAGAAAAACATGAATCAACACATATATATATATATATATATATATATATATATATATATATATCATTTAAAATAATAAATAAAGGGTTGTACCTTCATATCATCTATATCCATATATTAATTTGGCTAAATCACATACAATTATAACAAATAAACTTTTTGTTGTATTTTGTCACTCCTAATGTTAAATTAACCTATTCTAATTGGTCAATGTCTATCATAAATTTATCATTCTTAGGTGGTATGCCATGTAAATCACTTTAAAATCCTTTAAAGTCTCTCATTCATTATCAAGATAAATTACAAAACTCATATAATTTCTCTTTATTTTACATTAGTAATTATGATTTTTCATTAAATATATTTTATAAAGTGAAATGTATATAATAATTAAATATCTAATATTATATTTTATGAATATCAAGTGTGCATATATTAAAATTTACTTTTACAAATTAAAATATGGATTAATTAAGGATCATTTAATATACCACATAATACTCTTGTTAAAATAAGACATAAGTCATCTATAAACATCACCTACTTGACTACTTCATTACAATAATATCACAATAAATTTTAACATTGTCAAAAAATGTAAGTATTATATATGAGTTAAATACCAAGGAGCTACACGAATTTTGGATGTTTTGCAACGAGCTACCCGAAATTTAAAAAATCAAATTGGGCTACCTCAACTTTGGAGAATGTGCAACGAGCTACCTCCGTCCAAATTATCGTCAAATTTTGACAGAAATTCGTCGGAAATCCTTCGAAAGTTCGTCGGAAATTCATCAAAAATTGGATGGAGGTAGCTCATTGCACCTTCGCCCAAGTTGAGGTAGCCTGTTTTGATTTTTTAAAGTTCGGGTAGCTCGTTGCAAAACGTCCAAAGTTCAGGTAGTTCTTTGGTATTTAACCCATTATATATTGATAAAATAAATATAATTTACAGTTAACAAATAGATAAAATATAATATGTCTACTAAAACATTAGAGATTGTTACTATTGCTAGAAGTAATAAACCATAAAAATTAAGTCAAGAGTATTATATGAATATTAACATATATTTTACAGTTTATGAAATATATTTTTGTTAATATTAGATTTCGAATGAATTACAGATATACATACTCGAAATGTAGTATACATAACTGTTGTGTTACCTAAATCAATTAACTCTTTAATTAATAAGGAGATAGTTGTATATCTTAATTTTTTGTAATTGTATTTCTTAGTTTAAATTGATTTTTAATGTTATTTTGTATTATTATATATAATTATATTGTCATTTAAGGGATTAATTACACTCACTGAATAGTTATAGAAAAACTAGAATCAATACATATATATGTCATTTATAATAGTAAATAAAGGGTTGTACATTAATAGCATGTTGATATATGTCTTATACATACACAATTGAAAAAATATTTTAATTGAAAGTTTGTTAATTCATTAAAGTGTATTTCTCTAATGATTATACTAGACGTAATCTAATGTATTTAATGTATAAGGTCATATGTTTGAGTCTTCATACATATAGTTTTTTGTATAAATTTTTAGAAGATATTTGAATGACCAAAATAGTGATGATAACATAAATTAATTGGATTATTAAGGGGTATTTATGTAAATTTACAGATAACGGTTACAAAAATCATCTTTTCCTTAATAATATAGATATATATACTCATAAGTCATATACCTCTTTTTTTTTATATATAATTATGGATTAAAATAACCGCAATTGGTGACAATTAATCACCCAAGTTCAAAATACACAACCAAAACTAGCTAACTTTAACAATTCGCGAAACAGAAAAGTCTACCGCGTCTTTCCGGAGCGCGATCAAGGTTTAGCTAACTATAAGTCATATACCTCTCTATTCACAAAGAGTGCTTGCTTGGTTACCACGTTATGCTAACTCTATTCACTAGTATACATCAAAGGCCGGAGAAATATGTCCCGCCTGTTCTAATTCTTATATATATATAAAGGGGTTACTTATATAATATATAGGATTTTTTTTTCAAAGAGTAACTATAAATAATATTTTTTTCTCAAAAAGTAAATACAATAAAAAATTGAATATAGCTGCCTACGATAACTCCTCATGTTGAGGGGCAACTTGCCCATTTTTTTCGTTGTCTTTATTTTTTTAAAAATATTACATTAGATAACAAATAAAATATTACAAGTTTAGTGTTGCGAGTAGATCTTTTCTTGACAAAAAAAAAGAGTAGATATTTTCTTACTAAAACATACCCTATTTGAAAACTAAATATCAATATTTTGAAAATCAATCACCAAACTATACATACTTATACTTGCGATTTGCAAATGACATTCACGAGTAGAATTTAAATAAATCGTACCCTTTCGAATTTAAATTTTGATTGTTTTATCACTACAAAAGTTCAATCTAATATAGTTTGCGACACTAAACTCGTAATTGAATTTATTATCTACTATAATTATTTTAGTAAGTAAATAATTATTTTTTTACTCCTACCATAACTCCTTTTCCAACCTTAGGTTATATAACAATGTTATGTTATGAGTAAAAGTTTAATTATTTACTAACTCAAAATTTAAATTTAAAAATTTAATCCAAAATATTGGATTATCAACTATAACCCGAATTATAATTAATTTAAAATTAAAAGTCAATATTAAGATGTTGTATCCTCTTATAATACTGTGGCCAAAAAAAATAAATCCTCTTATAATACTAACCAATTAAGAATCATCGAAAAGCAAGCTGTTCAACTCAAAGAATGGCGGTGGAAATTAGACATGGCAGGCCCTCCATGACATGATGCGCCTTTCTTCTTTATTGACTTTTATTGTTGTGGAATCCTCCACGGTCAACCATCCTTCACTGGACACTTATTTTTTATTTTATTTTCAATTATTATTGCTGGGAGTTTTTTTTTTTTTTTTTTTTTTAAATATCAGTGTTATCATACCCGGATCGGCGGTCCGACCGGGAACCGGATCCCTGTCCGGTTTGATTCAATAAAAAATTGAATTGCATAGCAACAGTGTTTAAACCAGTGTGAACCATCCAATTTTTTTTTTAAATCGACCGATTTTCGGTTCATTTTTTGGGATGATTTGTGGTAAAGACCAATTAATTTTTTCGGTTTAAACCGATTGATTTTCAGTTATTAGGTTTCCAGTTGATTAGACCAATCACCGGTTTTTTAAACAACCGACTTGTTTGAACTTAGGTTAAATTTGTGTGTTATATTGTGTTTGAGAGTAATGTGTATGTTTGAGACTATGTAGTTTGTGTGTGTTTGGGACTATGTAGTTTGAGGTAATTATGTATGTGTTTGAGACTGTAGTTTGTAACTTTGTATTTTCAGTTTTTTTTTAACTTATGAACAGTGAACCACACATTGAACCGGGTTCAGCCGGGTTGGACCAACCGAACCGGGAATCGACCTCCTCGCCGGTTCGAGGATCAGTCCGGTTCTGATAACACTGGAAAATATACCTAAAAATAAAAGTAAATATCGAAATATCCTCAATATTTTTTTTAATAAAATATCAAAGTATACTTACTTGTGAATACCCAATTGCGGGTGAATATAAAAAGGATCACCCGTGAATGTCATTCACAGATGTCAATCCTACCCGCGAATCTTATTTGTGAGTATAGAATTTTCACCCACAAATGTCAGTCGCGAATGATATTCGCGGGTGAAAAATAATTATTTTTCTCTCTTCTAAGTGAGGACAAAATAAAACAAAATGTCAGGACAACTTTCACGTGAAAGTAAATATCGAAATATCCTCAATATTTTTTTTAATAAAATATCAAAGTATGCTTACTTGTGAATACCCAATTGCGGGTGAATATAAAAAGGATCACCCGTGAATGTCATTCACAGATGTCAATCCTACCCGCGAATCTTATTTGTGAGTATAGAATTTTCACCCACAAATGTCAGTCGCGAATGATATTCGCGGGTGAAAAATTATTATTTTTCTCTCTTCTAAGTGAGGACAAAACAAAACAAAATGTCAGGACAACTTTTACGTGAAAATGTCAGCAAGTGAAAATATCAATACTTGGCCAATATATATATATATATATATTAACCCAACTATTTCTAGTTTTTTTCCATCTCTCTGAACGCTTTCCCTCTCTTTTCCTTTTTCACGTGAAAAAATAAGTATAACTTTCACGGAACTCACCCGCGAATGACATTTGCAGGTGAAACGTTTTAGATCACCCGCGAACATTATTATTGGATATGCTTTTTCAGTATATCCATCTGCGAATATTATTCACGGTAGGTATACTTTGATATTTTTTTTAAAAAAAATTAAGGATATTTCTGTATTTACTTTTATTTTGAGAAAAAAATTATGTTTCGGTTGATTCTCCGCTATATATTCCAAATTTTTAAATTCCATCAACCAACTCGACTTAGTAATTTTACTATATATATATATTAGATTTTTCTAAATTGTTTTTACTTTTTATATGTCAAGTCACTATTTCGGTAATTAAATTTAACGATAAATACAGTAATTTAAGCTAAATAATAATATTTTAAAACATAAATTATTATAAAACTATATAGAAGGCCAAATATAATATAATATTACTATTAGAATCAAGTCATAGTGTCAATTAATTAATCATAAAAATATTTGATTTTTTTAATAACAACCTCAGTGTGTGATATCATGTGTGATGTTTCCAAATATTTCTCCATTATAATATGAACGAATAGTAATGGAAGCCCCACCTCATGGGCGCTGCCTTCATTGCCATATGATGACTCCTCCCTCTTCAACATCCAGACCAGACACCCAACACACACCCTATAATATATATATATCCCACCCCATCAACTCAACTTGTAGACATTTTCTCTCTCAAATTCAATACAAAGCATTGCCCAGAAACAAACCCTAGCTAGAGTAATGTCTTCCTTCAAACATCAAACCAGCAGTAACTACGTCTACTCGAAGATCGACAAGGAGGATCCTGAGGAGACCATCCACAGGAAGGCACAGTTCTTGATCTACAAAGCCATGGAGGAGGCACGAATCGTGGGTTCTCATCCGAAGAGGACAACGATGTCGTTTTTGAGAATGAGGTTCTGTAAAGTGAAGGTGAAGATTGGGAGTAGGTTCAAGAGTTTGAGAAGGAGGGTGTTTTCGACGGTGATTGTCACCACCAAGGCGGCTACGTATATGCAGATCATCAAGCAGTTGAAGAGTTGTAAAAGGTTGTTCGGTGCTGGGGGAGGAGAGAAGACCAATGTTGGTGTTGCTGGTCTGCCTGCTTTCCTCATCTGATCGATGATCAACTTTGGGTTCCTAGGATGCATGTATTTCCAACATTTTTGCATAACTACGTAAATCATAAACAATTTTCATTGTATTGGAATGGTATGTTGTCTCCGTCAATTATGGAGATGTTTTATTTATGTTACAAAAATATTTCCAAAAAAAGATACGTTGGTATACATACGGTGTTGTCTTGACATTATGCATTATTCTTTGAAACAAGTTGTAGGAATATATTAAATTAAATTTAAGATCGGACACGTAAAATTTCAAGTCTCCCCACGGTGGTATCTCCCGATTAATTTGAACTCCGTTACGTGAAGAACCCTAAATAGGGATGAAGAAGGCTCGAATACAGAGAGAAAAAATAAATGAAAAAGCACAACAGAAACTGTCAAGGAATACTTGAGAAGAAGACAAAGAGATGTGATAATTTTGCAAATCACTTGAGTTTGGGCTATCCCAAAGTCCCATCATCATGGTAATAAATGTCGCAGAATAGAAAAGAGTGCAATAATTACACCGGTTCAGTGAAATGGTTTGAATCACTTAAATCGAACCAAACCAAGACACTACCACTTAACCTATTACACCCTTAACTTTACATAACAAATAAATAGACCCTAAACAATAACTGGTTAGCTAGTATTTTTCAGACTCCTCATCAAGCTAACACTTCCAAATATGTCTTTAACTCCCAGCTTCTTCAGCAAATGAAAATGTTGTTGTCCACCCAACACCTTTGTAAAAATGTCAGCCTCTTGATCAGTTGACCGAATATACTCCAACTTAACAATGCTTGCGGAAATTTTTTCCTATGACAATCTATCTCTATATGTTTGGTACGCTCATGAAATATAGGGTGAGTCGAAATCTGAATAGCAGCTTTATTATCACAATAAACTAATACACGACCAGAATGTAAAACATCAAGTTCAGAAAGCAAAACTTTTAACCATATTACCTCTGAAACGGTAACACCTATGCTTTTGTACTCAACTTTAGCTGAGGATCTTGAAATTGTATTCGTCTTCTTAACTTTCCAAGGTATTAAAGAATCACCAAGTTTAATACAAAAACCAGTAACATATTTTCTAGTTTCACGACAAGTAGCCCAATCAGAATCACAAAAGTAGACATATTAAGAGAACTGGAAGCAAACAAAAATATTCCCAAATCACACTGATTTTTCACATATCAAATAATCCTAAAAGTAGCATCTATGTGCGACTGCTTTTGGGATTGCATATACTGACTTAGTTTTTGAACATCAAACGCAATATCAGAACGGGTTATAGTCAGGTAAAGCCACTTTCCTATCACTTTCCTATAAAATGTTGCATCATATAGAATTTTATCACTAGATTCCCTATTAAAGGCTTCATCATATGCAACTGAGGTAAGGAACGAGGTTAATTCCATAGGGGTTTTACAAGGTTTTGCACCAAACAAGCCAACCTTTGAAATTAATTCCAAAGCATACTTTCGTTGATTAAGCACTATACCATCAGCCGACCTAGCTATTTCGAGACCAAGAAAATATCTTACTTCTGCTAGGTCTTTCATTTTGAATTGTTTCTCAAGGACATATTTTAACTCAGATATCAGAACACGACTATTACCCGAAATTAGCAAATCATCCTTTATGTTTAACAAACAAGGAATAGTCATACTTAAAGTGCTCATACCCATGACTAACCAAGGCTTCAATCAATTTCAAATTCCACTGCTTAGGAGGTTGTTTTAGTCCATACAAGGACTTCTGCAACCTACATACCAGGTTATTACCAGACTCCCCCTGTTTATAAAAACCTTGAGGAAGTTCCATATAAATTTCTTCATCCAAATCACCTTGAAGAAAAACATTAAAAACATCCATTTGATATAAAGACCAATTTTTCACAGCAGCAAAAGCCAAAACAGATCTAACAGTCACCATTTTTGCAACATGAGAAAATGTATCACTAAAATATATACCCTCTTTTTGACTATATCATTTTGCAACCAATCTAGCTTTATACCTTTCAATCGAGCCATCATCTTTATATTTAACTTTATATACCAATTTACATTCAACCACATTCTTACCAACATGCAAATACACAACATACAAAGTGTTGTCACTTTCAAGAGAAATAATGTCGTCTTTAATAGCTTCCAACCACTTACTATCCTTTTCAGCAACATTAAATAGAACAGGTTTTGTTACTTTCGAAACAGAACGAGCAAACTGCCTATAATCATCAGAAATCCTATCATATGAAATAAAGTTACTGATAGGATAAGTAGTGGATGTATCATTTATCAGATTCAGAACATAGTCCTACTGCCATGATGGAGCTCTGCTCACCCTAGTGGACCTCCTTGTTTCAGAGACAGTCTCATCAGTACCGAGATTCTCACTAGAGGGTAAAACTTCAACCTCATGAGAGACAGAATTGTCATCAAGATCATCTCTAATTTCAACCAAATTATCAGGAATATCAACATCATTCGGAGCAACATAATCAAACAGAGGATCAACACCCAAATTACGATCAGAAAAAATAGACATATATACACTTTACACTACTTTGAGTTTTCTTAAACGGAAAAACATCTTCCTTAAACTGAACATCCCTACTAACAAAAAAGGACTGAGTATTTATATTAAAAAACTTATAAGCCTTTTGGGTTGGAGAGTACCCCATATGAATAGAAGGAACAAATCTAGAACTTAATTTATCTAGATTATTACGAACATTGGCAAAACACAAACAACCATACACACAAGTGTTTAAAACCAACCTTTTTCCCATACTATTTCTCAAAAGGTGAACACCATTCAAAACAGAAGAAGGCAAAAGATTCACAAGATAACATGTTGTAAGAATACGTTCACCCCCAAACCTAACAGGAACACCACTTTCAAATTTCAAAGCACGAGCAATTTCAAGTAAATGTCTATGTTTTCGTTCAACAACCCCATTTTGTTGTGTGTGTGGGGGGGGGGGGGTATCCCTTTTTCCTTAAACATATTAAAACAACTTTCATTCAAGAATTCCCTTCCATTATCAGATCTGATTCTTTTAACAGAACATTCAAACTGATTTTCAACCAATTTAAGAAAATGCATAACTATAACAATAACATTAGATTTCAAAGATAACAAGTAAGTCCAAGTATGTTAGGTATTGTAGTCTGATTGATATGTAATGGTCGGTTATGTATTAATGTACGCTTCTCGCTGTTGATGTTGGGAAACTGAGGTTGTGCAAAACCTCAGTTGGTCTTCTGTAGTTATGTTACTACAGATGGTGCGGTGAAGGTATTAATGATGATGTTATAAAATATGTGTGTTGTTTTGGTGACGGAATCAGTCTCCAAGTGGGAGAATTGTTAGGTATTGTAGTATGATTGATATGTAATGGTCGGTTATGTATGGGCAGCGCCCCGAACCAAATAGGCTATACTGTACTATACTGTATTTCTCCTGTATACGTATTTTGTAACAGTAACCGTCATCAATAATATCATGATAAACCGTGTGGAGGTTGCTCACTTGAGTGTTACCACAAGAAATCAGTTTTGGCTTCTCTTCTTTTCCTCTCTAAAAATCCTAAGTGTTCTTCCTCAATCCTAGGTGTGTTCTTCATTATTGATTGTTGTTTGATCCTAACAATTGGTATCAGAGCTAAGGAGATTCAACACGATCATTGAAGATGGAGAGTTCGAAGTTTGGAATCGAGAAGTTTGATGGATCCGATTTCGGTTTCTGGAAGATGCAGATTGAAGATTGTCTCTACCAGAAAGATCTTCACGAACCCTTGATCGGGGTGAAGCCGGATTCCATGACAGAGGATCAGTGGAAGCTGAAAGATCGTCAGGCCCTAGGTATGATCCGATTGACTTTGTCGAAGAACGTGGCGTTCAATATCGTCAAGGAGCATGCTACGTCCGGTCTGTTGAAGGCGTTGTCAAATATGTATGAAAAGCCATCGGCTATGAACAAGGTATATTTAATGCGTAGATTGTTCAATTTACAGATGTCTGAAAGTGGATCTGTTGCTGATCATATCAACGAGTTTAATATGATTGTGAGTCAATTGAGTTCTGTGGAGATTCACTTCGAAGATGAAATTAAAGCCTTGATTTTGATGTCATCTCTGCCCGAGTCTTGGGATACTATTGTTGCTGCAATTAGTAGTTCCCGTGGTTCTGAGAAACTGAAATTCGATGAAATCCGAGATGTTGTTCTCAGTGAAAGTATTCGCAAACGCGAAGTAGGAGATTCATCGGGTAGTGCTCTCAGTGTGGACAGAAGGGGGATAAGCAATTCGAAGGGCCAAAATCAACATGGTCGATCAAAATCAAAGATTAGAGGAAAATCTCCGAACAAAGCCAACGTGGTTTGTTGGAATTGTGGAGAGAAAGGCCACTATCGAACAACCTGTAAGAAACCCAAGAAGAAGCAGAATCAGAATTCAGGAAATGATACTGATTCTGTAAATTCAGCAGAAGACATTGGGGATGCTCTAATCCTTAGTGTGGACAGCCCGGTTAAATCCTGGATTTTGGATTCTGGTGCGTCTTTTCATTCGTCTCCAAGCAAGGAGTTGTTTCAAAATTTCAAGTCTGGAAATTTTGGAAAGGTATATCTTGCTGACAACAAGATATTGGAGATTGAAGGAAAGGGGGATGTCTACATAAAGACCCCATCGGGAAACCAGTGGACATTGGAGGATGTCAGATATATTCCTGGACTCAAGAAGAATCTGATCTCTGTTGGTCAGTTGGATAGCACAGGCTACGCAGCAGAGTTTGGTAAAGGTTCGTGGAAGATTGTAAAAGGTGCTATGATTGTAGCTCGTGGCACGAAATCTGGAACCTTATACACCACTGAAGGGTGTATAAACATGGTTGCTATTGCTGAGGGTGCTTCTGGTTCATGTCTGTGGCATAACAGACTTGGACATATGAGTGTTAAGGGAATGAAGATGCTGGTTGGAAAAGGAGCTCTAGAGGGTCTGAAGTCTGTTGATATGGGTCTTTGTGAGAGTTGTGTTCTGGGCAAACAGAAACGAGTTAGCTTCACAAAGACTCCTAGAGAGTCGAAGAAAGTGCAGTTGGAAATGGTTCATACAGATGTATGGGGACCATCTCCAGTTTCATCACTTGGAGGATCCAGGTTTTATGTCACATTCATTGATGATTTCAGCAGGAAGGTATGGGTTTACTTCTTGAAGCATAAGTCAGATGTGTTTGCAACATTCAAGAGGTGGAAAGCTGAAGTTGAGAATCAGACCGGATTGAAGATCAAATGTTTGAGGTCTGACAATGGAGGAGAGTATGACAAGTCAGAGTTCAAAGCATTATGTTCTGGTGAGGGAATAAGATTGATGAGGACAGTTCCCGGTAAGGCTAGGCAGAATGGAATTGCTGAAAGGATGAACAGAACATTGAATGAGCGTGCGAGAAGTATGAGGCTGCATTGTGGGCTGCCCAAGATGTTCTGGGCAGACGCAGTGAGCACAGCTGCATACTTGATCAACAAGGGACCATCAACTCCCTTGGGGTTCAAGATTCCAGAGGAGGTATGGACAGGAAAGGATCTCAAGTACTCACACTTGAGAACTTTCGGTTGCACGGCTTATGTTCATGTTGATCCAGAGAAAAGAGATAAACTTGATGCTAAGGCTATGAAGTGTTACTTCATAGGCTATGGTTCTGACTTGTTTGGTTACAGGTTTTGGGATGACAAGAACAGAAAGATCCTGAGACACTGTGATGTGACGTTTGATGAATCTGTCATATACAAGGACAGAGAGCAGAAGGTTCCAGAGACTACGAAGCAAGTGGGAGTTGAGTTTGAGATGCAGAATATTACACCCATAGAAGACACTCAAACAACTCCAGAGACTGTGGATGAAGAACCCGTAGTGGAACAAATGACACCTGACCAGGTGTTGAGGAGATCATCCAGAACCATCAGAGCACCAGATAGGTATTCACCTTCATTACATTATCTGTTGCTGACTGATGAAGGGGAACCAGAGTCTTTTGATGAGGCCCTACATGTGGATGATTCAATCAAGTGGGAGCAAGCCATGGATGATGAGATGAGCTCACTTGAGAAGAATGACACGTGGTTGTTGACTGAATTGCCTGTAGGGAAGAGAGCCTTATTGAATAGGTGGGTGTTCAGGATCAAGGCTGAACCAGATGGCAAAAGACGGTTCAAGGCTCGGTTAGTAGTTAAAGGGTATTCACAAAGGAAAGGTATTGATTATGCTGAAATATTTTCTCCTGTTGTGAAATTAACTACTATCAGGATTCTATTGAGTATTGTTGCTTCTGAGAATTTGCATCTTGAGCAAATGGATGTAAAAACAGCATTTTTACATGGAGATCTTGATAAGGAGATCTATATGCATCAACCAGAAGGATTTGTTGTTCCAGGCAAGGAACACATGGTGTGCAAGCTCAACAGGAGCTTGTATGGGTTGAAGCAGGCACCGAGGCAATGGTACAAGAAGTTCGACTCCTTCATGATCAAGAGTGGCTTTTGTAGGAGTGAAAAGGATCAGGGTTTTGTGGATGCTGATCTTGGTGGAGATGTAGACTCTAGCAAGAGCACATCCGGATACATCTACACCATAGGTGGTACTGCAGTGAGTTGGATGTCCCGGCTTCAGAAATGTGTTGCTCTTTCATCTACTGAGGCTGAGTATGTGGCAATAGCTGAAGCTGGGAAGGAGATGATATGGTTGGCAGATTATCTGGAAGAGTTGGGCAAGAAGCAGAATGAGAAGATTCTGTATTCAGATAGCCAGAGTGCCATACAGTTGGTGAATAATCCAGTCTATCATTCTAAGACTAAGCACATTAGAAGACGGTATCATTTCACTCGCAGTGCAGTGGAAGAAGGCTACTTGTGTTTAGAGAAGATAGAGGGTGCAAAGAATCCGGCAGACATGTTGACAAAATGTGTTGATGTTGGGAAACTGGGGTTGTGCAAAACCTCAGTTGGTCTTCTGTAGTTATGTTACTACAGATGGTGCGGTGAAGGTATTAATGATGATGTTATAAAATATGTGTGTTGTTTTGGTGACGGAATCAGTCTCCAAGTGGGAGAATTGTTAGGTATTGTAGTCTGATTGATATGTAATGGTCGGTTATGTATGGGCAGCGCCCCGAACCAAATAGGCTATACTGTACTGTACTGTATTTCTCCTGTATACGTATTTTGTAACAGTAACCGTCATCAATAATATCATGATAAACCGTGTGGAGGTTGCTCACTTGAGTGTTACCACAAGAAATCAGTTTTGGCTTCTCTTCTTTTCCTCTCTAAAAATCCTAAGTGTTCTTCCTCAATCCTAGGTGTGTTCTTCATTATTGATTGTTGTTTGATCCTAACAAAGTATTCCTAGAGAAATCATCAATAATAGACAAAAAAAAATACATTTTATTATCATGAGTATTTACATTGTATGGGCCCCAAACATCCATATGAACAAGATCAAACCTTCTAGAAGTACTACTACTACTTTTAGGAAAAAGAATCCTAGAGTGTCTAGCCATAGGACATACAGAACAATTATTTACATGCTTGTTTGAAACATCACTCAAATTCAAATGAGAGAGTTTACACAGAACTTGAAGATGTACATGCCCAAAACGTTTGTGCCATAGAAAAGAAACAACAGAAGAAGAACAAGACGCATTCATGCTTAAGTAGGTTGTGAAATGAGACTTAAAGAGATACAACCCATCAACTTATTTACCAATCCCCATAACCATTCCACTGAAGATGTCCTGGATGATTACATGCGAAGGAATATACAACATATTAGATAATTTTCTTTAGTGAGTTTAGCCACAAACATAAAATTGTATCTAAACTCAGGAATATACAACACATTAGATAATTTTCTATTCTTGTCTATCAAAACACCAACTATTTCTTTAACAGCGGAATATGCACCATTAGGCAAATGAACCCTAGATAAACTAGGATTAGAACAAGATAACCAATCATATCTATAACACATATGATTTGAGTCAGATTTTGACACCCCTAATTGTAAGAACAAGGGGTGATTAGAGTCTACCATAACCGGAGTTGCAACAGTGTCCTCCTCAGTTTTGACATCATCGGCAGAATCCATGACCGATGGTTGCCATCTCGACGGAGAAACTCAAGCGCAGAGCAGGGAGGCCCAGGAAAGGAACAAACAGACTCAATCAGAGGTCTGATTGCTCTGATACCATGTGAATAACCCTAGAAAGGGCTGAAGAAGACTCTCGAATACATAGAGGAAAAAAAATGAAAAGACAACATAAATTGCCAAGGAATACTCGCGAAGAAGACAAAGAGATGTGATAATTTTGCAGATCACTTAAGTCTGAGTTATCCCAAAGTCCCATCAATGCGGTAATAAATACTACATAATAGAAAAGAGTGTACAATAATTACAATGGTTCAGTGAAACAGTTTGAATCACTTGAACCGAACCAAACCAACACACTAACACTTAACCTATTACATAGATAACTCTATAGATCATATAAATAGACCCTAAACAATAATAAGAACTAGTTAACTTGTATTTTCACACGTTCAGTTCATTTATGAGGATCTCAACCGTTGAGCTCAATTCCAATATTAACCGTCCCGATCAGATCACCTTCAATTCATTTTGAGGGTGGAAATTAAATATCTTGTGAAAAGTATCTAAAAATGGTCCATTCACAATATTAGCTGTTTTCTTAAGACCATTTAATTATGAACTAATTATTAAGAATAAACCAAACTAATTAACCCTTGAATAAAATAATTAATAGAAACGATTTATTTTGTTTCTTTTTGACTTAGTTGGTGAGATTATAGTATTATACAGATCTTTCCCATCCCAACATGTCGAGAAGATCTTTCCCATCCCAACATGTCGAGAACACTGTATCGGTCCGAGTTAGTGCACTCAGATGACTCTTCGTTCGTTGAATTGTTGACATCTAGGGTTTGACTTGTTAGCCAATCAGCCACCATCGTTTATCAGAACAAAAAAATATAATAATAATCAATCAATCAATATATATATATAAAATAAAAACGATAATAAATAAATGATTTAAAAGTATAAAGGCTAGAGAGTCCAAAGTGATGGCTGATTTTTTTTTTGGTATAACTAAAGTGATGGCTGATAATAGCTAGAAAATTGACAATATATATCACATCATATTTATTTATATTGGAATTTTATGTATGAATAAATTATAGTACATTAAAAAAATTGAAACTATGGGAAAACTATATAAAATTAGTGAACCATTTTTCATACTATATAAAATAATTTTAGAATGAATAATTCTGTCTTACAATTTATATATTCAACATCTCTTTGGTGTGACGTCAACTAAATATTATAAGATCATCTCTTTTTTTTCTTTATAAAAAAAATATTGTAAGACCATGGGTCTATAGAAAATAGATACAAAGTAGATGACTTGCTTAAAGTTCAGAGGGAGCACTTGACCCTTGCACTTTTGAGATTGTATAGTTTTTACTCCTTAAAAATATTATTAAGTTTAATTTAGTTGTATAATATTTTATCATTACTCCTTCAAATTTATATTTATTTAATTATTTACTCTTATTTTTTTTTTATCCCACTAAAATATATTTGTGACTTGAACCTGCTTGTTATCCTCAGTTACTTATTGATAGAGTAAAAACAAGTAAAAATTGAAAGAAAAGAAAGAGAGGGGTGGAGCGTGGGGGTAGTAGCTTACCTTAGCAAAGCTACGTGGTGACAATAAATCTTCTTTAAAATTAACAATTATTAGGAGGGTTTTGTTACAGTACAGAGTCAACGCTCCAGCTCAGACACCTCATCACTGCCTAAGTAGCCGTACTGTCCTCACTCCTCATTCAATAATTCTTTTAAGATAATGGGAAGGATAAATACACAACCAGAAAGACATACGTGTACATACCAAATGAAATTGTATCATTTGGAATGTATCCCTCTAATTAGAGATATTGAATTTGACTTCTGAGAATAAAAAAATATTTATCATCAACATCTTATTTCATATGGACTAATCATGATATAAGTAAAATTATTTTAAATATGAAGCAAACAAATAAATTTTGCTGCCCTCCTGATTTAAAATCAGGGTCTGTACTTAACAAATAATTGGCGAGGGACAATTTAATTGAAATGGGCCCATTGTGAACATCGAAACATTATTTATACGATTTCATAAGCCCAACTGGATATGGTGTCCCTAGGCCCATTATTATGGCCCAATGAACTTGTCCCGATAGGCCCGTTTGGAGAAATAACGGCCACGGATGTCATACCTGGAAGATTTCTGTTCGGTACTGTTCGGCACTGGAGTCGAGAGTATTTTCTATCTAGATTTTTCAGTTCTGAGTTGAAGCTGATGATCGATACCATGTGAAATGAAGTTAATAATTTACAGAATGTGGAAGTAAAAATTGGTAAAGGATCTATTACGGTAATAGATCCTTTACCAATAGTATTACCATTCTAAAAGATTTCACCGGAATCAAAGTTTGACTTAGACCCCGTTAATTTTTTCATCCAAATTTGACATAACAACTCTTAAAAATTGTAAAAATAATAGAAAACTTTCAAAAATATAACAATTTAAATCTTTCGAATTTTTCAAAAATTATAATTGAGTCCTAATTTGATTGAGACTCAATTGAGCCCCAAACGAGATGACTCGGGTCTGAATCTTGACTCATACAGACACCTCATACGTGGGGGACTATGTCTGGGTCAAGACATATACTCGAACACCAATCGAATTGGGGCGGAGTCGAACCAGATTGGGGTCGTGTCTAAGTCTTTACCCAAACTTGGTCCCCCACCCATGAGGGACCCCGAGCTCAAATTGAATCAAGACGCAACTATAATGTTTGAAATTGATTGAAAAAGTTTAATTGCGATATTTTTGAAATTCTATTATCTTTGCAATTTTCAAAACATATTCTACTAAATTTGAATGAAAAGGTTGGCGAAGGAGACAAACTTAAACTTTAGTAAACATGATGAAAACAAAATTTAACGATTTAAACTTGAAGGAGAAAATTTGAAATTTAGTCAAATATTAAGGAGCAATGTCATATTTTACCTACTCTTTTATTTTAATTTAATTTAATCATGAAAATACTCATAAATGTTTGGATTCTCTTATTTAGGGACCGACCAAACTCTAATGCTCTATAGGATTAGACTTGTTCATTTAAACCGGTTCAGCTGAACTGGTCTAGTTCTGGTTCGAACCAGTTCAACTGAAGTAGTACCAATACCACACCAGTGTTTTTAAGCTTCAAATTGACCAATTCAAAATAATACGAAAAATTCAGTTTGAATTGACTCGTTTTTTTATACTAGTTTATACTTAAATTTAAATCAAACTACTTTAAACCTATATAATTTTAGAATAGGTTTGAAGCAAAATCAACTAAACTAGTCTGAAATTAAACCAAACCTAGAGATGTCTTCAATAAACCAAACCTAGATATGTATTGAACTCTCGTAATATTGGACAGGATTTCAGTTGGTTGTGGAACATATTTTCAGTCGGTTCAGTATGTTTTTCAATCGATTCAGTGTATTTTTCAGTCGATTCAATATTTTTCAGTCGGTTCAGTGTGATTTTTAGTTGGTTCACTATGTTTTCAGCCGGTTTAGTGTGTTTGACATGATTTGCAGTCGGTTCAGTTTCAGTTTGAACGAGATTATTTCCTAATCACAATTATTATTAAAAAAAATCAGACCAAACTAGTTCGAACCGGTTCTGAATCGGTTCAGACCATACCAATTTTGTTTTACCTAAACCAGACTAGTTTTTTTAGAACATAAAAAAATACTGATTTTTTACAAACCAAACTAGTTAAGTTCTGAACCGGCTCATGAACAAGCCTATATAGGACGTAGAAAAGAAAACTCGGATTGACTGATGTTGTACACATGAAAACCCTGTAAATCCAAGGAATATGGAAGAAACTAATTCAACAATTTTGAAATGAAAACCAATAATGTCGACCAAATTCAGCAATATAACAGTCACATCATCATATTGTGGAATGTGAATGTCATCCTCACATAATCATTGGTGATTCTGGGTTCGTGACCAACCCAGATTCGAATTCTTGGTTCATCACCGAACCCAGAACGAATTATGGATTCGTGAGGAACCCAAAATCGAATTCTAGGTTCATCGTCGAACCCAAAATTCGATTATGGGTTCGGTGATGAGCCCAGAACGAAGAATTCTTGTCTACATCTTCAAGAAGCAAACAACATCCAAGGAAATTAGTACAACATATTCAACAATTAGAATTCAACAACAAATTCATCAAAATTCTGCAAACAGTACGAACCGAACCCATAATCGAATTTTGGGTTCGTGATGAACCCAAAACGATCCTGGTATCGTGATGAACCCAGAACGATTCCGAATTCCGAATTCTGTAACGCCCCTATTTCGAATTCCTTGCCTTCTAGGCTTAGGATTCTAAGTTTTTCACACAGAATCTCTAAGTCTACCCCACCCAGAATCCGTAAGCCAATTTTATTAATTCCGTTAAAAGAACAACTTCTTACGGAATTCATAAGCTGAATTTCGTATACATTCCGTGAAACGAACATGTCATTATTCTATTTTGTAAGAGCTGTAGATGGTATTCATCATATCATAAATAGAGAAAAACGAAGAGACTGCTAGGGTTTTGATTTAATGGATCATTTGGGTTCTGTGCATTAGCACCCCATCACCGGTTATTTTATAATAACTCATAACAAAGTATTTACAAGATAAGTCCTCCAAATACAAGATAATTAAAAATAGAATAGAAATAACAAAATAACCCTCATAACTATAATAAAATATGAAAACACTTTAAACTTTTCATTCTCCACTAATTTGATCCTGAAGAGTTGATTGATTGATCTTCAACACTCCCCCTCAATCTATCAACTCCATAAATGTCTTTAATTCCAAGCATGTTCATCAAGTATCCATGTTGATTTCCAGCTAAAGCCTTTGTAAAGAGATCTGCTACTTGTTCTCCAGTTCGAACATAGTGAGTCTTCACAATTCCTGCACTAATTTTTTATCTGACAAAATGGCAGTCTATTTCTATATGTTTTGTCCTCTCATGAAAAATAGGGCTAGATGAAATCTGAATGCAACTGAGGTTAGAGGACAAAACATGATCTAAATGATCAATGCCAAGTTCATATATCAACCCTTTTAACCAGACAATTTCAGCAACAGTGACTCTCATGCTTCTATATTCAGCCTCAACTGAAGATCGAGATATAGTATTCTGTTTCTTTACCTTCCAGGATATCAAAGAAGCACCTAATTTCATACAATAACCAGAAAAAGATCTTCTAGTTTCTGGACATCCAACCCAGTCTGAATAACAAAAGGCACTCAGATTAAGAGAACTCGAAGCAGATAAAAACAAGCCTAGTCCAGGTTGAGCCTTAACATAGAGAACAATTCTTAAAGCAACATCCAAATGAGATTGTTTAGGAGCATGCATAAACTGACTTAATTTCTGAACAACAAAACAGATATCTGGTCTTGTAACTGATAGATATAACAACTTACCTATAACCTTTCTGTAAAATGTTGCATCCGATAAAAGAGTATCACTGGAAATGTAATTTTTTGACTCATCATATGCAACTGAGGTTAGGGATAAGTTTAATTCCATAAGGGTTTTACTAAGTTTAGAACCTAGCAAGCCAACCTCTGAAATTAACTCAAGAGCATACTTATGTTGAGTAAGGACAATACCTTCTCGAGATCTAGCTATTTCCAAACCCAAGAAATACCTTAGATCTCCCAAATCTTTTCATTTTAAAGTGAATGTGAAGAACATCTTTTAGCTCAGCATTTAACATACTGTTGTTACCTGTAATCAGTAAATCATCGACATATACTAACATAACAACAATATCAACACCCTTTTGTTTAGAAAACATCGAGTAATCATGTTTGCTTTGCTGAAAACCATGAGAAACTAAAGCATCAGTTAATTTGATATTCCATTGCCTAGGGGCCTGCTTTAAACCATACAAGGATTTTTGTAATCTACACATTTATTCTCACCCTGATTACAAAAACCTTGAGGAATAACCATATAAATTTCTTATTCTAAATCCTCTTGAAGAAAAGCATTATAGACATCCATTTGAAAAATAGGCCAGTTTTTTATAGAGACAATAGCTAAAACAGTTTTTACCGTGACCAACTTTGCAACAAGAGAGAAAATGACAGCAAAGTCTATTTCTTCTTGTTGACTATACCCTTTAGCAACCAACCTGGCCTTGTATCGCTCAACAGAACCATCCGACCTGTACTTAACTTTATACACCCATTTACAACCAACTATATTTTTATTTTCAGGTAATGAAACAATAGTCCATGTCTTATTTTCTTCTAATGCTTTAATTTCTTATTTCATGGCTTCTATCCACTTGTCATGTTTTTCAGCATCTTTAAAATGAACACGTTCAACTATTTTTCCAACATTTTCAACAAAAATTTTGTACCCATCCGAAAATTTTTCATAAGATACAAAATTACTGATTGGATATAAATAGGATACCTGTCTTACCGAATTGATAGATACAATATAATCTTGATGCCAATAAGGAGCTCTACTCACCCTAGATGACCTTCTGAGATCAGTTTGAACGGGAACATCATTTCTCATAGGGCTATCTGGTAGCGAAGCTTCAACTCCTGAGGGATCAACTTCATATGTGTTATCAGAATTCAAACGAGTAATTAAAGGATCATCATCTAACACATCAACAACTCTGTCAGCGAACACAGGAGGGTCAACACTATCTTTCACTTTAAAGGGGAATACATCCTCTTTAAATTGAACATCACAGCTTACAAAAAAAAGTTTTAGTATCAAGATTCAAAAGCTTATACCCTTTTTGAGTAAGGCAATATCCCATAAACACATAAGGCACAGACCGAGACTAAAACTTCTCATAATTGTTAAGCACTTTTGCAAAGCAAAGGCATCCAAACACTTTCAAATGATCGATGACAGGATTCTAGTAAGGATTCTAGTAGCACTGACATCTTTTAGAAATTGCTCATAAGGCATCCAAACACTTTTATCATGAGTACTCATAAGGATTCTAGTAGTACTCACATGAGTACTACTAGAAGTAGTACTAGACTGCTTGGCCATGGGACAAATCATACAGTCACAAATTTTTCTATTTGAAACATCATCCAGTTTTAACAAGGGAAATTTACACAAAACTTGCAAGGGTACATGCCCAAATTGTTTATGCCACAACTGAAGTACAGAAAAGTTACAACTATACACAAAAGGAGTAAAAAAAGAACAATCCAGCTACTGCCTTACCAGTCCCCAGAACCACTCCACTGGAGAGGTCCTGCATAACCACATGGTCCGGATAAAAGGTAACAGAACAAGATAGGTCCCTAATCAATCTACTAACAGATATCAAATTATATCTAAAATCAGGCACATATAACACATCAGACAATTTTTTATTATTTCCTATCACAAAATCACGAGTGGCTTCAGCATTCGAAAGATTTCCATTTGGCAAATGAATTTTTGACAATGAACGCTTAACATTTGATTACCAATCTATTCTAGAACTCATGTGATTACTAGCACCCGTATCAATGATCCAAGAATTATCAATGGAAGAGATATCAGTTATACATACTACTACTGTGTTTGCTTTTGCCTCAATTTTAGAGTCCTTTGAGAGCATTTCCACTATGTGCTCCAGGCTCTCTTTGGTTAACATCATAGGCCGATTTTGCTCATCAGGGGTTGAGAAGTTTGAAGGGACATGAGAAGGCGTAGATGAACCTGAAGACATGGGGGTCTTAATAGCAGAGTTAGCTTGATCAGACTTATTTTTAAATTTCCAACCAGAAGGGTATCCTTTTCTTTTAAAACAATGTTCATAGTCGTGACCTTTACCCTTACAATAGGTGCAAATCAAGTTCCAGTTCCTTCTGTTTGGCGACTTATTTGAATCTGAACTAGAGAAATTAGCCAGACCATCGACAGACGAAACCGAAAGACCATTTGTGATACCCCTCTGATTTTCCTCTTGAATTAAAACAGCATAAGCCTGATTTATAAAAGGAAGAGGTTCACGCATAACAAGATTTGCTCTAACAGTAGAATACGACTCATTTAATCCATTCAAAAACTGAAACAATTTCAGATTATCAGCATGCTCAATATGCTTCTTAAAAAGCTCACAGCCACAGCAAGGAAGACAGGTTATTGCAGCAAATTCTTCCCACATCATACGAAGTCTAGTAAAATAAACTGAGATTGTATCAACGCCTTGTTGAACCAAATAGATCTCCCTATGCAACTGAAAGACTCTAGAACCATTCACATTGTTCAGTCTTTCCCTAAGATCAACCCAGACAAGAAAAGCACTTGTCGAATACAGAACAGTGCTCATAATATCCTTTGACAAAGAACTCATAATCCAAGAAAGTACAACAACGTTGAACCTTTCCCACAGATGGTGCATAGAACTATAGAAGGATCGAAAGAATCCTTTGTCAATGACCCATCTATAAAACCCTGTTTGTTCTTGACAACTAGGGAAATATACATGGCCTGACTCCGAAATCCATAGTTTTCAGGACCAGCAAGTTGAAAATAAATAAAAAAAGCACATGTGATGTCGGAAGCATGAAGGTATAAAGGATGATTAACATCAACGGTTACTGTATTTGCACGATGGTTTCTTGGACATTCTCCTTGACCTCTTCTTCTTTAGGGTTTGTACACTCCATCAAAAAGAGCAGACAGAATACAGGAATGAAGAATCGAAGAGAACCTCAACAATCAGAAGCAAGGATCAGAAGAGGAAGAGACGCAGCCAGAGCGTCTTAGGCTCTGATACCATATCAGAAACGGAGAAAAACGAAGAGACTGCTAGGGTTTTGATTTAATGGATTGTTTGGGTTATGTGCATTAGCATCCCATCACCGGTTATTTTATAATAACTCATAACAAAGTATTTACAAGATAAGTCCTCCAAATACAAGATAATTAAACATAGAATAGAAATAACATAATAACCCTCATAACTATAATAAAAGATGAAAACACTTTAAATTTTTCAATCTCCACTAATTTGATCATGAAGAGTTGATGGATTGATCTTCATCCGATCATATTTTTTACTTCCATCTTCATTCAATTGTTATTATTGTTTTTGGAGATACAAAACTGTTGTGCGGAAAAATATCGAAAAACAAAGCATGGCTTATTTTGCATTTGGTAAAGGATTTGCAGCCGTTGAGGCATTGCCACGTCACTCTAACAACCGTTCCTCCTTCTTGCCTCCTTCCCACGTTGCCAGTCTATCCTTCGCTTTCTCCACCTTGAAAAAAATAAACACAGTTTTAACGAATACAATTTAAAGAAGAACATGCTCACTCATTTCCAAATATTATGTGTTTTTATTCATACCAGACGTGGAATAAATAAATATATAAAATTTACCTCTTTATTCCAGTCAGTTCTATAAGTCGTCCATATTAATATTAACGTCTGCATGACGGTGCCTCCGATCATGCCGCTCCATATACCCTATGAAGAAATAGAAACAAATGTATGAGCATTTTTTTATATAAATAAATATAAAAATAAAACTATATATATATATATATATATATATATACCTTAGCGCCAAAATCAAACTTGAAGCCGAGAACGCAGCCGAGAGGGATTCCGACGAAGTAGTAGCATGCCACGTTGACGTACGCGACAAACGCTTGCCATCCACAACCAACCGCCACTCCTTTATCAGAACCCCAACCCAACACCCAACGTAAGTTATTAATTAAGTGAATTATATCTGATCCAGATTCCAGACAGATAATAGTTATTTAGAGAAAGAAAAAAAAAAAAGAGAAGATCCCGACAAAGAAATATAAAGTGACAGAGACTACTACACAGAGTCCATATTCCTAACAAACTGTTTGTTTAGTAAGTAAATCATTAATTTGAAAAAGAAAAGTCCAGATTCCTAACTACCATTCCAGATTCCGACCGAGTTTTTTTTTTCCAAAAAGAACTTCAGTATATTATTATGAAAATTGGGGGTATTCTTGACCCAGATTACAATTGTTGTCACACCACAAAAGATGAACGAGAGGGGGTAGGGGTTGAGAAACCCAATCCAAGGGACACATTCCCTCTAAAACTTGTTTCGCTAACCAGTTCGCACTTTGATTGACGGCTCTTGGTATCTTATTCCAAAACAAGTTAATAAACGAACTTGCCAAAGAGAGACTATTATGTAAAATAGTCTCCAGTTCCCAAAAATGAACTATACCTAACACGTGGTTAATAAGTATGGACTCCCAATTGTTATCTATAGCAAGCTTAACGGCTTCAAACACCGCCTTCGCCTCGAGTATCATGGCCGACCGAGATTCAAATGTAGTTTAGAAATTAGAACCAGTGGAATGTTAGGTTAGTTTCGTGTTCTTTCCTCTTCCATAAGATAAAGACAAAGTCGAGACAAAAGAAACTTAGCAATTAGCATATAGATATAAAATTATTATTATATACATGCAGTGCGTAGTGCGTTGCTACTATGCAGGTACATGCAGAAGATACGTTATATATATATATATTGCCAGGAAGAACAGTCCAACCATATAATGAATTCATACAATATAATATACTAATTAAAGCGTCTACATTTCATATTTGTATATCCATAAATATGTATTGGGTACGTATTATAGTTACTCATGACTGTTAATTAAGCCACTTAATTCAATGGAAATGTTAGATGATTCAAATGATTGTACCAACGTACCCGACAGAACGGGTTGGACGCCATTAAGGATGATGGAGACGGCAAGGAAAGGAGAGAGCTCAGCCACTGCGTCGGCAACGGTGGTGCCCTCAGTGAATATGTAGCTGATGACATGGCGACACACCAGCACCAAGATTGCGATAACAAGGGAGACGACGAAGGAACTCGAAGTCACCACTACAACTACAAATTGGGCTGCTCTTGGGTGGCCTGCGCCGAGCTCATTGCTCACTCTTACACTAAAAAATGACTCAAAAATAGATACATATTATTCTACACCACATATTTTCTTCGTACCCTACATATATATATATAGTGGAATCAATCAATCTTACGTATTTACCTTGCAGCAGCATTGAATCCCAAAGAGATCATGAACACCCATCCAGATATTGTCATGCTGCAGGACATGGCATGATTTCATCCAGTGATTAATTAAGTGACCCTAATAATGTTTATGCATAAGAAAATACGAAAATGATTCGAGGCTTCCGTAATTTTTATTTTTTGTTGCTAACAGAAAGAAGAGAAGATATGAAAGTGAATTTGTCAAACCTACCACTACGTTATGTTCAAGCTACATGAAAAGACTGAGCTTCACTAGTCTTCAGATTAAAGTTTTTACTCAAGAGACTTTCTAATAAACTTGGAACAAAGAATTTGTATAAGACTAAAAATTGGGACCCAATTATATAATACATTGCCCTCCTAATGGGTTTATTCTTGGTTATGCAAAACTATTTCTGCAATTTCGGGTCGGGAACGTAAAGGATAAAAAATGTGTCATCTTTAATAAGAATTACAACTCGTTTTAGTGCTCTCTAATGGTCTAAAACAATTTCTTAAAAATATTCCCTTTTTTTATTATTATTGTCATTACCAAGTGAAGATAGATTAAAAAGAAAAAGTTGTTGTGCCAAGATTCATGGTGTATTGTATAAACATATAAATTAATGTAATGCACCATGACAACGTAAGTAGGGTCAATATTAATTTAAGAAACACTATATAGTATATACTACCTACTACTATAAAATAAAATAAAATTTGAATTTTTTTAAAAAATATATATATACGTAGTCATGCTTGCTACCTTTTTATTATTTGAAAATAAAAGCAAACTGTGAAATCTCGTTAATTAGGGTTTGTTGTTAGGGTTTCGGTAATACTTGTGTAAGTTTTGTTTTCGTTGAGAACTCTCTTACCAAACCGAGAGAGCATCCAATGCAATCTCTGCATTCTGTAGCAGACCTGCGATGAGTACGAGAATTTGGTAATACCATGTTTCTAAGCACAACATCACAGCGGAGGCTATGGAAAGCTTGAGGAAGTCTCCGAGACCACTAAAGGCTTGGAGGCTGAACCCTGTCCACGTCAGCTTACACCTCTCGCTCATCAATATATACACGAACTGAGCCACCACGATCAGCCACCATGAAAAGCTCAGAACCAGGGAAGAACCTACACAACAATTTACAGTGAGCTCAGACTCTCATGTATAGTTAGGACAGAAGAAGATTTACTGTTATTCAAGTTACTAGGTTAATTTACGCTACTATATTATGTAAATATAGTAGTACACTCTTCCTTTTATTAGTTACAGTCTGACAGAACAGTTGTAAATAAAGGCAAAACTTTGGTTGGATGAGCGAAATCAATTCAATCCGCGTGCAACTGTGTACGATTGTCACCTAAAAGTCCAAGCCCAATCTTGTAGATGGCTAGCCAAGTGAGTAGTACATGGAACACAAAGACTCCTCCCGCTATGTAGGCGCTGGGGAACACAATGCTCTGGGCCTGAAGAAACTTCTGTATCGGGAAGTTGGCGGCGTATGCGAATATCTGTGGTATCAGACCATACACGAACAAAGCAGCCGACGAGGCTATTGCCTCACTCTCGCCAAGCAAAATCAGCAGTGGCTTGGAAAACACGTAAATGATTGTCAGTGGAATACCCGTCGCCATGAGTAGAATAGTTGATCTCTGAAGGTAAATACCGAGCATATGGTATTTATGGGCACCGTAAGCTTGGCCGCACAGGGTCTCCACAGCGCTCCCCATACCCAACTACATCAGACAACAAGAACAACGTCGTCATCAGAGAGGAAGAAGAAGGCGCCGAACTTTTCTTTAGTTTAATTTGATATTTACATATTATATTTACCATTAAGCCATATGCTATAAGTTGGATGCCATTGTTGCCGAGAGATGCAGCGGCAAGCTCGAGGTTTCCAAGGTGGCCGACGAAGATTTGGGTGGACATCGACGTCACGTTGTTTAGAAGATACACGAAGATTGCAGGAAAGGCTAGGCGAAAAAGAATCTTCAGTTCTATCCACGTGGCCTTGCGAATCCGTTGGAAATGAGGCACGCTGGTGTCCGACAACACTTCCTCTAGGAGAGAGCGCACCGTCTCCGGAGGGGGCGACGATCCCTCCTTGGGTGGCTGCAGGAGGGGCTGCAGTTGGCTGTCATTTTCCGGTGCTACGCCGCTTTCGTGTCTGATCATGGCGGTCACTTTCCTCCCACTTTAATGCTAAAGGGATTGGTTTTCGTGGGCTAATGAATTTTAGTGGGAGAGAAGAATATAACGTCGCAGATCGAAGATAACGGCAAACATTTGAGCCACACACATATATATATATATATAATATAGTGCTAGTGAAGCATACTCGAAACATATATAGATATAGACCACCATGTCGTATTTATAGATCAACGAGTGGAGGGGGGGGGGGGGGGGGGGGGGGGGGAAATAAACATGATAATGCTGAATTTTAAATAAAAACTCATAAGCTCTTTGTATATGAGAATCATTTAACAAAATATTATTATGGATTTGAAATATTTATTAATTTTTTATATATAAATTTGCTTTTATAATTTCACTTTGAGTCTACATTCTTTCTAAGCAGTGACAACTAGGAAAATTTAAACTCTCAATTTAAATCCTAAAACCATCGGCACCGTGCTCTAGTGGTTGAGAGTGTTTACTCCCAAGTGATTTGACTCTGGAGTCACAAGTTCGAATACCTCAAAAAAAAAAAAAAGAATTACAACTTGTGATTAACGGACTGATTTGTTAATCCTAACTCGCTGGTAGAGCTACGTTGAAAGAGTCACTGAGTGCCTTTGTTTCTTAGTGTAAACTTGCGTACGTTTGTATACTTATATTGATGGTTAGGTGCTTGTAAAAGAAATAAGAGTAAAATATAGAAGTTATGGACGTAAATAATATTATTTTTTAAGACCTAAATGGCTAAATCTGCTAAAACAATTAATTAATAATTTAAAAGCTTCCTTTTAAAATCACCTAAATTATCGAAACCTGAGCTTAAACAAATGAGAAGAACTCTTCCAAAACAATGCGGACAAATCTTGAAAAATAAGCCATTTTTAAATACATTTGAATGACCGAAATTGTGTAGAATAAGAATCAAAATCAAACTTAGCCACGGCATGTAGATGAGGACATGAAGCACTGTAGCATATTTTTATGGGAAATAATTCAATAATTTTTGAAGCTCCTGCGCTTCTCCATTGATATTTTTGAAGCTCCAACCAAGAACACAGTACGAAGTTGGCAACGAACCCGTCGAAGCTGAAAACCCGACGTACATGGTCTCTTTCAATACAGGGGAGAGATCGATGGATTTTGAAAGTAAAGGAGTGCTCGGCTTTGGAACCTTAAATGGAGCTAAGGTGACCGAGATCCGGTTCGTGGGTCCATCGTAATCAACCCAAGCTTGCATCGCTAGACCACTTAACAGAGACATGTTAACGAACTCTCCAGTACAGCTGAAATAACCTGGTGGAGCAGACACAGAGGAGGTCAAACTGT
Organism: Chamaenerion angustifolium; assembly: GCA_946814005.1. NCBI lineage: Eukaryota > Viridiplantae > Streptophyta > Magnoliopsida > Myrtales > Onagraceae > Chamaenerion > Chamaenerion angustifolium. Next base: position 4,327,679 of record OX328277.1, on the reverse strand, counting down.
TGATGTCCACACCGACATGGTTGTTGTTGATATCTTTAAAATCAGAGTTCTAAACTTGTTTTTCTTTGACGAGAAGAAGCAAGTTTGAAAATTGGACCACTGAAGCTAGCTTGCAATCTCATCAATGCTCTGTAAGGCGGGCTTCCTCTGTTTCTCTCTTGTCTTATCTCCTGAAATTTATTGACATTTATTTCCATGGTTATTGGTAATTTTTGGACTGTCAACATAACAAAGAAAGGTGATGCAGATTCTTGTTCTTAAAGTATATATGTGATATACATGAGCAGTTCTACAAAGTTTGAAAGTAAAATTTAGTGTAAAAACTGAAATCTTTCCCGTTTCAAGAAATTTCTGTAATCAATCGAACACTGTTCTGGAGCTGCTACAGTAGCTTAAATGGAGCTGTTCGTCCAAGCAGACGAGGAAGAAGAAGTGTGGGTAATGGAGGGTAAATTTGTAATTTCAAAATTAAATAAAGCACATGCCAAACACATGATGGGTTTCCGTCTGAACTAAACGGAAATTGGACGGAAAGGAGGGATTTTTGATTTCGTCCAAACATTAGTACTAAAATTTAAAATTTTAAACATTAAGGAGAATTTTTAAATTTCGGTCAAACTTTAGGGGGCACATTGACCATTAACCCTATAATATATGTAATGCAAATATAATCATGTTTTTAAATAATTATAAAACGTTTAAATATGATTAATAAATATGTTCAACCAACTCTAATTTATATGTTTACCAATAACACACGAGTAGTAATATTGTATCTTACTGTGTTTGTGTACGATATATGATATTAACACATTATTTAGTTGTTTACTTATAAACCCACTAGTAATACCAATATTATAATGGAAGTTCTTAAGTAATGTTGCAGTATTATTTCAAGTTCACTAACATATTGACTTTATTTACAATTTATTGTTTTAAAAAGTGAATTTGTTGTCAAAATATGATATTGTCTTAAGTGATATTTTCTATAATATTGATGATTAATTTTAACCTGCCATCAACTTAACTTGTTAAAAAAAATACGCAACAACCAACTTCCATTTCCTATATAACCCAAAATTTACATATAATAATTATGCCTAGTCAATCCAAAATATACAATCTACATTGTTTGTCCCGTCAAAGTGAGAACTTACAAAACACGGAAAAACATAATGTCATTCTTCTAAGTCCCTCGTCACCCATCTAGCATCAAAATAGATATTGTTTTAGTAACATTTCTGTCTACCCATGCATTTGACCAAATGATATGTAAAATGCATTAAAAAGACGTATATGTCAATTTGAGATAAAACAAGTATCAACATTTGAAAACACAAAATTTTCGTCACTGTCGATAACTTGAGGTTGTCTAACATTATTCATCAATAAGTCAACCTTCTTACTAAGTGCTTGGAAGTTCAGTTGCATATCCAAAACCTTCTCTTTTAATGCTTGTAGACACGACTTCAAGTTTCTCTTTGAGTTAATCCTCATGATTTGGTCAATATATTCATCAGGCTTCAGTATTTTTACCGAGAACTGAATTTGGTGAGGTCTTGGGTTGTTATACTCTGTTCTCTATTTGATGAAATTTACCAGACTTTTACTACTGAAATGAGTTGCAAGAAGCTGAGTCATCTAAACAGGTTTTTATACATGGGGTTGTCGAACAAGTGAATGGAATCAACAATGAGTCACATACATATTTGGCTTCAGGTGGCAACACCACACCATAACTTAAATCATCTCTTCTTCCACAATTGTTACGTCTTTTTACAATTTATCTCCTCTTTTACACTTGATACTTATTTGTGTTGTTGCAATCGCTTTTATACAGTGTTGAATTGCTGCATTTGTATCTCTCGCTTAGTTGCTTCAATTTCTTACTTTAGAAACTCAACTCTTCTTCTACAACTGCCATTTGTCCCTCTCTGTCTTTTCTAAATTCAGTTTGTGTCAGAATGTGAATCAACTTCGATTAAAAATCAAGGAGAAACATTTCACTACTAGCATCTCATCAAAGTGCAGCAACTCAATTTTGACATAAGTGCATATCGAGTGTTTGTTTTTTCTATTCAGTTATAGTGTCGAACCAAGTGCAATCACAATTCCAAAGTAGGTACAACTACAGTGTTTAACATAGTGTTGCTGCGAATGCAGCCATAGTGCTGTCATAGTGTCCAATTATGCACACATCTAGTGCAGCAGTACTACATATCAGACAACAAAAAATTGAACAACAGCACAATCAGACATTTCTTGAATTGATTGATTGCAGCGCATCAAAGAACGAAATTGAACGAACCTTGCGGAGACGATAGTTGAAGAAGATAGTTGAAGAAGACGGTGGAATCACAAAATTGGGTGGAGGTTCGGCCAGAAGCTTGCTTTCTTTGCCGCGGCAGAGTTTAGGGTTACCAAAATGAGCTTCAGTCGCAAAATGAGACTCAAATCTATTTCCATTCAGATTTATATTACATTTTAATTTACTTAACCGATAAAGTCTCTCCGGTAAATATAAAATTTTAGCGGTGAAACAAATTATGTATTAAAAAAAATATATTTATCGGCGAGATTAATTATGTCGCTAATGAAAAAATATATTTTACTTGCGTGTCGGTAATTGTAATATTTTTCGACGAATTATCAATGTGGTCGCTAAAAAACTTTTATCGGCGAACTTTTCTGTGTCGCCGGTAAAGTAGTTTTGCCAACGATTATTTTTTTCCTTGGTAAAAATATTACTTCTAATAGTGTAATATACATCTTTTTCGTGTTGTCTCATGTAAAGAGATTTGGAACACGTTTTAAGGAATAATCCGTTAAACACACTACTCAATTAATAATACGTAGTACATAACTAGGGGCAACAATGGTGCGGTGAAAAACTCATAACAATGGTTATAATTGTTACTATTTAATATGGTTAATTGTACCATTATGGTGCGGTACAGTTATGGTGATGAATTTTCTACCCATAATGATTATGGTTATGGTATTTGAGTTATACCCATGATTATAACCATGAATATTATATAAATACAATATTTATTTATTATTAATAAGCTAATATATATTAAATAACGGAAGTTACTATATATACAGGTATAAATAACCATGATATTTTTTAAAATAAAATTTTCGATCTTTTATTATATTACATGTATGGAATAAATATAGGTATACGGGTAAAACCATGGTTAATAACCACAGTTATTTTAATGGTTATGGTATTGAAAATTGTACCTGTAATGATTATGGTTATGATATGTGATTTAAAAATATCGTATGGTTATGCTATTTGTCATACCTGTACCATACCTCAACCATCGACAACCATATACATGACCTAAATTGTCTATGATTGTCCTCAAATATATAAACCTTCGACTTCATGAAACAACTCCAAGAAAGGACAATGTGTCCTTCCAAAATATCTTCTTGAAAGAATGTTTCCAACGAGAAAAGTCAGCCAGTTTTTGACAACTAAAATCTGAGTTCCTCACCGAAAAAAATAAAAAAATCATTTAGCCTAATAAAATGAATTTTATCCCAATGACCCAATCAGGGTAAAACGAGCATTTGGGTCCTTTGCTCAATGGGGTCCACGATTAGCTTTAACGATAGTTATCATAACTGAACTAGACTGTCGATCCGACCGAGTTCGATTGAAAATCTCCTGAATGGATGGTTTGATTCATACAAAAGATCGAAAAGCATAGTGAACTCGGTTCAACCGATCGATGTTTGAATAATTGTCCAATTCCATTGTGTGTTTTTTGCTTTTGATTTTTTTAACCTAAACTTTTACAGAATTCAGTAGATACGGTGTGCTGCTTGTTTAAAGTTCAAAATCATTTCTTAGATTGTATTTCTTAGAGGGAGTTGCGTTGAAAGTTGGGGGCAGGGTGGAGGTGGACTACTGGAAGGGCGAAGCCAGAGGTGGACGGGTGGGGGCTGGAGGTGGAGAGGAGGCTAGAGGGTGGGGGAGGAAATGGGGAGCTAAAATGTTGAGGGAGGGTATGCGAGGAGCTGGAAGGTTGGGGGCGGGGTAGAGGTGGTCGGCTGGATGGGTGGAGCCGGAGGTGGGCGGGTGGAGGTGGAAGGGCGATTGGAGGGTGAGAGGGAGGAAGTGGGGAGCTGGAAGATTTGGGGAGGGGGATCGGGGAGCTAGAATGTTGGGGGTGAGGTAGAGGTGGGCGACTCGAAGGATGGAGACGTGGAGGTCGACGGGTGGATAAGCGGGAGGTGGGCGGGTGGAGGTGCGGGAGTGGGCGGTCAGTCTGAGTCAAGACCCAAACCTGAACCCCCTCGATTGGGGTTCAATCGAGTTCCGATCGAATTGAGACTCAAATGTAACATTTGAAAAAGTTTAGGATAGTTAAATTTGGATATTTTTGAAAATTTTCTGTTATTTTGCAATTTTCAAAACCAATTCTATTAGTTTTGGATGAAAAAGTTGACGAATTGGTAAAGTTGCACTTTGACCAAACATAAGGGAAGTAAATTTTACGATTTAAACTTTAAGGAGAAAATTCGAAATCTAACTAAACATCAGGGGACAATATTATATATTACCCAATTTATGAAACTTGTGACATTCCTTTTCTTTGCTTTTCAGTCTCTTGTTGAATGTATGCACTCGACCTAAGATCAATATACGAGTGAAAAGTATGGTCACATAGTATATAAATAATGAGACTAATCTTAATATTCAGACTCTGTTTACCCAATGGAATCCTCAAATCTCCAAGATCACTTCATGAGGTTATAGCTTTATAAACATCCATGGAGTATTTAGATGATTTTCTCAACTAGCAATGAAACAAGTTGAAGAAGAGAAGGTTGAAATCGACCAAAGGTGTCTTCCAACAAATTATGATCCATCAACATTTGATCCAACATACCCCTGAAGCCAACCAACATAACAGGTTTTTAGGCTCGTCAATGAAAAATATCTGGTCTGACATTAATCGAAGTTACCAAGCTTTCTCCCATAATGATGAAGAAACTTGTCATGACAGAAGTCCCAACTATTGGTGTCATGAAAGAAAGAGTTGCAGTCGGGTTATCAGGGATGGATACAAATGGGACATCATCAGCTAGAAAGGAGAAGTAGCCATAGAATCCCAAGCCCGTCTTTGAACTGAATCTGAAATCGTTTGAAGCTGCTTCTGTTGGAATATGTATGAAACACGCAATCGATTAGGGCACAACATAACACATAATTATTTCTACTCAAAATAGGAACAAAGCTAAGATTTTGGTTAGTGAATGCAAATATTAGAGTTAAGATAAATAGTTGAATTAAAAAAATAGTGGAGGCAAAGTGTATAATTTAAAAGATCTAAATTAAAAATTATTAAATTTTTTGGGTTAAATTCACAAATAGTCAAAAGTTGAGGGAATTGACACCCTCATTTGTTCCTTAGTAGCTAAGTTCGTCACTCAAAAGTCTAAGCTAGTAAATTGATTTTTTTTAGAAAGTATACACTTTCGGAATTTTTTTTTGAAAAAGTGTATATATAAAAAATATATTTAGAAAGGTATGTATACACGCGTCGCGCCTATTCCAAAGATTTTTTTTCCCATTCGAACCGAACCAAACGGGCTATCAGAAACCACGATGATTTTAAGCCTGCTTATGGTTTTCCTCCTAAATAGAAATTAAGAGACAGTCTCACGCGTTGCTTCATCTCAGTATTCATAGGTCCAAATTCCTCTACGCTAGTCTCACCAAATTCCTCCAGTAAAAAATAAAGGAAGTTATAAGAAGGTAAATACTTTTTTCCTGTCCTAAATTTTCCAACTTGTTCTGAACAACATCCCTAGGTAAAACATTGAAACAAAACTGTTTATTCACAAGTTTCTGAATGAGACTTTTCTTCAAATACACTAGCTAGTTTGACATTTTCAGGAATTACTGCTGAAAAATAGCTCTTTGGGGTTTTTAGGTGCAATAGCTAAATTTTCCAACTTGTTCTGAACAACATCCGCGAGGTAAAACACTGAAACAAAGTTTTTTATTCACAAGTTTCTGAATGAGACTTTTCTTCAAATACACTAGCTAGTTTGACATTTTCAGGAATTACTGCTGAAAAATAGCTCTTTGGGGTTTCCACTCTTGCGTCTCGGCTGGTTCTCTAAACATGTGAAATTTAGATACTAACATGGTACGGTAACCAAGGTCTTTCAAGCGACCTGATGCTTGTTCTTTCTCTAGGCTAGTCTCACCAGGCTAGTCTCAGCAGGCTACAATTGCTAAAGCATAAGCATAACACATTAACACTAACCAGGCTAGAGAGACGTACATCTCTGACTCAACATCTTCTGAATATCTTGTAAAGCTTCTCCAATGACTATAGCTTTTTAATTGAGTTTTTTAAAAAAGTAACCATGTCAATGTTGGATTTGAAATAATAGTAATTGCTTCAACTCTTTTGAATCTCGATTATCAGACTCCGGCCGGACAAGTAGGGCAACGTAGCAGATTTTTCTCGGAAGGTGTGAAAAAGCATTGGAAAACAGTGTCAAACTAGCTAGTGTATTTGAAGAAAAGTCTCATTCAGAAACTTGTGAATAAACAACTTTGTTTCAATGTTTGACCTCGCGGAATTTGGTGAGACTAGCGTAGAGGAATTTGGACCTACGAATACTGGGATAAAAGCAACGCGTGACACTATCTCTCAATTTATATTTAGGAGGAAAACCATAAGCAGACTTAAAATCAATGTGGTTTCTGATAGACCGTTGTTTTCACTTGCATATCCAACAACACCAGCCAGGGGGTTTAGATTTCTCTTGATAGAGAACCAGTCCATTTAAAAAGTAACCATTATGCAGAAAATCAAGAGTCTTCAGATGAGGAGTTTTGGAGTTCGGGTGAGGATAAACAAGCTAGTGTCAAATTAGCTAGTGTATTTGAAGAAAAGTCTCATTCAGAAACTTGTGAATAAACAACTTTGTTTCAATGTTTGACCTCGCGGAATTTGGTGAGACTAGCGTAGAGGAATTTGGACCTACGAATACTGGGATAAATCAACGCGTGAGACTATCTCTCAATTTCTATTTAGGAGGAAAACCATAAGTAGACTTAAAATCAACGTGGTTTCTGATAGACCGTTGTTTCCACTTGCATATCCAACAACACCAGCCAGGGGGTTTAGATTTCTCTTGATAGAGAACCAGCCGAGGAATTTGGTGAGGCTAGCGTAGAGGAATTTGAACCTATGAATACTGAGATAAAGCAACGCGTGAGACTATCTCTCAATTTCTATTTAGGAGGAAAACCATAAGCAGGCTTAAAATCAACGTGGTTTCTGATAGACCGTTTGGTTCGAACGAGAAAAAAAAATCTGTGGAATAGGCGCACCCCGGGGTCGCGCCTATTGCAATAGGCGCGACGCGCGTATACATACTTTTCTAAATATTTTTTTTTATATATACACTTTTTCAAAAAAAAAATCGAAAGTGTATACTTTCTGAAAAAAAATCTAGTAAATTGTAAAAACATTTCTAATTATATATTATGTAATTACTATTTCTTCTTATCTATTTATGAAATAGAGACATTACTTACTATATATTTTTTTAACATTAAGCTCCAAAAATTAAAATGTATCCACATTATATTTTTTAAATTATATTTTTTGTTTCTATATTGGTATACTTGCTCTACGTTTAGAATAATGTTTACTCATACCGTAGTCAGCTAGTAGGGGAAAAGATGTTGGTTATACTCACATACTTATTTAAACAAGATTTGTTTAATAAATTGTTAATTAGTTGTTTAACTTTTAAGTTCAAAATTTAACATAAGAATATATAGTTTAACTATGGAAAATTGATTGTTTTAATATTTGTTTAATGATCTCATTTGATTTATTTATTTTGGATTTGATGACACATAACTAATTAACTTAACAGTTAACACAATATCAATGTGATAAACACATAAAATATTGTAATTTATGTTTATATTTATAATCATGATATAATATGTTTATTAATTGTACATAATACATATTCATATTTAATAAATCAAATATAACAAACTTAATAAATCAAATATAACAAACTTATTGACCCACATAATAATGTGCAAATACATCGGATTTGTCACCATTTTTTGGGAGGAATCAAACAAGTTTGGTAAGTGTTTCATAATGCTTAGCTAGTGGGAGGACCTGTCTGTGTACTATAATCAGTTTGTGAAACCAACCGCCATTGTCCTTTTTATTAATAAAATGTTTATATAGAGAGAGAGAGATTATAAAGATGGAAATTGTTGTCTTTGGGTTAAGTCTCTAGTGGAGCTGTCTAATCCTTAGAAAGTAATATTAACTCTATTTGGAGTTACCACTTTGAGACATTTGTTTTTTATTTACTTTAGGGCAAATGATGTCCAAATGACCGAAGACGACAATAAAGAAAAGAATCTACTTTCTAAATATTTTATGAGATTTATTTGAGAAAATACATATTATTTTTTTAAAAAAAAAAACTAGATAAAAATTTCCATGATTAACTCTAGTGCTACGTACCCTAAGAGAATTTAAAGAATATTCCAATTAATTAGGTCAGACGGCAATGGGGTGTCAAAATCCCACACGGCAATTAGGTCACACGGCAATGGTAATAATAATAATATGGCTAGTTGCATTAGTACGATACACTGTAATTATGGTAATAGTTTTCTATGTATAATAATTACGGTTATGATATTTGATAATAATTACAGTTATAATCAAATTATATATATAAAAACTTATCATGTAAATAAAATTCAATATGATATGTCAAACTTCAATTAGTTTCGATTGTGTTGAAATTGATGTATTTTAATTTAAGTTAATTTTTTACGATAAAATAATTCAATTAAAAATTGATTTAGAAATACTAATTAAAATAAAATATGATACTTCGAATGTAGAATGTGGATATACAGATAAAATGTAGTTAATAATTGTAGTTATAAATACGATTATGCTAATAAAAATTGTATTTATTATGATTATGGTCACAAATACGATATATTGTTATAAAAATATGATTCGATTATGATATTTACTATTTTCGCATCATTATCGAGCCTAGTTACACATTATAGTCCAAATTACCTATTATAGGAATTACTTACAATTTTTTTATTATTCTAGATTCCTTTCAAGGCTAGGCTTTGGAGGGCAAGAATATTATTGTTGAATTATATACAATGAATATACCACTTTGAGCTTGAATATATATATATATATATCCACTTTGAGCATGTTGGAATGTTAAGCTTTCAATCGATACATTATCTGTGTGAGTATATACATGTAATGTAGGTCATTCTTTATGCTACCACACGTTGCGGAAATTCAGAAAATATATATTTATGGCGAGTAAGAGTCATAAACTATAGTGTCAAAACTCAAAATCGTTTGAGTTAATTCAATTATATATCTACTTTATGTTTTTACATGATAGATTATCAAAACCATAGTTATCAGAACCGGACCGGACCGGCGGTCGGACCGGGTCCGACCGGGAACCGGACCCCTCTCCGGTTTGGTTCAGTTAAAAGACCGTTCTGCAAATGAACAGTGTTTGAATCGGGTCGAACCGGGCGGTTTTTAGAAAACCGGCCGGTTTCCGGTTCACTTTTTAGTTGATTTTTTTTCCCGGTTTTCGTTTTTTTTTCTTCCGGTTTTCTTTTTTTTTTCGTCTGTTTTTTTTTTTTTGATTTCCGGTTTTTGGTTATGCACAAACCAATCGGTTTAACCCAATTGGTTAGACCGGTTCACTACTATTGTGTATTGTGTTTGAGAATTGAGAGTAATGTGTGTTTGATATTGAAACTAGGTAGTTTGTGTGTGTGTGAGATCATGTAGTTTGAGGTAATTATGTTTGTGTTTGAGACTATGTATGTATTTTAAGTTTTCAAATTTTTTACCCATTGTGAATAGTGAACCGCACACCGAACCGGGTTGGACCGGGTTGGACCGGCCGAACCGTGAACCGGCCCCCTCACCGGTTCGATGTCCGGTCCGGTTCTGATAACTATGATCAAAACAGTTGAAAGATAAATAATGATAGGTTATAAATTTAATTATAAATAATGATAGATTATAAATTTAATTATTTACCTACTCAAAAAAATAATATAATGAATAGATATTTTTATGACTCAATCGTCATGGTTCCACTTCTAACTGACCATACAATTTGATAAAAGTTGAGGTCTAAAGGTTTTCTTAACATAGATCAACTATTACTGAATGATAGTGTATGTTCTAAGAGCTGTAGAAGTAGTCTTAAGTGTGGTCACTATAGTTTAAGTAGAGTTAAGTGGTTGTATCTCCTACTATAAATAGTGTTGTCATCTTTCTCAAACAGTCAAGTGAAAATATATCTCCAGTTATTGTTCTCGTAAAAAACAAACTGAAACATAAAACCAGACCAAAGTTAAAAGTCTTAACGTACCGAACTCGAAGAGAGTGGGGAAGACAATCGAACAGAGTTGTTAACCAAACTCAGAGAAACAACTAGAAACTAATGGAATTTACTAGAACAATAATTAGAGATATATTTCCACTTGATTGTTTGAGAAAGATGACAACACTATTTATAGTAAGAAATACAACCACTTAACTCTAGTTAAACTATAGTGACCACAGTTAAGACTACTTCTACATCTCCTACAACATACACTATCACTCCCCCAACTTCTGACATCCTCCAGGTGAAATCCAGGCACCAACCACAACAACGCAATAATCCTGCAAAACAAGAAGAACACATCGCAAAACCAAAACACAAGGACAACTAGATAGGAAGACAAATAAAAAGAAAAAAAATAGATGTTCTGACACAAACTATACCTCGGTGAAAGAGATCCTTTATGATGAAGATATTAGAAACCATAAAAATAAATGAAGAGGATTGAAGATGCTGCTTGTACTAATTCACACCCAAGAAAACACACCACAAAAGAACTCAAGAACATCCAAAATGTCACTAAAATATCACCTAAGAAAAACACACCACAGAAGAACCCAAGAACAAAAAAATGTAACAGACAAAGGAACTACACCATTTAAAAAAACTTCACATAAGTACTCTAACAACCAAGCTCGGTGTTGTGTCACCGTAAATTTTTTTCTTCTTCTTTTTTCATTGTCAACTACCATGACCAGAGTTTTTTTTATTCGATTGAGAGGTTTGAAGCCTCTATCTTACCAGAATGGTTGGAAGGTTTTGACCTTCATCTTTTCTCTCTTATAAGAGGTGCTTTACTCCCTCTCTTATGAGATCAAGTCATTCCCCAAACAACACTTTATTTTATTTTCTTTCTGTCCCTTTTTTTTCACCGAGAACAAACAGAGTAGATTACATAAGTCTCACAAACTACTGTGTTACAAATGTGACGAAGGTCCTCACAACACTAGTTGTTCAAGGAGATGCAATTGAGGAGTATCTCAAGGGTTTATAAGCAGCACATCATGTGTTCAAAGAGATGCAACCGTAAGGAGTATTTTAAAGGGATAAAACCAGCACAGGAGCACTCCAAATCCTCAACAGAGAAAGAATCAGGCACACACAAAAAAACATGCATGAAGAATGATCACTCAAGGGAAAATAGTATGGCCATACCTACAGAAGACGGGAAAAAAAACTGAAACATAAAACCAAACCAAAGTTAAAAGCCTTAACGTACCAAACTCGAAGAGAGTGGGGACGACAATCGAACAGAGTTGACATTAAACGAGGGAGATGACAACTCAAGGGAAAGTTCAATTGGTGAAGACACACCAATTTTCCTGCGAAAAAAACAAAACATACTCTCGCCCAGTGGCTTTGTCAGTATATCAACAACTTGGGAATCAGCAGGAATATAACATACCTGAATCTGACCAGTAGTAACATTTTCCCTGACAAAATATATGTCCAGCTCAACATGCTTCATTTTAGCAAGTTGAACTGGATTTTCAGACAAAGCAACAACACTAGTGTTGTCAGACCAAATGGATGGCTTACCAAATAAAGGAATCCTCATCTCAGTCAAAAGAGATTGAAGCCACAAGACATCACAAAACATATTTACTAGACTGCGAAATTCTGCTTCTACAGAGGACCGACACACAACTTGCTGCTTTTTGGAAGTCCGTGAAATTGGGTTTTCACCCAAGAATAAACAATGACCAGATGTAGAACGCCGATCATCAGGATTACCACCCCAATCTGAATCAGGAAAACCAACCATAGTTAGCTCTTTAGCTTTACAAAACACAAGACCATACTCCAACGTACCGCTCAAGTAAGGAATTATTTGTTTCACTGCCTTCCAATGCTTATCAAGTGCTTGATGCATAAACTGACTAACCTTATTGACGGAAAAATGAATATCAGGCTGAGTAATGCAAATGTGTTGCAGAGCACGAACCACACTTAGAAACTGAGAACTATCCTTTAGCAGTTCACCATCACGAGAATGAAGAGGTGAAGATGTGACCATAGGAGTGGGACAAGTAGAAATGGTTTCCATGCCAAGTTTATGTAATAAATCCAAGATATATTTCTTTTGACTAAGAACAATGCCAGAAGGAACCACTTGAACATTCATACCAAGATAATGACTCAGAGTTCCTAAATCTTTAAGAGAGAATGTAGCATTCAACACCTTAACAACATGCTCAATTTCATCTGAAGCAGATCCAGTGATAACAATATCATCAACATAGATAACCAGATAAACTACATCCACATCAACATGTTTGATAAATAAAGGCAATTAACAGCAACCGAAGTACAAAAACTTAGCACGAACACTAAGTGACTGTGTAGCTTTTCGAACCAAGCTCTAGGAGCCTGCTTAAGTCCATACTAAGCTTTTTGAAACAAACACACTAACAAGTTACCACAATTGTCATACTTTTCAAAACCAGGAGGTTGAGCCATAAACACCTCTTCAGAAAGATCACCATGTAAAAAATCATTATTAACATCATTTTGACGCAAAGTCCAATCATTAGACACTGAAGTGTCAATAGCCAACATCATTTGTGACTATCCAATTTTATTTTATTTTATTTTTTAGTTAGTATATACTTGATTTTTAAGAAATTGGTATTGCATTTCGAATAATTGAACAAAGGATGCTCTTTTGGGGGTAGTGTCCTTGCTGGTTTTTCAAATTTAAAAAGTCATTAGTGTTGGATCACGAAAACTGGAGGGTCTTCCTTTCGGTCGCTCCTAGCTTCTCCGGTGACTTGTATAGAGGGAAATATCAGGATATTCTCGTTGTTTCCCCTGCGATGATAAAGTATGTAAACACCTGATTTTGGCTCGGGGTCAAAATACAGTACGCGAGGAACTGAATCGCGAAAAATCGAGACAGAAAAACAAAACAAAAAAAGTCAATTATATATATATATATAATATCATGACCGAAATTTATATATATATATATATGTAGGCCATTATTTAAGATATATATATATATATATATATAATAAATAAATTTAAAAATAAGTTTCACATTTCCTCTGCTAGCACATCGTCATGTTCGTCACTCATCTCATTTGGTCATTCATTTTATCCACTTGAACATTGTTTATTCATAAAAATAATACAAATGTTTCTATAAAAGAATGGCTTCAACAGAAAAATGGGGGGAGAGAATGGCCGAAGGGAGGCTTCAGTGAGGGGAGTGTAAACTGAATGCTTCGGTCAAAGGTGAGGAAGAGAGAAAGAAAATAAAAGAGAGTGAAGGTGACTGAAAAATATATGTAATTATGTATCTCGGTTTTTCATGCGGTATTTAAATTCCAAATGATTTAGGTATATCTTTCTCGTATTCAATATTGTATTTCTATTTTCCTAATTTGAATGAAATTTATCTTATCAAAAAAAGTTATATATATATGTATATTATGTATACATGATACTATATATATATATATATATATATATATTATGTATATGTGATACTATACGAGAAAAGTTTTGGGCTATTTATGCAATTGTTTTAAAATTCCTAGTCAATACTTTGATCCCTAAACTTTTCTGGACATCTCATGACTTCTCAAAGTGTTACAAATTGTCCCAACGTGCTTTATATCTTCAAAATCATTTCTGTACGTTTCACACTTTTAAAATGACCCAAAATAAAACCACATTTTCTCTAGTATGATTAACTTTATTCTCTCTTGTTTATTTATTTGAAATTAACTAATAAATAAAAAATGATTGTATATGGTTTAGTTAGTTAGTTCTTTTTTAAAAACGCATGTAATCTTTTTGGCCATGCATGGTCAAAACGGGAAATTCAGGTAAATTGAAAAAAAAAAATTCAAAAGCAACTAAAGTACTGAAAGGGCGGATTATGGGCTCGCGATCCCTTAAGATGTAATCAAGCCCCCGAACTCGATTCTCTAGACATAGATATTTCCAAGGCCTAGGATGTTAACACGATGTACCTTAGGCAAATTTTAGGATTCCAATTAGCCTCTAATTAATCGGTGGAGACTCTTTCATTTTTTTCGGTTTGGTTGATGACCCCGCTCGATCGGACCCGCTGCTCGCCAATACCCGACATTTTCAAAAGGGGTCGGGGAAAGTCAGTTCTGACGTCCGACAATTTGGTGACTCTGTTGGGGATGTATTTGTTTAGAGGTTTTAAGTTTTGCCATGTTATATTTTGCCCTATCCGTGTTGACTGTTTATTCGTGGTTGCAGTTTTAAATCTTGCCCGAAGGGCGATATAATTGTAATAATTCAAAAAAGATTTAAATTCTCGTTTTGCACACACCACGTTGGTTACCATTACCCGCTCGGACCTGGAGCACATTAAGAGCTTAGGGAGTTTAGTAGGTGAATGCGTATGAAGCAGTTTGGACCGCGGACACGCACCTAACAACTCAACTCGATGATCGGAATGGGCTCGTGATCCTCTATAGGAAGTGAGGTTCTGCTGGTTTAGAGGACCTAGAAATTACATTCGTTTAGAACAAAAGCTCCACACCGTGTTTTAACCTTTACCAGTTTTGTGTGAATTTCCTTTTTGGGCCTAACTGATGTAAATGGGAATTCGGCCCAAGTATTTGGATGCGAGATTGACCCACAATTCATGAAGAAGATTCAGCCCAACTGTTGTGAATTTGAAGTCAGCCCAACAATTGTACATGGAAGTTTGACCCATTTTGTAAATGTGTTTTGTTTTGGCCCTAGATCATGACATGTATAGGATTGAGCATTTTGTATTATTTATTTCATACTTCGGTAAATGTAATACGAAACTTACTAATGAAATTTACATTCTCGCACTTGCATTGCAATTTTCTATAAAAAAAAAATCAGTTTCGCTCATTCTATCTTGTATCCTTAGGACGTTTCAGGCACCATCTTTGATAAGGATGAAACAAACAAATCATTGCCCTCACATTAAGGTCATACAGCCCCATACGGTTGAAATTGCCCAAATATGGAAACCCACGACAAAAGAGAATCATAAATACGTGAACGAGAAGATTGGCGAGGTCCACGAGCTCGCAAACTACAAAGACAATTGGGCCCTCCTTGATGCCTTGTCAGATTTTTGTAATGTGGAAAACGTTGATTAATAACAACGGAATACGTTCACAAGTTCTATTCGACACCTGTAGGTCCGTCTTTCAACTCGAATGAGATAATTAGGGATATGCCCGAACAACCACCGTCATTCTAGCAATGTTGGGGCACCTTGGAGAAATGTGGGGGCAACGTAACTGAGTTGAATGACACCCTTAAATAATTCAGACAAAGGACGACGCGAATAAAAATATTTTCAAAATGCATGTCTTCGACCTTCCTTCGAACCAAGGAACAAGCAACATATGCATTCATTGAGTTGCGATGTCGTGTGTGTTAGGATGTACGAGTAGATCGTATGAAGGAATGACGATTCAGCCATACACATCAGTCAAATCACAGCTGGATCATCTCATCAAAGGCTCCTTCAATATCATCCTTGTGTGTCAAGTTAAGTAGATTGTTCAAGAAGGAAGTAGAATTTTCTTGTATATCCTAGAATGTTCCAAAGTTAGTTAGTTGGTTAGCTAATCTTCTATCTCATTCGCTATAAATACTGGATAGCCTTCTCATGTAATCTTAACTTTTGATCAATAGTGATAATTCAAAAGTTGTTATTTTTGTTAGTTTCTTGTTAGTCAAGTTTCCTCTTCCTTCGTCTTCACCCTATCTTCAATTCTCTAGTTTCTTTTGTTCTTAATTTGGTTTGAGTCCAGATTGCTGATATGGTATCACAGCTATTCATACATGCCATTCCGCTGAACAACACTCAAGATTCACATGTCGATCTGTGAAGAATCTCATTTCAATAATCTTTGTATCCTCTTGTCTATTTCTTAATGTTCATTAGCTACAATTCTGGACATGTTCTTCGCAACAATCTCTGCAATCTTCTTATGCATTTGGATATGGAAGAGAACAACTATCCATCCTTCTTCAACAAACGTGTTTGTCAGCTTACATGAAAGGATAACTTCCAATCCTGGAAGCAACAAGTCCTACTGTCTGTTAGAGGACTCAACCTAGAAGATTATTTGTTCGATGTTGTCCATGTACCACACATGATTGACGATGGAGAAGGTAACAAGATCGTTAATCCAGATTATACAAAGCATGCTCAACATGACCTCTTGCTTTGTGGCATCTTGCCTCGATTTCCACCCCAATTAGCAAAGGTTTTGTAGGTTGTATGACTGCAGACTAATATGGGCAAAACTCCATCAGCATTTCTCTTCTTCAACAATCAGGATAATTAACTTGTATGACAGGTTAAAAGTTCAAAAACAGTATAATCAACCAATCATAGAGTATCTCACAGAGATATAACTGCTGTGTGACAGTTTAGCAGGATGTAGTCACCCTAATGAAAAGATGCAACAAATCAGCATCATTTTGAATGGAGTCAATGGTCAATTTGACAATCTGGTCACGGTAATCCATGCTAGCCGTAACCTTCATGATCTTGCTTCTATAAGCTTGGTCTTACTTAATGTTGAGGCTCGGAAAATAGAGGTTAGCTTTGACACCAGCTTTCCTACTATCAATGTTGTTGTGAAGTCCACACCAGAAGTGTCTTCAGGAAACACTAAGAATAGTTGCACTGAATCCGACCAGATTCAACCTTCGAATACAGGATAGTAAACTCAGTTAACACCTGAGTATCAAGCCAATAATGCAGGATATGGTCGTGGAAGATGCAGGAGAAGAGGTTTTGGTAACAATAAACCTCAATGTCAATTGTGTGGCAAGTTCAACCACTTGGTGAACAGGTTTTTTCAAAGGTTTAATGTTCAATTTCAAGGAGTGATAACCAATCAACCTTAGGAAATGAGTGTCAACATGGCATCAACAGTACAGTGGACTGGTGAAGGTGATATTCAGTCCACGATTCAGACTTTCACTCAACCGATGATGCACTCTCAACCAATCAATCATTCTTTTAGTCAGCATCCTTACTACCAACAGAGTATGCCATCCTCAGTCCCCTAGCCTTCAGATGATGCCTCCCTATCCTTCCAACTTCAGTCAGTTCATTCCAACTCCCATACCATGCTACATTATCTCTTATTTCCCTTCATCCTCTAGTTTACCAATTCCTACTACTACTAAAGCACCCCAAGCGAATGTAACAGCACCAGCACCACTGCAGCTCCCTGATAAGACCTGGTAACCTGATTAAGGAGCAACAAATCACTTCACTCGACATGATATCAACTTTGTTGTTAACAAGCTAAGTCGATTTATGCAACAACCATCACAGTGTCACTGGAAAGCTGTTCTTAGAGCCTTGATGTATCTTAAAGGAACAATCAATCATGGTCTATTATCGTTCCACACCTGTTTCTTCAACTGAGGTAACACTTGTCTCTTTTGCTGATGCTGATTGGGGCAGTGACTCCCTTGATCGAAAATCCGTGTCGGGTCATTACTTGCTCCTTAATAATAATCCTATAGTTTGAAGTTCAAAGAAACAATCTGTCATATCTAGATCTAGTTCAGAAGCTAAATACAGAGCAGTAGCTAATGCTATGTGTGAAGTTCTTTGGGTTGTTTCTCTTCTGTTTGAACTTGGTATCAAATTATCCTCAATACCAACTATCTGGTGTGATAATACAGGTGTTGTTGCCTTGACAAAAAATTCCATCCAACACTCGAAGATGAAACATGTTGAGTTTAATTTGTACTTCGTTCGGGAAAAGGTCCATAATGGTAAAGTGATGGTGAATTATGTTCCTGCTTCTGATCAGGTTGCTGATATTTTAACCAAAACACTTACGGAGAAAATGTTTACTCAATTCAGAGATCAACTTGGGGTACTATCATTTTAATCCAACTCATCTAGTAGGTGTAATATGGATGAGCCTAAGTTTGATGAGTCTGAGCCTGAATCTGATGAGTATGAGCCTGATGATGAATAGTGATGCATGTTGTTCTTTGGACTGATGTGTGTTGTGATGTGTGCTTCTTTCGTTGATTTGATCAGTTCATCTAGTATTCTATGTTGAGGTTTATTTTATCAAAACTTGTAACTGTGTATCTATCTTATATATACGGATCTAGCATGAAATATGTGATCATAATGCTCTGTTTTGCTGACTATCTATTTTATAAAAAAAAATATCAGACATGCAATATCTTCATATTGACTGGTCTTGATTTTTTTTCAATTTCCAGGATGGTGTTTTTCCTTGGTACGTCAGACTTGAATTACCTGCTCAATTTTAATCATGGTGGTCAATTATGTGTGCACATGTTGGGTCTGATTTCTGTCATGAGTTGCAATTCCTAATTCTTGAATTATCAGCTTGATGTCTTCTTACTGGCATAGGGTGAAGCTTAGGAGCCAAAAAAAACTTCAAAGACAGCGTTAAGCTACCCTGATGAATTTTGAGGCCGGTAAGATGGAGGAAAATGAAAACCTCCCAACTTCATTGGTAAGATGGAAAAAAATTGGAACCCTCCCTGTCACTTTTAAAAAAAACAAATCTTAAAGAGTCAAGAAAATATAAAAGAATAAGTAATATAATCATCAAGTCGAGTGTATATTCATATATGAGTGAGTAAGAAGTGTATGATCTTCTTGTCATGAAATCTGAACTTGTTTGTGCATATGTTGTTTTCCATTCATGATTGAGTTGTGTCGAGTTGTTGATTGATCTGGATAGATTCAATCTGATTTACTGTGATTACACATATTTGTGAAATTGTAAAGGAAATATTAAGAAAGAAAATACGTAAGTCTCTTGCTTGTCATTTTCTGTCAGTCTGCATCTATATGAGCACCTGGTCCTGTTTTTCTATAAACTCTGCACAGATTCATGGATATTGCAGGTACTCAAAGTCTTGATAAGAAAAGAACTTCTCAAATTAATGTTAGGATGTATGATTAGATCGTATGAAGGTATGACGATTCAGCAATACATCAGTCAAATCACAGTTGAATCATCTCATCAAAGGCTCCTTCAATATCTTCCTTGCGTGTCAAGTTAAGTAGATTGTTCAAGAAGGAAGTAGAATTTTATTGTATATCCTAGAATGTTCCAGAGTTGGTTAGCTGATCTTCTATCTCATTCGATATAAATACTGGATAACCTTCTCATGTAATCTTAACTTTTGATCAAAAAGGGTCAGGAAAAGTCGGCGGATCCGACGTCCGACAAAGTCAGTCGGAGGTTCGTTCGAATAGGAGGAGTAAATCCAGAGCAAATGGTGGGTGAAGTGAGTAATGATCAATCAATGTATACATGAGGTAGGTGAAGGGGTATTTATACCCCTTTTACTTGGACTATGGTAGAGTCAAATGTTACCCTAGTTATCCAAGTTGTCTCTAAGGCGAGCAAACCGTGGTTTGTAGAGGTAATTATATGGGGTGAGACAGCTACCCTAGTGTACGTTGTCCTTCTTGTCAGCTTGATCATTATCCTGCCATAAATAGTCGAGCTAGGCTATAGGGGCGTATTCATTTAGACTATGGTACTCACTAGGTGCTCTGAGATGCATTTAATCCTCGTACTTTCATGTATGGTGCTCAGTAAAAGATCTATGGTGTTTTTGGCACATCCCACATGAGTGACGCTCACATACGTTTCTCGTAAGGGCGATGCCAAAGTGGCAAAAACAATAGCGACGCCTTTGGGCTTGGAAGTCCAGATCCGACTAATCTTGGGCCGGATACAAAAATACCTGGGCCCAAGGCCTATAACCCATCATCTGCCCCCGAAGCCCTAAATGAGCGACACTCATTTGGGGATTATTACCTTGCTCTGAAAGTCAACTCTTCTTATAGTTTAGCGCTACTCTATCTTCTACTTGGTGACGCCTTTTCTAAAGGTTGACAAATCTCCCTGGTAGTGAGTACCCAAAAATGGTGACGCCTCCATCGTTCATTTTGCATCACCTTCCACGTGTCCTCCATGCTCTGAAAGCCGTTCCTTCTAATAGTTTAGTGTTACTCTATCTTCTACCTGGCGATGCCTTTTCTAAAGGTTGACAAATCTCCCTGGTAGTAAGTACCCAAAAATGGTGACGGCTCCATCGTTCATTTTGCCTCACGTCTTTATCCCTACACTTTTTCTTGATCTTAAACCAAATATGCTTTCCCTAGCCATTTTCGAAAAGGCAGTGGCTGAGGCGGGGATGAACAACGCTCATGCCCCCAATTTTTGCATCCCTGATGATGCGGATCCTGAGAACTCTCACTCCGTGTGTCAACCTAACGCGGGCAAGGAGACCATATTCCCGCTTCAAATTTATGCAGGGCTAAGGTTCCCCTATTGCCCACCATTAGCCGAGTTATGTCGCCATTATGACATTTCTCTCTCCCAATTTTCACCAAACGCTTTCCATGGAGGACTCGCTCGACCCCCTCAAGGCTCTAGCCAAACTGTTCAGCAACGCCACCAATGAGGTTGTCGTCGGCTTCAAAGGTGCGGTTCCTAAATCCTACTAGATTAATAGCAGTGTCACTAGTAATAGTAATAATGTTCAGTTGACTAAAAAGTGGGATTCCCCTGTCTTGGCCTATGGCGGCATCAAGTGGACCTACACTGAATATTATAGCAGCGTCCAAAAAAAGGGACCATGTGACCCTTCCTTTGATCTGACAGGGGCGACGTCTAGAGAAGCTTTAACGCCTAAGATGCCAACTCCCGCTCGGACTCCTTCCATTGGGTCCAAGTCGACGCACTCCCGAGAGGTGATCTTGCTAGACGATCACCAAAACGCCAATAATGCACTCCCCTCTTCTCCCCGGGTGGCGCATACTCCTTCGCCTGCGCTGGCGCGCTACAGGCACAATCGCTACAGGCCCTACGTGGGACCTTCCTTTGATCTCCGGTGAGATCTGCTCGAGTGAGGGTCCCCACCAACCCCTACAAGAGTTGGGAACCCTGTGCGAAGCTGAAAGGCGTCCCTCTGGTTGATGGGAATTCCAGTTTGGACCCTAACCTGAGTCTTCATTTGTTGAATGATGTTTGCCCACTCATCGACCAAACGTCTCTGAATCTGGATCGCGACGCCATCGAGGGCTTGGTCCAGCAAACGCTTTCATCCATCATGAGCCAGGTCTTGGTACCCCCTCTGTCTTTTATCTTATTTCCCAATAAATTTTCTTGCTTCAAAATCTTCTAACACTTTAGTCATTTTAGTCCATTCCTGCCCAACTCAAGATGGATCAAGTCATAATGGGGTTGGCAGAGAAGAGGGGCGCCAATGTCTTCAAGCTCCGAAGATTTGCGTCTATGGAGCACGAATTGGAGCGTCTGAACCGTCGCCTTACCATTGAAAAGGGGGCGTGCAAGGAGTTGGAGGCTGAGGTGGTGTAGAAATAGCAACTTGCCACTAACTTGAGGGAGGCGCCGAAGAGAGAAAACGACATCGACATAGTGGTGTAAAAGCGACAAAAGAAGGCCTCGACTTTCCAAAATGCGATTGCAGAGGCCCGGAAGGAGGCGACACGTGTGAATAAAGAGATGAAGCTCCTTAAAACCGATCTCCCCAAAAGGCTGGCGGAAAGCGCCACGGAGGTTGTCGAGACCTTCCGTACCATCAATGAGTTTGACATCGCCGCGGGGGAATGGAGTCACCGGGTACTCATCTCCATCTTTAAGAAAGCCTTCAAATACATCCAGAGCGTCGACCCCAGCTTCCCTCTGGAAAAACTCGACTTCTTGAAGGATTACCTCGCCCTAAAGGCTAGGGAGGTTGGAGAGGCGAAGGCGGCTGAGGAGGATGCACTAGAGAGCAGGAGCGGCTCCTCAGTGGGATCCGTCTCTGCTCAGGGAACGCCTCCCGCCTCTCCTTATGCAACACCTACCAACGAAGCCTCCTCCACAGTGCCTGCCCCGGAACCTCACAATGATCCACCTGTGCAACCCTCTCCTCCCAAGGATCCTCCAGCTCTAGCCACTTGAATGTCTTCAATCGTTATCTATGTAACTCATGTCCTTTTCCTTTAGTAAGCTTATACTTAGACTTTTTCTTTTACTCCTAGTTTGTAAAAACTTCAACAATTTGCGGCGCCTTTGGTGAGTTTATTTCAGCACTTAGTTCTATTTCACCAAGCTTTTCCATTCGCTTATTTCTGCTTATTTGATAGCAACGCTATCTACGCATACCACGATTCGACACTTTTAAAACTCGCCTTTGACAACTCTCCTTTAACAATTCACCTTTAAGTTTGTTAAGTATTCATTGTGTCACCTATAAATGTAACGTGAATTTCATCCATCAATATGACTATTCTCCATACTTGGCATTATTTCGACCAAACAAGGATGTTACTTAGGAATAACTTAAGGCTTCGCCATGTGCTCTATTTAATAAACTTTAACGCAATGCCTCGCCCAAACCATTCACCACTTAATAGTTTTTGAAACAATGCCTCACTAGAACGATATGAATGCTCAGGATGCGCCTTTAGATAGTGAACCAGTCTCGCCACAGCTAAACAGAACAACTATATACTCTTAATGGATCGCTTTTGTTCACGCCTAATCAAACTTAAGCATTCGCCTATAAGTATTGATTCGCAATGCCTTCGATATGTCTTAATCATGCCTTGGCAAAACTGTAAAGTACTAGACATTTCCAAGTAATTTACATAGGCTCATAACGCCTTTCAAGCATTTGTTTTTTCAAATTCTCCGCATTGAAAGTGTCCTTCAATACTTTCCCTTGTTCAACTTCTAGGATATACGCATTTGGGCGGGGAATGGCAACAACCTTATAAGGCCCTTTCCATTGCGGAGACAGTTTGTTCATTCTATCTTGGTGCGCAAATTCATTCCTTCTCCATACCTTTTCCCCCACGAAAAATTGGCGAGAGGACACTCACCTATTGTAGTATCTAGCAGTGGCGAGGCGCATCCGACCTTGGATTTTTTCTGAAGGCCATATCTTCTCATCCATGAGATCCAATTTGAGACGCCTTTGATCATCATTGGTCGGCTCTTCAAAGTGTTTCACCCCGTGGGATGCCATTGGTATTTTTGTTGGAGTCACAGCCTCAGATCCGTATATCAATCCAAAAGTCATTTCCCTAGTCGCCTTTTTGGGGGTTGTTCGCAACGCCCATTACACGTTCTCCATTCCTTATGTCCACCTTCCCCCCCAGGGCGCCGAGTCTCTTTTTCAAGCCATTCAACACAGTCTTATTCGTCGTTTCAACTTGTCCATTGTCCTGTGCATGTTTAGCTGAAGCATGTCGATGCTCAATTTTTAACTCCTCGCAAAACCATTTCAATTCCTTCCCGGCGAATTGGGGACCATTGTTGCTGATCAGAACACTTGGGATCCCATATATGTAGTGGACTTGAAATTATGTAGTGGACTCCAACGTCTTTGCTTCATTCCATTTCGAAAAATAGTCGATCACCACTATAATGTAGGTGCGTTGCTTAGAACTTGGTAAGGGGCCTACAAAGTCGATCCCTCACTGGGCAAATGGCCACGCGACGCCTATATACCGGAAAGTTCAGCTGGGGGTGCACTATTTGTGGGTTAAACTTCTTACATGATTCACACTTCATGACTAAAGTCGTCGGCTCTTGATTCATTCTAGGCCAATAATACCCTTGATTCAGAACCTTTCGCACAATTGACCTAGCTTCTTCATGACATGTCGCATATCCTTCGTGCACTTCCCTCAAAATG
The DNA here is from genome assembly GCA_946814005.1 of Chamaenerion angustifolium. Lineage (NCBI taxonomy): Eukaryota > Viridiplantae > Streptophyta > Magnoliopsida > Myrtales > Onagraceae > Chamaenerion > Chamaenerion angustifolium. Next base: position 4,303,472 of record OX328277.1, on the reverse strand, counting down.
GTAGTTGTCTCTGCATGAGCGACGCAGCAGAGGTAAAGCATAGAAAATCCTCGCTTATAAAGCGTTCCATCGATAATCTTAAAACTTGGGGCTAGGCGAACAATTTTCTTGGCTTCGACTTCATCCTGAGGAAGCTCCCCAAATTCCAAGTAAACTCTTAAAGGTGTTGCCCAGTTTACTGTTGTGTTAATGTTTGCGCATGTCATGTTCACCTCTTGATGGATGGTTTCTATGAAGGGCACCTACAGGGGCGTCGTCTGCGAGGCATATTTGCTTAGGGCATCTGCTTCCTGATTCGATTCTCGAGGGATGGCATCTATCTGGAACCTAAACGATTGGTTTGTTAAGACTGTAATTTCATGTTCATGGAAGTAGGGGCATAACTTCCTAGCCAATATTACCAACGCATAAATATACTTCTAAACCTTCACGTAATTCATTTAAGCTTTGGCAAGAACTTTGACACATAATACACAGGTACTTGACAATTGCCAACTTCCTTAACCAAAACCGAGCTTACGGTGACTGGATTGATACTTAAATACAAAGACAAAGTGTCACCTTTAGAGGGCTTGGACAATGGTGGGAGCGTCCTGATATGTTGCTTCAGGTCCTGGAATGCATTCTCACATTCAGGTGTCCATTCGAACTTCTTGTTGGCCATGAACACCTGGAAAATGTAAGTGATTTATTCCCCGCCTTAGCCAAAAAACGGCTTAGCGTCGCTAGCCTTCCATTCAAACTTTTAACTTCTTTGTGGCAACTGGGGCTTTTCATTGCTTCGATCGCATCCAGTTTCTCAGGGTTGACCTCTATCCCCCTTTGGATCATCATATAACCCAACAACTTGTCTGGCTGAACGTCAAAAGCACATTTGGATGGATTCAGGCACACTTGGCAAAGGTGCATTCTCTCGAAAGTTCTCCTCAAATCTTCAACATGGTCTACGCCTTTTACTGACTTCACCAACATGTCATCCATATATGCTTGCATGGTGTCGCTTATCATTCCAGCAAACAGCTTGTTGACCATTCTTTGATAGGTGGCGCCCGCATTTATCAATTCAAACGGCATGACTGTGTAGTGATAATATATCACTGTCAGCATAGAAGGTTGTATGTTGCGCGTCGCCATCGATTATTTGTATCTGGTTGTAAGCGTCCATAAAGTTGAGAAGTTCATGACCTGAGGTCGCTTCGACCAACTGGTCAATCCTTGGCAAAGTTTATGAGTCTTTTGGGCATGCTTTATTCAAATCTCGAAAGTCGATACACATCCTTCACTTTCCATTACTCTTCTTTACAAGAACGGGATTCGCTACCCAGGTTTGAAACCTGATCTCTTGTAAAAAAAAATTGCATCAACCAAATTCCCAAATTCCTGTCTGATGGTGTTCACCTTCTCTTCCCCTACAGGGCGTCCCTTTTGAGCAATTGGCCTGATACTCGGGTCAGTGTGGAGTTCATGGGCAATCACCTCCTTGCTAATCCTTAGGCATATCGCTTGATTTCCATGCAAACGGATTTTTAAACTCCACTAAAAGCATCGACAAAGCTTTGGCTTTTTCTTTAGGCATTGTCGCCCCTATCCACACCTCTTTTCCCAGACCATCCACTTCCACCTTTTTTAACCCCTCTACTGGTTGAGGGTGACTCTTTTCTTCTCGAGGGTCCTTCTCCGTTTGAATGGATAAGGTTTCCTTTTTTTAACATGGCGTCGCATTGCATAGACATAACAACTGCGCATCGCTGGTTGGTCTCCCTTTACCACTACAATTCCATGAGGAGTAGGATCACCTATTCATCTTTCCGAGGGCGCTTCCCGAATTTAGAGATTCTTGATATTTGGGAGGCGTAGACCTCCCTGGCGATGCCTGTTTTTCCACTAGAGGTAAAGTCACCACTTATTACATTGAAGGTCCTCTTCTTGGACCTAGACCCTTCACGGTTCTTCTTGGGCGATGCCTTGTTGAATAAGTCTTTCAATGTCTTTCTTCAAGATGTGGCAATCATCCGTGTGATGTCCTTTGCAACGATGGTATCGACAGTACTGATTGGGATTGTTACCCATATTTATCTCTTTTTCGTGGTGGTGGAGGCGTCACCAAATCCTTCCTTTCCATTTCTCCGAGAATTACAGAGATGTCCCTATTCAAAGGCGTGAAATTTTTTAACACTTCTCGGGAGAGGCGTGGTATAAATTGGCGATGCTTGTCATCATGCCCTGATTTTGAGGGACGTTGGTCCGACTCTTTTTCTTATTGAGACTCTTTTTTAGACAACTCTTTGCTCGCCTTCCTTCCTTCCTTTGTTATTTCCAAGTCTATATAGGACTTAACGCGCGTCGCCATCTTCTCCACCATATTAACGGGGATAATGCTAAAACTGTTGTACAAAGTCAAGCCTTTTGGACCCAACGCTCTTACGAAAGTGCGGATAGTCTCCCCTTCTATAATCGTCGGGTCGATTCCAACCAGTTCTTTGTTGAATTTGGTGTAGAAGTCGCCCAAACTTTCATCGCTCTTTTGCTTCAGGTGGTCCAGAGTCTCCACGCTTTAGGAGTCGGAGTCCTTCCATATACTGCACAGTGAACTTTTCCTTAAGATCTCCCCAAGATCTAACCGACGCTTTTAGGAAACCAAAAAACCAGTGCGACGTGACACCTCCCAAGGTGGTTGGAAATAGAAGTGCGAAATGGTTATCGTCATTTGCACATCCCAACAAGGAGGCTTCGTGCCTCTGAATATGTTCGACTGGGTCACCTTCTCCTCAATAATAGTCGATCTGCGGTGTATGCACATGGGGTGGTACAGTGACAGACAGTATTTTTGGGGTAAATGGTTGCGATGCCCTATCCCGCAAGTGTGGCATGTCCCTACCCTTCTATTCCATCATCTTTTGGGTGACAATCTCCTCGACGTTTGCCTGGTCATTATGCCAGGGGGATGAGCCATTGTCGCCCCGGTGCTTGCAGTGGCGTCGCCCACAGGGAGTTAGGTTGGCTGGGGAGCCATTGGCGACACTAGTGGATTCTGGGGTCTAAAGGTGGCTTCCTCTATCCTACAGGCGTCTGCTTGCTGGATTGCTCGGGCAGCTGCTCTTTGCTTCCTCCCGTCAAGGAGCTCATCAAGGGTTGCCATAAATGCTGGTGAAAAGACGACTTCCAGAGTGATCTCCACCCGAGGCGGCGCCCTTTAGGCCAAAAATGCAATACGGGAATGTGCTGACCTTGGGGCCTTAGGCTCAGGCCTTCGCTCTGTGGCGGCTCCAGGTTGATGTTGAAGGGGTGCTTCCTGGACAGACACGCCTGGGATAGGTTGACTAAGCTGGATAGGCTGGGACGACATAAAGGGTGATAATCCTAAGTGTTGATAGAGGCTTTGGAGCGAGTCCTCTTCGGTAGCCTCCCGATTGTTGGTCTTTGCTCGAATAGTAGGGAAATCATGGCTGATTTCGTCTAAGTATTCCCACAGAGAGCGCCAGATGTTGGATCACGAAAACTAGAGTCTCTTCCTTTTGGTCGCTCCGAGCTGCTCCGGTGACCTACACACCTACACGGAAGGAAATCTCGTGGTGTTCCCGTTGTTTCCCCTCCGATGATGAAGTCGGTCGGAGGTTCGTTCGAAGTGGATGAGTAAATGCAAAGCAAATGGTGGGTGAAGTAAGTAATGAGCAATCAATGTATAAATGAGGTAGGTGAATGGGTATTTATACCCCTTTTACTTGGATCATGGTAGGGTTAAACGTTACCCTGGTTATCCGAGCTATCTCTAGGGCGAGCGGACCGTGGTTTGTATAGGTAATGATATGAGATAGAACAGCTACCCTAGTGTAGGTTGTCCTTCTTGTCAGCTTGATCATTATCATGTCATAAATAGTTGAACTAGGCTATAGGGGTGTGAACGTTTAGACTGGGGTACTCACTAGGTGCTCTGACATGCATTTAACTCTCGTATTTTCATGTCTGGTGCTCAGTAAAAGATCAATGGTATTTGACGTATCCCAAATGAAGCAACGCCCACATAGTTTCTGGTAAGGGCGACGCCAAAGTTGCAAAAACAAGAGCAACACTTTTGGTCCTGCAAGTCAAAATTCAACTGATTTTGGGCAGAATACGAAAATACTTAGGCCCAAGGCCCATAACACATCACTTAGTGTATTTTTAATGGTCATTAAAGAAATTACTCATCGAAATTAGTGTTTGATAATAAATTATCTTTGAATAGAATACGGATTCCAGGAATTGATAACCCCAACCGAAACGTAAACAATCATGTCAACATACCAATCATCTACCGTATATTATTATTTTATCTTGATTTGTTAGGAATAGTATTGATTAAATTTAATATATATATATATATAAACTATTGACGTCACACTAAAATAAGCCATCTTGATTTGGCCAAGAAATTACTTCCATTCATTATAAATGAGATAGGTTCAACAACATAGAAATATCCGGAAAAAATAAACGAGAGAGGGGGTTGGGGTCTAACGACCCAATCTGAAGAACACAACCCCGATAATGCATGTTTAGCAATCCAGTCAGCACACTTGTTCGCGGTCCTAGGTATTTTCACCTACCGGATTCTTGCTATGGAGCGAGTCAATACTAGGGCATTTGACAGCTTCAGTTCCACTTTCCATGCAAAAGTTCGACCTAGAAGGTGGTTGATTACTATTGCTGAGTCAGATTTCACAATTACGTTATGCCACTCGTTTGTGATTGTCATTTGGACTCCTTCGACCACCGCTCTAGCCTCCAGCTCCTCCCCTGAGTCGGTCATGCTTCTGCCACTCCATCCAGTGATAACGGCTCCCGTGTGATCATGTGCGATGACTCCGTAAGCCCTTTGGTGAGATGATGCGATCCAGGCTGCATCTACATTGATCTTCATTTGTCATTGTTCTGGTTTCCTCCGTCCTTGGTCTAAGATGGTGTCGATCCGCCTCTCCACTCTGAGCTGGGATGGAATCATCTCCATTCTTACATGCGCAATCTCCCTCGCTGCAAATTCCATATTCGGAGCTATATCGTCGTAAACGAACTTACACCTGATTTCCACTACGGGAGAAGCAGTGTTTACCGGCTGAATATAGGTTTTTTAACGGATGAAAAATACAGTCGTTAAATTATCACGGCTCAAATGAATTTGAGTCGGGACATTAAGTGTCGGGACAATTATCACAGCTCAATATAAAATGAGTCGTGATAATTCCCGACCCAAAATCAAAAGTGCCGCCAAATTAACTATGACAACACTTTTGATTGAGCCGCGATATATAATTATTTTTTTAAAACCCATATTTTTCGCAGTTCATATATATATGAGCCATGAAAAATAAAATAATTGTTATTTTTTTAACCCATAATTTTCGCGGCTCGTTTCATATGAGCCGCGAAAATTATTTTAATAAAAAAATACATTATTTATACTATAATTCTAATGATACAACAATAACCTGAATAGTTTACATACCAAAATCATAATTTTTGCATACAATACATTACATATCCGTAAGTTCGCTTCATTAATTCAAAAACATATATAATATATTATAATAGTTCTTCATTCCTAACATTATCTTGACTAAAACGATTAATTTTCTTCATTGTTTTCTTGACTTCCACTAGCAGATTGTTCACTACAAGATGCTGCTGATTGATGAGCTGCCTGACCATCCTATAAAAACATCCAAAAATCAAATTATAATATACCCAACAATTAAGCAAATTAACTTATTACCCAACAAAGTTGAAGACACAGGGCTGCTCACAGGGCTGGATTTTATGTACTTGTCACGGCTCAAACCCGAATGAGCCATGATAAATCCTAATTTTTTTTGCCCATTTGTCACGGCTCAAAAGCAAATGAGTTGTGACAATACTTGTTTTTTTTTTTCATTTTTCACGGCTCAAAACCAAATTAGCCGTTAAAATATACTTGTTTTTTTCCCCATTTGTCACGGCTCAAAACCAAATGAGTCGTGCAAAAACTTAGTTTTTTTCCCATTTGTCACGACTCAAAACCAAATGAGTCGTGACAATACTTGTTTTTTTTCCCATTTGTCACGGCTTAAAATTAAATGAGCCCTGAAAATAGTTTGTAAAATTTTGCCCATTTATAACGGCTCAAAGTAAACTAGCCGTTATAAATCTTTAAAATTAAATAATAATAACGGCTGGAACAAATAATGAGTTGCGATAAATGGGCAAAAATAAAAATAAAAAACAAGTATTTTCATGTCTCATTTGGTTTTGAGTCGTGATACGGTATGTAAAACTCGCGACCCAACATTAAATGAGCCGGGGAAATTATAGATAAAGGTAACGACCGAGTCATTTGAGCTGTAAAAAACCGACATAACGACTCAATATTCAATTGAGTCGTTATATTCAATTTAATCTAATTTCTAACGGCTCAATATACATTGAGCCGTTAAATTTAGCCGGCAAATGCCCTCTCTCGTAGTGTTCGGAGCTCTATCCTTGATAAGATTAAGTGGCTACCATTGTTGTGGCTCAGATCATACTACATGAGGTCAACCTGTAGATCAACACGAATCATTAGGAATTTATATAATTTCATAAAAATATAAGAACTTATTTTACTTAATAAAAATATAAGAGATTAATATATTATATGTACAAAATTAATTCATATTTGATGGTTAACTTTGAATATAATGTATATTAATTGTATTTTTATTAAGAAAAAATAAATCATATATTTAGTAGAAAAATCATAATGGACCTTGGGTTGCTCCACAGTGCAATGGTTAAGTACAAAACTTATTTTGTCACCCTCACAATGCGGGTTCGGTAGATGTTATCCATCCCGAGTGCGTAGATGGTAATTGATAGTGAACCTGCCCCCATTGACATTCCTAGTTGTGATTGAGCAAATTCTAGTTGGCTTTCAATTAGTACGTTTTTTTGAGAAATGGCAACTTCTCGAAAATATTTAGAAAAGTAGGTTGTAGTTTATTTATTTTATTTAAAAGTAGAAATACACACTACCTCAATTGTGAGTTGTCACTAAATTAAGACAAATCGCACCTCTAAGAGTGTGATCTCTATTGGGAACATCCATCATTTATAAAAAAAAACGAGAGGTAAATTATGAGTAACACTAAAAACAACGTTAAATTTTGACTTTGGAACTAATTGTACACTTAAACAAAGTACGAAACCTTCACATCTTAACTTTTATTGAAACGTGTGGTCAGTACGAAAACAAAACTTAACATCGTTTGCGGTGTTAGAGCTGTAATTTAATTATATGCATACTCTAATTTGTTTATTTTTCTAGAGTAGCTAATTTTTTTTCAATCTAATATTGTTTGTCCTTACAAACCTAAAGGAGCAAATATTTAGTTTAGATATTATTAAAAGTTTAATTATTTACCTACTTAATAAAATAAGTGTAGTTACATAATTGAATTATGATTCTAACATCGCAAATGATATTATTAACTTTTAGATTTGTCATACACTCCCGTTAAAATTGAGACTCAAATGTGTACTTTGACTGAATCTATGATTAATCTGAAATTCAAAAGTTAATGTTGTTAGTAACGTTGCCCTTCTAAGTTAAGGTTCTGTATTTGTTTTTAAATATTATGATTTAAAAAAAATGAGATGGATGTCCCAAATTGGTACAATATGCTCCTAAATACGATTTCTCCAAATCTGGTGACAACTTTAGGCTTCCCCTAAATGAGAGTTGTCCTAATTTAGTGATAACTCGTATTAAAAGCATAGTTATCAGAACCGGACCGGCGGTTCGACCGGGAATCGGACTTCTGTCCGGTTTAGTTCAATTAAAAGACCGTTTTGTAAATGAATAGTGTTTGGACCGGGTCGAACCGGACGGTTTCCGGTTCACGTTTTAGTTTTTTGTTTTTTTTTACAAACCAATCGGTTTTTGGTTTAAACTGATTGGTATGTTTCTGTTTTTTTACAAACCAACCGGTTCGGTCCTTTAGAAATCAGCTAGGTTAGAAAATAGAAATCGGCAAATCGCATTCAGTCATTCAGTTCAGCGTCTTCAGACTTCAGAGTTCAGTGTCTTCCTTGCGCAGCCTCTCTTCCTGGAGTCTTTCTTCCTCGCGCACACCAGCAGCTTTCTCGCGGTCGACCATCTTCCTCGCGCAGCAGCAGCAGCTCGCGTTCGACAGCAGCTCGCGTTCAACAACAGCTCGCGTTCGACAGCAGCTCGCGTTCAACAACAGCTCGCGTTCGACAGCTCGACCAGCATTCGACAGCAGCGACCAGCTCGACTAGCGTTCGACCAGCAACAGGTTCGGTTCTTAAATTGCTGAATTGATGTATTGGTTAGCTGAATATTGATAAATTGATGAATTGGTTAGCTGAATTTTATTGAAGACAAGGTTCGGTGAATTTTAGCTGAATTTATTGATGAATTGGCTAGCTTAATTGGTTAGCTGAATTGATGAAATTGGTTCGTTAGCTTAGCTTAGTTCGGTTCTTTGTTAAATTGGTTAGCTTAGCTTAGCTGAATTGATGAAATTGGTTTGATGAAATTGCTCAAATCTTTGTTAAATTGATGATTAGGTTATTAAGTTTGCTGAATAGGTTCCGTTAATGTGGTTGTTACTTAATAGGTTGAATTTGAAATGGATTCAACAAATATGAGTAGTAGTAGTACACCGACTACCCCATCTGAGCCTAATTCCAGTGCGAGTTCTAGAGGAAAAACTAATCCAGCTTGGGGACATTGTAAAATTGTGGATGCTTCTACTGGGAAAGGAAGAACATTGCAATGTGCCCATTGCAATAAATCATTTTCTGGGGGTGGAATTCATAGGCTTAAGGAACATTTAGCTGGAGTTAGGGGTAATGCTATGTCTTGCAAAAAGGTTCCTGAAGAAATTCGCTACGAAATGCAACAACATATGATAGGTAAGAAAAGACGACGTGAGGAAGTAAACGATCATAATCAGGGTTCAATGGGAGAGATGAATTCATCTCATGGTGAAGAAGATAAGCACGTTGCTGTTGTAAGGATACAACCAAAAATAGCTCCCATGTTTCAGTCTAGGACAACGGTCGGTACACAACCTACATTGAAAAGTGTTCTTCAAAGTAAGGAAATGGTGGAAAAGTGTCATCTTGATGTGTCTAGGTGGATGGTTGCTGCATCTATACCGTTTAACTCTGCTAATTCGTCGTACTATCAACAAATGATAGATGCAATTGCTAGTATGGGTGCAGGTTATAAAGGTCCTAATTTCCATGACCTTAGGGGACACTTGTTGATGAAAAGTGTTGATGATGTAAAGAAGTATATTGAGAGTTATCGTGCTATTTGGATAGATACTGGTTGTACAATCATGGCTGATGGATGGACAGATCAACGAAGACGAACTTTAATCAATTTTCTTGTTTATTGTCCTAAAGGAGTTGTTTTCCTAAAATCAGTTGATGCTTCCGATACTTCTAAAACAGCAGAAGTAATATACAAGTTGCTCAGAGATGTAGTATTGTTTGTTGGTGCAGAAAATGTGGTTCATGTGGTTACTGATAATGCTGCTAATTATGTTGCTGCGGGCAGGCTATTGGAGCAAGAGTTTAAGTCATTGTTCTGGTCTCCATGTGCTGCACATTGCATCAATCTTATTTTGGGCGATTTTGGAAAATTAGCTGAGGTTACTGATATTGTAGTGCATGCTTCAAAGATCACTAAGTATGTATACAATCATTGTTATGCCTTACATTTGATGAGGAAGTTCACTTGTGGAAGAGAGATTCTTCGCCCTGCTGCAACCCGTTTCGCGACAAATTTTATTGCATTACAAAGCATCTTATCTCAAAAGGATGCATTAAGAGCTATGGTGACATCTAAAGAGTGGACTAGTTGCGCGTATGCAAAGGAAAGTCATGCAAGAAAGTTTGTTGATCTTATACTTGATTCAACTTTTGGAAGGAGTGTGTTGCGATAGTGAAAGTGACTGAGCCTCTTGTGCGTGTTTTACGCATTGTCGATAGTGATGAAAGACCGGCGATGGGTTATTTGTATGAGGCTATGCATAAAGCAAGAAGTGAATTGTTGAAACGGTTTCAACGAAGAAATAAGAGGATTGAACCTTATATTAAGATTCTGGATTCAAGATGGGATAGACAACTTCACAAGAATTTGCATGCGGCTGGTTATTGGCTAAATCCTCTGTTTCAATATAATTCAGAAGAAATAGGAAAGCAACGTGGCACAATATCAGGATTGATTGATGTCATAGAAAGATATGCTACTCAGAATAACCATTTGGAAGCGAGCATTCGAAATGAGATGATAATGTTTAAGGATGCCAAAGGTGACTTTGGAAAGTTTTCTGTCATAGCTGATCGTGCAAGAATGGCTCCAAGTAAATATCTTCATGTAAAGATTTTTTTAATTATATGGTTAGTAATTACTAATTAGTATTGTTTAACTTATTTTGTCTTAGATCAATGGTGGATGCTACATGGTAATTCAACACCAAATCTTCAAAAATTGGCAATTCGCATACTAAGTCAAACATGTAGTTCCTCTGGTTGTTAGCGGAATTGGAGTATCTTTGAGCATATTCATTCTAAGAAGATGAATCGACTGGAACATCAAAGGTTGAATGATCTTGTTTATGTTCATTATAACTTGCAGTTGCAAAAACGGTAAGAGTTTAAATTCTTATTTCTATATATAATCACATGTATTTGATTACATTATAAAGTTTATTTTTTTGGGGGTGTGCAGTAACTCATTCAATGATAGATTTTATGATCCTCTTGACTTTGAGAAATTTGGTCATATGGCTTCTTGGATATTAGAGGATGAGCCTTCAGCCTTATCAAATGAAGAGTTAGAAATTTTTCGTCGTGAAATGGAGAGATGTACAATTAATGAGTTGCCTAATGATGGTTAGATAATTATATTTCATTGTTATCATTGGTTTAAAATGATTAATGTTCTTTTATCTTTGTGCTTAGATGAGTTAAATCTTGATGATGGTGATGACAATGAAGATGAAGATGCAAACTTGACAATAAATGTTGTTGGGGTTGAAGATAATTTAGTCTATCACAATGAAGAAACGAGTGGTGGTTATGCATATTGGAGTGGAGGGGATCAAAGAGAAGTTTAGAAGTTATGTTTAAATGTTTAACCTATTGTAATTGTGTTTTATTTTGACACTATTGTGTATTGTGTTTAAAAATTGAGAGTAATGTGGGTTTGAAATTGAAATTATGTAGTTTGTGTGTGTGTGTGATTATGTAGTTTGAGGTAATTATGTATGTGTTTGAGACTATGTATGTATTTTAATTTTTCAGATTTTTTTTCCTCTTATGAACAGTGAACCGCACATTGAACCGGGTTGGACCGGCTGAACCGTGAACCGAACCCCTCGCCGGTTCAATGGTCGGTCCGGTTCTGATAACTATGATTAAAAGAGTTTGTACTCTTACTTTTTTTAAAAGAAACGAAATTACTTTTTAAAATATATAATTCACATTTGTTTAACAATTACCTACTTTTAAATACAGAGAAAAAAATAGTTGGAGTGTTTGATTATGTCGTCATCCATGACAACATAATGCTCTTCACTTTGAATTTTTAATAGTGTTGGCCAAAAAGAGAAATGCTAATAGTGAGTGACAATCCATATTTTGGTATCCCACTTAGTTTCATTGCTAAGCAGCATTATGGAAGAACTAAATTAGATTAAACCGATAGTATATTGATTAATAAATTAGATCCCACCCGTCTCGGTTAATTCTCACTAATTTTAATCATTAATAAATTAATTTAATCCCAAATATATACTCAAAAGATTTATCCCAAAGGATAAGTAGTGTGTTTTTGTTGTACATTAATTAAATTTAAGAATATGCGCAATATACTTAAATATGATTTTTAATCAAATGTTAAATTTTGGTACTATTTTAGAAATCGGGTTGATTATGTCCTCGTAACACCTCACGCACAATAAATGACGATAACGTACTCACACGTTATATATATAAATGTGTACTAAAATCTAATATATATATATATATATATATATATAAATATAAATATAAAGAGAGAAAAATAAACCTTTAAAATACTTAATTTAGAGTTTTAGATTATATTTTTCTTTCACCTTTGTACCATATAATGTACCCTAGCATGATGTTTTTGTTACTTTTAGTTGTATATATAGTGGACTTAATGAAACATGAAAATAAGTTAAAACTTTTTTATTTACATCTTAAAATTGTATCATGCCATTAAAAATATTAAAAGTTGTGAACCATATGTATGGTGAATGGTAGTGAAAAATATTAATAGTTGGCATAAACGCACAAATTGGGATAAGTATGGTGAATGACTGAATGGTAGTAACAATATGTAAAGCATGTTTATTACATATGAACTATATTTCAATACACAAACCTAACTGCGTTTGTGTTTGTCTCTCTCCTGAAAACGCTTAGGGGGAGAGAGTTCCCGTGAGAACGGGCAGTCAGTGGGAAACCACATCGTCACCGATCGAGAGTCGACAGGAAGAGAGGAGCTTCAATCGGAGAAACCAGGGCGGCAACCGGACCACACCATCCTGTCTGGGCGCTTCAATTGGCGCGGCAAGCCCCTCAATCGAAGATAAACCCTAAAAAAGCGTAACCCTAATTTTCCAAACCCACCGTCCCAACCATCCAATCTCGGCACCGCTTCCCCTAAACCCACCTTACCCCCACCTTAGGCATCCGTATCACACACAACCGCCCATTGGCACCCCGAAGGACCGGATTTCCGTTTCTTTCAAATCACTTATTTCTCTTTTCTGTGTTCCGATTGCAGGTATCCTAAGTATGGGTGATATACAGGGGCGAAAGCCACCCACACGACTGTCCAAGACGACTGATAGAACACACCGGGACAGCCTCACTCTGAAGTTGCAGGGATCGGTCGAAGCACAGACCGGGTTGCGGTGTGTAGGGAAGGTGTTGTGTGACCGGATAATCAAGTCAGTGGCAGTCCAAGGGGTACTAAAGAGTGCTTGGCAACGATATGTTGGAGTCAGCATCACAGACATGGGCAATTTCGTAACCATGTTCGAGTTTGACGATCCGCGAGACATGGCAGACGCAATGGATTTCAGTCCATGGGTCATTCAGGGGCATTGTCTCTCGATCAAACACTGGGAAGGAGGTATGCGACTCGAAGATGTTGAATTTCATAACATTCAATTCTGGATTCAAATTCATGGATTAGAATTGGATAAGCTAAATGAGTCGAATGCTAAGCTTATAGGACTGAGCCTTGGTAGGAAGATACAAATTTATAGTCTTAGAGGGATGAAAGGTCTAGACCGAAGCTATATACGTATTAAACTGGAAATAGATGCTAGCAAACCTCTAGTTCCAGGGTTCTGGTACCACAGATCAAATGGAAACAGGAGCTGGGCTACGGTGAAATATGAGAGGCTAGCTGAATTTTGTTTCAGCTGTGGGTGCCTAGGGCACACTGACAGGGTGTGCAACGAACCTGTAGTAATGGCAGAAGATAACCCAGTCCAACTGTGCTATGGGCCATGGACACAAGCTGAGAAACTGTGTCGTCGCGAGACAATGTGGTATGAAGTGGGCAAGGGCAGAGGGGGATCCTCCTCGGGAGGGGCCCGACAACAGTGGAGACCCAATGCACCGGGGTATGAGGAGGACATACCCTCACAAGGAAATGAGGACCACACAAAGAATGTAAGGGGACGGGAACAACTGATCTGGGAAGTCGACCCATGATCAATGAGAACGAGGAGCAAGTATGTGAAGGGGTAAGGAAGAAAATATGAATGGACAACAAGTGCTATGTCGATCTGGTGGGTCTATCGGGAGGCCTAGCACTCGGTGGAGGAAAGAGGTAAAAAATAATAATAATTCAGAAGAAAAGTCATTACATCGACACAATGGTCGAGTTGGAAGGAAGGGGCGAAGAAATCAAAATCACCTGGGTGTACAGACACCTAATTTGGGAGGAACGAGTAAAAGTGTGGGAAGAGATCAGCCGCATAGGTAGTACGGTTAGGGGGCCATGGATGTGCATTGGGGACTTTAACGACATAAGCTACTCCCATGAGAAGGAGGGGGAGACTGAAGGACATAAAGAAGATGGACACTTTCAATATGTTCATATCAAGCTTAGCAATGGGGGATATGGGATTCAAGGGCAACCCATATACGTGGTCTAACAATAGAGAATGAGCAGATCGAATAAGGGAACGTTTAGGCCGGGGAATAGCAAATGGAGAATGGATCACGAAATTCCCCAAGGGTGTCCTCTTCCACAAACCGTCTATTGGGTCGGACCATAGCCCTCTCTTACTAGTGTTCGACCACGCCGAGAGCAAGGGAAGAAGGGAGTTCTGATTCGAGACGATGTGGATGTCGGACGACGGATGTGCACAAACTATCAAGACATCATGGGGACCGAATGCACCCAATGAAAGGACACCAGTTTTTCATACGAAGATCAATAAGTGTTAAATCAAGCTAATACAATGGAGCAAAGCTAGCTTCGCGAACAACACGAGACATATAGCGCACATTCAGGACCATATCGAAAGGGTCCAAAGGGTGAGCAACAAAGACTACGTAAGCGAAGAAGAGAAAGCCGTAAAGAGGGAACTGACATAATATTGGAAGATAGAGGAAACATACTGGAGCCAACGGGCTAGAGTCCGGTGACTCGAGGAGGGGGACAGAAACACCTCATTCTTCCATAAATCTACATTGGAAAGGAGAAGTCGGAATAAAATAAAGAGCCTACAAAGAAACGACGGTACTTGGACAGAATCAGAGAAGGAGATCAGTTTGGAGTGTGAGCAGTATTTCAGAAACCTGTTCCAATCAGAGGGGACAACAGACTCAAACAACATCCTAGAGTGTGTGAACCTAGTGGTCACAAGTAGGATGAACCAGAATATCCTCAAACCGTTCTCAGATGAAGAGATCAAAAGGGTGGCCTTTCAGTTAGGAGGAGCTCGGGCCCCTGGACCGGATGGCTTCCCTGGGGTGTTCTATCAGAAGTATTGGGAGGTAGTGGGACCTGATGTCATCCATGAGATAAAGACATACTTGTCAAACGGTACACTCGACGCTTACTTTTATAATACGGATATAGTTCTAATCCCTAAAATACAAAACATCCCAATTTCAACCCATTAGCCTTTGCAACTTCGTTTATAAGATATTGTCAAAGACACTGGCGAATAGATTACAATCTATTCTCCCATTGTTAATCACTCATTTTCAAGGAGCATTTGTGGTTGGCAGGTTAATACATGACAATATAATAGTGGCCCATGAGCCATTCCACCACCTAAGAACAAGCAAACGAGCAAGGGTGGAAGAGTGCGTCGTGAAGATCGATATGAACAAGGCGTATGACAGGGTCGAGTGGAGTTTCCTCCTCAACACCATGAAGAGGATGACATTTGAGGAGAGGTGGATATAGTAGATGGAGGGGGGGTATCACAAGAGTAAGGTACTGAGTCATCATTAATGGAAAGAAAACAATAAGCTTCACACCAACAAGAGGTATCCGACAAGGGGATCCCCTATCACCCTATTTGTTTTTATTTGTGGCTGACGTGTTATCAAGACAGATAACACAAGCAATGAGCAGAAAGCAACTGGAAGGTATAAGGATCAGAAGAACATGCTCAATGATCAAACACCTCCTATTTGCGAACGACTCGATCTTCTTCATCAGAGCGGATGCAAACAATGCCAATAGACTCAAAGGAATATTGGAGAAGTATAATCGCACCTCAGGACAGAGCGTCAACTTGCAAAAATCCAGCATCCATTATAGCGCTGGAACAACCCCAAATAGCCGACTACTCATGAGCCAAATTATGGGGATAGAGGAAGCTCGGGAAACGAGGAAATATGTAGGCATACCCACGTTGTGGGGACGATCCAAACGGGAGACACTAGGATACCTAAAAGACCGAATCTGGAGCAAACTGAATGGGTGGAAGAACTTATACCTAAGCAACGCGTGTAAGGAGATTCTACTCAAGGCGGTTATAACCGCCATTCCTACATATGCTATGACCCTCTTCAAGTTACCCAAGACGTGGTGTGGAGAGATGATGGTTATGATGACTCAATTTTGGTGGAGTCAAAGTGCAGATAGAAGATCAATTCGCTGGCGGAAATAGGAGTATATGACTAAACCAAAGGCACTCGGGGGAATGGGA
Organism: Chamaenerion angustifolium; assembly: GCA_946814005.1. Classification (NCBI taxonomy): domain Eukaryota; kingdom Viridiplantae; phylum Streptophyta; class Magnoliopsida; order Myrtales; family Onagraceae; genus Chamaenerion; species Chamaenerion angustifolium. The sequence continues at coordinate 4,287,228 of OX328277.1, read as the reverse complement.
TTCTGAGACATAAATACTTTCAACGATTCCATGCTTACGAAAACGGCTTGGAGGCTTCAGAACAACCAAGATGCATATTGGGCAAAGGTGATCAAAGGTACTTACTACCCGAACTCCGATCTATTCCATGCAAAGAAATGGGGTCGGGCATCATGGGCTTGGTCTAGTATTTTGGAAGGAAGGAAGGTGCTTTTGGAAGAGGGGATATGGCGGGTAGGGGATGGAAAGACAATACGCATGTTCCAAGATGTATGGATCTCAGGTATAAGGGAACACAGGCTGGACTGAGATAGAGCTGAGGTGGGGGGACCAAGATCGACGAGTCGAGGACCTACTCGGTGCCGATGGGAGAGGATGGAACACTCGACTAGTCGAGGGGATCACAACCGAACAGGAAAGAATATCCATCGAAGCCATCAACCTACCGATACTACCAACACGCGATAGGATGGTATGGCCGACATCTACTTCGGGCAAGGCGCACTCGAAGCTGGTCTATCGACGGCTCATGGAACAACGCGAACCGAAGATGACAAACCGAGAGCCTCATCATCGAGAAGATTGGAACCGAATACTTGGAAGGACATATGGAAACGCCCAACCATCCCGAAGGTAAAACAATTCATTTGGAAGAGTTGTAATCGTGCTTTACAGGTGAAGGACGAGTTGCATAGGAGGGGCATCAATGTAGCACCGACCTGCCCTTTTTGTGCCGAAGTGGAAACGATCGACCACGCACTCATGGAATGCCAATGGGTGAGGCCCATATGGTTCGGGGCAATTGGAATCCGACAGGAAGATAATGTGTGACCAAAATGGGAGGAGTGGATGATGGAGGTGATGGCCAAGGGAGAGGACGGTACGGGAGGAGGAGACCAACTAAAAATGACAGTGGAAACTGTGGCTTGGGAGATCTGGAATGAACGATGTTGGGCGTACCGTCACAACGAGCAACCCCGACCAAACCTAACACTCGAGCGTGGCTTGAAACTGGCTCGGGAAATAGGGAATGGCGGGCAACCGAGCCGAGAAGAAACGCCACTGAGGGAAGAGACCAGTCGAACCACAGCTTGGACACCACCAGAGTGAGGCACGATTAAAATAAATTGTGACGGCGCATGGGACAAAAGATCAACAAAGGGAGTACGGGCGTGATCAGAAAAGATGATAAGGGAAACGTGATCGCGGGGAGAAACTCGACGACGAGGGACATCTCAGTGGAAAATATGGAAGCCCGGGCTATCTTACAAGGCGTGGAGAGGGCCGTCCAATATGGATGGAAGGAGGTAATCATAGAGTCAGACTCCGAAAATATGATAAAAATGTTGGATGGATCGACCAAGGACACAGACTCGCGAATGGAGAGCATAGTCACCTCCATCCAAGAGGTGGCATCGCACATTGAGACAGTTACATGGAGTTGGTTAAGACAAACTGCAAATAGATGCGCGAACTGGATTGCTAAACAATCCAAAAGAGAGATGTGTTCGATAAATTGGGTTTGTACACTGTCGTCATATGCTCTACTCTCTCTTTTGTTATTAAACCAATCGAACACGTTTCAGAGTTGAATGAAATTTCATATTCGCAAAAAAAAAACTATATTTCAATTAAAAAAAACTTTTAATTAATAATTTATATTTTTTAGATATAAACATTTTTTTTCGCACTTGTATATTAATTACATAGTAAAAGATTATACAAGAATTCATTACAACCTTATCTTAATGTATGTAATCATATATTTTACGTTAGTTTCGATGACTTATTATTATTATTATTACAACACTGGTGTGGTTCTACCTAATAAACTAAGCAATTGATTTACTCCAATAATTAACACTAAACTATTAAATAAACAATGCAGCGGCTATTGTTATTGAACATTTGTTTTTTTTGCTAAATATTTTTATAATTATTGTACCTTAATCGCCTTCTTATCCTTGGATCATATTATTGAGCGCGTCTATTCGAGCCACGTGGAACCCACCTTCTTGGATGGCCGCGTGTGCAGTGAACAGAGTATCGATTGGATTGGAAGCGATGTAGATGACGCCACGTGTGATGGAGGGGCCCCCCACCATGCTGTGCAGTTTGCACGTAGTCAAAACGAGACAGGTGAATTGTGCAGTAGGGACGGATGACGTGGATAAAATAATGCAATTCGTTAGGACAGCGATGGGTGGAGCGTGGAGTTTAGTCGCCACTTTGTCACCATGGATGGCACCTATACTTGCATGATTACATAAGAATAGAATAAGGCTGAAATTGGTTACATAAATATTAATTATATATTAATAAATATTATATTTTTAAATTATATAATGCTATCATCATAACTATTTATAATTTTTTTTATTATAATTATATTTATAATCATAATTATTAATTACAATGTACTCACATATCTATATTTAAAATGATTATATTTTATTTAAGTTTTTATAAATCAAGTTTTGAACATTTTGTCCAAAACGATAACTCAATTATTAAAATATTATGAATTTAATATAATCGAGATATGAAATTAAATGTAATTTTAACATAAATGCAATAATTTTTGTATCAGTCCTGAAAAACTATATTTCAATCACTGTTTATTAATATATATATATATTGATAAATAATTATATATAATAATCAAATAATAATCTTAACTGTAACTATTACGATCGAAAAAGGTGGTGACGAAAACTTACATTTTTATCTATTATTTTATTAAGTTTTTGTTTTTTTACAAATTGCTATTTGAAGTTTATGAAAACATATAATTTGCTAGTTAAACTTTGCAAAAATGTGCAATTTGATAACTGATATGTGAATAAACACATGCTTACCTCTGTTAACATTTAACCGTAAATTAGACGGAATTAGCAAATTGTATATTTATATAAAGTCAATTAATAATTTATTCAAAAGAAGAGTAACTCAACTCACAAGTTGGCCAAACCCTCATAATTTAACTAGTAAATACGTAATTAACCTTATAATTAATATATTAAATATTTCACTTGAATTATGTCTTCCTATGAATTTCCCTTAAGAAACCACATTCCAGACAAATTAGGTGTTTTACTTTAATTAGGCTGATAGTTAAGAAGGAAGTGTAATTCCCAATAATACCGATTGCTACTTCTGATAATTTGTTAAAGTTAGTTAATTTTGGTTGTGTATTTTGAACTTGGGTGGTTAATTGTCACCTATAGCAGTTATTTTAATCCATAATTATCAAAAAAAAAAAAAGAAATTGGTGTCGAAAAAATAAAATAATTAAGGGTAGTAAAAATAAACTTCATTTTTCTTAAAAGAGTCGAGCAGTATCATTATCAATTTCACCTCTCAAATATATTCTTTTTGTTTTTCCACTGAATAACCACCAAAGTGGTGCTTAAATGATTGCATTCCCGCCCCTAATACTATATTAATTGCCAAGCTTATAGTAATGCTAGGACCCACTGAATAATATTAATTTGATAAGCACCTAAACAATTTGTACTTCTTTAATATGATTCTTTTATATATATATATACTTTATTATATATTAGTACTTGTCAAGTATTTTGCAAACTTTTATTGAGATTAAAAAAAAACTATATTATAATATTTATTAGTAAACATTTGTCAGGGAATTTCTTTCAATTAATATATTAAAAATATAAGTCTTATTTTAAATTAATTAACTAGTACGTACATAATTAGAAATATATTTTATTAAATAATATTTTCACAAAAAAATAATCGTAAATCAAAGTATGGAAAAAGTTACAACCATTTTGATAAATATTATAGTAAATAAAATAAATATATTTATATTTTTTCAACCGTATTTTAAAATCTCATAATAATTAAATGTATAATATAGGCAAATAATAATTTATTAAAACTCTTAAATTGAATTTAACCTCCATAATTGCTGAAAATGACACATTTCTTTATCTGACTTAATCAAATGATATTTCTTTAAACACACCTACAACTTATAGAGTGTAAACGAAAAAAGAACTACAATTGATAGAGACCGTCATAAACCATCTAAGAGACGAAACGTTTTCATGGAAGATAGACGCAATTCTATTACAAGCACGGGTCTTGGCTTTGAGGGTGGCGAACATACGGTGGGTTTCAATTCCGAGAATCGTCAATAAATGTGCGGATTGTGTGGCTAAGTTAGCTCAACTTATGGTGTGTCCTTTGAATTTGGTCAATAGACTCCATCCGATCTTTGTCGTTTTATCGAATTAGACTTATCTTTGTAACGAGAATTGTTTCAGTTTATGAAATTGAATCTTGTTGATGACCAAAAAAAAAATAGAGATAAATTTGATATTTTGAGAAAAATAAAGACAATACTATATGATATTTCGAAAGAGATTTAGTTATGTTACATGAATTCCATTTTTTTCTAACAAAATAAAAGAATTACTACAGTGAAATACATATACATTTTTTGAAAATCAATTTATTTATTTGAAATATAAAGTAAAATTGTAACAAAGTGAAAGTTGGCAGTACAAATTGAATGTTCAAAACGAACGTCACTTAAATTATCAAAACATTTACGTTGCCCAGTTGAGACCCCCCCTCACCAAAATAGGAAAGCTATCCAAGTACCGACAAAGCCCACTTGCCTTATTCACTGATTACTCTCACTTCTCGCCACGCGCTGCGCGTTGGACGTCACATTTCCCACCAATATCTCGGCGTCTTCTATTAACTATTATGTTAATCCACGAAATGCAGACAAAATGAACCCCAAATGCAAATGAAATTCTTTTGCTAGAGGAGAGGGTTCCTCTTGAAGACGAACAAGCTGTTGGTTATTTATACACCGCGCTCCTCTTCTTCAGAGACGGACAATATAAACCTTCTGTAAATATGATTCCCATGGAGTTCTGATCAATCATCCTATTGTATTCTCCGATCGCTGATGCATTCGACAACATGGCCAAAGGCCGTAAGTTGAACATCAGCAGGAGCGAGCGTTACTTGGGAAACAGCTACAGTTACGGCAAGTCTTACGGCAGCGATCAGTCTGATGTGGCGGAGTTCGCGGAGGAGGATGTCTGGTCCGGCGGCGGCAGCGTTGATGACCGGAGCCCTGTTGAGGTAGACGGTTCCCGGAGAAACTGGAGCCAACACACCGGAGGGGTCAGCAACGGGGCAGTGACAATCACCAGGGCCGGCGCCCAGCATGTTGCCCCACAGAGAGGCGACCGCAACGTCGGCGGGCTGTCTCAGGCCTTTGAGGACTCGTCCGCCTCCCTGACGTCTCCGTCGAGGATCGTACACCAGTTCCGAGGGAATGAAGCTTCGGCGGGATCCCCGCGTGGGGGTCGGCACATGGCCTCATCGGCGCCGGTGAATGTTCCGGACTGGAGCAAGATTTACCGGTCCGACTCTGTCGAGTCGATGCACGACTCGGACGACGGTCTCCCGGACCGAGACTGGGAGATGGTCCCACCACACGTGTACCTGGCCCATCAGTACGCGCGTAGCCGGCAAATGATTGGTCTTTCGGTCTGCGAGGGCCAGGGACGGACGCTCAAAGGGCGAGACTTGAGCCGAGTTCGTGATGCGGTCTGGAGCCGGACTGGGTTCGATGGCTAACGTAGAGTCCGAGTAGGACATATTTATATTATTACATTATAAAATATTTGTCGTTTTTTCTGTTTTTTTTTTTTTTTTTCCATTGGGCTGTGATCAGTTGAGTTGATTCGGTTGAGAGTGAGTCGAACTCTACAAATGAGTGAGCCCTAAGCAACTTACCATTGCCTGATTCCTACTCCACTAGGTTATGGCTAGGTCCATTGTGTACTTATTAATTGTATTAGCTCAAACTATATAAATTTATGTGTAGACAATTGATTATGGAAAGAGATGGAACCTTGGTAATTTTGTTGTATAAGATTTGTAATTAATTAGAAAATATTGCATAATTGTTTATTCCAAAGTTAAAAAATGTATGTGAATTATTAAATAACTTGATACATTAACAATTTTTTATGCTATCAATTTTTTTTTTTTTTGCTTGAATTGATTGATGATAATAAGTGTATTGAGGTCCACTTAGCCCTTAAGGGATGAGGAGGGAGGAAGTCCATAGCTTTTAATGGAAAGTGAAAGATGGAGGTGGTTGACACTTGACATCTCTATTCACTAGATGACACACAAAAACAATAATAATAATAATACCAATAATATTAGAGGAATCCTGAAGAATGGATAGCATAGTTATCAGAATCGGACCGGTTTTTGAACCGATTAGAGATCGAATTCCAGTTCATTGGTCCGACACCGGTTCATCGGACCAACTGTCGGTTTACCAATCTTGTCTGTAATGGCAGGCCAAGGTGAATGAGCTGAGTATTGAATCACGTTATCGTTCGTGTCCATCCGTCCGAAAGATCCATAGTCCTAACTAATAGCATATCACAAAATTACTCTAAAAATCAAACTAAAGTTGATATAAGAGTAATCAATGAGTGCGCATGAGACAATTAGATGCACCTTGTAAAAGATCAGACCTCCCGATTTGTTGATGATGAAGAGGTTGTATATCGCAACAACTGCCATTAGTGATGAACGAGCTGAGTGCTGAAAAATGCCAGAGCTGAAGAAACACGTCTAAGTTCTAACCTTGGACAGAATGAAGGAAGAAGAAGAATTCACGTTCAAAATGAGAGAAAAAGTCAAGAATCGAAAATTGTCCAGTTCTTAAAAAACCGATTGGTTGATAAAAAAAATTGATATGTTAATACCGATTGAACCAGATGATTCACTTGCATTTGGGTCTTTTGTGTGAACCAGATCGTCCAAGCAGTTCACGGTCGGGTCCGGTTTGACCGCAAGCCTGGTTATGATAACTATGGTGGATAGCCTCTACATTCTTTGTTTTTATTTAGAAAATGACATGACATCTCTCAGTTTGGAAACAACCAACAATTTTGAGCCACTCTTTTGCAAAATCTTTCATATGTAGATTTAGTTGACTATTTTATAATATATTTTACGTTAAGAAATCTAATGCACCCATAAGTTTAACATATGTAATCAGATGATATTCTTATATTATCTAACACACTCTTATAGTTAAGAATGTATTATTTGGTCCAAATTCATGGTGTTAATGTGACAGATAAAAAATAAAAATACAAAAAAAAGGTAGAATAATATAAAAAAAAATTGGAAAAGTTTTTTTGAAAAATATCTACAAAATGAATTTAACTATATAAAATAATTTAAAAGAACAAAATATATTAAAGAAAGTGAGTCAATAACTCTTGGGATCGAATTGACCTAACAAGGTTCAACTCTGGCTTGGGCAAATCGAGCCAAGTGTCTTGCTCATATTTTCCCTTTTTTGTTTTAAAAATAAATAAATATATAAATAATGAGTTTTAGATTTTATGTTTTAATTTTCTATTTTTAATAATAATATCATTTTTTTCTGCTTAGTCTTCATTTTTCAATTAATCATTAATTTAAAATTATTTTTTTTTCAGAATTTTAAAAATATTTATACATTTTTTGGCAAAATTATATTTTTAAAATTTATATATTATATTATATATCTATGTAATATTAATGTGATAATTATATAGAGCTGACGTAGTACTGATTTTGGCACGACATGTTCGAATCACATTACTATTTAACAAAAACAAAAGTAACAAAAGACTAATTGAAAGACCAAAATATAATATTTACAAATGTAACTTTTTTTAAGATAGTATTCGATCGCACAAATAAAACTAGTAAATAGATTGGACGTATCAACCGTTTATTTTAAATATATGTATATATTTTCAAGATCATTTCAAATGCTTCGGTTCCACACTCAACAAGTCCAGATCTTCTTCACAAGAAAGAACGGCCTCATTTATGTAACTAAACAAATATTTCATGGAATTGCCACGTCCACTTGAATGGAGATGTCCATTAATATTGAAAGTTTTTCCTCCTTTTCGTTTCAGTAAAAATTAAAGTCTTCATTTTGAGTTTTGTTTTCGTCTTTTTCACATATATAATTTTTTAAATTTACCAAAATATACTATATTTTTTGAAGGGTTAATTAGTAATGACATATTTACTAGCTAAAATTGATGTAGTTAAGTATTCTCTTTGAGGAGTGTTCAGTCTGAATTTCCCATGTGCTAACTGAATGTTGATTTGACAGTGATCTGAATGACAATTGGTTGATGACCGCAAGTTTTTGCTGGAGCTCCAATGAACCTGCAAGAAGGGGAGCGCAACCGAGGGTGTTCCTCTAGGTCCCACTCTGATACTTAAATGAGTATACTGTGTGTATGAACTCAAAACGTAATGTAATATATGTAAAGCATGAGTATTTATAAGGATAGAAAAACAAACCGTTTTGGTAACCGAATATATATGTAAATATTGTGCATTTGCAGATAAGGATAACATATATTACGGTTATCACGTAATATTGTAGTTGTCTTATGTGATCTTTGTAGAATATGTGCCCGACATCGTGGCTGTATATTTGGTGTCGGTTGTGGGACCAGAGTTGAGAGGTTTGACTCTCTTGGCGAGCGCTCCCAAGACGAGCAGTGGGAGACTTTGACATTGGTCTATGGCGACCACTTTAGTTTCGGGTTTGACACTGGACCGTTTTATGAATTCCAACTTACCCTTAGTGTGGGTCGGTCCAGTCTTAAATGATTTGAACTTTACCCCTCTAGAATGTTATTGGGCCTTGGAGGTTTGGTTCTGTATTGGGTCGTCACTATCAATACCAAACATTTTCCCCCGAAGCTTGAGTGAAGTCTCTTCGGTCGAGCTTGATCACGTGTTAAAGGGTTTGAGATAGTGATTTATTGATTGAAAATTTGATGTGTTTAATTGATTCTTGTGCCTTTTGATGCTCTGTATCCTTTGACGAACAATTTTAGTTGCTAGAGTTTTTGGAATGTTGATTTCTTACCCCATTAGGTGAACACTTTTGGTTGTCAGGGTTTATGTATGCTCATTCCCTACTCTTTAAGAGAACGCTACGCTACCGTTGTTAAAGTCTTAGGAGAGACTTGTTTGAGCTCTTTGACGAGCACCCTTGTCTGTAAAGTTTTGAGCATTTAATGAATGCACCTTTTTGACGATAGATCAAAAAGACGTTTGATGTATGCTCGTCTCTTTGACTTTCGTAATAAGGGTAAGCTGTCAGTTTTCTGTACTGTTTCGACCAGTGTTATCAGAACCAGACCGACCCTCGAACCGGCAAGGGGGCCGATTCCCGGTTCGTCCGGTCGGACCCGGTTCAGTGTCAAGATATGAGGTAAGCAAGCACTTCTTTGTCTTCCGGCGAGTGGGTCGCCGAGAGGGCCAGGATCGCCACCGAGAGTAGCATTAGGTGGCCGTTCGGCGACAGAGGGTGGACTTTAACAACTTTCTTGGCGAACATTTTTCGGAGAGGGTGTTCTGCAATATCAGACAGCTTTCTCAACCAATATCAGAATCTTGTTGTTTGCAAAAATGTTGGCCTGTTTCCGGAAAGGACACGTCGAGAGATAAACATGGTGGATTTTTAAAACATCAACATCATATCTTGTCTTGGAATCGAGACAGTTGTTGTTGGCCGCCCAATCGAGCCTCGAGTCCATTTGCTAAGTAGTGGGCAAGCCTGTGAGACCCGTTACCGAGAGGCGATGCATGCCGCCTTATCTGCTTCAGATATTCATTAGCTGTACTTCGTTCATCAGAGGAAACAACTTGTGCGCAGAGGTGCGGCAGTTCTTGGCCTGCCTTAGAAAACAGCAGTGTGAATTGAACAAACACTTAATCACTTAACCTAGTAGAAAAACCGATCGGTTTAACACTGCATAAAACCAATTGGTTTGTGCAGAAAAAACCAATCGGTTTAAATCGAAAAACCGATTGGTCTATTAAAAATAAATAAAAAATGAACCGGAAATCGACCGGTTTTCCAAAACTCGCCCGGTTTAACCCGGTGTAAAACAGTCTTTTAACTAATTCCCAGTCGGACCGTCGGTCCGATTCTGATAACACTAGTTTCGACCCTTTATCTCCCAGATGTAACCCTTTAGGTTTTGACATTGCTTCAACATTGCCCCAAAGGAAGTGTAATCATTGTCTAATTTTTTCTGGATATAACCGTCCGGTTTTCCCTATTTTTTGCTATAAAAATCCAACAATTGTCACTTAGTATTTTACGCGTCCAAGTTTTCTTATTTCCAGAGTTCAAGTGCTCCTTTTTGTGTCTTAATCCTATGTTTAAACTTTTCTCTTAATCTTTTTGCTCACAATAAAAATATTATTTTTACGATCATGGCTGGCAACAAGAATCAGGCTTTCGACAAGGGTTCGTCTTCTAAACCTTCTCCTACCCATTCTGCATCTGGGCAGAAGGCTACCACTAGCGATTCCAATGCCTCTCTTTTCATCAGGGATGCTTCTACCCCGGTGCAGTAATAAAGGGCCTCTGTGTCGAAACCAACCTCTAGAAGTCCGACCATCGCACCTATCGTGGTGGACGTGCCTAAAACCAACGTTCTAGTATTTTCTCCGACAGATAGTCTTTTGCCTTTTCTTTTTCCTTTCAGGCGGTAAAGTTTCCTCTTTTTTGTTATTTTAGTCTTGTTCTTGCCTTGACATGATGTTTTTCTTAGATTTTAAATCCAATGAGTAAAGGATGGCTCGATTCAAGTACGTGGTCGCCTTGATGGGTTTAGGAGAAGGAGATGCGCCTAGGTATCTGGGCCTAGAGTTGCATTACCCGTGTGAATGAGAGGTTTATGTCTATGCGGCCCAGATTGATGTTGGGTTGCGTTTTCCTCTTTGTGACGATCTGAATGCTCTATGTTGCTATTACGGGATAGGTCCCACACAACTGGTACCCAACGTCATCTGAATGTGGGTTGGGTTCAAATTCATGTGTTTACATCAGGGATGGGCGTATTCACTTTCTCTTTTCCGATGTTTCTATCGGTTGACTGGCGGGGCTAACCACCTTCATCACTTCCAAACTCGCTGACCGAAGTTTGAGGAATGGAGGAAACATGCATGAAGTATTATTTCTTCTGTAAGGGTGGTGTGCATTGGGATCTTTATCAGCTGGAGCGGGATATTCCTCCAAATTTTGGCGAGCTGTCGAGGAGTGACTGGAATGCCATTGATGAATTTTTCCAACGTCATAAGCAAACGGGCTTCTGTTCGGTTCGTTCAGTCGCGGAGACTTCAGAGTCCATGCTTAAGATGGTAGGCATTCAGCAGTCTACGTCAGTCTCTATTGATTGTGTAATTTTCTGCCCCTTTTCCTTTTCTGTTTTATGTGTTGTAGGCATTCGAGGGCCTAAACTTCTCAGTCTCTTTTCCAAGAAGGTTAAGGCAGGGTTGTCTGCTGCTCAGGCGACCTTGAGGCCACCTCCTTCTCCTTATAGGCGCGCGACCAAGCGTAGGCCTGAGGAGGAACATTCTGGAGTTGTCTCTGGCGATCGCCCAAGAGGTATTTTTCAGGATATGACATATGTTTCTCTTTTAATTTGCCTTTAGGTTTAATACTTTTTTTTTGCTTATTTTCAGAGAACGTCACAGCCGAGGTGACTTCTGTTTTTGCTTTAGCCAAGAGGGCGATGAGTTCTGGCGATGAGCGTTTTGCTGCTGCCGGTGGATCTTCTGCTCCCCGGAGCGAGGTTCCTGCCCCTAGGTGGGTTGATACTAAGGGTGGGCATAAAAAAACAATTAAGTTGAACCGAACCGTACCTTTTGTGAACCGTACCAATTATGAATCGGTTCGGTCAAACCGGTTCATAAACCAAATGTTTTTTTTGCAAAAATATGGAATGGTTCATAAGAGGTACAAAAAAACGGTTCGCAAATGGTAAACCGTACCACTTCTTGTACAAGTTTTAATATAATGTTATATTTAATTATTAAAATATCTACTCTAAACCATTAGACCAAAGTTGGTTAGGTGATGATTTACAATCTACATTAGTATAATAGATTATGTATTAATAAGTATTATGGTTTATGGATTATGTATTATGGTTTATAGATTATGGATTATGGTTTATGGATTATGGATTAGGATTACAGTTTATGGATTATGGTTTATGTATTATGTATTATTATACATTTTTAAAAAAAATATATATAAAGTGGTTCGATCGAATCGGTTCAGAACAGTTACGGTAAATTAACCAAAATCTGGAGCGGCCAAAAAGTGTAGCGGTAAACCGTACCTCTTTAAAATGTGGTAAATGTACGGTTCATGAACTGGTTCGATCTCGAACCGGTTCATGCCCACCCCTAATTGATAGTCCTTCAACCAATCCTGCTGCTCCCAACCCCTCTAGGAGAGCTAGGGCTCGGAAGAGGGTCCTGACTCGGGGCACCGCAATGGGCACTTGGAAGACTCCCTTCTCTGGGAAGTACTGTCATTTGGTGGCTCTTTACCAGCCGCGGAAGGTGGCGGATCCGAGAGGTCTCTGGTCCCCATCTACAGTCTCTGGAAGGTGGAGATTTCTGATAAAACGATGTTGCGGGGTAACTGAGACCTCTGCATGCATCTGCTGAATGTTATCCTTCCTCCTCAAGAACAGGGGGAGGTCCCTTCTGATTTGAACGACATTGAGGTCGTGATGATGACACATTTTGAGCATATTGCCTGGGTAAATTCTTTTCCATACCTGCTTATACTTCCCTTTGTTCTTTTCATTACTCGTTCTCTTTTAACTTATTGGTCTCTTTTAACTTTATCCCCTTTTTTTCCTATTGTCAGCTTGTTCGCGAGGAGACGACGATCATGCGGATTGTAGGGGAGCTCGCCGATAAGCAGGTTGACTTGCTTATCAAGCTGGAACAGTTTCAGAGTTTGGGGTATACTCCGGAAGAGATGGAGGACTTGAAGAAGAGGGTGGAGGCGTCCACTGAGTTGGTGGAGCATGCTCGGCGGGAGTCTGCGCAGAGGGAGAAGGAATTGCTCGTCTCAATTAAGATGAGGTTGGATCAGGTGGCACTCGCTGAGGACGACAGACTTCAGGCTGAGCTGCGGACCAAGGAAGCTGACAAGTACTTTACTCAGCTAGAGACGAAGGTCACTTGTCATCAGGGCGAGATGAGGAAGGCTTGGGCTGAGAGGGATGCCTTTAGGGTTGAGAAAGAGTAGCTCGAGCTGAAGCTGAAGGCTGTCCCATACCCCCAGAGTGGGGTCGAGGACTTTAAGAAGTCCAAGGAGTTCTTTGACTGCGCCTTGGAGTCTAAGAAAGATTACAACCTCGCAAAGTTACCTGACCTCCTCATGCTTTTGCTCTTCCTTCTTTTGTATGTTGAGATCTTGTCCCCCATTGACTAAGATATTTTGAATATGATGAACATCTTTTGTTTTGTAAGCCTTTGTTTTTATTTGACTTCAAATATATATTGGGCTATTCTTCCGATGTCGATGTTGCGTGAAAGCTTTTGGAAATTTTACCATACCTGTTTTCAACTTCATTTAAGCTTTTGTAGAATATTCTCGCATTTTTACTCAAAGGGTCTTGGACTATTTTGGAGGAAATGTTACCTTTTAGAGGTTCTTTTCACTCCTTTAGGCTTCTGAGGAAGGACTGTTGCCTTTTGTTGGCTTGTCCGTTCCCTTCACCAAGTTTCTTAAGGGAACTCTTACCCAAGAATTATGCCTTTAAGGAAACTGTTATCCTTCATGTATTCGTTTTCCTTTTAGTATTTTGGTACTTGGATTCGTTCGCCTAGTCGTGGGAAACTGTTACCCAAGATTCACTCGCCTTTTAGGAAACTGTTATCTTAAATTTGTTCGTCACTTCGCTTTTCAGAGGAACTGTTACCTTAGATTCGCTCACCTTTTAGGAAGTTGTTACCTAAGATTCGTTCGCTCTCTTAAGCTTGTATTTGGAGAGACTGTTACTTTGTCGGTTTGTCTGCTCCGTTGTGCCCAACTTATAAGAAAACTGTTACCCTTGGGACAGGTTCATTCGCCTTTTGTGTCATGTCTTTGTTGTGCCTGACTTGTAAGAGAACTGTTACCTTTGATGGTTCATTCACCTTTTATATCAGGTCTTTATTGTGCCCAACTTGTAAGAGAACTGTTACCTTTGATGGTTTGTTCGCCTTTTATATCAATTCTTTATTGTGCTCAACTTGTAAGGTAACTGTTACCTTTAATGGTTCATTAACCTTTTATATCAGGTATTTATTGTGCCCAACTTGTAAGGGAAATGTTACCTTTGATGGTTAATTTGCCTTTTATATCAGGTATTTCGCCTAACTTGTAAGGGAACTGTTACATTTGATGGTTCGTTTGCCTTTTAATTTAGGTCTTTGTTTTGCCTAGTGTGGGGGAACCGTTACCTTTGATGGTTCGTTCGCCCCTCGGTTTAGGTCTTGATGGGAGAGGAACTGTTACCTTCTGAGGTTCGTTCACAATCTTTTTTTTTAGTCTGACTAAGAAGACTATCACCTTTGTTGGTTCGTCTACCTGTATGCGATGGTCCGTCCATTCTTTGGAACTTTTCGTTTTGGTTCGGGTGATTATGCTTTACATGAAAGAATGGTTCGTTTTATTGACATAACATTCTGATTATAGTTTATGCATAAAACATCCGTAAATGTTCAGAATTGAAAGGACGAGGTAGTCTTAGACCCTCTATGTTTTCCAAATAGTAGGACCCTGGTGTGGCGATCTCTACTACTTTATATGGGTATTCCCACTTAGTTGAGACTTTATTGTGGATATCCAAGTTTGTGAACTCATTCATTCGCATAACCATCTCCTCCACAAAAAATTGGTGAGCGCCATCTTTTCTGTTGAAGTACCGAGCGGTCGCCAATCGCATTTTAGCTTGTGCATTGTCTGATTGCCTTTGTTTTTGTTCAGAAAGATCGAGGTATGTAAGTTGCTCGATATCATTAGCTTCGACATCAAAGTGTAGGATCCTATGGGTAGGCACCGCTATTTCAGTGTGTGTCACTGCTTCAGATCCATACACATACACTAATTGAATAGTGTTTCCCATGTTGCTGTTTTGGGTGTTGTTCTGATAGTCCACAACACGTTGTCTAGCTCATAAACCCAGTTTCATTTTAATGATTGCTCGTTAGCCTGTTTCCGACGATTGCGGTTAAAGCGAGTCTGCATGACTGTTTGCTCGTTTCCCATAGACGACACCAAATGGTGGGTCTGAATTTCTCATATGTTGACTGGATGCTGATTCTGCAGTGATTGAAATGGCAATTGATTGATGACCGCAAGCTTTCTTCGGAGCTCCAATGAACCAGCAAGAAGGGGAGCGCAACAGAGGGGGTTGCTCTAGGTCCCACTCCTATGCTTAAATGAGTATACTGTGTGTTTGAACTCAAAACTTAATGTAACATATGTAAAGCAAGAGTATTTATAAGGATATAAGACCAAACCGTTTTGGTAACCGAATATATCTGTAAATATTGTGCTTTTGCAGATAATGATAGCACATATTGCGGTTATCACGTAATATTGTAGTTGCCTTATGTGATCTGTGTAGAATATGTGTCCGAGATACGCGGGACATCACGACTGTATATTCAGTGTCGGTTGTGGGACCAGAGTTGAGAGGTTTGACTCTCTTGGCAAGCGCTCCCATAACAAGCAGTGGGAGGCTTTGACATTGGTGATTGGTCTATGACGACATGTAGGGACTTTGGCGACCACTTTAGTTTTGGATTTGACACTGAACCGCTTTATGGGTTCCAACTTACCCTTAATGTGGGTCAGTCCAGTCTTAAATGATTTGAACTTAACCCCTCTAGAATGTTATTGAGCCTTGGAAGCTTGATTCTGTATTGGGTCGTCACTATCGAACCCAACAGGGAGTACATTTGTAACTGAATTCAATTTCATTTTATTTATTTATCAAATTGTTAGTTGATTATTTTTTTGAAAAAATTGTTATATGAATTTATAAAAAAATTGCAAATTATTAACTTTGTTTAATTTGTTATTAAATGGTGACAAGAACATACAAGTGATTGTCACACGTCAGTTACTAAGTTTTATTTTTATTTTTAAAATTCAGATAGCAAAGTGCAAATTTTCGCATTCAGCTAGGAAATTACAATTTTCTTAGAAATTCAGCTAGCAATTTGCACAAAAAAAAAAGAGTAAGATAATAAATGCAATGTAAATTTTCTAACAATTTAATAGTCAATTAGACCATATTATTGCAATTTATATAAAGTTAGTAGCAATTTATTTAAAAAATCAATTAGCAAGAGGGAAATTGTATTCGCATACTATTGATTATTTTATACAAATCAGTTTTGCTAAAAGACTAAAATGTCATGTTGGCACATGTCTTCAACCTTGCAAGCCTAATCTCAATCGAGACTAATTGAGGTCATTGTCCTCATTTGAGGCTAGAAAATGAGGAATTTTTGATGGACTTGAGTAGTGCATCTCAACTTATATTGTTTCAACATTACTTCTTTCTGTTCGATATGGGAGAGAATATTGGAGACATCATTTACCAGATCAAACGTATATCGTGGAATTCAAGGGTGTCTATGAAGATCGCCATTCATTGCACCTGGTCATGGATCTCTGCACAGGTGGGGAGTTGTTCGATCAGATCATTGATCAGTGGCATTATTCGGAGTCCGGAGAGGGCATCTGCTGCAATTGGAAGGGCGATATTGAATGTGGTTCATGTGTCATTTCATGGGGGTGATGCAATTAAATGATAGTTTTTGCATCGTTTAATTTTCTGGATTAAAAAGATTCACATTTTTGCGTCCCACAAGTTTGTCGATAATGCAGTGGATGAAACAATTCTGAGCAATGAATAAAATCAAAACGCTTGCTTTGAAGGTAAATTTGATGCAGATTCTCGTGAAAATGCTCTTTCAAAATTCCAAGTTTAGACTTTATTATACCGTTCCACCAAAAAAACCATAAAATTTCTTATTCTATTCTATTTTAAAAAAAAAATCATATCATCTCCTATTCCATATTTAAGCTTATTCCGAATTACGAGAGAAATGACTTGTTTAATCCAGAGAGAAGAAGCTATAAAAGAGGACTGAAAGCCATGTTTATGAATATGGACCCAGATAACAGCTGCACCAAACATTCCCCTCCTTTCGTAATGTTGGATTTAAAATCCTTATCTTCAAACCCAAAACCTTATCTCCTTCTACTGCTTTCCTCCACTCATTCCCCTCCTCTTAGCAATAACAGAACTGTCTCAGCACACAACACGCAAAGATAAGCTTTTTCACATCTCCTCTCTTCTGAAACTTCCGTCATTACAGAGAAGAGGAAGAGACAGACAATCTCCGACAGCAACCATGTCTTGCTCCAACCTCACTTTGCTGGTCTCCCCAAAACCCTCACTTTCCGACGCATCCGTCCTCTCCTTCCGCAGTTCCTTGGGGTCATTCCAAATCCCAGCTTCTGGACACAGCTCGACTCCGAGTTCACGATCCTCGTCGACAGTGATCCAATGCGGGCTGCGTGAGCTTCGTGGACGTATCGACTCCGTCAAGAACACCCAGAAGATCACAGAGGCCATGAAGCTGGTGTCCGCCGCAAAGGTCCGTCGTGCCCAGGAGGCCGTCGTGAACTCCCGTCCGTTCTCTGAAACACTGGTCGGCGTCCTCTACAATATCAACGAACAGCTCCAAATGGAGGACGTGGATGCGCCGCTGACCAAGGTGCGGCCTGTGAAGAAGGTGGCCCTCGTCGTCGTCACCGGCGACCGTGGTCTCTGTGGTGGATTCAACAATGCGATCATCAAGAAGGCAGAGCTGAGGATCAAGGAGCTGAAGGCGCTCGGGTTGGACTACACCGTCATCAGCGTCGGAAAGAAAGGCAACTCCTACTTCCTCCGGAGGCCGTACATCCCCTTGGACAAGTCCTTCGATGGAAGCAACCTTCCGACTGCGAAAGAAGCCCAGGCCATCGCCGATGATGTCTTCTCTCTCTTCGTCAGCGAGGAAGTGGACAAGGTGGAGCTTTTGTACACCAAGTTCGTGTCTTTGGTCAAGTCCGATCCCGTGATCCACACCCTCCTGCCGCTTTCCCCCAAAGGAGAGATTTGTGATATTAACGGAATCTGCGTGGACGCGGCGGACGATGAGTTCTTCAGGCTGACCACCAAGGAAGGGAAGCTGACGGTGGAGAGAGACGCCATTCGTACCAGTACCGATGATTTCTCCCCCATCTTGCAGTTCGAGCAGGACCCGGTTCAGATTCTGGACGCTTTGCTCCCACTTTACCTCAACAGTCAGATCCTTAGGTCGCTACAGGAGTCTCTGGCGAGTGAGCTTGCGGCTAGGATGAGCGCCATGAGCGCCGCCACTGATAACGCTGTGGAGTTGAAGAAGAATTTGTCGAGGGTGTATAACAGACAAAGGCAGGCCAAGATTACAGGTGAAATATTGGAGATTGTTGCAGGTGCTGAAGCGTTGACTTAAATTTCGTACATGGATATGAAAATTTATAAATTCGTATGTAATAATGCAATCATAAGATTATGATCACAAATTGTAACCGAAATTGTGTCGCGCACTTGAATCGTGCTGCTGAATGCATATTTGAGTACGTGGGCATACATTTTCAAAGAGATTGAATGAGCATTTTCTGCATGCAGATTTCAATTTATATAATAATAATACTATGGTACGTTCCAAGAGTAACATCATTTGTAATTATCAAAATTTTCGACCTACCTATATATATATATATTAGGTAGAAAACCAGAATACACAAAATAATGAAAGAATATTCTTGTATAAACTTTCCTTATATTTAGCCATCATGTTTTCTTATATCTAGGTATCATGTTTACTTATATATAAGTCTTATATCTATGCATTATGTATCTATGTAAACTAGATGTACTCTACAGAGAAAATATGAGCTAAACAACAAACCTGTATTTTTCAAGTAATAACATTGTATTAGAGCCAAGTTTTTTGACCAATTAGGATCGAATATTTCCAGCACTCATCATCTACCATATCTACCTGGACGGGTCATGTCGGAATCTGATGGGAGCATTAACTCAGGCCAAGAACCAACCACAACAGATTCGTTGGTGGCTCAACTGACGGCTCAACTGGCAACCTGCAGAACTTGCCACAACCGATAATTCTCAGTGAGAAATTGAGATACAACAATTACTCTATTTGGGCCCGACTGATGAGAATGACCATCAGAGGCCGGGGAAGATTGAGTCACATAACTAGGATTCCGGCTGCACCTGTTTGAGGAACAGAAGAGCATACAGAGTGGGAGAAAACCGATCTTATTGTGTGCTCTTTGATGTTAGACAACATGGAATAGGAACTCATGGCAAATTACTGTGAGTATCCCACAACCAATGACATGTGGAATGGACTCGTAGGAACGTACATCAAGAAACAGGATGACTTTCAAATTTACGATCTCACAGTAAAGGCAAACAACATGAAGAGAGGATCCGACAGTGTTGAGTTATGTTTCGGTAAACTTCAACGAATTTGGAGGGAAATTGAAATATGACAACCAAATCCAATGGTGCATCTGAAAGACATCGAAACGTTCAATAGAATCAAATCGCAATCGAAGTTATACCAGTTTCTTGCAGGTATAGGAGACGATTTCGACTCCAAGAAGAGACTTTTTGAAGAGTGATCGGAACCCCACACCCGAGGAAGCCTACGCGGTAATTCGAACCGAGAGGGACCAGAGGTTAGTCATGTTGGGTTCAGACACAGGTGGAGAGGGGTCAAGACCATCATCGACTTCAGACTCAAGAATCGGAGCAAGACTGGTCGTGAAGCCTCCAGGCGGACCATCGGTGGATACAAATGACTCTACAACTGAAGTTGGCCAGGGGTTTACTGCTACCAAACCACGCTAAGATTCCGGGAGAGGACCAGGAGATGTGTCGTCATCACGTGGCGACAACATCGGAGGAGACCAGAGCAAATTGAAGTGCTCACACTACGGCAAACCACGTCACAGTAGGAAGGAATGTTATCAACTTGTCGGTTACCCTGAGGGATGGAGGTTAAGTCGAACGACGGGACCGAGAGAAGAACCCAGGCCATCGGAGGCAACCGAAACTTGGAGCAAAGGGGTTAGCTTCATAGGGAAGGTCTCTCCTGTTAAAGGAGGCGGAAATGCTGCGGGGTATTGTGACTGAGGAGGTATTAGTTTTTTTTACAAAACCTCCTAATTGCAATTTTAGTCCAAGTACTTCCTGTAGGTGTTTAAAAGGGCTCGAAAGTTCTGATATTAATTTAAGTGAGTCCAGAATAAATATACTGTGTGTACTAGAAGAAAAGAGTACAAAATGACTATTGGATTCAGGTGCTACAGACACGATGTCGTTTGATAAAGGTGACTTGGTAGGAAGGACCGATGGGTGGGAAAAAAAAAACGATTCGGCCGAACCGAACCGTACATTTTCTGAACCAGTTCAATCAAAATGGTTCACAAGCCAAACGTTTTTTTTGCAAAAAAATGGAGCGGTTCACAAGAGGTATAAAATTGTCTTTATGATTGTCTTCACTTAAACTGAATAATTGTCTTTATGTCCTTGAACTTTCGTGCAAATTAATGTCTATAAGTCATGTGACTAAGGACTTGAACTGCATGGTATTGATGTATTTGGGTTTCTGTTTATTATAAGATATTCAGTCGGGGAAGACGATTGGGTGTGGCACTGAGTGTGGGGGGTTGTACTATGTCGACGAGGTGGCTCAACACAAAACTACAATGCTGGCTCACGAGACTGTTGACACACAACAATGGTTGTGGCACCCACGGTTGAGACATCCATCGCCATGGTATATCTGTATGCTATTCCCTACATTATTTCCCTAGCATAATAATTTATCGTGTGAAATGTGTATTTTGTCCAAAAGTCATAGACAATCATATCAACTCTCTAAGACTAGAGCAGATTCAGTTTTTTCCTTACTCCATTCTGACGTGTGGGGTCCTGCTCCAATTTCCGGGTCTTGCAAGAATAGTACTCACCCTAGGTATTTTGTGTTATTCATAGATGATTGCTCTAGAATGACTTGGGTTGATTTCCTTAAAAGTCAATATGGCGTTGCTGCTAAATTCGTTGCTTTCTATGACATAATTCAAACACAGTTCCACACACAGATAAAAACCTACGGTCTGACAATGGAGGCGAATTTGCCAATTCTTCCATGCAAAATTTCTTTAGGGAATGAGGTATGATTCACCAAACATTGTTTCCACATACTCCACAACAAAATGGAGTTGCGGGACGAAAAAATAAGATTATTCTCAAAATGACTCGTGCCATTATGATCGAGTCACATGTCCCTACTTATTTTTGGCATGAAGCTGTAGCAACTTCCATATACCTACTAAATCGTCTTCCTACTAAAGTTATCGGCCTTAGAACACCACTTTATGAACTCTCACAACATGTTAGTGTTCCCTCAACATTAACACTTCCACCACGTATTTTTTGGTGCTCCCTCTATGGTCATGTACCAAAATACTACCATTCTAAATTCGATCTGTGCGCAGTCAATGTGCCTTCGTAGGATACGGAATTCATCAAAAGGACTATCGTTGTTATCATCCATCCACACATCGTTTATATACAACGATGGATTATAACTTTCTCAAAACAAAATTCTATTACTCCACCCAACCAAGTGGTAAGGGGGAGAATCAGTCAGACCCACTAAGTTGGGTGTCAAGTCTGGCTTGGTCCGAAACGCTTCCAACAGAGTTAGTAGGTGGAGCCACCGAGCTACTTACAAATATAGTACAATCTAACTAGGCAGGCTCTGGTATCACACTCACCCCGACTAATACTCATGAGGTAAGTACCCAAATCTCATAAAATGATTCCACTAGTTATTCTGATGAAAATGGTACAGGAGAAAGAGAGCAAGGGGAGACAGATGAACCGAGAAGATATGTACTACCACTCAGATCCACCCGGGGAGTACCACCAACCCGGTTTGAATCAGAGTATGTGACAAATAAAACAAGATACCCGATCACTAATCTGGCAAGAGACAGTATCTCACAAGTTGCCCATGTGTTCTCCACATCAATCTATTCAGTAGATCTACCAAGACACGTTCATGAGGCCCAAACCAAGGAAGAATGGCGACAAGCGATGAGCGTAGAAATGGAAGCACTGGAGAAGAATGAAACATGGGAGAAATGTACACTTCCACCCGGGAAGAAGCCGGTTGGATGCAAGTGGGTATTCATGATAAAACACAAGGTTGATGGGTCGATCGAGAGATATAAGGTGAGGCTAGTAGCCAAAGGGTATACTCAGACCTATGGAGTTGACTACTTAGAGACTTTCTCACTAGTAGCGAAGATTGATACTATCAGGATGTTGTTCTCCATAACATAAAATAGGGATTGACCGTTGCATCAATTCTATGAGAAGAATTTTTTCCTCCATGGAGATCTTATAGAACATGTATACATGGAAGCACCAATAGGCATGTCAAAAAAATTTGAAAGGGGAGAAGTATGTTGATATAAAAAGGCATTGTATGGGTTGAAACAATCTCTTAGAGCTTGGTTCGGGGGGTTCACCGCGGTAATGAAGAAGTATGATTACAAGCAGAGCAATGTAGATCATACGTTGCTCCTAAAGAGGAAGGACGAGAAGGTAACCTGCTTGATCATATTTATGTTGATGATATGATAATCACAGGTGATGATGCATAGTAGATACATAAACTAAGGGAGAATTTGTTTCAAGAATTTGAGATGAAAGACTTAGGTACTCTCGAGTATTTTCTGGGAATTGAAGTACTTCGGTCAAAAAGGGGTATTTTTATCTCTCAACGGTAGTATATCCTAGATCTACTAGTGGAGATAAGAATGACATATTGTAAACATGTTGATACTTAAATTGTCATAAATCACGGATTAACAATCAGCAAAGAAGCAAGACCAACAATTCAAGGACGATATCAACACCTAGTGAAGAAGTTGATTTATCTGGCACACACTCATCCTGATGTGGCCTACTCAGTAGGTGTTCTTAGTCACTTCATGCATCAACCCCAAGAGGAGCGTATAGAAGCAGTTGTGCGAGTTATACGGTATCTAAAAGGTACACCAAGAGGGATCCTATTTCAAAATAATGGACACCTTGAGCTCAAAACGTATACAGACGTAGACTGGGCATGAAACAAGGTGGATAGGAGATCAACTTCTGGATATTTCACTTTTGTGGAAGGAAATCTAGTGACTTGGAAGAGTAAGAAGCAGAAGGTAGTTGACTTCTCCAGTGTTGAATCTGAGTTTAGAGGAATAGCTCGGGGTCTAACTGAGATACTATGGATACAAAAGTTGCTAACAGATATTGATTTTCCAATCAAAGGGTCATACAACTTACTATGCGATAACAAAGCTGCTATCAGTATATCTGAAAATTCAGCTCAGTATGATAGAACTAAGCATGTTGAGATCGACAGACACTTCATCAAGGAAAAGTTAGAAGAAGGCGTGGTAGCACTCCCATATGTACGACCAGAGGATCAACTTGCTGATGTACTAACAAAAGCGATTAATGGAAAATCATTTGAAGAAGTATGGTGCAAGCTAAATGTGTGTAACCCCACAATTCAGCTTGAGGAGGAGTGCAGGAAACCACAATACACAAAATAAGGAAAGAATATTATTGTATAAACTTTCCTTATAATTAGGCATCATGTTTCCTTATATCTAAGCATTATGTTTCCTTATGTATCTATCTATATAAACTAGATGTACTGTACAAAGAATATATGAGAAAATATGAGTTAAACAACAAACCTGTGTTTTTTAAGTTATAACATATTCATCTCTCCAACGAGACATAGGTTCCAAGGTTACACTACGAGAATGATCAAAGTTAAAGCCTCAACGGGACGGCTCAAACACTATTGAGCCATGAATAATTTATTTATCTCATTATTCACGTGAGCCATCTTATAATTTATTTTTCACTATTATTTTGTCTTTTTCGAGCTCAATCTTTGATGGGTCGCCATTGTATTTAAAAAAAACAATATTTTTCACGACTCAAATGTCAGAGCTGCGAAATAAAAGAAAATTAAATTAGTTTTCAAAACTCCTTTTTTTAGCCGTGAGAAGAAATAAAAAAAAATTCAACTTTTCAAAAAAAACAAAAAACTCGTTGCTCCTTTTGTCTTCTTTCCCCTTCTTCAACAATCCAAAGTTTTCTTCCCTTATAGGAGGTGGGAACCTCGACTGGAGCCTTACGTTATCTTCCCAAAGTTTTCTTCCCATACATCATCTTCCCTAACGTTTTCGCCGTCCCTCTTCATCCTATTTTTGAACCTCGACTGGAGTCTTCATCCTATTTTTGAGCCTTCACTTTCACCTTTTCATGACTCACTTCTTATTCACGAGGAAGCTGAGGAATCTGGCGCCGGAGGCTGGGGAGCTCAAGTGGACGGTGGATGGAGTGGACTTAGGGCGGCTGGGATGGATCTGAAGCTGGGACAATGGATGAAGTAGAGCTGGGGCTGAAGAACCTCCGACGACTGGGGCTGAAGAAGACTCAACTGTGGCTGGGGTTGGACGAGATCTTCCAAAGGAATCTTCTGCATGGACTTGGTTGACGAGATCTTCTTCCAATGAGGTGGCCGACGAGAAGGTTCGGGACGAGAAGGCTAGCCGACCTATAAACAAATATAAAATATTTAAAATATATATTTTTTAATTTGATTTAATGAATAAAATATATAAAACTATTTTCCATGACTCATTTATTTGAGCCGTTAATTTTCACGGCTCTACCAAATTTGAGTCGTGCTAAATCTCGCAACACTTTCTATAGCGGCTCAATTTTGGTTGAGCCGTGAAAATTCAACGGCTCAATTAATGAGTTGTTAAAAATGGTTTTTTCAGCCGTTAATTACTGTTGAGCCGTTAAAATTTAACTTCTCAATTTCAGGACTATGATTTAACTTATTTAACTTAGTGATATAAACTACAATAATTTTTTCAAACATACTTTTATAAGTTTAAATTATTTATCATAACAAAAATATTAATTTAAAAAATGCATAAAATAATTAATTATATATATTAGTTATTCAATTTTAAAAGGGATTTTTTAAGTATAAATTTTAAATGTTAGGGAGTATGTTTTGAAAATATTGAACTCAATATACCATAACTAAATATCTATCATTTTTTCTTCTTTAAGGACACAAGTGTCTTTCACTATGAGTATACACGTTCAAATGATATCTTTTCTGTCCTAATTGAGGAAATAATAGAGGAAGAAATGAAAATTTTTAAAAGAAAAGGAGAAGAAGATATTTTAACGTTGATGACTCAAATAATCAGTCAACTAAGAACCAAATTAATATAGATAGATAGATACATAAATTGTGGTAAAAGTCCTATCTTTCCTAATTGCATTATGTAACTCGCGATAGTCTTCTGCGTAGCAAAATGTGAAAGTGAATATTGAATAACCACTTCTAATTAGAAAATAAATAGAACAAATGATATAAATTTGTTTGATGCTATTTTTAAAATATATTAAATAGATGAGTAAATATTAAAATATCATCGAAGTAAATAATTCTTATTTTTTTTTTAACTATTGATTATGTGTTATAATATATTATCGTCGAAATGAACTCAAATATTATTCCTGAATTTGACTGTTACCCACCAACAACTCTTGTGTTTGACTTAGTGATGCATTTATTGAAAAATAAAACATATACGAAAAAATTAATGATGAAAATTTATAATTAGTATTACATCATTTAATTTATTTTATAAATAGTATACACATATAAATGATATTACTTTTTCGTTAATTTGAATAGATACTAATTTTAAAATATTTTATATTAAAATTCACAAAGTTTGATCAAAGCTGCAATTTAACATAACAAAGTGTGTTACACATGGTTAATACTTAACAGACTAATGGTGGCTAAATTTTTATGTATATTAAATAATATCATGATTAGATGATATATTAGTTAATACTCAATCAACACTATAATTATATATTAACTAATATATATATATATATATATATGTATATATTAATACAAACTATTATTTCTAATTAAAACTATACTAATTAATACATTTATTAGTTAATACTAATAAATATTAGGGTTAAATAGCAATGATCTACATGAACTTTGGACGTTTAGTAACGACCTACCCGAACTTTAAAAATTCAAAACGGGCTACCTCAACTTGGACGAAGGTGCAAATAACTACCTCTGTCCAATTTACCGTCAACTGTTGACAGAATTTCGACGGAAATTCAACAGAAATTCGTCAGAAATTGGACTGAAGTAGCTATTTGCACCTTCATCCAAGTTGAGGTAGCCCGTTTTGAATTTTAAAGTTCGGTTAGCTCGTTGCAAAACGTCCAAAGTTCACATACCCCATTGGTATTTAACCCTAAATATTAATAATTCAGTCAAGCATCCCTTAAAAAAACGGAAAATTCTGAAAATGGTCCAACATATTTGCACAAAATATATTTTTATCCAACATTTTTTTAAGATGGTTAATGGTTCCATATGTTTGAAAATGATGTTAATTGATACCTCTCTAACTTTTCTATTAAAAAATTTCGTTAAGTATTTTCATATTTGCAAAATTAACCAAATATTTTTCTAAATGTTACAATTAAACCCTACAAACTTACACTAATTTTACAAACAAGTCCCGACTCAATTCGAGCCACACCGGGGGTCCCCTAGCAAGGGTCTGAACCCATACCAGGTCATCCAACCCTGGGGATCTGGTCTGGGCTCGGATCCATACCATACGACTCTCAATTGGGGCTCAATTAGAGCCCCAATCGTTTGAACCGAATCCAGTTCAGACCCAGACCATAGGATCTCCGATTGGGACTCAATTGAAGCTCGACCAATCGGTTTGGACCGAACCTGGCTGAGTTCGGTTCAAACGATTGGGGCTCCAATTGAGCCATAATCTGGAGTCATATGGTATGGGTCTGAGCCCAAACCAGTCCCCATGGTTGGGCGATTTGGTCTGGGTTCAGACCCAGACCATAGAACCCCTGATTGAGGCTCAATTGGAGCCCCAATCGGTTTGGACTGAACCTGGCTGAGTTCAGTTCAAACGATTGAATCCTAATCGGGTGTCATATGGTCTGGGTTCAGACTCTGTTTAGGGAATCCTTGGTGTGTCTCGAATCGAGTTAGGAGTTGTTTTAATATTAGTGTAAGTTTTTAGGATTTAGTTGTAACTGTTAGCAAAATATTTGGTTAATTTTGCATATATAAAAAAATATTTAACATTTAACCGAAAAATAACGGAGATACCAATTACCATCATTTTCAAACACGTTTGACCAAAAACAATCCTTTGGGTTGAAAAACCATTTTCGTCAAACATGTTGCACCATTTTCAATTTTTCCATTAAAAAAAGGATAAAATACGAGTTCCCCCTAAAGTTTGGACCGAATTTAACATTCCCCTTAATGTTTAAAATTTTAAATTTTAGTCCTAATGTTTGGACAAAATGAAAATTTACCCCATTCCGTCATATCTCCATTATTACCAGACAGTTTCAGGCACATTTGCGGGTCACGCGCGGTTTTAAATTTGGAAATGACCAAATTGCCCTCATTTCACCTCCCGCTTCGCCATCACCTCCTAGTGATTCTTCGCCAATTTGAAAACCAAATCATCGATATTCGGGATACCGAAGTTCCATAAGAAGAATCGTGGAGCAGTGGAATCGAAACACAAGAAGACCTGAGTGACAACTCTGTTCCCGAAGCGGACGTCGTCACTTGTTGAGCCGACGTCACTCTGTCTTACCTTTGTCTCATCGCAGGGAAGACGTCAGTCACGTCCAATTACCGCTTTCTCCGTCACCTGCAATTCGAAGTTCGTTTCTTCGATTTCAGATTCTTCTGGGCTACCTCTCGAAGAGCTTGGAATCATGACGTCGGAACTCATTTTCAGAGGGTACGATTCGACGCCAGTGATAGATTCCAGAACTTACTCAGGGAGAAGTGTCTTGTGTTCATGCTCGTCGGCAATGCGATCACCACTGTCGTATTCACTCTCATCCCAACTCCCACCTCTACCGGCGTGCGGGAGCATGGACTTGACCTGATCCATAAAGAGTTCTCACGGTGTAGCATTAAGGAGGATCTGCTCTCTGTGGAGCGTTATTTGTCTGGGTTCGAGGCTGTACGCGTCAGCGAGAAGGTGCCCTAGGGGATGAAGCGGAAGGGCCTCCGAATCGTGGTCACAGGCGGCGCCAGATTTATCGAGTTGCATCTGGTGGACCGCCTCATTGCAAGGGGAGACAGCGTCATCGTCGTCGATAACTTCTTCACTGGGAGGAAGGAGAACGTGATGCACCATTTCGGCAATCCGAGGTTCGAGCTGATCCGCCACGACATCGTTGAGCCTCTATTGCTCGAGGTTGACCAGATCTACCACCTTGCATGCCCAGCTTCTACGATCCACTACAAGTTTAATCCACGAAGGTCTCATGTATGGGGAGAGTGAGGTCGAAGAAGGACAAGAGTGCTAGAAGATCGTCAGGAGGCCAGTGGAGAAGGTCCGACCAGATATGGCGGTGGAAGACCCAGCAAGGAAGAGCTCATCATCGCGGGAAGAGATGGTGAAGCGGGAGGTGAAATGAGGGCAATTTGGTCATTTCTAAATTTGAAACCGCACGTGGCCCGTATATGTGCCCGAAATCGTATGATAATAACAGAGATATGACAGAATGAAGGAAATTTTCATCTTGTCCAAACATTAATAGGGAATCTTAAATTCGACCAAAACTTTAGGGGGAAATTCGTATTTTACCCTTAAAAGAATTAGATTGCCAAAAAATAATAACCTCTTCCCAATCCCCTCCCACGTGTCATGTTCCCATTTGACACAATAATTTTATGGGTTTGATCTCCGGAAATTATAATTTCTGTAAATTTCACCAATATATACCCCATTTAATAAATATTTACCAAAATATCCCTGATTTGAAAATAAATACGAAAGAATACCTACCCGCGAATGAGAGTCGTGAGTATATTTTTTTGTTTGACTCAGTCTCACCCGCGAATGCCATTCGCGGGTGGAACTGGACTGTTAGTTCCACCCGCGAGTGCCAATCGAGGGTGGGACTGGGGTTGTATTTTTTTTTGCCATAATATTTTTAAAAAAAAAAATATTTTTTTTATTTTGTTCAATTATTTTATATTTTTGTATTATGATTATTTCAAATATATTTTTTTTCTCATAATGATAAGTTTTTAGAAAAAAATAGATAATGTGCGAAAAATGAAAATAATTATAATTATTTGTATTATAAATATTTCAAATATATTTTTCCTCTCACATGATAATTTTTTAGAATGATTATTTCTCTAACAGAAAAATGATGTGAAGGAAAATATATATTTGAAATAATCCTAATACAAAAAATTATAATTATTTTTATTTTTCTCACATTATTTTTATTTCTAAAACATTATCATGTGATGGAAACAATATATTTGAAATAATCATAATACAAAAAATAAAATAAAACAAATATAATTTTTTTATGGCAAAAAAAATACAACCCCAGTCTCACCTGCCATTCGCGAGTAGAACTGACGACCCAGTCCCACCCACGAATGACATTCGCGGGTGAAACTGGATCAAACAAAAAAATAGATCCGCGAATCCGAGTTGCGGTATGTATAATTTTGTATTTATTTTCTAATTGAGGACATTTTGGTATATATTTATTAAATAATGTATATTTTGGTGACAAATTCGTCCGTGACTCTGTACAGTTACAAGTTTAGAAGGAATTTTGTTAGATAGCTTAGATTCTGTTCCCTGCATCCAGACCCACAACCGCCATTTGAATCTCCCATTTTTCGCCACTCGATAAACGACATCTATTACTTTTCTATGAATTCATGGCGATGATCGATTTCAGGTTTCTGGTTCGGCGCTTTGATGCCGCTCAGAAATTAGTGGTTTAATCGCATTTTTCGTTCCCCGCAAATATAGCAGATCGATTTCATCTCTATCAGTGCTTGGTTGATCAGCTGTAAATATCTGACAATCATAAGTTCTGTTCAGGCGTATTGTTGAGTAATGAATCCATTGATAAAGTTGAAATCTTCAATCGTTCGTTGTTCTTGAAGAAGTAGCTGGGTGGCATTCTTCTTCTTTTTCGGGGAGTTGCGCAAGACGAAGAAATGGAAACGATTTTGCAGACGCATAGGCCGTGGAATTGCAGAGCTATATTCAGCGACAGAGCCCATCTAAGAATCAAATGCTTCGTTAGTTTCCGTCCTCCGACGAGAACTGCTACTTTCCTTTCTCAAGTAAGCTGGCTTCTTCCCTATATGGCTTCGTTCTTGTTCATTTTATAGTGTTTTGGTGAATCTGGGTCATGATCGTTGTTAATCATTTGGCGTAATCAAGATTGGGACTTGAGGACAGGATTCAAGGAATCTCTGTAATAATGCGAATCGCTGTATCTTTAGGTGCTCATTGTAGTTCGAGCTGATGAATTTGATCTACCTTTTCTAATTATATCATCAATGAGCTGACTGCTTCTACATAAGTATCATTTTGCAAATATACTGATTGCCTCTTTAACAGTTCCGGTCATTGCACGGTGAGCGGCTGAGCTATGGGTCTTCATGCCGAATTGCTGCAAGTGCTGCTGGTGAAGTCAACACTGCGTCCCTGTGTTTTTTTTTTCTTTTTCTATTTGCATTACCAAACTATTCTTTTGACTGAAAATAATTTAGATTATCTGAATGTTTTTTTCACTAGATTCTGAGAGGACGCAGCGAAAATCGCCAACTACGAGACCTAAGGGATCTGCAGCAAGAGGATTCACCTCCAAAGCACCAACAAGTAGTAGTAGAACGTATAAGAGGTATCAGAAGAACGATGGACATAGTAAAGGTCCTAATGAAGAGGCACTTGAATTAAAAGTTGATGCTGCAGAAGAAAACACATCTCTGGTAATTGTCGACAATGCTACTAAAGATGCTTTAGGAGTTCTCAGTTCCAAACTAGTAGTGGAGAACAGAATGGCTGGTCAGACTATTGAGGAGAGTGAGGAGAAAGCAGAAAGAAAAGCAAAAGAGGCTGAGGAAAGAGCCAAAGAAGCAGAAGAAAGAGACCTAGAAGCTGAAAAAATAGCCATAGAAGCTGCACGAAAGGTGGCGATTGAGGCGAATTTTCGTAAGAAGGAAATCGAGAGGTTAGCGGTTGAGAACTTTGCAAGTGGGAAGAAATGGTTTGTGTACCCTCCAATTGTTAAGCCTGATGAAGATATTGAGGTCTTCCTTAATAGAAGCCTATCGACGTTGAGGTACGAGCCTGACATTTTAATAATGGGGGCATTCAATGACTGGCGATGGAGGTCATTCACTTTGAGGCTGAACAAGACCAAACTAACAGGAGATTGGTGGTCTTCTCTGATACATGTTCCCAAAGAATCATATAAGCTGGATTTTGTTTTCTTTAATGGCCAAGATGTGTATGATAACAACGATGAGAAGGACTTCTACATACCAATTGAAGGAGGAATGGATATTTTTGCTTTTGAGGATTTCTTGCTTGAGGAGAAACAAAGGGAACTCAAGAAACTTGCTCAAGAAGAAGCTGAAATAGAACGGAAAGCTGAGGAGCAGAGGCGATTAGAGGCAGAGAAAGCTGCTAGTGAGGTAGACAGAGCACAAGCAAAAGAGGAGGCGGAGAAGCAACGGCAGTCTATGAAACAAGTTCTGACAGCGTCAGCAGGGTCACTTCACAATGTTTGGTACATTGAGCCTAGTGAGTTCAAGGGTCAAGACACAGTAAAGTTGTACTATAACAGGAGCTCAGGTGCTCTTGCTCATTCCAGTAAAATATGGATCCATGGCGGATATAATAATTGGAAGGATGGAATGTCCTTTTCTGAAAGATTTGTCAAATCCGGGTTAAAGGATGGCGATTGGTGGTGTGTCAATGGTATATGCATATATGAACATCCTCATGGTTCTATCTTATCATTTGTTTTTGCATTGCTGTAGGGCATAGTGTTTATTTCTTTTATATGCTAAATCAAGTTTTTTAGTGAATAGATTGAGCCTATCAATAGTGTGCGTGAAAAATTGTTAATATCAAAGTTTCTCAAGTTCATCCTCCACCCCACTTTAAGCTATTACTTTGAGCTTGGCAGAGCAAGAAGGAAATATTTTTGTCAATAATAAAAACTTAATTGAGGTAAATCTCATCCTGTTTGTGTGTTGACATATTAGATGGACGTTACCTGTTATTCCATTTGAACCCAACGTATGATAAAAATCCTCACTCATTTTCTTTATTAGATAATGTGAACATTCAATTCTCTCGTTAAGATTGTTTTTTTAGAATTCTGTTATCACATTTTGTTCTGACTGGTTTTCTAATTTCATGTTCCAGTCACTGTACCTGATCGAGCACTCGTGTTAGACTGGGTTTTTGCTGATGGACCTCCAAAAGAAGCTACTTTGTATGATAACAATAACCAGCAGGACTTTCATGCTATTGTCCCGATTAGTATTACAGAAGATATGTATTGGGTTGAGCTGGAAGACGAGATATATCGGAAGCTTCAAGAGGAAAGAAGGTTAAAAGAGGAAGCTATACGCGCTAAGGTAGGTCATCAATGATTTTTCACATGGATAAGACAAATAATTTTTCAATGATATTAGATCCTGCACACGATGTTGTTTATATGTTTAATTTCAGCATAAGTTATAAATATACCCTTTGCTGAGTCATATTATCCCTGTAGGCCAACATTTTGTTACCTTTGGTAAAACTTAGGTTTACAAAATGTTACTTCGTCTATTGACCCCATGTGCAAATATGCTTTGCTTTTCCATTTTATTGATGAACTTGTATGATAATGCACATTGCATTGTTGCTAATTCCAAAGGCTTTGGATTTTTTTTGTAACAGGCAGAGAAAACAGCACGCATGAAGGCAGAGACAAAGGAAAGAACATTGAAAAATTTTCTGCTGTCACAGAAGGATGTAGTTTACACTGAGCCACTTGAAGTGTGTGCTGGAGATACTGTGACTGTTTTCTATAATCCTTCTAGCACTGTTCTGAATGGAAAATCTGAAATTTGGTTCAGATGCTCATTCAACCGCTGGACCCATAGGAGGACTGGGTTATTGCCACCTCAAAAAATGTTGCCTGCAGAGAATGGTTCCCATTTCAGAATCACAGGTGAGCTTGATGATCGTCTTTTTAAGTAAGCTGTCTCGCTTATCTACTATCTCTCGATTGCTTACATTTTGGTTGAGAATTGGCTAAAGCTAAAGGTTGGTTGCTTTGAATTTTCTTTTGCGATAATGGCAATTTATTTTTGGCAGTGAAGGTACCATTAGATGCATACATGATAGATTTTGTGTTTTCCGAGAGAGAGGAGGGTGGAATTTTTGACAACCGAAATGGCATGGATTACCACATACCTGTGTCTGGTGCAGTAGTAAAGGAGCCACCAATGCACATTGTACATGTTGCTGTCGAAATGGCCCCAATAGCCAAGGTGACAGTGACCTATGTATCCATTGTGAATGATATCTTCTCTCACTCTATCTATCTACATAATTATAGGATTTTATTGTCCTTTATCTCTGATACTGTTGCACAAAATTTTAGTTTGACTTGTAATCGTGCAGGTGGGGGGTCTTGGTGATGTTGTTACTAGTCTATCTCGGGCTGTTCAAGATTTAAATCACACCGTTGACATAATTATTCCAAAATATGATTGTTTGAAACACAGCCATGTAAGCTTAAGATCTGATCCTTTGCATGTTTTTCTTAAATAAGTTATTATTCCAGTATGGTACAGTTATTATCAATCTCTAGCTCTGTTTCACTCTAGTCATTAATTTTAAGTTTCTTCCA
The DNA here is from genome assembly GCA_946814005.1 of Chamaenerion angustifolium. Taxonomy (NCBI): domain Eukaryota; kingdom Viridiplantae; phylum Streptophyta; class Magnoliopsida; order Myrtales; family Onagraceae; genus Chamaenerion; species Chamaenerion angustifolium. The sequence continues at coordinate 4,253,299 of OX328277.1, read as the reverse complement.
CTTGTGTAAGTTCAGTTACTTTTCTGCATCTTATGAGTAGGTGAAGGACTTACATTTTGATAGAAGCTATGCCTGGAGTGGCATGGAAATAAAAGTTTGGCATGGAAAGGTTGAAGGGCTCTCTGTTTACTTCTTGGAACCTCAGAATGGGTAATTATTGTAACCTTATCACTTTTTCTAATTATCTTGGATTTTGGAGGTTATAATAGTAAATCAGGAAAAACTATTGGAGATTAACAGAGGAAAATAAGCAATCTGGCTCGATTACATGTCAGTGATGCTTCTTCTGCTCCATTAAAAAAGAATACTAGTTCTAGTTTGAATATTCAGTTGAAATATTCCGTAAATGAATCTTTTGATGCCATCTCTATTAGGATGACAACATTACTTATCTTAGTTGTTCTGGAAGAGTCACACTTTGAACAGACCGTTCATTAGGTCCTGCTGATGCTTCATTAAAAAATAAGTAAAAGGTTTCCAGGAAATATGTATTTTCTCAATCGTGCAGTCTTCATATAACCAAGATACTTAAACTCCAAATTTGGCACGCACCAACCCTTTTTGATTGATGTAAATTACTGTGTATGTTCTCTCCACAAGTGAAATCAAACTACTTTATCCCTGCAGATTCTTTTGGAAAGGATGTATATATGGTTGCAATAATGACGGGGAAAGATTTGGTTTCTTTTGCCATGCTGCTCTAGAGTTCATGCTCCAAAGTGGATTTCATCCTGTAAGAGTCGTGGACAATTTTAATGATGCATATTAACTTGTATCTACCTTTTATCAAACCTACATTTTGTCAATGTATAATTTTAAAAAAACGCATGAAAATATAATTGAACTCTAACTGCTTCTGTTTTATGGAGAGCAGGATATAATTCACTGCCATGATTGGTCCAGTGCTCCTGTTGCCTGGCTATTTAAGGACAATTACAGGCACTATGGTCTTAGCAAAGCCCGGGTTGTCTTCACAATTCATAACCTTGAATTTGGGGCACCGCTCATAAGGAAAGCTATGGCGTACTCTGATAGGGCTACAACTGTTAGTACTAACCTGAGTTTTTCTATATTCAACCTCTTCGGAGTTCATACAACCACCAGTTAGATGCTGTGTCATTTGGATTTAAATGTTTTATAATTTAATCTAATTTCAGGTCTCAACCACTTATGCTAAGGAGGTTTCTGGGCATCCGTCAATTGGTCCTCACCTATATAAATTCCGTGGCATATTGAATGGAATTGACCCAGATATTTGGGATCCATATAATGATAAATTTATTCCTGTAAGCGTCTCTCTGTTTTATTCTTTTTTTGGGTATATGGTTTATGCTCATTGACTAATGATCTCTCTTCATGGTCTACGTATTGGATTCTTTAGTTGCTTGCTAATAGAGCTTTACCAAATGACTAGGTACCTTATACTTACGAAAATGTCATTGAGGGCAAGAAAGCTGCCAAGGAAGCATTGCAGCGTAGACTTGGTCTTAAGCAGGCTGATCGCCCTATTATCGGAGTTATAACACGCCTCACTCACCAAAAAGGAATACACCTTATAAAGCACGCGATTTGGCGTACCTTGGATCGCGGTGGACAGGTTATTCTTCACATATCATTTCACTGTAACTTGAAATTGCAAGTCAGCTTTTGATCCGTCAATTCAGTTGCCTTCTTGCGGGGTGTTTAACATCAACATTGTGTCCTGTCTTATATCAATCAGTTTTTCTTCTATTTATATGATTGATATTTCAATTATATAATAATAGGTTGTGTTGCTGGGTTCAGCTCCTGATCCTCGTATACAAAATGATTTTGTGAACTTGGCAAATCAATTGCACTCCACTCATGGAGATCGTGCCCGACTTTGTTTGACCTATGATGAGCCTCTCTCCCACTTGGTCTGTCTCAGTCACTCTTCACTTCTCCTAAATGGCATCATGATTTATTTTTTTAATATTTCAGCTGCTAGTATTTCGTTACAGATATATGCTGGGTCCGACTTCATTCTGATTCCTTCAATTTTTGAGCCTTGTGGACTCACCCAACTCACCGCAATGAGATATGGGTCTATACCCATTGTTCGTAAAACTGGAGGTATTAGCTTTATCTATATCTATTATGATAGATACCATGCCATTTGATTGCGATTATTTGCTTAATCTTTTTCGCTGGCCGATTGCTATCAGGCCTTTACGACACAGTGTTTGATGTTGATCATGACCAAAATAGAGCCGACGCACAAGGTCTTGAACCAAATGGATTCAACTTTGACGGAGCGGATGCCTCTGGTGTTGATTATGCTCTTAACAGGTAAAATGAATTGATGAATAATGAGACCAACTTAACTTTGCTGCTAACCTTGTGTGAGAAGCTACTCAGTAATTTAAATACTGTATTACTTGGTGAGCAAGTAAAAGGACTGTTGATTGTTAGCAGAGCTCTATCTGCTTGGTATGATGGCCGGGATTGGTTCAACTCGCTGTGCAAGAGGGTGATGGAGCAGGATTGGTCATGGAACAGACCAGCTCTGGACTACCTGGAGCTCTACCACGCTGCACGAAAGAACTAAAACATAATAAAAAATAAAGCACCATCGCCATCAAATATCTGTACAGGTTCTGAAACAAATCTCATCCCTTTTGAGACTATGTCTTTTATTAAATTAGCCAATAAAGATTGTGCTATGCAATTTTGTAGATAGTAGTTGATCTTGCAATAAAATAGAACAACTTTGTTCATGCTTGTATAGCAGCTGTTGCCTGTTGATCTACATCTTTGGTTTTTGACACTGTAAATGAAGTCAAAGAATGGCTGAAGAAGTAGTTGTGTTGTAGAATTTGTTCCTTGATATGGCCTTCTGTGCTCTCCTACTCCCCTTGGCCGTCGGGTTTTTCAAGTGCAGTCGTTTCAAAAATACGAATTCCTTATTCCGTCATACCACTGGTCTGGTCTGTGTCTGTCTGTGTAGTGGAAGGGTCGGCCCCGGTTTTGTTAGTGTGAGTGATCAAAGTTGTGGTTTTCATTAGGAGCCATTGAAGTTGGTGGTTCATTATATGTAGCAAAGGGAAAGTAGATTTACTATATGTGAAAAGTGAGTGTTTTGATGAGCAGATTCAGTGGGTGGACCTCTAAAGCCTCCCTCTACTACTCGATTGGTTGATGTTGTCAAGGCAGAAATGTTTCCCGTCAAAGCCACTTAAACAAAAGGAAGGGTACACAAGTTTAATTTATTTTTATTATGATTATTTATCATACGTCACATTTTATTATTTGAATGAATTATATTCAAAACTAAAATTCTAGACAGACTAGTTTTTCTAAGATTATTTTTATTTTTTGTAACTAATTTGTAGAAGGTTATTGAACTTTTAAGAATTTTCAAAAGTGAGAAAATGATTGAAAATATAATTTAATGAGTATAATTTAAAACTTGAGTAACAATCTGAAAATATTGAATGAAATCAAAGCAATCTAAAAAAACACATACTGAGCAGAAATTGGTAAGTAAATCTTCCTTAAATTTTTTTGTTTTCTTCAAATTTTCATTATTGGATAGAGTTTTAGTTTTTTGTTCCATCTAAATTTAACATTATGTTTTAAGTTTTAACAGTGTCACAATTACACTCTCCTAAATTTTTCTATGTTACAACTGAATTTAGATTGGATTGAACATCAAGTTGTCTCCCATTTTTTTTATCACCCAAACCCCCTCCTTTCAAGGCAGTTGAGTAGCCCTAATGGTTAGGGTATGACGTATGGTGCTAAGATATCATAAATATTATAACTATATTATATTTTTTTAATTGTATAGTATAATTATTACAAGTACAATTTTCAATATTATAATTATATTCATGAATGTGATTATTAACCACATTTTTAACTGTATACCCATATTTATTACCACGTGTAAAATATAATAGAGCACCATGAACGTTATCTTAATAGATTCATAAAATTATGTCATAAGCAGCAAAAATATTCAACACTAACACTATTTAATATTAATATCATTCAAAATTAACATTAACACTATTCAATAGTAACATCATTCGATTACAATTCACACTGAAATTATGAATTAGTGAAAATTAAAAGTGAAAATCTTACTTATATTTATTGACAGTAAATATAACTAAAATACTATAATTATAATCATTACGATTAGAATTTTTATTTTTTTTTGGCCAATACGATTATAAAATTTATACAATAATAATACGATTACTCGTATAAAAAAATCACAGTTCCCGTACTATTATTACCGGTACTAGTTGAGTAAGATTTTGGAAGTAGTGAATCATCTAATTGGATGGTTTGGAAGATGGTCGTGGTTGCAATGATTCAATTGGTATCTCTTCTAATATCTATATCTATATATATATATGGGGACTCTCCACATTGTACGGTTCACATGTTCGTTTAGTGCTCCATAAATTAGAGGAAAAAAAACATATCATATTGCCATTTCTTGTTAGTGTTCTCTTAAAATGATATCGACAGTACGTTAATTTGTATGCGGAGATTCATTTAAGAAATAAATCTATCTCAAAATTATGTATTTACAAAACAAACATAAGTATATTGGAGGAATCTTAATTAAAAAAAAAAAATAGTGCAATGGATGCAATCACTGTATAAAGGCCATGGCTTCTACTTATGGTGTGCTACAAGTAGGGCGGATCGGTCTTGGAGGATGAACCGAGACCGAAATTTCGATCTTGACATCTGGAGGATCGAAATCGACTTTCGCAAAAAAAAAACGCATGAGTCGGTCTTGCTTGACTCAGACCGGCCTCAGTCTTGGATCAGAATTTGTTGTAAAAAAAAATCAACTGGATTGACAAAAAAAAATCATCAAAGTTTTTGTCTTGAACCCGCTCGCTTCTCGTCTTTCGTCGAACTTCCCTTATGGAATCAACTCAAGGGTTGTTGAATGGTTCTAGCCTTTAGGTCATGAATTACTAGTGTTTCAAGGGTTACGCTATGAATTTCTAGGGTTTTCTTCAAAGTTGGGTCGGTTCGATCCTAGTCGAATTTTTGAAGAAAAAAACGAGACCGACCTCGAAGAAAAAAAAACATCCGCTCGGTTTTGGTCATAATCGAACCGTTCTTGCCAGGAATTCGGCTCAGCTAATCTTTTTTTTTTATTACCCCGAGCTACAAGCTACAACAAATGGAAAGTCCATCATAGAAATTAGGACAAGGTTAACTTCTCTTTTTAAAATTAACATAAATTAAATATTAAGTTGAGCATTCATCGTGATATGTACACTTCTTAAATATTACAGTTTTAGTTTGAAGTAATTCTTAGTCATTTATATAGTCCACACTTTAAAGATTTTTTTTAAAATAATAATAATCACAAAAGTAAATATATTAAAATTAAAAAAAAATGCATATACACGCTCTTTTCAAATATCAAGTTGTGTCAACTTGCTTTTTAAGAGAGCAAGAAGAGGAAGGGGGGTTGAATTACCCATACTCATGTCGTTTTTTCCTTTCTATAATAATGACATGTTCTTTTTGTTGAATTAGATCACCATGAACACATTTGAACAAGAGCTCAATGAGTTCATACTTTCATATACATAAAACTGAATTCAGTTACATACAAGCTTGCTATTTAATACAAAATCGAACTATTATTCTAATACAAAAGTCTAAGCCTAACCCATGCTAATGGTGGTATTATGTTCTGTTGCTAACCAAATGGAACACATGTGGAAGTGGCTGGTTGGATCTCAGTGGTAGATGACAAGGAGAAGGAATATTCTTGGTTTGCACATGTCCTCTACCAAGGTATGTTTCAACACTCCCCCGCAAGTTGAACAGTGGGGTCTCCAATGTTTAACTTGAATAGAGCTCGTCTAAAGTCTTTTCCATTTACAGCTTTTGTAAGTATGTCAGCAAGTTGATCTTCTGAGCGTACGAACGGAATAATGATCGTTTTATCTTCTAACTTCTCCTTTATGAAATGTCGGTCAATTTCAACATGTTTGGTACGATCATGTTGAATTGGATTTTCAGAAATACTTATAGCAGCACGATTATCACATAGTATCTTGCACGGTTCTTGGACACGATACCCAATTTCCGCCAATAACTTGTATAGCCATAGTACCTCTGTCAATCCTCGAGCAATCCCTCTGAATTCTGCTTCTGCGCTTGAAAGTGCTACCACTTTATGTTTCTTACTCCTGCAAGTGACCAAGTTTCCTCCAATCTTAGCGAAGTATCCTGAAGTTGATCTTCGGTCAATCGGATTTCCGGCCCAATCTGCATCAGTATACACCTCAACCTTCAAGTGACCATTGTTTTGAAACAACACTCCACTGCCTGGTGATCCTTTCAGATATCGCAGAATTCTGATTGTTGCTTCCATGTGATCTGCTTGTGGCCTGTGTATGAATTGACTTACCACACCTACTGCATATGCAATATCTGGCCTGGTGTGGGATACGTAAATCAACTTTCCTACTAAGTGTTGGAATCGAGTTTGATCTGTAAGCTCGGCCCCTTCCACTATCTGAAGTCCATGATTCGACACCATTGGTGTCTCTGCTGGTTTGCAATCCACCAATCCAGTTTCTACTAGCAAATCTAAAATGTATTTCCTTTGTGAAATGAAAATACCTGTTTTAGATCGTAGAACTTCAATCCCTAAGAAATACTTGAGTTCCCCCAAGTCCTTCATTTCGAATTCCTGAAATAAATTCTTTCTGAGTAGGGATATTTCTTCTGCATCATCACCTGTAATAATCATATCATCCACATATATAATTAAACAGGTTACTTGGCTTCCTCTTCTCTTGAAGAACAAGGTATGATCCGCATTGCTCTGTTTGTAACCATATTTTCTCATGGCTACCGTAAATCTCCCAAACCATGCCCTGGGTGATTGTCTCAGACCATATAGAGCTTTCTTCAACTTACACACCATTGTTCCTTGAAATCCTGTCATGAACCCTGGAGGGGGTTCCATATAGACTTCTTCCTCTAAGTCGCCATGTAAGAAAGAATTCTTCACATCGAACTGATGTAACAACCAATTTTGATTTGCCGCTATAGAGCACAAAACTCGTATAGTACCAATTCTAGCAACAGGAGAAAAGGTTTCAGAATAGTCAATACCATAGGTTTGAGTATACCCTTTTGCCACGAGTCGTGCTTTGTATCTATCGATCGTTCCATCTGCCTTATGCTTCACGGTGAACACCCATCTGCATCCAACCGCCCTCTTCCCATATGGAAGATCGCATTTCTCCCACGTCTTGTTTTTCTCCAAGGCCTCCATTTCTACTTGCATAGTCTCCCTCCATTCCGGATGTTTGAATGCTGTCTCCACCGTACTAGGTATATCTTGTGAATATACTGCAGCCGCAAAAGCACGAGCCGTTGGTGATAAGCTCCCCCTGACAAGGTTTGCTACTGGATACCGACTTGCTTTTGGACTATACCCCGGTTCGTATCGTACTGGAGGAACACCTCTGTTTCTTTTGGCGGGGAGTACATATCTCTCCTGTACAGGTGATTCTTCCACAACATCATTAGAAGTATCATTACATGGAGTCACTTCAGAGTTACTAACCTCGGGGATATCAATCGAGGTTGGTGTTGAAGTAGAGGCTGAATCATCTCGGACCTGTATTATGGGAGTCAACGTCTCGGTGGTTCCACCAACTTGCTCTTTTGGAACTATCTTAGTCAACAATGGTGTGGTTAAGGTCGTCAGATTCAACCAATCTAATGGACTATCTTCATTAATACTCTCCCCCTGGACATGAGATTTGGATGAATAGTAGAATTCTGTTTCCAGAAAAGTACAATCCATCGTGATATACATACGATTGGTTTTTGGATTAAAACACCGGTAGCCTTTTTGATGAATCCCATACCCAACAAACACACATTTGACAGAACAAGGATCAAACTTGGATCGATCTGATTTGGGGATGTGTACAAAGACAGAGCACCCAAAGATATGTGGTTTTAGTGTTAAGGCTGTGGGAACACTCATATGACTAGATAGAATTTTTAAAGGTGTTTGGAATTGAATCGCCGACGTTGGAAGGCGATTCAGGATATATACTGACGTTGCAACAGCTTCTGGCCAGAACGAACTTGGAACTTTTGACTCCAGCATTACTTCCCTTGTCATTTCCAAAAGATTACGATTTTTTTCTTTCCACTACTCCATTCTGTTGGGGAGTATGAGGACAAGATGTTTGATGAATAATCCCTTTTTCTCTAAGAAATTGTTGTAGTGAAGAATTAACAAATTCTCCACCATTATCAGAACGAAGGACATGTATTTGCTTACTAAACTGGGTTTGAATAAGTTTGTTAAATTCTACAAACTTAGTAAAAACTTCGGATTTTTGTTTAAGGAAGTATACTCAAGTCATACACGAATAATCGTCAATAAACAAGACAAAATACTTAAAACCAGTATTTGACATACAAGTTCCATTATTTGGAGTTGGCCCCCAAACATCCGAATGAATTAACGAAAACACACTTTTGGCTCTAGATTCAGATATGGAATATGATTGTCTATGACTCTTAGCAAACATACAAGTCTCACACACAATTTCTTTATTCGAAGGAAATAAATCGGGAAATAATTTATGAAGGTACCCTGCAGATGAATGACCCAATCTCCGGTGCCACAACCACTGTTGTCTAGTGACTGTCCCGTGAGCAAGCATTGCAGTTCCGTGTTGAGCCACTTCTTCCACATAATACAGGCCTTGACGTTCAACTCCACGTCCAATCACCTTCCCCGACTGAATATCCTGTAATACACAGAAATTAGGATACATCAGTACCATACAGTTTAGCTCCCTTGTTACATGACTAATGGATAGTAACTTGCACGCTAAGCTAGGTACATAAAGACAGTTCTTCAATTTAATATCTGAAGAAATATTAACGGTTCCTGCTCCTTGAACCGGTATCAATTCTCCATTAGCTGTCTGAATCATTTCTCTCTCGGATTTTGACTGGCTTTCAAAATCCCGACTATAAAATGTCATGCTGTCAGTTGCTCCACAATCAAATAACCACTGATCACTTGTCTGTGTGTTTCTTGTTTGAGCAATAAACGTTTTTCCAATAATTGGGTTCCGATTTAATTTTTCAGCATAATCGTTACCGGTTTTATCGGGATTTAAACAGAATTGACTCAAACCAGAATTATTCATTGAACCAGCACTGAACCGCCAGGGGTAGGAAGGTAAATTCCTTCCTAACCATATGCCTTCAATCGGTTGGGAAGGGATGTGTCGCGCCTCCCATTCCCTTTGCTGCAGCTCCTCTCTCTGGCGATCTAGGGTTTGGGCCGCTCCTGTCGCCGCGCCGCCACGCCGGGTTTCTTTCGGTGGATATGGCCGAGAGATGGAGGCGCCGGACCTCCCATCCTCTCCGTGGTTCTGATCTGGCCATGTAATGCCCTGTTTCTCGCGGAACCCTAGTGGCCGTGGCGGCGCTTCCCATGGGCTCGGTTCTCCACCCTCCGTCGCGGTTATTCGCCGCCGTGACTGGGTGGCCAGCTCCGATCCCGTCGCGCCGCATGCTCTTCCACCCATTGGGAAAACCGATGAGTTGGTAACACTCCGCCCGGCCGTGCCTCATTTTCCCGCAGTGGCTGCATCTGATCTTATTCCGGTCGACGCCGCCGTTCCTGACGGTGGATTTGCCTCCTTTGCCGGAAGGGAACGCCGTCGGGGGCTTGGAGGCGCCTCCGTTGGGCACGGGAAAGTATTGTGCTGCCAGTCCCGTGTTAAGGCCGAACCCAGCTGGTTCGTTTGTTCTCTTTGCAGCTCCCATTACGAGCCTCCGGTTGCGTTCCGACCTAATGGTCGAATAGGTCACCTCCACCCCCGGTAATGGTATGCGCTTGAGTAAGTCCCTCTTTTCTCCATCAAACTCATCACCTACTGCACTTAGAAATTGGTATAGCTTGGTTTCGGATCGTCTTGCATTTGATAATTGTATGTCGGTTGGACACACAGATCGGTTTGGATCCATTAAGTCGATGTCCCTCCAAAGTCCCTGCATTTTGCTATATAGAACTTCTAGAGAATCGGTTCCCTGTTTCGTATTGTTAGTTCGACAGATTAAATCGAACAATTGAATGCCATCTTTTTCTTTACCAAATGTTGCAGCTAACCTGTCCCATAAGTCGTGTGCAGTTGGAGACTCGGCATATTGATGCACTAAGTCCGGAATCATGTTGTCAAGAATCCACGAGCAAACGATCAAATCGTCTTGCTCCCACTGTGGATAAATCGGATCGTCGATTTGAGGTGGTGCCGGAACACCCGTGATGTGGTGCAGTTTGCCCTGCCCCCCGATCTTCATTCGAAGAAGTCTCGCCCACAGGGAATGGTTATTCTCATTCAACTTAATACTTAAGTTGATATTTGAAACTGGTAAGGACTGATTACGTACGCTTTGATTTTGTGACAGGATTGGATACATTGCCGCCCTTTGAGCCGCCATCGATTCATTCGCTGAGCCCAGTTCGTTGGTGCGGGTGATGCTACCCTCCTCTTTTTCCGCCATGGCAAAGGTACGTTTTTGGATAAATGGTAAATGATGATCGCCGAGAAAGGTTCACCGATCAAATGGTCGAACAATCCGGCTCTGATACCATGTTGAATTAGATCACCATGAACACATTTGAACAAGAGCTCAATGAGCTCATACTTTCATATACATAAAACTGAATTCAGTTACATACAAGCTATTTAATACAAAACCGAACTATTATTCTAATACAAAAGTCTAAGTCTAACCCATGCTAATGGTGGTATTATGTTCTGTTGCTAACCGAATGGAACACATGTGGAAGTGGCTGGTTGGATCTCAGTGGTAGATGACAAGGAGAAGGAATATTCTTGGTTTGCACATGTCCTCTACCAAGGTATGTTTCAACACTTTTCGCGGAAAACTTATGGAATTCGACTTACGGATTCCGTAAGAAGTTGTTCTTTTCGCGGAATTGATGGAATTCGGCTTAGACATTCCGAGCAGGGTAGGCTTACACATTCCGTCCCAAAACCTCGAAATTCCTAAGCCTTGCCTGCTAGGAATCCGGAATATGTATGAAAAAGACATTTTTACCCTCAATACATTTTGTTAATTCCAACGCTACCCTCGTTTACTCAACTCCTTCTCCTTCAGTTTTGCGCGACCCTCAAATCATTCATCCTTCGATTCTCTTATCACTGAAGCTCCAAGCTGCTGCAACCGAGTCTCCAAGCTGCTCTCCTTCTCTATTCTGCTATCCTTCTCCTCATGTATGCTCTCCTTCTCCGTCCTGATTTCCTTCTATTTCTCTGTTCTGTTCGAACACATAATATTGGACCGATTCTGGGTTCTGGGTTCGAATAGAACCCAGAATCGGTGTTTTTGGATTCTGGGTTATTGCTCGGATTGCTGTTATCTTGATTTTATTTATGCTTGATGTGTTATTTATGTGTTCTTGATCTGTCAAAATTGAACGTTATTGATCATAGGTTTTTGTTATTGCTGAATTGTTATATTCTGTTATTGATCATAGGTGAATTCTACCTATACTGCATATGTTTTTTGGGTAATTTTTCCTGGATTGATGTGTTCCTGATGAACCCAGAACGATTTGGGGTTCATCACCGAGAATGATGTTCTTGGATGTGCATCGTGGTGTGAGAAGGAGGTTCTTGGATTTCTAATTTCTCCCTTTGCGTGAAATGATCAAGCGTGGGTTCTTCTTGAAGAATCTTTGAAATTTCTTGTCCAGATGAGTTTACCTTGTTTAATTTGTTGTGTGTGCCATTTGCCGAATATAAGTATGATTATGTAGTACATTAACGTGAGTATGGTGGTACATACGAGGTAGAAAATTCATAAAATGGTTGCACACAGCTTTTCTAGTCCTAATCTATCCCAGAACAAGGTTAGAAAATCTGGTCATGTCTGCAATCGATCATAACCAGTCAAGTTGCTGTTGTTATTTTTGTTTTTGTTGATGAGATGATAGATTTTGCCGGTGTAGGATTGGGTGATCGTACTTCTTTATGTTTGTATCGTCTGCCACTTTGCTTTATGTTTCTTTTTCTGGGTGTTCCATAATCGGTGATTTTGCTGAGCTGAAATTGCTTATGGATTCATTTGGTTCAGATTCTGGGTAATTTGTGAAGCAGCTGTGAGATTCCTTTGTCTGGGTTAATGTTTTTAGTTGTCTGAGCTTCTTGTTGGGGATGATGGTGATAGATGGGCTTCCATTTAGACATTCCGTAATTTACATTTGGCAAGTAATTTTTGTTTACCCCATTTACCTGCTGTGTTGGACAGAGGTTATCACCATCTAAGTTTGTTGCTGGAGGAACTTGAACAAGAAGCTGCTGCATTGCATTCTTTTAAATCCCAAAGTTTGAGGCTTGCTGCTCTAAATCAGTTCAAATCCCGCAACGTTTGAAGCAAAGCTAGGAAAGCAACTCGAGGAGTTTGAATATAAAGAAAATGAGGTGCTTGCAGACAGTAAAAAGGCAAATTAGTTGTAATTAGTTGAAATTTCATGTATTAGTTGCTGCATCATTGAATCCAACTGAGTCTGGTGAGAGTTGATGAGAGTTATGAAGATCTCGAAGACGGTTTTGAGCCTGGGGATGCATTCAGCTTCAATGTTGTTGTTCATCTCATTGAATCCAACTGGGTCTGGTCCACAAGTGTGTGGTATCATTCAACATTTTGTATGAGTTTAGAGATAACAGTTTCAGGTTTCTTGTATTGTTCTTGGAGATCGAACATACTTTGTATATGGATAATGTTCTTTATGCGTGTATTGTCGTGTAGTAATAAAATGTTATGTTACATATAGTGTGATTAAGGATTTTATTGTTCAGATAAATATGATCTCAACGAATCGTGTTTAAAAAAATGAATTTACATTAATTACAAATTTTACTAAAAAAAGTCAAGGAATTGTCATTTAAAATTAATTAAATTAATTATTTAAAAGTTTTTTTAATTAATAATTAATTATATTATAAGTCTTTATTATTCTTAATTTTAAAAATTAATTAATAAAAATTATATGTATTATATACTATATATATATAAGGAGGGGCAAATATGTCATTTTACAACATTCCATTCCATTTCCATATACAATTCTACCATATAAACAACAAAATTTCTTATTTCATTCCATTCCACCAAAGAAACAACTTCATATTCTTATCTCCAATTCCTTATTCCCTATTCTCTATTCCGTATTTCTTATTCCGAATTCCGTGAAATAAACGCCCCGTAAAATGACAATTATGGATCAAACCAGATGCCTAGTTTATAAGAAGGGTAATTGTTAACCATATAATTGTCCTTATTTTATTTTTAATAAAAGAGAGCAATTTATTCCATTTTTGTAAGAGTAGGGAAACAATTCTATCCATTTTATATAGGTGGAGAAAATCGGTCTCATATTTTATAAGAGGGGGTAATTTAACCCCTTCTAATTGTCCCGTTTTTATAGGAGATGGCAATTTATTCCATCTTCCTTATAGAAGGAAGGCAATTGTCTCCATTTTATGTAGTTGAAGCAAATTAACTCCCTACTTTATAAGAGGGGCAATTTAATCCTTCTGGTTGATTGTTCTCTTCTTTATAAGAGATGACAATTGATTCCATTTTCACAATAGAAGGAAGGCAATCGACTCCTTTTTGTGTAGGAGCAGCAAATTATTCTCTTCTCGCAATAAAATATATTAGAAAAATTAGCCTATATATAAAAAACAATTCTAAGTTCAACGCTGTTTGACAGGGAAAAAAAAAAAGAAAGAGTACCATATAAAGAATTCAGTCCCCTCTTATAATTGATTTACCGGGTTCAATAGTACCATATGTTTGGGTCATGTGATCGGAGGGTACCCCTATGTTGTTTCTTGATACCTTATGTTTTCATAATATTGTTATTTAGTCCAAATTACTGTTGCCGTCAAATTTACCTAACAGAATGCTGATGTGGCGGAAAGAATATAAAAATAAATAGGAAAAAAAATTCAATTTTTAAAAAACTTTATTTATTAATAAAAATTATTTAAAAAAAAACTGGAAAAAAACTAGGGTTCGACCTTTGGGGTCCAATTGACCCAGCCAAGGGTCGAACCCTGGACTGGGTTGGACCCCCACCAGGTCGCCTGACCTGGGCGACCAGGTCTGGATCAGACCTAGCCCTAGGTTCGACCTTGGCTGGGTCAATTGGACCCCAAGGGTCGAACTACCCTTGGGGTCCAACCCAACCAAGGTTCGACCCTAGGCTGGGTCAATTGGACCCCAAGGGTTGAACCCTAGTTTTTTTTTTTCAGTTTTCAATTTTTTTAAAAAATAATTTATATTAATATATAATTTTATAAAATAATTTTTTGAACTTTTTTATATTTTTTTATAATTTTCCTATTTTCTTTTATTTTTAAATTAAATATTATATTATATATCTGCGTGGTGCTGACATGGACCATTTAACAGAAAAATCTAACGGTTGACTAACATAATACTGTTGTTGAACTTTCGAATGGTTGCTTGGATTATTCTGAAGTCATGACGATACTTTCAGATTGAAACAATTTGGAGACACTCAAACTTTCAATCGGATAAAATCAGAATACTGAACTAGAACTTGAGAAGGATTGTGAATGTTTGAGATGAAATTTTGGACCTCCTCTATGACCAATTTATAGTGTTTGCCACACCCTTTGGAAGAGACACCACACTATTTAGAAGAGACACTATGCCCCTTGGAAGAGACACTACACCCTTTGGCCAAGACATGTATCATTTCAGCCACAACATATCTCTTGGATTCAAAATTTGGCTCCAAAACTAAAGGGACACCTTAGGATGATGACTTGGAGCGAAGTAATTGCAATGGTTCAGCCTAATACTTGGCTCTAAAGCAAGTGTCCAAGAACCAGGATTTTTGAGGTTAAAATGTTAAGTCATTAGTTCCAAAAATTCAAATTTACAATGAATTTTTAGAATAGTGACTTTATGAATAATAAAAAAATTCTCAGCTGACATGTCAGCTCGACCCCCGCCAAGGGCGCTGCCCCCCATTGCCTCGTCTCTAATCAATTAATGAATCTCTGATACAGTGAATCATAATATACTTAAACAAGTGTGCACTCCGCACCCTCCTAACTTGTTTAATGAGATACTATGATCCTATTGGTCAACTAGTCAATTCAATTACACTAAAATATCTAACAAATACTGTAGGACAACATCCTCCAAACATAACGAACCATTTGACCACGTCAAAAAACATAGGGTACCATCCGATCACATGACTCAAACATATGGTACTGTTGAAGCTATTAACCCCTTGAATTACCCCTAATACAAAGTGGCAATTAACCCCTTTATTATAGAAGGGGTTGAATTTTGTCTTCCTCTGTTTTTTCTTCCTGAGTAGCGAGTTATTTCAATTAGCCTCACTCCGAGAGGAATGCATATATTTTTTTTTATTATAATTATGGATTAAAATTCGTTATAGGTGACAAAGTTTCATCCAAGTTCAAAACTACACAACCCAAAACTAGCTAGCTTAACATTTCTCGAAAAAGAAAATCCATATCAGCATAGGTATACTTTCTTTTTAAAAAAAAATATTTATTTAATATTTACTTATTTTTCAAAATAAAAACGCCGTTTTAAGTCATGATATATGATTTCGTATTTTACCCCAAGTAAGCACGTTCTCCTTGGTATAAGAGATAGTTCCATGGGTTGCGTACATACATAATAATGGAGTTTTGTTATTTATTTTATAGTATTTTTAATAAAATTCTAAATTTATTTACAAATAATATATTTTATATTATATCTTTATTTTAAAAGTCACAAACATTTAACGTAAAGCACTAAAAAAGAGTGTTTGGTAGGTATTAACATGTATTAAAAATAGTTAATATTGTATAAATTAATAATACAAACGTTTGGTTCGAACAAAAAAATAGTATTGATTCATACTTATATATTAACTGTGACATAATTATGCATTTTTTATGTATTAGGTAATGATAACGATCGGACTAACTTGAATGAAATGATTTTGTTTTGTACTCATAACATATTAATGATATTATTAGTTCGTGGAATAGAGTTGAAATAAGGAGTATAAATTACATACGAAGTTTGTTTGTTTCATTGAATTGAAAATTCACGGACTCCGTTTTCTTAGAGAATTGGGAATACACTTTCCGTATGAAAATGTCGAATTGTGTATTTCTAGCTCTGCTGGAATACATAATAGGACATGAAAATACCAAAATACCATCAACTGATAATTAATTAATTATATTTTAATTAAATTAATTATTATAATTTTTAATTAATTAATTAAATTATTTATTTATATTTTAATTAACTTTATTTTATTTCAATTATTTATTTATTTATATTTTAATTAAAATGAATTATTTTTTATATTTTAACTCAGAATTTCCTTGTCCGCTTTAAATTTAATTAATTATTTTACAGGATAAGGTTACGGAAATCAGTAAGATGGGGCAGTGTTGTGTTGGGGATGGAGTCAGATCAACCAATACTTTCCGTCCACATTGAACCAATTACAAACCCCTTTCTATTTTTTTAATATATATAATAGATAATTATGTTTTCCTTTTACGGCGTTGCTTTTTCTTTTAAGTGTTCGATTTGTGATCATCCATCCATGCATCGTGCTTTTTCTTTGGATACACGGAATATTTTAACACGATTCGTCAAATCTGCATGAATAATGAGGTTGGGTTTGTACCATAGGTATCGATCTGTGGGTAAATCTGTGGATGCATAAATTAAATATATATTCTAATAAATTATATTAAATTTTATGGGTTACACGAGTCATATGGATAACGTGAGTTGCATATATCAATGAGTCATATGGGTTGATCCGCAAAATTTATATTGTACAAATTGAAATAACATGGGTCATACAGATAGACATGTGGACCCGCTGGTCGTGTTTGAGTCTTAAAAATTAATCCACCATTAATCACCGATCGTGTTTAAATTAAGTATATTTTGATACAATTCACGATTTTGTTTTTGTCAATTTTTGATTTATTTTATAAAATAAAACGTCGTAACATAGTATCACGGTTGTTCGACTTTACAATCTTTTGAGAATAGACAAATAAATGGAAGTGGGGTGTTGAGACTCAATCATTGCACTTGCTCTATCTAGTGTGCTAGTGCTCGAATGTTCAAGATTATTATGTTTAACCTCCATTGAGTCGGCCCTTCACTTATTTATTGCATTGGTACTTGAAAGTCCGACTCAACAACTATGTTCCTCCATCCCTTTTCTTTAGCCAGCCGAAGTCCCTTGTATATTGTCGTGACTTCCATCGTCTTTATGTCATCGTTGTGGAGTCTTCGATTCATGCCACCAACGATCATTCCTTCGCTATCTCTAATCACCACACCTATGCCTGCAGATCTTGTTCGCGTGCACCACAATGCGTCGCAATTAACTTTAACCATATTCATGTTTGACTTCTCCCATTTCTGTTACAGCCGAGCCGGTTGATATGGGTGTTCCCTTCGGTCACAACTCCTATGTTCCTAATAGGTTTGTCTTACTTCTGTTACTATCGCCTCCGGGTTGGGTTGTTTTGCTTCAAAGACAGCTCTACACCTCGTCTTCCATATGTACCAGCATGTGAGTAGACATAGACTCCACTGTGTCTCCTGCGTGGTCCCTTAGATACCCGGCTCCGCCCTTCGCGATTTTAGTCATTGCACCATGTTCATTTGGTTTGTGATGTCGCGGCTTATGCCCAGGACCACAAACCATACTAGTTTGGTCCACCTGCACCCGAAAAACATGTGCTCCCTAGTCTCCTCTTCCCCGCATACTGGACAACTAGGATCGACATCTATTCCTCGACGATTCAGGTTACGCTTCACAATAATGGCGTTTGATGCTACCCGCCACATGTAGATCTTCACCTTTGGTAGTGTCTTTGCTACCTATATATCCCTCCAAACTGAGCTATGCCCATGAGAGGTACCCTCATTTGTTTGCTCGTCCACCTCTCGCAGCCGGTGATAAACAGACTGAACCTGTGGCTTCCCATCCTTTGTATATGGCCAGATATAGTGGTCTTCCCTTCCTTCTCTCGAGATTGGCATACTAAGGATGTATTATGTATCCTGTCGTGACACCTTCTCCCAGACCAAAATCGCATCCCATTGTCTTTGTGGCGTAATGAATTCGCTCACCTTTAGGTCTTTGTCACTTGTGTTTCGCGTTTCATCACTCACCTTAAAGCCAGCCTTCGGGTACACCCAAGGGTCATCAAATACTCGGATCGCTTCTCCTGTGCCTATAGTCCATAACCCTTCACGTTTCATTACGTCCTTACCATGTATGAGACTACTCCATACCCACGACACTCTCCCACCTCGTCTCGCCTCGAGGAAATTGCCATTAAGGAAATACAATCCCTTCAAGATCCGGACCCAAATGGCATCTGGTTCGGCGAACACTCGAGTTGTCATCTTGGTGAGTAACGACGTGTTAAAGCTTTGAAGCTCTTGAAACCCTAGCTCACCAGAGTTCTTGGAAGTGGTTAGGACATCCAAATTTCTGCAGTGTGTTTTCTTTCCTTCCGTCGTTAATCCCCACCAAAAGTCCGCTATGAGTGAGTTAATCTCCGAGCACCAAGTTTTGGGGAGGTGAAAGATGTTCATAACATACATAGGAATCGTCGTTATGATCGCTTTTATCAAGACTTCCTCCTTGCTTGGTTCAAAGTTTTCAACATCCATCTCACTAGCTTATCCCGTAACTTATTCTTTAAGAAACTCATAGCTTTCTTCTTCGACCTTTCCCATAGAGATGGAAAACCTAGATATTTGCCTGAATCACTTCTGCTCCTTATATCCAATACGTCCTCCACAACTTTCCTATCATTCGGCCCCACTCCCTATTGAAAGGTGAACTTTAATGTGTTGATGCGCTACCCGAATGCCTTACAATAGGCGTCCAATATGTCATTTAGGTGCTTGGCATTTTCTGTCGATCCCTGTAAAAAGAAGAGTGTACGTAAGGGAGCGATCACAATTCACGGTTAGGTCTGACAATGGTGCAGTGAAAAAACCATAACTATGGATATAACAGTTACTGTTTAAAATGGTTAACCGTACCATTATGGTGTGGTGCAGTTATGGTGATGAATTTTCTACCCATAATGGTTATGGTTATGATTATGGTATTTGAGCTATACCCATGGTTATAACCATGGTTATTATATAAATATAATAATTAATTATTATTAATAAACTAATATATACTAAATAATGGAAGTTAATATACATACATGTAATAAATAACTCTTAGTTTTATATATTTTTATTGTTGACAATATAGATTTATGTATTTTTTAAAATAAAAATTTCGGTATTTTATTATATTACATGTGTGGAATAAATATGGGTATACGAGTAAAACCATGGTTAATAACCATAGTTATTTTAATGGTTATGGTTATGGTATGTGGTTTAAAAATATAGTATAGTTATGGTATTTGTCATACCCGTACCATACCCTAAACATTGTCAGCCTTATTCACGGTTGACCCGTTTTTTTCTTAACCCTAATAAATGAACATCTATTAGTTGCTCTCATAATAATTAGGTTGAACTACTCTGAATGAAGTATATTAAAAATTTAAATACAATTTAAAATGATTTTTATGTATTTAAAATATTATAATTAATTAAAGTGTGTTTTAAAAGTACGTAATAATCTATCCCACTAAATATAATCACATACTTACTAGTTACTACCATCACACACAAAAAAATCTGATCCTAATCCATTACCAATGACTTGCTAGCTAAACTATGATCAATGTGCACTATTTTATGAGTTAATCTTCTACCAATAATGATAACTTGCTAGGACACTTATTTTATATTCATTCTTTAAAATTCAATTGCACCATGCCAAACTGCCAAGTCAATTTTGTATAGCTTTCATCGTGATCGTGCATGTATTATGAGAAAAAAAAATAAAGAAATCATAAATAATTTTTTTTAATAAAAAAAGGTTAATGGTAATCCCATTTTGAAAATTAACTTATATGAAAAATGTTAAAAATACAAAGTTAGCCCTTAATTAGTTAACTTCCTCTTTACTTAAAAAGGAAGAAAAAAAATGTGAAGCCAAATAGGGCTGAAGTGACAATCGAGTCGGATGCACAACAAGTAATCAACCACCTACAAGAAGGAAACGCGGACAAAGATTGGGAGCTTCGGAACATTCTAGCGGACATCTTGGAGAAAGCACGATCCATACAACGGATCCATTGGAGATTTGTTCGTCGGGAGGCGAATCGGTGCGCCCATTGGGTAGCAGCGGAATCTAGGCGGGGATTTTGTCCAAACAATTTGATTGTTAATTTACCATCATGTTTAGCTTCTTTATGTGTTCTGGATTGTTGGACCTTTCGTTTTGAGTAATTGAATGAATGTTCTTTTTTGCCAAAAAAAAATAGCTTTAATTTTGGAAAAAAAAACTATGGAAGTATGAAACTTATTGAGAAAATTTAAATTTTAAAATTCAAGAATATTATTAACAGTTTCAATCAATTATATTTCTCTAGTGAAGAAAAATGTAAAAATAAGAAATGAGGTCATTCTTAAGGCACCATGTTCAAAAAACTTGCACGTTCCAAACCTATGAGTATGAGTTCCTCTTCTTCAGAGTATTTTTTTAATAGTTTCCCAAATATTTTCTTTTCTTTTAAAGCATTAGTTTTTCCCAAAAAATAGAAAATGAGGTTATTTTTTTTAAAGTAAGAAATACACACTTCATGAAATGCGAGTTGTCCCGAATTAACACAACTCGCATCCTAGTAGAGCGAGTCTTAAATTTGGGACATCCAATCCAATACATATGTTTTTACTTTTGATTTCGAAAGAAATAGTACTATATGTAAAACGTTGAATACTAATTCAACAACATTTATATTGATCAAACTCAAAGTAAACATCTGAATGTCATCATTGACTGAATCGTGTAATAAATTTGAAAGTTAGTACTCAACAACGTAAAGTTGTATTTAAATTAATTACTTCCTATAATTATAATGAATTAATTTATAATCTAACATTTTTTGAATTGTTTAAGTTAGTTTAACTATTTACCTATTCTAAAAAGTAAAAATTAGAGTATGTAATTATTTGGATTATGATTTTAATATTTAGATTACATTGAGTTTTAACTTTTAAATTTACTATACACTTTGTTAAGTTTTACTTCGAAGGTTTACTTAAATCGATATACGATCCATTCGAAATTCAAAATTCAACTCGTTATTTTTTTATTTATGGTAATTCTTTTTTTTTTTTTGAATATATATTGGATGATGTCCCAAATTTAGGTGATCATCACACTTAGAGAATTGTCCTAATTTGGGACAACTGGTCTTCCTAAAATGTGAGTTGTGTTGAGTTTCAAATTTCAATGACTTGTTCTCTTACTATACTATTTGTGTCAATTTAGGACAACTCATATCCTGGGATACGTATTTATCCATTTTTTTAATAGAAAAAGTTACTTACTTATACATATATAAGAATAAAAAACTAATATATTTTGAAAACTCTCATTTTTCCTAAACTAAGAAATCTTACGTCTATCTATCCATAGTATTCATAGTGGTGTGTAATTGGTTAATTATTAGTCTCGCGATACATCATTGGTAAACGCCACACTCTCTTCTTTCAAAGCTGATAATATATATATTATCTGGTTTCTTGTCCTAATTATGTATGTTATGGTGATCAGAAACCTTCTCTCTCTCTCTCTCTCTCTCTGCATCAACAATTCAACACTTTCTATCTATTGATTGCCTCCCTCTGCTGCTCTACTGTGATTCTTTGACTTTGCCATAACTATTCAGCGTAAGTAACAAGTAAAATCATTCATATACAGTGACAGATGAAACAAACCCAGTAGGCTTAAGTTACTTGTTTTGTGCATGCTTCATTTGGTTCTTCATCTGTTATTTGCTTTCTTCAGGGGCTTCTTAATCAATTTAGCAACTCACTCTTCGTATTCTGGGGAAAAGGCTACTTTTTTAGAGAAGATCACTCAACTTTCACGGATTTGGAGGTTGATAAAATGACCATTTTAAGTATGAAGTCTGTATGGGCGTTTTGCCTGACCATTCTGTACCTTCAAACGTTATCATTGGGAAAGAAAATGACCAATTTTTTTTCTTACAGTTTCTCAAGGTACAACTTTTAAGAGGTTCGAAATGGCGGATTGGTCAACCTCCGGTAGGCGTACCAGTTCCAAAGGCCACCGGAACCACTTTAGTTCGGCGGTGGCACTGAACGATGGAGACTTCGAGGAGGAAGATGTCTGGTCCACTATGAACAACGAAACGGTCGACTTCTCCAGAACAACCCCGAGACCAGTCCCTCGAAGCAGCCACCACCAGCACCGTTGCTCGTCTGCCACTGAGGTGAGGACAGCGCGGCAGTCTTCGGTTCCCGTCAGCATCCCGGACTGGTCAAAGATTTACGGAAAAGGAAAGGTAAGGTCATCAAGAGACGGTGTCAGCCATGAAGATGATGATGTGGATGATGATGAAGAAGAAGAGCAAGGAGAAATGGTTCCCCCCCATGAATGGATTGCTAGAAAGCTGTCTAGGGCACAGATTTCTTCTTCCTCCATGTGTGAGGGCCTCGGTAGGACTCTTAAAGGTCGGGACCTTAGTAAAGTGAGGAATGCTATTTTGTCAAAAACCGGTTTCTTAGAGTAAAAACAACTACCGTTAGATATTGTGTAGTAGTGTGTGGGTCTGGCTAGTTTAAGGGTTTCGTGTCAATTACATGCCGAACCAAAGTTATGTGTCTTCGCTAGGGGAGCATGGCTATCGTCGAAAATGGGAGATAGAGAGTTGAAGTAGTGAATTTTGTCACTTTTAATTAACTATTTGATCTTTGGTATACTCTTAACATTAACATCATTCCATGAAGTGATTTTACAAACATCGGTTTACCTTTGGGCTTAGTGTCCGGTCTCGATTTGCGTTACTAGATTTTAAACGTATGCGCTCTGGTATCATGTAAAACTTAAGACGTAAGACATGTTATCATCCTCCCTTAAACCGATGTTTAGAAAAATCAGGTTACCCTTAGCCTTAGTACCTGAACTCGGTCTTTTAATGAGAGTATTTTTAATTTCAGCGTTACCGGGATTAACTTAAGCGCTCTGATACTATGTAAAACTCAAGATGTACGTCTAAATCAACTGTCTCATAAATCCGAACTTTCGAGTGAAAATCTTCGATATACTCTTAACATTAACAGTAAGGATGAAAGATAATTTAACCTGATGTTAAAACTTAAAAGAGCAAGATGCATGTTCATTAAATTCAATAGATTATAGGGTTAATAGGTCCAATGGTACCACATGTTTGGGGGCATGTGATCGGATAATACCCCTATGTTGTTTTATGGTGTTGTATGTTTTACAATGTTGTTATTTGATTCTTTCTCCTAACTGTCGTTAGTTTTTGTCGTGAATTGTCCACGTGACGCTCATGTGTTCTAACTTTTGAACTGAAATGTCTCTTTTGACCTAGGACATTATTTTATAAACCAGCTCCTTCCTCCTTCCATTGTCATCTCCTTCGTACTGGTTTGCTTCTTCGGTGTTCTCAGTCTTCATTTATGAGTATGTCTTCTCATTCTTCAGCCTCGTCCAAAGAAATTCCGGGGTTGAAGTCGCGACGATGCCATTGTGGTTTAGGTTGCATTGTCAAACCAGCCAGACCCTAGAATAATTTTTCCAGAAGGTTTCATGGGTGTCTATAATTTGAGTTTTCCATTCTCAATCGTGTTTTTTTATGTACTTTTTAATAGCTTGGATTTCTCAATTCTCGGTTCGTAACCATAATTTTTATTTAAGAATCTCTGATTGTTGAACCCCTAATTTTGATGAAACTAAACATTCCCGCGAAAAACTAATTTTTTTATCGAAGTTTGTTATTCTTTGGTGTTTTTTTATGTGCCTAGGTTGGTGGATGAGACTCCTACAAAAATGAAGACTGCTGCGAAAAACTTGCTACAGAAGATTGTTGTTACACTAATCGTTGTCTCTGTTTTTCTTTGTGTTAGATTGATTGCTTAGAATGGGTATGGTTCTGTCTGTTGTTGTTTGGTTGCTGTTGTTAGAAGATGTTGTTAAGAATGTTGTCGTAGAGGGTTATGTTGTTTTAATGTTGTTAAAGAATGATGTTCTATTTTCAGAAATTACGGTACCAATTGACAACCTTCCGTGAAGTTAGTGTATCATATAACAACATATATTCAAAAATAATGTACTATATAACAACATATTTTCAAAGATAAGACTGTAAAGTACTTATATTAAACAACAACTCTCTTAAACAAAAAACATACAGCAAAACAAACCATTCAACATGTAAATCATTCAACATAGCATTTACAAAGTGTCCACCATCCAAAATAAAAGATGATAGCATATTCCAACCACATATACAACCAGTTTGTTGATAAAACACAAAAGTACAATCAACATTTACGCACTCATCTCAATGTTTTCGACTTCCCCTTCAAACACTTTAACGTTATCACGATCCACCCGCTTACCATTATAACATATTTGAAGACTATAAACGATATCCACATCTAGCACCATCCCCAGTACAAAGCAAGATCAGTTTAGATGAGTTTAACTTAAAACATAAGCCAACAGTTAACAGGCCAACAAATCACAACAACGGTTCCTTTCAGACTCTGTTTTGAACTGACAGAACCTAAGTAAACTCTATTTCATAACATAGTGACAACACAAAACAAAACGGCCAAAAAAATATTTCACTAATGCATCATAATGAAGTGCAACAATGAATCGAAAGTCATCACAGTCGCAATTTCACCAATTTCGCATAAGAACAACACAACATCGACAGAACAACTTACCCTAACTGATTTTCACTAAATCATAAATTTTAAAATAACAAACGTAAATGCATTAACAACATTACTCATCTACAAGGATAAAAAATACGTACCTTTTTGGAAGATCAGAACTTTGCACTCGTATGGGGGAGACGATACGCCTTGCTTAACGAAATTGAAGGTGCCGACAAGCAATCTCGGACGAAGGAACCGCATAGGGAAGAAGATCTTGAGGAAACAAAGAATCGAAAGTTTGCGAAGGAATGAAGCTTGCGGAGGTGGAGGTCTGAAACTTGCGAATGAGTGTTCTTCAAAGAATCGAAAGTTTGCAATGGTTGGAGCCGAATAGTTGTTTCATATGGAGGGAATGCATCCAATGGTATGTTCATCCGAAATTGGGTCTTCATTCGGTTCAGACCACTCATGTGCTCATCACATGTCAATTTAACGAGAAAAGGAAACGACTGACTAACAGAATACCTTAGAACAACATCCTTCAAACATAACAGACTATTCGACCACATCAAAAAACATATGGTACCATCCTCTCACCTGACTCAAATAAATGATATAATTGGACCTATTAACCATATATTGTATATAAGAGAATAAGTATAAAATATAATGTCAGATTTAAATAACACATGAACCATAAAATAGTTGAATCAATTTTTTTAAGGTTATAGTTTGATTTTAAAAATATTTTCCAAATATATCACGGTTTATTTTTTAATAATTTTATGAATAGAAGTTACATTTAATTGCCCTATGGAGATGCTAACTTCTTTTAAAATTCATATCATATCATAATTTTGGTAAATGTTTAAGGAAGTTTTTCCACTTTTAACGGTGTGTTCATATTTTGACACGCACAATTTTATACCACTATTAGAATAAGACGTACACTAACCCTAGACAGTTTTCTCATAAGTTAAAAATTAAATTAAAGTGAAAATACCTGATATATTCTTAAACATATATCAACACAACTATTTAAGATATACTCACTTGGTTACAAATATATTATTACTGAAACCATTTCGACTTGAGCAACTTGTTCTATGTTTTAACCGTGCCAAAGTAAATTACATGCCTATAAATTTTTCTCTAACCTTATAACCGGTTAGGGTAAAGACATGCTTTCTTTGATTGCAGACATATAATTGTATTATACTTTGTGGTTTATATGAAAATCAAATCTTAAATAACGATAGATAGTAGGGTAGACCACCTTAACGGTCATTTATGTTGACACTATGTGATTAAATGACCACTTATGTTTTTTTGCTTAGCTAAACGGTCACGTAATTTTCATAAACATGATTTTTTTTGTTAAACTTGTCATATTCAGTCACATATGTTTGACAAATGTGATTAAATGATCATTAAAATAACAATTTTACCCTTCCATCACTACGGGAAAGACTCATATGATAGAGGCTCAAAAAGTAATTGTTAACGACTCAATATCAGATTGAGCCGTCATATAAAGTGTAGACATTTTTTCGACGGCTCGAATGAGATAGAGCCGTAAAATATTACGACTCATTTATTGAGTCGTGAAAAATAATGTTATTGCTATTATTCACAACACTTTTTTTAAGCCGTTTAAATTATTATTATTATTTCTTAAAATAATTGGATTAAATATTATGGGCATATTTGTAATTCATTATGAATTCATCGGTGGAGCCGGTGGTAATGGCTTCATTGGTGGTAGGAGCTAAGACACCGCTAAAACTAAGTCTTCGCACCACGCCACTGCCGCTTTACTCTTAAGGCGTTTCTCCTACTCCCACCTACACCGCGCAACTGCCTCTTTCTCGACATCCACACGGCTCAGGCACATGGCCTTGAACTCAGTCCACACGGCCATCCTACCGGGTCACATGACCCTCGTTATCAAGGCCATGGATGCGAACGCGACATCCCTCCAAGGCCACCAGGAGTTCAACACTGATCTCTCCCTCACCGCTGTCACACTCGACTGCCCTCAAATCCTTTCCCTTCTAGGCTACTCGTCAAACCGGAGGGGAAGTATGTGTAGAACCATTCTCTGAGCTAGACGCTAAGAGCTTCATCAACAAGTATGTGTAGAACCGTTCTCTGAGATAGGAGCTCTGGTTCCAGTTAGGGCTCCAGCTCCATCTCTGGCTCCAGCTCCAGCGGCGGTGAGGACTACAACTCCATCTCTAATTTGAAAGGAGAGATTTAGACTAGGATAGTGAAAGATTTGAGTGAGGCAAAGACGATTTGAGTGGATGGATACAAAGATGATTACGGGAAGAGAGAAAATGGAGTGGTAAAAATATTGGGTGGGAAAATGGAGACGGTAGGGGACCTGAAAAGCTAGTCTAGAGTTGAAAAGTTGGATTTTGTTTTTACGACTGAAAAATGGAGTTGTGGAAAATAACTTATTTTTCTTTTAATTAGAAACCCGGACATTTGAGTCGCGAAAAATAATTTATTTTTCTTTTTTAAAATACAATGGTGGCCCATCCAAGATTGAGCCGCGGAAAAGACAAGACAAAAGTGGAAAATAAATTATAATATTCACGACACTGTAATATGAGTCGTTAAATTAATTATAGGACGACTTAACTATTTTCGAGTCGTGAATAATCAGATAAATAAATTATTCACGACTCAATAGTGTTTGATCTGTCCTATTGAGCCCCTACCATTTAACTCTCACGTAGTGCATTTATCTTGTTCGTCATGTTCATGTCCAAAATCTGATGCCGGATTCAGATTTGCGTAAATTTGAGTTCGAATCGAACAAAAAATACAGATTTTAGTTCAACTTGAACCTAAAATTACAGATTTGAGTTCGATTATAACTAAGAAATACAAATTTGGGTTCAATTCAACCAAGAAGTGCAAATTTGGGTTTGATTTTAACTTAGATTTGCGCAAATATGAGTTCGATATCAGATTTTGGGTTTGAATCGAGAAATAAAATATTGAAAATGAAGAAGATAAGAGAAAAATTATTTTAGTTATTTTTTTGCATATTTGTTTTTGTAATCGTTTAGACACATTGTGAAACATAAGTGATTATTCAACACGAGTTTCAACTGTTCAGTTATATCTGTCAATATAAGTGTCTGTTAAGATAATTCACTCTAAATTGTATGCAAACATGGATGAAAACACATTTGCACTATTTCTGATAAGTACACAAGTCGACTAGAGTATTTTCTCAAATATACCTTCATCATTTTATTTTGTCTGCCAATTTACAGGGATAATCCCCTATTATTAAGGGTTTGAGACATAGATATGACTTACGAGAACAGGATCTCTCGAGTTTAGGGCTCAACATCATCAATGCTTAAGTTAGGGGTTCAAATACATTAACTAATATAATCTTTTTTTTTTTTTTTGGTCTAATGAACGTTTTACTTGATGAAATAAAACGTCGTGACTGGGATCATGGTTGTTCGTACATACAATCATTCGCAATTAAACATACAAATGGAAGTGGAGGTCTTTCAGCCCAATCATTCAGACTCACTCCCTGTCTCGCTTGGTTCGCAATCCAGTTCGCACATTCATTAGTCAATCTTGGAATTACTCGCCATTGCACTTGCTCAAGTTGCCCCGCTAGTGCTCGTGTGTTGGTGATAATGGTAGCCACCCTCCAGTTTGTCGGTCCGTGCTCGAGTTGTTGGTGTACCGTTTGTGAATCCGTCTCTATAATGATGCTTTTCCATCCCGATTGAATCGCTAGTCTCACACCTTCATGTATCGCCATAGCTTCCATCGAGTCGACATCTTCACTCCAGTAACTCCTGCTTAGCCCTCCCACGACCTTCCCATGTTTGTCTCGTGCCACCACCCCGATCCCCGCTCGTTTTGTTTGTTGTCACCACGATGCATCACAATTGATCTTTATAGTGCTCGATGTCGGCGGTCTCCACTCGTGGTCCCTTTGGTCTTGTGTGGCCGAACCTTCGTCTTCCATGGTGTGATCCAGTTGGGGTTGTTGTTTTTGTTCCTCGTAGGCTCGCTTGATCTCTTCAATGACTACCCTTGGGCATGGTTGTTTTGCTTCAAATGTCGCCTTACACCCTGTCTTCCATATGTGCCAACACGTGATCATCGTTATAGCCCATCTCCTATCATGCGCCCCTCCTTGTCCTCTCGGTTCCTTGCGTATTTCCTCTAGCCATTCAACCATGCTTACATTGTTTGGACGGCTTACACGCAGCCCTAGAACCTCATACCACACTTGTTCGGTCCATTCACATCCTAGTATCATGTGTTCCCTCGTTTCCACTTCTCCACATATGGGGTGTTGGATCGTGAAATCCTGAATGCTGATCTGGCAGTGAATTGAATGCCAGACAAGGTTGGGATGACGCTTCAGCTCCAACTCCGGTGAACCTGCAAGTAGGGGAGCGCAACAGAGGGGGTGCCTCTGGGTCCCTCTCCGATGCTTAAATGAGTATATGTGTGTATAAAACTCAAAACGTAAAGAACGTATGTAAAGCAAGGGTATTTATAGGGTAAGAGAGATAGAACCGTATAAAGGCAACTGAATATCTTAATGTATATTGAGTTGCTGAAGATTCGGATCGTGGGATATGGCAGTTACTGCGAGATATTGCAGTTACCAAATCTAATCTTTAGTGAATATGTGACCGAGATATGCGGGATATCTTGGCCACTCTGTTATTAACGGTTTAGTGGGACCAGAGGAGAGAGACAAGGCCCTCTTCGGGGCGAGCACTCCCATGTCGAGCAGTGGAAGGTCGCGCCTTGGTAGAGAATGGCGAGCAGTCTGAGAGCCTTTGACGTCTCTATAGACTTTGGGCTCGATTCTGGATTACTCGATGGTGGGCCAAGTTTGGCTTGTACTTGGGCCGATCCGGTTCGGGTGTCATGGGTTTACCCCCTCTATATTTATTGGGCCTTCGAGGCCTTTTCTTACTGGGCTGTCACTATCGATACCCAACATTTGCCCCCGAAGCTTGATTGAAGTTCCTTCGGTCGAGCTTGATTTCCTGGTAGGGTTTTAGATAGTGACGTCTTTGGTAATGGTCCAGTGCCTTTGAGACACTTCGAGCTCATTTGGCGAGCAATTTCTTCTCTGTTCAAAGCCGAAACAATATCCTTCCTTTTATTCCCTTTTGGCGATCACTCGAGGTGACCCGGGCTTATGGAAGTCTATCTTTCTTAGTTAGGCGATCATTACCTACCCGAGGTACTTCTGCTAAAACTTTATTAGTGCGCTGGCGACCATCTTGTCTCCTTAGTGGAATTTTAGCATTTAATAACTGCACAGTTGTCCAGAAATCGAACGGTCACTTGAGGCACGCCTGACATTTACTTTTCCGTAAACCCAGGGTAGTCTGACAGCTGTCCATTTCAGCCAACCGTCTGTCTCCCCAAGGTGTCTTTTGGAATTCTGACATTGCTTCGGTTTTTTCCAAAAAGGTGCCATCATTCCTCTGTGTCGCTTCGATTTGCTCGTGGTGGTTGCTCCCTTCTTGATCTATATAAGAAACGTCAGTTTCTGCATTTTGTTTTTTACGCTCATCCACTCCTTCAGATTTTCAGAACTTCGCTGCAAACCTTTCCTTTCTCTTTCAATCCTCTTCAGTTCTCATTTCGACCATTTCCATGGCCCCCAGAAGTCAGCGAATAAAACACATGGCCATCAAGGGTGCTAACAAAGCCAGCGCCCCTCAGAATGTCGGTGTTCCCTTGACCATTAGGGATGGAGTTGTGCCCCCCTCAGTAGAGGAACATACCGATTTGGGCAGGACTGCAACCACTCCTATGGTGGTGGACGGGCCCGAGCTAAACACGCCTATTTTTTCCCCAAAAGGTAAACTTTCGCCCTTTTATTGCTCTATTTTGGCAATATCCTCTGTTTTCCTTTGTTTTCATACTTGCTGTGCCATACTTGAATCATTCTGAGTAGATATCAAGCCTAACGAACTGAAGCCGGCTTACTTTAAGACCATGGTGGCGCTTGGTGGCTTCAGTGCGGAGGATGCTCCTAGGTATCCTGGCCTAGGTCTGCATTTTCCTCACGATGGAGAGGTTTACATTTATGCGGCCCAGATCGATGTTGGGTTGCGTTTTCCTCTCTGTGAGGATTTACAGACCTTGTGTCAGTTTTACGGGATTCACCCCACACAGCTTGTCCCGAATGCCCTCAGGATGTGGGTCGGCTTCAAGTTCCTATGCTTACGCCAGGAATGGGTATATTCACTGGCCCTGTTCCGGTGCTTCTTCCGACTGGCAGCAGGGGCTAACCACTTTCACCACTTCCAATCCCGCTGGCCGAAGTTTTCGGAGTGGGGAGGCCCTCAAGGATGGGCTTGGAACGTCCATGTCCGCCTGATCGATGATTTCCGGGCCACTAACTCCAATTACAAGAAGTTTTACTTCTTGTATAAGGGGGGCGTACCTTGGAAATTGTTTGCTCCGGACAAGGATTTTCCTCCCTCCTTCGAAGAATTGTCCGGGAGTGATCGGAATGCCATCGACGATTTATATCGGCTGCATCGGTCATCTCAGTTCAAGTCCATCCGCTCAGTGGCGGAGACTACCGAGAATGCCCTTGAGATGGCGGGCATTCATCAAGCTACGCCAATCTTTGATGATTGGGTAATTTTCTAACTCTTCCCTTGTTTTATTACTTGTAGGGAAGGTTGTAAGCAAGAGCAAAAAACTGATAGGTCTCTTTGATGACCAGGGATCGGCGGGATTGTCCTCCGACCAAGTGCTGCTAAGCTCTCCCACTCCTCCTTCTAGGCGTTCGACCAAGAGGAAGCCCGAGGAGACGCTTCCTTCGGCCACTACTGGCCCTCGTCAACCAGGTACTACCTCGCCTTTTGTTGATTTAATGTTTTTACATTCTGCGGTTCTCTGACTCCTGACTTATTGTCTTGTTGCTTTGCAGTGGAGTCCTTGGCGGACGTGGCCCGGGACCCTCCTCCTCCTCCTTCTAAGAAGGTCAGGAGTGAAGAGCACCCTGATGTCGACCAACATCCTTCTCCTTCCCCTCCTAAGGGCCTTTCTGCCAGCAAAGGGAAGGGTTTGGACACGGCGTCTCCTTCTCCCTCTCTTCAGGGCCCTTCCGCCGCTAAGGAGAAGGCCTTGTCTTTGGCGCCTCCCACCTCTTCAGTGCCCACGGATCCTACTAAGGAGTCTGGGGCCCAAAAGAAGGGGCCTGCTGCTTCCAGCTCCTCGAGGGCTCCCGCCGAGGAGTACTGCTCCATGGCGAGCTTGTTCCAGCCTTTTAAGGCTGGGGACTCTCGGAGGCCTTGGGTCCCTTGTGGGGACCTTGCCAAGAAGGGGTACCCCGCCCAGAAGAGCCTACGGGGTAGCCCAGATATGTGCATGCGGCTCCTTGATGGGATAATTCCTCCCAAGGACCGTTCGATTGTCCCTACGGAGCTTCCTCAGATCGAGGGGTTCTTACGGACCCACTTCGAACGAGTTGCCCTGGTATGATCTCGCCTTCTTTCCATTATTTATTCCTTGTCATTCCTTTTCATTTTGATGACTTGACATTTTCCTTGTGCTTTTGTTGTCAGCTCGTTCGGGAAGAGGTGATCCTCGGCCGCGTTTTCGGCGAGCTCGCCGACAAGCACTCTGATCTGCTTGTCGAGCTGGAGCAATACCGAAGCACAGGGGTCACCCCCGGGCAGTTGGAGGCCATCAATAAGACCGCTGACATGGCAATCACCTTGGTGGACGGCGCCCGGGAGGAGTATTTCAGGAAGGAGCAGCGCCTCCTTGTTGATGTCAAGAAGAGGGAGGCTGATGCTGCAGCCTTCCTTCATGAAGCTGAGGCCCTTCATCAGTGCCTTGATGAAGGGGATGCGGTCCGTGCTCGCCTGGAGGCCGAGTTGAAGGAAGCTCGTGCC
The DNA here is from genome assembly GCA_946814005.1 of Chamaenerion angustifolium. Lineage (NCBI taxonomy): Eukaryota > Viridiplantae > Streptophyta > Magnoliopsida > Myrtales > Onagraceae > Chamaenerion > Chamaenerion angustifolium. The sequence continues at coordinate 4,220,411 of OX328277.1, read as the reverse complement.
CAGTTGGTCGAGTCAGACGCTCTTAGGGTCGCCGCGGAGGCCCAGAGGGATGCTGCCGAAGCTAGGGGGTCGCCCTAGAGGAGGAAAAGAACCGACTGGCTGATCAGCTGAAGGCGGTTCCTTCACCCCATGCCGTGATTGAGGAGTTCAAGGCCTCCGAAGACTTTGAGGACCAGGCCTTGAAGGTGATGAAGTCGGCGATTGCCGAATTTCTTCAAGGCCTGGTGGAGGAGGTCCAGGCGGTCGATCCCCACTTTCCTCTTGGGGAAGTTGCCTCCTTGAAGACCTTCCTGCGGAGTCAGCCTTCGCAGCCCTCTGTTGCTGGGGAGGCTGCTCCTGAAGGCGAGCCCGGTACTTCTGCCCCCGAAGGCGAGCAGAGCGTCTTTGCCCCCGAGAACCCCAAAGCTTGAAGTCCCCAACTCCTTGGCGACCGTATTTATCTTTTTTAGATAGCTATTTTTGTATTCTCCGTTTTTGGTTTGTAATTATTTATCGAAGACTTGGGTTTTTCTATTGAATGCCTTTACATTCTTGAGCCTTTAATCGACTTCGAACATATTTAGCTATCCAATATCTTACTCATAATTACTTTCCACTTTTTCCTTGCTTGGTAATGTCGTTGACCCTTAAAGCCTTAGACCAATCATAAGTTAAACTTTCCAAGGATAACACTTTTGACACTTAAAAGCGTAAACTTCTAAGCTCAAAGAGATGTTAGATTCTTTGAAGTTTAAACCTTTGAGGTGTTGGCATAACAACAGGGGATTTGTAATTTGTTCAGGCTTTATCATCGATGGTGATCGCCAAAACTTTCTTTGGCCTGACTGTGGCGTCAGGGCTTCTATTTTGCCAAACATTTTGCTAGGTCTTTTGGCCTGGCTTTGTCGCCAGGGCTTTTGGCCTGACTTTGGCGTCAGGGCTTTACCTGACTCTTGGCGTCAGGTTTTTTGAGGCCTAACTTTGTTGTTAGGGCTTTTGTGGCCTAGTTTTGTTACTAGGGCTTTTTTGGCCTAACTTTGTTGTTAGGGCTTTTTGGCCTGACTTTGGCGTCAGGGCTTTTGGCCTAGCTTTGTTGCTAGGGCTTTTGTGGCCTAGTTTTGTTACTAGGGCTTTTTGGCCTAGCTTTGTTGCTAGGGCTTTTGAGGCCTGACTTTGGCGTCAGGGCTTTTTGGCTTCAGCTTGCTTCGAGTGGACACGCTTTGTGAAGGAATGGCTTTCTTTTATTGACATAATCAGTTTGATTACAAGCTATGCATAAAATCTTCTTAAATGCTCTGAATTAAATGGACGGGGTAACCTCTCGCCTTCGATGGTTTCCAAATAGTAGGATCCTGGTGCGGCGATCTCTACTACTTTGTATGGTCCTTCCCATTTGGCTGAAAGTTTGTTTTTACTGTCCAGCCTTGTGAATTCATTCCTTCTCATAACCATCTCCCCCACGAAAAATTGGCGAGCGCTAACTTTTCTGTTGAAATACCGAGCGGTCGCCAAGCGCATCTTTGCCTGTGTTTTTTCCGAGAGCCATCTCTTTTCCTCTGCTAAGTCGAGGTCAGTTCTGCGCTCGATCTCATTTGCCTCCGTGTTAAAGTATAGGACTCTGTGGGTAGGCACTGCTAATTCAGCTGGTGCTACTGCTTCTGATCCGTACACTAAACTGAAAGGCGTTTCTCCTGTGGCCGCCTTAGGCGTTGTTCTGATTGCCCATAATACGTTTTCCAGTTCGTCTGCCCAGTTCCCTTTGAATGCTCGAACCCTTTTCTTGAGTCCTGCTAAGACAACCTTGTTGGCTGCTTCAGCTTGCCCATTCGTTTGAGGGTGATGTACTGAACTGAAGCGATGGTCGATATGATACTCTTCACAGAGCCATTTCAACTCCTTTCCAACGAATTGCGGACCATTATCGCTGATGAGTATTTTGGGAATACCAAACCTGGAGAATATGTTGACCTGCATGAACTTGATAACTTGGAATTCCGTTGTCGAAGCTAGAGCTTTCGCCTCTACCCACTTAGTGAAGTAGTCGATCGCCACTATAATGTGAGTACGCTGACCAGTGCTAATGGGAAAAGGACCCAATATATCGATTCCCCATTGAGCGAAGGGTCAGGCACCCGCCATTGGGGATAATAATGTCGATGGTCGACCCGATCGTGGTGCAAACTGCTGGCAAATTTCACACTTCTGTGTTAATTCGGCTGCGTCTTTTCCCAAGGTCGGCCAGTAATATCCCAGTCTGAATATTTTCCTGCTTAGTGAACGAGCACCTTCATGACATGCTGCTGCCCCTTCATGAGCTTCTCGAAGAACTTTTTCTGTTTCGGGTAGAGCAACACATCTCAAGTAAGGCGTCGAATAACCTCTTCTATAGAGTTCTCCATCGATGATTAGATAACTGGCTGCGAGTCTTCTAATCCTAGTGGATTCGCCTTCGTCCTCTGGGAGGATGCCTTCTTTCAAATAATTCTGGAACGGGGTCATCCAGGTGACCTGTTCTTGAATGTTGAAGACCTCCGCTTTGTTTTCAAGGACTGAACATAGGGCCTTTTCCAGAAATTGCACATCCTGGATTGTCGCCCCTCCGAAGGCTAGCTTACTCAAAGAATCTGCCATCTGGTTTTCTTGGCGAGGAATGAATTCAATCGCGAAATTTGGGATTTCCACGACTAGTTTTTTGGCGATGCCGAGATATTTCTTCATCTTTTCTCCCTTTGCCTCGTAGGCGCCATTAACCTGATTGACAATAAGCTCTGAATCACTTTTTACCTTAAGCGCTGTTATACCCATTCCTTTTGCTAGTCTGAGTCCAGTGATAAGAGCCTCGTATTCTGCTTCGTTATTGGTCGCCGGGAATGTCAAGGCGATCGCGTATTTCAGAGGCTCGCCCTCAGGAGGAATAAGAATTAAACCTGCCCCCGAGCCTTCTTTTGATGAAGACCCATCCGTATAGAGTTCCCAGATTTGATTGTCGTTTGCTGACTGACTTGGCCTGTTTTCTGCCTCCGCTTGACCGTTACTCGTGCTTTCCACTATGAAATCAGCTAGTGCTTGACCTTTGATGGCCGTTTTTGGCGCAAATTTGATCCTGAACTCGCTGAGCTCGATCGCCCACTTGACCATTCTTCCTGAAGAATCTGGCTTCATCAGGAAGTTTTTGAGAGGTTGATTGGTGAGGACCGTGATGTCGTGCGCATGAAAGTAAGGTCTCAGCTTCCGAGCAGCAATAACTAAGGCATAGAGATACTTCTCAATCTGGACATATTTTATTTCTGCTGAGTTGAACATTTTGCTAATAAAATACACTGGACTCTGAACATTATTCTCTCCCTTATTAAAACAGCACTGGCTGCCACATCGCTAATGCCTAAATAGAGGAAAAGCTGCTCGCCTGGAACGGGTTTTGCCAGAGCTGGGAGTGTTTGAATATGCCTTTTCAAGGACTGGAATGCTTCCTCGCAGTCTGGCGTCCACTCGAACTTACGGTTGGCCCTCAAGGTTTTGAAGAACGGGAGGGACTTGTCGCTTGCTTTGGAGAGGAAGCGGTTAAGAGCAGCTAGTCGGCCGTTCAGGCATTGGACTTCCTTATGGCAGGTTGGCGACTTCATTTCTTTTATGGCCTTTAGCTTTTCCGGATTTGCTTCTATGCCCCTTTCGCTGACCATAAAACCCAGGAACTTCCCGGACTTGACTCCAAAGGCGCACTTTGCTGGGTTCAGGCGAACGCTGTGTCTCCTCATGCATTCAAAAGCTTCACGGAGGTCGGTGGTATGAGGATTGCCTTTGATGGATTTAACGAGCATATCATCCACGTAGGCCTCCATGTTCCTTCCCAGCATGTCCTGGAACAGTCGGTTCACCATCCGCTGATAAGTTGCCCCGGCATTGATGAGACCAAAGGGCATCACCTTGTAGCATAGAATGTCCCCGTCAGCATAGAAAGCAGTGTGCACCTCGTCATCTGGATGCATTCTGATCTGGTTGTAGCCTGAATAGGCGTCCATGAAGCTCAGCATCTCATGACCCGAGGTAGCATCGACCAGCTGATCAATTCTCGGAAGGGGATATGAATCTTTGGGGCAAGCCTTGTTTAAATCGCGGAAGTCGACGCACATCCTCCACTTGCCGTTTGATTTCTTGACCAAAACCGGGTTGGCGACCCAACTCTGGAATCTTACTTCTCTGACGAAGTCAGCTTCAATCAGCCTGCCGACTTCCTGCCTGATCGCCAAACGCTTATCAGTCCCGAATGATCTTCTTTTTTGGGCGATCGGCTTGATGGAGGGGTCTATCCTGAGCTCATGAGAGATAATATCTGTGCTGATTCCTGGCATGTCGCTCGGCTGCCAGGCAAAGAGCTCTTTGAATTCCTTGAGGAGGGCGGTCATGGCCTCCTTCTGATCCTCTTTCAAGGTGGTCCCAATGCGCACCTTTTTGTCTGGACCATCGATCTCGACCTCCTCCAATTCCTCCATGGGTGCTGGTCGAGCCAGGTCCTCGCGGGGATCGGCCTCTGTCTCGATGGCAAGCGCCTCCCTTTGGTTCTTCCTGCGTAAACAGTTCACATAGCATTGTCGCGAGGAAGGCTGATCTCCTAGCACTTCTCCAATCCCGTTCGGAGTGGGGAACTTCATCTTCTGGTGGACAGTGGAGGCCACAATCTTATTTGGGTTGATCGTGGTCCTCCCTATGATGGCGTTGTAGGATGTAGGTGAATCGACCACCAGGAAAGTGACCGACACCTTGATGCTTTTCCACCCCTCGCCAAAAATCACTGGCATGGTTATAGCCCCCAGTGGATAAGTTGTCCTTCCCGCAAATCCGATCAGCGGAAAGTCGACCCTCTTCAGGTCGCGTTTTGATTTGCCCATCTTTTCGAAGGCGTCCAGAAACAGGATGTCTGTCGAGCTGCCTCCGTCGACCAGAATCCTTGCAACATCACAGCCGTCAATATCTGCCGTAATGACCAGAGCATCGTTGTGGGGCGTGGTGACATGTGCCAAATCATCTTCAGAGAATGAGATGACAATGTTTTCTTCAGGTCTTGGCCGCTTCCCCAACTGAACTGCCGTAGAGATCTGAGTGGCGTAGACCTCTCTGGCGCTTGACCTCTCGCCGCCTGCGCCGAATCCTCCCGCAATCAGATTCACTCTCCTCTTGCTTCCAGAAGGCTCAGCTTGATCTGCAGGGGCTGGTGAACGATGTCTCCTGGGGGGCGTTCGACTTCGGTCTCGCCCTGCCACAAATTCCTTCAACATTCCCCCCTGAATCAGCCTCTCTATATCTCGCTTCAGAATCTTGCAATCGTCTGTCTTATGGCCCTTGCACTTATGGTATCTGCAATAGCTCTCGACATCCTTGCCCATGGGTAACCCACCTCGGCGAGGCATCGGTGGCCTCGCCAAGGATCTCCTCTCCATCTCGACTAGTACCGCTGAGATCTGCCTATTTAAAGGCGTGAAGTACTCAGGGACCTCTGGATGGCGAGGTGCTGGAAGAGACTCGACTCGGGGCTTACTTTCTTTTCCCTTCTTCTCCTTCTTTATCTCCTTATTACCATCGCGTCGGGGTTCATGGGTTACCCTTAGCGAGGTCGTCAGGAGATTAGCCTCGATGTTTGCGCGTTCAAGGTCTATGAAACCTTTTGCTCTGGACGCCAACTCCTCCAATGTCTCTATATCCTTCACGTGATAGCTGTTTCGAAGCTTTCTCGAGGCCTTGTTGGCCACATCCAGACCTCTGTAGAATGCTCGAATGATTTCCCCATCCGAGATTCGGCGATCTAATTCTGTGACGTTTTGATGAAAACGCCCGTAGAAGTTGGACAGCAACTCTCCAGGCTGCTGTTTGACCGAGTCAAGGGCGACCACGCTCTTCAGCAATTGGCGCTCGCCCATATATCTCTCCAGGAACTTGCTTCTTAACTCTGCCCAAGTTCCGATTGATCCTGCAGGGAGGCCGAAGAACCAGGACGAAGCCGAGCCCGAAAGAGTAGATGGAAATAGCAAAGCCAAATGATTGGGATCGTTTGACTTACCCAGAAGGGAGGCCTCATGCTTGTTGACATGTACGGTGGGATCTCCTCCACCGCTATACTCAGGTATGGCCCGAGCAACCACATCCTTCGGGATTTTGATAGCGACGAGCGCGTCGGTGAATGGATGAGAGGACTGCTCCTTGAAGGGAGCTATGACTGTCAACTGTCTTTCCTGGAGCCTTTTGTTGAGGAGGTCATCCATCTGATCCACAGTGCAGTACATGGGAGAGGCTCCGGGTGGAGGCGGACCGGAAGGATTGGCAGTATATGCGGCTGCTGGCTCCTTGGTGTGCGCTGGAGGTAGGGACTGCTGACCTGACGTCATCTCCTGATCCTCCTGAGGCGCAGCAGGACTAGGATTGGCCGCTTCTGAAGGTGAAGGCCCTGTGGCAGCAGGGCGGTGATTTTCCTTAGGAGCAGAGGGATTGTTTTCCTGAGGAGCAGGGGCTTGGCGGCGCGCCTGTCCTAGGATGGCTTCCAGCAAGGAGACCATCTCGGGGGTTAAATTAATATCCTGCCCCGCAATGTGGACTGTCTGCGGCGCAGGGGCTCCGTTTTGATCAGCAGCTGGGGTCGGTCTTGAATCACCGACATGTTCTCGGGCTGTCCGCAGAGGAACAGCATTAACTCCTGCTCGGCTGGCAGGTTCCTGTTGAAGCGGTGAAGCGGTGGCGGAATCAGAGCTATCTGAGGATCGCTCCCTAGTCTGATTCCGACGGTTGCTTTGGGATCGAGTTCTCATGGCTGAATTGATCGTTCCCACAGACGGCGCCAAATGTTGGATCGTGAAATCCTGAATGCTGATCTGGCAGTGAATTGAATGCCAGACAAGGTTGGGATTACGCTTCAGCTCCAACTCCGGTGAACCTGCAAGTAGGGGAGCGCAACAGAGGAGGTGCCTCTGGGTCCCTCTCCGATGCTTAAATGAGTATATGTGTGTATAAAACTCAAAACGTAAAGAACGTATGTAAAGCAAGGGTATTTATAGGGTAAGAGAGATAGAACCGTATAAAGGCAACTGAATATCTTAATGTATATTGAGTTGCTGAAGATTCGGATCGTGGGATATGGCAGTTACTGCGAGATATTGCAGTTACCAAATCTAATCTTTAGTGAATATGTGACCGAGATATGCGGGATATCTTGGCCACTCTGTTATTAACGGTTTAGTGGGACCAGAGGAGAGAGACAAGGCCCTCTTCGGGGCGAGCACTCCCATGTCGAGCAGTGGAAGGTCGCGCCTTGGTAGAGAATGGCGAGCAGTCTGAGAGCCTATGGCGTCTCTATAGACTTTGGGCTCGATTCTGGATTACTCGATGGTGGGCCAAGTTTGGCTTGTACTTGGGCCGATCCGGTTCGGGTGTCATGGGTTTACCCCCTCTATATTTATTGGGCCTTCGAGGCCTTTTCTTACTGGGCTGTCACTATCGATACCCAACATGGGGCACCCGAGGCTAACATTCATACCCCTCCTAACCATGTTTGCCTTGGCGACTAATGAGTTCGTGGTTAGTCGCCATATGAAGTTTTTGACTTTTGATAATACTTTTGTCGCCCACATTCCTTTCCACATTTCGCCATGCCTTGTGTCCCGCGGTCTCTCATTCGGCTCGGATGTTTCGCGAATTCTGTGATAAACCGACTGAACCATAGGGGCACCATTCTCGTATGGGGCCATACATACCTATCCGCCCCTCCCTCACGTGGTAGTGGTATGTTAAGGATGTGCTCGGCATCTTCCCGGTTGACGATGATTTTTGACCAAATCCGCGTTCCAAGTTCCATTCGGTTGTATTAGGTCTCGCACGCGCAAATCTCCCCCGTTTTCCACATATGTTTCGGCACACACCCTTTTGGATTCCTTAGTGTAAATCCATGAGTCCTCGAACACTCGAATATTTTTTCCCGCTCCTATCACCCATACCCCCTCTCGCTTCAAGACCTCTTGTCCGTGGAGAAGGCTACTCTACCCCCATGAGGCTCGTCCCCCTCTCTTTGCTTCTAGGAACGTGCATCTCGGTAAATATAGTCCCTTAAGGACCTGTGCACAAAGGGTGTTCGGTTCGGTCATCAACCTACTCGCCATCTTCGTGAGTAACGCCATGTTGAAAGTTTGTAACTCTCAGAACCCTAAACCCCCCGCCTCCTTTGCCAATGCTAGGACCTCCCATCTCCTCCAATGTGTCCTCTTCCCGTCTTTCCGTTTGTCCCCACCAAAAGTCTGCAATGAGGGCGTTTATCTCCGAGCATCATGTTTTTGGTAACCCGAACACACTCATTACGTATGTAGGGATCGCCGTGATGATAGCCTTGATGAGGACCTCCTTACCCGCTTGGGTCAAACATTTCAGTCTATACCCATTCAACTTGTCCTTGACTTCTTTATTTAGGATACCTAGTGTCTCTTTCTTCGAGCGGACCCAAAGCAAAGGTAACCCCAAATATGAGCCCAGATCACACGTGCCATGTATGTTGAGTGCCCCTTCAATCCTCTCCCGTTCGGCTACATCCGCACCCTTATTGAAGTATAAGGCTGACTTGACCCTATTTATGCGTTGTCCCGATACGTTGCAATAGTCATCCAAGATCCTCCTCATATTCTCGGTCTGTGTTATGGTTCCTCCCATGAAGAAAAGCAAGTCGTCGACAAAGAATAAGTGGTGCAACTCGGTACATTGCCGACGAAGTGTGATCCCTTTTATTTCGTCTTCCCACATCGCCCCTACTATCCTCCTTGATGTTGGAGGTTATAGTATTGTCAGCATACTTTAGGATATATTTAGAATTAGTTTCATTATGTGTAGGTGTATTTGCAATTAGTGAAAGATCATGCCGGTTCTATAAATACGTCCAAGGACTGATTTGTAAGTAAGTTTGAGATTTTGGTTTAATGAAAGTTTTTCAGTTCTGTTGAGTTTATCTGTTTGTCATTCTCTCTCGACTTTTCTCTTAAAGTTCCAGATACGCCTAAAATCTAGGGTTAGCATTCTTTTCAATCTATGAAGATCATGGCATTAATCCAAGATTCTCAACATGGTATCAGAGCGCAAACTTGGGGTCTCATCTATTGATTAAATTAATGGTTCAGCTGCTCTTTCTCAAGACGATGGCTCAATAGCTAATGATGATGAAATTTGTTCTCAGGATGTCCTGTAGTGAGTTTTTTTTTCTCTTCAAAGGTTTTTTTCTCTGGTTTCTTGGCTCTGCTCTATTCTGGTATATGATCTTCTCAGTTGGTGCATATGATCTTTGTTCTTGTGCTGTTTTTTTTTCTCTCATGCTTACATGTTATTGCTGGTTTTGTTTTCTCAATTTGTTGTTTCTGGTATGTTGATTCTTGTCATGTGTTCATGGTCATGATCAATTTTATGACCTGTGGGGCTTATTTTTTTTGCTTCTTATCTGTTGACTGAGTGGGTGCACTTGATATTTTCTATGCATTCTTCTGTTCACGCATTTGTTTTTTCATTCTGGTCTGTCTGTGTTCGGATTCTGCATTTAGTAAAGCTGGTGATACTGCTTCCGGTTGTTTCCTTTATCATTCCAAGAACAATAGGCAAGACATGATTTCAAAAATAGTTTCATGACTGAGACAATGTTAAAGCCACTCAGTTGTGTACTTGAGAAAGTAAAGATGGAGGCTCAAACCTCCCTGGCTTGCTGAAAAGATAGAGGCTCAAACCTCTCTTGTTCTGAAAAAAAATGAAAAAAAGAGGATAACAAAATATTATCTCATATTGAAGAAAAAAAAGAAAATGAGATAGTTTTGGGCGGCCCAAAGGTGCTTCCTGGTCGAGAATTTTTTTTGATGAAATAGAGAAATGAAGGGTGAATGGATGAGTATTCATCAGCTTTAAATGTGTGAACACAGTATGTTTCAGTTTGGGAAACGTATGTGCTGTTTGCTTGAATGCATATGGAGGTATTAAAGTGTTTTCTGTTTAGTTTTGCAGATTGGTTGTGGAATCATAAGAACTGTAGTTCATATGTTGTTGTGACTTGTGAATTGGCTGACAAGCATTCAAATTATTCAGGAACACGGATTGTGATTCAAGAAAAGTTGGAAAATGATAAGTGTGTGTGTTAATTGGTTTTATATGTCACATCACAAGGACATTGGTTGGTTGTCATCTTCTGTCATAGGATCTATGTCAGAATAGTTTTAGAATTCAAGATCAGAGAAGGTGGTCAATTGGTCAAGGAAGATCTTCACAGGGGAATGTTGGAGGTTACAGTATTGTCAGCATACTTTAGGATATATTTAGAATTAGTTTCAATATGTGTGAGTGTATTTGCAATTAGTGAAAGATCATGCCAGTTCTATAAATACGTCCAGGGACTGATTTGTAAGTAAGTTTGAGATTTTGGTTTAATGAAAGTTTTTCAGTTCTGTTGAGTTTATCCGTTTGTCATTCTCTCTCGACTTTTCTCTCAAAGTTCCAGATATGCCTAAAATCTAGGGTTAGCATTCTTTTCAATCTATGAAGATCATGGCTTTAATCCAACATTCTCAACACTTGAGAGCACATCCGCAAGTAATATAACCAAGTAAGGTGAGAGTGGGTCACCTTGGCGTATACCCCGTATTGGTCGTATGATGTCCGTTCGGTTTCCATTGACCACGACTTAATATGTGGTGGTAGATATGCATGCACTGATCCATTCCACCCACTTCTCCGTAAATCCTCAGGTTCTCAAGGTATCCAAAAGGAAACCCCGTTCGACTCTATCATACGTCTTTTGCATATCAATCTTAACGCGCACTCAACCTTACTCCCACTTCGGCCCGCTTGAAGATGGTGGAAAACTTCATGCGCTACCATGATGTTGTCCTGTATGTTACGCCCTGATACAAATGCACTCTGGAAATGAGTGATGAGATCTAATAGATACATTTTCAAGCGGTTTACTAACACTTTGGAGATTATTTTGTACATAAAATTGCATCAACTTATGGGTCAAAATTCACTCGGTTGGGTTGGGTTTTGTATTTTCGGTATAAGCATAATATCTGTATTATTTAGGGTGTTTTGGAGGATACCTCTGTTGAAGAAAGCATTTACTGCGGTGATGACATCCACCCCTACAATATTCCAATTCTGTTGGTAGAACAACCCCGGGAAACCGTCCGGACCCGGAGCTCAGGATCCCCCGAGTTGAAAGGTCGCCGTTCGTATCTCATGGTTCGTGACCTCCCTTGTCAACTTGTTGTTCATCTCGGTTGTCACTTGTCTTGGAATGAACCGAAGGAACTCCCCACCCGGTTCGGTACTCTCCGAGGTAAACATGTGCCCGTAGTACCGATGTAGCTCATCGGCGATCCTTCCCTCATTCTCTATCCAAACCCCATGTTCATCTATGATTCGGCATATATGATTTCGCCTTCTTCTTGCAATTGTGGTTTGGTGGAAATAGGTTCTGTTACGGTCCCCTTCTGTTAGCCACTTTACCCTCGACCTTTGCCTCCGATATGTATCCTCCCTTGTCCATATGGCTTTTAGTTTCCTTTTCAATCTAGTCTCCTCCCGGACCGCCTCTTCATCCATGTTACCTTGTGCGTTTCTCCTAAGGTCTGTTTGATGTTGTTGATTTCATACATATTGTTGCCGAATTGTTGTTTGCTCCATGATGTGAGATACTTTCAGCACTTATTTAACTTGACATACACCCCTTGTGTTTCTCTCCTCGAGGTCGGGCGGTTCCATGCCTCTCATATGATCTCCTTGCATGTCGGGTTCTCCAACCACATCGCCTCAAATTTGAACCGCCTCTTTGTCTTTTTTGTCGGTCTCTTGAGTTGGACCACCATTGGTGAGTGATCCGATCCGATCGCCATCTCATTGATGCATCTCCCGTGTTGGTGTCTCATTATCCACTCGACATTGGTAAGTACCCGGTCTAGTCGCTCACTTATCCGGTTCGGTCCACTCCTATTATTGCACCATGTATAGGGGCAGCCGTGTGCACCCAAGTCTTCCATGTTTATGTCCTCGATCAAGAGATTGAATTCATCCATTTGCCTTTGTGACTTCCTTCTACCACATTGCTTCTCGTGTTGGTTGCAAATCGTATTGAAGTCGCCAAGGACCATCCAACATCCTCTTCTATTCGCTCCTAGTGTTTGAATTAGTTGCCAATTTTGGGTTCTTTCGTTCCTCTCCGTGCTCGCATATAACCATGTGGCATACATTGGTTCAGTTTTCCCTTCCATCTGCACCTCACAATCAATCATGTTCCGATCGGCATATAGTATTGAGACCTTTGTTTCCGATGTCCACCATAAAGCTAGTCCATCCGCTATCCCGCACGGGTCCACATAAAATCTGTTTCCCGTCCCCATTCGTTTCCTTATCCTCTTGCAGTAGGTATCCTCATTATTTTTTTCCATTTGAAAAATGATGCTCGGGCGATACCTTTTATTGAGGTCTTGGAGGTGTTGAACCGTCAAGGCAGACCCCAGACCCTCATAGTTCCATGAGATTACATTCATTGGGCACCCGTGGCTGTTTCGGGACAGCCACCAGAACCATTGTTCAGATCATGTGTTTCCTCCTTTGTGTTTGTCTCCAACCTTCTCCTCTCGGCCCTCTTCGGCTTGGTTGTGTTCGTCTTAATTATCCTCCTTCTCGGGCTCTTTCTTGCCATTGGAGCTGATCAGTTATTGTCCTCCTCTTGCCGCCTACTTCTTTTTGTCACGGGTTGTTCCTCCATGTCCTCCCCAGTTCTCTTTAAGGTCATTTTGTTCAGGAAAAGGCTCAGTCCGGATGTGGGATTGTGGTTAGGTGATTGGGGTGGGGGTGGGGGTGTATCTGGTGGTGTACCAGGTGGGTTTTCCACTATGTATGTTGGGAGATTTGTGGATGTATCGGTTAGGTCCATGGGTGTCGGGTTATCGGATAAGCATGTGATCAAAAGTTGGCTATGTTTGGATAGTGTGTCAGCTCGGTTCAGGTCGTCTTTTGGTGGTTCGGTACTTCCGACTTGGTTATCGCCTTGGTCGTATAAGTTATGGTTTAGGTCTTTGGCTTGTATGTCTATTTTTAAGGCTCGGTTTCGTATGTGTGGTGGTGGTTGTGGACGGTAGTATCAGTTGGTATGGTGGGACATGTATGGTTAGGGCAAGTTTCGGTTGAGGCTCCTCTGGGCTCGCTGGTTTATGTGGTTCGGTCATGACCTCCCCCTCAGCCCGTGCCATGTCCGTATCCATCGTGTCCCCTTCCTTGCACTTCTCTGGTTTAGGTGAGGTTTGAGACCCCTCCCTCTCCTCTACATGCATCCTTGGCATTTCCTCCTATGCTCCCTAGTTTTGGACGGTTCTCTACTCCTCACCTCGACCATTATGTCAAACCATGACTTCCTTACTCCGCAGTTCTGGTTCATTCCTTGCCCCTCCTCGCCACCTTCGTTTTTCTTGGCCGTGACCTGTTTGGGGCAAACCCCCACTAGCCACGGTCCATACATGGGTACCTTCTGATCATATTCCTCCATTTAGACCTCCGCCTTACATGATAGAGTCGTGTGGCCTAGTATTCCACACTCATAACAGTAATCCGAGAGTCTTTCATACTTTATTGATGCCCATCTATTCTCTCCCTGTGAGTTCTTCCACCAGAATCCCTCCATTAGTGGTGCAACCTCAACTCTAATCCTCATATAGCTTCTACGTATCCTCCCTTCATGCTTTTCAATTTCAATGCATTTCCCTATCATATTCCCTATTCTCTAGGCATTGTCATCATTAAACTTCTCAAGTCCTACATCATGCACTTGGGTCCAGAAAGTTACCTTATCGAATTCAACCTCCTTTACTCCCATTCTCGGGTCCCATCTCTTAATGTTTAGTATATGGTCATTGACCGCCCACGGAGATCGGTCCAAAATTTAGTCGGCCATATCCTGTGTTCCAAAGTTGAATAGCAAGATTCCTGTGTCAGCTTCTGAGATCGAGACATGGCCATATCTCGCCCATGCCGACCTTAACACCCCATTTATCACATTTAACTTCATCGGCTTTTGGGCAATGATCTTGCCCACGTACCATGTCTCGCTTTGCACTTCCTCATTCGAGTCCAGGTCGACCGTGGGTTTCTCGTTGTTGCTCGAACCAACGGAATTGGAATTGATGTTCATCTCGGGAGGGTCGAGTCTTCACCTCGGTTATCAGCTCCTACAACACGGTGACAAATAAGAAACAGTGTATGGTTAGGGTTAAAAAATAGATAATCGTGTGTGCTACCCTCCATGCTTCCTCACGTCCCTCTACTGTCCAGCTCGGCTTCCTCACGTCCCTCTGGTCGACGTTCGCTCCTCCCTCGACTGAGCCGGACTTAGTCGTGTCCAGTCGAGACTGAGCCGCTTCCTGTCTGGCTCAAGATTCTGTCTGAATGGCCAGTCTGAGTCATTTCCCGGCGCAGCTTCTGAGCAGTTCGGTGTTTTCTGCCTTCAGCTTCCTTCGTTACATAGATGGGGTCTCCTTGCATGGAAACGTCTACTCACTTCTTCCCTCTCTCTCTCTCTTTGTTTTCTTGTGATTGGTTGTTAGACAATCGACAATTAATGCCTAGGAATTGAAGCCAATTGGACAGCTGGAGGACAAATCCCGCACAGCAGAAACCTAGGTCAGTTTTGGGGCTTTCCTTCGGCTTCAAATGGCGAGAGAGACGCGCGTAGCACTCACGCGAAGTTATATACGTTCCCCGGAGATTAACTAAGATAATCTAAGAGGGTATAAGTATAAGATTTGGAAAAATAATTACTTTTCTTATCAATTCCGCAAAGTAAATATATTGCTATTGCCACACCACATGCTGCATGTGCTGACGTCACTTTCTCAATTGGGCGGGCTTGTACTGGGCTAGAATAGGCCAGCGGTGATTGCCAAACTCAATAATAATTGAGTTGGGCAAGTAATTCTTTTCCCTCCGAACTCATTAGGTTTCAAATGGAGAATCTTCCTTTCCTCCATACATTTCCTTTCCACACTTGTGTAAAATAACATAATAAAATATTATAAAATATTCTAGACTACTTATTAATACGCATTTTATTTATATTTTTTCTAGGGTTAATAGGTCCAACAGTACCATAAGTTTGTGCCATGTGATCGGATGGTACCCCTATGTAGTTTTATGGTACCATATGTTTCGCAATGTTGTTATTTGGTCTGTTGTACTAACTGTCGTTAGTTTTTGCCGTGAAATGTCCACGTGATTCTCACGTGTACTGATATTTGAATTGAAATGTCTATTTTGCCATAGGATGTTCTTTTATAAAGCAGCTCCCTCCATTTCATTCCATCGTCAACTCCTACTTGTGCTTTGCTTCGAACGGCTACTTACTGGTTGGTATGTCTTCTCATTCATCTGCCTCTTCCAAAGAAATTTATGAGTTCAAGTCGCGACGATGCCACTGTGGTTTACTCTGCATTGTCAAACCAGCCGGAACCTGGAAGAATTTTTCAAGACGGTTTCATGGGTGTCCACAATTTGAGGTTTCCATTCTCAATCTTGTTTAAACCCTAATTTTGAGCTCAATTTATGTTTTAGAATTTCTGATTGTTGAAACCCTAATTTTGATGAAACTAAATTTTTTTTGTGAAAACCTAATTTTAGGTTGGTGGAAATCGTGGATGTGGTTTCTTCTGCTGGGAGGATCCCCCAATGTGCCCTTATGGAAAAGAGCAGTGCACAAGTTTGAAGTAATGCAGAGTGAATTGTGTGCTAAAGTGGCGAATGACAATGCTGCGAAGAACGTTCTACAGAAGATTATTGTTGCACTAGTCGTTGTCTGTGTTTTCTTTGTGTTATATTGGTTGCTTAGAATGTGTATGGTTCTGTCTGTTGTTAAGAATGTTGGTGTTAGAGGTTTCTGTTAATGCTGTTAGACAATGATTTTGTGTTTTCAGAAGTTACGGTACCATTCGACCACACTCCGTGAAGCAATTGGACCATTTAACAACATATATTCAAAGATAATGTACTATATAACAACATATATTCAAAGATAATGTACCATATAACAACATATATTCAAAGATAATGTACCATATAACAACATATATTCAAAGATAAGACTGTAAATGTAACTTCATTAAACAACAACTCCCTGTAAACAAAAACAGACATCACAACTAACACAGCAGCATGTAAAACATTCTGCAATTCTGCATATCCTTTAAAAAGTGTTCACCTGCCAAAATAAAATATGACAACATTTCCGAACCACATATACAACCATGTTGTTGACAAAACACATAATTACTAGTTTATAAGTCTAAAATCCTCTCCCCGCCCACACCAAAACAGCACGTTGTGTTTATAAGTCTAAAATCCTCCCATTCCTCAACGATGTCATCAACATCAATTACTGTTTTCTTTGAACGGTGAACATAACTGGTTTTTGATTTTGGTGTTCTTCTAGCCGTAACTTTAAATCTACGTCTGGGTGTTCCTTGACTGCTTTGGGTGTCGACTGGAATATCAAGAACTACTTCTGGTGCCACTTTTCTTCGAACGAGATATTTTGGGTGACGACGTGAAGTTGTTGGATCAGTCTGTGCAGGAAGATCAACATGAGCATTCGACTCATCAACATGTACTACTTATTTTCTCCCGCTGTCACAACTTCCGTGTTGCAAATCGAACACACCTGCATTTACACAAATACAAGAATCATAACGGTGATCAGTCCAAGTAACCCACAACGTTGACTTCCTTCGACTATATATTAAATTGATGCATGATTAAAAAAGACAATCAAACAAGTCCATGAAAATCAACTTCCACCCTTCAAATGGTTTGCTACAGCAACAAAAAACGAATATGTCACTGAAGCCTTCAATTAGCTAGGTCGGGTGGCCTTTCTGTAATTACATTCAAATTTCAGACCCAAAATCTGCAAATCCAGTAGCTAAAACTATTGAATCGTATTCATCATTTCCTTACAAATCAGCCAAATAACAGATAATATTCACCTTCTCTGCCAAATCTTGAATAATGAACCCCAAGAATCGCCTAATTGCAACCATGAGCTTTTGAATTGCCAAAATCATAACAAATTCTACTTGCGCTTGAATAAAGACGAGCAAGAGCGCAACCGATTCGTAAATCACTCCTGGATACTATCCAGAACTTCGAAAATTAAATTTGGAGTCGGTAACAAAGGATGATAGTAAGAACCTGCTCCTGAAGAGTTCGAGCGAGAGCCGCATCAACATCAACCTGACTCACCGTTGACGTCAGTACCCTTATCGGTGCTTATTTTAGAAGCTCGCTTGGATTCATTCTCCATTGGAATCTAATTACTTGACAGAGGAGGAAGAGAAGAAGGGCTGGACTGATCGGTGAATTGTTCGTTTGGAATTGTTCGTTCTCCAAACTTTGCAATTGTTCGTTTGGAAACGTCGGTTCATATGGAGGGAATGCATCAAAGGGAATTTGAGTCCACATTTTCTTCTTCATTCGGTTCAGACCACTCACGTGCTCATCACATGTCTATTTAACAATAAAAGGAAACGGCTCACTAACAGAAGACTGTTGGACAACATCGACCAAACTTATAGTACCATTAGACCACATCAAAAAACTTAAGGTACCATCCGATCACATGGCCCAAACTTATGGTACTGTTGGACATATTAACCCTTTTTTCTATTGTGTTTTACAAAATTATTAGATTGGCGGATCAGTTTTGATTTTATACTATTAAACTTATTTTCTTAAAAATAAAGAAAAATGATAAGGTTGTAAAAATATAATAGTTTATACAAAAGAATTTAAAAATACGGTAATAATATCTTATTAAGTTTTTTTTTAATATAATCTTTCCAAAAAGAAAAATAAATGTATATATAATTTTGGTTATATACATTTTGTTGGGACATGATCTCCCATGTGCTGACCGGATGCTGAGTTGACGTTGATCATGATGACAACTGGACGGTGACTGTGAACTTTCGTCAAAGCTCCGATGAACTTGCAAGAAGGGGAGCGCAACAGAGGGGGTTCCTCTGAGTCCCACTCCGATGCTTAAATGAGTATACTATGTGTATGAAGTCAGAATGTGTATAATGTATGTAAAGCAAGAGTATTTATAGGGATGGAAGACCAAACTTGTTTTGGTAACCGAATATCTGTAGATATTGGGCCGTTGTAGATATAAAGATGGGTTAAATACCAAATAGCTACCTAAAATTTGGACGTTTTGCAACAAGCTACCCGAATTTTGAAAATTCAAAATGGGCTATCTCAACTTTGAAGAAGATGCAAATAGCTACCTCCGTCCAATTTTCCTTCAACTTTCGTCGGAAAATCGTCGAAAAGTTGTTGGAAAGTCGTTGGAAATTGGACGGAGGTAGCTATTTGCACCTTCTTCAAAGTTGAGGTAGCCCGTTTTGAATTTTCAAAGTTCGGGTAGCTCGTTGCAAAACGTCTAAAGTTCAGGTAGCTACTTGGTATTTAACCCTATAAAGATAGCATATATTAAAGTTATCATGTAATATTGCAGTTGCCTTATAGAATCTATGTAGAATATGTGCCTGAGATATGCAGGGCAATATTGTTGTATATTTAGAGTCAGTTGTGGGACTAGAGATGAGAGGTTAGAATCTATTGGCGAACGCTCCCATGACGAGCACAATAGGAGGCTTTGACCATGGTCTTGGCGACCACTAGGGACTTTGGCGATCACTTTGATTCTAGGTATGATACTGGACAACTCTATGGGCTTCAGCTTACCTTAAGTGTGGGTTGACCCAGTCTTGAATTATTTGGGTTTATCCCATCTGAAATAGTATTGGGTCGGGAAGACCCAGTGGGCTCAATACCATATTGAGTTGTCACTGTCGATACCCAATATTTGCCCCCAACGCTTGAGTGAAGATGCTTCAGTAGAGCTTGACGTGTGAGGAAGGGTTGAGATAGTGACCTTTAATTGGACATTTGATGCATTGTCTAAGCTTTGTGTCCTCTAATGCTCTGTATCCTTTGGCAAACGGTTTTGGTTTCTAGAGTTTTGGAATGCTTATCCTTTACCCTTTTGGCGAACGATTTCATTACCGGGTTTGTGGATGTTGATTCATTACGCTTTTGGCGAACGCTACCGGGAGAGGTTTGCCTATATAGCTTGGCGAACACTTTTAGCTTGCCAAACTGAGGAGACTGTTGCATTTGCTGGTTTGTCCGCCTCTTTACGTTAGGTCTTATTATTTTTAGAGGGATTGTTACCTATTTGTATCGTGAATGTTCAAAATTTAAAGGACGAGCTAGTCTTGTACCCTCCATGTTTTTCAAGTAGTATGCCCCCGATGTGGCGATTTCTACTACCTTGTACAGGCTTTCCCACTTGGTCGAGAGTTTGTTGTGCTGATCCATATTTGTGAATTCATTATATCTCATAAGCATTTCCCCAATGAAAAATCGGTGAGCGCTGAATTTTTTATTGAAGTACCGAGCGGTCACTGCCTCAGATCCGTACACCAGACTGAATGACGCTCCCCCTGTTGCTGTTTTGTGTGTCGTCCTGATAGTCCACAACACGTTGTCCAACTCATTTACCCAGTTTCCTTTGAAGGCTTAAACCCATTTCTTGCATCATGCCAGGACCACTTTATTAGCTCCTTCAACCTGTCCATTTGTTTGGGGGTAATGCACTAAGCTGAATCTGTGATCGATATTATATTCTTCGCAAAGCCATTTCAGTGATTTTCTCACAAATTGTGGTCCGTTGTTGCTTATGAGTATCTTGGGAACGCCGAACATCAAAATTATGTTGACCTTTAAAAATTTGATCACTTTAAATTCTGTTGTAGAGACCAATGCTTTTGTCTCTATCATCTTGGAGAAATAGTTGATCGCCACGATAATGTGGATTCTTTGCCCAATACTTATGGGAAAGGGCCCAAGGATGTCGATTCCCCATTAGACGAACAGTCAGACGCCCGCCATTGGGGAGAGCAATGTGGGTGGTCGACCGATTCTTCGTGTGAACTGCTGGCATGTCTCGCACTTCTTTGTTAATTCCACTGCATTTTTGCTCAAAGTTGGCCAATGTCTTTCGCGTTAATAAGTGTGCACCTTCATGGCATGCGGGAACCCCTTCGTGAGCTTCACGCATGACTCTTTCCCTCTCTGGATGAGAAATACATCTCAAATAGGGAGTTGAGTATCCTCGCATCTATAGTTCCCCGTCTATAAGAAGATAATTTGCGACAATGCGACTTATCTTGGTGGCCTCGCCTTCGTCTTCAGGCAGTGTTTCTTTTTTCAAAAAGTTATGGAATGGAGTCATCTAGCTGTCCTGATCTTGAATGTTGAAGACTTCTACTCGGTTTTCAAGTACTGAGTATAATGCTTGTTCCAGGAAGTGTACTTCCTGCATTATGGTTCCTCTGAATGCCAGCTTGCTTACAGAGTCTTCTAGCTGGTTATCTTGGCAAGGGATTGACTCGATCGCGAAAGTTGGTATTTCAGCAATAAGTCCTTTGACAATACTGAGGTACTTTTTCATTCCCCCCGCCCCCCTTTGCCTCATTATTTTCATTAATCTGATTGACAGTCAATTCCGAGTCGCTTTTCAGCTTCAGAGAGGTGATACCCATTCCCTTAGCTAGTCGCGACCTAGTTATGAGTGCTTCGTATTCTGCTTCATTATTGGTCACCTTGAATGTGAGGGTGATCACATATTTGAGAGGCTTGCCCTGAGGAGAGATTATGACTAATCCTGCCCCTGAGCCTTCTTTCAGGAAGATCCGTCAGTATAGAGTACCCAGTTTTTTTTCTTCTACCTTTGGCTGCTCTTGTTCTATTTTTGGTAAAACCGCTCCTGGTACTTTCCGCTTGACCTTTAATAGCTGTTTTCGGGGCAAACTTGATTTTGAATTCGCTCAACTCAATCGCCCATTTGACCATTTTGCCTGAAGAGTCTAGCTTCATTAGGAAGTGCTTGAGGGGTTTGTTGGTGAGGTTTGTGATTGAATGGGTGTGGAAATACTGCCTTAACTTTTGAGAAACAATAACGAAGGCATAAACATAATTTTCAATCTCGATATATTTTATTTCAGTTGCATTGAAAAATTTGCTTACAAAATAGACTCGACTCTGCCTACATTCCTCTTCTCTGACTAACACTGCACTGGCTGCGACCTCACTAATACTTATATAAAGGAAAAGAGGTTCATCGAGAATGGGTTTTTCCAAAGTCGGAATTGTCTGCAGGTGTTGCTTGAGTGACTGAAAAGCAGCTTTGCACTCCGGCGTCCACTCGAACTTGCGGTTGACCCTGAGAGTTTGGAGGAACGTGAGGGACCTGTCACTCGCCTAGGAGAGAAAGCGATTTAGCGCGGATAGGCGATCGTTCAGACTCTGGACTTCCTTGTGGCAAGTTGGGCACTTCATCTCTTTAATAATCTTGACTTTTTCTGGGTTTGCCTCAATGTCTCTTTCGCTGATCATGAAACCTAGGAATTTGGCTTACTTTACTCCAAAGGCGCATTTTGTCGTATTCATGCGAACATTGTGCCTTCGCATGCATTCAAAAGCTTCTCGAAGGTCTTCCGCATGAGGGTTCTTCTTGATGGACTTTACAAGCATATTATTCACATAGGCTTTCATGTTTCGCCTTAGCATCTCTTTGAACATGCGATTCACCATTCACTGATAAGTTGCCCCTGCGTTGATTAATCTGAAAGGCATTACCTTATCGTCGTTTGCATAGAACGTGGTGTGGGCTTCATCCTCTAGGTGCATTTATATCTGATTGTAGCCAGAGTACGCGTCCATAAAATGCAGCATTTTATGACCAAAGATTTCATCCACCAGCTGATCAATACACAGCAGGGGGTAGGAATCTTTTGTGCACGCCTTGTTGAAGTCTCAGAAATTTACACACATACGCTGTTTCCCGTTCGACTTCTTTACCAGTAACGGATTGGCGACCCAACTTTGAAAGCGTACCTCCCGCACAATCTTAGCTTTGAGCAGTCTTCCAACTTCATGTCTGAACGCCAAACGTTTATCTGATTCGAATGACCTTCTCTTTTGAGAAATGGACTTGACAGAAAGGTCTATCCGCAGCTCACGGGAAATTATGTTTGTGTTGATGTCTGACATGTCATTGGGCTTCCAAGCGAACAATTCTTTACATTCCTTCAAGAGAGAGGTCAGGACATCCCTTCATTATAATATATAATACATATAATTTGTATTAATTAATTTTAAAAATGAATAATAGTAAAAACTTAAATATAATTAAAAAATAAATAAAATAATTACTTTAATTAATTAATACAGTTAAGTAATTAAGATAAAATAGTTAATTACAATCAATGATGTAATTACAATATAATCGTCTCATTGCCACATGTCCCGATCTCAACCTTCTCATTGCCTTCATAACCTTCAATAACAAAGAACAAGAACATAAATCAATTCACCTGAATCAACCCAAATCAACCCAAGAACAACATATAACAATGTATAACACTTCAGCAATAATAGAAACCTATGATCAACCAGTTTTTCAATCAAGCAAGCAATAACACATCAAGAGCACAACCTCAATTTTTCAATCGACTCAGCAATAACACATGAAGAACACAACTTCAATATTTCAATCGACCAAGCATCAATTTCATTTGTTTCATCACTTTCATCATGAACACACATATATGAGTTCGATCTCGATTCTTGGTTCGAACAGAACCCATAATCACGATTCGAACCCAAAACACCGAGGAGTTAAGGAGAAAGAGAGTAGAATGGGATAAACATAATTGAGGAAAGGAGAGCATATCAGGGAGCTTAGAATGAAGGAGCATGGGAGCTTCTTCGTTTGGTAATGAAAATCCGGGAGAGTAGTTCGGTCCTTATGAACAATTAATGAGGACAGTTTCATCATTTGGTCTCCTGTTTCTTATTCCGGGCGCGCTAGGCTGAGGAAATCTGAGGTATTTGGTTGGAATGTCTAACACTACCCCTCTAAGAATCCGTAAGCCAAAATTTTCCAATTCCGCGAAAAGAACAACTTCATACGAAATTCATATCACATATTTCATTTCTATTATATGAAAAGAACACGTTGTTAATGTAATTAGGGTTGGAAAAAAAATGTTAAATAAAAAAATCTGACCCTAGACCGTCTTGAAATGTTTGTCTTGAGTTTAAGAATGAGACCAATCAAGTATCTTTTTGTCAGATCGTTTTCAGTCTGAGACTTTTCGAGTCAATATTCGATTGGATCAAGTCCATCCCGATTTTACTAACTCTAGTTATAATATATATGTGTTATATTTAAGTAATGTCTTTTATTGTAAATATTCAAATTATTATGCTAATCACATTGTAGAACTTCTATATGGTAATTAAGGCGTTTAATTAATCAACATTTTATCATGAATATTGATCTTTTATCTTATAATTTATTTTAATTAAAAACATTCTTTAAATTTGTATATATTTTAGATTATTAATTTAACAAGACAAAAAAAACTATCTAAATCGAGTATGTTCCAAATTAAATAAGATCGTCTCAAATATTTTTTTATAATAAATTTAATTTTGATATCGATTTCAATTTTTAAATTATTAAACTTAAGTCAGGCATTATTCGAGAAAAAAATAACGCCAGTGCTAGGCTTGTTCTTGAACCGGTTCAGGGTCGACCGGTTCAGAACTGAACTGGCTTGGTTTGTAAAAAATCATTACTTTTTTCTGATTCTAAAAAAACTGGCCTGGTTTATGGAAAAAAAGAACTGATCTGGTTCAAATCGATTCAGAACTGGTTCGAACTGTTCTGGTTTGGTTTGTTTAATAACAATTTTGGTTCATAAATAATCTGGTTCAAACCGACACTAAATGGCTGAAAATCATGTCCAACACATTGAACCGATTGAAAAAATACTGAACCGACTGGAAAAACACTGAACCGACTAAAAAATATACACAACCGACTGAAAAACATACTGAATCGATTGAAAAACATACTGAACCGATTGAAAATCAGTTCCACAACCGACTAAAATTCTGTCCAACATCAACATACGAGAGTCCAATATATCTTTAAGTTTGGTTTATCATCTCTAGGTTTGATTTAATTTTAGACCGGTTTAGTTGATTTTGCTTTAAACCGGTTCTAAAATTATATAGGTTTAAAGTGGTTTGATTTAAATTTAAGTATAAACTAGTATAAAAAAATGAGTCGAGTCGAACCGATTCAAACTGGATTTTTGATATTATTTTGAACTGATTTATTTGAAGCGTAAAACACAGGTTTAGTTTTGGAACTAGTTCGGTTGAACCGGTTCGAATCAAAACAATTCCAGGCTAGCCAGACCAATTCATCCGAACCGGTTAATTTGAATTCATAGTGAGTGCGGATTCATTAATGTACGGATTCATTAATGTATTGGTTACGATTCAATATAAATAATATTTGATAATTAAAATATACATTAAAATAAGTAATAAACTTTGATTCCACCGCTATAAATAAAGTTGGGGTCGAGGAGAATAGACTGCTTGCTTGAGGAAGAAGCATTCATTTCATTCCAATCCAGTCCGTCTACTACCAACGTAAGAATTCATTTTTGCGTTTCGTGTTGGAATTAGCAAGAAGAATGTAGCAAGCTTTGATTTTGATCATCAGAATTAAAAAAATCCCCTGTATTGGGTTGTCGTCCATCCTTTGCAGCAACTAGTTTGAATATCACACTCAAGGTGTTACCTTTTCCTATCAAACTCATCTTCTGATTTTGACTTTTTCTGTAGTTCGCTTGGACCCATCATCAATCATCCAATCAAATCCCTCCAGACCCTAATTGTCCAAGTTCTGTCTTTCTTTCCTTTTTTTGTGGGTGATGATGTTTCATGATTCTGGGTGTATTTTTTGTCGTCGTGGATTGATATCTCGGTCTCTTAAGAAGCTGCTCTAATGGTTTGGTGTCTGAAATTCGCAGATAGAAAACGAAGCAGAAGCATGGCAAAGAGCTCGTTTAAGCTTGAACACCCCCTTGGTTTGTTCCTATTTCTCATAATTTAGATATTGGGGTTGGTCCGTGTTTGCATACCCTATTCATTTATATATCTATGCGTATTTGAGTCGAATGATCTATATTTCTTGCAATAATGTTTATGATGGTAGCCTTGGTGTTTTGAGCATGTTGGTTCGAACAATTCGGTTTAGGTTGTTGTTTATAGCTTGTTTTTTTGTTTCTCAGAAAGATGTTCTCTGTTCAAGCAAATCAATTGCAGTAAGTGCAGAAGATGGGTGTCTAAGATGTTATAGATAGATTGATTCTAGATCGTTTTGATGCTTCAATTTACTGCATCAATCAATGCAAATGATCCGGTTTCATACATGGAAACTATGTATATTGTAGAGAAATTATGCGCTCACTTGATCATTCATTTTTATTGGCTCTCATTTCATTATACATTAGACTCATGCTAAGCATATTTCACATATCAGAGAAGAGACAGTCAGAATCAGCAAGGATCAGACAGAAATACCCAGACCGACTCCCCGTAAGAATTATGGTTTTAGGAACAACTCTATATGCAATTAAGTCCACTCTTTATAATAATACATATGCATATTCTTTCTCCCAGATCATTGTTGAGAAAACAGCAGGCACTAACATCCCAGATATTGACAAGAAGAAGTCAGTGGGGATCGATCCTTCTCCTTCTCCTTAAACTTGATATCTGTTATTATTATCGTAAACTTGATAGCTGAATGAATGGTTATGATGGTTGCTTTGCAGGTACCTGGTACCTGCAGATTTAACCGTGGGGCAGTTTGTCTATGTTGTTCGAAAAAGGATTAAGCTTAGTGCTGAAAAAGCGATCTTTATCTTTATTAATGATACTTTACCTTCTACGGGTATGAATTGAATTATATCCTCTTTTCATATGGATCTTCATCAAGAAAATAGGGGTTGATTCTGATTGGGTTTCACTTTCATTGCAGGTGCATTGATGTCTTCAATATATGAAGAACACAAGGATGAAGATGGGTTTCTGTACATGACATACAGTGGAGAAAACACATTTGGATCTGTCATGGATGACTAGTGCATCATAATTCTGGATTAGATTGATCATTGCTGCTGGTTCCATTTGGTCCCAACAATATGGATGATCGATGCTTATTCTACTCTTGTTCATAGATCACTTCATTTAAAGCATTGAAACAAGTACATAGATTAATGGTGTAATGTAATTTCTTCTATACCCATGCATTTCAATTTTAGATGGAATGATCGATAACTAAATGCGAATATCTACACTTCGTGTATCGCACCTTTCTGCTCCATTTGCTTCCTTCCAAACCTCAAACTACTTGAATTTCTTCATCACGGACTTGGATCTCTTCATCTTCTGAGACTTAACAGCGATGCTATTCCACGTGTCTCCTTCGGGAATGGCAAACGGGTCAGGATGGAGAGCAAGCGAGAACGAAGATGATCGTTGCTGCTCCTTGCTCGTTCCAACCGATTTGCTACTGCTCCTTCTGAGCCAGGAGGATGATGATGATGAGAAAGAAGGCAATGAAAAGTAATTGTCCTCGGATAAAGATTTCTTGTCATCGTCATTCGTGTTTTTTCTTCCCGATCCACCGCAGAAAAGACTCGGGCTCGAGTCACGAGACGGGTGTCAAGAACTGTTGTTAAATTTATTATCGGGATCGAGTCATACTCAATTTATTTTATAATGAAACTCAAGTTGTATGTTGTGATTACTATTTAGATGTGACTCGACCCCGATAATAAATTTAACTTGGTATCAAAGGTCGGTTCCATTTGACGGTGTTGAGTGTTTTCCCGTTATGGGTACCCTAGGTGGATTTGTTGTGTCCCCGTTTACTCCGCATATCAGAGATCGGATCGGGTCTAGCCGTGAAAGAGGATTTGTTGAGTATCAACCGGTGAGTTTCTAAAATATTAAGCACCATATATACAATAAGTCTACCTCTTCCTATCACCAATTGGTTTTAGAATGGAACACAATTTGTATAATGTGATTGTTATTTGAGTTTGATTCGGCACCGATCAGCGGCGGATCTAGGAACCGGAGCAAGTGGGTTCCCCATTTCAAAAATTGTACTTATTATCAATAACGAAACATATCAATTTTAACCGTAATCGTAACCGTACTATATACTCAAAATGATGTTTATCTAACGAAAAACATTATATTTTACATATATCATAATTCATATATGCATATTAAAATATAATATAACACTCGTACAATTACCAGTTCGGTTTGAATGAATTTTTCAGTTTTACACCTGTCTTTGAATGCTATAAAAAAGAATAATTTATGTTATCATATATTTTAAATCTCTATCATAAATATTAAAAAAGTTAAAAGAGAAATACCTTTTACAATTGATCGTTACGAGATCTCATCTTCTGAAATCTTTGTAAAATCAATTCAGTATCAACATTGTCTGAGATCTCTTTCTCAATGTAAGTGACCAATCTGTCGTTCAAAAAGTCATCACCCATTCGATTTGTTGAAGTATCCTTCACATAATTCATGGCTGAAAAAACTCTTTCAACAGTTGCAGTGGCAACTGGTAAAATTAATGTTAACTTCAACAATCGATAAACCAATGGATAAGAAAGGTTTCTTTTTGTTTCAACGAGTTTCTCTGCAAGCATTCCAATTCCACTAATTTGTGAAAAATCTTCACTACCATGCATATCAAAAATGTACATCTCGATTTCTTCTTCTAAATCCAATAACTCCATATCAGAAAAATCACTTGGATAAAATTTGGCAAGGTCAACCAATTTCTCTCCATCAAATGTTGCAAATGAGTTAGATGGACTAAAACAACTCACACACAAGAGCATTTTTGTATTTGCCTCACTGAATCGATCATTAAGTTCATGAAGTTGTCTATCCAAAACAACATAGAACAAACCCACTCGGTAGTGATCTATAACTAGTTTCTGAGATTCATTTCTCCTTCTCCCTATTGCAGAAAACACCCCATCCATATCTGGAACTTCAATCTCATGTTTGTTACAAAACAATGAGACTTGATGTAATAAAGCATTCTATCCACTATCTCGCATCAACTGTAATTTTTGCTTGGAAAGGTTCAACAAATTCATAGCATTAACAATATCTTGATCTTTTCTCTGTAATGCTTGTGATAAGCCGTTTTTAATGGACAATACTTTCCTCATCAGGTGAAGTGTGAAAACAAATTCAAATGTATGCAACACTCTTGTTAGACCTCTTGCTTCATAACCATGACGTCCATTCAAGGCTTCATCGCTAATAATCTCTAGTACACCAATAACAGAAGAGTACATACCAATTAAGTTTTGCAATGAATAAAAATGTGAGCTCCATCGAGTATCTCCTGGTCGTTTTAAACTAGTTTCTTGATTTAAACCTTGACCACTTTGAATTTCTCCACTAGCCAATTCTACACTAACCTTCTTAAGTTGCATCTCGCGAAGCTTGTCAACACGCTTGCATGAACTACCCACAATATTTATCAGTTGGCGAACTTGATCAAAAAAGGCTTGAATTGCGTCTTCTTCTGTTGCAACAGCAACAAGTGTAAGTTGAAGTTGATGAGCAAAACAATGAATGTAAAATGCGGAAGGATTCTCCTGCAAAATCAAACTTTTAAGACCATTAAGTTCACCCCGCATGTTGCTAGCACCATCATATCCTTGCCCACGAATCCTTGAAGGACTCAACCCATGCTTAGAAAGTAGAGAGTCAATTGCTACTTTTAAAGTTAAAGAACATGTATCTTGAACATGTACTATACCAAGAAACCGCTCCATGATACATCCTTTTGCATTGACAAATCGTAAAGCAATTGCCATTTGTTCCTTTTTAGAAATATCGCGAGCTTCATCAACAATAATGGCAAAACATTCACTTCCCAGCTCTTTAAGTATTGCAAGTGTTGTCTCTGTTGCGGCAGCACTAACAATATCCTTTTGAATCATAGGAGCAGTTAATTGGCGATTGGCAGGAGCATTCTTCAGAACGTGCATATCTACCTCTTCATTATGTCGAGCTAGAAATTTGTGGAGTTCAAGAAAATTACCTTGATTAAAGGAAGTTTCTGATTCATCATGACCCCGAAAAGGTAATCCTTGACGCAATAGAAATCTAGCACAATCAATTGATTATGTTCACGAGGTTGACATGGCCCTTTTTGTAGGTACTCTCTTCGAATTGTATCTCGGTCATTAGGATGATATTCAGACATCTTTCTCCTTAATCCAGGATCAGCTTCAAGTTCTTTGAAAATAATCTCTGAATTTGATAACCGAATTTTCTTTGCAAAGTTTTGAACATGTTTCGTGTCGCTCAATTGATTCTCAATGGTCGATTTTCTCTTAAAAAAGCTCTCCATAAAAACCTGAAAAATTCATCCTTGAACGTATTAAACGTTGAAAGTCTGTTTAGGCATCTAATCTAAGAGCAATTTCTAACCTAATGCTAAACAAAAACAATCATCACTGAGTCATTGATGATTGTTTAGCCTTAGATTAAATCATTCACAGATTAGGCAAAAATCACTTTGAAATAACAGTTTAAGGCAAAAAATAATCAAAAAAATCAACAAAGGGAAATTCAATCCACGGTATTTCAGTAGAATACATCCAGTAAATTAACCGAAAATATAACCAATTAACCATCAATTCAATCCACCGAACGAGTAGAATCTGGAACTAGCTCCGACTATTGTAATTTCGAATTTAAAATTTACCTGTCAAATGGCGAACAGAGGCGGAAGCAGGCGAGCAGAGACAGAACTTTTGAGAAAGCAGTTCAATGGTAGTCGGTAGAGATACTGATACCAGTGGTAGTGCTCATAGTAATTAAAGATAGAATAAGTGGTAGAGAAAGCTATGGGTCCAACTTTTGATAAAGTTAGAATTGAATTTGCTCGGTTGCTCCTGACAATCGAATAATAATGGTGTCCTAACAAATATTCTAGTGGGATCCTATTAAAATGATATTAAAATGTTTGTATGAATATATAATTTAAGTGGGGTCCTAAGACCCCACTTCTTGCATTCCATATCCGCCACTGGCACCGATAATAAAATTTAACTGTTCCTTTTATGGGAGTTCTACAAATTTAGTGAAGGTCATCACAACCCTCACCGTCGGTACAACTGGTATTGCTACCTGAAAGTATTAATAACCCTACGTCAATACATTGATTAGTATTCTAATTTTTCATAAATTACTGTCAGCTCAGCCTACACGCCGTGTGCGAAAAGCTTCGATTGGCAAATATATTAGGGCCCATGTATGGTTAGGCTGAAGTAATTGAATACCCGCCGTATACTCCGTTTTCTCTTAAAAATATATAATCTTCGTTGACTTGGTCCCAACAGTAAGAAACAATCTGTAACTTCCATCTTCGTTGACTTGGTCCCAATAGTAAGAACCAATTCGTAACTTCCACGTTACCATCATTATGGGAACATTCTAAACATAGTTATCATATCCGGGCCGGATCGACGGCCGGATCATAAATCGGTCACATGAACGGTTTTGTTTCTTTAAAATATCGAAATGCAAGCGAATTGGATCCGATGAGTGAAAACCGAACAATTTTTAGTGAACCGGACAATTTTTAGGTTCATTTTTTTATTAACTCGACAGCACAAACCCTAAAAACTAAACCTAATTTATTGTCAAAAATGTAGTTGCAACCTCCATGCCCCATCGCTTCCCTCATGCAATTTAGATTCCCTCTGCAGATTTGAGCAGAGAAGGCGTCAACGACTTCGGAAGTCGAGGAAGAGGCGTTGGAGTTGGGGAGTCATCGTCGTTGTCAGAGTGGAGGAGGAGTCGCAGAATCGTCGTCGGAGTCAAATAGTCATCAGAGTCGTTGGAATCGAAGAGTCGTCGAAGAGTTCTCAGAGTCAAGGAATCGTCGAATAGTCGTAAAAGAGTTGTCGAAGTCGAGGAATCGTCGAAAAGTCGTTGGAGTCGTCGGAATCGAGGAGTTATTGTCGGAGTGGAGGAGGATGAGGCGTCGTCGACTTCGTCAAAGAGCGAATCTAAACACCAACCATTATTAATCAAGTCAAGATGTTGTTTTTGTGGTAAAGGAAGAGCTCCAACATCTTTGTCCACAACTTTTTCTCCCTATACCAGGTCGTAGAAAAATTGAAGAGTCAGCCACTGAATAGCAAGGAAGGAGAAGGAAAGGGAAAGACTAGATGAATCGGCAGTCAAAACATATAAACCGAAATCGGAGCCTTGACTGGTTCGATAGTCGATCCGGTCATGATAACTATGATTATAAAGATTCCATAAGCATAATGCATGGTCGTTGTATGTCTCGATTCTTTAAGTAATTCTCGTGCAAAACGAAAGGGAGATTCAAAGTGGTCCCACAAAGATCACAGTCAATGTAAACAGAATCTAGAATTTTTTTAAAAAGTAATTATTTTATAAATAATAATTAAAATAAATAAATATTCGAAAAAAAATAATTAGACAAATGTGTATATGCGCAATAACTGAGGTAACATTTTTGTATAAATTGCTACTACAGGTAACATTTGGGGAAAAAAAAGTAACATGTGGTAGCATTTGTTGAAAAACGCTACCACAAGTAGTGCACGTTGTCATTAATGCGTCAGCCGTCTTTCCCTCCCTTTCTAAAGTCACCCACCCACCCCTAAGCCACCATTAAAGCCACCTACCCACCCCTCTTTCTCCTTCAATCAAAACCCACCCTTCCCTTGTCTTCTCTTTCATCTGAAAACCCTCACCTCCGCCACAGCTCCCTTCCGTAAACCGTAGTCTTCCTTATCGGTACTTTGGGGACAAAATCAATATTGTTCATCAGATATGAATGAGAACCAGCAAATCACATTTAGATGTTTAAAATATAATATCATAAGAGACTAAAGTCATTGTGCAAGTTGTTGGATTATGGGATGTGGTTATTATGTCACATCCCAAGCTTGATCCTAAATTGTTGACGACATTGTGCGAGCGTTGACGGACAGAGACACACACGTTCCATCTCCGACATGGGGAGATACAATCACTCTGGAGGATGTAGCTGTGTTACTTGGACTCCAAATACACAGAGATGCAGTGAGTGATAACTATATACATGAGGAAGACATGGTTGGTGCATGTTTGGAATGGTTAGTGTGTGTCTGAAATGATTGGGACTTCATTTACAAAGTCGTAAAGATTTGGTTAAGATGACTACTTTACGGCAAAAGCTTCAGCAACCTAATCTTACGTACCGTCGAACAACAAGCGAGAACATTCATATTGATTGTACTTGGTGGGGTGCTGTGTACAACGACAAAGAAAGATATTGTGTCATTGATCTACTTGTCATTGCTGCGAGATTTACAGAGAGCATCACAATATAGTTGGGGTTCAGCTGTGTTGGCCGCTATGTATTGTGAATTGTGTGAGTCATATGAGGTTAACGCTGCAACATTCTATGACTGTGCCATCCTAGTACAAGTATTCCATATGTAAGTTTTGTATAAATATTTATATTTATTATTAGAAATTTTATACTATTTTTGTCTATTACAGTTATGGTCGTGGGAGCACCTCCACGTTGGTCAGTCTATGCTTCATGGTGAAGTGGCTGCTGGAGAGCTACATCCCTTATGATACAATTTCTTTTGTAGTTTGGTTGACAACATTAAACCTTAGTATTGTATACGTTGTAATGTTAATTGGTAATACTTTGCTTAATAGTTGGTCATTCCTAAAAAGATCGTTCAGTCACCAAAACGATTAACTCGCTAGATGACGTGCACAAAAACGATGTGTTCCAATACCATATTGAGCATATACATTATTGATCGCGTTAATTATTGCTCTGTGACGATCAAACATTAGACAAACAAAGCAATCATTCATTACATTATCACGTAGATGCTGCAAGAACCTGTTCCAACTCTCATTTGTCTCTGCGTTTGCAATACCAAATGCCAAATGATAGATTTCGTTGTTAGAATCATATAATACGGCTACAAACACTTTTCCATTATATTTCTCATACAAATGTTTCGCATCTATACTTATAAGTGACCGACAATGGACAAATTCTTCAATGGCTGGACTAAATGACCAAAACATCATACCAAATGTAGCTACTTGAGTTTCAACATTTACTCTTTTAGGCATAAAATCATAAAATGTCCCAGGGATGTATACTGACATGACTGACAATAGTCATAGGAGGTTTACAAAGATTTTTTCGTGTGTTCCGTGTAAAGACTCCAACACTACTTGTTTGGAGTACCACGTCTTCATATATGAAATATTCGAACCAAAAGCATTTTCCATCATCGACTGGATTATTGAAATTTTCAACTCAGTGTTAGCTAAAACTGAATTTCTGATCAAAGACGCTATCAGCTTGCAATCGATGTTTTGTTGTCATTCAATGAGAACTTCATTCGCACATGTATGTGGAGAATGTAATTTTGATATTGCCCACAATCCAGTATGCTTAAAAAGATTTTCTCTCAATGACTAGTGACAATTTGTGGAATCAACTTTACACTTGAAGACAATTGATTTTGACTGGATGACTCAACAATGCAAACCTTACAATTAGTTGTGTCTTTTCCTCACAACGGCAGATAACTTGTCATTACTATTAAACTTTATGTTTGTATTTAGAAAACCTTCAGTTGACGGTTCTTCAACATCCATACACCACTCATTTGTTGATTGAAAATTGTCAATCTAGTTACTATCTATCCAATTTTCAGTTCTGGGTTGCATAAGTTGCAGGTCGTGGGAGCTACGTCCACCATCGACACCTCCATGTACATTGTCAGAATTCTCATCAACCTTAAACACGTCTTGGTTTTCTTCATCAATGTGTCCAATAAAATGCTCAATATATGGATCTTCTTCATTTATCCAAGCATCTGAGAGTGCATCAACATCGACCTTGTCATCTGAGAGATCATTCATATGGCCATGCAAAACATTCACTGTCTCATGACTATCAGTAATGTTTAGCATCACGTTGACTCCTCTAGTCGCGTTGAATACAATAAATCGACTAACAACACTTAATTGTAGAGTGAAAGACAATGTACTTTGTGATCGAATCTGTACAAACTTACAAAGTCCATCAATATATGTAAATTTATATGAAATGTTAATGGACCTAGCTTCAATACCATATCAACCGCACTCCATACATATAATTTTCTTTAATCTAGAAAGAGAGATATTTAAGGTAGTTGTAGTAACACTGGAGGTACCACCCACATAAACCTCACTACCATTCTGAAGCAATATTTCGTCATCCTACAAGCAAATGATATCAATCTCTGTCATGCTTGATCTTAAATAATTAGTATTATAAAAGTTTTTATCAAATGTGCTATCTTTCAGTCAATCAAATATTAATGTAAATATAACAACTAACAATTTTCAAAAAAATTATAATTAAAGAATATATAAAAATATATAACACACCTTAAGAGTTGCTAACCAAACATGGGAGTAAAAATGAAACTGAAACACAATTGAATGTCGGTACTCCAGTGATTTAAAGAGAAAAAATGGAACAATAATTGAATATCTGAACAGAAATGCGCAACTAATTGGATGAGGTCGCAAATAATTGTCTAAATTCGCTACAAGAGGTAGCATTTGTGAGGATTTCGCATCTAGGGGTAGCAAAAAATAAATAGGCGCTACCAATAGGCGTTAACTGGGTAGCGTCTATTAACATTTTTCTAAAATGTTTCCATACATACATACTATTCTCAATTATTTAGCTAACATAGTTATTTTTTGAAAAAATTCCAGAATCTACCGTACCTTCACCAGAAGAGTTCCTGGATACAAGACGAAACCAGAAAAGAGTAATGATAAATAGTTAAACTAAAAAATAATTAAGTGGTGACAAATGTATATTTTAAAAGAACTAAATTAAAAATTATTATATTCTTTAGTTCCCGGAGGGAACTTTGTACTGAGAAGCTCTCACACTCTCCGGACAACCTTCACCTTGTTGGCTAAGATAACCAGCAATGACAGCAGCTCCTCCGTCTTCAACGGAAACTGCTATGTCAACCACATGGACGACCTCAGGCTCCGTACGAATTCTTTCTCCTTTGTCTGTGGTGTGGTTACCATTGTTACACTTACACGTCGACCTCGCTGTGAAATTGGGGTGTACGATAAGTCCACGCTCTTCCTTTGGACATTCACAAAAGCGGTGCCATGGTGATATCGAACTTAAAAATGCATATATATATAATTTTTAGTCTATCGTACCGAACAATCAATCTGAAAGTTAAATTCAATCTCATTAACGATATTTAGATCGTAATTAAATTCTTTAAATACTGTAATTTAATTGATTTTTTTAAAAATAATTATACAATAACATGTCTATTCCAAATCATTTTGTCATTCAATTTATAGAAAAATGATGTTATGCCAAAAATTTAATTATATATATACCATACAAAGAATTAGCGTAGGTAGATTATCTCACCACAAATGTCGCTAACATTATTGAATTTAGACTTAGATAGTATGAATTAGATTTTTAACATTATTGAATTTAGACTTAGATAGTATGAATTAGATTTTTTTTAAGTTCAATTTTCATATCTCAACTATGATCAATTTATAAGTCAAAATTCAATATTTTTGTTGTTTGATCGCAATTTAAATATCTATTTACTCTAGTTTAAATTGTATATATACTTATTTTAAAAAAAATGAGAATAGAAGATCATCAAAGGTTTCCTAACCTCCTACCTGGTGATATGTAACCACTATGAACTTAATTCGGTTAAGCTGTGAAAAGGTAAAAAAGTAATCACCATTACCTGATTACTACAATAACAAGCAAGCCCTGGGCACCAATCTAACCTATCATGTTACTTAATGAATAAAGATAAGATCACTCGAGTGCGATTAGAGGACCCTTTTCTTGCACCATAATGGTGCTACTGAGGTTAGTGTCCTCCCCAACCAGTGACCTTTCAACATCAAGGATGGCCTTCAAATAAAAACCACTGGAATCATAACCAATCCATCCAGCATTCCAGCTACTAAGTTCCAGCGACCATAAAGAGTTTCAGCTACAAAGACCAATATATTTTATTTTGCCATAACAAAGTGGTCATAACACACATAATAAGCAACCACACATACTTTGAGAAGCTTACTACTAAATACTAATCAATCCCTCCGGCTTATTATTCTACAAGATCGGAAACCATACTGTGCTTGGTAGCAATATAAATCCCTCTCCGTGCTCATTTTACTGACACAGCCTCTCCTCTACTTCAGTTCGTTCAGAAAGTCTTCATTGTCAACCAAGACCTGCCGGTGAAAAAAACTTAAGTTTTGAACAGACTGTTCTATTCAAACCAATTGTTCGCACAGTTCAAGGTCATGTGTAGGTAAAAAACGGAGAAAGACAGGACAGCAACAAGTAGGAAATCAACAAAGGGTTTCTATATTAGCAGGTAACTTACGGTTTTCCAGCCATCTGGGTCCAGAAAAGAGGTGATTTTGGTGTTAATTCCTGGAATAGGTCCTGGCTGCCTAGTTATCTTCCCTCCAAGCTCTTCAATCACCAGTTTCACAACCTCAGCACTTTTGTATACATCGTCAGTTCCAATAGCAACCTAGACAAGATTGAAACATCAGATCCTGGGGAGTAAATCAGATGGTTAAATAAAGAGAAACAGCTCAGGTTACATGTCACTGAGCCTAACCTGTGCATATGCATTGCCCTTGGTATATTCAGTAACGCCATAGTTATATGTGAGCTCCAGGACAGTTGTCTCATACTCGTCAGCATAGCCAATCATGGCCAATGTGTACTATGATAATCAAAAACATCAAGACATGGCATTACACTGAAGAACAAAAATAGTGGATAATGACTCTGATTCCCTAGATGATAACGATTTTACCTTATACTCTGGCTTATCAATCTTCCTCAAAAGCTTCATTCCAAGTGCCTAAGCGGAAGGGCATCGCAAAATAATAGTAATCATCAGACACAGACTAAACTCAGCACAGCAATTCCTTTTGGGTAAAGACAACTTCACATGAATATAATCTCATTGATCATAATACACATCAATGATCAAGTTGTATCTTGAGCATGAGAAATTCCATTGAAGTTCTGGAAAAAAGGCTTGGTGATTACCTTTTCGTAGAACTTAATGGAACGATCCAGATCCCCAACCCGAAGCATAATCTGACAAAGTGGTTCAGGAGTTGGGCCTCTTTGAATCAGCTCAAAGATATAACCATCAGGATCCTTGACAAAGGCAATGTGAGACGTGCCACCTTTGACTGGACCAGGCTCCCTTGTAACATTTCCACCCTTGGCTCTGATGTCTTCGACCAACTTGTAGACCTGAATAAGAATTAATACTTCAAGAGCATGAAAATGACACTTTTTATTAATATTTCTTGAGAAAGATGATTAATCCTACATCTGGAGTGGCTATGCCGAAGTGCCCAAATCCGGTCCCAATGTCATATGACGTCACACCATAATCTGAAACAATAAATTCATGTCCATAAAAAATATGTCATCGTAATCTAGCAATGGAAACTTTATTACAATGCCATAAAGGCAGAACATGTCAGCTCAAATTTGCTTAAAAAGAGCACAACACAACACACCATATAAAAAATGTGGAAGAAATTACTTCATAATGTTACCTAACATATGCAACGGAGAAAGACAAATTGAAACTTGATATACTTATAGTCCATCAAAGCCAACATCTCTAAATATTTAACACTCCTGTGAATTTAAATACAATAAGCAGTCTGACCATGGGCAGTATGTTATTTGGGTACTTGGATGGTTCACAATCTATTACGGTATTCTAAGATCATAAACTGCTTCTTACTGAGCTCAGTACACTATGGTGAAAGCTACGGATTGAAAATGAAAGTTCTGCGATGTCCATCTAGTGTATTAAGGAATATAGGCAAAACTAGATTAATATGCAGAACTTGGGTCAATATGTGGAACTCTGATAGATTAATCCAGCAAAGACTAGATAGGATGTTGGCTAATATGGATTGGAAATTTAGTTTTCCTAATGCATCAGTTACTCATCTTACGAGATTCCACTCTGACCACTGCCCGCTTCTTATAAAATCTGGTGGGGATGGTGGCAGCAGGGTTATTAGACCATTTAGGATGGAACCTATGTGGCTTGATCACCCAAGTTTTGAGCTTATGGTTAGGAATACTTGGATCGAATTCAGCAATAGGATCACTCCTGCCATCAACCACTTCCCTGACAAAGCTAGAGCTTGGAACAAAGATATCTTCGGAAATGTGTTTCAGAGGAAAGAAAAAATCCTTCGGAGGATATCAGGAGCTCAAAAGTGTATTGCAAACTCCCCAAATGATTTCATTGTCACTCTAGAAAAAAATCTTCAGTCAGAGCTTTCTGAGATACTTGACCAGGAAGAAAAACTTTGGGCGGCTAAGTCGCGCACAAAGTGGATCAGAGACGGGGATAGAAATACCAAATTCTATCATATTTCTACTCTTGTTAAAAGGAGAAGAAATAAGATCTTGGCTATTAAAGACTTAGTGGGAAATTGGTTGTTTGATGAGGGTCTTATTCAGGAGGAATTTCAAAAATTCTTTTCAAATCTCTTCACAACTTCAAAGGTTTCCTCACCATTGGTGGTTGATCAGCCCGATTCTTGGAGAACTGTCTTATCTGAAAATCAAATCCGCCGCCTAAATAACTTCATCACCTCGGAAGAAATTAGGAAAGCCACTTGGGATCTTAAACCGTTTAAAGCTCCGGGGCCGGATGGCCTCCATCCGGCTTTCTTCCAAAAGTTGTGGAACTGTACGGGTAACTCTCTGACTGATGCTATCAGTGAGGTGTTTAAAAGAGGATCTGTCCCTACAAGTTGGAACGAGACGTTTATCTGCTTAATTCCAAAATGTAGTCAGCCTAATTCAGTCTCCCAATTCAGACCTATAAGTCTTTGCAACTCTATCTACAAGGTCGTTTCAAAAATTCTGGTGAATAGAATCAGGCCTGCTCTTAACAATATCATCTCTCCGTTTCAAACTAGTTTTGTCCCTGGAAGAAGG
This sequence comes from Chamaenerion angustifolium, assembly GCA_946814005.1. Lineage (NCBI taxonomy): Eukaryota > Viridiplantae > Streptophyta > Magnoliopsida > Myrtales > Onagraceae > Chamaenerion > Chamaenerion angustifolium. The sequence goes on along the minus strand of OX328277.1, from coordinate 4,181,254 downwards.
GGTTCTGACAATGTCATTCTGCTTAGAGATGTGCTTCATTTTTCAAAGCATAAACAGGGTAAAACATGGTGTATGATCATTAAGATAGACCTTGAAAAAGCTTATGATAGAATTGAGTGGGACTTCATCAGAAGAACGCTCCTTTTCTTCAAATTTCCTGATAAAGTCATTAAGTTGATTATGAGTTGTATCTCCACGTCTTCAATTGAAATCTTGTTTAATGGGGGGAAACTAGAAAAATTCTACCCGACCAGAGGCATTAGACAAGGAGATCCTCTTTCTCCGTACATCTTCATTCTTTGCATGGAATATCTGGCGTTCCTCATTGATGAAAAAGTGATGCAAGGACAATGGAAAGGAATTAAAGTGGGAAGAGGTAGCTTGACTTTATCCCATCTTTTCTTTGCTGATGACCTCATTCTAATGGGAGAGGCCACCCCTGAAAATTGTAACTGCATCAACTCGGTCTTAGATGAGTTTTGCGCCATTTCGGGACAAAAGGTGAATCAGGGAAAATCGATCATGGTTTTCTCAAAAAATGTTCCATCTCCCAAAAGAACTCAGATCTCAGCGAATTTACAGTTTAGAACAGTTGAAAATTTTGGATCTTACCTTGGCTTTCCGTTGGATCTGTCAAATTCGAAAGTTAGCTCTTTTAACTTTGTTCTAGATAAAGTTAGAAATAAACTCTCGGGGTGGAGGGCGAAGCTGTTATCAATGGCAGGTAGAGTCACGTTGGTCAAATCGGTATTGTCCACAATCCCCTCCTACTATATGCAATGTACTATGCTTACTAGTTCAGTGTGTAAAGAACTGGACAGGATTAATAGAAACTTTGTTTGGGGATCCACAGACCAGAAAAGGAAGATCCACTTGATCAATTGGGAGAAAATAACTAAGCCGAAAAAGCTTGGGGGTATTGGTCTGCAATCAGCGTTGTATCGTAACAAAGCACTCCTGGGTAGTTTGGCTTGGAGATTGAAGAAGGATACGGCTCCTTGGGCTGTGGTTATCAGAAACAGAATGTTTAAGCAGGATGGAAATTCCCTCAATACTTCAAATAAAACACCCTGTAATTGGAAAGCAATAAACAAAGGTATGAACACCCTTAAATTAGGATCAGGGTGGGTGGTGGCGAATGGTAGGGACATTAGGTTCTGGCATGATAATTGGGTGGGTAATCAACCGCTGCGAGCTGCTATTTATGGTCCACTGAATTATGAAGAAGACAAATTGATGGTAGGAGATGTCTTCCAGAATGATAAGTGGAATCTAAATAGTATCTCTTTTGACTTCCCCAAAATATTTTTGGACATGTTTCGAGGTACTCCAGGGGACAAGACCAATGTCTCCTCAGACACTCAAATATGGAATGTCACTCACTCGGGGAATTACACTACTGCGTCGGCGTACTCTCTTTTAGCAGGTCATGACACAAACAGTGAGGTAGTTAATCAATGGGATTGGGTTTGGAAGATTCAGACTATCCCTAAAATTCAGTATTTTATCTGGTTGTGCCTTAAATATAGACTTGCCACCTGTAAACTATTGAACCATAGGGGTTGTAATTTGAGCCCGCTGTGCCAAATTTGTTATTCTGGGGTGGAGGACATTGATCACATATTGCGTGGGTGTGAGCATGCTAAAGAAATGTGGAACTCTGTCACTGGGGCGCCAAATCTGGGGCAATCTTTAAACTACCCGTTGAATGAATGGATCAAGAAGGGTTGTCAGGATTCAGGAGACAACAGTCAGGGAGTCGAGTGGAAGTACTTTTTTCCTTATGCTCTATGGAACATTTGGAAAAATAGGAACTCTCTTATTTTTAATGATAAGCCTGCTTTTTCTTCTGTTTATGCTTTATCTTTATCTCAAGCAAAATTCCATAAAAATGTATATCTTGAGACTGACAGTGCTAATGAGTTCATTTCCATTGATATTAGTTGGGTTCCTCCCAAAAAGGATTGGTTTAAAATTAACACAGATGGAGCTGCTAAGGGAAATCAAGGACTTGCAGGAGCCGGTGGGGTCATCCGAGACTACAGGGGTCAATGGGTTGCAGGTTTCTCAAGGAATTTGGGTTGCTCAAACAGTCTCACAGCGGAGTGTTGGGCCATCCGAGATGGATTGCTTTTGGCAAAGACACTCGGATTAAAATCCATTCACCTTGAGACAGACGCCCTCTCAGCCCATAAGGTAATCTCTGATGAAAATATGTTAAATCATAAACTAATGCCGATCATTGCGGATTGCAGGAACCTATTGATGCAGTTTGAAAGAATGAAGTTCAGACATATTTTTCGAGAAGGGAATGCGGTAGCGGATATCATGGCGGGTATGGCAATCAATCAGCGGCAAGTGTTCGAAATCCATAGCTCACCTCCGAAGGAAACTATTAATGCACTTCGAAAAGACGCAGTTGGCTCTTTTGTTTCGCGAATTGTTAAAGTTAGCTAGTTTTTGGTTGTGTAATTGAACTTGGGTGATTAGTTGTCACCTATAGCGGTTTTTAATCCATAATTATCAAAAAAAAAAAAAAACAACTTACTGTATGTTAGCTCCACAACAAAATTAGTCTCTTCTGGGCCAAACCCAAGGAAGGCATTCGAGTACTTCTCTTCCGGAATGTCTCTTTTCCTTAGAAGCTTCATGCCGAAACATTCAGTATAAAATCTGTCAAGAGAACAGAGAAAAACAATTATAAGTTGCACATGTACAGAGTAGTAAAGATGGAACAGAAATCAAAGCATTACTTGATTGTGCGGTCAAGATCACCAACACGGTACACCACATGAAGCAACCGACGCTTGTCTTTCACTGGCCATTCCAACAGCTCGGGAGAAGCAACAGTAGCAGATTCAGCCATATTCAGATCAGGAAACTCTATACCAACAAAGGAACAAGAGAAAATTATCATAAATTAACACCAAAGTGGGGACAAGACAAAGGAGACTTATGTAATCAAAAGCATTTCCAGGCACATTCTCCAAATGCTCTTCCAAAATACAGACAACCTCCCAGAAGACTGTCACTTGGTCAAGATAAACTTAAATCTAAAATTTGTCCAGTCTGAGGCCAACTACAGGATCTCGATTCACTAAGAGAATTTCAATGTTGTAACTCCCAATTTACTGTGAAGCTCAAATCATCTATTTCTAATAGCAGCAGGAAAAATTCGAAAATTACAAGCTCCAGATAGGAACAACAGCAGATATATTCTGAGCGGTTTCCTCCTACGACTTAGAAGAACATGTCCTAGTAGCTGTAACACCATATCTGCTCCAAGTATCTAACATTAGGAAGATGATCTACTTGTGTATAGAAATCTAATCAGATCATCCTGTTGGTGATTAGCTAGGAAACCCAAACTAATCTTACATACGGACGAGCACCAACACACAAATAAATCATAAATAAATCAGAACATAATCGAGATGGAATCACAATCAGAATGCATATGTTATGCTTACAAACACAGTATCACGGCTAGAGAGAGAGAGAGAGAGAGAACCTTGAGATAGGAGAGTGAGGGCTTTCGAGTGATCAGATGAACGTAGAACAAAATGAGGAATATATGCACCCACTCATCTGTCCAAAACATACAACTAAAGTCTCTGGCTGTCACGTGACGTTCTCAGACTGACCAGTAAGAACTTCCCAAGAGAAGGAAAATTAAGCCTTCCTTTGATTATTGCTTAATAATATGACGCTGTTATGCTTACTAGCTCACAGGCGGTGCTATTAAAATTCTTTAAGAGTTTGGATTATGAAAAGTGGGGTGATTCCAACGAACTTGACCTTCGGTTGGACGTGTCTGTAAGTCAAGAGCTCTACCGATGGTTCGCGATCATACCACGTTTTCCGAATATAACCACGTCATACATTGCATTTTTCATGCTCCTCAATATGTTTGGGCCTACGTGTTTGATGCTTTCAAATTTCAGTATTTAAATATTTTAGAGGTAAAACGAAAACTACAGCAACTTTGCATATTACAGAAAACAAGCACAATCTTTGTTCTATTGAATTTTACTCTCGTCACTTTTTAAATAAAACAAGAAAAGAAACTATCATACCAAATTTCTATTAAATTTTAATGAAAGTAATTTAATTTTAGCGCCAACCTTTTTTTAAAATTAAGAAAAGAAGACATAATCTTGAAAAGAACAAAAGTAAAAGGACCTTATAAAATTCAAAAAGAATTAAGTTTTGTACTTTTATTTGGAGTTTTTTAAAAAAGTAGACTTCTGTGCCAACTCTTTTTTAAATAGTAAGTATACTGAAAAAATATTTAGCAAAATGTATATAAGCGCTACTGAGTTAGCGTTTTTTAACAAACGCCACTAGGGGTAGCGTTTTTCATAAAACGCTACCTGGGGTAGCGTTTTTATAAAAAACGATACACCACTACGTATTTATTAAAAAAAATTATAGTACGTAGATATTTTAATTGCGATTCAAATTATGCAAAAAAATATTAAATTTGGACTTACGGATTGACTGTAGGCTCTGCCGTAAGTTAAGATATGAAAATTTAACTTAAAAAAACATAACTCATACCATGTAAGTCCAAACTAACCACAGTGAACGTCATTTATGTCGTAATTCAATTATCTACCTATGATATTTTTTTATTATTAGAAATACAGTGATTTTGTAACATAACACCGCTTGTCTTATAATTTGACTGAAATAATTAAATGCATTAGGTGTGAAATTTAATTATGTACTTACTCAAAAAAAAATCAAAAACATTAATGTGCGTAGATAATTTAATTACGAATTAAATGACTAGATGTTAATATTTTACTTTTAGACTGACCGTTTAATACGATACCTAACTTACTTCGTATTATACGGTCAGTCTAAAAGTCCAAATTTAATAGTTTGTGCATACAGTCAATCTGTAAGTCCAAATAATATTTTTTTTGCATAATTTGAATCGCAATTAAAATATCTACTTACTATAATTTTTTATTTTTTTTAATAAATACATAATTTTATTTTTAATTAAATATCGAATCGTAAAAAAACGTAAAAAACAAAAAATGCCACTAGGGGTAGGGGTTTTCATAAAAACGCTACCCCTAGTGGCGTTTGTTGAAAAACGCTACCCCCAGTAGCGCTTATATACATTTTGCTAAATATTTTTTCAGTATACTTACTTTTTCAAATATTTTTTGCACAGTAATTACTTTTTAAAAAACTTCTTTTATTTGCAGTTCTTTTATTACATTTTATACATCATTTTAAATATGTAAAAGAACTAATAATTTTAATCATATTTTATATCTATTTATCATCTTTACTACTCTCTTCTTTCTCCCTTCCTCGCGTGGTGGTACCTCTCTTTTTTTTTGGTCGAAAATACTGTTTTACTTGATGAAATAAAACGTCGTGATACGGGATCACGGTAGTTCAGGATTACAATCACTAATAATTAAAGATAACAATGGTAGTGGTGGTCTTTCGACCCAATCACTAAGATTCACTCCTATTCTCGCTTGCTTAGCTATCCAATTTGCGCACTCATTAGCATTCCTTGATATAGCTCGCCATTGTACTTGTTCGAGTTGTGTGGCTAGTACTTTCGTGGTGTGTTATCGTTGTGGCCAATCTCCAATGCATCGCCTCATCTCCGATTTGTTGATGGATCGTTTGTGAATCCGTTTCTATGATGATGTGTTGCTACCCACGCTCGATCGCTAAACGAATTCCCTCTTGGATTGCTCTTGCCTCCATAGTGTCGATGTCATCGCTCCATTCCCTTCGGTTCATGCCTCCTATCATCTTTCCTTCGCTATCTCGCGCTATCACTCCAATTCCAGCTCTTCGTGTTTGTTTGCACCACGACGCGTCACAGTTTACCTTGATGATAGTCCCGGTCGGAGCTTTCCATCTCTCCTCGGTCGGCTTGACAGGTTTGTTTCGGGGCGGTGCTTGAGGTTCGTGTGTTCGACTTGTGTTTGGCGAATTTCTGATATCACCATGCTCGGGTTCGGTTTGTGTGCTTCGAAGGCTGCCTTGCATCGTGTTTTTCAAATATGCCAACATGTCAGGAGTGTAAGGTTCCATCTCATCTCGGTCATGTCCCCCGGTTCGGCTCGCCTTTGCTCGAGCCATGTGGCCACATTCCTTTGCACAGTTCGGTCTACCCGCAACCCCAATATGCTAAACCAGACCGGTTCGATCCATCCGCACTCGAGGAGCATGTGTTCTCTAGTTTCCACCTCCCCACATATCGGACAAGTCGGTTGTACATTCATTCCCCTCTTCACCATATTCGCCTTTACCGCTAGTGAGTTTGTTGCTAGTCTCCAAATAAAATTATTGACCTTGGGGATTACCTTTGTTTTCCATATATCCTTCCAAAGGCTCTCGTGGGGGCTTGACCCCCTTTTTCCTTCGTTGCCCTCTCTAGTTTGTGGTACACCGATCGTACTTGAGTTGTTTCATCTTTTGTGTGCGGACATATGTATCGGTCCGAGCCTTCCTCCTTTGGTATCGGCAATCTCAGTACGTGCTCGGCATCCTCTAGGTCAAGTATGCACTGAACCATGGTCTCATTCCACTGACCGTCTTGAGTGATCAAGTGTGTCACCCGTAGTTCTCCCCCGTGCTGCACGATTGTGTTAGTGTTCACCCGCTTAGTCTCCTTAGTGTATATCCATGGATCCTCGAATACTCTTATCTCATCCCCCATGTCGAATGGCCATACTTCTTCCTGTTTCATGATGTCACGTCCGTGTAGTATGCTACTTCATCCCCACGATGCACGACATCCCCGTTTCGCCTCTAGGAGATTAGATCTTGGAAAGTACATACCCTTTAGGACTCTAGCACATAACGTGGTCGGTTCCGATATGACCCGCGATGCCATCCTCGTGAGAAGCGCCGTGTTAAAACTTTGGAGTTCTCGGAACTCCAAGCCCCCCGTGTCCTTTGATCTCGTTAGTACTTCCCATCTCCTCCAATGTGTCCTTTGACCTCCGTCGTTTTCCCCCACAAAAAGTCAGCTATAAGGGCATCTATCTTTGCACACCATGTTTTTGGTAAGCGGAAAACACTCATGACATAGGTGGGGATCGCCGTGATGATTGCCTTTATGAGTACCTCCTTCCCGGCTTGGTTCAGAGTCTTTGGTCTCCACCCTGCAAGTTTGTCCTTGATCTTTGTTTTTAGTGAACCCAGAGTCTCCTTCTTAGATCTTCCCCATATCGATGACAAGCCTAGGTACTTACCCGGTTCACTCATGCTCCAGTTATTCAACACTGTCCCCATCTCCTGTTTGACATCTCGATCGGCCTCCTTATTGAAATAGAGGGTCGACTTGTTAACATTGGTCCTCTGTCCCGATGTACGACAATATGCTTCCAAGATGTCTCTAAGCCCCGATGCGCTCGCTGTCGTGGCTTGTATGAAGAATAGGGAATCGTCTGCTAAAAACAAATTGTGCAATTTCGGGCAGTGCTTTCTCATCCTAATGCCTTGGATCGTCCCCCCCCCCCCCCCAATTGTCGCCCCATCCAAGCGTCGGGAGAGTACATCGGCCAGCATAATGAAGAGGTAAGGTGAAAGTGGGTCACCTTGTCGTATCCCTCGGGTTGGGGAGATTAGTTCGGTCCTATCCCCATTCACCACCACCTGATATGTAGTCGTAGTAATGCACTCCTTTATCCACCCTATCCATTTGTCATCAAATCCTCTTTTCCTGAATGTTTCCAGGAGAAAGGCTCACTCAACTCTGTCATAAGCCGTGATGACCAAAGCATAATTGTGTAGAGTTGTGACATGCGCCAGGTCTTCTTCAAAGAATGATATGATGCAATCTTTCTCAGGCCAAGGTCTCTTTCCCAGTTGCACATCTGTGGACATTTGTGTGGCATATATTTCCCTCGCATTGGACCCCTCGCCTCCGACTCCAAACCCTCCGACAATTAGGTTTATTACCCGCCTACCCTGGGATGGGCCAGAATGTTGTTGCGGAACTGGCGAGTGGGTTCTATCTGGATCAGCTTCTCGATGTCGCGCTTAAGAATACGGTAATCATCAGTTTTGTGACCCTTCGCTTTGTGATAGCGGCAATAACTCTATGTTTCTTTACCCATAGGCTGAGCATTTTTTCGGGCGCATCGCTAAGATTTGCATGTTTAAAGGTGTGTAATACTCGGGAACCTCTCGATGGCTTGGTTCTTCTTCTCTTTTCTACCATCGCGTCGGGGCTCTGGAATAGCCCTTGGCAAGGTTGACAGGAAATTAGCTTCAGAGTTTTCCATTTCCAGGTCTATGCTTACTGCCAGCTCCTCCAATGTCTCTATTTTCTGAACATGATCGTTGTTGCGCAGTTTTCTTGAGGTTTTGTTAGCCACATCGAGCCTTCTGTAAAAAAACTCGGATGATCTCTCCGTCCGTGACTCGACAATCAATCTCTGTAACGTTCTTATAAAAACGCCCATAGAAATCGGCCAAGGTTTCTCCTAGATGCTGTTTGACGGCGTCCAAGGCGACCACGCTCTTTAGCAATTGGTGTTCGCCCATATACCGCTCCAGAAACTTGTTCTTTAATCTAGAACGGAGGCCGAAGAACCAAGACGACGCTGAACCCGAGAGGGTTGACGTAAATAATAGGGATAAGTGATTTTCATCGTTCGACTTACCCAACAGATAAGCTTTGTGCTTGTTGACATGGACCACAGGATCTCCTCCACCACTATATTCAGGGATAGCTCTCGCCACCACATCCTTTGGTATTCTAACCACTATAAGGTCAGCGGTGAATGGATAGGAGGATCGTTCTTGGAAGGGAGTCATGATGGCTCCGTGTTGTTCCTTGATTTTTTTATTTATTAATAAGCTCCTCAACTTGGCCAAGAGTGAATTGGGGCTCCTGTTCTCCGGTCGGTGAGGTACTCGACGGATTGACAGAATGAGTGACTGTTGGCGCTTCGGTAGAGGCCGGAGGCATGGACTGGTGTCTGAAGGTCATCTCTTGGTCTTCTTGAGGAGCAGCGACACGCGGATTTCCAGTTTCTGCTTCCCGTGGCCCTACGAGACGAGGATCTTCATGAGGAGCAGGGCCTTGTTTACGAGCATGTCCTATGATGTTTCCAAGAGGGATAGTATCTCCGCGGTTACCTGAATAGTTTCCCAAGGCACTTGAACGGTTGGTCGAACTGGAATCTCGGTGGTGGGCGGAATCGGGGTCAGTCTTGAATTGTCAATGTGCTCCTGTGTTCGTCTCGAAGGGACGACATCAGGGATTGCTTGGCTAGCAGGTTCTTGATGAAGCGGCAAAGGATTCCGAGCCTATATGAGGATTGCTCGTTAGCCTGTTTCCGATGATTGCGGTTAGAGCGAGTCTACATGACTGTTTGCTCGAGTTTCCCACAGACGACGCCAAATCTTGGGTTTAAATTTCACGAATGCTGACTTGACAGTGATTTGAATGTCAAATGGTTGATGACCGCAAACTTTCGTCGGAGCTCCGATGAACCTGCAAGAAGGGGAGCACAACAGAGGGGGTGCCTATAGGTTCCACTCCGATGCTTAAATGAGTATACTGTGTGCATGAACTCAAAACGTAATGAACGTATGTAAAGCAAGAGTATTTATGGAAGACCAAACCATTTTAGGCAGTTGAATATCTTTGTGAATATTGTGTCGTTAGAGATAAGGATAGCATATATTACGGTTATCCCGTAATATTGCAGTTGCCTTATGTAATCTTTGTAGAATATGTGCCTGATATATGCGGGATATCGTGGCTATGTATTCAGTGTCGGTTGTGGAACCAGAGTTGAGAGGTTTAACTCTCTTGTCGAGCACTCCCATGGCGAGGAGGAGGAGGCTTTGGCCTTGGCCGATGGCAACCTGCAATAGGCTTTTAGCGTCCACTTTAATTTTGGTGTTGGTGTTGGACCGCTTTATGGGTGTCATCTCCCCCTTAATGTGGGCTGACCTGACCCAGTTCTGAATGATTTGAGTTTTACCCCCTCTGAAAAGTTATTGGATCTTTGAGGCCTTACCTCTATTGGGATGCCACTATCGATACCCAACACCATGTCATGCCACGAGCTAATTCTAGGATCGGTCCGGCTAGATTTGGTTGCCTAGGTGAGGTGACGTGGCTAATTGGTCCTATGCTGGAGCAACCCTTAGTAGGGGTGAGCGAGTTCGGGTACCCTGTAATTTTAAGAATTCCTATAACCTACCCTGTTGCAAACATAATATTGAATTTTGGATCCGGAACCTACCCAAAACTTGTTTATACCAACGATTTCGGGTATCCTATTAGGAACCTGTTTTAAAATAAAATATCTAAAAATTGTTTATACTAACTAGTTTGAAATTGTTTTTTTTTCCAAACAAATACGAAGTTGTAACAACAATGCAAAATGGTTATACAATCATCTAACAATCACAATTTTTTCAAAAAATCATACAATCATCCACGTAGGAGAACCAAGATTGTGTGCATCGTGCGAGAGAAGAGAAATGCAAGAGAAAATTAAGAAGATGAAATGCGACAGTTTGTACTATGTAAAATAAAGCGTCGTGCGAGAGAAGAGAAATGCAAGAGAAAAATAAGAAAATGAAATGCGACAGTTTGTACTATGTAAAACAATATAAAAAATTTGAGTTAGAAATTAGAATGGAATCAACTACTTATTCTTTTTCTTAATATTGATATTATATATATATATATACGGTTTAGGGTAGATTCAGAGTACCATGTTAACTGAACCGGAACCGAAAATACATGTTCTTAAAAAAATGTTAAATCCTATTCTATTATTAAATTGCTATCTGCATTTTAGGCTAAATGTCTTTTCGAATAGATTCTAGTTTCAAAGAGGTAATTTACTCATCTCTAACCCTTAGGCCAGGCTGAATCCACCCTAATGTGAACCTACTTCACTGAAGCCGATGGACGTAAGGTAGCTTCGCCCGGAGTTCACCTAGCCCAACAGTACAAACATTGGTCTCTTTGTTATTTTCTTCAATTTCATCGGTCTCTTGTAAGTTTTTATTTTTAAATTACAAATATGTGAAATTTAGAGAGAAAATAACTAATCCTCTAGAACAGAACCCAATTATTGACACATCAAACTGATCAGTAGAAAAGATTCGAGGACCTTATATATTTTTTTATCAAATTGTGGGGTGGATAAAATAACATTACACTGACAATCAGGTTGTGTCGTATCGTAAGGTTTGTTCCCATGTGATTAAAGTCGTATTCGTACGATATTTACCAAAACAAAAAAATCGTATTCGTACTGAATCTAGGCTTAATTGCGTGCAATGTGTTGGCCAAAAAAAACAATTTTGAGTGCAATGTTCCCAAGCAATACGCTATTAATTGATTGTTTGCACCGACCATGACGTGGTAAAAAATAAAAAGTATGATTATAAATTATGATTGGTATAAAGTGTGAATATAATAATGAATTTTTTACTTATAATAGTTATAGATTATATATATAAATATAATAATTATTTATTAATATATTAGTACACTATTAATATAATAAAAGTTTAACTTTTCATGAAGTTAAGAATAAGGGTTAATATTGAATAATTTTAATATTAAATATTTGTGTTATAAGATTATGTATTTATTAAGATAATATTTATATTTGATTAAAAAAAGAAAGATAATATTCATAATATTTCATACATTTCACGTGGAGTAATAAGTATTAGTATACAAAACAATCTGTGATGAATCATAACAGTTATAGTATTAAAATTATACCTACAATAGTTATAATTATATTACATAATTTAAAAATATAATATAATTATAATATTTATTATATTCACAATATATATTTATCAAGTATTATCACTCTGAGTATCTTATGTCCCTACTTGTGGTCTTGTGAGTAGGGGTGACAATTTCTGACACGACACGATTAAACGATCTACAAACGATCTGCAATTTACACGTTTAGACACGACACGATTACTAAGCGTGTCTAAACAACTCTTATACGTTTAGACACGATTAATAATCGTGTCTAAACACATCTAACATGCAAATACACGACAAACACACGTTTAGACACGATTAGTAATCTATATCAAGTATGAACAAGCATGAACAAGTATTATATACTATATAGACTTAAATAGATAATATTATATTTGATGGATAATAAGTATGAACATATAAATATTTATAATTAAAAATTAAATATATTAATTAAGTATAAATATATATTATGGGAGTGTATAAACATTTTTGGGAGTGTATCAACTTTGAAAACCGTACTTTGTATATATGTATTTGTGTATATATCTGCTTTAAAGCATATATGAGTTTGGCTTTAACGGATCCTGTGTCTAAACAACTCTATACGTTTAGACACGATTAACGACTTATACGTTTAGACACGAGACATGTTTAGACACGTTTAAGATTTATCCGTTTAGACACGAGAAATGTTTAGACACGACACGATTAATGACACGACACGATTAGACACGACACAATATGATTGCCACCCCTACTTGTGAGTCTGATAACCTATAATAGTTATAGTTATTAAAACCGGATCGACTTTTAAACCGGTAAAGGGGACGGTTCCCGGTTCAAGCAGTTCGGCCAGGTTCACACAAAAAAAAAGTGTAATACAAAAAAAAACATTATTATTATTTAGATAAAAAAAATAGTTTGTTCCAAACAAAGAAAATGAAAAACAAAATCAACATTTGTGGTGGCAAAAAAAACTTTTCAAATGTCGAAAACGAATCAACCTTTGCGAATTCCCAAGGGACAAGACGGATTTGGTTTCTTCTTGTTTGTGATGAGTATTGTAACATAAATATATGTTAACTAAATATCTAAATATCTCATATTTTTTATGTAAATATCTCATATTTTTTTATGGAAAAAAAATATATCTCATATATCTTTAAGTAATATATTTTATTTTTTAATATTCATATTTTTTATTTATAATATAAATTATTTTTTTGTAGTATAATACTTATTTACATTTTTTTAAGTGAATATAGACTATAATAATTTTTTAAAAAAAAACAATAAGCATACCATTATAAAACTAGATATATGGTCTACGCTTTACGCTGTAAATTAAATATATTAATTTTTATTTAGTTTAAATTATATTTTATAATAAATAAATATTAAATTTATAAAATAATTATATATATATATATATAATTATATTAGTTATGAAATACCAAATATAAATTTTTTATGTATGATTTTTCTTAATAATAAATATATAAGTTTATACTCGTCATGATTAATGTGTTGAGTTTCAAAGTTCAAGTACTAACGCAACAATTTATAAATCAAGAGAAATTATTGAAAAATATTTATTAAATAAATATAATTTTATGTTAAAGGTAATTTGAGTTATTGGACATTAAAATTTTACAAACACATACGTACATAATAAATATTTGAGAATTAGATATCATATTAACTAATAAAGGATTATATCATATTAACTAATAAAGGATTACAACCTTATAAACCATATCTCTGTCTGAAGGCGAAAAAGCCCTAAATTTTCTAGGGTTTGGTCTATGTGATAGAATCAATCCGATGTTCAATAAGCTTCCATCTTGGCATTAATTGCCAACATTTTGCAATCCCGTGACTGAAGAATCTCACGCCTGTGTCAATCCATCCACGAAAGTGATAGCTGCACAGGGAGTTGAGGATGACATCAACCCGACAAGGGCCCGGTCGAAAACAGAGAGCAGTTGATGGCGACAGCTAGCTCGAAGTCACGGGGAACTGATTCTGAAGCAGTCAATCCAAAACCCAGCTCCGACATTAATTGCAGAGGCCCTACCAGCAGAATTTGTTTTCTACCCAACCAATCAGAAATCGCCAATTGAGGAACATAACCATGCAGGGAAAGGGACCGCTAGCTACAGGAGAATCGAAACCCTAGAATACCAATTTGTCATGTGACTTCGATTTCCTTTTCTAATCTGATTGCAGGAGGTGGCGACGCTATGACGACGAGTGAACCGCGACTAGGATGACGAGTCCTAGAGCTGATTCCGGAGACCAAAACAGAACCCGGGACATTTGGGACCTGAGCTTGAACTCGTGCCAAAAGGAAAGCGTTCGTTACGTTGGTAAGATAATCGCCGTAAGAATTACAGAAACTGCCGCAGGGATACTAGAATTTGAGTTTGACAATGATGAGGATAGAGTTAAGATAATTGACATGTTGCCATGAGTGATAAATGAGCACATTCTCAGTATAAAACGATGGGATCCGAGCATAGGACTGAATGAGGTCGAGTTTAACATGGTCACATTCTGGGTACAAATACACGACCTAGGATATGAGAAATTCAGTATGAGCAATGCTAGGAGAGTGGGTGACAGAATTGGAAGATGCATTGAGGTGGAGTCGGATGAGGCCCTCACAAAGAGGAGCTTCATGCGCATGAAAGTAGAGGTTGAGGTGAACAAATCGCTCATGGTCGGTTTCTGGTGGACGAACTCCCAAGGGTTAGAAAAGTGGACGACGATCAAATACGAACGCCTATCCGACTTCTGTTATGGATGTGGAACCTTAGGGCACACCACCCAAATATGCAAAGAGGAGGTGAAGCGAGCGGAAACAAACCCAATAGCTCCGGCTTACCGGCCGTGGCTAATTGGCACAAGAACGAAAGCCTCATCCCCAACCGCACATAAAAAAGGGGAAGAGGGACATCGAACTCCGGGGACACAAACGGGAGCTAGGAAGACGTGGTACGAGGTTATGGCAGAGGCCCCGGAACGCGGAAATGTCCAAACAAACGGGCCAAAGCAAAGATGACAAAGGGAGAACCAATGTTAGAAACAAGGGAGGATCGGAATAAGGAGGAGGCGAGGAGGGAATGGATGCCGATGAGGAACATGTTAGAGAACCCACGGGGCCTGAACCGAGGGGGGATGAGACGGAAAGGGGGGCTCTACTGGACCTCAACGCCCCGCCAAGCGATAATATGATGATCATAACCCGACCACCCCGACCACAACCAACCACCACCCAAACCTTCCTACATATGACGATCTAACCATCTTGGACACAGAGCACAAGCCGCAGCCCCCAAAGAATAGACACAGACCAAACAACCACCATCCATAGCTACCACCACATACACACCCATAACCCCATCCACATCCCACCCCACCCACCCATACAGACCGAACCCCCAAGAATCACACACCTACCAAATTCCACCATGAACCCCCCATGCCCGACCATCAACCATACCCCCCACTTTATACCGTCGAAAACCCACCCGACACACCACCAAAAACATCTATCCATGATCATCAACCGATGGTGACAGGTCTCAGCCCCTTCCTAGACTGTATGTCCCTCAAACGCGCGCATGTAGAGGAGGAGGATGAGAGACACGAATCGAATAGGCTGTGCACAAAAAGAAATGACCCGAAGGCAGGTAGCAAGGGAGGGACACCAAAAGGAAAGAAAACGAGCTCAAAGAAGAAGGGGATCCGTGGGAAGACTATTAGAAAGCGGGAGGATGCAACCCGACAAGGAGGGCTTGCGAGTAGTGATGTACTAGAAATGGAAGAAACGAGTTGTGGTGGCTGTCCCGAAACAGCCACAGGGCCTCAATGAGTCTACTCGCATGGAATTGTCAAGGTTTGAGGTCTACCTTGACAATTCAAAACCTAAAAGACCTCAAGAGAATGTATCGCCCCAACATCATATTTCTCATGGAAACAAAGAATGGGAATCACTTTTGCAAGACGATACGAAAACAAATATGAATGACGAACAAAGTACATTGCACCAAGAGGCGCAGCCGGGGGCCTAACCTTGTGGTGGGACGACAAAACCATTGTCAAGTTCACCCATGAGAGACAAAACATTATTGATTACGAAGTCTCCATAAACCAAAAGTTGGAACTGAGCTTTATCACATGGGTGTACACCGACACGGATGAGCAATTAAGAGGGGACAATTGGAACACGTTAAGGAGAATAGGTGATGGCCGAAGCAACAAATGGATGCTAGTGGGTGATTTCAACACCATAAGCCAACCACACGAGAAAGATGGACGGTTTCAATAAACTAATGGAGGACATTCGGGTAGAGTACATGGGCTCTAAAAGGCAAATATACACATGGTGCAATAATAGAAGCGGAGCGGATCGTATAAGTCAAAGGTCGGATCAAGCCCTAATTAATGCAAAATGGGCAATAGACTATCCGAAGAGCCATTGTATCAATGAACTAGCCCTCAGTCTGGACCACAAACCCCTAATAATCCACCTAGCCGAACCAAAGAGGAAAACAGTGAGACAGTTAAATTTTGAAGAAATGTGGTTGGAAGATCCGAGGTGCAAGGAAGTGATACGAGAAGCATGGAAAACAACACCGGGGAGAACAAACTGAAGCGAGATCACATACCGAATGAACACGTGCCGAAGAAAGCTAACACAACGGAGCAAAGGACACTTCGGAAACAATGCTCGGATATTGGTCAAACTAAAAAATCAGCTCTGGCGTAGAACAACTCCAAACATGTCGCAGGGGGACGTGGAGGAGGAAAGGAGAATTAAGGCCCGGATAAGGGAATAGGGAAACGTGAGGAGCTCTATTGGAAGCAACGCTTCCGAGGCAAGTGGCTAACGGAGGGAGACCGAAACACCACATTTTTCCATCTCACTACATCATTGAGGCGGAGGCGCAACAACATATGCCGAATCAAGACGGGAGGTGGATGACCGAGGAAGCCGACATAGCGAGGGAGATGAGACACTATTTTAGTGAGATCTTTAGCTCCGCAGGACCCCAACCGATTAGCGATATACTAGACTGCATCCCCCACCAAATCACGACTGAAATAAATCGAGACCTCACGAAACCAATATCGGATAAAGAAATAAAGGTAACAACGTTCCAATGGGCGGGTCAAGAGCTCCATGTCTGGATGGTTTCCCGGGTCTGTTTTATCAAAGGAATTGGCAAATCGTGGGACCAGCTGTCATCATCGCAGTCAAAACCTTCTTCATATCAGGTATTATTCACAACCCTATAAACCAAACAGATGTAGTATTGATTCCAAAAGTTCAAAACCCAACATCACCAACTGATTTTAGACCGATATGCTATTGCAACTTCCTGTATAAGATTATCTCAAAAGTTTTGGTAAATAGGTTGAAAACCTACTTACCATAACTTATCATCCCCTATCAGAGTGTGTTTGTGGCAGGTCGAGCGATACAAGATAACATCCTAGTGGTCCACAAAGCCTTTCACTACCTAAAGACAAGGAAACAAACAAATGAGGTTGAATGTTCTCTAAAGTTAGATATGCAAAAAGCGTACGATCGGATGGAGTGAGATTTCTTAATTGCTAGCCTCAGGAAGAGGGGCTTTGCAGACCAATGGCTCAAGTGGATACAAGAATGCATCGGGACAGCGACATATAAGGTGGTAAGAAATGGGGAGACAACAACAACTATATACCTGACAAGGGGAATCAGACAAGGTTACCTGTTATCACCCAATTTGTTCATCCTCCTAGCTGTTGTGTTGTCCAGGAATATAGAACAGCAGACGAGGGAAGGGAGACTGGTCAGCATCATACTAGGCAAGGTATGTCCCGAACTCCACCACATGCTCTTCGCATATGACTCCCTTTTCTTCCTAAAAGGGATGGCACAGAATGCTCAACGCCTCAAGGATCTACTGGAAACGTATTGCCACGCATCCAGGCAAAAGATCAATGAAGCTAAGTCCACCCTCTTTTTCAATAGAGGGGCCGAACCAGCCAAGGTACGGGAAGTTGAGAACACATTGAATATAAGGAGCACAAATGATCCAGGGAAGTATTTGGGGTTACCGACCATACGGGGGAGATCGAGAAAGGAGGCAATGGGGTACCTAAAAAACAGAATTCGTGAGAAATTAGCAGGATGGAGACCGAAGACACTAAACCAGGCAAGGAAGGAGGTGCTCATAAAAACAGTCATAAAGACCATACCCACATACATAATGAGCATCTTCAACCTACCAAAAACATGGTGCTAAGAGGTAAACTCACTAATAGCGGAGTTCTGGTGGGGATCAACCTCGGATAGAAGAAGGACACATTGGAAAAGATGGGAGCTACTAACGATGTCAAAGAGCACGGGGGGACTAGGATTCCGAGAGATACAAACATTTAACAAGTCACTCCTAACAAAGATGACGACGAGGGTAATGGAGGAACCGTCGTCAATGTGGGTGAGAATTATGAAGGGTTTGTATTTTCCGAACACGAGCTTTCTTGATGCAAAAAGGGGGGAGGGACTTCATGGGGATGGAGTAGCTTACTTGTGGTAAGGGACATGCTAAAAAAAGAGGGACTATGGCAACTAGGCACCGGGGAGAGCATCTGAATCTATTCGGACCCTTGGATAACTCCCAAACCGGGGTTTAAGGTCGAAGGAGAATACCAAGGGGACCCAAGAATGGAGCCCCGCGTGAGTGAACTAACTGGAGACGATGGACAATGGGATGAGGATAAGGTTCACCAATACCTGTCAGAGGAGGATGCCGAGCTAGTCCTCACCATGTCGATCCCATACACGGTATGGGAGGACCGGTTCCTGTGGCCCCACTCGAAGACCGATGACCCCTAGGACCGATCAGTGTATCACCGCCTGAGAGAGGTCTGGGGTAGCGCAGAGGACAAAGCCCAGACCACCAACACAGGGCAGGGGCTATAGAAAGCGATATGGGGCGCAAACCTTATACCGAAAGTGAAGAATTTTGTCTGGCGATTGGCGACAAATGTGGTGGCGATGAAGATGAACATGATCTGACGAGGAATAGCAGCAGACTCGAGTTGCCCAGTGTGCGGAGGAAACGAAACACGGGAGCACATGTTTGTGGAATGCAAGTGGACCGAGCCAGTATGGCTAGCTACGACGGGAACAAGACCAGGTAGCATGTAGGTGACAGACACGAACCGATGGCTGGACGAGATGAGGCAAAACCGAAGTACCCCACGACAAGAGCTAGGGTCGCACTGGGATATATGCATGGTCACCGCGTGGAGCATCTGGAAGGCGAGGTGCCGAGCCGAGTTCGAAGGACTGCAACCAAACCCAACACAAATCGTAACGGAGATACACCGAACCCTACTAGAGCACAGGAGACCGAAACAAGCTCCGACCATGCAGTAGAGGCGACAGAACCAGCAGTGAGAGCGGCCGAACAACAGAGTGATAAAGTTTAACTGCGACGCTTCATGGCGCCCACGAACACATGCTGCAGGTATTGGGGTCGTGGCACGAGATGGGAGCGGAACGGTCGTTGGCAGAGTGAACAGGAAATTGCGAGGCGAAGACAGCACGACTATGGAGGCGATGACCACGCATGAAGGCATCCGACTAGCAAAGGAGAAAGGGTGGAATGACATAATAATAGAGTCAGACTCGCAAGTGGTGATAAGGTAACTCTGACAAGGACCGACCGAGTAGAGAACAACAACACTAATTTCCAACACACAAACACTGGCGAGAGATCGACAAAGTCGAATAGCGAGCTATCGCGAGGTTGGCGAATGAAAGCGCAAACTGGATCGCGAAGCAAGCTAGGATGGGAGTGCGTCTAAACGATAGGGTCACCCGACCCCCACTCCCACTTATCGTTATATTATCTAAGGATTGTAATATCGAACTTTCGTGACTTTATGTCACGCCGTTTTATTGTTCTAATCAAATGAAACGAGTATTTGGTCAAAAAAATGAGTATATATATTTTTCAAATATTTGTATTTATTATTTATGATATTATGTATTAATTTAAAATAATTTTCGGCATAGTATTAATAAGTTTGTATTTTTACATGTTACTTTTATGTTTGAAGTAATAATCTCGACATAGTAATTATTACATATGTTGTCTACAAAGTATGAACATATAAAAATAATATTTAAAAAATTAGTAATAATAATTAGAATTTTGTTTCATATGATATTCTTTATATTTTAAACATACTCATAAATAATTTTGTGTATTTTGTTATTTTTAATTAAAAATTTCAATATATTAAAATTATTAAAACCCTAATGAATTGATTTTGAACCACAGCCCCAAAACCTACCAATATAGATTTGTGAATAAAATATATTAGAAATTCATCATTATTAATATAGTTTTTAATTAAAACTGAAGAAAACTAAGTTTGAAAAAAAAATATTGATTAATTGGTTTGTAATAAATGTGATAAATTGAAACGTTTTTTTAAGGTTCAATATGGTGCTTTGAAACAATTTCAAAGTATCCACATGTACAAAAATATGATTTCACATAGGCAATTATAACATACAATCTAGGTGGACCAATATAATTGAATAGAAAATTTCATTTTGCTTACTTGTCAACATTATATACATCCTAGCCAAATTAATATATAGTACATAGATTGTTTTTTAAGTGAATACAAATATAATATTTTTCAAAAAGCTCATTGTTATAAGTTTTAATTGTTTACAATAAAAAATATTAAAATTTAAAATGCATGAAATAAGTAATTATATAGATAAATTATATTATGAAAAATAAAATTAAAACTTATACTAAGTATATATATTTGTTCATAAAATTAGTTAAACACACATGAGTCAATAATAAAAATTAATAATAAAATAATAATTAATAGTTTTAAGTTAAATATTTTTATAGAGTTATGATTTATATTAGTGCATATATATGTAAAAGACTAATAAAATTATTACTAATTTTTATTTATTTTAATAACAGTAATAAAATAGTATTTTAATAACTCAAAAATGTGTTGAGTTATAAATATATATATTTATACTATTTTTCATAAAATTGTCAAAAGAAATATGTTAATATCCATATAATACTTTTAAGTAACTTTTATGGTTTATTACTCTTATCAATGCCCATATAACAGCATTAGTATTTTTCTAATTATAGTAACAATATAATGTTTTAGTATTATATTTTATCTATTTCGTTAATTCTAAATTATATTGAGCTTATAAATATATAACATCTAATTTGGTGACATTGTTAAAATTTATTTTTATATTATTGTAATAAAGTAGGTGATGTTGATATGTGATTGACTTATGTCTTATTTTAATAAGAGTATTGTGTGATAAATAAAATGTATTATTAATTTATATTTTAATTTGTACGAGTAAACTTTAATATGTGCATCCTTGATAATCATACAATATAATATTATTATATGTGATAAATTTTGATTTCATAAAATATATTTAAAACAATCATAATTAAAATGTGAAATAAAGAGAAATGATATAAGTTTTGTAACTTATCTTGAGAATGAATGAGAGACTTTGAAGTATTTTAAACTGATTTACATGACATGACACATAGCAATGAAAAATTTAAGGATATTCTATTTGCAGACCAGCGACTACTGTATATAGACCACTTTTGTAAAAAAACTAAAATATCATAATATTTTCTCTTACCTATTTGAAGAAAAAAAATCTAAACAAAGACCACTTAGAATAAATTTAATTAAAATCTTGATTATTTTTAGTTCCACCCCTTTTATATTTATTCTTACCACACACTCCAAAATCACCAATCGTTACTTCTATTGTGTGATGTCGTTACCTCTATCGCTGCCACCGCCATCAATAGTTTATTTAAACAGTTGATTTTGCATGTAAGTATTCATTATAAATCGACATTAATACATTAGAAATGACACGATATTCCCGATTTTTGCTCATTTAATCGATGATCTGGTTTAACCAGTTTTTATCCATATAATTGGCAACGTGTAGTCGATTTATATAAACACTACAGACAATAGGTTGTCGATTTAAATGTACTATATTGATAGTTATTTGCTTATTTGTTTGCTAAATATCAACAAATATATGATGATTCTGTAGTAAAGTATTGACATGTTTTTTTTACTGATTTTGTGGAATAATATCGGAAATACTGGACTAATTAAAGAGTACAATATCGCTACAGTATTACCGAATTTTTGACATAATATCGGTTCTGCACCAATTGTGAAAGCAACATCCTTTTTTCTAACACGTTTTTTGATCTACATGTTTTCCTTTTCCTTACTTTTAAATTGTTCATTGCAGGATCCTTATTTTTATTCGTACATAATGAATCATTCAAATTACATGAAAACTCTAGAAGGTTTGGATTCTATTTTGGATGAGATGAATGACAATGAAGTTCGTCAAACAAATTATAATGATACTATCGAACCAAAAAAGGAAATCCTTTATCTTACCCATGAACCATCAAACCCTGTACGTGTTACAAGGGCTGGGCATAAAAAACTGGTTCGGCTGAACCGTACCTGAACTGTACCGATTTTGAACCGGTTTGGCCGAACCGGTTCACAAACCAAACAATTTTGTTTTTGTAAAAATATGGAGCGGTTCAGAAGAGGTACAAAAAACCGGTTCGCAAACGATAAACCGTACCACTTTTTGCACCGGTTTTAATATACTCCTAAACTACTAAACCAGACCAGAGTAACAGACCGGACGATTTGAGCATTAATAAATTCAATGGTTCTTCACTTTTTATTTTTTATCCACACTTCACTTTAGTTGGTATTGGATGTTGCTTGATGAAACCTCAGTTGAGATTTTTTTTTTTAGTAACCCCCCATTTTTTTTTTTTTGTTATGTATGAAGTGGTTCGGCTGAACCGGTTCTGAATCGGTACGGTAAATCGGTCAAAATCTGGAGCGGTAAACCGTATCAGTTTTAAAATGTGGTAAATGTTCGGTGCTGAACCGGTTCGGCCCTGAACCGGTTCATGCCCAGCCCTACGTGTTACTATCTTTTATTAGTTTTAATGTTGTTAATTTTTTTGTTTAGTTATTAAAATTGAATAACCTGCTGGATTCTTCTCAGTGTAATTCTATATGTGTACTTGATTGTTTTTCTTAATTTATATGATTATTTTTTCTATAATTTTTATTGTAGATATACAATACAATAGATGATGTAATTGAATGGGCCCGAGTAGTTGGCAAACGACATGGACATGTGATAGTATTTAAAACATCTGATGTCAATAGAATGCGTTGGAGGCCACGTGTTTTGCTTGCTTGTGAGTGTTTTGGTTAATATAGATCGTCTGTATCTAATGAAACCACAGACATTAAGAAGAAAAGAAGAACAAGGACAAATAAATGTGGATGTCCATTCTCACTTAAGTGTGGACTTCAAATAAATGGCATGGGTTGGGTGTTAGAAGTAATAAATGGGAAATACAATCATAGCACTACCGAGAATTTTGAAGAACATAGTTTTACTGGTCGGTTGACACAAGAAATGTCTAATGTGCTAGTAGACATGTCCAAAAGTTTAGTTCGTCCGAAAGAAATTTTGAAGATTCTGAAGAATCGAGATCCTTTCAATGCTACAACGATCAATACTATTTACAATGAGCGTAGTAAATATAATGTCCTTGAGAGAGTTGGACAGTCAAAAACGCAACATTTATTAGGATATATTTGCTTACACAATTATTTTGAGCATCACAGCACAATCCACTGATGGTGCAAGTATTGTTTCAAACCTGATTTATTCTCTTCCGATGAGTATGAGCTTGTTGTGTACTTTTCCACATGTGTTGCTACTCGATTGTACTTACAAGACAAACATATGTCGTTTCCCCTTACTAGAGATCGTCAGAATCACATCCACTAATAAAACCTTTATAGTTGCAACTGTATATCTTAATTCATAATGAGAAGATAACTTTTTATGGGCGTTGAAGAAATTGCATTCGTTGATGGATGATAATGGTTGATGGACTTGTCTCTTATGAACGCTATTAAAAAAATGTTCCATACATCACAACACTTGTTATGTAGGTGGCACATTAGTAAGAATGTATTAACAAAGTGAAAGACGTTGAAGGGAGATAAATAATTGTGTGAGGATTCATGAAATATTTGGGGTATTATAGTCATTTCATGTGCAATGACTGCTTATGTAAAGAACTTAACAGAGCTCACGATAGCTTTTAAAGCTTGTCCGAATGCAGTCAAGTATGTGGTGGATAATTGGTTAACTCGATATAAAGAGAGATTTGTTGAAGTTTGGACAAGTACTTATTTGCACTTTGGAACCTTAACTACAAACAGGTATGTTTATATGATTATGAAATTATATTGTAACTTATGAGAAAGTGTTTCATTTAGAGTTGAGAGTGCTTATGCGAAACGCAAGCGGCAACTTGGAACCTTACAATGTGCTTTTCACGTTGCGTGTACCAAAATACATGCAAATTTAGAGCTTTAATTTGCTGAAATTAAGGTGTCGTTTGAGAGAAGTATGACTGTTGTGAAGCAGTCATATAATATATCACTATTTGGAGACATCTGTGGTTTAGTTTCAGTGACGACCCTAGAAGAGATAGTAAATGAGCATAACCATATTGAAGTTGTTGGTACTGTGAAATAACTTTGTGGATATTACAAACGAGCAACACACGACCTACCGTACACGTAGGAGATAGATGAGTTTATTCGCGATGGTGTCTCAATTTCGTTGGCTTCTTTACATTCACATTGGACCAAGTTGGCAATTACTCCCACTGTTTAAAGTGATACGCCAGAAGTTATTGCTATATTGCACAAGTATGTTGATGAAATTGTTACATTTGATAACTCTCAACTCTCATACTATGCAAGGAAAATGAGAGAAGTGTTTAACCCTCAATCAGTTGGTTTATGTGAACCTTAAGTTAAGGCTAATACGAAGGGGAGACCACACGTTAAAAAGACACTTCGACTCGTTGGGACCCTTCAACTTTTGAGTTGGTAGATGTAATATCTCCCACATATGAAAAACAAAGTCAGACAAAGAAGAAGTTGTGGATTCTTCGAAAAAATAAAAATATAGAGTCAAAATCAATTTCCAAATGATATGTCCACTTGTAAGGAGAACTCAAGTATGGAGTTTCGAGTTCAACTTCCAAGGGCTATAAAGGGCCTCATTATTGATATAATTGATCTTTCATCGGATGGTAATTGTGGATTTTGTGTTATTGCAGGACTATTGGGAATCAATGTTACCGATGGATGGAAACAAGTCCGTAAAGATTTATTGTCGGAAGTGAATACACATGAATAGTTTTATGAACAGATATCATTGTACCATATACAAGAAATCAAGACGGCTTTAAACTATTATGAGTTTCCAACGAGTAGCAAATATTTGATGACCATGCCTGATATGGGACACAATATTGCGACACGATATAATTGTGTACTATTCTTATTCTCTAGTCAACAATGCTTTAACGTTTTAACCACTTCGATCAACACATATACCACTGACATCTAGGAAACATATAACAATTGAGTTTGTAAATGGAAATCACTTTGTTCAAGTAACAATTTTAATTTTGTCAATTACATAACTTCATATATGAATATTTCTTAATTAAAATATTTTTTTCAATTGAATGCGGCTACAATTACTTTCATATCATCCAGTTCCACTAGTTGCAAATTATTGGTTTCGCTTTCGCGATACTAAGGCAGATGGATGGCAACATGCTTATAGTAAACGTATTCAACACTTTGAAATTCTCATTCCTGGGCAAAATATATGTACAAGTGAGACAATTGAATTAGAGTAGAGTAGTTAAAAATACTAATTTGTTAGTTGAATTGTTTTATTTATAATCAACATGTTCAATTCAATAAAAGAGCTTTATATGCATACTTTCTAACTTTTATAGTATTTTTTGGCCAAAAACACTTTCATACTCTTTCAAACACGACAAATAATACTCACAGAAATCACAAACATACGTTAACGGAACATCCATCGGTGGTCAATAGACATTAAACATAATTAAAAGTCAGTGTACAATTCACTACAACCTTAAAAGTCAAATTAACAAAAATCTAATCATAAAATCTACGATAAGTCCCCCGAGGAGGAGGAGAGGTTAATCCAGTATCGTCAATCATATCCACCATTCGTTCCATTTGTTATAGGAGATGGTCAAATGGATCTATTTCATCATCCATGTCGATTTCAGAACCATATTTGCATATAACATTATGTATTGTGTTTACAACCGATGTTCGCGAAGTTCTGTAAACAAACAACCATTGATGAGTCTATGGACATCCTTACCCGTGGCATGGGCAATGGTGCACGCGAGACGTTGTATTGCGGGTGAACATACCAATGTGTTCGAGGAGTGTACCCATCCATGTATCCAGTAACACAATCTTGTCCATCAAGCCCGATCGGGCGATTCCACAATGTATCATTGAGTAAATGGCCCTTCCATCTCTTCCACGTATAAGTAATGAGCTTATTAACCTTCCTTCTACTCTTACTACTAGATTCTCTTCGACAATTTAGTAATAGAGGCAAAGGAGGAATTATCCGAACACGACCCAACTGACGAAGAACACACTCATTAGGGGTGGCAATCGTGTCGTGTCGTGTCTAATCGTATCGTGTTATTAACCATGTCGTGTCTTAACAGGTTTCGTGTCTAAACGGATAATTTCTAAACGTGTCTCAAAACATCAGACACGAACACGACACGATTAAGTAGCAGATCACACGGGACACGACACGGGACACGATTAACTTTTTTGGAAATTAAAAATCGAAAAACATAACGGATAGACACGACACGATATGACACGATTAACACGACATGACACGATTAAGAACGACCCGACTAATACGAATTTACACGATTAAACACGAAACGACACGTTACACGACACGATTAACACGAAAAACATTAATTTTATATATTTTTCTGAACGTGTCACGATTAGACACGGCACGATTAGACACGATTAGTTAACCGTGTCTTTATTCGTGTCACAGGTATACACGACACGATTAGACATGATTAGTTAATCGTGTTTAAACAGATATCCGCAGATCTGAGTTGTTTAGACACGATTATTAATCGTGTCTAAACGTATAAGAGTTGTTTAGACACGGGATCCGTTAAGGTCAAACCCATATACGCTTTAAAGCAGATCGTGTCGTGTCGTTTAATCGTATCGTGTCAGAAATTGCCACCCCTAACACTCATGACTATATGGTTCACTAATATCCAGAATCGGTATGCAACCAGTGAAAAAAGATATATCATGCATCAGATGAAATGATCGTGCAACTATGTAAGGGTCCCAAACGACCTGCATAAAAAGATTCTTTAATATCTATTAAAATAAAAAATAAATAAAAATACTCACATAGTTGGACTCCATATGGTCAATTATTATCCTAGTCGTAATTCGTTGTTCATTTCCACCTCCAATTAAGGAGCAATCAATCCAACGTAATGCGCGTGATAAATCATCAGTGTACCGTGCAACTGAAGGACATCGTACTGGCCGTATACGTGGGAAGTGCTCGTACTCCCATACTTCCAACAAAGATAGAAATTCAACCATTTATTTGGTATATGCTTTGGCGATATCTCCTAATTGATGGTATAAATGTACAAGAGCAGCTGCACCCAAGCATAATTGCGTACACATTTCAAATCCAGTAACAACTCCAACAAGTGTGTATGCACTCGAGTACCACTCTTGTCTATAATCAAGTGCATAATAATTAATCAACTGTCTCATAAGTTCGAACACATCAGTCAAAACATTCAATATACTCTTAAGATATCTTAACAATCTCACTGCCATGTCTATGAAACGACGACTATCAAAAATCTATTGTGACAACATCAAGAAATTACCATTAAAATTTGCACCAAAAAATAAAATAAGATATTTGATTAACTTCTTCCTTATTTTTTATTTTGATATTTTCAAAGTATTGTTTACTTTAATATTTTCATAATTCATAAAGTAGGGGTGAGTTAAGTATATTTATATTTTAATTTTAGATATACTTGGAATGTATGGTTCAGTAAAGAAATACTCATTGAATCTAAATTTGACCAATCCAAAAAATATTTTGTAAAGATAATAACTAATAAACCCTGAAAATTAATATTGATTTTTATATTTCAATAATCTGTAAAATAATATTCCAACACATCTCCGGGATTAATTTAATTTTGTAGTAAAAACATTTTGTTAATTTTTTCTCGACATGTAATACCTAAATTTTGGATGATATTACTTTGGAGTAATAATATATTAACAACGTTTTCGCAAAATTTATAAAATAATTAACAAAGATATTTTACTATTTTATTAAAAGAACTTTGTCAAAGAGCCTGAATCATCGATGCATTTTTTAAAAACATTTTAATAATCTCATTATTTGAAAAACTCTATAATACGTAATTATCTTTATAAAAAATGTATACATTAATCAAATATCGTTTTTTAATTTATCGAAGACTCCTATGACCTTACCTTAATCATTTATGAAATTTGTAATGTTACATACGTGTGTAACTAGTTAATATGTATGTCTTTTAGGTATAAGGTCATAAGTTCGAGATTTTGTGCAAATAGGTTTTTTAAACTCTCAAGAAGACATTTAAATTTCCAAAATAGTCATGATAAATATAAATTAAGTAAACTATTTACATGTATTTGTGTAATTTTGCAGGCGATGGTTCCAAAAATCACATCTGCCTTAATAATATAGATATGGGGACAAATGGAAGGTGACACAATTTATTTCCATTTTTTATATTAAAAATAGTCTGTAAAAATAATCACTCGTCGTCAAATAAAATTTCTCTTAGGTTAACTCTTTATGTATATTGAGATATTTTAATTGCAGACAATCGATTACATATACATGTTATTTTTGTTAAAATATGAAATACCCTAATAACTTTTTACATATTTATCATTAACTATTTTAAAAATAAAATAAAATTATTAAACAAAGATCACTTAAATTTTCACCCCTTTTACCTTCATATTCAAAATTATTATCCCACTCTTTCACTCTCAAATTTTAATTTTTCAACATATCTACACGACTATTCAACACTTCTATTCTCATTCTCCACCACCCACCATCTACTTTTGCCGTCACACCCAGTTGTCGCTGCCAGTCTTCACCGCCGTCTTCGCTCTGCAACCGACCACCAGCAAATCAGCAGTCGTGTTTCTTCCTCCAACCACTTATGTGTCGATGTTCGCTTGTACTCCATTGATCAATGCCGATAAAAATTAAATTAGTTGAGTTTTGCATAACTTTCATGGAGGAAACGACAAGTTCATGTCATTGAATAAGAAAGAATCGGTAAGCTCTTGGCGATTTTTTGTGCAAGAATCGACAATCTCATGCCGATTTTGTATGGAAGAATCAGCATGCTCTTGCCGATTTTGTGTGGAAGAATCGGCATGCTATTGCCGATTTTTTATGGTCGAATCAACAAGCTCTTGTCGACCTTTTCTTGTTCAAATGGTGTGAACTTGTCGTTTCCTCCATGAAAGTTACAAAAATCAACTAATTTAAGTTGTACCAGTATCGATCAATGGAGTGCAAGCGAACGTACCGACACATAAGTGGTTGGAGGAATAAACACGGTTGTTGATTTGCTCGTGATGCATTGCAAATGTAGCGGAGACGGGTTGCAGATGCGACAGTGACGAGGGGAAGACAAGCTGACTGAAATGGGAAGCGGCAGAGTCGACGACGACTTCTAGTTGGCGACGACAAAGACTGCTGGTTGACGGAGGTGGCTGCGAAGACTGGCAGCGGCAAGTGGCGGTGACGACAAAAAGTAGGTGGTGGGTGGAGAATGGGAGAGGAAGTGATGAAGAGTAGTGTAGATATGGTGAAAGATTAAGTGTTGAGAGTCAAATAGTGAGATAATAATTTTGAATACGAATGTAAAATGAGTGAAAGATTAAGTAGTCTTTTTAACAATTTTATTTTATTTTTAAAATAGATAAGAACAAATATGTAAAAAAAAAACTATTAAGACATTTTAGTTTTTTGACAAAAATGATTTGTATAAAGTAGTCAATGGTTTGCAAGTAATTGGCCAAAAAAAAAATGGTTTGCAAGTTCAATCTCCCATATATATTTGCACGCTTCTCCCCCCAATTATTTTAGTTTAATTATTTATTTATACTTTAATTCTTACTTAAATGCAATTTTAGTTTTATCTCTACCTAGAGTTCAATACATTTTCTTGAATTAAAATTTTGCGTGGATAGTATTTTATTTCATATTTTCATGTAAAAATTAAAATACGAACCAATTCTAAAATAATGTATGGATATGCATACAAAAATATATGGTAGGGTATAAGAATAAAATACTATTGGGGTCTGTTTGTTTTTTCTACTATATATATGCCGCATCCTTACGAATTTATACGTTTTGAAAAATAAATTTTGCTTCATAGTATAAATAAATTAATCTGAATAATAGTTGTTAGATATTTTAGTGTAATTGAATTGATTAGTTGACCAATAAAATTATAGTATCTCATTAAACAAGTCATAGTATTTCATTAAACAAATTAGGAGGGTGCGAAGTGAACGCTTGTTTAATTATATTATGATTTACTGTATCAAATATTCATCAGTTGCTTAGAGACGAGCAATGGAGGTCAAAGGGGGCTGAGTCCCAGGGATGTGAACCCCTGGCGGGGTCCAAGGGACAAAACCCCTAATTGGGATCGAATTAATGACATAACATTTTTACCTCAGAATTCCCGATTTTTGGTCACTTGCTTTGGAGCCAAGTTTATGCTGAAATGTTGCAATAGCTTCAGCTCCAAGTCATCATCCTAAGGTGTCCCTTTGCTTTGGAGCCAAATTTTGAATTC
Organism: Chamaenerion angustifolium; assembly: GCA_946814005.1. Taxonomy (NCBI): domain Eukaryota; kingdom Viridiplantae; phylum Streptophyta; class Magnoliopsida; order Myrtales; family Onagraceae; genus Chamaenerion; species Chamaenerion angustifolium. The sequence continues at coordinate 4,150,480 of OX328277.1, read as the reverse complement.
AATTGCTATGATTTTGGCTGAAAAGTCCTATGGGTTCACAAAGGGTATAATGTCTCTTCCAAATGGTGTGGTGTCTCTTCCAAACGATGTAGTGTCTCTTTCAAATGGTGTGACAAACACTATAAATTGATCATAGGGGAAGTTCGAAAATTTCATCTCAAACATTCACAATCCTTTTCAAATTTTAGTTTAGTATTCTGATTTAATCCGATTGAAAGTTTTGGTGTCACTAAATTGTTTCAATATGAGAGTGTCGTCACGACTTCAGAACAATTCAAAAAATCACATTCGAAAGTTCAACAATAAACCTCAATTCAAAAGTTCAATAATAGCTTTGCAGTCGACAAATTAAATTTTGTAATAATCATTAAATTCACAAAAGACAAATTGTGAAAAGGAAAATGCTTGGAAGAATCGGACTCAGACCACTATTAAACATCACAAAATTGAAAGAATGGTCTCGCCGCCACGTGACGTAAGTCGTGACTAAAGAGAAAGCCACGAACCACTTTAAGCCAGTAATATTTATCCACGTCATCAGCTGGTTTTCTCACTTCTGTTCTGCAATTGCGTCCAGGTTCAATGAACCTGGAAAATCTTTCTTCAGCAAGAACAATATATATGCATTAATTCCTGCATTAACTCAACTCATAAACGCAGAAAATCTTCATATATTCATTCATATAGAGAGACCAAATTCAATAGCTTCGACTCGAATTCATCATCGTAGCAGTTCAGACAGAAAAAATCATCAATGGCGTTTGCTGTTAGCTCTTCTTCTACTAAGATCTTCGATTCCAGTTTCTCCCGTTTGAGTAACAACTATGAACTCAAAGGTATTGCAATGTATTGCATGATTGATTCTTGTATTTATCTCTGATATTTGGGTGTTTGTAAATGTCGATACTTTTGATAGATTTAGAAACTTTCGATTCTATCGATGGCGATGTTGTTTCCACCTCGAGTTTCAAACTTCCAGTATTTCCTTTTCTGAAATTCTGAGATATGATGTTGATATAGAGCTAAATTATGTTAATTTTTCGATACCATCGTGTAAGTTTCTGCCATAAGGTATAAATTTGTGTCTAAAACATAATTTCTGTTCTCCAGCTTTACAGATTGGATCATTCCGGGTATCGGAAGGGCCGCATGTTGTCTTTACTTCCCTGAATGTTTCTCAAAGGCGATCCTTGCTGAAACCTATCAATGTCGAGCCTAAGAGGAGCGAATCTATGGTTCCCTTCGCGGCAGCAATCACTGTTCCTGGTATGGAAGATTAATTCATTTTCGAATGGCTTGAGTTAAATTTTTAAGAAGTCTTTAGTTTTACCAATATTATGTGTGGGAATTCTGCAGAAGTGACAGAGAAGGCAGAGGTGAAGGTAGATGACTATGAGCAATTAGCGCTGGACCTTAATGGTGCTTCCCCCCTTGCGATCATGGACAAGGCCCTGGAGAAATTTGGGGATGACATAGCCATTGCTTTTAGGTAGTGCCCTGAGCCATTATCTGTTAAATGGATTAGGTCTATTTCTTTTATGATTGTAAAAATAACCATCGACTCAAATTCCTCAGTGGTGCCGAAGACGTAGTGCTGATCGAGTATGCAAAACTGACCGGCCGCCCTTTTAGGGTGTTCAGTCTGGACACTGGGAGGTTGAACCCTGAGACGTATCAGTTCTTTGATGCTGTCGAGAAGCACTATGGTATTCGGATCGAGTACATGTTCCCAGATGCCGTGGAAGTTCAAGCCCTAGTTAGGAACAAGGGTCTGTTCTCCTTTTATGAAGATGGACACCAAGAATGCTGCCGTGTGAGGAAGGTTAGGCCTCTTAGACGGGCTTTGAAGGGACTCCGGGCATGGATCACGGGCCAGAGGAAAGACCAGTCACCAGGTATATAAGCCATTGAATTTTTAGGTTCTGAATTCAGATGCTGAGAAATGATTTGAGTTTATTGACAAAGCCGCTTTGTATGGTTAATGACCTTGATTAACAATCATTTATGAGTGAAATGGAACCGTGTTAAAAATTGCCAGGCCTTAAAGATTGCATCTTTATTGGTACAGGAACTCGGTCTGAGGTCCCAGTGGTTCAGGTGGACCCTGCGTTTGAGGGTATGGATGGGGGTGCAGGAAGTCTTGTGAAATGGAACCCAGTTGCAAATGTTGGGGGTACAGATGTTTGGAACTTCCTTAGGGCAATGAATGTGCCCGTTAACTCGTTGCACTCTCAGGGCTATGTCTCGATTGGGTGTGAGCCCTGCACAAGGGCCGTCCTTCCAGGGCAGCACGAGAGGGAGGGTAGGTGGTGGTGGGAGGACGCCAAGGCAAAGGAATGCGGCCTCCACAAGGGAAATCTTAAACAAGAAGCAGGAAGCTCTAATGGTGCCGCATCAAATGGAATTGCCTCTGTTGCTGAAAGTGATATATTCGAGTCCCAGAGTGTGGTGACCTTGAACAGGACAGGGATGGCCAATTTGTTGAAACTACAAGACAGGAAAGAGCCTTGGTTGGTGGTTCTTTATGCACCTTGGTGCCCCTTCTGTCAGGTAGGAGTCGAATTTCTCTATATGCCTTTGAATGAATGTGGGAAATGTTCTAATGTTTGTTTGTTAATGTATTTCTCGGATAGGCGATGGAAGGATCGTACGTTGAGCTAGCGGAAAAATTGTTGGGAAATGGAGTGAAGGTGGGAAAATTCAGGGCAGATGGAGATGAGAAGTCATTTGCAAAGCAAGAATTGCAGCTTCAGAGCTTCCCAACCATACTTTTCTTCCCAAAGCACTCTTCTGAGCCGATCAAGTATACTTCAGAGAAGAGGGATGTCGATTCCTTGAATGCATTTGTGAATGCTCTCCGGTAATCGGAAAATAAGGCAGCTTCCAGAGTTGAGATTTACGATTGGTAGGCCAAAATGGTTTGTGTGGATAGTTGTTTTTGCATTTTTTTATATGGTGGGGTGATGTACTAGTAGTACTGTGTTCCTTTCCTTCAACCTGCTTTTTAGAGTGGTTCTTGTAGCGGAGTTGGTGGTGTCTTCAGCAAAACGACTTATGTAAAGCTTGAGCAATGTCTGGTTGCCGAAGTTGTTATGTCACAAATGAGAATGGTATTTGAAGAGAATTCGGGTTCGGTATTGGTTTTATATAGTAATTATTTTTAAATCAATGTCTTCTTGTTCGTAACAAGGGACAACGACAAATTGGAATATCGGATAGAGAATATATTTGATAATGGTGGTAGAAAGATACGTTTGAATGAATATTTACTTTATTGACGACTTTCATCATTTTTATTGCTACAAAAATGTATATACAAATCAATGTTATCATATTCAGACCGGCGGTCCGACCGAAAACTGAATTTCTATTCGGTTTAATTAAGCTAAAAGATCGATTTGTATAGCAACAATGTTTGAACCGATGTGAACCGGTCAATTTTGCAAAAACCAGCCAATTTCTGATTCATTTTTTGGGATTTTTTTTTATTAGACCAATAAGTTTGTTTCAGTTTAAATCGATTGGTTTTGTTTTGCACATCCGACCAGTTTTGAAATTAGGTTAAGTTTTTTCATTTGATGCTTAGAACTAGGGGTGGCAATCGTGTCGTGTCGTGTCTAATCGTGTCGTGTCATTAATCGTGTCGTGTCATTAAACGTGTCGTGTCTAAACGGATAAGTTTTAAACGTGTCTGTAAATGTCAGACACGTACACGACACGTTTAATAAACGTGTCACACGACACACGACACGGCAACACGACACGATTAAGACACGACACGACACGATTAAGACACGACACGATTAGACACGTTTACAACACGATAAGACACGACACGATTAGACACGACATGACACGATAACACGACACGATAGACACAACACGACACGATAGACACGATATATACGATAAAACACGACACGATAAGACACGATAAGACACGTTAAAATCAACACATTAATGTGGGTGTGGGTTAGTGAAAATTATACACGATTAGACACGGTTAGACACGACACGATTAGACACGGTTAGACACGACACGATTAGACACGGTTAGACACGACACGATTAGACACGGTTAGACACGACACGATTAGACACGTTTAGACACGATTAATTAATCGTGTTTAAACGTGTGTTTGTCGTGTTTTAGCAGGTTAGATGTGTTTAGACACGATTATTAATCGTGTCTAAACGTATAAGAGTTGTTTAGACACGCTTAGTAATCGTGTCGTGTCTAAACGTGTAAATTGCAGATCGTTTGCAGATCGTTTAATCGTGTCGTGTCAGAAATTGCCACCCCTACTTAGAACTTGACATAAGTGAGTTCTTCTTCACGTTGCAACCAAGGTTTTGCAGTGAGTTATTCTTCTTCTATTCGTCTGTGAATTTTGCACATCAGTGAGTTCACGCCGCATCCAAGGTGAGTTCGTGAGTTCATGCCGCAACCAAGGTTCTGCACATCAATGAGTTCTTCACTTCGTTCGTGAGTTGTATTCTTCAATTCGTTTGCTGATTCGGTTCCTTGCTGCGAAATTGTTTCGTTCCTTCTTCAATTTGTTTTCTTGCTTCAATTCAATCCTTGTTTCCTTGCAACGAAATTGTTTCAGTTCCTTGTTTCCTTACTGTGAAATTGCTGTGAAAATGTTTTTCATTTCGTGGTTAATGTGATGAAACATGGTGCTGAAATTGGTGCTAATATTATTAATGTGCTAAAATTGACGGGTTTAACTTCAATTGAACAAGGGAACACAACACAAACCTCTCTTCCAGTTCCTTCATTTTGACATAAATGTTTTGTCTGAGTTCCTGATTTATAAAACATGGTTGATTATGTTACAAAGTCAGTGGGAGTATAGATCACATAGACTGATACTCTAGATAATATTATGCATGAAATTGCAAGATTGTTTGAAGGAGCAATTTCTTTTGGGAGGGTAGTTGAGTGGGGAATGGGTCGTCATAGTCGTGTTTAAAGAAGGGCACCTTAGCATGTGTTGATTTTGTCCCGTGCAGACTTCCATGGTGGGGTAGTGAGAAAAGAGTGCCCTAGCAAGTCAAGTATCCATTTGAGTTGGGAGATGGAGTATCAATTGTTTTATTTGCTGAAAGCCCTCCACCACCACAGATTAGTCAGGTCTTAAGATTTCTACTTTCTAGTTTCCTCCATTCCATATGTTAATATGTGTATAATCATTATATATGAATATACTTAACTCAAAGATTTCTACTTTCTAGTTTCCTCCATTCCATATGTTAATATGTGTATAATCATTATATATGAATATAATTAACTCAAACTTAACAGAACAATGAGACATCCCTCATATGATATTATTTTCAAATGCCTGTTCAACTTTTCTTGTATTCGTCCACCAAAGTTTGAGGCAACTATATTGTGTTTGAGAGTAATGTGTATATTTGAGATTATATAGTTTGTGTGTTTGAGACTATATAGTTTGTATTTTTCTGTTTTTTTACTTATGAACAGTGAACTACACATTGAACCGGGTCTGACTCCCTCGCCGGTTCGAGGGTCAATCCGATTTTGATAACACTTATATAAATGAATGCTTTATGTTATTAATAATCGCATTGATAAATATTGTTCGCTTTAGCATTTAAATACTTTTATTTGATTGTATTTCCTTATTCCATCAATTTTCTATAAAATCTATTAATGAGCCATGTGACAAATGAAAAATATAAAATATCGTAAATACTATTGGAGGACAAGTTTCTCCAGTATATTTTGACTATTTATTAATTATCACATAACTTTAGGACTTAAGTTATATTTTTAGATCTTTAAAATTATTCAACCGAATTTTCCGATTGTTGTAAGATTTCATCGGGATTTCTCTCGATGCAAGTGGATGCTAGTGGTAGGTTCTAGAATAGGATTTTATTTCTTTAGTTGCTTTTGTATAAAGTTGTGACATTCTCTTCTCAATAAACGTATACTTTCATTTTACATTTCACTCGGTCTAGTCTCTTCCTTTGTAACACTCCACTAGGGTTTCGCTCCGTCTCCTTTCCAAGATGGTATCAGAGCACTGAAGTGTTGAATCGCTTCTCTACGAACGTTTCTGGTTTATTAACACTTCATTCTCTTCTCTGATTTCTTGTTGTTTCCGTTTACATCACTTCTTGTTGGACGATTTGGTCTATTGTTTTGCTGGGAATCCTTTTGCTTGTTCGTTTGAGAACATATACGAACAAATACATTGATTTTCTGCATTGAAATTTTGGTTCTAGAATAGATACTATTTTAATCTTCAAGATCTGTCATATTTTGGTTCGGTCTCATTCTCGAATCTGCATTTTCTGTTGCCGATCTCAAGCAAGATGTTGAGAAATTTTAAGAAACAGGTTTTTTCGACGATTTTTTCTTCTAATCAAGATCTAGATACTACATTCTTGATTTTATCATGGTCGACCCTAAGAAAGGTGTTTTTGCCGATAATGAGAAGGATGTTGCACCTACAGATCATGTAGTTGATACGACACCTACTGGACAGATCATCGATCATAATCATCCGTTGTTTTTGCATCCTTCAAATACGCCTAGACCATCCTTGATTTTTGAAAAATTAACCGGTCCCGAAACTTACGTTTTTTTTAGTAGAGCAATGTGTATATCTCTTCTCGCTAAGAATAAACTTGGTTTTATATATGGATCTTGTCGCAAAGAGCACTATGATTACAGTCTTCATCCTATCTGGGACATGTGTGATTCCTTGGTTTTTGTCTGGATTATGAACTCGATTTCACAAGATTTGATGACTGGAATCATATATTCTGCTAGTGCATACTATGTTAGGAAAGGCTTAAGGGAGAAGTTTAACAAAATAATTGGTTCAAGAAAATGACAACCTCACTGTGAAATTTGTTTATCTCAACAAGAAATTGATACCATATATGCGTATTTACTCGCATTTGCACGATGTGGAATGAGTTCGATGCTATGTATGCTCTTCGTTCACGTGGATGTAAACTTTTTCAACAACACATCCAACATGTTGAAAACTTCAAACTATTTCAATTCAATGGGCTAAACGAATCCTATCTCAGATACACTCAAACCTGGTCATGCATGAATCTCTACCCTTACTGAACCAGGCCTGCTCGGTTCTGGTTCAGGAAGAGAACCTGAAGGGATTATTAGGAATTGTTTTGACCAACACAGTTTCTAATAATCAAAAGCTTTCTATGAGAATTTTGAATATGTTCTGTGAGTATTGTAAAAACAGAGGTCATGAAATGGACCACAATTTCAAGAAAAAGGGTTATCCGCCTGGTTGGAAGTTCAGATCCGGTCAGAGCCAGGGAAAGCCTCCTCAAGCCGCAAACGTGACTGATCCTTACTATGATGGAAACAAGAGCTATTCTGTGTCCTCAACTCCTGAGTATGTACCATTTGGTTGTTCCACACCTGTTGATAATTGTTCTCGGTCTAACACATTTTCTTCTGAGCAGATTGAACAAATTTCTAGGTTGTTGAACAAAAATCAGCAGTCGGAATCATCTTCAGGTGGAAACGCTAATACCGCAGGTACATCTCTAAACTGTTTATATGCAAATATCAGTACCTCTTGGATTTTGGATACTGGAGCTACAAATCATAAGACTTGTAAGTCAGATTGGTTGTTTGATTTTAAGCATGTTAAATCTAAAGATCAATTACCTGATGGCTCGAGTGATGTTGTTCATGGTGTTGGTAGTTTCAAAATGACTGAGAATAGAATCTTAAAGAATGTGTTTTTCTTACCTAGCTTCAAATATAATATGAGGTATGTTACTAAGTTGACTCAAGATCTTGCATGTTCAGTATCTTTTTACTCGAATTTTTTGATCATGCAGAATCTTTATAGTGGAGCGGTGTTGAGGATTGGTAGAGATACTGGGGGCCTTTACACTTTTTCGAATTTTATGCCCTCAATAGCCCTCAAGACCAGTAATCTGCCATATCTTCCTCCCGTTCTATGGCATAAACGTATAAGACAACCGTCTGTTAGATCATTAGAAGCAATAGAGTCATTTTAATCTGCTTGTTTTCAAAATAAAGTTGTTGATTGTCATATCTGTCTTAGGGCAAAACAACATAGAATTCCTTTTCCCACTAATAATTCCAAGTCTAGTGAATCTTTTGATCTTTTAGATATGGATGTTTGGGGTCCTTACAGGATTCCTACTCATGATAATAAAATATATTTATTGACCATTGTTGACGATTTTAGCAGAAACACTTGAGTGTATCTTTTGACCTTGAAATCTAATGTTATTGTGGTAGTGAAACAATTTTTTGCCCTTATCATAAATCAGTTAAAATAAACAATTAAAATGGTTAAAACTGATAATGAAGGTGAATGTGTAATGATTGCTTGTTATTTGATCAATATTATCCCTACTAAAATTTTGAATGAATTGTATCCATATGAAAAATTGTTTAGAAAGAAACCTGCCATAAATCATTTGAAAGTATTTGGATGTTTATGCTATGTTAAGATATTACCCAATGTTGACAAGTTTGCATCCAGATCAATAGCCTCAGTTTTTCTTGGATACAACTTCACGCAAAAGGGATATAAGGCAATAAATCTGGAAACTGATGTCATATATGTTAGCAGAGATGTTATGTTTGTTGAAGATGCATTTCCATTTATGATTAATCAGTCTGTCTAACAGTCACAATTTGTTTATAGATAAACATGTCGGTATAATAAAAAATAGAGGTCCTCTCCACATGATGAAACAATAAGAACCCGCTGAAACTAATGAAGGGAATTCAGAAAATGATGACATTTAAACAAACATGAATGATTCTGAACAAAGAATGAATTATGCCCCTATATAACCGAAAGTTAGGCCTAGAAGGTCAAATAGGAAAATTAAAGTCCATGTGTGGCAAAAGGATTATGTGACGCGTGATAATTGTAGCATACAATATCCGATTAAAAATTATTTATGCTATAATGGATTATCTGCACAATATGCTTGTTATTTGAGTTATGTTGATAAAGTTGTTGACCCGAATAACTTTTATGAAGCATAAAAAATGAAAGTTGGGTGCAAGCTATGAAAGATGAGATTACAGCTCTACAGGATAACAAAACTTGGATTTTAGTTCCGTAACCGAAAAATAAAAAGGCAATTGGTTGCAAATGAGTTTTTCAGACGAATACAATTCTGATGGGTCAGTTGAACGTTATAAGGTCAGGTTAGTGGCCAAAGGATATAACCAAAAGGATGGTATGTATTACTTTGATACATTTCCCCATGTTGCTAAGATGGTTACTATCAGGACTCTCCTTGCTTTAGTAGCTGTAAAAAACTGGTCAATATATCAGATGTATATGTATAATGTGTTTTTGCATGGTGAATTGCAAGAAGAGGTTTATATAGAGATTCCACAGGGATTTAGCAATTAGGGGAGATTGATTCTGGTAACAAACTGGTTTGTCGATTACTAAATCCCTCTATGGTTTAAAGCAAGCTTCTAGGCAATGGAATGTGAAACTGACTGAATTTCTTACGTGCGATAGATATTCACAAAAAAGTGTGGTTGTGAGATGGTTATTTTGCTTGTTTATGTTTATAATTTGTTGATAACCGAAAATAGTGAGTCTTTGATTATTGAGTTACAGAAATCTTTGCAAACCAACTTCATGCTAGATCTTCACAAGGTCTTCTTTGTGCCAAAGGAAATATGCACTTGAACTTCTTAGTGAAGTTGGAAGGCTAGCAAGTAAACCACATAAGACTCCTATGGAACAAAACATCAAATTGACTAGTAAGGGATATGATTTAAACTTTGAGCTGAATAAATATGATGCTCTTATTGATGATCCCACCTTATATAGAAAGTTGATTGGTAAACTACTTTATCTTACAATTACTCGTCCTGACATTGCTTATTCTATACAAAATTTAAGTTAGTTTATACAGTGTCCAAAACAGTCTCATTTGGAAGCAGTTTACATGGTAATCAAGTATATTAAATTTTAGCCTGGATTATGAGGTCTTTTATCGTTTGAAAATGATTTAAAATTAACAACTTACTGTGATTCTGATTGGAGTAGCTGTGTTGAAACACGTAAGCATATTTATTGTATTTTTCTTGGTAATTCGCTTGTTTCTTGGAAAGTTAAGAAACAAGCTACAATATCACGATCTTCAGCTGAGGTTGAATATAGAAGCATGAGCTCGACTGTTTCTGAGTTAATATGGTTGAAAGGTTTGTTGAAAGAGTTAAACTTATTTCAAAAGGAACCAGTTACATTATTTTGTGATAACAAAACCGCAATTTGAATTGTGCTTACCCTATGTATCATGAACAAACTAAACACACTGATAATTCAAATTATCACATACCTTTAGGACTTAAGTTATATTTTTAGATCTTTATAATTATTAAATCGGATTTTCCGGTTGATGTAAGATTTCATCAGGATTTCTCTCGATGCAAGTAGTAGATTATAGAATAAACTTTTATTTCTTTAGTTGCTTTTGCGAGTTGCTTTTGTATAAAGTTGTGGCTTTCTCTTCTCAATAAACGTAGACTTTCATTTGACATTTCACTAGTCGAGTCTCTTCCTTTATGGGGGTCCGCTAGGATTTCGCTCATCTCCTTTCCAAGAAATACCTATATATTCCTTGTACAAATGGATTCGAGTAGGATTATGATTGATTGGGTCATGATCTTTTCGATAGGTAGAACTACCGATAGCGGACTGAACTTCAACCCTTATTTCTTTCTTCCTATTGGTTAGGGGAGCAAAGCTCATTGTTTGCTCCTCTATTGATAGATGGCCATCCTGCCATCGTTTAGGGTTTCAGTGACTCATAGAGCTATGAGTCTCCTTAGTTCAGGCTTTTTGGTTCTTGAGAATGATCGCCACCTCTCCTAGAATCGAAATGATTATTCCTGTACGATAAACGAACACTGTAGATGCCCGGTCAATGGTGGTATCCGTGTCAACTACAACGAATCGAGGTGCGTGTCCTTGCAGATCGGTGTTATTGATCGGAATAACAGAGGCCATGTTGTTGGCGGGCTCAACCAGTGAATGAGAAGCAACGATATAGAAGCGATGGAGGCACACACGCTTATGGAGGGTGTCAAGCTGTTTGCAGAAAACAACTGCACAAACATCGAAATAGAGTTGGACTCCTTAATTGTGATTAAACATGTCCAATCCAATGTGAGGAGTACCGATGGCGCAGAGATGCCATTGTTACAACACACAAAACGACTAGTAAATGAGTATGGAGCGCATTGAATGGAGAGCGGTCTCAAGCATGGCCAATGCTTAACACATATTAAATTGTGAAGCAAGCTCAAGCTCGTCTGAATTAGATAATTGAGTCTCACGACCCTATTCACACTTTTACTTTTGAGCGATAAAGATTGTAAATCCCAGAGTCTCTTAATAAAATAAGGATGAACATTGGCAAAAATATATATATATTCATTCTTCCCATGTCGAAAGGTTTTGGTCGTATGTTGTAGGCATGGCATGCTCCAAGTACCAGGTAATGAACACATCTCTTTCAATTGATTTCACAATTATTGTGAATACCAATGATGAACGTGAAGAAGGGTTATTCAATAATTAAGATAAAGAATTTTGTCATTTCCAAAATAAGGTTTACAAGTTATTGTAAACCTTATTTTGGAAATGACAAAACCTTTATCTTAATTGTGAATTATGCAATCAACTAAATTGTAAAAAGAGTTTGTAAGCTATTTATTTGCATAGAACAACAATGTATCTATATTATTAAGGGAGAAATATTTTTTATAACTGTCACCTGTAAATTTACACAAATATCCCTTAATAATCCAATTAATTTATGTTTATCATGACTATTTTGGTCATTCAAATATCTTCTCAAAAACTTATAAAAAAAATTATTTGTACGAAAACTCAAACATATGACCTTATACATTACAGACATACATATTAACCACTTTCACAACTATATAACATTACAAATTTTACAAAATGATAATTATATATTTCTCCATCACTATCCCTCCATCCTTTCTGATGCACCATTTTTTTTATACATCGTTAACAAATGACATTATATTTACACACCATCGGACATTAAGATAACAGTGAATCTAAAGACTTAAATCATTTATAAAAATTATAATTTCATCTATTAAATTGATTTAATATGTCAATTATGCATTATCTATTATTTGAAGCAATAAATAATTAATATGTACAATATAATCAAGTTTGAAATTAAAATTAGAGTGGAAAAAAAATCTCATTTATAATTTATCCAATTTTTTTAATTAATTTAATTATTATATATGTTATTTTATATAACTTTACAATTTTACATAATAACGATAATTGTATATTATGTTCTCAAGTCATCATTAAAATATATATATATATATATATATTGTAATTGTGACTTTTTAATGTTTCGACAATTATATAGATTTTTTTTCTTCAAAACATTCTCTCTTCTTTCCAAGAAGTTAAATATTTTTCTAATTGTGATTGTTGTCGTTATAAAAATATATTTCATCTATAAATTTAAATAATTGAAATAGAATTGAAATCGATCAAAAATGACGTATATTTATATGTCGAATATACATAATCTATCGCGTGAAACAATAAATACAAAAAAAAAATCAAATTTGAAAAATTAAAACGAAATTGAAAGGAGATATTTGATTAATGTATACATTTTTTATAATGATAATTATGTATTATAGAGCATTTTCAAATAATGAGATTATTAAAATTTTAAAAAGACTTATAGATTTTTTTAGTATTATTAATATTAACGCATATATGATTCTAGCTGCCAAAAATTGTTAATATATTATTAGTCCAAACTAATATCATCCAAATTTTTGGTATTACATGTCGAGAAAAAAAATAACAAAAAAATTTTAATACAAAATTAAAATAACCCCGGTGATGTGTAGAAATGATATTTTATGAATTACTGAAGTATAAAAATCAATATTAATTTTCAGGGTTTATTATTTATTATCTTTGCAAAATATTTTTAGAATTGGTCAAATTTAGATTCTATGAGTATTTATTTACTTAACCCAACATTCCAAATATATCTAAAATAAAAATATGAATATACTTAACTCTCAACCCTACTTTATGGACTATGAAAATATTAAAGTAAACAATAAATATCAAAATATCAAAATAAACAAATAAGAAGTTAATCAAATATCTAATTTTATTTTTTGGTGCAAATTTTACTGGTCATTTCTTGATGTTGGCACAGTAGATTTTTATACCAAAGTTATACCAAATTTAAAACCGTGTACGATTTTTATACGAAATATAACTATCAACACCTAATATCAATAACACAAACTTTATTCACATTAGGACATATATATATACAATATTGAATACAATAGGGATATACCTAAGTCACTCGGAGTTTAGATATCGTACGAGGAACCGAGACCGATAATCGTCGATTTTTCTTCACTCGATTTCTCTAAGTTTTTTTCAATACCTCACTTTGAAAAAAAAAAATCTATTTTTTTATTTTCGTTCATTTTTCTTCCTTCCCTCCTTGAATTAGCGAAGCTTACAGCCTCCCCATTGGAGCTCTCCCTTCCACCATTTCTTCTTTTACTCTCCTTCCTTTCTTTTTTTCCTTTTTATTTGTGGCTTCCCCTCCTTTCCTTGTTGTTGTCGTGGCTTTGTTTATAGATCCGCTTCTCCTTTGTCTTGATGAAGGTGTGTAGTGGAATAAGAGGTGGTCGAAGATTTAGGAGTTTAGGGGTTTGGACTTTGGGTTTTGAGTCTAAGTTTTATGGTTTATGGTTTGGGTTTGGGGGTTTGAGTTTAAGGTTTAGGGTTTAGATTTAGGGTTTGGGATTTAAGGTTTAGGGTTTTGGGTTTGGGTTTGAGTTTTAAGGTGTAGGGTTTAGAGTAACCATGAACCATGGTGGACTGTGGAGCTGACTTCCCTTTTTCGCGAAAGTGGGGAAAGAATAAGAAGATGGTTCTTCCGCATCTTATCGGTCAAATGTTGAGTGTAATCTCTATCGTTGGAATGAATGGCAATTTGGTTCAATCAAAATATTAAAGAGTCACGTGCTTGACACATGATTTCCAATCCGTCACGAGTAAACGACAAATGGACAGAAATGAGATATTTTTCATTCGGTCTAACATTAGGACAAAAATTTAAAATTTTAAACATTAAGGGGGGAACTTAAAAACGGCGTAAACTTTAGGGCGCAATGTCATATTTTACCCTTTTATAAATTTTAAAAGTATTTATTCTATTTTTTTAACGGAGAATTGACGGAAGTGTCAATTAACATTGTTTTCAAACATGTTAGACCATTTACCATCAAAAAAATATAATGATGCAAATAAATTTTGTGCAAACATATTAGACCATGTTTAAACTTTTTCCCTTTACGAAATTAATCACTTATATTGTAGTTCTAACTTAGTCATTTCTTTAACCACAAAGAATGCATGATATATCTCAATTTAGACAACTATAATATTTTGAATTTAGATTTGCTTTGTATTGGTATATGGTACTATTTTTTGTTAGGTTGTGGAATCTGATTAATATGTGAACGGTTCATGTGGACGGTGCCTAACAAGACAACGCATTAGATGGTGCATATGGGTGGTTGGACGGTACCACATGTTGCACATGGACGACTCGGTTGGACGGTGGTCAAACGACGGCTCGGTTGGACAGTGGTCAAACACGGGTGGCTTAGATGGTGCATATTTTCCACATGGAAAATGTGTTGATCTTATAATTTCACACAACCAACGTGTTCAAGTTGGAGTTTTGCACTTAGTCATAGTTTTGTCTATATATACTTCTCCATTCATGTATTCTATACAACAATTTGTAAGAAAGTTGAACAATCATCAATACCATTGAAACCGTTGTGGAGGTTACCTCGAAGAGGTGTTACCACGTAAAACCTCTCTCAATTATAGTTATTCTTCATCAGTTTTTGTGTGTGTTGCCAAATCGATCCTAACAACTGGTATCAGAGCTAAGAATATTCAACACGACCACTGAAGATGGAGAGTTTGAAGCTTGGAATCGAGAACTTCGATGGATCCGATTTCGGTTTCTAGAAGATGCAGATTGAAGACTATCCGTACCATAATGATTTTCACATACCCTTGCTCAGGGTGAAGTCGGAGTCCATGACGGAGGAGCAGTGGAAGTTGAAAGATCTACAGGCCCTAGGATTGATCTGGTTAACTTTGTCGAATAACATGGCGTTCAACATCGTTAAGGAGAAGACGGCAGTTGATATGTTGAAGGCGCTATCAAAGATGTACGAAAAGGTCATCTGCGATGAACAAAGTATATTTGATGCGTAGATTGTTCAATTTACAGATGTGAGAATGGATATGTTGTTGATCATATAAATGAGTTTAATATGATTGTGAGTCAACTAAGTTATGTGGAAATTAGCTTTGAAGATGAAATCAAAGCCTTGATTTTGATGTCATCTCTACCTGAGTCATGGGATACTTTCGTTGTTACAATTAGCAGTTCCCGTGGTTATGAGAAATTGAAGTTCGATGAAATCCGAGATGTTTTGTTGAACAAGTGTGTGTTCAGGATCAAGGATGAACCAGATGGCAAAAAAAAGTCTGAGGCTCGGTTAGTAGTTAAAGGGTATTCATAAAGGAAAGGTATTGCTTACGCTGAAATGTTTTCTCCTGCTGTGAAATTAACTACTATCTGTATTCTATTTAGTATTGTTGCATCAGAGAATTTGCATCTTTAGCAAATGGATGTAAAACAATATTTTTACATGGAGATCTATATGCAGCAACCAGAAGGATTTGTTGTTCCGGGCAAGGAACACATGGTGTGCAAGCTCAACAAGAGTTTGTATGGGTTGAAGCAAGCACTGAGGCAATGGTACAAGAAGTTTGACTCCTTCATGAGCAAGAGTGTATTTTGCAAGTGTGAAAAGGACCAGTGTTGTTACTTCAAGAAATACACTGATTCTTATGTATTTCTACTCTTGTATGTGGATGATATGTTGATTGTAGGATCCAGTATGAGAGAGATAAACAATCTGAAGGCAAGTCGTCTTCAGTGTTTGAGATGAAAGATTTGGGTGCAACGAAGCAGATTCTTGGGATGAAGCTACGCTTGCACTTTAAGTTTATCCCATGAGCAGTACATTGAGAAGGTCTTGGCCTAATTCAGGATGAGTGATGCTAAGCCCAGGACTACTCCTTTGGCAAATCACATAAAATTGTCAAAGGAGCAGTCACCCAAGATAGCTGAAGAACGTGAGCAAATGGCGTTGGTTTCATATGCTTCAGCAGTTGGGAGTTTGATGTATGCTATGGTATGTACCATAGTACATGCAGTAGGAGTGGTTAGTAGGTACATGGCGAATTCGGGGAAAGAGCATTGGGAAGCTGTGAAGTGGCTTATGAGATATTTGTAAGGTACATCCAATACTTCATTTTGTTTTGGCAAAGACAAAGTGATTCTACGGGATTTTGTGGATGCTGATCTTGGTGGTGATCTGGACTCGAGCAAGAGTACCTCCGGATACATTTACACCATATGTGGTACAACAGTAAGTTGGATGTACATGCTTCAGAAATGTGTTGCTCTTTCATCAACTGAGGTTGAGTACGTGGCAATAGCTGAAGTTGGGAAGGAGATGATATGACTGACAGATTTTCTAGAAGAGTTGGGCAAGAAGCAAAGCCAAAAGATTCTGTATTCAGATAGGCAGAGTGCCATACAGTTGGTGAAGAATCCATACTATCATTCGATGACTAAGCATATCAGAAGGTGGTATCATTTCACTCGTAGGGCAGTAGAAGAAGGTGACTTGTGCTTGGAGAAGATAGACGGTGCGAAGAATCCAGCAGACTTGTTGACGACATGTGTTGATGTTGGGAAGCTGAGGTTGTGCAAAAGCTCGGTTGGTCTTCTGTAGATGTATTCTACAGATGATGTGGTAAAAATATTGATGATAGTAATACTTTGTTGACGAATACTGTTTTGGTGACTGAATCCGTCTCCAAGTGGGAGAATTGTTAGGTTGTAGAGCCTGATTAATATGTGAACGGTTCATGTGGACGGTGCCTAACAAGACAGCGCATTGGACGGTGTGCATGGGCGGCTGGACGGTGCCACATGTTGCACATGGACGGCTGGACGATGGTCAAATGACGGTTGGGTTCGACGGTGGTCAAACACGAGCGACTTGGACAGTGAATGTTTTCCACATGGAAAACGTGTTGATCTTGTAGTTTCACACAGCCAACATGTTAAAGTTGGAGTTTTGCACTTAGTCATAGTTTTGTCTATACGTACTTCTCCATCCATGTATTCTAGACAACAATTTGTAAGAGAGTTGAACAATCATCAATACCATTGAAACCATTGTGGAAGTTAATTCGAAGAGGTATTACCACGTAAATTCTGTCTCAATTCTCGTTCTTCTTCATCAATTTCTTTGTGTGTTGTGAAATTGATCCTAACTCTTTTTACATACAAATAGGGCAACACATGCAAATTTACCTGCTCCAATCCATTTTACTTCATAAACATATTGGCACCATATACCTTTTCAACACTTCGATATGTGTTTTTGGATCACCATTAAATTAGGTATAACAAATTGAATCGCCAACAACTAAGCCATAATATTCTAATAATACTTTTAATATTTCATAGTAAATATCCTTTTTATTTAACCGATTTCCTTTGTTTTGAATCTATAAATGGTATATTTCAAGTATAACACATCATTTTTAATCCTAAATTAAGAATTTTAAAGTATACATTACATATGTTCCGGCCGGATCAAAACCCATATTAGTAGTAACTACTCTTAAAATTCTAGAAGAAAAAATGAAATCCAAACAAAACAAAATCTACTTAAATGTGTCTTCTTCAATATTTAAATTTTAGCACTAACAAGTTACTTGGAGTAACAGGTGCAATTAACATGACAAATGTATCCTCCTACTATAGTACGCCATAATTAAGTCATCTATGGATCGATCATAGTACCCCACATAATTGAAATCGAAGCTTAAGTTTGCAACTCATAATCAGATTCTACGCGAATATTGAAATTTGTGTTATAATTTTTTATTAAAAAAATGGAGTAAATTAAATCTCACCTAGCAATGAATAAGTGAATTTAAACTTATTTTTCTAAAAAATACGGACAGACAGGAACTCGATTCTAAACAAAGAATGTAGGAGAAGAAAGAGTTTGTACAAGTGGAAAGGAAGCAAAACGTGAAATTAGGGTTACACAAGGCTAAATTTGAACGAGAAAGAGGGAGTGGCACATCAAGTTGTAGAGTCTCCATTGATGGTTAGATTAGAGATGAAGGATATAAAAGGTGACGAGCATAATACTAATTGCCTTGTTAAACCACTGTATTTGGATTAATTAAAGACACTCTCTTTTACATATCTTTCTGCTTTTTCATCCATCCCTCCACTCTCTTCCCGAAAACCTAATAATTGCCATAAAAATATATGACTAAAAAAATGATTGCATACAAATATTCATAAGAGATTTACAGCATTTGTTTAATGGGATTATAGTGAGTAAAGTAATGCTCTAAGTGCATATAAGAAACGTGAGTTATTTATACACTATTTTTTTACTGCAGAAGCGTGTTATTTACTTGCAAATGAGTTTCTTTTCAAGTTGATATGAATTTCTTTTGATTAAGTAAACTAATCATAATGATTTTTCTTGAATCCTTTGTTTGGTTTTGCAAACATCTTTACAAGTTGTGTGGATGAAAAAGCAAAGGAAAAATTAAAACTTCATTCGTACGGTTTGAATTTTGAATCTTCAGCTGCTGTCTGTGTGGCCCTCTCCACATTGCAACATACTTTCAGACATGTCCTATTACTGTCTGTATCTGCAAATTCCAGTCTGTAATTCAAGAACCACCATAACATTAACATACTCTTGTCCATACTTTATCTTCTCTACCAGTGTAATTTCTCACTAACCATTCGAGAAACCCAGAATATGCTAATGTCGGTAACTTTCACATTAACCCAACACAGAAAGTTTTCTTTTTAATTGTTTTTTTCCTTTCTTCAGAGCTTCTTCAGATTGACCATACCTCAAGAAGCCTCAACCATAAAGAAAGCAAGAACTTGGAAGAAGCTAATGCAAAAATCTGCCACCGAACAAGAAGGCGAAGTCATTGTCATATCCAAGAAGCTCAATGGCGGCCGCTAAGCTCCACTTGGGATCCCCATTTCTCTTCACACTCGCCATCTTCCTCTTCTTCGTGTTTGCTCCAGTGACAAAATCAGGTACCGACGCACACAAAAAACGAACCCTTTCCTTTTTCTGATCATTTCGTAACATCATATATTGTTGCCGCAGATGGACCCGACAAAGAACCGTTCGTCGGAGTTAACATCGGCATGGACGCGTCCAACTTTCTGCCACCGCAGGCATTAGTTTCGTTTCTTCAAGCGCAGAAGATCAACCACATACGAGTCTACGATGCAAACCCTGACATCCTCAAAGCTCTGTCGGGGACCAAGATTCGGGTCATCGTCGGCGTGCCCAACAACCAGCTGCTCGCAATCGGGTCCTCCAACGCCACTGCCGCCGCATGGATCGCCCGCAACATCGCCGCGTACTTCCCGCAGACCGTTATCACCGGAATCTCTGTCGGAGACGAGGTGCTGACGACGGTTCTCTCCTCTGCCCCGCTGCTAATGCCGGCGATTGAGTCTCTGTACAGCGCCTTAGTGTCTTCAAACCTCCACACCCAGATCAAGATTTCGACCCCGCACGCCGCGTCAGTGCTTCTTGATGCCTTTCCCCCTTCGCAAGCCTTCTTCAATCAGAGCCTGACACCTGTCATGCTCCCTTTGCTCCAGTTCTTATCAAGAACTGAGTCTCCATTGATGATGAATCTCTACCCTTACTATGTTTTCATGCAGAACAAGGGCGTCGTTCCTCTCGACAACTCTCTCTTCAAACCGTTGACTCCAACCAAGGAGATGGTTGACCCAAACACATTGCTTCGTTACACCAACGTTCTCGATGCCATGATCGATGCTGCCTACGTTTCAATGAAGAACCTGAACATCACCGATGTCGCAGTTCTTGTCACAGAAACGGGGTGGCCTTCAAAGGCCGATTCAAAAGAACCATACGCCACAATTGATAACGCAAACACATACCATTCCAATTTAATCAAACACGTTCTTGATCGTAGCGGAACCCCCCTGCACCCAGAAATCACTTCGAGTGTTTATCTCTACGAATTGTTCAATGAGGATCTGCGATCTCCTCCAATTTCGGAGGCTAACTGGGGTTTGTTCTATCCAAACGCAACCCCAGTCTACTTACTTCACGTGTCGGAAAGCGGTGGATTTCTAGCGAACGATACAACGAATCAGACGTACTGCGTGGCGATGGATGGTGTCGATTCAAGGATGCTTCAGGCGGCGTTGGACTGGGCGTGTGGTTCCGGAAGAGCAAATTGCTCTGAGATACAGCCGGGCAAGAGTTGTTACGAACCGAACAATGTGAAGAATCATGCTTCGTATGCGTTCGATAGTTATTATCAGAAGGAAGGGAAGGCTGCTGGTTCTTGTGACTTCAACGGTGTAGCCATGATCACCACAACTGACCCAAGTAAGCCTTCGTCATCAATTTTGTTTCTTCATTACAAAGCTCTGAAATTGATAGAAGAATGGTGAATTTGAAACAGAGAAGTCCGTAATTACAGGGCCTTTCTTCTTATCTAGTTAAGAAACATGTTTTGGACTGGCTGCTTACTAAGTGAATGAAGTTGGAAAGCCTTTGATGACAAAAGATTGCACTTTACTAATTATTATGATTTTATTATTTAAAACGATTATTTAAATATAGACATTTTATTACTATATTATATTTTGTCATACATATATATTATAAGACTATCGACAAAAAAAAAAATATTATAAGACTGAAAATTTGCAAAATATATTTATCTTAGTTTTAAAGATAAGTTGTTATAAAATCCATTTCATTTGATTAAAATATGATCTATACTCAAATAAATAACATTATTATTTATTTATATTAATATAAAAAATATTAGACATTCCTTATTGTAATTTAATATTACACTATTATTTCACAATAGTTCTGTAATTCACCATTAGCGTATATTTTTCAAATAGGAACTCCTCTAGATTACCTTGTGGAAACAACAACAAAAGAAAACATGACTCTACATTATATCAGTAAATACAATTTAAACCGTTGGATGTTTTTTCCCCATGTAATCTCATATTTCACATACTTTATTTCTTATAGTACATCAAACACTTACTACTGAATATAAGTAGAAAAAATGGCTTAAAAAAAACGCACGATTTTCAAAAAACGTCATCTCATGTAGCGTTCTTTTATTTTTATACTTTTATTTGTCTTTTTATACTTGCTTGGAGAACTTCATTTGTATCAAGTCGTGCAAATATGGACTAATTAATTAAATATTTCTAGGCTCTTTCATATTATTTGGCCCTGTCATAATAAAATATTCATGTGCCCTTTAATATTCATTGTTATGTCTGTAAATCTGTGTTGAGTTTCTCCATCGTGATCGAGAGCGTGCTCAAGATTCCAATTTTCAAGATATAGAAAGCATTTGAATTATGAAAGGGTCCTTTCATATTACTTGTCCCTTTCATAATTAAATATTCATTGACCATTTCATACTTGTTATGGCTATATATTTGTGTTGAGTTTCTACATTGTGGTTGAGAGCGTGCTCAAGATTCCAATTTTCAAGAATCAGAAAACATCTTGAATTATGAAAGGGTCCTTTCATATTACTTGTTCCTTTCATAATTAAATATTCATTGACAATTTCATACTTGTTATGACTATAAATTTGTGTTGAGTTTCTCCATTGTGGTTGGGAGCGTGCTCAAGATTCCAATTTTCAAGAAACAGAAAACATCTCGAATTATGATAGGGTCCTTTCATATTACTTGTCCCTTTCATAATTAAATATTCATTGACCTTGTCATACTTGTTATGGCTATAAATTTGTGTTGAATTTCTTCACTGTGGTTGAGAGTGTGCTCAAGATTCTAATTTTCAAGAAACATAAAGCATCTCGAATTATGAAAGGGTTTGTCTCCATAATTGCATAGTTTGTCTCTAAGTAAGGGTCTAGATTTATTAAAAAAATAAATAAAAGTATTGAAAAACAAATGAATGTCTACAAGCAAGTGTCCTTTCATATTATTTAATTTAATTAATATTTATTATATACTCTATATTCTTCTCTCTCTTGGTAAAAAAAAAAAAATTCTTCTCTCTCTATGACAGAATTCATCTCATAGTCGTAAAACAATAGAAGAAAAAAACGTACGCTACTTGGGTTGGCGTTTTTATGAAAAATGCTACCCCTAGTAGCGTTTTTATGAAAAATGCTACCCCTAGTAGCGTTTTTATGAAAAATGCTACCCCTAGTAGCGTTTTTCAAAAAACGTCACCGCCACCCGCAGTAGCGTTTTTCCAAAAATGCTACTCCAAGTTGCGCACGTTGTAAAAAATGCTACTTCAGTAGCGGTTATATACATTTTGATAAATATTTTTTTTGTATAATTACTTTTTCAAATATTTTCGGAATAGTTACTTTTTGATAAACTTCCCACTTTTTGCTATACCTGCCACTTTTTGCTATACGCGTGTTTTTTAATTTGAAGCATTTATAATTTCATTTTCAGCAGTGCAGTGCATTACTGACCAGTGCAGTACTGACTAGTGAGTGATATGATAATACCTAACAGGATCACATGGTCTTCTGTTATTGGTTGATAACTAGGGTTAGGATCATTCTATTATTATTTTTTTCCCGAAATGAGAATGTTTTAACTAGTTAATCTCAATATATTAGAGAAGTTCCACAGATAAAACTTAGTTTATTTTTAATAGGGTTTACAGTGTACACTACATAATTAGGGTGTTGTGCTTGATTAAAATATGTACTATAAAATTAAGTGATATACCTTGATTTTTATATGTTTTAATCACTAATATTGTCAATTATTTTTATTTTCCAATACCTCTCAAGTTTCAAGAGACCATATGAAAAAGAATTTGGTTCCTTTATGTGTCCCTATTTTTCATTTTAATCATGAATTATTTACTAGTTTATGTTTTCTTAATATTCTCAATACTATGAAAAATATCCCACCTGACATTTTTCTTTTCTCTCGTGGAAACATCTGCAGGTCACGAGACTTGTATTTTTCCTGGAAGGTGAGGACAAACTCCACAATTATTATTATGGATCAAGTATTTGTGTGAAAGTTTGAATAATTTGTGTGAAAGTTTGAATAATTTGTTTGTCAGTTTTTTTAAAAAACAAATTTACTAGCTTAATGTTATAACTTGCTAGTTCCGTCTTATTTATTATTAAATAATGATATTGTTGAGTAATGCGATATTATATTTTGTTCATTATCTTATTTTATTTTTCGTGCAAGCTGCAAGTTAATTTTTGAAAATATTGTTAAATAAATTTTGCGATATTGTTAACGATAAAGACAGCTTGAAATTAAAACTGTATATATATATAATTAATTGTCAATTTGTTAAAAAAAATGTTTAGATGATAAATTGCTCATATCTTTTCAAAAGTTTAACTAACACAGTGATAATTAAATATATTATTACTATTATGTACTATTTTTAATAATAAGTGTTGTTGGCTTTGTCAAAATTAACCTCCATATCCATGAAATTCTTCATTAACGTATGAATCTGTTCTGTGCGGTAAAATCCATTTGAGTGCAGTAAAAAGGTAATTAGCAAGACAAAGGAGGTGATAAACTCAACTGTGTCAACTAGTGCAGCTGCTGAGAGTTCAAAGTTCATCCTCTTCAGAAGAAGTTGCAGAGTAACTGGAGATGATATGGCTCTGCAACTCCTTTTCTGGGTAGTGTTTTCCTTAGTGATGCCGTTTTACAAGTACTGAAAGAAGAAGAAGAAGATAACAATGTGTTCTTCAATGTATCATCTGCAGTATGTAGATTATTCTGCATTAGTAATTTTTTGGAAGACTGCAAATAGAGGAAATTACTTTGGCATGTCTGGGTCGAACAAACTTGTTCGATGGATCTCTAGGGTCGGAATTTGTTGTAAAATTAGTGTTTTTTTTGTGTTATGTTCATGTTTAGCATTCTCGATTTGTCTGTAATCCAACCAAAACGTTATTTCAAATCAAATCTAGTCATATAGTATGCCATTATAGTTCATCCCCTCTTCTTTAGCTTTGGTGAAGAAATATGGAGTTTTATCTCCATTAAAAGCCGATAGACTCCGTGGATTCCATGGCGGCAAACTGCATTATCCGAACCCAGATTCAGAATTTAGAACATCAAGTTCTTCGCATCTATTTGATTCAC
Source organism: Chamaenerion angustifolium (assembly GCA_946814005.1). Lineage (NCBI taxonomy): Eukaryota > Viridiplantae > Streptophyta > Magnoliopsida > Myrtales > Onagraceae > Chamaenerion > Chamaenerion angustifolium. The sequence continues at coordinate 4,126,024 of OX328277.1, read as the reverse complement.
ATGTACCTGAGAATAACATCGTTTCATATCAGAAACAAGGAAAACACTTAAGTTTGGTTTTTGTTCAGATTTACCGACCTCCAGATTGGATCGGGTTGAATAAGTTAAGGTCAATCCGAGCTTGTATGTCAATGTAGCGATCCCACACCTCGTACTGTCTTAATCTGAAAAACCCGATAATCAAAATCAAAATCAAATCTTTGGCTATTGTTGAAGCTTAGTTAATGATCTTAGTGCTTACTTTTCCGGGCAGTAGAGAAAAAGCTTGTTGACATACATTGAGTTAACATCATGGTCATAATAATCGATTGATGTTCGATTGGGATATCCAATCTCCCCCACAAAATTCATTTTTCGTTAATAGCTTGATGTGCAAGTAAAAACGATGTACTTGATGAAGTTTTATGTTACTTCCTTGGGTTCGTGCAGCTATAGACCGATATATGCATTCTTACCAGGTGGTAAGGAATCAGAGGATGAATCTGGAATTGAGGTTATGTTTGTTGGGATATTAGCCGCTGCTAATTTTCACCTTGCACGGCCTTGGGACTCGATGGATTAAGAGAAATGCAAACGATACAGAAATTTACGTGGTTCACCAATTTGGCTACGTCCACGGCTCACACCCACACTTTCACTATAGACAAATAGTGTTACAAATTGTATCACACAATATGTATCGCTCACACTCTAAAATACTCACTCCGTATTTTTGGCTCACAATACAACACTATTTTCTCTCACACTCAAGACACCAACAAACAATTCTTACTTCTCTCTTTCTTGTGGCTTGTGGTTATTTATTCCTTCAGCATTTCAGCATTGTTGACTCTTTATAAATCATAAAAGATGACAATCTTCAGTGGCTTGGTTGACCACTTTGCTGAGTGTCTTCCCCACTCTGCTTAGTATCTTACTCACTGATGATGAGTGGTTTGTTCACTGATGAGTGGCTTCTCCACAATGTTCATTCTCAACAATGTTCATATATGGAATCACATGTATGCTATCCCAACAAGGAATCATAATTTTACTCTTGCTTGGGTCACAAGTTTCCATATCGTACATGTCTTTCACAGAGAACATTCCCGAGAACGAACCTCGTTCTTTAGTGGTCATGAACCTCTAACAAAGACAATAACAAAGTAACATCAGCAGTCACTTTTTGCGTAATACACAAATAGAGAAGAAGAAACCTGATCTATTTTACATCAATCCATAACTTATGTGCAGTTGCAGTATTTGGAGTCGAGTTAAGGGGAAGAAAAAAATGCGGTGAGCGTGGATCGAACACGCGACCTTCAGATCTTCAGTCTGACGCTCTCCCAACTGAGCTATCCCCGCTTCTTGACTGTTGTTGACCACTTTCGTATAGCTATTCAATGCATGATCTGAAGTTTATAGAATGGCGTGTACACATTTGGCAACAAATAATAGTAGATTATTATACATAACATATATATATATATATGAATCTTTGTTTCTTAATACATAGCAGCAAACGTTGGATTTTTTTTTGGGTGAGTGTTATTAGATTTAAAATGTACATATTAACTAATTGTCTTATAAATCCAAATATGTGAGTGAAAATTTTGGTATACTCTTAAGATATCTTAAAAGTTCGTGTAAATTCAAATTGAAAATATTAATAATAAATTATTTTCTCAAAATAATAAATTTAGCCAAATTCGTACCACCTTTAAATTGCAAATTAATTTAAGGTAATATCCTATATATAAAGAGTCACAAGATGGTCTAGAAGAAAGTGGTGCAGAAGATGAGCTGTAAAAAATGGCAAAGAGGAAGGAAACAAATCAAAACTAGAGTGATGGAAATGTGCATGATTGCCATTTATTATTGACTGACTCAGTGAAAGTCATTTTCTACAAAATATCGTCCTTTATATTATTATTATTATTAACATATAAAGTTTTTTTTTTTGGCCAAGAAGCATACTAATTTATATTAAATCAGAAGCCGAGTTCGAATACAAAATGTTATCCGCAAAAATACATCTAAGTAAAGGGGTTGGTGGTGAAACCACCCAATCCGTAGGACACAACCTCGCTAACGATTGTTTCGCAATCCAACCCGCACAAGAGTTCGCAGATCGTGGAGTGTAGATCCACGCAACCTCCCTAATCGATGACGATAGGGAGAACGCGTTAGACAAAATGGTATCTACCCTCCAAGAGAAACCCCTATGGTGTAAATGGTTGATGATCTCCAGAGCGTCGGTCTCAATGATGACCCTTGACCATCCCTGGTCAATGGCAAGCTGAACTGCAAGTAGGACCGCCATCGCTTCGCACTCCACCGCCGAGCCGGCTCGTGCCAAGTCCTGTCTTCCCCCATAGATCGCCCCTCGCTATCCCGAGCAATGATACCAAGGACCCCCATCGAGGAGGCACGATCCCAGGCCGCATCACAATTTAATTTGATGACATTCGGTGGGGGGCGCGCCCAAGCTGTGATCGTCTGCGCCAATGGTGGTGGTGGCCCGTGCCGAATCAACTCCTGTGAGATGGACATGATCTCTGTGATTGTCGTCTCGGTGTTCGGTTGAACATTGTCGTAGACCATACGACATCTCGACTTCCAAATTACCCAGCAAACGACCATGGTTCTGGTCCAAGAGTCGGCGATCGACCTCCTCTCGCCCGCAGATCGCAGAGCGGCGCGGAGAAGCCAATCTTCCACCGAAGGCAGCCCTCGTTGCCTACTCGCCTGCGGAATGAAGCGAGCCCATACCTGATGAACCCAAGGGCAGCCGACGAAGATATGCTCCCGGGATTCCTCCATGAAGCATGCGATACAACGAGGGTCCAGAGCCATACCTCTCTGAGCAAGCGACTCTCCCGTCGGAAGGACATTACTCGCAAGCTTCCACATGAACGCTTTTATTTTAGGCCAAGTGTCGCTCCTCCAAATCGAGTGCCAAACCTGCGGTAGATCCAAGCGTGGTGACCGATTCAAGTTTACCTGGTCTCGATGCTGGACGGAATGAATCCTGTGGTACGCGGATCTAACTGAGATGACCCCGTCTCTGGTGTGGGGCCATCCCAGTTTGTCTGGTCTCGGCTCGATCGGGATGGGCACGGTAGTGATTGTTTCAACGTCGTCCTGGTGAACAGCAGCCGAGACTAGATGAGGGCACCACGATCTCGACCCCTGGCGGAACCAATCTGAAGACACTCCTGAGGCCATGCCAATCGGTCTCACCCGTTCTACACCTAGGAGGGGCACCCAAGTGTCGATGAAAGTCCGGATTTTGTGGCCATCTCCGAGTATCCACATGCCTTCCTTTTGAATAACTGAGCGTCCCTCAAACATGCTAGCCCAAGCCCATGAAGCCCGACTACCAGGGCCGGCCTGCAAGAACGAGCAATTTGGAAAATATATACCTTTAATAACCCAGACCCATAATGCACTCGGTTCTGAGAGAATCCTAGCCGCCATGTTAGCAAGGATGGCTTTGTTGAATTCCTGCATGTTCCTGAACCCGTACCCTCCTTCCGACTTAGGAGTCGTCATCGAGTCTCAGTTCTTTCAATGTATCTTCCTATTGGCCTCACTCGAACCCCACCAGAAACGGGCTATCATAGCATTTACCTCATTACACCAAGTAACAGGGAGTTTGAAAATATGCATCACATAGGTTGGTATCGCATTCAAAACTGCCTTAATCATGATCTTCTTCCCCGCATGATTGAGAAGCTTGCTCCTCCAGTTCCGAATCTTGTCCCTAACTCTCTCCTTGAGGTAGCTCAAAGCATCACGCTTCGATCTACCCCAAACTGTGGGCAGTCCCAAATAGAATCCTGGGTCGATGGTATGATTCACTCCAAACAGCTCGGTAATGTCCCTCTTGTAGTCGTCGTGAGCGGCCGAGTTGAAGTAGAGGCATGATTTAGCAAAGTTGACCAATTGGCCTGAATCAGTGCAATAGTTCCCTAGAGCTCTCTTGAGGTTGGAGGCGGTCTCGATCGAGCCCTTGAGTAAGAAGAGGGAGTCGTCGGCGAAGAAAAGGTGTTGGATGACCGGGCAACCTCTCCTTAGCCGAATCCCCTGAATAACACCTCTGGAGACCTGGTCCTCAAGCATTCTAGATAATACGTCAGCTACCAGAATAAATAAGTAAGGGGAAAGGGGGTCACCCTGTCTTAGGCCCCGAGTGGGCCTGATGATATCAGAATCTTCCCCATTGACTATAACTATGTATGTGCCCGTGGATATGCATGCCTGGATCCACTGTACCCACTTGTCGCTGAATCCTCTTTTCCTCAAACCTGCGAGTAGGAAGTCTCACTCTATACGATCGTATGCCTTCTGCATGTCTATCTTGAGAGCACACTCCGTACGCCCCAATTGACCGCTTGGTTTACCTCTTGTTTTCAAAAAGTGGAATAACTCGTGGGCAATGATAATGCTATCCTGTATCCTTCGCCCTGAGATGAAAGCACTTTGAAAAGGGGACACCATTTCTGGCAAATAGGTTTTTAATCTATTCGCCAGAACTTTTGAAATCACTTTGTAACAAAAGTTACACATGCTTATAGGCCGAAACTCAGAAGCACATACAGGATTAGCAACTTTAGGAATCAAGGTAATATCTGTTTAGTTTAGAAAGGAGGGCATGATACCTGTCGATAGGAATGCATTAACTGAGGTGAGCAAGTCTGGGCCGACCGTGTTCCAACTCTTTTGAAAGAAGATACCTGAGAAGTCATCTGGTCCCGGTGCCCTCGATCCTCCCATATGAAAACACGTTTTCCTAACCTCATCCCCTGATGCCATACGAGTGAGGATAATGTTCATGTCGTTTGAAACTTGGTTCGGCACACTATCCAATGTTTGAGTAAACATCGGGTAACTTCCATCCTGTTGTCGGCCCGATGAGAAAATGTTTGAGTAGAATGAGTGCAGTTCAGATTTGATTGCCCGATCACCCTCCACCCAGTCCCCGTTGTCTCTCCTAAGACGGATAATCTTGTTTTTTCTTCGTCTTGATAGAGTCGTCTGATGGAAGAATTTGGTATATAAAGTAACACACACACAACATTAACAACAACAATAAAAAAAACTTATAAAATGAGTAGGCAACCTAGCTACAAGCATATATTGACGATAAATTTCAAAAAGTAACTATGTCGGAATTTTTTTTTGAAAAAGTATGTATGCAAATTTTTTTTTTAGCAAACTATGTATACGCGCACCCCGGGGTCGCGCCTAACGGACATAGGCGCACCCCAGGGGTGCGCCATTACCACCAATTTTTTTTTTTTTTTTTTTAAAAACAAATTTTTCAATAATGATGACTCGATGTTTAATTAAGTATAAAATTATATATCTATTAAAAAAAATTTAAAAAAATTATAGTAAGTAGATATTTTAATTGCGATTCAAATGATGCAAAAAATATTAAATTTGGATTTACGGATTGACTGTACGGCATGCCGTAGGTTGAGATATGAAAATTGTACTTAAAAAATTATAACTCGGACCATGTAAGTCCAAACTCAACACGGTTAACGTCATTTAGGTCGTAAATCAATTATCTACGTAGGATAATTTTTTGGATTAAAAATACAGTGATTTTGTAACCCCCCATCGTTTACACCCAAATTTGACCGAAATAAGTAAATGCATTAGGTGAGAAATTTAATTATATACTTACTCAAAAAAAATCAAAAAAATTACAGTGCGTAGATAATTTAATTACGAATTAAATGACGCTAACTATGCGTTAATTTTTGACTTTTAGACTGACTGTATAATACGGTACGTAAAAAACTCTACATACGATACAAAAACTTCCAAATAGTGTTTTGCACAGTAGTTAAACAGTGATTTTACTGTGCAAAATATCACAATTTAACTCTTTTAAATTTATTCAAATGTTACAATTCAATTCTGATTCGATTGGGGCTTCGTCTTGACCAAGACCTAGTTCCCTACCATGAAGGGCCGGTCTTGGTCAAGACCCCGACCTGAACCCCAAACGAATCAGAACTAAATTGTAACATTAAAAAAAAAATGGTTAAATTGTGATATTTTTAAAAGTTTCAATTATTTTTATAATTTTTAAAACTTAATCGGTTAAAATTGAATGAAAAAGTTGACATGCACTTTGACGAAATATGAGACAATTTTTTTTAACGATTTCAACTTTAAGGAAAAACCTTAAATTCCGAACAAACATTACAGAGGATAAGGTAATATTTCCCCAAAACATTATAATATGTATAATGTTATTATATAACTGTATTTTTTATTTTATTTTTAAATTAATTGATGAACAACACACCGTCAGTGTTAATCATGAGTTTCACTTCAGTATGTAGTATATACTTGACCAGAACGGAATATTTCTTGAACTTAATTAATTAATATAACGTCTTGAATCTAACATTATGCCGAGATTAGAGGAAGGACAACTCATCACCCATATTGAATTTTCTTGACCGATGGATTTCTTAATAAATAGTAGAGCATATCTTGTTTTGATAACAGAGTGCTCCTTCAGTTTACTACTACTAACCTTCCAGCTTCTACAGTCTTTGAATGGAAGAAGGAAAACGCTGAAGCACAGCAGTAGAGTCGGTTCTGCAACGCCAAGATGAGGGGTACTTGCAAGCTTCTTTGCTTCATCATCGTCAGTGTGTTATCGCTGCTTCTCCAAGGCACCAAGGGAGACAATCCGTACCGATTCTTCACTTGGAAAGTCACCTACGGCAACATTTATCCTCTCGGTGTCAAGCAGCAGGTGATTCACTCAATGCAATGATAAAATATTTGAAGCTTTTTCTACATTCTTGTGCGATTCGATTCGATTTGATTGCGGTTTGCTGAATCCCATTTGGGCAATGCTGCAGGGGATTCTGATCAATGGCCAGTTTCCTGGGCCGCACATTGACGCAATCACCAATGATAACCTGATTATCAGCGTCTATAACTACCTCAACGTCCCATTCCTCATTTCCTGGTACTCATTCTTGATTTGGTTTCGTATCGTGGTATTGAAGCTATTTGCCTTCGGGGGTCGATGAAAATGCAGCAATGTAGCATGAGCTTCTAGCTACCAGTACCGATTTATTATCATTCTCCAGAAAATTTTAGATTAACCGCTCCAGATCTAAGGTCTGACTTTGTTGGACTAAACTAGTGAGGGAAGCCTCAACATGGATTTAAATTGAGAAGAAGATAAAAATTGTTGCCAAAAGTAGCCATAATCTTAAGAAGTTCCTTTTTGTTCCTGATTCCTTCTTTCTCCTTATGCTTCTGGATTTGATTCTTGCCACTTCTTTAGAGGAAGGAACACATTCTTACTAAACTAGATCTTGCATCGACTTCGGTCCCACCTTTCGTTTACCACACCGATCTAATTAAATAAGCAGATCTGTATCATGAATGTGAAGTGGGGTTGGCTGCATTGAATTCATCCATGAGTAAAGCCCCAGCCTTCTGTCAATTTGCCCTTTTGGGTCTTATGATCTTGCAAAATGCAACCATTTTGTTGGCTAATGCCATTATTTTAGCAGTTGAATTGCGTACACTTTAAGATCTATTATCAAACTTGACCAATTTGTATTGTTTTTTCAGGAATGGAATACAACAGAGGAGGAACTCATTTCAGGATGGAGTCCTGGGCACGACATGCCCAATCCCACCAGGGAAGAACTTCACATACACACTTCAAGTGAAGGACCAGATTGGAAGCTACTTCTACTTCCCTTCACTCTATTTACACAAGGCTGCTGGTGGATTTGGTGGAATCAGGGTTTGGAGCCGGCCTCAGATTCCCGTGCCTTTCCCTCCGCCTAATGGAGATTTCATCGTCCTTGCCGGTGATTGGTTCAAACGGAACCACTTTGTAAGCATCTTGATCTTCACTCTCAAAAATCATGCGGTTACTTGAATAACATGTTCAGTAAAATCTAATATTTTGTCTTGAATGGATCTGAATTTATAGGATTTGAAACGCATTCTTGATGGCGGTCATGTTCTTCCATTTCCTGATGGTCTCCTCATCAATGGTCAAGGCGCAAATGGATTCAGATTCACTGTGGATCCAGGTACCAAACTAAGTATCATCATATTTGCAATAATGCAAGTAAAAATTTATATTTTGTTTTATTTATCAATTTTGATTTGATTTTACAGGAAAGACATACAGATTCAGGATATCGAATGTGGGAATTGCTACATCGATTAACTTCAGAATCCAGGGGCACAAGATGAAACTAGTCGAGGTGGAAGGTTCACATACACTTCAGAACACATATGATGCTTTAGACATCCATCTAGGACAAAGTTACTCTGTGTTAGTCATAGCAAATCAGGCCCCCAAGGACTACTACGTTGTTGTCTCCTCGCGGTTTACCACTCCGGTGCTTACAACCACCGCTGTCCTTCATTACAGCAATTCCTGGACCGGAGTTTCTGGTCCCATTCCAAGTGGTCCCACCACTCAGATTGGTTGGTCCCTCAACCAAGCCAGATCAATCCGGTAATTGAGACACCTCCTTATATCGAAAAAGATAAGGTTTCATCAAATATAATAAAAGTAAAACTATTTCTATCAACCTGTTTGCTAGCTGCAATCTGCAATGACAACTGCATTTTTTGAAATTTAAAGGTGACTCCTTACAATGGACAGTGATTCTTATATGTGCTACTTTGGAACAGGTGGAATCTAACCGCGAGTGGACCACGTCCAAACCCTCAAGGTTCATACCATTATGGTCTGATCAAACCGGCTCGAACTATCATTCTCGCAAACTCGGCACCTATCATTAATAACAAACAACGGTATGCTGTCAATGGGGTGTCGTTCATTAGTGCAGATACTCCGTTAAAGCTGGCGGACTACTTCAAGATTCCTGGAGTTTACAGTCTGGGTAGCATTCCTACGAGCCCCGTATGGGGAAATGCATACTATCAGACATCAGTCATGGGTGCCAACTTCAGAGAATTTGTCGAGATTGTGTTCCAGAATTGGGAGGATTCCGTGCAGTCGTGGCACATTAATGGATATGCGTTCTTCGTAGTCGGGTAACAATTGGTTAAGTTCATAATTTCTCACCATTGTTCAGGAAAGTCTCTTCATTGACATTAACAATAAGATGATTGTAACTTAATCAGTATGGATGGAGGGCAGTGGACACCTTCGAGTAGATTGCACTACAACTTGAGGGACACGGTCGCCCGATCAACAGTTCAGGTATACACTTTGAGAGTCACCCTATATAATATAAATGGGGTTAAGATTAAAAACCTTTTGAAGAACCCATTAACTTATCATGTCTCGCTGAATTTGTGACGTGCAGGTGTATCCAAAGGCATGGACAGCGATCTACATTGCATTGGACAACGTAGGAATGTGGAACATCAGGTCTGAGAACTGGGCACGACAGTACTTGGGACAACAGTTCTACCTCAGAGTCTACACTTCATCGACCTCACTGAGAGACGAAGCTGCTATCCCCAGAAACGCGCTCCTCTGTGGTCGGGCACGGGGACATCGCACGAGGCCATGAGAATATAACAATGCATTCTTCTTTACATTGTCACGAGCGGGTGACATTGTTGACTCAATTAATGTACTATTGCGGGTAAATGAATGATTCCTTAGACGAGAGCTCAGCTTGCGCTTTCATTGAGTAACAACCTTATTGTAGCCTAGCTATGTATTGATTGAGAATATCTTATATTTTCGATATGATCTTTTCCTGGTCTTCAATGAGGTGTTGGTTAACATTATGTTAAATTGTTAGAAGTTGAAGTCATTATGCGAATAATTTTATCCCAAACCAAACAAAATGATAGTTTTTTTTTTAATATACCTTAAAAAAAATCAAGGGAGGGTCTAGCACTAGCGTTGGAGCCTCATTACATTAAAATAAAGGGAAATAATAAAAAACCACCCGAATGTATGTACCAAGATTGGTATTGCACCCCTAATATTTGTCTTTTAACACTCGTATGTTTTTATTTGTTGGTAACTGCACATTTCCGTCACTGGTCATTGGTTTCCCGTCCAATAGAAATCACGTGCAATGCATGTGATGTAATTGTAAACTTATATACCCCAAATACCCATGCAATGCATGTGATAATTGTAAACTTATATACCCCAAATACCCATAGTTGTTTGTGAACGATTGATTCCAGCTGCTTGTGAACTTGATTGGCCAAATGATCAAATTTTGACCTTCTTGTGGCTTCAGATTCTCCGCAGACAAATCTGTAGACAGATCCTCCTCTGACTGTGGTGATGTTCACATTGCAGGTCTGTCATGCCGTTTTGTGATATGCATTTACCCTCAAAATTGTCTGAGTTTCCACAACCTTGTACTTGCCCCCTTTGGTCAAGTTATCAACTGCAATTGGGGACTTGAGTAGGAGAAGGGATATGGCAGCTGATCGCTTGGGTCGGTGGTGCGGATTCCAGGCTTCCAGCTTCCATATATGCGAGAAATGTGACGGCAAAAAACTTAAAGAGCTTAATTCAATACAATAGAATACTATGGTTCCTTCGAAAATCCTATTGTGGCACAATTTCAAATGTATGAATCAATTCCAGAAAACTGCATTCGTCCTAGAATATTCCAAAAAACTCTTACATACGATGCTTTTCTGCTTCTTCGATGATTATGAGAAATTATTTACAGCAACTTCAAGCACTCCACTACAAGAATGTTCATCAACCACCACGAAAATTCAATGTTGTCACGACAGTTTTGACAGTAAAAAACTTCTTTAATTTCAGCAAAATATATCGTAGTTGATGACACTATTCAGTGTCACAGAAGTTTCCATTGATGAAACAGAGTTTTAGTATGTACTTTTGTCGCTGCAATTTGTTTACCTCCCAAAAAATGTACTGTTGAAAATACGTTCAATACTAATATAGACAATCAATTATACCAACGTAGTATATTGCATAAATAAATTTTTAGTATCAAGATTTCTTGATGCAGTAGAACTATAAACATCGGCGACATTAAGTCGAATGCAATATTACATTTTTCGTTGCTAAATGGTACAATAACATATAAACTTAGAGAAAAGACTGGTACTGCACACTTAACTTTCACTTAACTTTAACTATGGATGGTACTTAATTATTTAGATAAACAAAAATTACTAAAGAGATAAATATAAAATTATATAATATACAAGTACAATATATAACATAATATATAATTTAGTATAACCATTAGCCAATATATATTATATATTTATACTGTTTGTAATATAATATAAGATGCAAGTATATATCATATTTGTAATATAATATTACATATTATTTAATTTAGTATAACTAATAATCAATATATTGAATATATTTATAATATAGTGTATTAGATTATTATATTTTGTTCAACATAGTATATTAGATAATTGAGAAAGCAAAGTACGTGTTAACAGTTCGGTTCCAATTGAGAAATCAAAAAGAAAAAGTTTGAAAAAGATTTAATATGTTTGCCTAAAGTGGTAAAAACGACACAATGTTTGTTTTTTATGCAACATGTTTGGTGTTGTTGGTTTTTGATGAAGTTCATTTGTGTCCGTTAAAAATTTTCGTTAACACCACACATGTTTTTCATGTGACCTCTGTTTGGTGTGAAATTCCTTAAATGTCTCTGTCTTTACTACTGTTCCCTCCCTCTCAGCTTGTTTGAAGTTAGATCTCCATGAACTCTGCACCGAGCTCTACAATCTCGACATCGATGGATCCAAGGATTACCTCTACGTAGACCTCACCAAGCTCCCCACTCTGTTATTCCTATTCTTGACCGCCTACTTCGTCTTCCTTGGATAATGGGTCCACAATTGTTACCTCAACATGAGATATGTACATCGCATCCACCTCTTCATGGAAGCACTCCTCCTTATGAAGGCGCTGAATCTGTTTTTCGGAGCTGAGGACAAGCACTACATTAAAGTCACCAGAACGGCTCATGGCTGGGACGTTCTATTCTACATCTTCCAGACCATCCGCGTCGTTCTGCTTTTCACTGTCATCGTCCTGATCGAAACTGGTTGGTCCTTCCTGAAACCTTTTCTGCAAGCGAAGGAGAAGAAGGTCTTGATGACCGTCATCCCTCTCCAGGTCCTCGCCAATGCCGGTTCTTCAGAACGAGGATTTTGAGATGTGAATCACAAAGAAATTGAGCTTCCCAATCGAAAAGTAAAACCAATTAATGGTTTATCATTTTTGTTTTGGGTTCATGGTAAACAGATATCCTTAGGAAAACACTTCAAAATTGTCTTCTATTCTCCATATTTTGTTTCATTGATATACTACGAATAGTGTTTATTTGAAGATATATACAATGTTTCATTGAATTTTTCACCCAAATTGCTAGAAATCTGATGTTGGCCATAGAGGTAGCTGGAGTATTCTCTTCTATAATCTACTTTTGCTACTAATTCATGTTGAATTGCTTGTAAGTGGTATTTACTTTTGATATTCATGTACCTGGGTTTCTTGCTCCAAACCGCATCTGCTGAGCTAAATCTCATCAACACATCCCTGTTGATGAGAACTACTTCATCAATGGCTCTCAACCGTTACTTATGTTGGCAGACGTGGTTGAACGGTTACATCCGTTAAACTTGCGCATGTACTGTGCACGTGACCTTCTTCAAACTTAAACTTTCTAATATACCCTTCAATCGTTTCCCTCCTCATCATGAAATTCTTCGTTCCTCATCCTCTCCAGTTTCGCATATTGTGTTCATCTGTTGCAGTCGAGACTTTGAGCTCCCAAACCACAGAATCGTCACATCAGCCGCTCGTCCACCATCCCTGGACAGAATGGGTTACCTTCGTGCTCTTATGGTTACCCCAATTGCGAGGTAATCCTAATTGGTAACCCTAATTAGTTTCTCGTGATTTGGTATTTTCTCTGCATTTCAATTTCATCTCTACCTATCAAGAAACCCAGCAAAACGATTTCACAGTTTCCAAGTTTTGAGCTCAGTTTGAAGCGATCAGTTTGAATTCAGTAGAAACTTGGACTTTGTGTGAGTACTGAACTTTGTCTTTCAATTCCATTGGCAAGTTGTGGTTGAAGATGGTGGATGATTTGCTGATGAGATTCCTCTTGTATGTGATCAAAAGAAAAAGGGACCATCAGTTCAATTCATCTGAGCCAAAAACCGGGTGAGGACAAACTAAACTGGCTGAATTCAACAGATAGGAAAGCCCAACCAAAAATGGTCTATCGTCGAATTCAGGAACATGCTCGAGACAAGCAAGCGAACGAGGAGAATGTTCGAGATCTGCAAGCCGAAAGGAAGTGTGGAGAAGTATTTTTATACCAAATGTGAAAAGCTTCATCTGGAGAGCAACACACACAACACTACCAGTTATGTTAGGACTGACGAGACGAAGTATTCAAATAGCGTCAATGTGCCCTTTTTGTAAAGAAGTAGAAACAGCAAACCGTGCATTGCTGAGCTGCGACTGGGCTTAAAATGTGTGGTTCGGGTGTATGGGTCTGAGACGGAACACGTCAAATGGAACACAGTGGGAAGAATGACTGCAAAGCATGTAAACTGTCGGCACAACAGGTGGGGAGCAGGGTGAAAAACAGAGAATGATCTGAGAAACAATGGCATGGGAGATATGAAAGGAGAGATACCAAGCGCTGCAGAATGGAGAGCAACCCAAACTGGAAGCAATCATACGGACGACAACGAAACTGGCTGAAGAAACATGGAGGACAAGATGTAGGAGAGCAGATGTTGTCACAGCAAGAAGCCCGAATCAAAATACACAAGCGTGGAAGAGACTAACTTTCGGTACAATCAAAATAAATACTGTTGTGTTCTGGATGGCAACAACAAAAAAGGATGGCACGGGAGTAATAGCGTGGGATTGGGAAGGAAGAATAATCGTCAGAAGAACTCCACATGTGGAGATATGAGCGCTAAGAACCTTGAGGCAAAAGCAATACTTCAAGCAGTTCAACTAGGAGTGTTTTATAAATGGAATGAAGTAATTATTGATTCAGGCGCAAAATATATCATCAACATGCTATAAGGCAAGGAGCTACAATTGGATTGGGAACTAGAGAACATATTGGCGTACATGAGATGACGACTAGGATACTGAGAATTCAAGGAAGTTCGTCCGGAGAAGCACAAATAGATATGCAAATTGGATAGCCAAGAAGACAGAGGATGTGTCCAAATAACTGAACTTTAATACATCTGACTTTTCTTATTTCATTGTGTTTGTTAGACATTATGCATCATACAACAGAAGAATAATAAAGTGATTTTATGGCCAAAAAACAATAAAATATGACTTTATATTATATATTTCATACTTAATTATTTATTATAAAAAAAATAGATAGGTGTTCATATTGTATTATCGTGTTGAATTTGTCAATTGTATATTCACGTACAAAATTTATAAAAAAAAATATATTTTATAATAAACTGATCATAGTAAGAATTATGAATTCAAATATCAAATTTAAGAAGTTCTTAATGCAAAATGAATAAACTCTAAAACTTAACAAAATAATTGGAGATGGAATTTTAAAAGTTTTTAAATGAGACTTGTTCATAAAAGTACTACAAATATCATTCTCACAAATACAATTGTATCATGTTATTGTGTATGTCGTGTTTTAATACATAAACACGAACGCGATATGAAAATTACATTGTGTTACCATGTTCATGTTAGCATTCTGTCATATATTTTCTCGAGCACAACTTTCTTATATGTGTTCATATCTTGTTATCGTGTTAGGTCACCCTAAACATTACTCTACTCAATGCAAAATCAAACTGTGAATTTTAGTTAGCAAACATAAGACATATCATGCCCCACGATTGTGATTCTACTAATTTTATTATATTTGTAAGAGAAAAGAACAAATGCCTATAAGTTCCATTGAGTTTGAATTGTAACAATAAATTATCAAGAGTTTAAATACACAATTCAATTGATCCGGATTTATTTATACAGTTAGGGTAAATTAAATAACAATTACACAACTAAACTATCTAACTAAACCCTAAACTGAACAATATAATATTGGGTATTTACATGGTGATAAATTTATATATATCATGATGGGGTTAATAAATAAATAGTTATATGACTTTAAGAACTTTATAAATTGAAATTTTGATATATATAAATTTGAATTACCTTAAACAACATTTAATTAACTTTATTTTGGGATAAAATTACATTAACATTCATTTATGTTGCCGCATATAACTGAACGGTTAAAACTTGTGCTAAACAATTACGTGACTGAACAAATTTTTTTTATTACTAAAATACCCTTATCTTCTTCACCTTCTTCTTCAACCTCTTCTTTCTCGATTTGAACTCGAATTCTAATTTTGAACTCAGATTCACGTTTCTGAATTCGATTTGAATCCAAATTTGCGCAAATCATACTTTGAAATTATTTTTTGGGCATGAATATGTAGAACACGAAAAACAAAGGAAAAAGAAGATTAAATGGGAGGGTAAAATGTCATTTTAGTGGTCATAAATCACATTTGTCAAACATACGTGACTGAATATGACAAGTTTAACTAAAAGTAACTTTTTTGAAATGTAGGGCTCACAATTTTCTATGAAATACAATAACACAAAACGGACACGCACGAAAAAAATTGTATTCGTGAAAACATATGACAGAACGATAACACGATAATACAAACACGATAACACGAAAGTATTTTTGTTTCGTGTTCGTGTTTAAGTATCAGAACAGGACACGAACGATAACACAATAATATTGAACTTTTCTTTTGCCAACTATAAATTTGGACTTGAAAATCTATTTTTGTTTTAATACTTTTCTAAAAATATTCATTCAATAACTTTTAAAAGTTTACTTGGATATTTAATTTCTTAAATTTATCAATTATACATTAATGACTTGTGAAATATGATGTTTGAATTGATAACTCTTATTATGAACAATTCGTTATTTTGATATTTTCTTATAAATCTCGTATTAAAATATATAAATGACTAATTTAACACAACACGGCGTGAACACGCACAAAAAATTGTGTGTCGTGTTGAGTAACATGACATGACAAGTTTATCGTACGTATTCGTGTTTAATAAGTGTCACACGATAAACGTGTTGACACACACAATACCACACACGTACGCACGATTTATCACCCCTAATGAAATGTAAATGACTGTTTAACTACATAAAAATACTTAAGTGATCATTTAATTATATAATTTCAATAAGTAATTGTTGAGATAATTTTTTTTTAAAAAATGTTATAAGAATTTTTGTATCTCAATCACTTGAGTTGGAAATAGTGTCTTCATGATCCGCACTTGCACGAAGAAAAGTTTTAGATAAACTTGGGATGGTTTGATTTTTAAATAATTGATTGATTTGAGAGTTAAATCATGTATAGTTGAATTTGCAAGTTTCATGAAATCTCAGAAAATATCTCGTCCATTGGATCAAACCGATTGATTCAAGAACTAACTTACCCATCTTTTCTTGGTCGGATCCTAACTATTCATCATATAATGATCCAAGTGGTCTAGTTACACATTGTTTCATCTTATTCTATATGTTATAATCTAATGGTCAAGATTATATACCCTTTCATACTTTCAAAAGACAAGATGAAAATTGATTTTTTACGTACATATGTTTTTACTCTTTCTATAAATATAAATATGCTTTTATGTTCATTTGAGTTTTTACTTTGACAATACCTCTCTTAGGAATGAGTTCGGTCCTTCCATATGCTTGTTAATGTCATTTGCACCATTCATGTTATAATTTGCATTAATATATTTAAGATTATTGTTATTTTGCATGCACCAAAATTTAACATTCATCCACTAATTTCGTTAAATTGATATGTTTTAAGTTAAAAATACTATTTTACATTTAACATCATAAAATTTTATTATTTTACTCTTTTCATTCCTTGGACACTGAAGATAAAAGACTTGTATCAGGTAAATAATAATACACACTGTCTTCGCTCCCTTCGTCCCTAATTACATAAGAGACACCTCATGCTCCTTAATCTTCATTGAATTTTTTTTCTACACTTTTGTAAATTTAATTTGTTTTTTCATTGTTCTCTCAATTCTTTCAAGACCTTCATTAATAAACTATTATTAGGTTTAGGATCAACATGAGTTTTATCAAGTAATTTGTAAAATTTCTTTTTATTTTTCTAACACTTGTATTAATCAAAGAAGTTATTGGGAAATAATTTTCTAAATAAACTAACTTTTATTTTGGAATTGTACAGTTAATTTATGTTGAATTATCACTGTGACACAAATACTACACCGGTGGTATAACACAATTTGGCATCATATATACAACAAAGCTACCTTCTCCTATCACCAATTGCTTTTAGGATGAAACCCGAGTTGTATATTGTGATTGCTATTTGGCTCGACCACGATGTTAAAATTTAACAATTTCTAGGTTGTTTCTATAATCTAAATGATGTGTTCCGTTTACAAATTATAGAAGTTGTTCACGCCTCTGCCATATTTTTCTCCTCCTCCGCAGAGAATATTCCTCTCTCTCTCTCTCTCTCTCTGAGAGAGAGAGAGAGAGAGCATGTGTGTCCATTCCATCCATTCCACTGCACTGCACTACTGTCTTCGTTCCAACCTCTACCGACACCCACCAATGGCTTCAACCAGTATAGCCGGAATATAAAGAAAGCCCTCATGCATCTCTCTCTCTCTCTTTTCCAATGGTCGTCATGCATCATCGATAAGGGACCGACGTGTCCTTCTGTGAGGATTTTCCGACATGCGATGCCGTGTTTTCATAACAGCAGAGAGGACGTCGGTTATTTTCCTCATATCATTCTTGACACCTGCTTCTCAATCCGGCAAGACTTTTCCTTTCCTTTTGATTTTTTAATAGAATATGTATAGATTAATTACCCCTTCCCAAAGTAGGGATCTGTTTCGTCTTGTACCCTTAATTCAACTAGAACGATTTTAGGGCTTGAAGTCAATTTTTATAATACTTTTTAAAATTTTTATTTCACCTAAACTTTTTTTTAAGTGTATATATATATAGTATTGAATAGAACTCGTGGGAATCAAATTTAGCTCATTATCTAATGCTCTGGGCTAATTAGGACGTTAGGGTTTCAAAAATAAAAGGTTAATTTAAATACAAACCTTTGGAAATGTTGCGGGATGAAACAAATCCTTAAGTCAACTGGGTGTTTACACCAAGCAAGCTTCATGCTGGTCTCACCTTTTTCCTTTAAGTAGGGGGGCGGTCCAAAAAAAAAAACATGAAATCTAATAGAAAAACTAAACTGAAATATGTTGGGAAATTAGATGTTGGGAAAAACTAAACCCTAATTTTCGTCTACTTCATTTGAGTATTGGTGGTGACCCAAAAGTGTTCATTGTTCTAACAAAATATGTGTCTCTTTTTACAATTTATTTTTATTTTTTACTTTGATTATGATGTTTGGTTCTATTTAAGGTTTTAAAAGCCGCGGGAATCGAATTAACCGTTAATATTTATATACATATATTATATTAATTAATAAAAACAATTAATTTAATTGTTCAATCGGTCATTTAATTATTTTAATGTTTTTAGTAGAAGATTATGTAAATATTGTTCAATTGATTTATTTTGTTATTTAATATGGTTTTGAATATTTACTTTGAATGTGTACTTTTTAGACCGAAAATCCAAAATATGAACTGTCATTTTATTTTTATTTGTGCGGTCTTTTGTTCTAGTATTTTGTGGAGAAATTTCAGTCATAGAATACAGTCACCCAACTAAAATTGTAAAAAAACAATCTAACTGGTCCGTTCTAACTTCTACCCATACATTTAAGTTTGTCCATAAAAATTTATAATATAAGTTAATATCTATATTAATTTCACTAAAATGTATATAATAGTGAAAATAAGTTTTTTGTTACATTTTCTTACTCATAATGTCAGTTTAATCTATTTTAATTGATCCATGTCATTTATACAATTATTGTTCCTATCTGTCATACCAATTAAATCACTCTAAAATTTCCAAACATTCTCATTAATTCTAAAGATAAGTTATAAAAATGTAATCATTTCTATTTATTCCACGTGTATACTTATAATTTTGTCTTAATATATTTTAAATAGTGAAATTTATATAATACTAAAATACA
Organism: Chamaenerion angustifolium; assembly: GCA_946814005.1. Lineage (NCBI taxonomy): Eukaryota > Viridiplantae > Streptophyta > Magnoliopsida > Myrtales > Onagraceae > Chamaenerion > Chamaenerion angustifolium. The sequence goes on along the minus strand of OX328277.1, from coordinate 4,106,827 downwards.
TAATATTATATTTTATGAATATAAAGTATGCACATATTATACGTTGCTATTACAAATTAAATAAAAAAATTAAGTATATATTTTGTATATTACATAATAATTGAATCAGAATAATAATCTCATATTAAGAGTCACCTACTTTATTATAATAATTATTGTTGCAATTATAAGTAAGTGTAATTGTCCTAATAATAATAGGAAATTGTACTCAGAATAATAAAATTTATAGCTACGTAAATATAGAGTATACCAATATGAGTACACATAACATATATAATCATATCTACAGTAAGGCAGTCAGCCGAATTACCGTATATATTCCACTTAAATTTATCACGTTCATGCACGTATTCTTTAGGTGTGTAACTTAAATACATAGTTATTTACACATCATTTTTAATGAAAAAATAATTTTTAAATATGAGTCTTGTTACATTATGAGTTGTTATTTTAACTATTTAAATCAACTATATGTGTGCGTTTCCATATACCTTTTTGGGTTTTATAATTTCACCCAATCATGAAGGCATTTTTGAACAAGTCCCGACTGACCTTCGGTAAGGAATTTTCTCGTTTCTAATCATCAAAAGATTAAAAAACAAAACTGAAAACATAAAATAAAAAAACAGACAGAGAATCCAAAAAGGTTCAGAAATGGACAAAAAATTTCAACAGAATTTTTCCCAAGTCTCGCTAGTATTTATTATTCTCTTCTCTATAGAGGAAAATATTAGCAACTTTCAACGAGTATTGAAAATGGCCTTCATCAATGATAAGAGTCCAGAAATTACCTCCGATAAATCCCCATCTTCTTCCTTCTCTTCAGATGCAAATCATCCCCTTCACTGCTGCTTCTCCGAGTCATCAATCACGAGAAGTATGACGAGAACTGGTGATCATTCCTCTCCGAGACAGCGTCTGGCGGCCCTCAGGCCACCTTGCGTGGCGGTGAGGCCTTATGTGCGCTCCAGGATGCCTCGGCTAAGGTGGACTCCTCATCTCCACCGCTGCTTCGTGGATGCAGTGGAACGCCTGGGTGGAGAAGATCGTGAGCTGCTCACTAACTCTTTGTTATGTCTGTTTTGTTCGTGTTTACTGGTATTTTAGAGTAATTAATCGATCGATGAACGTAATTTACAGGTGCAACGCCAAAGTTGGTGATGCAGTTGATGAACGTGAAAGGACTAACAATATCTCATGTGAAGAGCCATCTCCAGGTTCGGGAAAACCGGTCGCGATCTCAATTAACTTTTATTACTTCAATGTTAATTTTTTCCGATAATCGAATGCTTGATCTTTGATTTAATTTTGTTTTCGATAACCCGTAGATGTATCGGAGTATGAAACATGAGCAGATGATACATGGTACTGTATTACATGCTGAAATATTGCTAGTGCAACTACTAGCTAGCTAGGGTTTTATAGTTCCTAACCCTAATGCTCTTGTGTTTGATACGCAGACTATATATCATTAGCAGCGAAGAGAAGACCGGAGATGATGGTGATGGGACAAAATGTAAATGCTTTGAACCATCGCGGCATGTCCGTTTACCAACCGTTTTATTACTGGCGGCAAAACGCGTCCGACCTCGCGCATGGCAAGAACAATATGTTCCTCGGACCTAACTATCCAGGGACATGGTATGCGTTGAATCCTAATCATTCTTGTTAAGATGAATTAAGAGTATATTGGTCGCCTTCACTCACAAGTTCAGACTTTTGAGACAGTTGGTTAAGGTGTACATCTTAAGTCTCACATGGTATCAGAGCGCGCAGGTTCAAATCCTGGCGACGTTGAAAATATTGATACACTCCCATTAAAGGCCGAGGTCGGACACAAAACCCATGCGTAAACCGATGTTCATAAACATCAGTTTAAGGGAGGATGTTAAGATGACTTAAGAGTATACCGGTCGCCTTCACTCACAAGTTCGGACTTTTGAGACAGTTGGTTAAGGTGTACGTCTTAAGTCTCACAATTCTCACTTTTCGGTCAATTGGAAGTCTACGACATCCCTAATTTCTTGTGGTAACGCACGACAACAATAACGATTAGGAAGTGTTATGCGTGTTGAATCCTGGTCGAATTGTCGATAATGACTACTAATTTTTCTTAAGACACAAGTTTTATGCTTAAGTAGTGTTGATTGAAAAAGAAAAAGAAAACTTGAGAAACCTTCGGTTCTAATCGATCGGACCTCAATGAGTTTTCTAAGACGGATCATAAATTTGTCACTCGATTTTAATTAAAGCCTCTCTCACACCACCTTACTGTCGGAACGACTTAGATCGAACCAGGCTAGCCGGAAATGGGATTTCTTTATTTTAATATTAAAAGATAGTCTATCAAAATATTATTTATTGCCCGACTTTATTAACGTCTCTTCAGTTTTGAACCATACATATTAATTAATTAACACAGATACGTTTTATCATAAGCCTCCGCATGAAAAGCCGCATGAAGACTTCTGTCTGTCTGTCTGTATATATTATATGTATATGCCCTAAAGTGTCTGTACAAAGACATTGTTTTCCGTATGGAGAAGCAAAGAAATTCACATGACATTTCCCTGACAGACATGAGACGACTATTTAAGCCTCTACTTATGAAATATTCTCAGGAAATTTGTTCATGGAAAAGAAGGAGAATGGAATATTGCACGGAAGCCGGTGACAGAGCCATTGAAGACTGGGCGCCATCCCGCTCAGTACTTCATCTTCAAGGATCTGCTAAAGAGCTGCAATCCCCACGTATACATAGCGACCAAACAGTGTTTTTCTTTTCTTTTTCTGAATGATTATACATTTTTGTGAGCTCTTTTAATTTGACAGATGAGAAGTGGTGGAAAGCAGAAGGTACAATGGAGTGGCGGTGAGAGTGAGGAGATGAGCATGATGATTGATAGCTCCGACTTTTCGCTAGGTCTTCCATCAATGGATGATGAAATCGGAAGTACAGTCCGTGAGCCATCTCTCGATCTAACTCTTTAAACCTAGTTGTGTGGTCGAAATGACAAGCTTGGTTTAATGATGTTGGGTTGGGTCGAATGACATATTTTCTTAAACTTTGTGCTGCTAATTTAACTTCTGTTTGCTCCGTGAGTTGAACTTTTATGTTGTTGGATGGATTAGTTTTGCTGTTCCAGTTCATGCTTGCACATTGATGAGTGTTTTAGGGCAACTCTGTAGAACCCTCACCCTAGGGGTAGATTTATGTTTTATTTCTTAAAAAATAGGGTATATAATTTACTATAAATATTATATTAGAAATTTAAGAAAAATAAATGCTTAACTTTTTTAAATCGCATTTTGAAAACAATAAATAGTAGTTTTGCTGGCAAGATTTTCCAAAAACGGTAATTCTATATTCTCTCTGATTTTTCAAAAATATTTATTGAGATTAAATTTCAGCTTTTAATTTAACTATAAATCTTTGTTTCTATTACTCTATAATGATTTTTTTTTCGAAAACTATACATTTTAGTCTTTTTTTAGAAAAGTAAGTATATAAAAAAAATATTTCGAAAAATAGGTATACGCGCACTCTGGGTAGTGCGTATTGGCAATACGCGCACCCCAGGGTGGCGCCTATTCATATGGCTGTTTTTTTTTTAAATTGTTCCATAATGACGACTCAATGTTTAATTAAAAATAAAATTATGTATCTATTAATTTTTTTTTTAAAAATTATAGTAAGTAGATATTTTAATTGCGATTCAAATGATGCAAAAAATATTAAATTTGAATTTACGGATTGCCTGTACGGCATGCCGTAAGTTGAGATATGAAAATTTGACTTAAAAAATTATAACTCATACCATGTAAGTCCAAAATCAACACGGTTAACGTCATTTATGTCGTAATTCAATTATCTACGTAGGGTAATTTTTTTGATTAAAAATACAGTGATTTTGTAACCTAACATCGTTTACACCATAATTTGACTGAAATAAGTAAATGCATTAGGTGAGAAATTTAATTATGTACATACTAAAAAAAAATCAAAAAACTTACGGTGCGTAAATAATTTAATTACGAATAAAATGACGCTAACTATGCGTTAAGTTTTTACTTTTAGACTGACTGTATAATACGATACGTTAAAAACTCTACATACGATACAAAAACTTCCAAATAGTGTAGATCTGCCTAGTTCAGACAATAATATAGTCTAATCTAGACGCGATAATTTTTAACACGACACGATCTAATTTAAAGTGTATATGAGTTTGACATTAACACATCCCGTGTCTAAACAATTTTTATATGTTTAGACACGATTATTAACACTTCTGATCTACAGATACCTGTATAAACACAATTAGCTAATTGAGTCGTATATACTTATGGCACGTTTAGATACACAATTTGTTTTAGTTCATTAAAGTTAATTGTGTCGCGTGTCGTGTCACGTTTGATCTGCTAGTTAATCGTGTTGTGTTTGGGTTTAAAATTTTGAGACACGTTTAAGACTTATCCGTTTAGACACGACACATGTTTACGTGACACGATTAGTTACACAATCCGATTAGACACGACATAACACGATAGTCACCCCTTCTCTAATCTAAGAAAAATAAATGTTGCAATTCTTTAATTCCATATTTAAAAAAAAATGATATATGCATAGTAAATTCACTAGTAGTAGTTTCCTATATTCTAATATTTTACAAAACAATGAAAGTAAATTTTTGTATGCTTATTTAACTATTATATGTACGTGTATTTTGGCAAAAAGTGGTAGAAATTGAATACACTTTATCATTATTATTTGTTAGGTAAGGACATAGGAACACGAGTGTGGAACATCAATTATATATTACAAGTTAATTATGTATTTATTGATATCATAGATTATAGGGTTAATAACCAACCAGCTACCCGAACTTTGGGTGTTTTGCAACGAGCTACCCGAACTTTAAATTTTCAAAACGAGCTACCCGAGCTTTGGTCGGAGGAGCAACGAGCTACCTCCGTTAAATTTTCCGTTAAATATGGACGGAAAATGACGTGGCAACACATGATTGGTCAATAATTTTAAAAATCATATTATTTTTTTAAAATAATAAAAAAATTAGAAAAATTCTTTAAAAAACTTGAAAATTAATAGAAAAAATAAGAGTTTTAAATATATTTTTTTATTAAAATTATGAAATAAAAATAAAAATAAATGAATAGTTTTTTTAAAATTTTGTTTCATATTTTTCATTACAAAAATTATATTACAAACTCTTATTTTTTCAATTAATTTTCAAGTTTTTTAAAGATTTTTTTAGTACTGTAAAAAAATAATATAGTTTTTATAATTATGGACCAATCATGTGTTGCCACGTCATTTTCCGTCCATATTTAACGGAAAATTTAACGGAGGTAGCTCGTTGCTCCTCCGACCAAAGTTCGGGTAGCTCGTTGCAAAACACCCAAAGTTCGGGTAGCTGGTTGGTTATTAACCCTAGATTATATTAGGGTTAACTATCTCAAGAGTTACTTATCTTTGACATGTGTAAATTATATTTGAGGGTGTGACTCAACAGTTATTCCGTTAAGTTTTCGTCACATATTTTCGTTTGACTGTCACGAGGAAGTCACATAACCTAATTTAAAGACGATTCTACCCCCTTTTATGTTTATGGATTATGATGTAGTAATGGTTAGGTAACAAAATGTTCAAACTAAAGTAACCGTTTAATAACATTTAAGAGAAAATAAAACGTCATTTAACAACTTCCGCACAAACATAAGTCATCACATTTGCAAACGATACAATATTTTTCATATTTCAATTAGAGACAAAGGTTACTTACAAATGACATACTAAGTAGCTAGATACTCAACTTAATTCTACTCCGTACACTTGCATTTCTCCAGTGGGGACCGTATCCCAGCCACACTTCCTCTCCGATATTTTTTCTCTCGATTTTCTTACTTGCTCCTATTTATTTTTGAAACTCAATATCGTCCTCTGCACTTTTTCCCGTCGAAGCCTTCCTTTATATAGGGCTTTGAAATTATATTTTATTAGCATGGTAACATATAGATAGAATGATGTATATAGCATATATAGAATGATGTATATAGCATAGATTAGGTAGGTTTGACTACTATTAGAGATGAGTGGCTCAAGTTAAGCGGGCGATTTTTTGTTTTTTAAACTAACTAATTATATATATATATATAAATTAGTTATTATTTAAAAATATATATATATATATTTTTCCCTAAGGTGATATTCTCCATTTTCCTACTAATAATATTGTAATTTATCTCGGTTATTCACTGTTTGGTTCTTCGTATAGCGATATTTTAATCCTCAGTTAAAATCAGGTGATTACATATGGTCAATCCGTAAACTCAAATTTAATATTTTTGGTATCATTTGAATCACAATTAAAATATCTACTTACTCTAAATTTTTTAATAGATCCATAATTTAATTATTAACATTGTGTCATCGAAAAATACACACACAAAGTGTGACCCCCTTAAACACGCCAACCAAAATGGCACAACACGCTACTCTCCCGGAGCCGCGCGCGTATGAGTACTTTTCTAAATATATTTTTTTCTAAGTGTTTTTTAAATTATACTTAGTTTAAAAAAAAAACTCCAAATTCAAACACTTGCACCATCAATCTCTCCATCCATTTACTTATTTTTTTACCAAAGGACCATGCAAAAGTTCACACTTTACAACACCAAAACCCCCTTACAAGTTACCTTACGCTGCCTGGGCAAATCCAACTCTGAGTTTCCCATAGTCGAAGACGGTGTGATACGGACCCATGAAAACGTCTCCTAAGATCCAGAACGATCCAAGCGAAGGAGAAAGCTCGAGTGGCATGAACCCACTTATGCACTGAGTCGAGGACTCGTCCGTCACTTTGAGCATGTACTCTTGTGGGCTAAGGTCGAACACTTTCCCTCCAATAGTGAAGGAGACAGTCGGCATTGTCGGGATTTTGTCACAGTCTACACTTGATTGTCCAAGACGGTTCGGAACTTTCTCACACAGCTGAATTAATAACATGGAATTAGTGCTGCATGCATTACGAATACAACATGTTTCAAGTGGTAAAATGTTTTACCTCACTAATATAGTCTAGTATCTGTTCTCGTGTCTGATTTTTCTGCAGCTCATTTTGTGTCCAAGAGACTGTCATTTCGCAAGCATTGCACAGTGCATCGTCGAGTATCCCGTTAGAACGACTGCTTGTTTCATCGACCACGGATTTGATTCCTGAACTGCACACGGTAGAGAAAAATACTTAGCCAAATGAGTCATATTAGAGATGGGAAAAAACTTGTACTTTGAGCCTCACCCAACTCCACAAGTGCCATCCAAAGTGCATGCACCAATTTGAGAGCAAATTTTCTTCGGTTGAACCTGTTATTCGACATCAAGAAGTTACTGTAAATATAATGTTTGAGCAACCGCAAAGAGGTCTGAGTAGTTATGTCTGTGAATTACAAGGTTATTTAATCATATCGTCGTATCTGATACGAGGTATAGGTGAAATAAGAGGCCAAACATCTTAGGTTAGCAATATTAATGCTTACTTGTGACAAAAGTAAGTCCATTATAGTCTGCCCATACTGTGAAACAACCTCCTTACACTGTCGATTCGTCACTCCTTCGGCTCCAATGGCTCTGTTTATTTCGTCAATCATTTCCTGATACATAGAAATGAAGAGCGAGGGCTAAAAGAAATGAAGCGAAAAGCAACTAGAATTTCATTCACATTGCCACAACTGTCTTCTTCCTTAAGAAAATGTCGAAGAGATGACATACAGAAGGACCACCAATCAGAGATGTTCCCGAATCTGCAATCGCCGTGCACCCATTACCACCAGTGCAATATCCTATGACAAAACTGTCGAGTCAATACCGTCCAAAGATACAAACAGAGATGAAAAATGGAGGGTGAGGGGGACGATGAGGAACTAAAACTTACCAGTTGTCTTGCCATTGATAAGAACTTCACCCATGTCGAACTGTCGAGGAAACAAAATCCTAAGAAAATATCAAATGATTTGTTGTAAATTTGTAGATCTTTCATATCCAAACAAACCTGCCAATAGCCTTTCTTGGTCACAGGAACATAAGTATGCTCTCCCTTGAAGTGTTTCGGATCCACCCCACCAAAAATGAGTTCGCCTCCTTCTTCTGCTTCTGGGTTGCGGTTAAGCCAAAAGGAGAATACTGGTTCTTTCACAAGTCCTCTTGACACCATATTGTCCCTTCAGAAACCAAACAGACTTAAACTCACTTGATTTAGGAAACTTGGGGAGCAAGTAATAAGTCATCATATGTATTTACCAAACGGGAACAGCGTCTCCAACTGAGATCTCTTTGAACCCGAGTCCAAGTATGCCATCGAATTTGGCAGCCAAGAATGTAAGTCCGGGCTCATTAGTTGCCTCGATAAATTCCTAAAACATTGTTCAGAGTACAAATAAATAGGAAGTATCATCATGTTTAGTTACAGGATCCAACGAAGAATGGCAACGTTAACAGAACGGGATAGGATTACCTGATCGTTCACTACTAAATCGCCGACTTTGACATTGTCATTGCTGAAGAAACCAGAGATCGATCCACTACCATACTGTATAGAAGCTCTCTTTCCTACATATTATAAGAATAAGACCAGTTTCCATTTTCAGAAATCTTATGCAAAAGCAAAAGAAAAGAACACAAACCGTTCTCCTTGTAAGAACTCGATGCACCAGACCGATACTTTGAATGGAAGAAACATGGCAGCTGCATTAAATCAGTAAAACTTAAGTCATATATGTCTTCATATGTAAGAAAGAAATGACCCTATTTCAGACAACGAAATCAGCACTGTACCGAGATTATGCATCGAGATGAAGGCACCCACAAATTAGAGCTGCCTGTATCAAAAATAACAGTGAATATCTGAGGTGGAGTGCCGATACCAATCTCACCATAGTACTGAGCATCCAAGTAGTTCTTCAAGGCGACAATATCAGCAGACCCATCATGTGAGCGACTGACTCGGTATTTCCTGATGGAAGTCTGTAGAGTCTCTCTGTCTATTGATTCAAGATGAGCAGCAACACGATTGCCTTTGTCAAATTTCAACTTCTTCAGTCCTATCCTGAGGAGCCCATCTTTTGATTCAGAAAGAACAAGAGAGAAGAATGCGGTTGAGAGGAGGAAAGATAGCAGAAGCCCTTTCATGTTGCCTCCCAAATTGATCTGCCAAGTGTAAACAGTTAGCTACTAGATTGAATCATCAGAAACTCCATCCATTTGAAGACGTAACTTGACCAACAAGAAATATCAGGTCTATTGAGTTGAGAGAAGATACCTTTTTAGCAGGAGCCAGGTCGGAGAAGGGACAATGAATGAAGCACAACTTGGCCGGAAATGTGAAGAGGATTAAAGAAAGGTTTGTAGGACAGTTGGTGAAGATGAAGGTGTGTATTTAACGTGAAGAATTGAGTGAGAGACTAACCAACAACTATCCAACTCATCGGCAAAATAAGAACAATTTTATCCTAATATTTCCTTGAACTACAAAGTTGAAATAATTCTCTTACATTTACTCGAGGAAACCCTTTATAAAGGAAACATATGACTTCCAACGTGATCTGACGATTGCTTCATAAGATAGTAACTGAAACGAACTGCTACCCTCACGATATATTCCACTCTCCACTCTCATTATGAATTGGCTATGGATGTTACCTTTTAGTTACTTCTTTTTAGCATGGTTAAAAGGTGAGTTACGTTTCGGAATTGACTAATTTGGTCACTTTGGTAATTGATTGTTTATTTTTTGTATATCTCATTTCTGATGTCTAAGTTTACTAGGTATGTGTATTAATTTTAAAAGATGACATTTTCGACACTTCAACTGATCATAAGGTGACATGCAAGAACCATACTAAATTAATTGAGCAAAATAAAGGACAAATTGTGATTTGAATAAACAAGTAACATTTTTATACATAACTAACTAAATATAAGTAATTTACCCTAGACCAACATAACGGACTAAATAAGTAATTTACTCGTAGCATTAACATGGGGATAAAGGCTATTTAGGTACATAAAAAATTACGATTTTATAAATAGGTACTTTAGAAAACAAAAAATTATTACTTTCGAGTACCTCAGAAATCATAAATGTATGTACTTTAATATTTCGGTCATGTACTCCCCCTTATGTAGTATTTTGTTCCATTAAAGTAATTCTACTTTATTTTACTGATGCTTTCAGGTATCTCTAACTTGTTTTATTGTAGCAATTGAATATATTTACTTAGTCTTTATTAAAAAAAAAATTATTACTTTAAGGTACTCAATTAAAGTAAATACATTTATAACTTTTGAGGTATCCGTAAGTAATTTTTTTTCTGAGGTACCTATTTGTAAAACTGTGACATATGATACACTTAAGTGACTTTTACCCCGTTAGCATGATAGCATCACAAATTGTATTTTATTCTTCTATTTTTTACTCATTATTATGAACATTTCATTTTCTTATTATAAATTAAATGTTAGGAAAATAAAACTTTATTAGTGAACAAATATTTTCACATAATAGTTATTTGATTCTTTTTTATTGTGATAAGCTTTATCTTCCTCGCATCATCAATCAACCAATAAAAGCATGTCTCCCTCTGGACAAAGATTGCTTATGTGTTAACTGTTATCAAAGAATTTTTTCAAAAACTGTTTAGTTTAGAAAAAATATTTGAAAAAGTGTATATCGAAATTTTTTTTTTAGAAAAGTATGCATACGCGCGACGCGCCTATTGAATAGGCGCATCCCAGGGGTGCGCCTACTGCCTAAATTTTTTTTTTTTCGCAAAAACACCGGTCTATCAGAAACCACGTTGATTTTAAGTCTGCTTATGGTTTTCCTCCTAAATAGAAATTGAGAGATAGGCTCACGCGTATTCATAGGTCCAAACTACAAATTTTCCAACTTGTTCTGAACAACAATGAAACAAAGTTGTTTATTCACAAGTTTCTGAATGAGACTTTTCTTCAGATACACTAGGTAGTTTGACATTATCAGGCATTACTCCTGCAAAAGAGCTCTTTGGGGTTACTTTAGGTTCCTGTCCTAAATTTTCCAACTTGTTCTGAACAACAATGAAACAAAGTTGTTTATTCACGAGATTCTGAATCTTCCGAATATCTTCTGTCGTACGGTGAGGACAGAAGAAAACTGATCCCCTTCCAATGGTTAGGAAGGGTCTTGGATCAAGAGGACAGAAGATCAATTTGTTAACAAAAGGGTCTTGGATCAAGAGGACAGAAAATCAATTTGTTAACAAACCACCGAGATGATTGTCTCACGCGTTGCTTTATCCCAGTATTCACAAGTCCAAATTCCTCTACGCGCACCAAATTCCTCCATGTATGCTTTTTTTCCTACTGTATGCTTACTTTTTGAAAAACATCTGATTTTGAGCCTGTTTATACGGTTTTCCTCCTACATAGAAATTGAGAGATAGTCTCTCCAATTAAGAAGAAAGGAAGTTCTCAGAAGTTAAATACTTTAGGTTCCTGCCCTGGATTTTCCAACTTGTTCTGAACAACATCCGCGAGGTAAAACATTGAAACAAAGTTGTTCATTCACAAGTTTCTGAATGAGACTTTTCTTCAAATACACTAGCCAGTTTGACATTTTCAGGAGGAAAACCATTTCTTCTTAGAACTTCCTTTCTTCTTTACTGGAGAGAGTATCTCTCAATTTCTATTTAGGATGAAAACCATAAGCAGGCTTGAACTCAGATAAAAAGCTATAGTCATTGGAGAAGCTTTACAAGATATTCGGAAGATTCAGAATCTTGTGAATAAACAACTTTGTTTCATTGTTGTTCAGAACAAGTTGGAAAATTTAGGACAGGAACCTAAAGTAACCCCAAAGAGCTCTTTTGCAATTATCTTCGTGACAGTTCAATGTGACGGAATTTAACCTCATTCACAACCAAAAAGGAAGTACCAATCAAGAAAAATGGAATTTGTTAGATGGGGATCGAGTAATCTCATCGAGTTTCTCAAATCGGTTGGTGTAGAGACGCATGATTAGATCTCTCAGCAAGATGTTGGAGCAATTATAGCGCGGTATATCAATGACAACAAACTGAATCACCCTACGAAGAAGAGAGTAGTTTGTGATGAAAGACTTCAATTTCTATTTAGGAGGAAAACCATAAGCAGACTTAAAATCAACGAGTACACTATGCAGAAAATCAAGAGTCTTCAGATGCCTAAGAAAAAGGCAGTGGAAACCCCAAAGAGCTCTTTTGCAGGAGTAATTCCTGAAAATGTCAAACTAGCTAGTGTATCTGAAGAAAAGTCTAATTCAGAAACTTGTGAATAAACAACTTTGTTTCATTGTTGTTCAGAACAAGTTGGAAAATTTGGAGGAAACCCTGTGAATACTGAGATAAAGCAACGCGTGAGCATCTGAAGAAAAGTCTCATTCAGAAACTTGTGAATAAACAACTTTGTTTCATTGTTGTTCAGAACAAGTTGGAAAATTTGTAGTTTGGACCTATGAATACGCGTGAGACTATCTCTCAATTTCTATTTAGGAGGAAAACCATAAGCAGACTTAAAATCAACGTGGTTTCTGATAGACCGGTGTTTTTGCGAAAAAAAAAAAATTTACGCAGTAGGCGCACCCCTGGCGTGCGCCTATTGCAGTAGGCGCATCCCTAGGATGCGCCTACTGAATAGGCGCGTCCTAGGGATGCGCCTACTCAATAGGCGCGTCGCGCGTATGCATACTTTTCTAAAAAAAAAATTTCGATATACACTTTTTCAAATATTTTTTGAAAAGTGAATAGTTTATGAAAAAGTTCGTTATCAAAGCATGGACTCAACTGCCTTTGGTTCCATCTTGAACGCGTAAAATTAGGACTTTGTTTGCACGCGACAACCTCTATTAATTATACAGATATTAATACCTATTCTCTATTAATTAGTGAAACCAATAATTTATAACACAACTCAATCGCTTGTGTGAAAATACGGTATTTGTGAATGTATATAATAAAACGATAGTATGGTAATACATAATAATTTTTGTCGTTTTCATGTACAAATATTACGATCAGTGATGAAACTATGTTAGGGTAAAAGGGGAATTGCTCCCCTCAAATTTTAATGTTATGTAAATTTTAACTTAAATAATATAATTATTTTCAATTTAATGCTTTAAAATGTTATATTTGTCCCTAATTTTTTAGTTCAATTGGTTGTCCCTACTCCAATTTCCGCCCCCACTTAATTATATTTTTGATTTCGTCCATAATCACAACACATGCGATTAAAATTATATTGTTCAATTACTAAATAACTGTTTTTAATAAACTTTAAATTGAGTTAGTTATTTGGTGTTAGGAGTTTTCCATTCTCCATTAAAAAATCAAATTTATTATATAACTTCATAGTTTTTACAATGTTTATTATTTTATATTTATTTAAAAAACTCACATATTAAATACAATATAAGTGCTTATGAAATTTTATATTACTATAATTTTATTGTGTGTATTCGTATATTTAAATATAATATAGTAAATTTGTAAACTTACACATTAGTATACGCACGATTTACCAATTTTTTAAATATCATTATATATAGAGAATCTCCTGTAACACATCCTTTAAACATAATAAGCGTTTAAAAAACATAAAGTTATCTGTTAAATTTTAAGATAACTTTTTTCTTTGAGTTTGTTTCTCAGAAATAAATGCAGGTGGGTCTGTTAAAATTAAAACTTTTCTGAAATTAATTAGTTTTGTTAAAAGTACTAAAGCTTTTTTTTTCTTCTGATAAGAGATTTATTTACGTATAAGGTTTCTTTTTCTTTATAAATATATATGGTACAATTGAAAAATATAATAAATATTCCTCAATTTATAAAGTAGGTATCCCAAACGTAAAAGAAACATAATTTTACTAATTAAGTCAGATAATAATATATGTCAAAATTAACTATTTTGAAGGTTTATAATCAAAATAAAATATCTTATCTTAGCCTAATATTACGTATTCACGTGGCACAACCAACAAGGCAGCAACTCGAAGTTTATAAAAGGAAAATGAAAATATTGATCATTAAATAATATAATATTTCTTTAATATCTATATATAATTATTTCTATTCAATTAGTTTATTACCAATAAATATTTGTATATTTTCAATTTACTATACTATTTTTAATTTTGCATATATAATCAAAGAGACCTAACTTTTCCGACGATCTCTAATTTACGAAATGTATTTTATATGTGCATGTGAAGAGTTTTCTAATACATATAATATTATTTACTTCTAATTTATGAGCTTAATGTGATGAACTAATTAAATTTAAAATCTATATATTTTGCACAAAAAGTGTATTAATAACTATTTTTTTTTATATGAAATACCGATCAACAACTAATTTGTAATGAGTAAATTTAAAATATAAAATAAAAAACAATAGGATCGTCCCTTTCACAGAACGTCTTTTGCATTATTCATTGGTTCTTGGGGTGCTTGTGTAACCGTTGTATGTGATGGGTAATGGGCCTTGGGCCCGGGTATTTTCGTATCCGGTCCAAGACCGATCGAGTCCAGATTTGATGATCCGAACACGTCGCTCTTATGCTCTCCACTTTGGCGTCACCCTTACAAGATGCGTATGAGGGCGTCGCTCATGTGGGATGCGTCACCAGACATGAAAATACGAGGATTAAATGCATGTCAGAGCACCTAGTGACTACCCTAGTCTAAACGCCTATGCTCCTACTGCCTAGTCTGGCAATTTATGGCAAAGCAATGATCAAGCTGACAAGAAGGACAACCTACACTAGGGTAGCTGTCCTACACCATATCATTACCTCTACAAACCACGGTCAGCTCGCCCTAGAGACAACTCGGATTACCATGGTAGGATATGACCTTACCATGGTCCATGTATGAAGGGCTATAAATACCCCTCCACCAAATCTCATTTTAACATTAACTGTCATTTACTCCTTTCACCCACCATATTGATATGCATTTACTCCCCCATTTCGAACGAACATCTGACTGACTTCATCATCGGAGGGGAAACAACGCGAACATCCCATAATTTCCTTTCGTGCATGTTAATGGAACAGCTAGGAGCGACTGGAGGAAGAGCCTCCATTTTCGTGATCCAACACATTGGCGTCGTCTGTAGGAACACTTGGACGAAATCGACCATGGTTCCCCTACTACTCGAGCAAAGACCAACAATCGAGAGGCTACCGAAGAGAACTCACTCCAAAGTCTCCATCAGTACATGGGACTGTCATGCATCATACCGTCCCAATCCATTCAGCACAGTTAGCCTGCCCAGGAAGCACCCCTCGTCCCTGCGGAGCGAAGGCCCGATCATGAGGCCCTCAGGCTGACACATTCCCGTATCGCGTCTTCCGCGGAAAGAGCACCTCCGTGGGTGGAGATCACTCTAGAAGTCATTATGTCACCGACGTTTATCGTGATCCTTGACGAACTTCTTAATAGAAGGGAGCGAAGAGCATCTGCCCGAGCAGCCCAACAAACAGACACATATAAGGTAGAGGAAGCCACCTCCAGGCTTCAGAATCCACTAGTGCCGCCTATGACTCCCTTGCTGACACAGCTCCTTGCGAGCGCCACCACTACAGCCACATGATCGATAATGACTCATCCCTCTAGAATAATGACCAGGGAGGAAGTTGAAGAGCTTGTCACGCAAAAAATGAAGGAACAAAAGGGTAAGATTATGCCACGTCTGCAGGATAGGGCGTCACACCCATTTGCCCCAGAGATATTGTCTGTCACGGTGCCGCCTCATGTGGAGACACCTCAGATCGGCTATTATCGAGGAGAAGGTGACCCAGTCGAACACATTCAAAGGCACGAAGCCTCCTTGTTAGGACGTACAAACGACGACAACCATTTCACGCTTCTATTTCCAGCTACATTGGGAGGCGTCGCATCGCACTAGTTTTTTGGTCTCCCCAAGGCATCGGTTAAGTCATGGGCGTCGCGCCAACTCCTAAAAAGCATAGGAATCTTGGACCACTTGAAACAGAATAGGGAAGAAAGTTTGGGTGACTTCTACATCAGATTCAACAAGGAGCTGGCAGGAATCGACCAGGCGATTACAGAAGGGGAAACTATTCGCACTTTTGTAAGGGCATTGAGATCAAAAGGCTCAGCCTTGTATGATAGTTTAAGCATTATCCCCGTCAATACGATGGAGGAGATGGCGACGCACGTTAAGTCTTATATAGACTTGGAAATAGCAAAGGAAGGAAGGAAGGCATGCAAATAGGTGTTTAAAAGAGAGGGCCAAGAGGGAAAAAGTCGGATCAGCACCCCTCGAGATCAAAGAATGATGACAAGCGTCACCAACTTATACCACGCCCTCACTGAGAAGTATTCTAGAACTTCGCACCTTTGAATAGGGACATCTCTGTGGTCCTTGGAGAAATGGAAAGGAAGTATTTGACGACGCCTCCACCACCGCGAAAAAGGATATGCACCCATGGGAAAAAATATCAATCAATACTGTCGATATAATCCTTGCAAAGGGCATTAAACGGATGATTAACACGTTATGAAGATAGATATTAAAAGGCTAATCCAACAAGGGCACTTGAAAAACTTCGTGGCGCACAACAATAGGAGTAGAATCCCTAGGAGAGCGAGACAGGCGTCGCCCAAAAGGACTCGTGAGGGGACCAGGTCCAAGAAGGGGACCCTCAATGTAATAAGTGATGAATTTACCTCTGGAGGTCTACGCTTCCAAAATATCAGGAACCTCTAAAGAAGGGAAGCGCCCTCGGGAGAATGAAGAGGTGATCATCTTATTTTCAGAGAAAGATATGTGGCATGTCCCCTCACCTCATGATGAAATCCACGTGATTACATCGGAGATCGATGGATACGACAAGAAGAGGGTGCTGGTCGAATCACGGAGTTCGACAGATGTTTTGTCTTTGGATGCTTTAAAGAGGCTAGGGAAGAAGAAAAAAGACTTGAAAATGGTTAGTTTTCCCCTGTTGGGGTTAGCCTCGCATACAACGTACCCGGTAGGGGCCATAACCCTTCTGGTTCATTTAAGTGAAAGGTGTAAGTCATTGACTGTGGATGTCACCTTCATTGTAGTTGATGCTCCCGCATCATACAACGCCATTTTGTGACGTTCATCGCTGAATCCCAACAAGATGGTCCATTCCACTTACCACCAGTTATTGAAGTTTACAACACCTCACGAAATCAGATTGGTGAAGGGAGATCAACCAGTGACACACAGTTTCTATGTCCACGCTATGCGACACCATGTTCGAAATAAAGAAACTCTGGCCATTCAAACGGAGGAGGACCATCGATAAGAAAAGAGTCGCCCTTAGCCAGTTAAGGGGTTAAAGAAGGTGGAAGTAGATGGACCGGGAAAAGATGTGCATATTGGAGCGTCGCTCCCAGAAGAAGATGCCAAGGATTTGTCAATGCTTTTGGTGGAATTTAAAGAATTGTTCGCGTGGAAACCAAGCGATATGTCAGGGATTAGTAAGGAGGTGATTGCCTATGAATTCAACATTGACCAGAGTATTAGACCAAGGGAGAAAAAGGCAGTCACCATCAAACAGGAAGTTGGGAAGTGGGTGGATGCAAAATTTGTAAAGGAAATCAGGTTTCAAACCTGGGTGGCAAATTCGCATCGAACGCAAAGCAATCCTCCGAAGATGATGAAAATGCATCATCATTACTTCATTAGGGATTGGAGTATGATCTTCTCCATCGAATGCATCATCTATTTCACTTTCATCTTCTGTATCATCTTCTCCATCTTCTTTAGTCTTCATACTAGTCTCCAAACAATGACTTTAGGGTGGAATACACTGTATCAGTATCGCTGCAGAAACTATACTAGTCACGTAGATCTCCATACTATTCTCACACATATCATAAATATCTTTCAATGCAGTGTCATTGTTTATTGGAAAGACACTGTTATCCAACTTCCAATGAAGTTCAAAGTCATTATATCCTCTAATCTCATGGCCAAAAAGTTATATTCTCCAATCTCACAAGCTACGTTAACAAGTTCATTCAACTCAGCTAGGGATATACTTTTTGAGGTGTACGACATGGCAGAGCTTCCTCTAACATAACTAACAATGCCTTCAATGGTAGTGATTCTACCACCATATCGAAAAATTATAGCCACCATATGAATTGAGTAATTATAACACCTAGTAGAATAATAATTTTATTAATTTCAAAATAGTATTATATTTAGCATTCTAACTACTAATTGCACATCCTAACCACTAATTATATCTAATTTTCTTCATTTCTATAATTTACCCCAAATACAAAAAATTAGGGTTTTCGATCACTTACTTGTAGGGATGCACATGACTGGCTGAGATGTGACAACGACGGGTATGGTAGTGACGAAGCTGTTGGCGGTGGCGGGACGACGGAGGCGGGGTTGGCAGCGACGACGTGTGGCGACAGGGTTGGGTGTACAGTCCTCCTTTGCTGCCAAAAATTCGAAGTGCTGGAGAAGAGGAGTTCAATGTGTATATAAACCCCTAAACGCGAACGACGTTAGCGTTTAGTCTAATTTTGAAAATTTTGAAAATTGAAGAGTTATTTTGGTAATTAACTACTAAATTAGGGTTAAATATTTTTAAAAAAGAATATGATTTTTAGTTAGGGAAATTCTATTTGCACACCATCGACTACTTTATATAGACCAATTTTGTTGAAATACTCAAAATGGCATGATAGTTTTTTTTTTTACATTTTTGTCCTCACTAATTTTAAAGAAATTAATTATCAAATCGATCTCATATTTTCGTAGTTACTAAATCGACCTCATATTATAAAAATGGTGAAAAATTCATGCTTCTAGCAGATTTTGAACCCTAAACCTCTTACGTACTAGCTAAAAGTTTTATCACTACACTACTAATTCCAATTGTTTTTTTAAATACTTCAAATATAATTATTGAAGCAACTCTCATATTATTGTATTAAACATCTCATGTTTATTTATTGATCTTATTTAATAATTAACATTTGTTGAACGTTGTTTGTTTTATTATAGTTTTAATTTTATTATGTATCTACTTATTAATTTTTTAAAATGGTTGAAAATTAGTAATTTTTTAAACTTAGTATTTATAGACTACTAGAATACTCATTTTGAAAATATTTTCTTTAACCATATCTAAAAAAATCATAAAGACTATAGTATAAAGATAATTAAATTAGACCTCTAACGACGTATATGATGTTAAGTTTTAACTTTCGTATCAATCATAAAATTTGACCAAATTTTATGGTTGATGGGAAAATTGAAACCTAACATTATACGTGTCTTAGAGTTCTAATTTAATTATCTACATATTATAGTTTTTATGATTTTTTTAGAGATGGTTGAAAAAATATTTTCAAAATGAGTATTCTAGTAGCCTATAAATACTAAATTTGGAATATTACTTATTTTTCAACAATTTCATAAAATTAATTAGTAAATACATAATTAAATTAAAAATATAATTAAACAAACAATGTTGAGCTAATGTTAATTACTAAAGAACATAAATAAATAAAAATGTGATGTTTAATACAATAATATGATAGTTGCTTCAATAACTATATTTGCAGTATGAAAAAAAGCAATTTGAATTATTAGTGTTTTGACAAAATGTTTAGCTAGTATATATGAGACATAGAGTTCAAAACCTGCAAGAATCATGAATTTTTCATCATTTTGATAATATGAGGTCAGATTTACCAACTATGAAAATATGAGTTTGATTTGATAATTAATTTTATTAAAATTAATAAGGATAAATATATAAAAAACTATAAAATTACTTTTCTTAAAATTAATAAGGACAAATATGTAAAAAAACTATAACAACATTTTAGTCTAACAAAAGTGATTTAATCCATAGTCACAAATACAATTTCCCTTTTGTCATTCGTAGGGCCGACAATGACGCAGTGAAAAACTCATAACCATGATTATAACCGTTACTGTTTAAAATGGTTAACCGTACCATTATGATGTTATGGTTATGGTATTTGAGCTATACTCATGGTTATTATATAAATATAATAATTAATTATTATTAATAAACTATTATATACTAAATAATGGAAGTTAATATACATACATGTAATAAATAACTATGATCTTAGTTTTATATATTTTTATTGTTGACAATATAGATTATTATATTTTTTTAAATAAAATTTTCGGTATTTTATTATATTACATGTGTGGAATAAATATGGCTATACGGATAAAACCATGGTTAATAACCACAATTATTTTAATGATTATGATATTAAAAATTGTACCCGTAATGGTTATGGTTATAATTATGGTATGTGGTTTAAAAATATAGTATGATTATGGTATTTATTATACCCGTACCATACCCTAACTATTCACGTTGTTCTATTAATAGTAGAAGGCCGAAGCTGCTGGATGTAACAGATGCAGGACGCTGAAACGGACTTAGACGGAGGCAAACGAACTGTTGTGGAGGAGCAGAATCAGTCTAATCCAATGGCCGTCTCCTCCTCTGCCGCAGAGGCGCTCCGATCAGTGCTCCACCGCGCCCACCTGGCAGCTGAGCGGAGTGGTCGCGCGGCTCACCACGTTCGACTTGTCGCCGTGAGTAAAACTAAGCCCGTCTCTGTAATCCGTCAAGTTTACGATGCTGGTCACCGTTGCTTCGGAGAGAATTACGTCCAAGAGCTCATTGAGAAAGCGCCTCAGGTTCTTCATCGTCGCAGCTTCCCAGTTATCGTCAAATAAGAGGAAATTTTGGTTTCTGGCTGATTACATTTTCGATTGCGAAACTTAATAAGATTGATTTGTCTTCTTAGAGAAGATCATTCTCAAAAAATTTGAGGAATTTCATTCACATAAGCTTTTTCTCAATTGAAATCTTTGACGAATTCCCGTGTTCTATGACTAAGAAGACTTCATTTGATGGTTATGTTTGTCATTTTGATTCTATTATGTATTTTGAATCCGCAGCTTCCAGAGGACATTGAGTGGCATTTTATTGGAAACTTGCAGAGCAATAAAGTTAAGCCTCTTCTAAGTAAGTTTCTATGGAGTGCAGTGATGAATTCTTAGCTAATTTCTCGTAGTATTGGTTATAGTATGTAACTGTGACCTCAAGGATTAGGTACTGACTTAAGAAGCAGAAATAGAATAATTAGTTCGGTTATATTGATGGATTCAAAATACCGAATATATTTAAAATCCAAAGGAGAATTAGGGTCCGTGTTATTCGAGTGAATAATGTTGTAACATTTGAGTAATTGCCTAGTTAAATAGTAAAGTTAGAAGATGTTGGAATCTACTTCCTTTTGTAAACTGCTCAGGCGATTGTTAAGGCCAAGAAGATCTCAAATAATATGCTGACCCCCTCCTTTGTAATGAGTAACATCCCTTTGGTGTTTTATTACTGACATATTATCCTTTTAACTTTCATAAAAAAAATAAATCATAAATGATATTGAACTTGTACACAAGCACAGAAGTTGATTAGTTCTTGCTTCAACATAATATATGTCAACTTATATTTGGTTTTACATTAGAGTGTTGAGTGATTGCCTTGACTACACATGGAGAGCGAAGTGCCATTGCTAATTTATCTATCTTATTTTCTTAAATGAGATCTTTTTAGGCATTTGATGTGGTCTATTACTAATAGTGGTGGGAAAACGGGTCATGTGGTCTATCACGGGTCAGTCATGGGTCGTGTCAAAATGACCCGTGGGTCAAATTTTTTGACCCAAACACGACCCGTGGGCGGGTCACCCACGGGTTGGGTCAATTTTTCCCACCCCTATCTATTAGGTGTTAATATGCCACTATCGTCAATCCTAAATTCCTATTTGCATCGTATTTCTTAAAAAAAAACATTTGCATGTCAATTCTGGTCCTTTTAGCATTTTGAAGTGCAAGTAAAATGAATATCCATTTGGTTGAAACCTATCTTCTTCCCCCGACTTAGTACACTGCAACTTTGTCATGCTGTTCCTTTGCTTCCAATTACAACAATCTTAAATCTTTCTGACAATTGATTCATTCTTTTTGTGTTTATGTGTATAGATGGTGTAGCTAACCTTGCATGTGTAGAGAGCGTGGACGATGAGAAGGTAAATTATTGCCCGCATGAAATATTTGCTACATAAATAATATCGTTCCATTCTATTAGAGTTGGTTATTATAAGGTGGGGGAATAGCCCTTCATTTCTACATCTTTTATAGAGGCATTTTTCTGTTTCAACCTTTCAAATTCATTTCCTCAAATGTCAGATTGCCAATCGCCTTAATACCGTTGTGGCAAGCATTGGAAGAAAGCCTCTGAGGGTCTTTGTCCAAGTGAATACCAGTGGAGAAGAATGTAAGTCACTTGCATCTATAGATTCTATCTAAACAGGATATGCTTATGATGAGGAACATTTGATCCTTTCTATTTGACGCATAAGTTTAAGCTCTTTCAATATCAATAACAATACTTAGTGATGAGGCTTTATTAGATGGTGCCTTCTATAAGATTTGTCTGCAAAAAGTCCATTTTACATGCTGTTATCTTCTGCATTAGCTTTAATCAACGAATATTTTTTTTTCTGCCGTGCTGTATCATGTATTTTGTTCCATGTTTGACGACACTAATGGCCCGTTCGTTTGGTGGATTAGGCCCGGAATTGGGCTTACGGAATACATATCAACTTGTTCGTTTCACAGAATTCTCTATTCTGTGGCTTAGGGAATCCGGGCGGTCCGGGCTTAGGGAATCCGGGTAAAAACCTCGGATTCTCTAAGCCCACACGGGTCGGAATCCGGATTCCGACCCCAAATGACTGAATTGCCCTCTTGCTTTTGACGTATTTACGAAAATGCCATCGTCTTCATTACTCCATCCTGCAGTCTTCTGAAGCTGTTCCCCTGCGCAGCATCGTCTTCATATCCCTCTCCGTCAAGTTCAATTCGACTGAATGTACATCTGATCATCAACCGTATCAATGGCGGCCGCCTCCACGAAGCAGTATCGGCCCTGGACTCCATGTCTCGAGGCGGATCCCACCCCGACCTTATCACCTACTCCCTCCTCCTCAAATCGTGTATACGTTCCCGTGAGTTTGGACTTGGGAAGTGCGTGCACCGGAGACTCGCGGAGTCTGGGCTTGAGCTCGATTCTGTCCTCCTCAACTCGCTCATCAGCCTCTACTCGAAGCGCGATGATACAGTGGAGGAAGCAGAAAAGGTATTCGAATTGAAAAACAGTTGAAATCGCAGAACCCAGAACGATTCTGGGTTCATAACGAACCCAGAACGATTCTGGGTTCATAACAGAACCCAGAACGATTCTGGATTCGTTCTGAACCCAGATTTCGATTATGGGTTCGTTCTGAACCCAGAATCGTGTTTTGGGTTCGTTCTGAACCCAGAATTCGATTCTGGGTTCGGTTATTGCTGTTATTTCTGAATTGTTATTGTTGTTATATGATTCGGAATGATTTGGTTGATTCGGAATGATTTGGTTAGATTGATTCTTGTTGATATATGCTGATGAAGATGCAATTGCAGTGGCAGCTTGAAGGTATGAATTCACACTACTCCATTAAAATATGATTTTTGGACGATTTCATGGTCTTTGTGCTGATACGTTACACTCTTTGAAATTTATATGGGTTTCCTCCATTGATCGAATTTGGTTTCGTTTTTTCGACATTTGAGAAATGCTAAGCAAGCTTAATGATGAAGCAGTACTTTGTGCTAGCTTCATATGTAGAACAACTATAGAGTACTGATACTAAGCTATCAAATGCCTGTAGTTACAACTCCCAGATTGAGTATTATATAAGGGACGGTGTCTCTGTTGGTAAATTTTTGCAGATTAGATTGAAGAAGACAACAATGTCTGCTTATGCCCATCAAATGGAGAGGGAGTTCTCCGCTCACAATCTGTCCAGTAGAGGCAATTCCGGTACTTGTTACTTCTAAATCATATTTTCTTCTTGTTATTATTATTTAATATATGATTGGCAACTGGAATCAATCATCTCCTCCTGCAAACATATATATTTGTGTTAGAAGTGCATTTCCTTTCAATGAATCAATGCGATCTGACTTCCAAAACATTTGTATTTCATTCTTTCTTCATGCTGAAGAGCTGATGAATTCTTTGCGTGATACACTCAAGTCTGTAAAGGACATTTCACATTTACTCAAGGTACAATTTGCATCCTTTTATAATTACTTCATATATAAAGACGTAGGCTTTATACTGTTGTGATGCCTTGAGTGCTTTAGCAAATCAACCAAATAAGTACATGAACTAATGTGATTGTTTTTAATTTGTCATTGATGATGATAATGTGTGCCTTTGCTTCATATTTTGATTTCTACTGTGTTTCCTTATTTGTGTTTGAGTAGTGATTTATTATTTTATGATTGTGTTTTCTGTCGGGATTCTGATTTTGAAGATGGTGTCGTTGTGGAAGAGGGGGATCTGGAAGATCAAGATGAGGAACCTGAGTTGGGTAAGCCTGAGGTGTCCTTGAGAAGTTTGATGTTGACAATTTTGTATTGTCATTGATTGATAATCACCGTAATGTTGTGGTAAAAGTGGTGTTGTTATTGTTGTTCTTGGTTATTGGTTCTGATGTGTTCTTTGTTCTCAACTGTATACATACATAGTTAGTATGTTCACATTTTTTGTTTGTTTACATACATTTATTGAAGCAATTGAGTATACTTGAGATAGCTCGTGTGAATGTGCTTGAGAAGAGTATACAATTGATTTTCCTGTGAATGTGTGAATGTGCTCCTGTGAATGTACTTGAGAATAAAATTATAACAATTCCACTAAAAGAACAATAACATAAAATTATGTAGTGATGTTTTGAAGGTAATTAGTGATGTTTGTTACTTTTCATAACGTTTTCCTGATTATCAAATAATTTTGATTAAAGACAAACCCACGTTTTGTGTAATGTATGTGGTGACTAACAACATTTTGTACTATGTATGTAAGATGTATTATGTATGTGGTCATTTTTACATTCTTTATTTTTTTTTAATAGAATTAATAAGTTGGTTTTTAAAAAAAAAAAAAAAATCGTTTTTAATTTTTTTTTTTTTATAAACGTTTTTAATATTTTTTAAAGTTTTAGAATTAATTAATACAAATTATTTTTATTATATACTATACATATACAAAGAGGGGCAAATATGTCATTTTACCACATTCCATTCCTATTCCGTACACAATTCCACCAAAGAAACAACAGAATTCCTTATTCCGTTCTATTCAATTCCACCAAAAAAACAACTTCATATTCTTAACTCCTATTCCCAATTCCTATTCCGTATTCCGTATTCCGAATTCCGAATTCCGTCAAACAAACGCACCGTAAGGTTCCATTCCAATGATTTTTTTGTTGTTTCCAGCAAAGTTTGGTGTTGAACCCTCAGGCTGCGTGGAACTAGCAAAACATGTCACATCAAACTGTCCAAACCTAGAGTTCAGCGGTTTAATGACAATAGGCATGCTGGATTATTCATCAACACCTGAGAACTTTAAGGTACTACTGTGTATTCATATATCTGTCTATTTAAATTCACATTAATAGTATTGCTTTTGGCACTTTAAGGCCTTGGCGAGTTGCAGAAACGAGGTCTGCAAGGCTCTTGGAATACCCGAAGAAAAGTGTGAGCTGTCAATGGGCATGTCTGGTGATTTTGAGCAAGCAGTAAGATTTACTCCATAATCCTCATAAACTCTATTGCTTCTGTTTGTTCCAGACTGTTCAATCTTTGCATCATGGTGGTGGTGGTTGTACAGATTGAACTGGGAAGCACCAATGTAAGGGTTGGATCGACTATTTTCGGAGCAAGGGAATATCCAAATAAAACATGATCCAGTTCAAATAGCATGGTTGATTTGAAGTTGGGATGGGTATGCTCTGTTCACTTCCCATCTGCTTTTGAAAGGATTCTAAGTGGATGCATATGTCAATTGATGGATTATACTTGGAAGGGAATGTACTCACTCTGTAATATTTGCTTAATTTGAATAAAGTGCATGTTAGATTCCATATTTAATAAAAACACTAGTTTGTCGTCCTTACATAATTGCCAACCAAAAGTGTTTGCGGTATCGCCACGAGTCTTGTCGCCCTCAATGTAGTGAGTGAGACCGAACAGATTCTCCATATCCATCTCACTAGAAATCGGTCCAGTTAGGTCAATTGTTTTTACTAGTTTAGTTGGATACATATATTTTCGAACTAATTTTTTTCTACAAAAACAATTATCCAAAAAACGTACAAGAAAATCATAATCTTTCTATTCATATTACGAATTGTGAACAATTTTTTGTTTTAAATCAAAAATAAAGATTCAGACCCAAATGAGCATTTAGAACCACATTAAATAACTTAATTCTACAATGTTTACCTACTTTTCTACTAAAATCGAATGAATAATTAAATAAATTTGTATTAATCGTATTAAATACTATTAATTCATATATTATATATAAGTATATATATTAACAGCCAAACCGATTTTCTTGGTCTTTTAAACCCACCGACCGAACCATACCAAAAATTCAAACTAAAATAGAAAAATTTAAGGGTTAATTACATCAACAGTTACTTATATATGACATGTGTGATAAAAAGGTTCTTCATCTTTTTTTGTGTGACTGAACTGTTACTTAAGTTTGAGGATGTGACTAAACGGTTATTCCGTTAAGTTTCCGTCACATATTTCCGTTAAATTGTCACGTGCAAGTCACGTGACCTAATTTAAAGACGATTCTACCCCCTTTTATGTTTATGGATTATGATGTAGTAACGGTTAGGTAACAAAATGTCCAAACTAAAGTAACCGTTTAATAACATTTAAGAGAAGATAAAACATCATTTAACAACTTCTCCACAAACATGAGTCTCCACATTTGCAACCATTTCATTTCATTTTCTTCTTGAATATCTGATTCCGTTTGATGAAAATCCAGCTAAACAAACATCAAGTAGCATCAAACGATTTCATAATACATACATCAATTTTCTATTTTCTATATGAATATCTGATCAAGTTTTATCATAACTTAGCTACAAAAATCAAGCAGCCCCAACTCAACCCTATATCATCAGTCTTCTTCATATGTCCCCTCTGTTGATTCCTCAAACTGTTCATCCCTTTTTAGTCGGGATATCAACCACATCATCATTCAGAAACAGAATTGCAGATGTCCATACCATGGTGGTGTCCATAGCTCATCCTCATTGCTTTCTCAAATTCTTCCAACTGAAATAATGTGTCCACATTGACAATCTTTGATTCAACTCCTGAAACCAGCATCCCCGTGGAACCCGTATGTCGAGTCCCCATACTTGGGTTCTCCACTGAGACGATTCCACTTCGTCATGCCATATCTCTGATCCATGTATATATGAAGGTAACAATTAACACTAAGAATTCCATAACTTAAACCACCACTTACTCATTACTACTTCAGCAAAGGAGACGCAAATGCAGTTAGTTGAGCAAAAATCCCACCTTTTTTAATCAATAACATATCTTTGCAAATATGAGGCATAGATCGTATCCAAATCCATTGTAGATATAACTGTTTTACTAGTTCCTTCCTTTGATAAACAACATTTGACAATTACATATGTCAACTAACACATTTATTTAATTATTATAGCGACACATTACATTAAGATTTCATAGCATTATAGCAGAACACATGACACGAGACATTCACACAGCAAAAATCTTATATTTCTACAGCAACAGAGCATTCCACAACTTCAAACCCCAAACCTACAATGATGCTACCTTGTCATACAAGTTGCTGATGTGATTAGCACACCAGTTGGTTTTCATTGTTCTATAATCAATTACTTAAGACATTAAATATGAGCATAATGCTTAAGACATTAAATCCAAATCCACCAATGAAATCCAAATCAATTGCTTCGAAATTGACAAATCCAAATCCACCAATGAAATCAAAACTGTGAATCAAATACAGTATCTTGAACTATTATTATAGTAGTGGATTTCACTTCAGCATCAAACATTATGTCGAACACTTCAGCATCAAGCATTTCTCTCATAGGCATTTTGTCAAACACAAGGCGTGTAGTCTCAACTTCCCCACATTTGGACAATAAATTCTGTAAATTTCAGCATTTTAAGAACTTAAGCAGCACTAATGGTCGGAAACTAACCTTGGAGGATGTCAAAGGTACAAGCTCGGGAGATAGTTTCAGGAGTAATGTCGTTGCATCGGCCGAAGAGAGAGTTGACGAGGGTGGAGTAGCTGTACAACTCTATGAGCTTGCGAGGGCACACCAATATGGATGACGAATTGAATCGGAACGAGAAGGTACTGGAGAAGGAGAAGAATCGTACTAGAGAAGGGTAGATTAGGAAGTTTAATTTTGAAGAAGGTCACGTGCACAACACAGTACATGTGCAAGTTTAAGGGAGATAATTAACAGATGTAACCGTTCAGTCACATCTGCCAACATAAGTAACGGCTGAGCTCAAGTTTGAACCGTTCAGTCACATGTGCCAACATAAGTAATGGTTGGGGTAATTAACCCAAAATTTAACCATATCATTTATGGTATGATTCATTTTTTCAGACTCAGTTTTTTTCCATAGTCAAAACTTAGGGGCGAGTGATTCCGAGTACCTTGTAATCTTAGGGGTTCCTAGAACCTACCCTGTTGCAGACAGAGTATTACATTTTGGAACTGAAACCTACCTTGTTGCATTTGGAGTCGGAACCTACCCAAAACCTGTTATACTAACGGTTTCAGGTACCTTATTAGGAACCTGTTTCAAAATAAACAATCTAAAACTTGTTTATACTAATTGGTTTGAAACCAATTTTTTCGCAAAACAAATACGAAGTTGCATCAGTCATACAAAAGGATTATACAATCATCCAACAAATACAAATTTAGGGTTAGAAACTTAGAAATTGGAATAAAACGATAATTATTGATTCTTTTTTCTTATTACTAATTTATATATATATATAATTGATTCTGGTTAGGAATAGGGTACTCTGTTACCTGAACCGAAACCGAAAATACAGGTTCTTAAAAACATTATGAACCCTACCCTATTGTTAAAACTATTACGTGGACCCTACCTTAACTACCAGTTTTGAATAGGGTTTGATTCCAAATGAGTAATTTGCTTACCCCTAGACAAAAACACCACTTACCTCTCCATCTACTTTTGTACTTCCAAATGATGAGAGTTTGATCCATGGTACAAGATCTTACTTTGAACCAAGTACTAGCTAGCAAGCAGAAACACATTTTTTACTTTTTCTAGCCTTAAACTAGGAACAAATTACAAAAATCATCTTTCTACGAAGACATATTAATCCATGCAACACCCTAAACAGATAAAACCTTATAAATAATTGGACAGGATGAAGATCTAATTTTGCTAGGCACCGATGTGTTCTTTATTGACTGATGGATATCGGGTCTGAAGGCCCTCAGTTTTAGCTTTGATTCGGGGGCAATTCGATCCGGTCGTTCGAAGGGTGACACCTTTAGAGGAAGAATTCAAGTTGTCTCTAGGAAAGTGGAAAAGAAGTCTTAACAGCACTTCCCAGCAGAGCGGCGTCCTTAAGGCCATACCAAATGCCTTACACCTAATGCCTAATAACGCCCAACATCAGACAAGGGGACAAGAAGGTACAAGGGTACAATGTACATTAAAAGGCTATTGAGTACTCTGTTAGGGAATACGACATCCAATACGGTTGATTACGTCTATTTAAGGCCTGACAAAAGACAAGTCAATCAAAAGGGGCTCCATCATAAAGCACTCTGACATTATGACTCATTAATGTCCCTTCAACCCTAGTTGCCTCGCCTGAGACAAAGAATCCTAACCAGGGTAAGCATTTAACCTAACCCATATCTGAGGTAAAAACTTATAAATACTCCCTCACCTACTTTCTTACATTAACTTTATTACAAAGCATTCAATAGCATTTAATCCCTAAAAACGAAAAAGCTCCACTGACTTGATCATCAGAGGGGAAACAACGGAAGCACCTCAAGTTTTCCTTTTGTGAAGGTCACTGGGGCAGCTAGCGGATCACCTTAGGCACCTGAACAGAGAGATCCAACATCTGGCGTCGTCTGTTTGAACCTTGAGCTAAAAGCAAACCATGGATCTCCCTAACATGACAGCAAAGACCAACGACCGTGAGGTCACCAAGGGAGACTTGCTCCATAGCCTCTAGCAGCAGCCTTTATGCCTCCGCAACTAGTACAACCAAACGAGTAAGATCCATGTATAACCACCCTCATGGCGCATCCTACATGCCCTAGCATACCGTTCCCATTCCCCCGAACGAAGAATGCCTAGACCCGAGCCTGAGGCCCACCGACCGAAACACTCCCACACCGTGTTGTCTCCCCGGGTTGAGGTAACCCCATAGATATTACTCACGCCCGCCTACATGGTGGCTTTGGATGAGGATCTGGACAGAAGGGATCGGAGGGTTGCTGCCAAGCCACTCGCCTAATAGAAACCTTCCAGGTTGAGGAAGCCACTATGAGACCCACTACCAGCAGGCACCGCCCACTGTGTCGACACCATGTCCGCTCCCAATGAGCGTCGTCACATTGGGTACTGGAACGACAATGACTCTCCCTAGCATAATGACTAGGGAGGAAATCAAGGAGCATGTCACCCAGGCCATGAAAGAACAAAAGGGCAGGGTCATGCCATTCCTTCGTGATAGGGCGTCGCACCGGTTCTCCCCAGAAATATTGGCGTTCACAGTACCCTCATATCCAAACGCCCAGGATCGACTAATACAAATGAGAAGTTTATCTGGTAGAACACATTTAGAGGCATGAAGTCTCTCTCTTGGGCAGGAGGACCAATGACGAAAACCATTTGGCCCTGCTTTTCCCCGCTACACTAGGAGATGTTGCCTCCCACTGGTTCTTTGGGCTTCCCAAAGCCTCAGTCAGGTGTAGGGGAGACCTCGAAGATAAATTCAATGTGCAGTATATGGGCGGACGACAATTCCTCAAGAGTGTGGGCATGTTGGACCACATTAAGCAAATCTTGGATAACTTTTATACCCAGTTCAACAAGGAGTTGGTCGGGATCGACCAAGTCATCACAGACGTCGAGACCATCCACGCCTTTGTGAGGGCGTTAGGCCCTAAGGGCTCCACCATATATGACAACCTGAGTATTCCGGTTAACACCATGGGCGGCGAGGGTAAAACCATGTATTGATTTGGAGATCTCCAAGGAAGAAAGGAAAATCCACAAAGAACTGAGGAAGGAGGTCCATGAAGGAAAAAAGCATGAGCAGTGTCGACTGAAAGGCAGACATGACGACAACAAGCGTCACTCCTTGCTGCCGCACCCAATCAAGTAGGTATATGAGACTTTCACTCCATTGAACCAAGAGATTTCTATTGTGTTGGCCGAAATGAAGAAGAAAGACTGGGCGACACCCTAACGCCACGAAAGAATGGCGGAGCCATGAGGCCAGACCTAGATCAATATTATCGGTATTATCGCTACAAGAGTCATAGTACGGATGATTGCAAGCTCCTCAAGAAGGACATTGAAAATTTGATAGACAAGGGGTTCTTGAAGAACTTCGTAGCACAGAGGGACCTGAGTAAAATCCCCTGCCATGAGGATAGAAATGAGTCGCCCAGAAGAGGACAAGACGTGACTAGGGTACCGTAAACGTTATCAGTGGAGCTTCGCCTTAGGACGAGAAACCATGAGTAAAAGATAGAGCTCCAGGGACTGCTGTAGCAGGAAAGCGCCCCAAAGAGGCGGGTGAGGTGACCATCTCCTTCTTAGAGTAAGATATATATCATGTCACCTGTGCACATAATGACGCTCAGGTAATCACCGCGAAGATTGATGGATACGACGTGAAGAGGGTGCTGATAGACCCGAGTAGCTCTACAGATGCCCTATTCCTTGACGCCCTGAAAATCCCGAGTAAGAACGAGAATGATTTGAAGAAGGTGAATTTCCCTCTGACGGGGTTCGCCTCAACT
This sequence comes from Chamaenerion angustifolium, assembly GCA_946814005.1. Taxonomy (NCBI): domain Eukaryota; kingdom Viridiplantae; phylum Streptophyta; class Magnoliopsida; order Myrtales; family Onagraceae; genus Chamaenerion; species Chamaenerion angustifolium. The sequence continues at coordinate 4,074,670 of OX328277.1, read as the reverse complement.
ACCACTTACCTGGTAAGGGCTATCGACCTATCACTCATCCAGTGTATTTGGGCGAGGGGTGGCAGACGCTGACCATCAATGTCACGTTTATCGTGGTAGACGCCTTTTCCTCCTATAACGCCATCCTTAGGCGTTCTACCTTGAACACTTATATCGCAAGGTTCACTCCACCTACCATTAGATGATGAAGTTCCCAACCCCCCATGGGATAGGAGTGGTGAAGATCGATCAATTGTTACGTCCACTCAGTGTACCACCACGCCTTTAAGAGGAATGAGAGGGAGACCCTGTCCATCCATACGGATGAAGACCCAATGGAGGAAAATAGTCGCCCTACTTCTATAGAGGGATTGAAGAACGTCGATCTGGATGCACTGTAGAATACTAACCCATCCATTCTCCACTCATTTTTGCCTCCATCATTTTATTCCCGCAACCCATCAATTGTCCATGCTTTATCCAACTTAAAAAAATAAAATATTAATATAAAAAAACTATTGAAGGAAGGATGAGCGGAGAGCAAAAGGGGGAAGACTTCGGAGGTGAAGAGCTTGCCGTAAGCTTCGACAATTGAGAAGAAGAAATTAAAAAAATGAAATAAAGGAAAAGAAAAGAAAAAAAAAAGAAGAAAATAGAAAGAAAAAAAAATCAAAGTGAGGTATTGAAAAAAAAGAGTGAGATTGAGTGAAAAATATTGGTGATTATCGGTCTCGGTTTCTTATACGATATTTTCAACTCCGAATGATTTAGGTATATCTCCCTCATATTCAATATTGTATTTGTATTTTCTAATGTGAATGAAATTGAGGTTTCATATACATATATTATATATCTATGTTATACTATATATATATATATATATGTGATATTATAACTATATGTATAATATATATATATATATATATATATATATATATATATAATTTGTATATGTCATACTATATATATTATGTATTTGTGAAAAAAATATTTTCAAAACTGACTTTGGTCATTCCTCAACTTTGATAAAAGTTACAACTTGATCCTTGAGCTCGGGTCATTCTGGGACTTTATCGAGTGTTATAAACCAAATTAGGAAAGTTTTGGGCCATTTTTTCAATTTTTAAAAAATCTTTTCAATACAGCTCGAATTTTCAAATAATTGTGTTTTGGTCCCTAAACATTTCTGACATCTCATGGCTTCTCAAAGTGTTATAAATTGGTCCAACGTGCTTAATATCTTCAAAATCATTCGTGCATGTTTGGCAGTTTAGAATGACCCCAAAGTTAAACCACCCATCTCTCGAGCACAATTAACTTTATTCTCTCTTGTTTATTTATTTGAAATTGATTCGTAAATAAAAAATGCTTGTCTATGGTTTAGTTAGTTTTTTTGAAAAACTCATGTAATCTCTTTGGCCAAGCATGATTAAAACGGGCAATTCAGGTAAATTGAAAAAATTAAATTCAAAAGCAAACTAATGTTCCGAAAGGGCGGATTATGGGCTCGCGAGCCCTTAAGACGTAATCAAACCCCCGAACTTGATACTCTGGACGTAGACCTTCCCAAGTCGTAGGACGTTAACATCATGTACCCTAGGAAAATTTTAGGATTCAAATTAACCTTTAATTAATCGGCGGTGACTCTTTCATTTTTCGGTCAAGTTGATGACCCCGCTCGACCGAACCCTTCGCTCGCCAAGACCCAACATTTTCGATCGAAACCAAAAAAAGAAAATGCAAAAAGGGCGGGGAGAGTCGGCTTTGACGTCTGACACTATACAGTTATGACTTTCAAGTTGATCAATGCAGACGCTACCTACCAGAGGATGGTCAACAAGCTCTTCGTAGGAATGATAAGCATGACCATGGAAGCTTATGTGGATGAGATGTTGATCAAGTCAGTTAAAAACGTCCATCACATTGAGAACTTGAGGAAAACCTTCGTCATCAATAACGTTTTAATACGGCGAAGTGTGCCTTTGGCGTCCAAACAAGCAAATTCTTGGTCTACATGGTTAGACAGAGGGGGGTCGAGGTGAACTCTAAGAAGATTGAAACTATTGAAGGGATGAAAAATCTCACTTGCGACTAAGAGGTCCAAAGCTTAAATGGAAGATTAGTGGCACTCAACACTCAACCGTTTTTTGATCAAATCAGAGAACAAGTCACTCTACTTCTTCCAAGTGTTGAGGGTTAATTGAAACTTTGAATGGACTCCCTAGTGTGAAAAGGCGTTCCAAGACCTAAAACAACACCTCAGGATGCTCCCACTAAGAAACAGGCCTCGAAACCAACCATTCTTGAGGTATTGCAAATGCAAGACAGTGATCGAAACCCTGATGGAGGATGAAATTGTAGCAAGAAATAAAGATATTGCCAAGAGACTTCCATGGATAGATTATAGTGCCCTCGCAATCTTCCTTGGTTGGAGCAAATATACACACTGACATTAGGCAAATAAAATAACTTAACAAATGAAAAGAGGTTACTTTTGCAAATATGCACCCTGTTATTTACCGTATTAAACGACAACCTGACTTTTCCAATCGGGGGTCATGTAGATAACAACATTGTTCATACATTAAATTAGTCAACCCGGGTTCAAACCATCGTTGTAAATCTTGGTTATTGAAAAACAAAACTTCCACATTACGTAAAAGACAAACACACCGTTGGGGCCGTTTCTCTATAACCACTGGACCAAAAATTATTACAACCCATTGTTTGACCTAGATGCATACAACTAAGAACAGAACACTTCAGATTTGGAACAAAGTTGCACAAACCTAGTCAAGTTCACACTTAATCAATGAACATAGGAGGACAACATAAGTTGCACAAAGCTGAAAACACCTGAAACATAATAGCATAAATTAAAATCACTTTCTAGCAAAGTCATTGTATGTTCCACAAAAACACAAAATATACAGAAGGTCACACTTGATCATATCAAAATAGGGGAAGTTGGAGTACTAGTCAAGGTCATTTTCAATGTCATCAACAGATTCCTGGTCGGCTCCAGATGTATCTGAGCTGAAGTCATCATCTTCCATATTCGTGCTATCTTCCTCGTCTACAACCGCATCAATCTTGTTCACATTTTATGATTGGTTGGTTACATTATCGCAGAATTAACAACGAGTACCCCAAAATCAACTAACTCGGCCTCAATATCTACTCTACACCAGTCAAGAACAGGGTTCACATCGGTCGTACCGACTAAATAGGGGAAGTTCAAACTTGTTTCTTGGTATGGCTTGACTGTGGCACTGGTCATTTAACCATTCATCCTGAAAGGTTTACTTAACTCTGCATCAAGTACAATACTCCATGTGCGATCAGTGTTGTCTCTAACATAAAACACTTGTCCTGCTTGAGTCGTGAGAATGTAGGGCTTATATGTGTCTAAAGAGTTTGATGTTTTCACACAAGTAAAATTGTACTCATCAACTTTTATCCCAATCCTTTGTCCCAAAACATTATACCAGGAACAATTAAATAAGAAAACTCGAGATAATCAATTTCACCCGAGATAGGATTGTTGTCAACACGACTACTATAGCAAGTTGAGTCTGCTTTATATAATATACCACTATTTTCAAAAGTACTCCTCATAGACCTATCCTTATTGTGGAAAGTGACACCATTACAAGTAAATCCAGAATAACTCTTCACACCATATAATGGACCTTGAGACAATGACTTCAATTGGCGCATCTTTCTTGAAGGTATTTTGGTTGTAATTCTACCTACCTAATTCGATAAAGGGCACAATTATAGAACTCCAAAATGTAGACCTACCGTCCCACGGTTTTTGTCATAATTTAAGCCCACGGAATGCATAAAGTATGTAACTTACCCGACCTTCAAACAAATCTATAAACCGCCTGCTGTGCACCAAATTCACGTTTCTCCTTGAAACCCATTCACAAAGTATTTGTCGTTTATGTTCTCTACAAATACCATATGTACAGGTTCGCTTCCCTTACAATTAAACACATATATATTTATATATACATATTCAATGTTTTGGGGGCTAGACGAACTCTATGAATGGTTTAACTTCTTCAGATTGTTCAGTACATAACGATGACATTGCCGCCATTCAGTATTCGTCATTTCACGCATGAATGCACTGCCTAAAGCATTTCCTTCAACGTCAAATATTGGCAAGCCCTCATTCAAAACAATTACAGTGTCCTGCATAACATAGCTCATTTGTCGAGTGAACTTTGTTTCCACGTTGTGGAGATATCTGGAACAAAATGTGAGGCATTCTAAAGTAATATAGACCTCAGCTATAAAACCTTCCAGACGACTTCTGTTCTGGACAAATGATTTCATTATCCTCATTATGCTAATACAAAGGAATGCAAAAAAAAATGAAGGTTAACTGAGTAGGGTGTCTGTATAGATAAAAAAAGGCACACACTAGTGGTTTCAATAACAACAAATACATACCGTTCAATGGAATACATCCAACGATACTGAACATGATTGTCAATTCTTGCTTCTTCAGCCATATGAACAATAAGATGGATAGTAATATTGAAGAAGGACAGAGGCAAAATTTATTTCTAGATTACACATAGTGAAAGGCAACTGAGTTTCAATCTTCCCCAAATCAATGAAGTTCAATTCCTTAGAGCATAACACTCTGAAAGTGTTAGATAATTCAATCAGCACAGAGTTGACATACAAAGGCACTAACCTTTAATCCCCACAGACAATAGACGTTGCATCAACAGATAGTAGTCATGGCTTTTCAAACCAACAAGTTTTCTATCTTATATTTTAACACACCGTGAAATATTAGATGAATGACCACTCGGGTGCCGTAAATCTTTAAGAAAATTGCATAACATAGTTTTATGTTTCTTTGAGAGCGAGCAGCAACATCTTACTTCTTTTATCCATCGGATGAAGTGATGATCTGATGCCCATAGATTTTATATCAAGTTGAGCTTTCAGATTGTCGTTTTTTCCCACCACCCCTAGCAATAGTCTGATCAAGTTGTCACCGACATTTTTTTCTATGTGCATAACGTCCAAATTATGGGGGAGTATCAAATATTTATAGTATGGTAGTTCGAAAAATACACTTATTTTCTTCCAAATCCCACTAACACATTCAGTCCCTATTTTTCGGCTTCGTTAGGTCTTTCCAAATGGGATGTCTTCTTACGATTCTAATTGATTCAATACGTCTTCACCTGTCATCCTAGTTGGATGAGTTCGCAGTTCTTGTTTATCGTCAAACAAACTATTATTTCTCCTCAAAGGATTATCAGAAGGTAAAATTCTTTTGTGCCCCCAAAACGAACAAATTCTCCCGTTTTTAAGTATTCACTAATGGTTGTCCATATGAAATACGGGACAAGACAATTTCCCATATGTAGCCCAATCAGATAAGTTTGCATATGCAGGAAAATCATTTATTGTCCAGATGAAAGCTGCATGCATTTGGAAGTTATCCTTTTTCGAAGCATCATATATCCTTGCACCGTTCTACCGCAATTCCTTGAGCCTGTCAATTAAGGGTTGCAAGTACACATCAATATCATTGGTTGTTGTTTTGTTTCTAGGAATTAACATGGACAACAAATAATGGTATCTTTCAAACATGTCGCGGGTGACACATTGTATGGAATAAGGACTACAGGTCGCATACTGTATGGGTGACTTATATTGCTAAAAGGGTCAAAATCATTGGTACCTAAACCAAGTCTAACATTTATTGGTTCTTCACCGAAAGAAGTTTGAACGTCATCCAATTTTTTACATGTCTGAGTATCAGCTGAATGCCTTAAAACCATGTCTTTGATTCAACTTTCATCATGCCACCTCATACTGGATGCAGTCTTTGGTGACATGAAGTATCGTTGAAGTCTTGAAGTAATAGGGAAATAACAAAGTACTTTGACGGGAATCCTTTTGGCCTTTCTTGGAGGTTCTCTCAAAGGATGAACTGTATCGACAAGCTATCTAGGCATCATCCAATGGGATTTCCCACATTTTGAGTAAACATCAACACTCTTATACTCCTTCCGAAATAAGAAATGAATTTCTTGGCATCATAGTAAGACCTAGGTACGTTATTATCTTCAGGAAGTACCTTATACAGCATGTGAAGTAACCCATCAACAAACTTATTAGAAACCTTATCAAGCGCCTTCAAATGCAACAATTCCACAAGAAAAGATATATCCGTATAGGAAACACAACCTCGGTATAAGCTAGTCTCATAATCTTTTAACAGTCGATAAAATTTCTTGGCATCTGCATTGGGTTCCTCAATATTTTCATAACTGCTTCCACCCAACCCATCATTTACCAGGCTTTCCATGTCATGATCACTACTATCCATAGAAGACCTCACATTTTCGTACTCGTCACCGTGATTAACCCAGGTAGTATAAGTGGGAATTATTCCATATCTCACCAAATGCAACTTTACTGTTGTTCTTGACATTAAGACACAACCATTACAATTTAAACAAGGATAGTAAATCCTCCCTTCCCAAGATGATCGTGCAAATGCAAAATCGAGAAACTAATTAACACTGTCCTTATACTCCATTGTCCTGCGATGTTTGTTTCATCCAACTCTTATCCATTTATTAGCAACTGCTTTTACAAACGAACTAATCTAAAGTTGAAGTGCTGCATAAAGTCTTCGTACAGTTATCTTGTGGTAAGTCTGCAACAAAAACACAACATTAAGCTACCATTTACAGGAATAGCTGATTCGATTAAATACATGGAAACCACAATTGGAGTGTTTGTAATAACTGGAATCAGTCGGACCAAATAACTATCAGGAATTCAATTAGATAGAGGAAATGGATAATATGGGTTTGTCTAAGCTTAAGTTGATTATTTTCCATAATTATAGTGAGTCCAACAACAAATTGATGATGAAGGAAAGAGAAGATCAGAGACTACATTACTCGGTAACAAGATCGTCCCCACTTGGAGTATTTGTTCTTCTCACATAAAAGTATTGCACCGCACTCTTCGGTTTTGATCTTCGTTCGTACTGTTATGTTATAAAAGTTTCAGTTTGTTCTATACACTTCTGCCAAAATTCGATTCCTGGCGGCAAATCAAGAACACAGGCGGTTAGATACCGTTGTAATATAAAGATAATTAGCTACAACAATCATACTCATTAAATGATAGTTTTTACATTAAGGAAATACACTGTCGTTGATTAAATGAATCAACGACGAAGAGTGATCGGCACTACAATAATCGGTACATAACAATTTTACGACGACAAATATCACCATAGAAAATAGGTTTTGGATACGGAATAATACTGGACACTTAATAGGTATTATAACAGCGAAAATAAATGTCATTACAAATGATGTAATCTAGTCACAAATTTAAATGACAACAGATTCGGTCCGTCAGTGTAGTTAAACATTCTTGTAGTGTTGATATTTGGTTCTAAGTTTTTTTTATGAAGTGATGAAATGAAGCCACCGATGGGACACTTCTCGGGTCCCCCATCCATATTTTCCTATCTGCTGTGTCCACCATAGAGTTGATTGGCGTGACCCAAATTTCCTCTTTTATGTTATCGGGTAGGTGAAAAGAGATTTCCTCAAAGTTTTACTTACCAGAGTCGTTTTTCAAGTCCTTAACAGGTAATGGTCCTCACTGGTAGAGGTGTCAATTTTTTACACGACCCATGGGTGACCCGCGGTTAACCCGTGTACGGGTCGTGTTTGAGTTCGAAATTTTTGACCCACGGGTCATTTTGACACGACCCATTTGACTCGTCCAAAAAATGGGTCGTAACCTTCGACCCACGAGTCAACCAGTTGACCTGTCGAATAATTTATAATATATTATTACATAATATATACAAATAAAATAAAAAGATTATAACCCTAAACCTGGAAGGTCATGCGGGTCGCGCGGGTCGTGCAGGTCCATAAATTTGCAATGAAATTTTTTTATCGCGCAGGTTGACCCATCGAGACCCGTGGAAACTGATGGATCGTGTTTGGGTCACGAGAATTAACCTGTGGAAACTGATGGATCGTGTTTGGGTTTAGCAAATCATGACACGACATGTGATGACACGACCCACGGGTCGACCCCACCCGCAAAATTGACACACCTACTCATTGGCGGTTAATAGACCACTGATCGTCACTCTAATGGTAGACTGTCCCCATCCAAGAATCCCTCCAAAAATTCACTTTTGAATCATCCCCAATAGTTCATCCCATATTCTTATCCAAGTAGTTTTTTACCATGAATCAAAACTTTCCAATTTGGAGAGTCTCTTCTCGGAGGTTTCCTATTGGGGTTTGAATACTTGAACTTGAGAATCCTTGCCCAAGGCCTAGAGTTTTTCTCACATCTCCAGAAAAAGTTAGCAAGCATAGCAATGTTTCTTTCTCTAGAGATGAGAGTATTCAACCCCCCCCATGCTTTTGGAAAGGGTAACTGTGTTTCAATTCACATCATGAAGTTCTCTTTTTTAATGAGCAACCCCCAAAGAAAATCACTATTCAACTTATCCAATTCCTTACAAGTATCAGAGAGAATGTAAGTGCATTGCATGAAATAAGAAGGAATGGAGGACATGACAGAATTAATCAGGACATTTCTTCCCACCATAAATAGTAGTTTCGTCCTCCATCCAATAGGTTTATTCCTGATTTTATCAATGAGAAAATTGAACAAGGCATTGTCTTTGTTAGACATTCTCATAGAGAAACCCATATACAATTCCATCTTTTCCACATTTTTTAATCCTAGAAGTCTAGATAGATTATTGGAGGTCAAATAGAAGATATTTTTTTAAACAACACTTTTGAAGAGTGTTTTCATGATGTACCAATTCTGGTCAGAGGCCACCCCTAAAAGGATAAGGTCATCGGCAAATAGGAGGTGGGATATTGTCATGTGCCAAAACTCCACCCTGGAAGTTATAGGTGAGGATTGTTATTGACTAGTAATAAATCGGTAAATAACAAATCCAAAAATCCTTTATTGGAATATAACTCTAATACAAATAACGTTCTCACATAAATAAGCATACCACTTACATAATCAAATAGCTTCTTGTTCCATGCATCTGTTGCGCACTCTGATACATTCTAAAATCCAGCATCCTCAGATATCAAACATCCAACACAAATCAACTTCTTTTGAAACTACAAAGTTGAATGGGGTAAGTTGCTGGTAAGTAGTCTTAACTTATCCCTACTAAATCAAACTCTTATAAAAATATATTTTGTAATCAGTATAAACCTAAGACTTACAATGAACATTTAAACAATGCGGAGTTCAAAAGATTTACAAAGCAGAGTTTGTAAAAATGAGATGATGCAAACTTACTAAATTTAATAAATAATTCAGAGTCAGTGTCTAATCAAAATGTAGATTTTGAAGTTATCAAAAAATCAGAATTGAACGGAAGTGGAGGTTTTAACTTGTCGAATTTCAGAACGGAACAGAAACAGAGGTTGCTCTAATCTTTTAACCATGCCTACTATGACGCGGGAAAGCTCAAATGTTTAACTCCCATTGGAAGGATGCAAATCCCAGATATATCCGCTGGGGCAGTGCGAGTGATCATGATCTTTTCATATTGATATGTCAGTGGACCCTCGTAAGGGTTTCAGACCGTAGTACACTTACGAGCACAGAATCGAAAACGAAGTATGGATTTTTAAAAATGAATTTCACTAAACTATTTTCCACTAAAATCTTATACCAAACTATTTCACGAAAATATACTGACATGGTCGATTAACATATCAAAGGCACACTTTATAAAACAACTTCAATCACTTGATCCGAATTTTATAAACGAAACTCATATTCATGCTCGAAAATGATCTTTAAAATTTTAAGCAATGTAGAAAAATGTTTTCTTTAGTAAAAGTAGAAATAAGTTGAAACGACTTACCTTAATTGAACCTCAATTCTAATACCAACAACTTTATCAATCTGAATTTCCTAAAATCAACGCGAACGAGATTATAAGTTTTCCATTCAAACCATGATATCCAATAATATCTCAGTCATGTACTCAGAACTAGCATCCCCTTAGTTTTCGAATCAGGTTCCACTGATATTTCATTATTCACTATTTTTTAGACCATCTCATATAAATTCTCAAAACAATTTGTATGTATAGGGTTGAGTTAAAAGTCTAACGCTTCAAACGAGGTCGCGTTTCAACATTGGGGTGACCCACAAGCGCCGGTCAAAGTTGGACGGGCGTGGTCAACTTCGTCTTCAACCTAAGGACAGATTTTGGAGATTAGAGAGACGACTTTGAGAGCTTCTTTCTCCCAAATACGGGCTCCATTTTTGGTGTTTTTGGTTTATATAGAAAGCCCTTACAATGAACTAGTAGATCGATGATTCAATTTTGTGAAATACTGAATAAAAGCGTAACCTTTGGTGCCTCAAAGTATCAGTTTACACTATGTTCCAAATTTTCCAGACTTGATATCTAATAAACGACTTAACCAATTCGATTTCGTAACTTGGGTTAGGTAACTTAGAACCCCTAGAACCTAACCATGGCCAGAAACGGGAATAAAAATTACCATATCGAAATCCACCATTAATGATCTTTGAAACTTTATCTCTCTAAGATTATTCATTCATGAAGGACGAAACTAAGCATAGCTATGATATTTTACCTTAGTCCTGACCAGTGCACCTATTGGTAGCTTGTGGATGCTCAGTTTTGCCCATTTCCATGATCGTTCGATCGGACGTCGAATTATCGTTGATTTCCTCTCTAGGCTTATCTTGTCTGTTCCAGGCTCTCTAGGGTTTCCTAATGTTCCGAAAATACACATTCACTGTATCTTGCAGACCTAAAAAGAATATCTCCTCCAAATCGTGATATTTGATACTTTCGGTTGCTGAAAATATGCAAAATATGATTTTCAATAGATAATATTAGCTTTATCCTTGAACTTGACCATTAAGTGTATTTGTTGTTGAAACTCTCAACTTGGAGGATTTGATCCTAAAGAATTGTTGTAGGTGTTACAGTCTACCCCCCTTAAGAAAATTTTGTTCTCGGAATTTAAACGAGTTTGTGAAATGTTGGATGGTAATTCTACCTCATGTCCTCTCTAAATCCCAAGTTGCTTCCTTTTTGGCGTGTTGTTTGCATTGAACATTCGCATATGGAATAATATGATCTATTAATTCTTGACCTTTCTTATCTTGCCGTCATAATTTACCTTTTCGAAATTGATTCATTCCAATGAGTTGATATTTTATAATTAATGCACTCCTTCCTTCAAAAGTTCCACAATTTTCGATTGTAAGTCTTAACTTGAGGTCAACTTTCATTTCTTTCTCAATGCAAGACAATTGTGTTTTTTCTCCAAAATGTCGAACTTCCTCTTTCGCATCGTCATTTTCTTATCATTCCTATTTTTCATTCTTCTTCGTGAGGCAATACATCTTGAATCCAGCTCATCCAACTACATGATGATCTCTTAACAAACTCTGACAAATAATGTTCAAGAGGTTTTCCTTGACTTCAACTTTATTTGCTTAGTTATTAACCAAATCTTGATGTTCCCAACTCTGAATGGTGAGACTCCCTTCTTCGATCTACCCTTTATATTTGTAAATTTCGTCCATAAAAATTATTGAATTTTCAATCCTTCGTAACATGATAAGGCTTTGCATCAACCATCCAAAAGTGATATTCTTTCCTATATGAAAGTTCGACATAATTAGATCTTACTATGAGACCTTCTCCATAGCATAACCATGGGAATCCTTAAAAATCATTTATCCTAATGGTCTTCCGTACTTTTTAATTCAAAGGTCCTCCTTTGACTAACATTCTTAACCACATTGTTATGGGTCTAGGGTCAGCTCTGATACCACTCTGTCACGCCCCAAAAATCCACCCTGGAAGTTAGAGGTGAATATTGTTGTTGACTATGAATAAATCGGTAAATAAAGAACTCCAAAAATCCTTTATTGAAATATAAATCTAATACCAATCACATTATCAATTAAATAATCATCTCACATACATAATCAAATAGCTTCTTGTTCCATGCATTAGTTGCGCACTCTGATACCTTCTAAAATCCAACATCCTCAGATATCAAACATCCAACATAAATCAACTTCTCCTGAAAATGCAATAAGTTGCTGGTAAGTAGTCTTAATCCCTACCATATCAAGCTCTAATAAAATATATTTTGTAATCAGTATAAACCTAAGACTTACAATAAACATTTAAACAATGCAGAGTTCAAAATATTTACAAAACAGAGTTTGTGAAATTGAGATGATGCAAACTTACTAAATTTAATAAAGGGTTAATTAAGTGAACCGTTACACATGTTTGCGCATGTGACTAATAGGTTATAACTTGTGCAGGAAGGTTACACATGTTTCAGCACGTGATTGAAACGTCATTTTTACTGTTGTCTGTTAAATATCACCGTTAGTTTGTCCATGTGCCTTGCACGTGAGTTACTTCCAGCCTTAACTTCCCAAAATGCCCTTAATGTTTTATATTAGAAGACATTTCCATTCTTCACGCAGCAGAGCGTACGCACGAAGATGAAGAAGGAACCATGGACGGGGTTTGACCCCTCCCCTCCGCGCGATCCTTCAGCGTCTCTGCGTTCCCACTCTACCATCCAAGATTCGTCCCGTTTAGTGTCAACAGCCCGACTATGTTTCTGCGGTGAGATTTCGTCGGTCAAATGTGCGGGTACTTGGAAGAATTTCGGTCGTAAGTTTCATGGGTGTTCACATTTTGAGGTAATTGCAATTTTTTGGTACCATGTTGTCCCTATTAGTTTGTTATGTTAGAAACCCTAATTTTGTTAAGAACCCTAATTTAACATGTTGTTCCTTTTTTGTGTTGTCCAGTCTGTACAAAATCCTGGTTGTGGATTTTTCCAATGGGAAGATCCACCGATGTGTCAATATGGAAGAAACGCCGTGTTTAAGTTTCAAGGTGTAGAGGGACAGCTTCAATCAGAACTTGCGACTGCACATGCTGCAGAAGCTGTTGCGAAACAAAAACACTGGAAATTGTATGCTGCAATTATCGTTCTGTGTTCTTTCATTTTCATCAATGTACTAAACAAGTAGATGTATTTGAATTAGTTGATCAGCATTGTGGAAATGGATTTCAGTTCTGTATGTTGCAATTGAAAGACAGGAAGTTGTATGATGTATATGGTGCAATTGCAGTTCTGTATTGCAGTTCTGTATATGTTATGCATTGCAGTTGTTTTGCATCTGTGTTTCAGTTGTTGAGAAACAGAATTTCTACACATGTTATAACGAAATGTGATTAAACGGTCATACATGTTTTCTATAATGTGATTAAAAGGTCATACATGTTTCGCAGTAATGTGATTAAATGGATACTGATGTTTGAAATGATATGATTAAAAGGTTCTACATGTTACCCATACTGTGATTAAATAGTACATCATGTTTCATATAAATGTGATTCAAAGGTTAAACAGCCGTAACAGATCAGATCTGCCCAAACATATTCCAACATTCCATTCAAAACCTGAAAAACCAGAAACAGACATCCATAGACTTTCATAGAAGAAGTTCAACAGACATAAGTCACCAAGTACCACCCATGTTCGACCCAAAACATGTACAAACACCACAAAAGTTTTCTAACTTCACAAAACACCACAAAAGTATCAGAACTTCACAAAACACCATCACAGAAAAACAGAAGACCTGTTGGACAAAACAGGATGTGGTCCTTTTACTGGGTATATCGTTTGTCACCCGGATAACTAAACTGACCCATGCTCCTTCTGTGTTGTCTTGTCCTTTTTGGTAGAACCGTCTTCAGTGGTAAATCTGTTAGAATCAGTTCTCTCGAATCTGAAAGTACAGGTGCCGAAGAGGCGACATCGTCTTCGACGTCCACATAAGTAGGAGACTGACGAACATTCACTTTTCTTCTTTTACCAGCTTTTTTTGCCTGTTCCTTCTTCATCGGACTCCATGTCTTCATCCGAACTTGACTCGTCTTCACTTTCAGCAACCTTTGGGTCTACAAAATCTGCATCATCGCTGTCATCTTCACTTTCAAAGTTGAAGTTTCGCAAGTCGTCCAGAAAATTCTTCAAAGTCTCCAAATTGTCACTGTCATCGTCATCAGGGAACAACTTCTTCTTCCCCTTATCAGTAGTTCGGTCGGTCTTCTTGACTTTATCCTCTTTGACCGGTTGTTCAATCACTACTTCAGGCTCCTTTGAACGACATGCTCGTCGAGTCTTGTTTATCAACTTGTTGCGCAGCTGCATCAGAAATGGGTCTTTCACACACTCTTCTCTATCAAATGGTGGGATAACGTAGAAACTGATCTCCTTCGTTGTTCCTTGACGTTCTAGTATAAGTTTCAGGTCGGCATCTGAAGTTATCGCCAGAAGATCGGTGTTCGGATTTCCACCGGGGGCCAACCAAAATATGGAGCCATTTTCGACGAAGTCACAATACACCTCAGCTAGTCCGGTAAGTGACAGATAGTTCAACTTATCATAAGGCACTTTGAGTGACTCCAGTTCACCTACATAGGTTCGGCTACCCCCATTATCAACCCACTTTCCACCATGGTGAAAAACAACTTCGGCAATGTCATCCTTCTTGCCCATTGAACCACAGTTTTGAATAACTGAAAACAACCAAACATGAAATTGGTCATGCATGTTTGTTGTTAAACATAACAAAACGAACCAAGATGAACATCAAAACTTATATTAAACATGAACATCAAACATGAACAGCATAACTTCAATTTTGGCCGAAACATGGCAACAAGACATACATAAACTAGCAAACATGAACATCAAAACTTCAATTTTGGCCGAAAGATTCAAACTTTACGCACAAAAAAACAGATTTTTTCAAACTTCATACCCCTAAACCAGCAAGTTTCGGTCAAATACCCATTTTCACAAACACAAATTTCATAAACAGACGCTAAACCCTAAATGAAGACAAACATTTGCTCGATCAATAGGTGAAGCCGCAGCAAATCAACAAGGGAAGCCACGGGAAGCGAAATCAAGTCGGTGCACAGCAGCAACCCTCCGCGCGAAATCACTTTGGTCGACAGTGAGGCACAGCGAAATCAGTTCAACAACAAGCCCCGATTTCACAACTGGAACGCGAGAAGAAGCAGAATCTTACCTCGGAAATGCACGGAAGCAGCAGCAGCAGGGGACCGTGGCGCAATCACCTTCTACGGGAAGCCAAGGGACGGAAGCAAGAAATGGGGGGAAATGGGTTGATGAAACTGATTATAGGGGACGTAAGGGGCTTCAAGGTAATTTCGTATTTATGAAATTAAATACCTCTTATCACATGACCAGCACATGAGCATTAGACGGAAAATTTTCACGGTTCAATGACGGAGTAACGTTTCAGTCACATGTTGAAACATGTGTAACGTTTCAGTCACGCGAAAAAACATGTGTGACCAATTAATCACATTGGTCAAACATGTGTAACAGTTCACTTAATTAACCCTTTAATAAATAATTCAGAGTCAAAGTCTAAGTCTAATCAAAATGTAGTTTTCGATCTTATCAAAAATTTAGAACTGGACAGAAGTGGAGGTTCGAACTTGTCGGATTTTAAAACATAACAAAAATAGAGGTTGCTCTAGTCTTTTTACCACGCGTAATGTGCCGCAGGAAAGCACCAATGTTTAACTCCAATTGGAAGGATGCAAATCCCACATATATCTGATGAGGCGGCCAGAGTGATCATGATCTTTTTGTATCAATACACAAGTGGACCCTCGCAAGGTTGGACTTACGAGTATAGAATACAAACACAGAATCGATACACTAGTAGACTTACGAGCACATAATCGAAAACTGAGGTTGCACTTTTAAAAATGAATTTCACTAACTTGTTTTCCACTAAAATCTTATACCAAACTATCTCATGAAAATATACAGACATAGTTGGACAACATATCAAAGGCTCACTTTATAAAACAATTTCAATCACTTAATCTAAATTTTACAAACGAAACACATATTCATGCTCGAAAATAATCTTAGCTTATCTTTAAAATTTCATGTAATGCAGATAAATGTTTTCTTTAGTAAAAGTATAAATAAGTTGAAACAACTTACCTTAATTGAACGCCAATTCTAATACCAACAACTCCGTCAATTTGAATTTTCTAAAATCAACACGAACAAGATTATAAGTTTACCATTCGAACCATGATATCCAATAATATATCAGTCATGCACTAAGTACTAGCATCTCCTTAGTTCTGCTCGTGGCACACAAAATGAGACAATCCGAGTCCCCAACAATGTCCAAATTCTTTTGGTAGAAAATATGGTGAAACTTAGGCCACACAACTTGACCTGGATCGAAGCATATTAGAATCCTTTCGTTGTAATAACTGAGGACAACCATCGTGTTTTTTTCTTGATTTGTTTCATTTATTTGTAAACATGTCTTCAATTTAAAAATTATATTTCTTTGAAAGTTTTACTCTTTTATCATTTTATTTATGTTTTCATCTCTTACTTTGATAATGTTTAAAGTATTTATTTTAATTTTGAAAATATATTTCATATTTTGAAGATTTGTTTTCTTATTTTTTTTGATTTATAATCATTTTTCGATTTAAAAACATATTTTATTTATTACATCATGTTTTAATATTTATAACTTAATAAGAATGAAAATAACTATCTATCTACAAAACTAAATGTTATTAACCTAATAAAACAGGACCCTTTGGTGCCTCAAAGTATCAGTTTACAATATGTTCTGAATTTTCCAGACTTGATATCTAATAAACGGCTCAACCAAACCCCTAGAACATAACCATAGTCACAAACAATAATAAAAACTACCATATTGAAATTAACCATCAATGATAATTGAAGATTTCTGTCTCTAAGATTATTCATTCGTGAAGAGGAAACTAAGCATAGTTATGACATTTTACCTTAGTCCTGACCAGTGCATCTATTGGTAGCTTGTGGATGCTCAGTTTCACCCGTTTCCATGATCGTTCGATCGGATGTCGAATTTTTGTCAATTTCCTCACTAGACTTCTGTTGTTTGTCTCAAGCTCTCTAGGGTTTGTTAGGATTCCGAAAATACACATCCACTCCATGTTGCAGACCTAAACAGAATATCTCATCCAAATCGTGATCTTTGATAATTTTAGTTGCTGAAGATATGCAAAATATGATTTTCAATAGAAAATATTTGTTTTATCCTTGAACTTGACCATTAAGTGTATTGCTCCTGAAACTCTCAACTTGGAGGGTTTTGTCCCAAAGAATTATTGTGGGTGTTACAGATAAAGCAACCGAGCTCTTCCCCAACTTTATGGGA
The DNA here is from genome assembly GCA_946814005.1 of Chamaenerion angustifolium. Lineage (NCBI taxonomy): Eukaryota > Viridiplantae > Streptophyta > Magnoliopsida > Myrtales > Onagraceae > Chamaenerion > Chamaenerion angustifolium. The sequence continues at coordinate 4,057,297 of OX328277.1, read as the reverse complement.
ATCCAAACCCCCCTTTTTGGTTTCTTCCTCAATGAGGAAAACTCTCAGATAATCAATACACAAGATGAAAATATATGGGGATAGGGAATCACCCTGCCTGAGTCCGCGACGAGTAGAAAGACTCAAGTTTACCTCCATTCAACAAAATATAGACTGAGGTGGAGGACACACACTCTATAATAACCTTGATAAAGTCTAAACGAAAATTAAAATGAACCAAGGTTTTATATATAAAGTCTCATTCCAACCTGTCATAGACTTTCTCCAAATCTGATTTCAGCTATTTTCAACCAAAAGAACTGGGACATTATTGGGGACTCAGTTTGCTCCCTTATTTTAAAAGTTTTTGTGTGGAATCCTATCCCAAGTAAACTCAATGACAATTTGATTTGCTTTTGCAACAAAGAGTAGAGTTCAACCGATCTTCTACCTAGGATAAAGCTACCTTGGAAAGGAGAAATGAGATGCTCCATAAGAGGTCTCATTTTATTGACAATAATTTTGGAAACAATTTTGAAAATCGTGTTGCAAAGGCTAATAGGACGGAACTGCTTGACCGACTCAGCATTGTTCGATTTGAGAATTAAAGCAAATCAAATTGTCATTGAGTTTACTTGGGATAGGATTCCCCACAAAAACTTTTAAAATAATGGAGCAAACCGAGTCCCCAACAATGTCCCGGTTCTTTTGGTAGAAAATAGGGTGAAGCTTAGGCCACACAACTTAACCCGGATCGAAGCATATTAGAATTCTTTCGTTGTAATAACTGAGGACAACCATCGTGTTTTTTCCTTGATTTTTTTCAGATATTTGTAAACATGACTTCAATTTAAAAAATATATTTCTTTGAAATGTTAACTCTTTTATCGTTTTATTTATGTTTTCATCTTTTACTTTGATAGATGTTTTAATTATTTATTTTAATTTTCAATGTTCAAGGTGAAAGTCAGTTTTTAACTGAACTGTGCTATTTTTAACGGAACCGTGTTGTTTTTAACTGAATTGGTGTTGTAGATTGAACAGAAACTGAGTCTTGTTTTTTTTAAAACATGAACTGAGTCTTGTTTTTTTTAAACATGAACTCAGTCTTGTTTTTTTTTAAAACATGAAATGGGTCTTTTTTTTTTTAAAGGACCAAAACAGTTTGAACTGAGTCTGAATCGGTTCTAATAACTAGACTAGTGTGTTTATGTGTTAAATAGACTAGTTCTTTTAGTGAGCAAAAAAATATTGGTTAATTTAAACAGTTCTAGTTCAATTCATAACCAGTTCGGAATTGAACTGGTTCATGAACAAGCCTAGGAAGGGTATTTTAGTAATTTGTTCACATAAGTTTTTTCGGAATCGTTGAGTCACATTTTGAAAACATATGTAATTGTTTAACAAAAATTTCAATTGTTGAGTGACATGTGTCAACATAAGTAACTGATTAGATGTAATTTAACCAAAACAAAATCAATACCTTTTCCTGGTCGTAACATATTTACTTATATCTATATAATAGCTAAAAATAAACCCTTTTGTTAGGGCAAACAAAACGCTAACACCACCGTTCAAATTCTAAGAAGGCGGCAACTTTATCGGGTCAAACAAGAACCCTTGACGCTCCAACAGAAGCAGAGATTCACACCTATAAATGCCTCATCTCCAATTACATTCCTCAAGCTGCAGTAATCAATAATCGTGTGGTTTTCTTCTTCGCAGACCAGCCACACGCCAATTATATATATAAAAAAAATGGAGATGAAGAAGGTTGCCTGCGCTGTCGTCTTCGCTGCTGCTTCTGTCAGTGCAGTGATGGCTGCCGAGTTAGCTGCCACCCCTGCATCCGCCCCCGCCTCAGGTCCAGCTGCCGGTCCCACCAGCGCTGCCACTGCAACAATGCCGGTCATTGGGTCCCTCGTCGGTGCTTCCCTCGTGTCCGTGGTCACCTACTTCCTCCAGTAGGCCAGCAGCGGAAATGAAGGGATAAATTATGTCATATGGCTGAATACTACTCAATGACACTTGTAATCCCATCTGTTTGGTTAAATCAATGCAATAAATATTTACTTATTTATTTGATCTTATAACTAGTATGAGATTAACTTTGATTATATATCTATCACGCATTTTTTTATGGTAATCTCTGAATTCGATTATGATACACAAATTACATGGTCTATCATGGTTGGTCAGGGATCAATAAGTATGGAACAAATTTGGCATATAAACAAGTAAATTTGAATTCATTAGAATAGTTTTCTCCTAAATAATAAAGGATTTTTTTATATATAAAAACAACTTCTGGGATTGGCGTCCAATTGCATCAAAATGATTTTTTTTAAAATAATAATAATTTGTTAAAGGCAACTCTTATCTAACAGTAGAAAAGTTTTGATCGCAGCTAGAAATATATAAATATACCCTTAAAGTGAATGTTATATATTTTAGTGTAATTGGATTGACTAGTTGACCAATGAGATCATAGTATCTCATTAAACAAGTTAAGAGGGTGCGGAGTGCACGCTTGTTTAAGTATATTATGATTCATTGTATTGAAGATTCATCGGTTATCGGTTGATTAGAGGGGGTCAAAGGGGGCAACGCCCCCTTTGCCGGGTCCAGGGGCAGCGCCCCTGGCTGGGGTCGAGCTAATGACTTAACTTTTTAAACCTCAAAATTCCCGGTTTTTGGACACTTGCTTTAGAACCAAGTATTGGACCGAACCATGGCTAGGGCCGAACCATTTCTAGAATCTTCCTAAGGTGTCCCTTTGATTTTGGAGCCAAAATTTGAATCAAAGGGGTGTACATTGACCGAAATGGTACATGTCTCTTCCAAGGGGCAAAATGTCTCCTCCAAAGAGTGTGACAAACACTATAAATTGCTCATAGGTGAGGTCCAAAAATTCATCTCAAACATTCACAATTCTTCTCAAGTTCTAGTTCAGTATTCTGATTTTATCCGATTGAAAGTTTGGGTGCCTCCAAATAGTTTCAATCTGAAAGTGTCGTCACGACTTCAGAATAATCCAAGCATACAATAACCACCATACATTCGAGAGAGATTTACAACAGTGAAGGTACTGAATAGACGATTTATCCAATATACGAGGAAAAAAAACAGCTGATCATCAATCACTACCGTTTTCATTTGACTTCAAATGCATCATATTAGTAATTAAGTTACCTAAGCTCTGTATGTGCAAGGATATTGTTGTTTCTTATTGAATAGTATATATATATATTGTTTTATAACGAATGTTCTTCGAAAATAAATGGTATTATACTATTATATATTACTAGAAAAAAAAAATCATATTTTTCATTTAAAATTAGTAATTTGTAAATTACAATTCTACGGAAAATATAATTGTTGTGATTGCAATATTCTTATATATAATATATAAATGAAAACTTGTTATTTATATATACTAAAATAATATTAATGTGATAGTATAGAGTATAGACTCTTCGTTCATTCTAAAAATAAAATCATTTAGGTTATATTTTAAAGGGTCAATTGTTTGGATGTATAGACTTACATGTTACCCACGTTATTATTTGCATATTTTATTTTCATATGGCTTAATACATCTGCATATTTGTGGATATGATTAAGTGCATCCAACCTTATGGTTCTGTCATTTCATCGTTAGATGTAAGAGTTAATAACAAAAATCTTTACATATAATTTGGTCCCTTTACAAATTCTTATTCAAACATACTTTTCTTTCAAATTTAATACTTGTACTTTGAGTTTGGAGCCAAATGCTATATCGGTCTATTTTTCCGTCAAAACTAGACGAAAATTAAAGTGATAGCATTTGATTCGTCCAGATTGTAAAAAACTATATTATTTTCAAAAGGAAAAATAATGAAAAATATGTAATATATTTGGTCAAATCATTATTTGATATCACCATTTTTTGGCCCTTTATTTCTAATTTAATATGTTTAATTTTGTTGGTTTTAGATAAAAACTTTACATTTAAGGTCGAATTTTTGTTAAGTCAAACACATGCCCGATACATGCATTTTTTCTTCTAAAATGTCTAACTTACCCCTACTTTCGTCTTTTTCCTCCAGCTTTCTTCTTTCCATCTCTCTATTGTGAAGTTTTCTCTCTCTCTAAGTCTCCTTCTTGAGTAGGGGTGACAATCGTATCGTGTTGTGTCTAATCGTATCGTGTTATTAACTGTGTCGTGTCTTAACAGGTTTCGTGTCTAAACGGATAGGCTTTTATACTTGAAATGGTTGTGAATTCAGAATGTCGGAACTGCAAACTTCATCTATGTCTCTAGTTCATGATCCCCTATAAGCTCCAACAAAATCATGTGATCATATAGAAAGGAAACACAATAAATACAATAACAAAATGATATAACAAAATCATCTCATATAGGTAACTATGATGACATGATTTATTACCTTTTGAGAGCAGCAATAAACCAAATAGAATATTAATGACCCTAAAGATGAGTTGAGGCAAGTATGGCTAGTACACACCTTTTAAGAGAGAGCCATGATTTCAAAGAACATATAACATACCAAAGAGAACAATATGAACCCCTACAGGACAAGTGAAAAAATAGATTTTACAAGATGCACTTCTGACAAATTATTGTATTTTGATTAAATTTTTCAAAGCATAGAAGAGCCAATTCAGTTAAGCATTAAGCAGTGAAGGACCAATCAAATAGTCTGCATACTATGTCATGTTGGAGTGAATAATCAACTCACTGAGTATTTTATTGGAACCTATCTGTCTCTCGAAGACCCTGAAGTAGTATAGCAAGTAAGCCTGAAAATAAGTTCTGGTGTTGATGAAAATGCAAAAGTCGATGTAATATCTTCCAAAGGCGAAGCTTCTCGAATTTATCCTGCCATAAAAATGAATAAAGTAATGAAAAATTGTTTAGATAGTTCAGAGAGCTTAGCCAAATATATGATTTAGGATTCCTTCAAATATCTTCAAAGGAGACGCACTAATTCATATACCTAAGAATCACATGAAATGCATTTACATGGCATATAAGAAAAGGCAGCATATAGTCATTGTGAATATTAATTACTTAATTGGTTACACATGTTTCACTATTGTACAGAATGGTTACACATGTTTCAAAATGTGATTAATTGGTTTTGATATGTGACTAATTGTTTTTTTTACTGTTCACCGTTAGAAATCACAGTTAAATCACTATTTAGATACATAAAATGACGTAATTACCCTTTTCATCATCACCAAACTGTGATCTTCAGCTTCACCAAGCTGTGTTCTTCATTACAGCTCCACCAGAACCCAGAATCGCTCCACCAATCACAGTCAAGAACCCAGAATCGCTCCACCAGAATCACAAATCTGCTACCATTACAGCTTCAATAATCGCAATCTTTTTTGTTTTTTGCAGATTCACCACATAACTTAAAGCACATCTTAAATTTAGTCCCTCCATCAGTCCATCTCCGATCGTCAAAGCATATTTCGTTGTAGCCCTACAGCACTGAATCACCGTGGATATTTCGAGCTACGTACATAAAGGGTGATCGAAGACAGAACTGAGCCATCGCCAGCCGGGAATAGCTTCGTTTCCTTCGTTTATGACGGAGGTGTACGTAGAAATCTGATTGAGGTATGTTTCTGATTTGATTTGGCTTCCCTTTTACTTCAATTCATCCTTACTTGTTGATATCGCTGCTTCTCGTTGTATTTACCGCCTCTAGTTTTTAATTTTTCAAACCTTTTGAGACTTTGAGTTCACACTGATTTTGAAAGAGGACGAAGTGTTGAATGTGATGGTTGAGAATTGCTGATTCAATTTGTTAATTGATTGGTTTTAACAAGCTCATTTGATTATTGAACGTTAATGCCAATCTTCAGCCAGTAATCCTGTATTCTGGCGTCGTCTTTAACTTGATTTCTGGAAATGTGATGACTATGCAATGGAAATCAATGTAAATAATTGGATCTTAATCTATTACAGTGTTTGTTATCAGTTGGGCATGAAATATTGTAAAAGGAGCTGAATTCTCTGTTCAAACAACATCTTGAGTGTGTGTGGATATGCAGAATGTTGAGTTCTTGTTGTACTGCTTTCTATTGAGAAGGTGTTATCTCTATGATCCATTTGCAATCTAACTGCAGTAAGTTTTACTATAAGATATTTGATTAAGAGGATTAGGCTGTGGCAATCATGTGGAGATTAGGCCAGAGATTGTTTCATCTTCGAAGACAGTTGCATACTCTATCAACTAATAATGGACCAAATGAAACATTGAAGAGAAAGCTTACTGAGGTGGAGAAGGTTAAGAGGAAGGGAAATCCGAAGAATCGCATTTATGGGTTCTTCAAGAACCCAGAATCGCAATCAGTAGATGAAGAAGTAAGATCTTGTTCTTCTCATTAAGCCTTAAGTGTATTTTACCACTAAGGGCATAATAGTCATTTCACAATTCAATAATATGTTAAAAAAATAATTAACGGTTTACTAACGGAATAATCAATTAATCACATTGGGAAAAACATGTGTAACCAAATAGTCACATAGCAAAACCAATTAATCACATTTTGAAACATGTGTAACCATTCTGCACAATGGTGAAACATGTGTAACCAATTAAGTAATTAACCCTTTTTTATATCTAACTTGTGACAATGCTTGATTTTGCTATGAAGTACAATGAAAGGTGACCATAGTTAATAGAAAGTAAACTTAAAAGGTAACCATAGAATGTACACTGAAAAAATTTAAATAAGGCATGAAACAAGTCGCCGAAAAATCCAAATTCGAATAAGGCATGATAACAATTCGCTGAAATGTCAAACGACTATCGAAACTGAACCAGCAAACCCAAACATTAAACTTTACAATACCTTCCTTTACACTTTTCTTACGACTAGTCCCAGATTTCCGTCCAAGTGTTTGAGTCAGAGTAGTAGTCGTAAATTGGAGTCCTAGATGTCTCTGTTGCCTCGGTTCCGGTGAATTGGAGTCAGATCCATAGAATGGGATTCGCTTCGCTGCTGGGAACGGGACCTTCTGTTTTGACTTCGACCTCGGTCGGAGCGCGAGAATTTAGAAGTATGCGACGGAAATTTGAAGGAGCGGAGTTTCCTTTGAAATCCTTGGCTGCAGAGGAAAGCAGTCATTGGCTGCTGCTGAGGAGTTTCCTTTGAAATTTGAAGTATGCTGCAAACTATCTAAGTTGTTATGAGTTCAAACCTCACTATGGACTAGTATGTTATTTTTATTTAACCAAGTGAGTTAATATACGGGTGTAACAATAAACAATATTGGTGCAATTGTCGAGGCAAACTTCCTGTATTTTACTTGTATTAATGACGATGTTCTCTTGACGCTGGATGTTTTTCGAGCGGAATTATTATACAATGGAAAAAGTCTAAACAAAACATGGTATATAGCTGCGGAAAATTATTTGACACTAAATGAGTTGTATAAAGTCAGTAGTTACGACAAACAGTCATTGTTGTATCGCTATATTGACGACAAAACGTTCCACATTTGAATATGTACATTTACAACGGAAAAGTCATCTGCTACTGATGGAGTCATTTAATCTCAACAGTAAGTCGACATTACACATTCATCCATGTAACAAACAAAGTGACGGCAAAACTTAACACTAAAAGCAACTTATAATGGTGGAAAACATAAAACATATTGTGTCTATTAAGCAATAATAACTACAACAAAAACTGTCGACGCAATATACATAGATTCAACTACAATTTTTAGCGTCAACATGAAAGCTCCGTCGTTGTTGCACAAGATTCTTGTAGTGATTTTTTTTCTATTTTCCTTATTTATTTTTACTTTATATCCATCACGTCACTATTTGGTTAGTCAAACTTGACGATTATCGATAATTTGGACTAAAGAACAACATTCTGAAAAATAAAGTATCATGGGAGTACTAACCGATAACATGAGTCAAGTATATGGTACCATTGAAACTATTAACTTAAAAAAAATATAACTATAACAATTGTATAAAAAGTATACTTGGAGCAACATTCATATTCTACACCCGAAAGTCGAAAGAAATCACAGTATCAAATGCATTTATCTATTATTTTTAATTTTATACAATTTCTCCAAACTTCCATCCTATTAGTCAATTTTTATAATGCATGACAATATCTTTAGAATTCAAGTTTTTATAGAATTGCTCTTAACTGGCCAAATATATTATGGTAAAATCTCTTTTAAACGGACATGTTTAATAATATTCGGATTTTACAAATTTACAAAATATTGTTTATTGGTTACCACTTAACACAACAACCGAGAGAATTGAAGTGGAGAAAAGAAGAAGGAATAACATAAAAGATAATTGAGATAGTAGTATTTAGGGAGACATGATATGATAAAGGGTTAATTACTTAATTGGTTACACATGTTTGACCAATGTTCAGAATGGTTACACATGTTTCAAAATGTGATTAATTGATTTTGAAATGTGACTATTTGGTTTTTTTACTGTTCGCCGTTAAAAATCACAGTTAAGTCACTATTTAGATACGTAAAATGACGTAATTACCCCTAGAATCATCTTCAAGAACACATATCATCTTCAACAACCCAGAAATCTGATTTCTGGGTTCTTGAAGACCCAGTGCTGTTTCTTGGTTCTTCAAGAACCCAGAATCGCAATTCTGGGTTCTTGAAGTTCTGTATTGCAGTATATGTTATCACCAAATATGATTAAATGGTCATACATGTTCTCTATAATGTGATTAAAAGGTCATACATGTTTCTCTATAATGTGATTAAAAGGTCATACATGTTTCTCTATAATGTGATTAAATGAATACTGTTGTTTGAAATGATGTGATTAAAAGGTTCGACATGTTACCCACATTGTGAAGAGCCCAGAATCGCGATTCTGGGTTCTTCAAGAACCCAGAAATGCTGTTTCTGGGTTCTTGAGAACCCAGAAATGCTGTTTCTGGGTTCTTGAGAACCCAGAAATGCTGTTTCTGGGTTCTTGAGAAACCAGAAATCTGATTCTGGGTTCTTGAGAAACCAGAAATCTGATTTTTGGGTTCTTCAAAAACCCAGAAATCAGATTTCTGGGTTCTCAAGAACATCAAATCAAATTTGGTTCGATTCTTGTTCTTCAATCCTTCCATGTGTTCATCAATACAACTAAGGGCATAATAGTCATTTCACAATTCAATAATATGTTTAAAAAATTAATTAACGTTAAAATTAACGGTTTACTAACGGAATAACCAATTAATCACATTGGGAAAAACATGTGTAACCAATTAGTCACATAGCAAAACCAATTAATCACATTTTGAAACATGTGTAACCATTCTCAACATTGGTCAAACATGTGTAACTAATTAAGTAATTAACCCTATGATAAATAAAGTTAATGGCACAAATTGTATACCTAATCTATACAAATTTGATATCATCAAGTTTACATGTTTTTTCATTGGAAAAGCTATTTTTTGGAGAAAAAAATATAGAAAAGAAAAGGAGAACTATTTTATCAAAATATCAAAAACAAAGTTACGTAAAATCTTTATCAGTCGCACTATATCGACGAGTAAAATTGTTGGTATGAGTTTTACCGACCAAAAATTACTTTTATCGGCGACTTAGCTTCGCCGATAAAAGTGCATTTTCTTGGAGTGACACTTTGAAGGAAGAAGGTTTGTCACAACAAGAAACTCGAGCATACACATCGACAAAAATGCGTTGCTAACTGCATAAATACCGTTATTAAGGCTTAACAGCGACGAAATCTTCGTCGCGGTAGCCCCCGCCGTTAAAGGTCTATAGGTCGACAATTTGCCGTTGTAAAAGGTTTGTCGTTAGCATGTGGCTCCCAACGTCAACTTTACAGCGGAATCAGGTTGTTGTTAAACACAGATGAACGACGACAACACTTTACCGATGTTATAGATTACTCTTAGTGATGACAACTGTTTGTCAATTTCTTGACCAATTTTTTGGTCGATTTTTTTGGCCGATTTTAAACTATTTGTGTTTATCCATGGCTTCATCATCCTTCTTCATCCATGGCTTATTCCTCCTTCTTCATCCATGGATTCTTCATCCTTCTTCATTCATATATCGTCACTTCATCATCTATGGCTTCATCCATGGCCGATTTTTTCACGACACTTCATCCATGGTGAAAGCATCAGAGAACCAGCACTTCTCGAGCTCCAGCTCGCCTTCTACAGGTCCAGCTCGACTTCTCCAGCTCCAGCTCGACTTCTCCAGCTCCAAGTCGCCTTCTCCAGCTCCAGCAGGCCTTCATCCGTGGAACTTCGAGCAGCTCTAACACTTCATCCACGACAGGTCGGTCGAGCTTCAACTCGCCTCCAGCTCAAGGTCAAGCTTCAACTCGCCGAGAGGAATCCGAGAGGGTGAAAGGAAGGGAGGGTGAGCTTCAATCCTTTGGAAAACGTTTTGAATGAAGGGAAGGTGAAGGGAAGGAAGGGAAGACAAGAGGAAGTTCTGTAAAACGTTGATTTGTTCTGTAAATAAGTTGTTGAATGAAAATTTTGAATTTTTAAATCAGAGCGGGAAACTTTTTTGAAAATTTAATTTTTTAACAACAATAGTCGTCACTAAATAAACTATTTTACAACAACAATTAAATCTGTTGTTGAATGACTATACTAATGTCGATAATATATTGACACGCAAACCTATTATTACATTTTCCCGGTACTTATGTTTTAACGACGACAAAAATTGATTAGTTACAGCAAACAACCGTTGCTGATATCGCTATATTTACGACAGAACGTTTCGCATTTGAATATGTACATTTGCAATGAAAAATTCACCTGCTACTGATGGAGTTATTTAACATCAAGTGTTGGTCGACATTACACATTCATCCATGTAAAATATAAAGTGACGGCAAAAATTAACACTAAATGTATCTTATAACGGTGGAAAACATATTGTGCATAATAAGTAATAATAACGACAACAAAAACTGTCGACACAATATACATATATTTAACTACAACTGTTAGCGTCAACACGGAAGTTTCGTTGATGTTGCAACATATTCTTCTAGTGTGTCTAGAACAGCAGTTGCCTTACCTTGCAGCAGGGGCAGTGACATATGCTACCATGTCTGCATATAAGTTTCTAATGTAATTAACATCACATAAGAAACTTCTATGTGAGTAGACAACAGATGAAAAATTGACCCTTTATGCCCTTGTTCTCAGCAAGATCGTGGGTCTGAAACTAGGGTTTAGGAGGTCGATACCCGTGTCAACAACGATCCTAATAACGACCCCTTTTCCAACACCCTTTTCACCTCCTTGCTGCTTCCAGGCTCTCCTCTGGGTAAACTCAGGAACTGTGTGGAGTATATGTTGTCACCCCGATGATCTCTCCCCACCACCTTCACTCCTTTCACTGTGTTTAGTTTCTCAGACTGGTAAAAATAAGAATATAATGATAAGCAGAAAAATAACGTTTCGAAATCGTTTTTTTAGAGATAGAACTGAGAGAGAGAGTCGTGGAGGGCGAAGCCATTAATGACATGTTGGATACTGTATAATTTGTGGTAGCTGGTAGGTTTCGTTGTCTAGGGTTTGTTGCAGAAGATGATCGTTAGATTCCAGTAAGTGGTATGCATGAGATATTGATAGTTCCCTATTAGGGTTCCATTTCCCATGCAGATGAAAAAGGAGAAAAACATTAGCTAAGAATACCATTAGGGCAAGTTCTTGTGGAACTATCATGGAGACCGCCATCGTAGAAACAACTTTATGGAACTTATTCATTCTCTATCTGAATTTCTAACAATGGTGATGGTGAGAAAGAGAAGGGGAGACAGGGAAAACGCATTTGGTCACATTATAATTGTAAACCTTTTCAAAATTTAGGGGACTGCTATTACATTGAGCAACCCTAGTACAAATTTTTCAAGAAATTTCTTGAACCACCATTGGCTTTGACTGGTGCGACTCCCCCATTCCTGCAGCTGATTCTTGGATACTATTGACTCCAAACCAGCAGAATTGTGAGACACGAATGGGTAAAGGAACCTTAGCTAGGCTCGGTGTTAACACCAAACTCACCCACAGGTCATACTGAGCTTCTATTGACACTAATCATATCAAAGAAAAAAAAATGGATGGATGAACAAAAAGGGAGAGAGACAAAAGGTTGACGATATAAAAACAGCTTAATAATTCAAAAATTACTTACTAGGGCATAGCCAGAGAGTTTCAGCACACACAAAGACAAAGAGCACCAAAAGCTTAAATTCTTCCTCTGAACAAGACTCGGGTGTTTTTACAAAGACTGCTTCTCCTAAAATCAATCTAGGACGACACTGAAACTCTACACACGTACCATAATAAGCATAAACTGGCAACTAAACAAGATGTCCATAGCAAAACACGGTTGATCCACAACACTGTACATCTCACACTGACAATACTCTTACAATTCTTGCCTAAGTTTATGATGCCTATGCCCTTTCTCTTCAGCAGCCATCTGTTCCTTGCTTTAGCTTCTATCTCTTGCGTCGCTTGGGCTCCACCTGTAAGGTACAAACATTTATTTCAATTAACTTATCATTTTATAAACATACAAGAAACAAAAAAGATAACAGGAAAACAAAATAAAATTGCAGCAAGATGATGGACTGAACAACTTGAATCCAAGACTTAAACTGAAGAACATGATTCACATATCTAATCAGTCACATTTGCTAGCACCTGGAACAAGTTGTTCAAATCATCTGATATCTCATTGATGTAAAGTAACTGTTTGAGCTCCCAGAAGTGCTAAAACATTTCTGAATGATACTACTGGGTGTTGCTGACAAGTGACCTAGCCACTTTAATCCTTGAGACAGTAAAATTGTATGATACACGAAAGCAACTGTGCAGGTGCCTATTTAGTGGGCAAACAACTTAACCGATTAAATTTACCTAAGGCCATGAAAGTGGGGATTGAGTGCATATTGTTCACTTAAGACAAGCAATTAGGTTCGCTTAGTGCTTCAAACTACTTTTTGTTCAATAATAGGATAAGTTCCAGTCCAGTTTCTTCATAAGCTACCTAATTACTCAAAATCCTAGCGACTAAATTTCTCCCTTAAACTTAAAATAAGCTACAAACTTGAAGGGCAAAAAAGGGAATAGAACTTTGTTGAAATAGATCTTTGGCACAGTGATTGAGAAGCATGAAGTGAAAACACGAGGGAACTCAAGTAAAATTGCATGGAAAGTCATAAGAATAAGAAAATTAAATACTCAATAGAATAGGATTGCCAAGACTGTTTTCTGAACTAACGGTCGGTTTAGGTTTCCTTAGAAATGAGTGGAACAGTTTCTTAATTCAACCAGTAAAGGTTTTGGAAAATACGTACTTTCCAAAAGATGATGACTAAAGGCATCAAAAGTATTATCACCGAACAATAGAAAAAGAAAAATGGAATCTGATAGAGAAAACAACAGCAAAGGATCACTATGGTCTAAGGAATGCAAATATCAGGTAACTTGGTACATCAGATCTCAGTAACAAGTCCACTAAACAAGGTTAACTTTGATCCTAAAATAGCTCTAGCCAAAAATCATAATCAAGCACCAAACAAGGATGCATGTGTACGTAATAAAGCAAAGAGAGAACAAATAATAATTAAAGGAGTAGAGCAGAGCAGAAGCACAAAGAAATGCAGCATTTCCGTCCATTATAATCAAGTAAAAGCATGGATCTTACACAAACCAACCTATCTGACCCATCTCTAATAGGACATGGAGATTTCAGTTTATTATATCAACATTCATTACTCAAACTCAAACATACTTCACTTGTTCATATACCTAGTCTATGATGAGTAGAAGTCCATATGCCCTTAAAAATATTGACATAGGCGGAGGAATTGGTCTTGCTCTAAATAAAATCATTAGCAAACCAATTGTATCATGCTATCAGCATCTAGACTAGCAAAGTGTTGTATAGTTCTCTAATTCTTCAGAAGGATCCCATAAAGTCTTCTTCACTCACCTCATTCCCATCTAACAACAGTTACTTTTGCCAAAAAAATCTAAAAACAGTAAGATCATGTTTTATCTTCATATATGAAGCTTTTATTTATATCAAAGAAATATATTTTTTAAAAATACGTAGCAGCAGTTAACCACTAGATATAACTTGTAAATACAATTTTTTTCTGTTGGCTCCGCAAGTATGAACATGGAGGAATTAGAAGAGTATGGATCAAGGTAAAGAAATGAAAGATGGAGAAACGATTCAGTTATACAGAAACTGAAACAGAGAGGTATCACCTTTACATCAGCTTCTGGTGATGCAGAAAATCCGTTCTCCGCACGTGGTTTTGCATCATCATCTGAACATTCAGAACACACGAAGTGCTCCAACCGTTTGGCAGCCTCAATGCTCATACCGACACACCCTGGGTGATACCTGCAAGAAAAGTTAACAATTGAACTGACGGTCTACAAAAGCAAACAACTTGTATACAATTTTACTATCTTCACTAAAAAACATCCACTAAACATCCAATTCACGCCAATTAAGAATTAGAAACAAGATAAGTCACTTATCTTTTAGACAGGAACTGTATGAAAGAGAAAGTCAAAAATCAATTCAACAGTCCTCGGTTGTTCAAAAGATAGATAAGAATAAAACTCAAAAACTTCTATTGGTGTTAAATTTCTCATCTTCATGTTCCAGACTAACGTCAAACTAGAAAAAAGCATGGTCTGAATAGAAGATTTTAGTAGTTGGCAAAACCTGCTTTCATCCTTGCAGGCATTAGAATCCAGAAACTTTTGGGTTTTCATAATTACTTTCTAATGACCTTAGACTGGAAATAACCCGGTTCTCTTAAGGATGGTAACCTTTCTATATAAAGGAACTGAAACGGATCAAGGCCATAGATATAAGTAAAGAATAAACCGTTCATATAACTAGTGCAGCTACAGCAATTATGTCCATCACTGCACTCATCAACAACACCTTTAAGACGGTAAAGAGGTGGAGTTGTTCACGTTTTCCATCCTACTGTCTCGACATGCTCCATGGAGACACACCTTCCGAATAGAGAGTTCAGAAGAAGCGTGGAGAAAACCAGATTAGTGAAGAAGACATAGTTATTCAGAATGCAGTGAACCCCGGAAGCAATATCAGGATACGATTATAAGACCCCAAACACTGACAAATTAAGTAATAAGAATCCTAAAATAAGCTCCTGAAGTTAAACTTATGACCATTTCGAAAATAAGGTGATATATATTTTTGTGGCTCACAAACAAAACTTTAAACCAAAAGAAGCAGAAAACACAAAACCCACGTATACTATTACAACGCAGCAGAGAGTAGAAGAATTACCAGTCTTTGCACCCCTCACATTGCACCATAAGGTCATCGGGGTTGTAGGGCATTTCACATTTGCAATACCTTCACAGAAACATAAAGAATCATGTAAATATAGAAAATCTCTTAATGCAGATGCAACTTCACACTTTGTTTAAGTTCCTCATAATGTTGGAAATACAGCCAGAATCTCTGAAGGCATTGGAAACTGTCTAATTTCCTACTCCAAAATCGAACAAACAGTAATTTAACCAAAACTAAAGCTGTAGATAGGAAAACAGTAACAGGAAGGAAAAAAACTTACACAGCCACTCTATCAGGAGTGAACGCGCCCGTTGCAGCCTTGTACTCAAAGCGGCAATAGTAATCCTCAGAACCAACATTTTCAAGTTTGGTATAATTCTTAAAGGAGTGAACAATGCACTTTCCTTCAATTGTGTGAGCACTCTGCACGTCATAGTGATCGGACAAGAAGAGCTCCTTAGCTCCATGGAACTGCCGCCTGCCTCCAATTGACTCTTCAGGTCTGTAGTACCAGCGGACCCGCACCTTCACGTTGCTCCTGTTATCGGACTCGATCTTTTCTATGCGCGCCACATACGGCGGTTTGCCGGTGTCGGAAGGGCGCATCAAAACGCAATCTCCGTCCCTGACAACCTTGTTCGTGCCCCTGATGGTGTAGGCATCTAGGTCCTTCTTCCCTGGCTTGGGCTTGGTCGTGATGCCTGTTCTGGTCTTTGCCATTGAAGGGATGGTCCGTGACGGCAGACGAGGGAGGTCCTTGAGTGGAGGGCGTAAAGCTCAATGATGCGCTGAAATGAGAAGATTTGAGGGATGCGTAATAGGGTTCCAGGCTCAGGTGCTGGAATTGGAAACCCTAGATTTCATGTCGAGGAGGAAGAAGAGCTTCGCCTCTAGTGGTGTTCATGGAGATATGGGAGAAAGCTGTGACCACTTCTGTACAATTTCTAGTGTCAAAAAATCCTCCATCTGGAAAATTCGTAAGTAGTTCACACTATGAGATAAATTTTAGTTTTGATAATTTATTACTATTAGGTGTCAATGATCGACTCCTTGGGTTCGAGGCGGATCCTAACCTGTGTCGATGAAGATTGATCTAAAACTGATCAGCAAGTTTTGACGAGTTATTATGGTGATCCAAATTCGATCTGATGGTGACCCGTAACAATTTTTAAAACAATAATACAAATATTAAAAATTGGTGTATGGTTAATTAACTATTTAACAATCATTTAGTTTTAATAGTGACGGTCAATACTTTAAACTTTTTATAATTAACAAAATATCTCTAATATTATTACCTTAAAATTGAAAATGATCTATCTAACTAGACTATCAATCAAAAAGTTATTATTTTTTCAAGATATCATATATTTAAGTATTTAACCTATTATAATTAGAGCATTTTTAGTATTATTATATATAGAATACTAACAAACAATAATATTTTTTGTAAAAAAATAAAATAAAATGACTAATCCACTGGTTAGATTCGGGTATGTTGGGACAGGATCTCCCAGGTGCTGACCGAATGCTGATTTGACAGTGATTTTGATGTAAATTGGTTGATGGTCGCAATCTTTCGTCGGAGTTCTGATGAACCTGCAAAAAGGGGAGCGCAACAAAAGGGGTTCCTCTAGGTCTCACTCTGATGCTTAAATGGGTATACTGTGTGTATGAACTCAGAATGTAATGTAACATATGTAAAGGATGAGTATGTATAAGGATGGAAGAACAAACCATTTTTGGTAACCGAATATATCTATAAACATTGTGTTGTTGCAGATAAGGATAGCAGATATTACGGTTATCACGTAATATTGCAGTTGTCTTATGTAATCTTCGTAGAATATGTGTCCGAGATATGCGGGACATAATGGTTGTATGTTCGGAGTTGGTTGTGGGACCAGAGTTGAGGGGTTTGACTCTCTTGGCAAGCACTCCCATGGCGAGTAGTGAGAGGTTATGGTCTTTGTCGACCAGTAGGGACTTTGATAACCATCTTGATTCTGGGTTTGACACTGAATCGATTTATGGGTTCCAACTTACCCTCAGTGTGGGTAGGCCCAGTCTTGAACAATTTGAGTTTTACCCCTATAATGATATTGAGTCTCGGAATCATGATGGGTTTTGTTCCGTATTGGTCATCACGATACCCAACATTTGTCCCTGAAGCTTAAGTGAAATTTTTCGGTCGAGCTTGATCTTGTGAGGAAGCATTTGAGATAGTGACTTCTTGATTTGACATTTGATGTCTTGTTTAATCTTTGTGCCTTTCAACGCTCTGTATCCTTTGACGAACGATTTTGGTTTTCGGAGCTTTGGAATGTTGATCCTTTACCCTTTTGGCGAACGTTTTGGTTGTCAGGGTTTATGAATGCTCATTCGATACTCTTTTGGTGAATGCTGCCGTTGCTAGGGTCTCAGGAGAGGCTTACTTGAGCTCTTTTGGCGAGCAGTTCTATTTGTAGGGTTTGGGGCATTTAATGAATGCACTATTCGTACATGAGAAATCGAAAGGACGTCTCATGCATGTGTGTATCTTTAACTACTGTAGTGGGGGATAAACTGACAACTTTCCGTACCATTTCGACCATTTGTCTCCCCGGTTTTATCCAAAAGATGTGTAATCATTGTCTGAATTTCTCGAAGACAACCGTTCGGTTTCTCAGATTTTGCTATAAAAAGCCAATCTTTGTCACTTAGCACTTTACGTGTTCAAGCTTTCATATTCTCATAGTTCAAGTATTTTTTCTGCCCCCTTTTTGTGTTTTCATCTTCTCTTCAAGTTTTTCCCAAGTCTTTTTGTCCACAGTAAAAACAATTTTCTTCCGGCAATGGTTCATCCTCTAAACCTTCTCCGCCATATTTCTCATCTGGGGAGAAGGCTGCTTCTAAGGCTTCAAATGCCCTTCTTTCTATCAGGGTTTCCTCCACTCTGGTGCAGGACCAGAGGGTCTCTGTGTCGAAACTAACCTCCGGGAGCCACGCCGTCGCACCGATCGTGGTGGACGGTCAATGTTCCGGTCTTTTCCCCGACATATAGTTTTCTTGTCTTTCTTTTCCCTTTGAGGGGTAAAGTTTCCTCTTTTTTCGCTATTTTAATTTTGTTCTTGCTTTGCCATGATGTTTTCTTATATATTAAACCCAATGAACTGAGGTCGGATCAGTTCAAGGTTGTGGGTTCCTTGACGGGCTTAAGAGAAGTACATGCACCTAGGTATCTGAGCTTAGGGATGCATTACCCGCAGAAAATAGAAGTTTACGTCTATGCGGCCCAGATTGATGATGGGTTGTGTTTTCCTCTTTGTGAATACTTGAAAGTTCTTTGTTACTATTACGGGATAAGTCTCATGCAACTAATGCCCAACGCCATCCGAATGTGGGTTAAGTTTAAGTTATTGTGTTTACGTCAGGGATGAATGTATTCCCTTTTTCTTTTCCACTGTTTTTACTGGCTGGCTGTCGGGGCTAACCACCTTCATCACTTTCAAACTCACTGACCGAAGTTTGAGTAATTGAGGAGTCAGACATGGAACTGGAACGTTCACTTCCGACTGGTGGACGACTTCTGAGCCACCAACTCAAATTACAAGAAGTACTATTTCTTCTATAAGGGTGGTGTGCCTTGAGACCTTTATCAACTGGAGCAGGATGTTCCCCCGAATTTTGGTGAGCTGTCGGGGAGTGACAAGTACACCATAGATGACTTGTTCCAACGTCACAAGCAGTTGGGCTTCTGTTTGGTCCGCTCGATCATGGAGATTTCAAAGTTCATGCTTAGGCTGACGGGCATTCAATAGTTTGCGTCAATCTCTATTGATTGGGTAATTTTCTGACCCTTTTCTTTTTCTGCTTTTTGTGTTGTAGGCACTTGGGGACCTAAACTTCTCAGTCTCTTTTCCAAGCAGGCTAAGATGGGGTTGTCTGCTGCCCAAGCGACCTTGAGTCCACCTCTTCCTCCTTCCAGGTGTGTGCCTAAGCATAGGCCTGAGGAGGAGCATCATGGAGCTACCTCCGGTGATCATCCAAGATGTATCTTTTAGGTTATGACTCTTGTTTACCTTGTCTTTTTTGTCGTTCTTTTAGGGTTTACACTTTTCTTTGCTTGTTTTCAAAGAAGGTCACAACTGAGGTAGCTTCTGCTTCTGTTCCAACCAAGAAGTTGAGGAGTTTGGGTAAGGCCCGTCCTGCTGCTGCCGGGGGATCTTCTGCTTCCCGGATCGAGGCTCCTGCCCCCGGGTCGGTTGATGCCCCTACTACCGATCATGCTGCTCCCAACCCCTCCAGGGAAGTTGGGGCTCAGAAAATCGTCTTGCCCTGGTAAATTTCTTCTTATCCTTGCTCTTTTATAGACTTCCCTTTTTTCTATTTATTGTTTTCTCTTAACTCCTTAGTCTCTTTTAACTTGACCTTTTTTTTCCTTTTGTCAGCTCGTCCGCGAGGAGACGACGATCGGGCGAATTGTATGGGAGTTTGCCGATAAGCAGGTTAATCTGCTCATCGAGCTAGAGAAGTTTTGGAGTTTGGGGAATACTCCTGAGGACATGGAAGAGCTAAAGCAGAGGGTCGAGGCGTCCACTGAGTTGGTGGAGAAGGCTCGTCAGGAGTCTGCAAATAGGGAAAAGTAGTTGCTCGTCTCGATTAGGGTGAGGAAGGATCAAGTGATGCTCGCCGAGGATGGAAGGCTTCGGGCTGAGCTTCGGACCAAGGAAGCTGACAAGTATTCCGCTTAGCTGGAGGCAGAAGTTGCTCGCCATCAGGGTGAGTTGAGGGAGGCTCAGGCTTAGAGGGATGCCTTCATGATTGAGAATGAGCAGCTCGAGTTAAGGCTCAAGATTGTCTGATCCCCCCCCCCCCCAAAGCGTGG
Source organism: Chamaenerion angustifolium (assembly GCA_946814005.1). NCBI lineage: Eukaryota > Viridiplantae > Streptophyta > Magnoliopsida > Myrtales > Onagraceae > Chamaenerion > Chamaenerion angustifolium. Next base: position 4,037,057 of record OX328277.1, on the reverse strand, counting down.
TTGAGGACTTTAAGAAGTCTTAGGCGTTCACCGACTGCGCCTTGGAGGTGATGAAGGTTGAGATGATTGTCTATCTCCAGGTCTTGGTCGACGAGATCCAGGGGATAGATCCCAAGTTTCCTCTCCGGGAGGTGAAGTTTCTTCAGGACTTCATTGAGAGCGACTACACCAATGAAGCTCCCCGTCCTGATGTTGGCGAGGAGAACGTTGCCCCCGGGGCCGAGAAGGAGACTGCAACCCCTGATGAGCCTAGGTCTTAATGCTCAAGGCCTCCAGGTGACTGAGTTGATGTAGAGCTTCAAGTCGAAGGAGCTTGTTGTGCTAAGAAGGATTACAGTCTCGGAAAGTCACCTGACCTTTATGGTTTAGCTCTTCCTCCTATTATGTATTGCCCCTTATTTATGGATGAGAGTTTGTTTATTTTCTTTTTACTTCAAGAATCTTGTAATTATTCTTTGATTGTTAACTAAGATATTTTCCTTGAATATAATGGATGTCTTTTCTTTTCGTAAGCTAACGCTTGTTTGACTTCGAATATGCTTGGTTATTTTTCGATGTCGAACTTGTTTGAAAGCATTAGGAAGTTTTACCATACTTGTTTTCAACTTCGCTTTAGTCTTTGTCGAATTGTTTCGCCTTTTTATTTAAAGGGTCCTGTACTTTAGGAGGAAATGTTACTCCTTTAGAGGTTCTTTTCGCTCCTTTAAGCTTCTGAGGAAGGATTGTTGCTTCATATTAGCTCGTCCGTTCCTTTCGCCAAGTTTCTCGAGTGAACTGTTACCCAAGGATGGCTCCTTTAAGGAAATTGTTGTCCTTGATGGATTCTTTAGCCATTTAGGATTCTGGTCCTTGGATTCGTTTGCCTTACGTGTAGGGAACTGTTACCTAAGATTCACTCGCCTTTTAGAAAGTTGTTACCTTCGGTTCGTTCGTCCATTTGTAGGGATCTGTTACCTAAGATTCGTTAATCTTTTAGGAAGTTGTTACCTTAGATTCGTTAGCCTATTTAGCTTTTCAGAGGAACTGGTACCTTACATTCGCTCGCCTTTTAGGAAGTTTTTACTTAAGATTCGTTTGCTCTCTTAAGCTTTTCTTTGGAGAGACTGTTACCTTATTGGTTCGTCCGCTTCATTGTGCCCAACTTAAGGAAATTGTTACCCTTGAGATTGGTTTATTCGCCTTTTGTGTCAGGTCTTTTGGCTAACTTTTAGGGAACTGTTACCTTGATGGTTAGTTTGCCTTGTAGTTTAGGTCTTTGTTTTGTCTGGCTTTAAGGGAATTGTTACCTTGATGGTTCATTCGCTTTTTAGTTTAGGTCTTTGTTTTGCCTAGTTTGGCGGGGAACTGTTACCTTAGTGATTCATTCGCCCTCGTTTTAGGTCTTCTTGGGATATGAACTGTTACATTTTGAGGTTCGTTCGCTCTATGGAGCTTTTTTCGTTTTGGTTCGAGTGGCTACTCTTTATACAAAGGAATTGTTTGTTTTATTGACATAACATTTCGATTACAAGTTATGCATAACTTGTTCAGAATTGAGAAGGTGAGGTAGCCTTACACTCTCTATGTTTTCCAAGTAGTATGACTCTAGCGCGCCGATCTCTACTACCTTGTATGAGTCTTCTCACTTGGTTAAGAGTTTGTTGTGGTTGTCCAAATTTGTGAACGCATTCATTCGCATAACCATATCCCCACGAAAAATTGGTGAGCGATGATTTTTCTGTTGAAGTACCGAGCGGTCGCCAATTGCATTTTAGCTTGTGTTTTGTCCGATTGTCTTTGCTTTTCTTTAGCAAGATTTAGGTATGTAAGTCGCTCGATATCGTTAGCTTCGGCATCAAAGTGTAGGATCCCATGGGTAGGTACCGCTATTTCGGCGGGTGCCACTGCTTTGGATCCGTACACCAAACTGAATGATGTTTTTCCAGTTGCTGTGTTGGGTGTTGTTCTGACAACCCACATCACGTTGTCCAGCTCATCGACCCAATTTCCTCTTAAGGTTTGAACTCTCTTTTTGAGTCCTGTCAGGACAACTTGGTTGGCTGCTTCGACCTGTCCGTTGGTTTGGGGATGATGTACCGAGCTGAATCTATGATCAATATGGTACTCTTCACAGAGGTATTTGAGTTCTTTTCCCACGAATTGTGGATCATTATCGCTTATGAGTATCTTGGGGACGCCAAATTGCGAGATTATGTTGACATTTAAGAATTTGATCACTTGAAATTCAGTTATAGAGGTCAATGCTTTCGCCTCTATCCACTTGGAGAAATAGTTGATCGCCACGATAATGTGGATTTGTTCCCAGTACTTATGGGAAAAGGTCCCAATATGTATATTCCCCATTGAGCAAATGGTCAGGCGCCCGCCTTTGGGGATAACAATGTCAGTGGTCGACCGGATCTTGGTGCGAACTGTTGACAAGTCGCGCACCTCTTTGTTAATTATGCTGCGTCTTTGCTCAAGGTTGGTCTGTAATAGCCTAGTCAGAAGATCTTTCGCGTTAATGAGCGTGCACCTTCATGCCATGCGGCAACTCCTTCATGATCTTCACGCAAAATTATTTATGTCTCAGGATGGGAGATGCATCTCAGATAGGGAGTCGAGTATCCTTACTTATAGAGTTCTCCATCTATGAGAACATAGTTTGCGGCTGTGCGACTTATCTTTGTAGCCTCGCCTTCATCTTCTAGTAGGGTTCTTTCTTTCATAAAGTTCTGGAATGGAGTCGTTTAATTATCCTGCTCTTGAATATTAAAGACTTCTGCTCGATTTTCAAGGACCGAACATAGTGCTTGTTCCAGGAAGTGCATTTGTTGCATTCTTGTTCCTACGAACGCCGGCTTGCTTAGGGAGTCTGCTAGCTGGTTATCTTGGTGAGGAATTGACTCGATCACGAAAGTTGAAATTTCGGTGATGAGTTTCTTGGCAATTTCGAGGTACTTTTTCATTTTTTCCCCCTAGGCTTCATAATTGCCATTGATCTGGTTGACAATTAGCTCTATGTCGCTTTTGCCTTTAGTGACGTTATACACATTCCCTTAGCGAGTCGCAGTCCAGTAATAAGCGTTTCGTATTCAGCTTCATTATTGGTCGCCTTGAATGCGAGGACAATCGCATATTTTAGGAGTCGCTCTAAGGAAGGATGAAGACTAATCCTGCCCCGAGCCTTCCTTTGAAGAATATTCGTCGGTAAATAGTTCCCAACTCTTTTCTCCAACATTTGGTTGTTCTTGTTCTTTCTCTACTTCAGCAAGACTGTTTCTTGTACTTTCCACTATAAAGTTTGTCAAGGCTTGACCTTTAATAGCCGTTTTCGACGCAAATTTGATTATGAACTCGCTCAACTCAATCGCCCCTTTGATCATCCTTCCTGAAGAGTATGGCTTTATCAGGAAGTGCTTGAGGGGCTTGTTGGTGAGGATTGTTATTGAATGGGCGTGGAAGTACGATATCAGCTTTCGAGGAGCAACAGCCAAGGAGTAAAGATATTTCTCAATCTTGATATATTTATTTCAGCAGAATTGAATAACTTGCTTACAAAATAAACTGGATTCTATCTATCCTCATTTTCTTTAACTAAAACTGCACTGGTTGCACCTTCACTAACACTTATGTAAAGATAAAGTGGTTCATTAGGAATGAGTTTCGCCAAGGCCGAGAGTGTCTGTAGGTGTTGCTTGAGTGATTGAAAAGCGTATTTGCACTCCGGTGTCTACTCGAACTTGTGGTTTGCCCTGAGAGTTTGGAAGAACGAAAGGGACTTGTCGTTCGCCTTTGAGAGGAAACGATTAAGTGCGGTCAGGCGACCGTTCATACTCTAGACTTCCTTGTAGCAAGTCGGGGACTTCATTTCTTCTATAGCTTTGAGTTTCTCAGAGTTTGCCTCTTTCGCTAACCATGAAGCCTAGAAATTTGCCTGATTTTATTCCAAAGACGCATTTTGTTGGGTTCATGCGAACAATGTGCCTCCGCATGCATTCGAATGCTTCTCGAACGTCTGCTGTGTGAGGGCTCCCTTTGACGGACTTTACCAGCATGTCATTCACATAGGCTTCCATATTTCGCCCCAACATCTCTTTGAACATTCGATTCACCATTCGTTGATAGGTTGGCCCCGGGTTGATTAAGCCTAAGGGCATCACTTTATAGCAAAGAGTATCGACGTCAGCGTAGAATGTTGTGTGTGCTTCATCGTATGGGTGTATTCAGATCTGGTTGTATCCTGAATAGGCGTCCATGAAACTCAGCATCTCGTGTCCATAGGTTGCATCTACCAGTTGGTCAATACGCGACAGGGGGTACGAGTCTTTTGGGCAGGCCTTGTTCAAGTCGTGGAAATCGATGTACATTCTCCATTTTCTGTTCGACTTCTTAACCAACACTGGGTTAGCAACCCAACTGTGAAAGTATACCTCCCTGACAAATTTGGCTTCAAGTAGTCTTCATACTTCTTGTCTGATCCCCAAGCGCTTATCTGATCTGAATGACCTTCTCTTTTGAGCGATGGATTTGACTGAAGGGTCTATCCGCAACTCATGAGAGATTATGTCAGTGTTGATGTCTAGTATGTCACTAGGATTCCAAGCAAACAATTCTTTGTAATCTTTTAATAGGGAGGTCAAGGCGTCCCTTTGGTCTTCGTTTAAGATGACTCTGGCGCGCACCTTCTTTTATGGACCGTCTATCTCGACTTCTGTCAATTCTTCCATTGGGGTTGGTCGAGCTTTATCCTTACGAGGGTCTGCATCTGTCTCGATTGCAAGAGACTCTCTTTGGTTCTTCTTGCGAAGGCAGTTCACATAGCATAGGCGTGAGGATGGTTGATCGCCTAGAACTTCTCTGATCTCATTCAGTGTAGGGAACTTCATCTTTTGGTGGATTATGGAGGTCACGATCTTGTTTGGTTTGATGGTGGTCCTACTAAGGATGGAATTGTATGAGGCTAGTGCGTCGACCACTATGAAGGCTACCGACACCTTTGTGTTCTTCCATCCTTCGCCCAAGATTACCGGTAGGGCTATGGCTCATGGCGGGTATGTTGTTCTTCCAGCAAAGTCGGTGAGTGGAAAGTCGACTCGCTTGAGACCTCTTTTAGACTTGCCCATCTTCTAGAAAGCAACTAGAAATTGAATGTCTGTCGAACTTCCTCCATCGATCAAAATTCATTTTATATCGCATCCAGCGACGTCAGCCGTGATGACTAACGCGTCATTGTGCGGGTTTGTGACATATGCAAGGTCCTCTTAAGAAAATGAGATGGCAATTTCCTCTTCGAGACGAGCTCTCTTTCCCAGCTGCGCAGCTGTGTAGATTTGTGTGATGTACACGTCTCTTGCATTGAACCCCTCGCCTCCAGCTCCAAACCCTCCTGCAAACAGGTTTATTACCCTATTACCCTGGGATGGAACAGATTGTTCTTGAGGAACTGGCGAGCGAGTTCTACGTGGAGGCGTTTGAATTCGCTCTCTTCTAGCCACGAACTCCTTCAGCATGCCTCTCTGGATTAGCTTCTCGATGTCGCGCTTGAGAATGCATCAATCATTGATATTGTGGCCCTTCGCTTTATGGTAGCGACGGTAGCTCTATGTATCTTTGCTCATGGGTTGAGCATTTTTCGAGGTACTGGTGGTCTTGTTAGAGACCTTCTTTCCATCTCGACTAGTATCGTCGAGATATGCTTGTTTCAAGGTGTAAAATACTCAGGAACCTCTCGATGACCTGGCCTGGGGGTTTCAGATCTAGGCTTCTCCCGGTCTCGCCTGTCCTTCTTTTCATTTTTACCATCGCGTCGGGGCTCTGGAATAGCCCTTGGTGAGGTTGAAACAAGTAAATCAACTTCAGAGTTCGCCCTCTCTAGGTCTTTGAAACCTTTGGCCCTTATTGCCATCTCTTTCAATGTCTCTATTTCTTGAACATGGTAGATGTTGCACAGTTTTCTTACAATGGGTAGCGTTAGTTGTATATTTTGTTTCCTTCCTTTTGTGACGACTCGATGTTTAATTAAAAATTAAATTATGTATTTATTTAAAAAAATTAAAAAAAAATTATAGTAAGTAAATACTTTAATTGTGTTTCAAATGATGCAAACGAATATAAATGTTGGACATACGGATTGACTGTATGCTCTGCCGTAAGTTGAGATATGAAAATTTGAGTTAAAAAAATATAACTCAGACTCTATAAGTCCAAACTCACCACGGTTAACGATATTTATGGTGAAATTTAATTAACTACCTAGGGTAATTATTTTGAATTTTTTTTATTATAAATATATTTAATTTTTTAACATAATATCGTTTGTCCTATAATTTGACCGAAAACATTAAATGCATTAGGTGAGAAATTTAATTATATACTTATTCAAAAAAAAAATACATTGCGTAGATAATTTAATGACGAATTAAATGACGCTAATTAGACATTAATGTTTTTACTTTCAGATTGATCGTATAATACGATACGTAAAAAACTATACATGCTTATGTATATATAGTACTTTTACTGTATATATATATATATATATATTGTATTATACGATCAGTTTAATACTATATATTTTTCTGTATTGTATTATATGATGAGTTTAAAAGTAAAAAAATTAATGTCTAGTTAGCATCATGTAATTCGTAATTAACTATCTACGCATTGTAATTTTTTGAGTAAGTATACAATTAAAATTTTCACCTAATACATTTAATTATTTCGGTCAAATTATAGAATAAACGATGTTAGGTTAAAAAATTAAATATATTTCTAATCAAATAAATAAAAAAAATACTCTAGGTAGATAATTAAATTTCGCCATAAATATCGTTAACCGCGGTGAGTTTTGACTTATAATGTCTGAGTTATATTTTTTTAAGTCAAATTTTCATATCATATCTCAACTTACGGCAGAGCGTACAGTCAATTCGTAACTCTAAATTTAATATTTTTTTACATCATTTAAATCACAATTAAAATATCTACTTACTATAATTTTTTAATTTTATGTAATAGATATAAAATTTAATTTTTAATTAAATATTGAGTCATAAAAAATATATATATATATATAATATACAACCAACGCTATCCTAGGATACCGTTTTTCCAAAACTTTCTAAATATTTTTTTTATGCATATTTACTTATTTATAAAAATTTCACACAGTAACTACTTTTTAAAAAAAAGTCACTATTGTTTCCTCTTTTTATTTAAGTTACTTTATTTACAAATATATAATTATATATATATGAAAAATACATCACGTGAATCCATTTAATACACCTTCTTAGATGTAAAGATGTTGCGAATGTTAAAGAGATTGACACCGCCTCCGGAAGCGTGCCCGACAGACCTGCCTTTAATTCCGCCACTGCCGGCGGCTTTCACACCGCCAGGAACAGTCCCCTCGCTCCTACATCCGAGACTGTTCCGGTATCCAATGCACGTTGGCACGTTCAAATTTAAACGCTTCACTTCAGTTTCCATGCTGTATCCCTTCTTCACGCTCTTCGGGGCGCTGCGAACTGATGAGTCGGAGCTTCCAGAAGTAACGGCGCCACCGCGCCTCGCTTGCCAGACCGGGCTACTACGGCCAACGTGGACCCCGATTCGACCCGGACTGCTGGGCCACTTCACCCTTGACTTGGAATCGCCTGCAGAATTGCTCCTCGAACACGGCGCGCTGCTCGCCTTCCGAGCCACCGGAGCCCCGAATGGTATCCCAGGTCGGGTACGGCTCGTCCCGGAGGATCTACTCCTCGTGAATGGCCAAATGTTTATGTTCAGCTCCGGTGAACCCGACGCATTTCGACCACGCCTCTCCTTCTTATCTTTTTTACCTTTGACTTTTTCCTCCGCTGGAAATTGAATAGACGATTGAGAATGAGAAGATCCGTAAATTACACGCGCCACGGTGAGCGATAAAGAATCCGAAATACTAGTTACTTACCTCGAGTTGCGCCACCGTCGTCGCTCTTCTTGTCGCCGCTCTTCTTAAAAATGTCCATCCACCGCTTTGAGGAGGAAGCAGGCTCCAACGTAATCTCCGGGCCAGATCGAGGATCTGAATCCGGAATCGGAGATGGTCCGACATCGACGGAGTCGGGAGAGGGAGTCGGCAGTTCCTCCGTACCGGTAGTTTCATTCTGGGGAAGCGAGAGACGCTGGAGGGGCAGCATGACACCGTCGACGAAGAGCTCGTCGGCGGAGAGGATATTGTCTGGGGTTAAAGATGGGTTGCGGACCATCCAGAACTCAAATTCTGGAGACGTGGAAAGGCTGGTGGTGCTGCTGCTCCTTCTTCCGCTGCTGCACAGAGAGTGCGGTGCTCGTAGGAGTGGCGGAGCATTAGCCATGGCGATGCTTGGGCTGTCCATTTTTTCTTGTCTGTTGGTGAGAGAGAGAGAGAGAGAGAGAGATTAATGAAGGAAGAGGCAGTTGCCAGTTGGAATGAAATGGTGAGGAGTTTTCCGAGTTTTTCTCCTCTCTATCAGAGATTTCCAGTGCATGTGAAACAAATAAAAATGACAAAAAGACCCAAAAGAAGTATAAATTGCACAAGAAAATGTAAAAAATATGTTATATATTATGTTATTTGCACATTTGACATCTACTTGTCTGTGATTCAATTCAAGATGGAATTTCATAGTCAATATAATGCTTTTACCTCTATATAGGATTTGATAAATTTTGATACGATATGATTAAATAATATATATAAAAAATTATATTGATATGTATATGAGTTTAGCATTAATATATATATATATATATCATACTTAAATAATTTTTATACTCTTAAATACAATTGATAATTATATCTAAACACTTTTAATATGCAAATATAAGTATAAACACGATTAAGTATACAATTAATTACCTCTATGGTTACTTATGTTTGTACAATATGAGCTTTTGGTCATTTGTGTTTGTAGTATTGTTAAATACTCACTTATATTTTAGAATGTGATTATTTGGTTCAAACTTATTTTATTTAGTTACTGATCTTTGATCAATATGATTAAGTAGTTACTAAAATGACGGTTTTACCATTCTCGTTATCTTCATTTTCCCTTGTTCTTCATGTTTTTTCTCATATTGATCTTCTTCTTTGGTTGAACAACTATATAAAAAAAAAATATTGTAACCATTTAATCACATTGTCAAATAGAAGTGACTAAATAACATAACTTTGAATCAAATAGTCACATGGTCAAACACGAGTGACCATAAAGGTAATTAACCCTTAAGTATATGTATCTCATATTTGAATTTGTTCTTATACATATTTTTGAATTACTTATAAAGTTTAAAACTTGATTGTAAAATAAAATTATGAGTTTTATAGATTTCATGTTATTTCGTGTGATACGACTTGTGTCATGTATATCTAAAGTTTTTTTTTGTTTAAAAAGTTAATCATGCATATCACATGTGATTTGTTTATTAATAGTGTCGTGTTCGTATTTTGAGTATGAAAACATGTTAAAAATTTATTCATTTACCCACGACACGATACGAGTTCTCGCCTTTATTCGTATGACCAACTTTAAAGACAGTAATAAATTTTGAATTCCTTAAAACGTCATTCTATGTAGAATTCAATATACCATTTTCACACTTTATATTATACTAGGAAACTCATCCGCATATTGCGTAGAGTATAATTGTTTTTTGTATAATTTATTATAAAAACAAATTATAAATTTGTATAAAATATAAAAAACAATTATGCATATAAATGTAAATATATATATAAGTAAATATAACTTATCAAATATAATGCTAAAAAATGATATCAACTATTATTAATAAAATATTATGTTTTTCAACTCAGATTTTAATGTATATGAAATTTAGATTGCCGCTTTTGTATACATATTTTTCTACAAGTCTCCTCATAATATGTATTGCTTAGGCTTGTCCAAAAAAAACAGTTCAACCGAACTGAACCGATTCTGATCTTGTATGGTACTGGTTTGAACCGGTTCGCCCGAATTAGTATCAAAATCAGACCAATTTTTTAGGCTTCAAGTAAGCTAGTTCAAAATAGTAGTTTCAATTCAGTTCAAATCGACTCGTTTTTTATACTGGTTTATACTTAAATTCATGTGCTCCATGTGCTTTAATACTACAAAGTATATTATAGAATAAAAAGATTAAGTATAATTATTTATAAAATTAATTGAAAATACATGAATCAATAATAAAAAATTATTGATACAATGTTAATTAACTTAAAAAAAAATGTTTTTGTGACTTTTATTAGTGGTATATGCTTATAAAAATGTTAAAATCATTAGTAGTTATTCATTTTAGTAATTTTAATCATACAAACAGTATTGTATTTTCTTAACTTACAAAATATATTTAGAGATATTTATCATAAAATTGCAAATGAGTATCTTAATATTCATATAATACTTTTAGCTTAAATTTTATAACTTATAGTAAAGTCACATACTTATATAAAAATGTATAGAACAAATAAAATTTATTTATTTTAATAATTTGTTAGTTGAATTTTTTTTTTTAGTTTATAAATATATAACATATATTTTTATAAGATTGTTAAGATTCACTTTAATATTAATATTATTATTAGTTCACATGTTCAATTTTATATTAAAAATGAAATTATAATAAGGTATGAGATGTTTATTGATTAATTTATTTATTTTGTAATATAAAAAACTATTATGTGCATAATTTATATTCATAAAATATAATATTATCTATTTTGGTATTGTATAAATTCTATTACATAAAATTTATTTTACACAAAATTACAAATATACATGTGAAATAAAGAGAAATAATTAAGATTTTGTAACTTATCTTAAGAATGAATGAGAAAACTTGAAAGATTTTAAAGTGATTTACATGACATGCTACTTAGGAATGATAATTGTATATTTTACATGAACCAATTAAAATTGATTAATTTGACATTATGCGTAAGAAAATGTATAAAAAAATTTATGTGTCACAATTGCATACAATTTAGTCAAATTAGTATATATATATATATATATATATATATATATATTTAGACAGATATAGATACAGAATAGATTGTTTAGTTTGCTAAAATGCACGTTACAATAATAAAGTATGTGCAAGAATAGGCAACACATTTTCGCTTATGAATACCTTTTTTTTTTTTTTTTTGGCCAACTTATGAATACCTTGATTAACATGAATATGATACATTCTCTTTGATAAATAATGAAAAATTGATTTTTTGGAGTCATTACTTGTTTTTTTATTAATGTCATTAAACACATTTTTTTACACTTAAAATAATGAGAAATGATTCTCACTGCTCATCAGAAAAAGTCCATTCTAAAAAACTTACCCCAATACCTCTAATTAAATTAAGATGCGTTGATTTTGCACTCTATGTGAGTTGCTTGCATGATACATTTGTTTATTTCTTATTTGTATATCATCGCTTCTATCCTATGCAACTCTAGGCATATAAGAAAAGAAAATAATTTATTTTAATATAAGTTTTTTTTTGGAAAATCAATAAATAAAATAAGAGTTTGTAATATAATACTTTTATTAAAAATATGAAATAATAATAAATAATTAGTTTTTTTTTCATTTTTTTTTCATTTTTAATAAAACTATTATATTAAAAACTCTTATTTTCTCTAATGATTTAAAAAAAAAAATACAATTTTTGCATATTTTTAAAAAATCATATAGTTTTTAAAATCAGGGACCAATCATGTGTCATTACGTTCATTTTCCGTCCATATTTAACGGAAAAGTTAACTGAGGTAACTATTTGCACCTTTGTCGAAAGTTGAGGTAAGCGTTTTTCAAAATGCAAAGTTGAGGTAGCTATTTGTAAAATGATCAAAGTTTATGTAGTTATTTGGTATTTAACCCTTATTATTATTGAGGTAATAAAATTAATAGTGCACATGTAGTGACTCGTGACTAGTTAAAAAAGGCAAATTAAAAATATTACATTGTTCTCTAATATTGGATTAGATTTCAAGTTTTCATTAAATCATATTGTCTCATAGTTTTTTACCAGATTTTTTTTCATTAAATTTTAAATCGTAAATTTCATTCTGTCATGTGTTGGTCAAAGTGCAATTTTGCTCAAACCGTTAATTTTTTCATTCAATTGTAACAAATTAAGTTTTGAAAATTGAAAAAATGATAAAAACTTTAAAATGTCACAATTTAACCTTTCATTTGTTTTTAAAAAAATGTTACAATTGAGGTCGGTTACGAATTGGGTGCTGGTTCGATCCCAATGTGAGGGTCTCGGGGCTTGGTCTTGATCCAAACTTGGTTCACCACACATGGGAGGTCGGTCTTGGTCAAGACCTTTACCCTAGCCCTCTCAATTATGGCTCAATCGAGTCTCAATCGAATCAGGACTCAATTGTAACATTTGAAAAGATTGAAAGAGTTAAATTGTGACATTTTTGAATTTTTTTATTATTTTTACAATTTTCAACTTATTCTATTAGAATTGGATGAAAAAGATAACGGTTGGGGTAAACTTGCACTTTGGCCAAACGTGAGGGAAGAAAAGTTTATGATTTAAAATTTAAGGGGTAAACTCAAAATCTTGTCAAACATTAAAGAACAATATCGTCTTTTATCCAAAGTAATTAAATTATGTATTTATTGTAATTGTTTGACTTTTTTAGTATGTATATAATTAAATATATATACCTTAAACTATTTTATCGTTTCACTCAAATTATGAAAAAATAATATTAGGATAAAAATTTAATTATATACATAATAAAAAAATAGAGAATGTAGATAATTGAATTTCACCATAAATGTCATTAACGGTGTTGAGTTTGGATTTACAGAATATAAGTTAGATTTTCTAACCCAAAATTTAATATCTCAATTTAGGCTAAAGTGTATGTTCAATCTGTAAGTCAATTTTTTTTTTTTGTGTGTGTTATTTGGATCGCAATTTAAATATTTATTTACTCTATTTTTTAAATAAATATATAATTTAATTTCTAAATAAATGTTGTGTTGTCGAAAAAAAACTTAATACACCACCCACTTGGTGGTGTGTTGCGCATTTTAGCATAGCACGCCATCTATCAAGGAAAAACGAGTTGTACGAAAATGGTACAACTCGCACCCCTAGGATGCGCATATAGATAGTTTTCAATATATATTTTTTGATAATTATTTTTCTAAATAAGATTTTATATATACATACTTTTTAAAATTTTATAATATTTGATAGCCGGAAGGTAGTATTTATGTAGAATTTTAAAAATGTTAGATTTGATAATCAATACCCACACATTACAAGCTCTTTAATTGCTTCAGTCGAATTCCAATTTAGTTATAATATACAAAAAAACGTTATTAAAAAAAAGGGTTAATTATGATGTTTGTAAAAGTATTTTGTTATTGCATTTTTAAAAATATTATGTTAAGTTTTGATACCAAATTGGGTGATATGAAAAAGGAAAACTCAAAAATTTGTTCAAGTGTAAAGCATAGAAATTAGAAGGAAAAAAGCATATTTTAAAGGAGATTTTAAAAATGTGCTCAACCATTAGGAACAAATGCGCAATTAACTCGAAGTTCAATTCTTTACCTACTAAAACAAGTTGGTAAATGATTGAATTATGATTCAAATGATGTTTAGTTTGAATTTTTGGACTAACTATACATTCTATTCAATATTAAGATCTGAATCTGAATCTTTGAATGACAAACAGTATTATGTTAGAAATTTAATTATATGCGTAATAAAAAAAATAAGAGTAGGCGAATCGAATTACTAACATTTCGCAAATAATACTAAAATTTAACTTTTGAACTGACCATATACCCCAACTAAAAACTTACGGGACGTTTCTTTCAGGGAATTCAGAATAAGGAATAGGAAATAAAGAATAGGAGTTAAAATATGAAGTTGTTTCTTTGATGAAATGAAATGTAATAAGGAATTCTGTTGTTTCTTTGGTGGAATTGGATATGGAAATGTAATGTAATGTGGTAAAATGACATATTTGCCCCTCCTTGTATATGTAGAGTATATAATAAAAGTAATTTGTATTAATTAATTTTAAAAATTAAGAATAATAAAAATGTTATTTCAAAAAAACGATTTTTTTTTTTAAATATCAATTTATTAACTCGTTTATTTTTTAAAAAAAATAAAGAATGTAAATTGTAATGCAAATTTATATTTCTTTTCACAATCAATTGATTACATAACATGATTAGAATTATCGATAAATACAATATCTGCAATATAACATTTCATGAGCCCACGACAACAGTCGGTTCGACAAAGTGGTAGTCATTTGCTTGAAACCCAACAAAACTGACCACACATACATGATACAAAATGTCGTTAGTGACCACATATATTATACAAAATGTGGGTTTGTCCTAAAGCAAAATTTAACATATATGTTGATTCGATAATACTATCATACAACTAAATACACATTGCACGCAGCCACTCGAGACGGTTTGCAGGTCTCATCCCAAAAACGATCAACACAAGATGTTTTTTGTTTGAAAACAGATGGTGAGCCTTCCAAATATCATCCATCGTGACACCTTCCAAGCTACGAACCGCTGAATCAACCATATGTAGTTGTTTCTTAATTGGATTGGTTAGCGCCACTGTCTTCGATAACGACTCAGAGATCATGCTTCCAACATTGTTCATCGATGTTGACATTGTTAGGTTATATGTATAATTACAAATAACATTGATGTCAAATGTGAAAATATGTCAAGGACCAATCTGTAAATTCTAGTTTATGTTGTTTTATAAATACTGTTTCTTGTAACAGATTTTCCTACCTTTGATGAAATGAAATTCTGAAGTTCTCGTTTTCTTTCTTCTCAAGTAAGTCTTCTTCTTCATTCTCCATTTGTCTCTAATATCCTAAGATGGTATCAGAGCTGTTGTGATTCTGTTACTGCATTTCGTTTTCGTCAAGTGCATGATTCTGTTGCGATTATATCTGCCTCATTCTGTCGATTCTGCTCAATTCGATGGAAGAAATATCAGCATCCTTCTCAACAAGAATGCCTGTCAATTGGAAGGTGAAGAAAATTTCCAATCATGGCGACAACAAGTGCTATTAGCTGTAAAAGGATATAATCTTGAAGGACATTTGTACGGGAATTCGACAATTCCTCCTCGCATTCAAACAGTTGATGGCGATGAAGATCCGAATCTGAATTATCTCAAGTATGTTAAGAAGGATATCTCCCTTGATTCCTGGATGTTGGCTTCGGTGTTATCTTAGGTAAGCAGAGGTCTCATTGGATGTATGACCGTGACCTCCATTTGGCAAAAATTGCATCGTCATTTCTCTTCATCGTCAACAACTCGTATTATGCATCTGTATGACCTCCTTAAAGTTAGAAAGCTTTCACATCAAAATATGTGTGATTACCTGACTTCTATTCAGTCTTCCTACGATAGTCTTGCAAGCTGTGGTCATCTGATAGAAGAGATGCATCAGATTTCAATTATTTTGAATGGTGTTAAAGGACAGTTTGATAGTGTGGTTTCAGTTAGTCATGCGAGCAGGAATCCGTATGATTTGGCGTCCATTAGTTCTGTTCTCCTTGATGCTGAAGCAAGACAAGTTGAATTTTTGTTTGATTCAAGTGTTACTGCAAATGTAGCGGTTAATTTCAATTCTGCTATGAAAAATAATGGTTCTGGAGGATCAGATTCGTCAAGTTCAGTTAATGCATCACCTTCATCCACTGAGCCAAATTCTGATGGAATTCTTCCTAATCTACCTGCTTATGCAGTATCTCAGTCTCAGAATTACAATTACTCAGGTTCTGGAAGAGGCAGGAGTCGTGGACGTGGATATGGAAATAATCGTCCACAATGCTTTGTGGGAAATTTGGCCATCTGGTCCATAGGTGTTATCATATGTTCAATGTTAACTTTACTGGCGTGACAGATCCAGGAAATTATTTGTCACCTTCTGTCAATCTCTGCTCAACACAATGGGATGATGTTGTTGATAATCACTCTAATGAAAAATCTGTTTCAATGGCTTCTTCAGTTTCAATGTTGCCTTCGGTTCCTACCTTTGTTCAGACTCCACCTATGTCCTTTGTGCCTTATTCATATTATCCTAATACCTATTCTCCTCATCCTTATGTTGTTTCTCAACCCATAGCTTCAACTCAAATGTTTGGTACTCCTGGTCTTTCTACTTATCATGTTCCTACGTCTCCTTACGTATATTCTCTTATGTTTGCTTCAATGCCGCCAACTGCTCCTGCATCTCCATATGCTTCTTCTGCAACCAGTTCTATACAAGGAAATGGGCAAGCTATTGATAATCAATCAGTTATCAGCAATGCACAAGTTCATACTATTGCAATAACTCAGGGTGCTCAACATTACTCAAGCTGGTTTCCAGATTCTGGTGCTACCAATCACTTGACCAATGCTACTTCGTCATACTTCAATGGTTGCATTCCATAAAATGATCAAGGTAAGGTCACAGTAGGTAATGCTTCAACTCTTAATATAGCTGCTATTGGGTCTGCTGCATTACCTGTTAATTCTTCTACTTCTGGTATGGATTCCAGAAAATTGTTTCTTCATAATATGCTTTATACCGCATCTGTCACTAAAAATTTGTTATATGTATCTCAGTTCGCCAAGGATACCAAAGTTTACTTCGAGTTTCATGCCAATCATTGTGTGATCAGAGACTCTCATTCGCACAATGTCCTGCTTAGTGGTTCTGAAAACTCTGGCTTATACAAATTGATCTGTCGAAATTACATCACTCTCAGTTTGTTAAGTCCAGTCTTCCCGTTATTAGTAGATCTAATTCAGTGTTTGTTGTTGAAAACTCTAGTGTTGATGTCTGTAAGACGAATGTTGATTCGAGTATGTCTGAATCTGCCAATAAATCATATTTTACTGTGGTTTCTCCTGTTGTTGCATATGATCAGGTTAATATCAATGAAATGGAAAATACAATATATGTTCATGTTGATTCTCAAAATAATAGCTCTAGTATTATAACATCTGATACAGTTGACAAAATGGATCTTGATTGTTTGATGTCCACTTTAGACAATTTTTGTTAATTTTCTACTCACTTGTGGCATATGCGTCTTGGCCATCCATCGAATAAAATTCTTGTTAATTTTCTACGGATTCATAATCATCCGGTTTTTCATTCGCCTATACAATGTGTTGCTTGTGCTGTGGGTAAGAGTAAAAAACAACCTTTCTCTTCATCATCCACAGTTTATTCTCATCCTCTGGAGTTGGTTCAGGTTGACCTTTGGGGACCAGCAACTTGCTCCTCAAATGGAAAGCATTATTACTTGAGTATTGTAGATGCTTTTAGTCGTTATACTTGGATTTACTTTTTAATCAAGAAAAGTGATGATGCTCAATGTTTTGTTGAATTCCACAGAATGGATGAAAAACAGATTGGACATTCTCTCAAAGCCGTTCAATCTAATGGTGGAGGAGAGTTTCGTTTATTGTCAACATATCTTCCTCAGTTTTGTGTTGCTCATCGAATCACATGTCCCTATTCTTCTGAGAAGAATGGGATTGTGGAGCGCAAGCATCGCCACATTGTCGAACTCGGTCTTACTCTGCTAGCACAAGCCTCTGTACCGCTGCATTTCTAGTCAAATGCATTTTTTACTGCTGTTTTCTTAATTAACAGACTTGCTTCGTACAGTCTGCCCAAGTGATCACCTCATGAGAAGTTATTTGGGTCTGTTCCTGATTACTCCTTCTTACGTGTGTTTAGTTGCTTGTGTTTCCCTCATTTACGACCTTATAATAAACATAAACTTGCTCAAAGATCGGAGCCTTGTGTTTTCTTAGGATACTGTTCCAAATATCGTGGATATAAATGCTTATCTGCGGCAGGTAGAGTGTATACTACTAGAAATGTTGTGTTTCATGAACATTCTTTTCCTTTTGATGATACCAAAGGTATCTTCATTACTTCAGCCTCTCCTACTCAAAATTATACTTCTATGCCATTCTTCTTACCGTGTGATGCTCAGTTTTCTCCTTCTAATGATCAGGATATGGAACCTAGACTTATTCATGCATCATTTTCGGCTATCACACCTCCCTCAGTTATTCACAACTCATCTTCTTCATCTCCTACAAATATTCATCCTCCTGTGTCTTCCAATCCTGCTGAGTTACCTTTATCTCACAACTCACCTAATATATCTTCTAATTCTCAAAATCATGTTCAAACTTCTCTTCCAGATGTGAATTCAAATGATAATTGTTTACAGGATGTTCCAGTATTTAGGGGTGGCAATTTCTAACACAACACGATCTGCTTCAAAGCGTATATGGGTTTGACCTTAACGGATCCCGTGTCTAAACAACTCTTATACGTTTAGACACGATTATTAATCGTGTATAAACAACTCAGATATGCGGATATCTGTATAAACACGACAAAACACGATTAACTAATTGTGTTTAATCGTGTCGTGTATACCTATTACACGAATAAAGACACGGTTAACTAATCGTGTCTAATCGTGTCGTGTCTAATCGTGTCGTGTCTAATCGTGAAACGTTCAGAAAAATATATAAAATTAATGTTTTCGTGTTAATTGTGTCGTGTAACGTGTCGTTTCGTGTTTAATCGTGTAAATTCGTATCAATCAGGTCGTTGTTAATCGTGTCGTGTCGTATCGTGTCGTGTCATATCGTGTCGTGTCTATCCATTATGTTTCTTGATTTTTAATTTCCAAAAAAGTTAATTGTGTCCCGTGTTGTGTCCCGTGTGATCTGCTACTTAATCGTGTCGTGTTCGTGTCTGATGTTTTGAGACACGTTTAGAAATTATCCGTTTAGACACGAAACCTATTAAGACACGACATGATTAATAACACGATACGATTAGACACGACACGACACGATTACCACCCCTACCAGTATTATCTCATATATCTCATTGTCCTTCTACCATCACATATAGATTGCAAGATTCGCATCTTGTTCCTATTGACTCTACTCATGATTCTTCAGTGCCTTCTACATTAGTTTCTCGGTCATCTTCTAATGTTCAAAATGTTCACCCTATGCAGACTCAGGCAAGGAGTAGAGCTGTTCAAAATACATCTCTTAAAGCTCTTCTTACCTCTGTTGAGGCTCCAGCTGCCTTGCTTCATGAAGAACCCAAATACATCTATCAAGCTCTTCATAGTCCTCATTGGAAAGAAGTGGTGGAAGCTGAATACTCAGCTCTTCAATTGAACAATACTTGGTCAGTGGTTGAATTTCCTTCAGGACGGATACAAATTGGTTGTAAATGGATCTTTAAAATAAAGAAGAATGTTGATGGATCTATTGCTCGCTATAAAGCCAGGTTAGTTGCTAAAGGTTTCTCTCAAAAACCTGGTTTTGGTTTTCAGGAAACATTTAGTCCAGTTGTTAAGTCTGCTACTGTGCGTGTGGTGCTGTCTCTTGCTCTATCTCATAAATGGACATTACGTCAAGTTGATATTAATAATGCTTTTATTCATGGTGATCTATCCGAAGAAGTGTATATGATTCAGCCTCCGGGGTTTGAGCAAGTGTCTACTTCAGATTCTTTTCTAGTATGTAAACTAAAAAAGGCGTTGTATGGTCTTAAGCAAGCACCACATGCTTGGTTTGAAAAGCTCAAGAGTTTTCTTATTTCCAACTTACAGTTTCAAGCATCGGTTGCTGATAGTTGTCTTTTCATAAAACATTTCGATCATTGTTCTGTATTTTTGTTAGTATATGTTGATGATATTGTAGTAACTGGCCCATCTTCTTCTGCAATTGTTGATTTGATAAATGCAATTAACAATGAGTTTCAACTTAAGGATCTTGGTAGTTTGAGCTACTTTTTGGGAATGGAGGTTACTGTTGATGATGACTTTTTGTTACTAAACCAGAAGAAGTATATTCAGGGACTTATTTGTAAGCTGGATCCTGATAAATCGTCTGTCTTTCCCACACCTATGACAGGTAATTGTGTGTCCAAAACAGGTATTATAGCATGTGATGAATCATTTGATGATGTTACTTTGTATAGGCGTACCATTGGGGCTTTACAACACATTTGTCTAACTAGACTTGATATAAATTTCTCTGTGAACAAACTCAGTCAATAAATGCAGAATCCTTCTGTAAGTCACTGGAAATCTGTTATACATATTATGAGATATCTCAAAGGAACGCTTGATCATGGTCTTTTGTTTCGTAATAATTATTTTCCTGTTAAAGAGATTTCCTTAACTTCATATTGTGATGCAGATTGGGGTGGGGATATTGCTGATAGGAAATCCATATCCGGTCATTATCTGCTTCTTAATGGTAATCCAATCATTTGAAGTTCCAAGAAACAATCGGTTGTAGCAAGATTCAGTGCTGATGCTGAATTCAGGGCAATTGCCAATGCGGTTTGTGAAATCATATGGGTTAAATCTCTTCTCACAGAAATGGGACTGTATTTGTCATCGGTTCCAACTGTCTGGACAAATAGTACTAGTGCTGCGACTATTACAGAAAATCCCATTCAACATTCCAAAATGAAACATGTTTAAATTGATATGTTTTTTTTTTGTAAGAGAGAAGGTGAATTCTGGACATGTTATAGTTAACTTTGTTCCCTCGAGTGAGAAAATTGATGATATTCTTACAAAACTGTTAACTGAAAAGTAGTTTGTTCCATGTAGGAAAAAGATGGGAGTATGCTCACTTCAAGAGTTAACCATGAATCAGTCTACAACAGCAAATGAGCAGCATGATTCTGCAGAGTAAATCTGTGATCTATCTTCTAGGCATCATATGCTATGTTAGTTGAACATTATTTTGCATCAGTATGATCATCTGTTGCAGAGTATGTTCATGTCATATCATCTTGATCTGTCTGATATATATGTGTAAATCTATATCAAGTTTAGCCTCCTAATTAAGCATGTTTCAATGCTCAGTTTGCACATTCTGTTTCATATCATATAGATAAGTTTTGTCACATATATTAACATGTTCAGACTAATCTTGAAGTCATATGCTATGCTTGCAAGAAGTCATTTTATGAGGGTACTTCTGGAGTATATGTGGGTTAGTATCTGGATGTATGCTATAAACTAGGGCTGGCAATTTCTGACATGACACGATTAAACGACACGACACGATCTGCTTTAAAGCGTTTATGTGTTTGACCTTAATGGATCCCGTGTCTAAACAACTCTTATACGTTTAGACACAATTATTAATCGTGTCTAAACAACTCAGATCTGCGGATATCTGTATAAACACGATTAACTATTCGTGTCTAATCGTATTGTGTATACATGTGACACGTTTAGACACATTTAAGTATAATAATAATAATGAAATACTCACTTACTTTGTAATATTGAACTATGAAGACCTTACTTTGTATATTTAGATTTGTATGTATATGAATTTGTGTATATATCTGATTTAAAGAGTATATAAGTTTAAGATTAACGGATCCTGTGTCTAAACAACTCTATACGTTTAAACACGATTAACGACTTATACGTTTACACACGAGACATGTTTAGACACGTTTAAAATTTATCCGTTTAGACACGAGACATGTTTAGACACGACACGATTATGACACGACACGATTATGACATGACACGACACGATTGCCACCCCTACTATAAACGAAGTCTGTGACTGTCATTCAGTCCCTGTTGTGGCTTCTCTGTTGTCTGTTATAACAAAATAAATGACTTCATTGGCATAAAACATGACTTGATTCCAAAAACAGAGGTCATTTTAAAGAAAACGTCAAAGCTACTTTGAAATGTCTCTTGAGGAAGAAAAGATATGGGCCAAAACCCTTCAGTCATTGTTGGTAAGATAAGGGCAAAAACCCTTATGTCAATGAAAAACAAAAGAAAGAGAAAAGAGACCAGTCAAAGACTTGATCAAAAGAAAATCAAAATCAATTCAGAAGATTGAGTGAAATTCAGAAAGTTTGAGTGAGTACAACAAAGATGTATCTCAGTCGCATGATTCTATGTATAATAAGTATAGTTCAATTCTAAGATCCATTTTACTTCAAGGTGTATTCATATAAGAATGATTCGTATCAGGTGTCATATATGTACTGAGAGAGAAGACTGCATGTTATATATGTGCTGAGATTGATCTATGTGAATATTATTCAGATTGTGTTAGAATTGTGCAGTGGATAATGTGAAATTCAGTAGGATACTCATGATTAGATTATATGCATATGTCAAGAGTGATCAGATGATGTGTCTATGTTCATTAATCAAGGATGGGTGATCTCTGGTTGCTAATGATGTTTCAAACAACTAAGCATATTGAAGCTCAGATTTTGTTGAGGAATTTGTCAGAGTGAGCTCAATGTTAAATGTTAAGCAAGATGAATCTCAGATGAAACTGGATCTTGATTGGGGAATGTTAGGTTATATGTATAATTACATATAACATTGATGTCAAATGTGAAAATATGTCAAGGACCAATTTGTAAATTCTAGTTTCCGTTGTCCTATAAATACTGTTTCTTGTAACAGATTTACCTACCTTTGATGAAATTAAATTATGAAGTTCTCGTTTTCTTTCTTCTCAAGTAAGTATTCTTCTTCATTCTTCATTTGTCTCTAATATCCTAAGAGACATGTCTCGTTGACCTAAGGCCTCCAACTTCCCCTAACATTTCACAGAGCTTGCTAAAACAATGCCTATTCATTCTGAGTTGGTCTCTATAATCGGTGTCATCCTAATGTAGTAAGCCTTTAATATAGTTTCTTTTAGCCACCTCATACATCGAATAGGCTCTAGTGGACATTCTTGGTCGGTTCATTCACAGGACCACACACAAAACAACTCTCATCAGAAGATGGAGGAACATAACAATCAACCTTCTCCTCAGTGTTACATGTTGTAATATACTCTCGGCAGACATAACTGAAAATAGACACAACTAGTTCAGTTTCTCACAACTTGTTCAGGTAACACAGAATCAATCGATTTTGGATTCAGGTAACCCACAATCAACTGGTCATGGGTTCCTTGAACCCATAATAAGCTGATTGTGGGTTCCAACCTAACCCACAATCAACGATTCCGGGTTCGACTGAACCCGGAATGAACGATTGTGGGTAAACAACCCTAATATGCTACACATTCTAAAATCAAACAACAATTCCACACAGAACCAGCAAGCATACAATCAAGCACACCCTAATCTGCCGAAACCCTAACCATTCAAATCCTAAACCGCTGAAACCCTGACCAGTTAAAACATAATCAGTCAAATCCTAATCTCGTAAAACAACACTAATTAGACATCAAAACTACGAAGCACAGAAGGAGAACTAACATGTTCATCTTCCACTACTGACGGATTGAAGACTGTCAAGGAAATATTATGACCGAACGATATAGCTACAGGATGAACGAACGAACAGGGCTCGGAACGAAAAGGGGCGATACCGACGGATAAAGCTGCGGT
This sequence comes from Chamaenerion angustifolium, assembly GCA_946814005.1. Taxonomy (NCBI): domain Eukaryota; kingdom Viridiplantae; phylum Streptophyta; class Magnoliopsida; order Myrtales; family Onagraceae; genus Chamaenerion; species Chamaenerion angustifolium. Next base: position 4,013,559 of record OX328277.1, on the reverse strand, counting down.
TGAATGGAGAAATTTCGGAAGATGGATGATGCCAAGTGATGAATAAGTAGTAAGGGCAGGTGAAGAAATGAATGAGGGCAGCTGAAGAGTTCAACACGGTGGCTGAATTTGCTCAAGAAATGAATGAAGGGCACCCCTATTATGGAAATATGGAAATCGTCTTTAACACCCCTATTCTGGATTCCTTGCTTTCTAGGTTTAGGAATTATGAGGTTTTCACACGGAATGTCTAAGCCTACCTCACCCGGAATCCGTAAGCCAAATTTTTGCAATTCCGCGAAAAGAACGACTTCTTACAGAATCTGTAAGCCGAATTTCTTACACATTCCGTGAAAAGAACATGTCATTATAGTCCAATGTTTAGCCTAAATTTGACAAACTTAAAAAAAAAAAAGACAAAACTTAATATTGATTACGAAATTTACCTTGCAATTCAATTATCTTCGTACTTTTTTTTCTTCAAAAAAATAAATATTTAACTAATTTTTAATCTACAATCATTTATTAAGTTAAATACTTCAACTTTATAGTTATTAAAGTCCAAACTCAACATCGTTTGAAGTATTTAATTATCTGTAAATTTTTAATCTAACATTATTTATTCATGACCTTTTATTTATAAAGCAAAAAAAAAAGTAACGCACTTAGCTATTTTCAATTTTTGTAGTATATATACAATTTTTTTAATGGTTATGATTCCTTTAGTAATTGACTTTTAATACCTTCCTATCTTTTAAATAGGAACGTGATACTAATACAACTTTAAATGAAGTATATATAACATATTAATGAATAAATATTGATCCGACCATCAACGTACGTTAATATTCTAAGATTAACTAAAACTAGTTATATTTAGTCTAAAAAAAAGTTATATCTACATTATTAAGACAAAAGTGGTTTTATTAAGAGAAAAGTTAGATTTGTAATGTTGCTAACACAAATACTCTTTAATAATCTAATTAGTTTATATTTATCATAACAAATTTGATAATTTACATGGACTCTCTCTCTCTCTCTCTCTCTCTCTCTCTCTCTCTATCTCTCTCTCTATCTCTATCTCTATCTCTATCTCTATCTATCTATCTATCTATATTATTAAGGCAGAAGTGGTTTTTGTAACCGTCGCCTGTAAATTGACATAAATACCCTATAATAATTTAATTAATTTATATATATCATGACTATTTTGATCATTTAAATGTCTTCTAAAAAATGTCATAAAACATATTTCCACGAAGACTCAAATTTATGACCTTACAACTTGAAGATATAAGTATTAACCAGCTACACACTTATGCAACATTACAAATAAAACAAGATGATACTTATATTTTCTTTATCACTATCTCTTTCTTTTTTCTCATGCACCAAGTTTTTAGATCTATATATATATAGATCTATATATATGTATATCCATATTATTAAGGCAAAAGTGGTTTTTGTAACCGTCACTTGTAAATTGACACAAACACCCTTTAATAATCTAACTAGTTTATATTTTGTCATGACTATTTTGGTCATTTAAATGTCTTCTCAAAAAGGTTATAAAAAAATATTCTCACGGAGACTCAAACTTATGACCTTATAACTTGAAGACATATGTATTAACCAGTTACACACTTATGCAACATTACAAATTAATCAAGATGATAATTATATTTTCTTTATCACTATATTTTTTTTCCCTCATGCATCACGTTTATATATATATATGTATATGTATATTATTAAGGCAGAAGTGGTTTTTGTGACCACTGCCTGCAAATTAACACAAATACCTTTTAATAATATAATTAGTTTATATTTATCATGACTATTTTGGTTATTTAAATGTCTTCTAAAAAATGTTATAAAAAACATTTTCACGGAGACTCGAACTTATGGCCTTAGAACTTGAAGACATACATATTAACCAGCTACACACTTATGCAACATTAAAAATTAAGCAAGATGATAGTTATATTTTCTTTATCACTATCTCATTCTTTTTTCTCATGCACGAGTTTTTTTAGATCTATATGTATATCTTTTTATCTATATTATTAAGGCAGGAGTGGTTTTTCTAACCGCCGCATGTAAATTGACATAAATACCCTTTAATAATGTAATTAGTTTGTATTTATCATGACTATTTTGATCATTTAAATGTCTTCTCAAAAAGGTTATAAAAACAAAATCCACGGAGACTCGAACACATATGACCTTATAATTTAAAGACACACGTATTAACCAGTTACACACGTATGCAACATTACAAATTAAACAATATGATAATTATATTTTATTTACCACAATTCCTTTCTTTTTTCTCTTACCGTTTTATATATATATATATATATATATATATATACAATTAATCTATATTAGTTAGACAAAATTGATTTTTGTGACTGCAGTATGTAAATTGACACAATATCCTTTAATAATCTAATTAGTTTATAATTATCATGACTATTTTGGTCATTTAACTGTCTTCAAAAAATGTTATATTTTTTTTTTGCACAGCGAGTAGAACATATATAACCTTATAACTTAAAGACAAGCATATTAATAGGCTACACACGTATGCAACATTATAAAATCAACAAGGTGATACTTATATTTTTCTATATCACTATCACTCTATTTTTTAATTAATTTTATTTTACTTAATTATTATATATGTTATTTTATATAACTTTACAATTTTACATAATAATGATAATTTTATATTATGTTATCAAGTCGTCATATTTCTTTTGGTAATTGTGACTTTTAAATCTTTCTACAATTATAGATATATATATATGTGTGTGTGTTTCCTCTTCAAAACATACCCTCTTCTTTCCAAGAAGTTAAGAGTTTTTTGAATTGTGAGTATTGTCGTTATAAAAATACATTTCATCTATAAAATTAAGTAATTCAGATAGAAATAAAATCGATCAAAATTGATGTATCTTTATATGTTTAATATACATAATCAATTGTGTGAAGCAATAAATACAAAAAAATAATCAAATTCGAAAGCTTAAACCGAAAATGAAAAGAGATATTTGGTTAATGTATTCATTTTTTATAATGATCATTATGTCTTATAGAGTATTTTCAAGTAATGATATTATTAAAATGTTAAAAAAAACTTATAGAATTTTTAATTAATTATTATATACATTATTTTATTTAGGTTTACAATTTTACATAATAATGATAATTTATATTATGTTCTCAAGTCGTCATATTGTTTTTGGTAATTGTGATTTTTAAATTTTTATACAATTATATAGATTATTTTTCTTCAAAACATCCTGTCTTCTTTCCAAGAAGTTATAGATTTTTTGAATTGTGAGCATTGCTGTAATTAAAATACATTTCATCTATAAATTTAATTAATTCAGATAGAATTAAAATCGATCAAAATTGATGTATTTTTATATTTTTAATATACATAATCTATCGTGTGAAGCAATAAATACAAAAATAATAATCAAATTTGAAAACTTAAAACCAAAATGAAAAGACATATTTGATTAATGTATACACTTTTTATAATGATAATTATGTATTATAGAGTATTTTCAAATAATGAGATTATTAAAATGTTAAAAAAAGCTTATAGATTGTTTTAGTATGATTAATATTAATGCATAGATGATTCCAACACTTTGACTTTAATTTTTTGCCAAAAGTTTTTAATATGTTATTACTCCAAACTAATATAATCCAACATTTAGGTATTATATGTCGAGAAAAAAGTAACAAAAATATTTTACTACAAAATTAAAATAATCCGGTTGATGTGTTTAAATAATATTTTACGAAATACTTAAATATAAAAATCAATAGTAATTTTAAGGGTTTATTATTTATTATTTTTACAAAATATTTTTAGGATTGGTCAAATATAGATTCTATGTGTATTTCTTTACTTAACCGTACATTCCAAATAAATCTAAAATTAAAATATGAATATACTTAACTAACCCTACTATATGAACTCTGAAAATATTAAAGTAAACAATAACTCTAAAATGTCTAAATAAAAAATAAGGAAGAAGTTAATCAAATATCTAATTTTATTTTTTGGTGCGAATTTTACTAGTAATTGATTGATGTTGTCACAGTAGATTTTTGATAGTCGTCGTTTCATGGACATGGTAGTTTGGTTGTTAAGATATCTTAAGAGTATATTGAATGTCTTCACTAACATGTTCGGACTTATGAGATAGTTGGTTAAGGCGCACGTCTTAAATCATAGATAGTAACAACGCCCATGATCAAATCTCGGGGATGTCAGGAGTACAATACTCAAAGAAAGGTCGGATGTTGGGAGTATAATACACAAAGAAAGATGGAATGTCGGGAGTATAATACTCACAGAAAGGTCGGATGTCGGGAGTATAATACTCAAAGAAAGGTCGGATGTCGGGAGTATAATACTCAAAGAAAGGGTGAAGGTGTCAGAATTCCCAGGTTTTCAAATCCTGGGATTGGGGATGTCGGGTGTAAAATACTCAAAAAAAAGTCTCGAGGGAGCGCATTTGTCTCCTGACTATAAAAAATGCGCAATATCAATTTTGTCCAAATATCGACATGTATTTTTTTTTATCATATTCTTATAAAAAAATATGATAAATATTTATTGTGCGTGAGGTGTTAAGATATCTTAAGAGTATATTGAATGCATTTATTGACAAATTCTAACTTATGAGCGTACGTCTTATATTGAATGATTCATATACAATCTAAAATAAAATTAAAATGGAAGTTCTAGAATCCACTTAAGTGTATTTTCCTAATGGTTATACTAAACTCTGGCACGCGCTACGCGCGTGCACGTTGTCGTCGTTTGTCTTGCGGAAGGTGTTAGGAGGGCATGATCAGTCTGATTTCTATGATAGTACAAGAATTAAACACTTGATTAGAGATATTAGTGGAATTGTAAAACTAAACTTAAATTACCTAATATAATGAAATGAAATTAATTTTATTTTAAATATTTTTAAGAAATTGCTCGAGCATCCGAGAGTCTCTTTAGTAGTGGTTCTTGCTCCCGGATTCTCGAGCACTTTCTTAAAAATATTTACAACAAAATTAATTTTATTTCATTATATTAGGTAATTCAAGTTTAGTTTTACAATTCCACTAATAGTTTTAATCAAGTGTTTAATTCTTGTACTATCCTAGAAATCAGACTGATCATGTCCTTCTAACACCTCACGCAAGACAAACGATGACAACGTGCACGCGCGTAGAGTCTCGTACAAATAATGAGTGTAGTATTATTAAAAATTAAATCTACATTTTATATTCCCTTCCCACGTCCTTCATTTTTTCTTAAAAATAATCTTATAATGTCATCTGGATTTCTTTCTTTCTTATGATTTTTAAAAAAAAAATAATAAATATACCCCACAATACATGTGACTTGTAATAGCAATTTGACTTTAGCAATTTGACTTTAGGATATTATCATTACCACCAATTTAGATCACTCATTCTCTCCTTTCCGCTTAATAGATACAAGAAAAATAGATAAAAAAAAAAAGTGTTGACAATCAGAAATTATTAGATACAAAGTACTATGATTCGTGTTAGTTGATTTTACATAAATTTATAATAGTCTACCAAACTGTTAAAATGTGTCATGATAGGCATCCCCAAATTGATTTGTGTAAATAATGACATCTAAGTATCACCAATGTAGTAGTATCGTGTTAAATAATCAATGTATTGTAAAATTTATTAGGATTAATTAACTATTTGATCATGTATATTTAATTTACCACGTTTCAAGCAGGTTCTAATTCCAAATGTATATTTTGCTCACTTCTATTATGAATTTAGGCTTGATATTATATATATAAATATATACTATTTTTATTTTTTGTTTAATTAATATTCAAAACATTTTTAGCAAATTCACAAAGTACACGCAGAAGAATTAAAATAAAGTTTGGGTAGCAATTTACAAAGTTACCAAAGTACAAGTAACGATTTGATTATTAACTCTAATTTTTACTATCGAATAGTTACTTTTGATTAAGTTTATAAATACAAATGCCTAATCTTTATATATCATAGGATATCATTTCCATATTAGTGTCGGTTACTATTACTAAAAAATGTATATATTTACTATTATTGTTAATGTTTTTGAAGTATGCTTATTTATATTTTAGGGTAAATTGTTAATTTCGCCGTAAAATTTGGGCTGAATTTAAGATGCCCCCTTAATGTTTAAAATTTTAAATTTTAGTCCTAAAGTTTGGACAAAATGAAAATTCCCCCCATTCCGTCATATCTCCGTTATTATCAGCCGGTTTCGGGCACATGTGCGGGTCACGTGCGGTTTCTAATTTAGAAATGACAAAATTGTCGTGTGTCTATTTCCGCATGATCACTTTGGTTTCCCTCCTTATACCCACACCAACACGAAAAGAAGAGCAGACTGATAATACTCTTCTTCAAACTTCTGAAATCTTCACCCACTTCGTTCCAGACCTTGCATTCCAGCCGAAATCTTCACCCACTTCGTTCCAGACTTTGCGTACCCACACCACGCTATTGTATTCAGTTTTGACAGGTTGCTGTTGTATTCAGTTTATGTTTTGCTGATATTCGGTTTATGTTTGTTGTAGTTGTATAACTAGGTGCTGACAAGTGGGTGACAAGTACGACTTGACCCTTAAACCCACCGAAATTTAGAAATGCACCGGGTCGATCGAAGAAGAAAAGGAAAGCGTCATCGTGGGAAGCCAATGCGGGAAAATTGAGAAAACGTGGGACCTCTAACATTGTGGAAAATGCAGGCAAGTTGGGCATAATGCTAGATCATGCGGAAAGAGGAAAACAAAGAAGACTAAAAAAGGGACCCAACACAAAGAGGAAAGTCAAGGAACCGGAGGTTCTCCTTCCATACAAGATAGTGCACCGAGTCAAAGAACCATGTCTAGGAACCATGTTGTATATTGGTATATGTTATATTTGAAACATGTTGAAACATGCAACTTCTGATTTAGTCTTACGTATTTGAAGGCTTGTGCTTATATCAACATCAATCTGTTCAAATGGCGCTGGATAAAAACTCTTTACTTTAACAAACTTTAGTGGAGAATATTAAACAAGTTCAATACATTAAGGGGGATACTTATTCCACCTGGGAAATTTCAAGAACATCGACCCTTCATTGTAGAACGAAAACACAGTTTCATACAACAACATTACATACTTCATAACGTACTTCTTACATGATGCATAACAAATACACTAAAAAAAACCTACATTACATCGTCAAGAACACAACTAAGATGAACAATAAAGCAATCAACAAAAAATTTCGATAAATTTATTATTTTCAACGATAGTCTTTGACCTCAATGGTTGCCTTCTCGTAGAAAGCCGATAAATTTGCAAGAGCACTACCACAACATCTGCATTTGTCTACCTCTTGTTCTTCAACACCCACCCACTTGAAAAACCCACATCTCAAATTCTCACTATTCTAAACAAAAAACCATACACATAACGAAACTTAGAATAAACTTCGAAATTTCAGCAACTTAACTCAATCGAGTTTCAATAATACCTTGAAGTGAGGACAACCCCAAAATTCACGTCCATAGTTCTTGGGGTTTTGGTACATTCTCCAACGAGGTGATAATCCACAATTACATAGTTGAATACTTGAGAATGATACCTTTGAGGAAGATTGCGTCGACATTGCCGCGAGAATCACCTCGGTCCCACGAGAATCACCTACCTTTCACGAACCCTAGATTTCTTCTGTTCTTCATCAACTGACTTGGTTGAAATTCAAAACATCCATTATACAGTTACGTAGTTGTATAGAGTGAAATGATGGCAAATTTGTCATTTCCAAATTAAAACCGCACGTGACACACACATGTGTCCTAAACCGTCTGAAAAAACAGAGATATGACGGAATGGGGGAAATTTTCATTTTGTCCAAACATTAGGACTAAAATTTAAAATTTTATACATTAAGGGGGAATCTTAAATTCGGTGCAAACTTTAGGTGGCAAATTGACAATTTACTCTATATTTTATATGTAACTTGGATTAGTGTTTTTTGCGAACAAAAATTCATTTATGAATATCAAAACGTCATTAACGTCCCAAATACATTTCATAATCTATACTCAATAACTCCGACAGTATGGGTGGGGTTGCAGAACCCAGTCGCTATGACATATCCCCACAAGAGCTTGTTTCGCTACCCAATCTGCATTTTGGTTAGTGGTCCTTGGAATTTTCTCCAGGTAAGGTTACTAATTGAGTCAGCCAAATATAGACTGTTTTGTATGATAGTCTCAATACGCCAACACTTTTCAATCCCTGTGATGTGGTTAATCACCAATGTCGCATCCGACTCTATCTCCACAGATTCCCATATGTTTTCTAAGGCTAGTTTCACACCTTCACACACATCCCTAGCCTCCAAAAAATCAACCGAATTTGAATTCTCCAAACCATGGTATCCACCGACTACCTCTCCTTCGTGGCTCCTTGCGATAACACCTAAGCCGACCCTTCCAGTTGACTTACTCCAAGCCGCATCACAATTTATCTTTATAGTTCCTTGAGTCGGTCGCTTCCACTTTATACTGTCACTGCTTTCTTGAGAGATAGGGTTCGAAGTCTAGAGATTACTCTGATGCTGCCCTCTCGGTTGCTGAATGATGAGGAGTTCTTGTATTGTCTTCCTAACACTGGTGATAACTCCTCTCGGTTCTGGTTGTTTCCCTTGGAAGATCAAGCCGCATCTCGCCTTCCAAATCACCCAGCAAGTGATAAGCGTGACGTTCCAGCATTAGCTCGAAGCCCTCCTTCTTCCGAACACCTCTTCAACAACCAATCATTTACGGTTCTGCAGACATCACTTGCATCTTGGAGGCCCAACAACTCCTCCCAAACCTGCTTCACCCATTCACAACCCCAGGTGAGATGTTCCCTAGTCTCGGTTTGGTCACACACCGTACACGTCAATGGCACCAAAATTTCCCTTCTAGATAAGCTGTCTCTTACAACGATAGCCTTTGCTACTAATTTCCATGCAAATACATTAATTTTTGGAATTGTTTTAATTTTCCAAATCGCCTCCCACAGGTTCAGCCTTGGTACAACTCTAGTTACCTCTTCCCTGTCCTCCACTCTCTCATGCTGAGCTCAAATGCAATGGTATGCTGACCTTGCCGTGACCTTTCTCCCACGTTCAAAAGGCCACCTCAGTTCGTCCTCTTTTGATATCGTTAGAATGGGAACATTAAGAACGACCCGTGCTTCCTCGTTTGAAACCGCAACTCTTACCACCTCCTCATTTCACGTTTTAGTGTCTGGGTCTATCTACTCCACCACTATGTTTTTTGCTTGTACTTCTCTGACAGGATGATCTCATTGACTCGTTTCATATTGACCTGGGATCCAAGCATCCGTGAATGCGCTAATGGACCTCTCATCCCTGAACGACCAAACTCCTGCGGTTCGAACAAGGTTTCAGCCATCCAATAGAATCGTCCAAGCCTAGGACGCCCTACTTCCCTTCTCTACATGAAGAAAATCTGAAGCTGGAAAATATAGACATTTTAGTACCTTCATTGATAGCGAGTTCGACTCCGCCAATATTTGTGATGCTATATTTCCTAGAGGTGTTAATTTGGGTCAACCCGTCGGGTTCGACCCGATCCGCCGCACTATGCGGGTCAACCCGGACCCGACCCGTCGTACTGTACAGGTTAGGTTTCATGACCCGAACCCGATCCAGCGGGTCGACCCGCCTGTGAAAAAACGGCTTGCAATTGCAGCTAAGGGCAGCCAAACCATTGCACCACACATTTGAACCTTTCCACTGTAAATTAGCATTAACGCGACAATTAACATGATCAATATAGTGCTTCCATAAACTTAAGCGATTACATTGTTTAACCAAAGTACATTGTGAGTAAATTCTGAACTAAATTAGGAAATATAAAGCAAATCGGAACACAACCTCAGTTGATTTACAGTGGATCAGGAAATCGGAACACAACCTAGGGATCTCTGTCTCTATCATGATATCTTAAAATTAGCATGAGAACTGCCAATCATACCCTACGAATCTCATTAAAAGCTTCAAATCGACAACCTAGTTGTAGGATTCCGTCTTCGGATTTGGTCTCACCGAGGTGGAGAGGAGGCGAGAGCGATTGGCGAGCACTGGAGTCGGAGAAGGAGGCGAGACAGCGATTGGGAGAAGAAGTTGGTGGTGGTAGAGAAAGGTCTTGCAGTCGGTGACGGACGTTGAGGAGTCGAGACGACGACGGAAAGACGGCCAGAGCCTGCTGGACCTGGAGTCTTGCACAGAGTGTTGCTGCTCTGGACCTGGACGGAGTGCTGGACGCCTGGACTTGGAGGCTTTGGATATGTACAGAGTGCAGACTGCAGAGGAGTGGTGGGTGGAGCACTGAGCTGAGCAGGTAGGCTGCAGGCGAGGGCGACGGCAAGGCGGGCAAGCAGAAGCAGGCGAACCGAACAGTGAAGTGAAGAGAAGTCGAACAAGAATTGAGACTCTGCGAGAAGGAGTACTGAGAAGTGAGGAACTGAGGAGAGAAACTCTGTAGACTGTAACACTGACTGAATGACAATCTGACTTTAGGTTTAGTTTTTTTTCTTAATTACGGGTCGGGTCCGGGTCAGACGGGTCAACCCAGACCCGACCCGACACACTTTTTTTGTGTGACCCGAACCTGGGTCGATTCCGGGTCATTTTCTGGTCGGGTCATATTTTGACAGGTCTAATCTTTCCCAATAGCGCGATATTGAAGGATTCTAGTTCCCGGACCCCGAAAGCTCGTTCTTTCTTTGATCTCGTCATCGTCTCTCATTTCCTACAATGAATCTTTCTATCCCAATTAGCCGCCCACAAAAATCGAGCTATCATGCCATTGATTCTATTACACGATGATTTGGGGAGTTGGAAGACACTCATCGTGAACGTCGGGATCGCCGTGATAACTACTTTTATCAACACTTTGTTTCGAACACTGTTAAGAAATTTCGACTGCCATCCTTGTATTTTGTTTGATGTCTTACGTTGCAAGAAATTAAGAGCCTAACATTTTGATCTTTCCCACAAAGATAGGAGCCCCAAGTCTCTTACTAAATTCATTACAAACACTTCAGCCACCTATGTTGAAATTAAATTATCTGGTTCCACCCCACAAAAGACAAATGATTTAGAGTAGTTTACCTTTTGACTCAACACCTTACAGTACTCGTCAAGTGTGGATTTAAGTGTTCGTGCATTCTCTACTCATCCTCTTAGGAAGAATAAAGGGTCATCGACAAATAGGAGATTAATTTCTGGACAAGTCCTTCTAGGTTTAATGCCTACGATTTTCTTCTCCCTGACTCTCTGCTCCGCCCTCCTAGATAACACATCAACCAACAATATGAAGAGATATGGAGATAGCGGGTCTCCCTGTCTGAGGCCCCTTGATGGCTTTATCGTCTTAGATCTTTTCCCATTTACTAGTATCCGATACGAGACCATGGAGATGCGCGCTTTGATCCAGTCTACCCACTTCTGTTCTAGGAGGAAATCCTACTATACCCTGTCATAAGCCTTTTGCATATCGAGTTTCAAGGCACAGTCGAGATTCCTTCTATTCTCCCTTCTTCTTTTGTTTATCTTCACGTGGTGGAACATCTCATGCCCTATCAAAATATTATCTTGAATCTTTCTACCTGCCACGAAAGCATTCTGATATGAGGTGATTAGTTCTAGTAAACAGGTTCTCAACCTATTTGTTAGAACCTTTCAAACAATCTTATACCCAAAATGACATAAACTAATTGGGAGAACATCTGAAGCACGCGTTGGGTTTGAGATCAGGGTGATATCAGTTTGATTAAGATAAGGAGGGAAAATACATGTTGAGAGGAAGACTTTGACCATGGTGATGATGTCTGGACCAATGACTTTCCAGCTTTGTTGAAAGAAGGATCCCGAAAACCCATCCAGTCCCGGTACCCTTGACCCCCCCAAGTTGATTACTGCCCTCCGAACTTCACATTCGATTACTTCATTCGTTAGGCTCTCGTTTATACTATCTGTGATATCCCTAGGAAGATAGACGAAGCTATCTCCACCCTCTAATGTGTCCTCTCCATCTCCCCATCCTGAACGAAACATCTTTGAGTACAAGGAATGTATTTCCTTTATGATAACACCCTCTTCTTCTACCCACCTCCCCTTTGAATACCAGAGCTTCACTATCTTGTTTCTCCTTCTTCTATCTAGGGCGGTTTTGTTAAAAACTTCGAATTTCTATCACCCCCCATTGAGCCATATTACCTTCGATATTTGGTTCCAATATATTTCTTCATTCTTCCAAAGAGCATTAATCTTTGATTTCAGCACCTTCTCTTCGACTGGGCTTTGTTGGTTCGGCCTCGTGCTTGCTATCTCATGCAACCTTCTCTTTGCCCTTTAAATATCTATTCGGTTATTACCGAAACATTGCTTGCTCCACCTGAATAATTCATTTCGGTAGTTGTTTAGCTTTTGATTAAACTCGTGCTTTTGTTTAGCTTTTGATTAAACTCCGCCTTGGGTTGGACGAAGTCTTCGCCCATAACTTGCATTAGTGTATGGCCAAAAAAAAGTAACTTGTATTAGTCCTTAAATATTAGTCTATAATAATAATAATAATAATTATTATTATTATTATTATTATTTACGTCAAGTACAAATCAATTGTTTAGTATCATTTTCATCTTAATTAAAGAAACTCGTGCACATCAACTACTAATGATTCCGGAATAATATCAACACCAGAAGTTGCTTTGCCTTGTTAACAACAAGCAATAGCAAGACACATACAAATTAATTACTGCTCTTAGAATCTAAATGTTCCAAATATATGGCAAACAACACGACAAGGTGAACAGTACGGACATTTCACACTAAATTAATACTTAGATATGTTTTTTTTTTAAATTATATTGCACAATTTTTTAATTCAAACTTAACTGAATTATTTAGAAAAAAATACAAAAATAAGGGATTTTTGTTCTTCAAATATTATAGCTAAACCTCTAAAATTACTATATGCTATAATTGAGTTTGTATTCATTTAAAAGAGTGATTTAGTTTGTATTCATTTAAAAGAGTGATTTATGATCATGATCCAAAACCATTTGTCGAAGTTGACAGCGAAACTTATGTGAGAATTCAGATTTTAGACCCGGTGGTGATATTCAATTGAGCGCTAATCATTTAACTAAGGGGCTCGAGTCTAGATCCCCACCCAGAACGGCTCGCCGCCCTGGGTAAGCTAGTCTGGATCCTAATCGAATTTAAAGACCCTCTAATTGAGTTTTAATCAAACTCCATAATTAAATTAGAACTCAATTCTAGCTTTAGTTCTAGCATTAGTTCAAATGAGTTTATTCATGACATTTAAAATATTATTCTATTATTTTTAAAATATATATATATATCCATCCAAATTTGATTACCAATGGTGAAAAGTGGGTAAAGTTTAAAGTTCCTTCAAATATAAAACACCAAAACATTTAAAAAAAAATATCAACACTATATTTTACTTTTCTTTTTTAATTATTTAATTTTTAATTGATCAGATAAAGCAAATTCGCGACCAATGATCCTCATCGCTGTTCTGTTCTTTGTCCTTTTCCATGCATGATCAACTTTAATCATGGAGAAGTTTGGACTCTTTTAATGTCGGGATTAGGTACGTCTTATATATGCTGGGAATCTTATCAAGGATTTGCGTTGTTTGAAAGATCTGATCCAAACAATGAATCACATGCTACATTATCTTCAAGTGGGGTGATATATAGAGGTGCAAATATTGGACGCGATTTATGGGTGATCCATAGATGATATGCCTATAGATCGTATTTGAATTAAATATTTTGGATCCGCAAGTTATTTTAATACAACTCATTCAACCCGCATGAAAAATGATGTCGGATTTGGATCATACCTATCAACATGTGAACCCATATATTTAAATATATATTATTATAAATTATATTAAAAAATCATGGATAGCATGAATCGTGAGAATCATATGAGTCAGGTGAATCTCTAATAGCATGGGTGGTAGCTAGAGAACTTACTTGATATGTGTTAGGATCGATTCTCAACAAACACTCAATCGGATGAAAAAATTGATCACAATTGAGAAGAAAACACAGTTTTTTCAGAGAGGAAATGAAGAGAATAAGAAATCATTTTTTCTGCGGTAACACCCAATTGAGTAACCTTCACACGGTTTGACAATTTGTATTAATGAAATACGTATACATGGATAAATACAGTACAGTACCGTCTTAATGATGCTTGAACCGCGAGACGCGTATATTAATACATAATCTAACATTACATATTAATCAAACTCCACTACCTAACAATGCCCCCCAGTGCATTGTTAGGTACCTTTCAAATATCTTAGAAGCTACTTCACATATTCCCAATGCTCTTTACCCAGATTTTCCTTGTACCTGCTAACCACACCCACTGCATGTGCTATGTCAGGTTTTGTACATACCATAACATACATCAGACTTCCAACTGCTGAAGCATATGAAACCAGTGTCATCTGATCACATTCTTCAGCTGTCATGGGTGACTGCCCCTTTGACAATTTGCTTCTATGTGATTTGCCAAATGAGTAGTTCTGGGTTTAGCATCAGTCATCCTGAATCGGGCCACGACCTTCTCAATGTACCCAGCAGATCTATCCCGAGATATTCTCATTCCAATAATCTACTTCGCTGCACCCAAGTTTTTCATCTCAAACACTGAAGACAGACTTGTCTTCACATTGTTTATCTCTTTCATATTGGATCCTGATCATCCACATAATCAAACCGCGAGACGCGTACATTAATACATAATCTAACATTATATATTAATCAGACTACAATACCTAACAATATGGTCACACACGGTCTTGTGTTGGTGCAATGGGTGTTTTTGTTGATTGAGTTTGTACTTTTATTTGTTATTACGTATGTGAAGCTTTTCACAATTTTTCATTTTACTTCTACAAGATCTAATATTATGTTCAAGTTGCTTGCACTTAGAATACTATTGCATCACGTGGCGTTGACTTCTATGTTGATGTAATTCTCATATTTTTGTGTTTTTAGGGTGAATTTTAGAACTCAAGTAGTCAAGTGAATTTAAATGTTATAATGTGTTTATTTTCCACTCTTTCGTAACTTGTTGTCAAAACTTTTGGTTCAATGAACTCAAAACACTCATAATTATAGTATGTTGATTTGTTTTTGTAAATAGACATCACGTACAGCTGCAAGACATCACCCCATATTCATAATACAACGTTTTCCATGTGAGTTCTTAGTCTTATAAATTCTCTATCTTCCATATTCTACAACGTGATCATCTGTCTTAATGGCCACCATGTCAAGATTTTATTTTTATGTTGGTACAAAACACACCACTTTATATGTTATGTCCATTTTCTCATTGTTCTTCAAAATTTAACATAAACATTCACCTCAACTAATACATTGGTTATTGTTCACTTCAATTGCAATGAGGATTGTTGGGAATGAAATTTCGTCTGAGGTAGTGGTGTCTTTACTTTTTGAGTCACTCCAGACGTTTAAAACGACATGGGGATGAAATTTCGTCTACAACCATCTTGGTAATTTGGTAATTGATACTTGATGTCAATGTGTTTGCCCATAAAAGACAAGATATTTTGTTGAAAGTGTTGGATCTTCAGAAACTTTCACATCACACGGCGTCGCTCCTTCTTGATCACTGACCTACACAAAAGAAAACTCTGGGTGTCCCATTTGTTTCCTTTCCGAAACTTAAGTCAGTCTGAGTTTTCAGGAGCAAATGTATGGTAAAAGTTCAGTAGTGTAATAAATGGCAGTAATTCTTAGTATATATAGGAGAGGTTAACCTCATGAACATGTTAACCTTTTATTGTAGTTGCATGTTGATCGTGGTTACTTTATGTCATTCAGAAGAGATGAGGAGTCAAATAACTAGATCTTGAGATGTCAAGTCTCTAAATTTTCCGGTATCGAGTGGTCGCTGACGACGCTGTCAGAAGAGACGTAGCCTTCTTGATTGTTTGGAGGCGTCGCCCTGCGTACACCCGGGAGGGCGAAACCCCCTTTAGTGGATCGACGCTTGGAAGGTGTCCCTGAAGAACCCCATGAGTCGCCGCCTCAATACCCATCAGAAACAATTACTAATTGGCCATCACAATTGATACTTGTTAGTTGCTTCTCCTTATGACGGAACTCGACAATCATTTGAAGCAATCAAACTGACTGAGTAGAACAATCATAACTACAATATATTCTACTTATATGATAAATAGACCAATTCCTTAAGTGAGTAAAAAAAAATATTGATTTGCTTTAAACAATTGTATTTTAGAACTGATTCGGAGTCTAACTGATTCATGAACAAGCCTACATAACACTGATCATAAAGATTTGCCTATTTTAAAACTGAAACCTTAAGCTTAGTTAAATACTTAATTAATAGACGAAGTCCTAAATCGCTAAATATCTTCGAATTTTTTACCGACATATATATGGAATAAATATGAAAATATCCTCAATTGTTTTTAAAAAATACAAAAGTATACTAACCCATTCGCGGGTGGACATAAAAAATATCACCCGTGAATCGAATTCGCGGGTGTAAATCTTATTCGCGAACGCGATTCGCGGGTGTGTTATTAGTTGATGAAAACATAGACTTCAATTTAACTATCCTCCACTTTTTTTGCGGGTACGACTTATATGTTCACCAACGAATCTCATTCGCGAGTGGTAAAAAAATAAATTTCTACCTACGAATAGATATATATTCGTATTTTTAAAAAAACTAAAAAGGTTTCCGGGTTTTTTTTCAGGTACATGGTCAAAAAATCAATATTTTCCCCAGTTCGGTTCCACGATGCTTCAACTACAAGAAAACCTCTGTTTGTTTGTTCATTTGGTGAGATGTAGCTTTCACATCATCATTGCCTTTATGGTTTGTTATTTTTCTATTTATGTATATATGGTGTGTAAGTTCTACGTATTGAATGAACTACCTTTCATGTCGAAAAGAACTTTACATTTATTGAACTTTGAAGATCTTACTTTGTATATTATATGAATTTATATTTTGAACATTATGTGAAATAACTTGTGAAACTAGTTAATTCGGTGTTGTAAACACCTGATTTTGACACGGGGTCAAAAAATCGTGCGCGAAGAACCGAGACAAGAAAAATCGAGATAGAAATATATATATGACCGAAAGAAGGAACATGTCTGTATATATATATATATATAATAAAAAAATAAATTAATAAAATAAGAAGCAAATTGCTTCTATAAATAAAAGAGAAGACCGAGAGCCATGGGGAAGAAAGGGAGAAGAAAAAAATATTAAAGAGTGAAGAGTAAAAAATAATATCGGTAATTATCGGTCTCGGTTTTCCGTACGGTATTTAAGCTCCGAACGATTTAGGTATATCTCTCTCGTATTTAATATTGTATTTGTATTTCCTAATGTGAATAAAATTTATGTATAATATACATGTTATTATATATATATATATATATTATGTATATGTGATACTTTGTATATATATATATATACATGTGATATTATATCTATATGTATATATTATATGAATATTTCACCAAAATATACCCCATTTAATAAATATATAGCAAAATGTATTCGGTTTGAAAATAAATACGAAAGTATACCTACCCACGAGTCTCATTCGCGGGTGGAAACTTCACCCGCAAATGGGAGTCGCGTTTATTTTTTATTATTTTCAGTCCCACCCGCGACTCCCGGACTGAGTCCTACTTAAGATTTTATGTGGAGGCCTTATACATTGAATAAGCACATGCCTTATTTAATAATGAGATAAGTTTTACTCAAGGTTTTTCAAGTCCCACACCGAGTATTTCTAAACAAGGAGAGTCTCTCAACTTCTATAAAAGTCAAACTTCTACTCTTCACAATTCATAACTTGCTTGGTGTTTTCACTAAGATCAAGTGTAGTAGTATTTTTTATTAGTTTAATACTTGATGTGTAGATCATCGATTTACATGATATTAAATTAGTATTTTGAAAGTGAGAGTATTAAAATATATTATAAAAAATATAGTAAATTAATAAATTTTTAATTTAATCTCCAGCTCTACCTGCGACTACCAGTCGCGGGTGGAACTAACGACCCAGTTCCACTCGCGACTCCCAGTCGCGGGTCGAGCTGATGGAAGACCAAATCAGTCGCTGGTGGAACTAACTCGGTCCTTGGACTATCGAGTCATTCTAGGACATTATCGAGTGTTATAAACCAAACAAGAAAAGTTTTGGGTCATTTGTGCAATTTTTGAAATATTTTTTTATTCAATTCGAATTTTTAAAAAATATTACATTTAGTTCCCTGAACCTTTTTGTACATCCCATCACTTCTCAAAATGTTACAAATAAAGTCTAGAATAATTTTCGGGTTATTTTGGAACGTTACCAAATATTACAAATAAGGCCAGAATAGTTTAGGGTCAATTCTGTATTTAAAAAAAATTATTTTCAGTTCAGTTATAATTTTTTGAAAAATACATTTTTGTTTCATAAACGTTTCTGGACATTCCATGACTTTTCAAAGTGTTACAAATAATTCCATAATAATTTTCGGGTTATTTTGGAATTTTACCAAGTGTTACAAATAAGTCCAGAATATATTAGGGCCAATTTTGTCTTTTGTTTTTTTAAAAAATATATTTCCAATTCAGCTCGATTTATAAATAATTGCATTTTGGCCCACAGACTTCTCTGGGCATCCGTTGAATTCTCAAAGTGTTACAAATTGTTCCAACGTGCTTAATATTTTAAAATCATTTATGTATGTTTTCCACATTTAAAATGACCCCAAAGTTAAACAACATTTTTTTAGCTCAATTAAATTCATTCTCCTCTTGTGTATTTATTTTAAATTCATTTATGCAGACCTTTCAAAGCCCTAGAATGTTAACACCATGTACCCTAGACAAAATTTAGGATTCCGATGAGACTTTAATTAATCGGTGGCGACTCTTTCATTTTTTTTTTCCGATCCGGTTGATAACTCCACTCGACCGGACCCGTCACTCACCAAGACCCGACATTTTCGAGCGAAACAAAAGTAAAATGTTTTTTTTAAAGGGTCGGGGAAAGTCAGATCCGACGTCCGACAATGTGGCGACTCTGCTTGGGAGGAAAAACTTAGAGGGTTTAGGCTTTGTCATGCTATATTTTGCCCTACGTGTTTTAACCGTTTTGCACACACCACGCTGGTTACCCTTACCTGCTCGGACCTAGAGCACATTAAGAGCTTAGGGAATTTAGTAGGGGAATGCGCCCGGAGGTGGTTTGGACCTCTGACACGCACCCAAAAAAATTCAACTCGATGATCAGAATGAGTGTGTGATCCTCTACAGGGGGTTAGGTTCTGCCGGTTTAGAGGACCTAGAAATTCCATCCCGTTAGAACAAAATATCTACACCGCGAAAGGAAAGGAAATCAAGAGATAAAAAAAACTGAGAGGTGCGGTAAAAACAAAATACTCTAGCCAAAGGAAAGGAAATCGAGAGATAAAAAAATCTACTAAAAAATAGACGACATTGTTTCCCCCACAGTAACAATGAAGAGAAACTGTGATTGACATTAGGGGTGATCAAAAAAGACTGTAGGACCGAATTCCCGACAAGACCGGTCCGAGACCGGTCCGATTAGGACCGAGACCGAACGAGCGGTTTTTTTTCCTCAAGGTCGGTCTCGGTCTCAGGCTTTTTTCCCGAAAGCCCGTTTAGGACCGGCCCGGACCGAATGTATGTGTATTTGAGATTTTCATAATACCACACCGAAAATAATGTGGATTTTGGAGGTTTTCTATCTCTATAAAAGGTGCATCTTGATAAATTTACTAAAGAATATAGAGAGTTCATAGTGTTTCTTTGAGAGGTGAACTATTCCTTCGCCTTTTAATAAAGAATACCGTGAACTCATAGTTGTTTTTTTTTTGGTGTAGATTCGGTCCAGGACCGAGACCGGCCCGAGTCAAGAAAGACCGACTCAGGCGGGCTTTTTTGGCCGAGGTCAGTCTTGGTCTCGGTCTCGGTCCTCCAGAAGGCAAGACCGAAATTTCGGTTTCGGTCTCGGTCTTGCCTTCAGGACCGGACTGGCCCGCCCATGATCAGCCCTAATTGACATTAGTATGAGCTACCTCGACTAACTCGCATGGATAGACCTTGTACAAGATTGAATCATGTATATCCTTTATGGTCTCAAAGGCTTGTTTCAAAGAGAATTTCCATCTCAAAAACATAATCTAAAGGGGTCACAACCACCCATAATCGGCTACAAGAAAGCTTTTAAGATTCCTACATCCTTTTTCAAAACGTGTTTATTCGTGGAAAATAAAAAAATTGCTTCGCGTTTGAGAATGTCCCCATTACAGGCGGATGTAGCATAAATGGCTTTAGGGAACTCTATCAAGAAGGATTCCAAGGTCGACTAATGAGAAAATAATTTGAGAATTCCGTGCAAGCAGTCGAACATCTCAACAATAGTTTTGAGCTCTAAAGTAAGTCACAAGTCGATGAGCGAAGCCTTTAGGTGTTCAGCCTCCGCAAATCATCCTCGATTACTAGCACATGTAGTTATCCAGTTTTTGGGAGTCACAAGTCGACGAGTGGAAGCTTTAGCTGTTCAGCCTCCGCAAGTCATCTTCAACGAATCACAAGCCAACGAACGGAGACTTTAGGTGTTCAGCCTGCACAAGTCATTCTCGACGACCAGGATATGTAGTTATCTATCTTCTAGGAGTAACAATGACGAGCAGGGCCTTGAGGCGCTCAACCTGCCCAGGTCATCCCCAACGAGTCACAACCCGACGAGCGGGGCCTTTAGGTGTTCAGCCTCCGCAAGTCATCCTCGACGACCAGGACCCATAGGTGTCCAGCTCCCAAGAGCCACAAGCTGATGAGCGTTTAGGAGCTTAGTGTCCTCAAATCATCGTCAACAATTAGGACATGTAGATGTCCAACTTCCGAAAGTTGCATGATAATATTTGTCTACTATGTAAATAATGAATCGAGAGGAGCCAAATCAGTTGTTTGTCTTTGAACACACACTCATGAGATCAATTCCATGAGCGCGTGTTCAAAGAGGGGCAACTATAAACACCTGATTTTGGCTCGGGGTCAAAAACATCTTACGCGAGGAATCAAAGCGAGAAAAATCGAGATAGAAATATATGTATATATATTTATATATCTATATATATGAAAACAAAAAAAAAGGTTATATATATATATATATATGACTGAAATATGAACATGGTCATGTGACCATATTTCTTCTTTCGGTGTATATTATTTATAAAATAAGAAGCAAATTGCTTCTATAAATAGAAGAGAAGGTCGAGAGCTACCGGGAAGAAAGGGAGAAGAAAAAAATAGAAAGTGTAGAGTAAAAAAAAGAGTGAAAGCAAAAAAATATCGATAATTATCGGTCTCGGTTTCCCGTACGGTATTTAAGCTCTGAACCATTTAGGTATATCTTTCTCGCATTTAATATTGTATTTGTATTTCTTAATGTG
Source organism: Chamaenerion angustifolium (assembly GCA_946814005.1). Classification (NCBI taxonomy): domain Eukaryota; kingdom Viridiplantae; phylum Streptophyta; class Magnoliopsida; order Myrtales; family Onagraceae; genus Chamaenerion; species Chamaenerion angustifolium. Next base: position 3,991,902 of record OX328277.1, on the reverse strand, counting down.
AATAAAATTTATGTTATAAAAAACGGAGTTTATATACATATATTATATATTTATGTATATTTTTCGTGTTATTATATATATATGTGTGTGTGTGTGTGTGTGTGTGTATAATATATATGTATATTATGTATATGTGAAATAAAAAAATATTTTCAAAACTAACTTAGGTCATCCCTGAACTTTGATGAAGGTTATAACTCGGTCATTGGACTGTGGGATCATTCTGAGACTTTATCAAGTGTTTATAAACCAAACCAGAAAGTTTTTGGGTCATTTGTGCAATTTGTTTTTACAAATAAAGTCTAGAATAAGTTTTGGGTTATTTTGGAACTTTACCAAGTGTTACAAATAAGCTCAGAATATTATAAGGTCAATTTTGTAATTTAAAAAAAAAAAACATATTTTTAGTTCAGTTATAATTTTTGAAAATTTTAATTTTGATTCCTAAACTTTTATGAACATTCCATGACTTTTCAAAGTGTGACAAATAAATCCGGAATAATTTCCGAGTTATTTTGGAAATTTTCCAAGTTTTAAAATAAGTTTAGAATAGTTTATGACCAATTTTTTTAAATATATTTCCAATTCAGCTCGAATTTTATATAATTGCATTTTGGTCCCCAGACTTTTCTGATCATCCCATGAAATCTCAAAGTGTTACAAATTGGTCCAACATGCTTAATATGTTCAAAATCATATATGTACGTTTGACACGTTTAAAATGACCCCAAAGTTAAACCACGTTTTTTTAGCTCGATTAAATTCATTCTCTTATTGTGTATTTATTTTAAACTAACTCGTAAATAAAAAATTATTGTACAAGATTTATTTAATTTTTTGAAAAAATGTATGTAATTTCTTTGGCCAAGCATGATAAAAACGGGCAATTCAAGTAAGTTGGTAAAATAAATTCAGAAGCAAACTAAAGTACTGAAAATGATAGATTATTAGTTCGCGAGCTCTTAAGACGTAATCAAATCCCCAAACTCAATTCTCTGGACGCAGACCTTTCCAAGTTCTAAGATGTTAACACCATATACTCTGGACAAATTTTAGGATTCTGATTAGCCTTTAATTAATCGGTGACGACTCTTTCATTTTTTCGGTCTGGTTGATAACCTCGCTCGACCAGACCTGTCGCTCGCCAAAGCCCGACATTTTCAAGCGAAACAAAAATAAAAATATTTTTTTAAAATGGTCGGGGAAATTAGGATCCGACGTCCGACATGTTTATAATAGTGTCGTGTTGTGTCTAATTGTGTCGTGTTTAATCATGTCGTATCGTGTTTAATTGTGTTGTGTCTAATCGTGTCGTATCGTATGACCCGACATGTTATGTTTTGTTTTTTCATGAAAGTTAATCGTGTCACGTGTGATCTGCTAGTAAATCATGTCATGTTCATATTTGATGTTTTGAGACACGTTTAAGATTTATCCGTTTAAACATGACACATATTTAGAATACACAACACGATTAGTGACACACCACGATTAGATACGACATGATTGTCATCCCTAATTGAAATTGAATGGATTCAAAACAATTGAACTTATGGTCTCGAATTAAATAATAATAACTAAAAAAATTAACAATTTTAAAGTTATAGAATTATTACTATTTTGCAATGATGTATAACTGATTTAAAGTTAAAGGGTTAATACTCAAAGTGCCCCCTAATGTTTAGGCGAAATTTAGGATTGCCCCTTAAAATTTTAAATATTAGTCCTAAAGTTTGGACGATTTGAAAAATCGCCCCTTTCTGTCCTCTGTCTATTAATTTGGGACGGAAAACGACTATGTGCTCGGCACGTGACTTCAATTACAATTTAAAGGCAAAAATGCCCTCTTCTCCTCCACCTCATCTCTGTTACTGAAGAATAGACATGGCGCCCCCTGTTGTAAAGGTAAGCAGTCGCTGTGATTGACAACTGAACCTGTTACGAATGAAATATCCAGTAAGTGTACAGAAGAGTAGCACTAGAAATTTATTTAGGTAGAACTTTGCTTAGTGATCAAAAGGGAGACCAGACCATCGCAGAAAACTCCATTTACTATGTATCTGTGGAGTAAGGACTGCAGAATACTGGCCCAAGAGGTTTTACTAGCTCCAAGAGTAAGTGCGTTTTTAATATCATAATATATAGTCAGTAATCTCTCAGAGATTTAAAATTTACTCCATCATACAGATGATAAATCAAAATGTCGCAACAGAAATGAAACCGTTGTAGAAATCATTATGTCTTTACATCTTGGTCTCTGTTGAATACAGGAGAAGTGGATTTGGAATCTCTGTGCAAATCAAGATCGGGTGAGGTGCAGTCTGAGGGTGTTTGAGAGCATCTATCATCTTGCAAATTTTCAAATTTTCTTTAAAAAAAAACTAAAAGTAAATAGAAGGGGAAAAATCACGAATCTGAGGGACATTTCATGGCCATAACATAAAATTGCAGCTTCCAATGTAGTTCCATGTGAAGGAGGAAGAACTTTTAAAGTGCAGCTTAGAATTTAGGAGAACGTGGGATGTCTGTCTTGAATTCGTAGAATTTTAAACAGTGGGAGAAGAGCGCAGTGGAGAAGTCTTAAGCAATGGAGCAGCCTATGTTGGTACGTTCAAACAGGGGTCGAGCACCTCATAACAGTAGCCAAGTGGCTTCTTGCATAGTAGACGGATGCAATTCAGATCTCAGCAAGTGCAGAGAGTATCACCGGCGGCATAAAGTGTGTGAACTTCATTCTAAAACCCCAAAGGTCACCATTAGAGGTGAGGAACAACGATTCTGCCAGCAGTGCAGCAGGTGGTTCAAATGCTATTGTTTCTGGGCGGAGGTGCCATGTCTGTTCTTCAGTAACAGAGATGAGGTGGAGGAGAACAGTGCATTTTTGTCTTTAAATTGTAATTGAAGTCACGTGCCGAGCACATGGTCGTTTTCCATCCCAAATTAACAGACATAGGACGAAAAGGGGCGATTTTTCAAATCGTCCAAACTTTAGGACTAATATTTAAAATTTTAGACTTTAAGGGGCAATCCTAAATTTCGCCCAAACATTAGGGGGCACTTTGACTATTAACCCAAAGTTAAAAGATTCAAGGCATATGGTCCGCCATTTGGATGCTGAAAAGGCATTTATGTGTAAAGACCAAGGCTGACAGTCGATCAAGATGGTAACAGACTCGTTGAACGTGGTTGAAAGTCCCTAAGGTAGAGCTAGGCTTATTCATGAACCGGTTCGGGGTCGAACCGGTTCAGAACTGACTTGGTATGGTTTGAAAAAAAGGGTACTTTTTTCTGTTTCTAAAAAAACTGGTCTGGTTTAAGGAAAAAAGAACTGATCTGGTTCGAACCGATTCAGAACCGGTTCGAACTGTTCTGTTCTGTGTTTTTTTAATAACAATTTGGTTCAGAAATAATATTGTTCAAACTGAACCTAAACCGGCTGAAAATCCTAACACACTGAACCGTCTGAAAAAATACTGAACCAACTGAAAAACACTGAACCGGCTGAAAAAATACTAAACCGACTGAAAATACACTAAACCGACTGAAAATACACTGAACCGACTGAAAAATGTCACGTGACAAAAAATATATATTATTTTTTTCATGTCATACTCTTTTTGATATTTTTATTATCTTCAAACTTGTTTTATTTTCAAAAGTTCGTTGGAATCTTGGATTCCAACAGGAACGCACGACTTAGAGTTCGTATATATCACAAAACTAACATGGCTGAATATAATAGAATATAAACCATCGTATTGTATAGTAATTTAAAACTTTATTTATTAACTAAAGGTTTCGGTTCGAAACTTAGAAATGAAAAAATATTAATAGTTAGCATCTTATCGAATTTTTTACTAACTAACTACGATGTGAGTGGTAGATTATGAGAGTGATGATTATCTTTTTATATAAAAGAAGCCTGTTAACTACTCCAATAAAACCAATTTCTTTAATTAAGGTGTGGTTCTACTGGATGTGTATCCATCCCTTCCTCTTCTTTCCTCTCCCAAAGCAAAGCAAAGCAAAGCCTGTCTGTCGTCACTGTCTTTATTAATGCTGTCATTTCCTCTGTTCTTAGTTGGTTGTTTGGAATTTGGATATGATTGTTACCTGCTACTCCCACTACCCACTGTCCTTTCTTCATGTTCTTCACTATTCCTTCCTACCCTAACTAATTGAATGGAAGAAGAAAAAACAAAGATATGATGCCACAGTTACAGTTTTTGTATTATACATGATAACAGCGGATGTAGCTAGAGAGATATGAATGCTTGAATAGACACTTTTACCGTCGAGCTTCTCAAGCATTTGTAAAAAGAAAAAGAGAAAAATAAGTATATAAAAAAAATTAGAAATTATTTTTCATTTTACCGTGAGCGTTCTTTTTTTTTTTCATTTTTTGTTTGATAAGATTCGAGGTTTAATTAAGAATAAAATTATGTTTCTATTAAAATAAATTAAAAAACTTATAATAAGTAGATATTTTTATTGCAATTCAAATGATAAAAAAATATTAAATTTGGATTTATGGATTGACTGTACACTCTGCTGTAAGTTGAGATATGAAAATTTTACTTAAAGTATTATAACTCAAACCATGTAAATTCAAACTCACCACGGTTAACGTCATTTATGTCGTAATTCAATTATCTACCTAGAGTAATTTTTTTGATTAGAAATACAGTGATTTTTTAACCTAACGTCATTTATTTTATAATTTAACCGAAATAATTAAATGCATTAGGTGAGAAATTTAATTATGTACTTACTCAAAATAAATAAATAAAATATTGCAGTGCGTAGATAATTAAATGACGCTAACTATGCGTTAATTTTTTTGTATCATACGATACGTAAAAAGCTCTACATACAATACAAAACAAATCTAAATAGTGGTTTAAACAGTGATTTTTGAGTAAGTACATAATTAAATTTCTCACATAATGCATTTAATTATTTCGGTCAAATTATAAAACAAAGATGTTAGGTTAAAAAATCACTATATTTCTAATCAAAAAACTAGCCTAGGTAGATAATTGAATTACAACATTAATGACGTTAACCATGGTGAGTTTGGACTTACATGGTCAGAGTTATAATTTTTTAAGTCAAATTTTTAGATCTCAACTTACGACAGAGCGTACAGTCAATCTGTAAATCCAAATTTAATATTTTATTCATCATTTTAATAGCAATTAAAATATCTACTTACTATATATTTTTTAATTTTTTTAATAGATACATACTTTTATTTTAAATTAAACATCGAGTCGTCGTTATCGACAAAATATTAAAATTAATAATAAAAAAAAAAGCTCACCCAGGTGCCACTGTGGCGTAGCGTGTATTCAATACACACCACTGTGGGTAGCGTGTATTGCCAAAATGCAATACACCCTACCTTGGGGTGCGCGTATTAGAAATACGCGCTACCCGGGGTGCACGTATACCCTGTTTTTGAAATATATTTTTTATATACTTACTTTTCTAAAAAAAACAAATGTCTACTTTTTAAAAAAAAAACTCTCATTACCGTCGTGATGAACTTCCATGCAAGTCAAGCGTAATCGTAAAACCAAATCAAGAGACAAGGAAAATTTAAGTGTAACAGATCTAGTAGCTGGACGGGGTACACCCTTGGAGTCAAATGTAATTTGTGTTGGAGATTGATAGTGACATCCCAATACGGTATAAAATCCATCAGGCATCATTTGAGAGAGGTTAAACTCAAATCATTCAATACTGGATCGACCCACACTAAGGGTAAGCTGGAACCCAGAAAAGTGCTCGAGTATCAAACCTAAAATCTAGGTGATCGCCAAAGTCCATACTGGTCGCTAAGACCGAGGCCAAAGCCTCCCACTGCTCCTCATGGGAGCGCTTGCCAGTAGAGTTCAACCTTTCGATTCATGGTCCCACAAACGATTATGAATATACAGTCACTATGTCTCGCATATCTCGGGCGCATGTTCTACAAAATTACATAAGACAACTGCAATATTACGTGATAACTGTAATATCTACTATCCTTATCTGCCACGACACAATATTTGCGGATATATTCGGTTACCAAAAACAGTTCGGTCTTCCATCCCTATAATATTCATGTTTTACATATGTTACTTTAAATTGTGGGGGAATACATACATTATACTCATTTAAGCATCAGAGTGGGACCTAGAGGAACTCCCTCTGTTGCGCTCCCCTTCTTGCAGGTTCATCGGAGCTCCGGCGAAATCTTGCGGTCATCAACCACTTGACATTGCCAAATCAGCATCCAGTTAACACCTAGGAGATATTGTCCCACTTTTTGGCGTCGTATGTGGGAATCGACCAGACAGTCGTGAAGATTCACTCTAACCACAATTTTCATAAGCATACTATGAACGAGCAGTCCTAGGACAGCTCCGAGCCCACCGCTGCTTCGCCGCTCCAACGGCAAGAACCTACTAGCCAGACGATTCCCAATGTCGTCCCTCCAAGACGGGAAGAGTAACATGTCGGCAATTCAAGACCGACTACGATTCCTCCCCTCACCGGCATACAAGTGCGACCAATTGTCCACGTAGCCAGAGAAACCATCCAGCTAACTGCGGAGATGTTATCCCTTATGGAAACTATCATAGGGTAGCCCCCCAGACAAGCCCCTGCTCCTCATGAAGATCCTCGTCTCGCAGCACTACAAGAATGTTGGTCTACAGCTGCAGACTAAATTTCTTGTCACTAAATATTATTGTTAGATAAAGTATTCCGTGTCGACATTTAGAATCGTAGTTATACAGCTGATTTAGTGTCAAATAATTTGTCGCAGCTAAAGATCATGTTTTATGTGGACTTTTTCCATCGTAGAATAGTTTAACTTGAAAAGAATTCAGTGTCAAGACAACATCGACATTAATACAGACAATCAGTAACAGATGAAAGTTTTACTGTAAAAACGTCTATTTAGTGTCTAATGTAGTTGTTGTAAATTATGTATAATCAACTTCGGGTTCTATCTGTCACTAACGTAAATTTGAAAGTTAATATGTCGTCACTAATCGCTTAGAATTTAGAATAATTTGTAAGAGTTTTCTTAGGTTTAAGTGAGCTGAAAAAATCATAGAAAAAATTCTTAAAATGTTTAATTCCTTGAGTACAATAATAAGAAAGAGATTTGCAAAAATAATATTTTGTGTAGGGGTGAGCAAAAAAGACTGGTTGGACCGAAATCCCAACAAAACTGGTCTGAGACCAGCCCGACTAAGACCGAGACCGAGCGGGTGGTTTTTTTTCTCTAAAGTCAGGCTCGGTTTTTTTCCCGATATTCCCAATTCGGACCGGACCGGCCCGGCCCGAGTTGTCTAAAACCCTAATACAAAATACTATACTATACATCAACTTCTCCAACTAGGTCTCGGACTCTCGCCTCCGCATTCTCAAAAACTTAGCAAGTTAGCAACTCCCACCACACATGTGCTAATTTATTGTGTTTTGTGTTTGTATGTTCTAAATTTGGACAAAAAATTGTATTTTTGTTTTACTGAAAATTTCGGTAATGGATCGAGACCGCCCGAGTCAAGCAAGACCGACTCGGGTGGGCTTTTTATACCAAAGTCGGTCTCGGTCCTCCAAAAGTGAAGACCGAAATTTCGGGCTCGGGCTCGGTTTTGCCAATAAAATCGGCCCGGCCCGCCCAAGCTCACCCCTAATTTTGTGATGGATTTCCCTTACGAATATTTGTATGGAATTTGTAAGGGATTTGTATTTGTATTTCGTTAACATTATTTTATTTTTTAAAGGATAACTTTTAGAAAATAATAAGTAATATAATATTAGCGTTTAGGTTTTACATTTGTATACTAAAATTGAAAAGCTCCGATTGAAATTGAAATGCTCTCCTCTGAAATTGGAAAGCTCCAATTGATCGCATCTCCCTGCTCTCCGTCATCTCTCTGCCTCGTCCTTGTCGTAGTCCTCTTTGTCGCGTCGTCCCTCGTGTAAGCTCTCTGCCTCGTCCTCGCCGTGCTACTCATAGTCGTGTTGTCCCTCGCGTCAGCTCGCCGCCTCGTCAAGCTTTACGCTTCGTTATATTCATTTCCTGTATGATTCGCTGTTTGATCTTCTTGGTAGAATAGGTTTGGGCAAAATAACTGAACTGGACTGCTGGCTGAAAATTTTGTTTACCCTTCATTCTGTTGAAAATTCAATTGGGTAGGTGATGTTCTACTCTTCTATTGTCGATGTCTTGTATAAGTTTGTATATGTTAAATATGAAGAATGTTTAGATGAACATAGAACTTGATATCGAGACAATTTTTGGTTTTTTTCGGAAAAGCATCTGAAAGTAGAACTGAGTATGTTTGAAATACTTTATACTTGAACTGGGTATGTTTGAGCTGAGTATGTATTTCCAGAACTTGATACTTTGGTATATATGAAATAGAATCTTGTATTTTATGCAAATTACAAGATTAAAAGTGCTCCTAGATAACGTAATTTTGTTCTATTCAAAAGGGGAGAGATAACTTTTTTTTTTACTATGATCGCAGTTTTCTATATATTGTAGTTGATTGAAACTTGTCCGTGTAATTAGTAATCAATATGAACTAGTATTATGTAGTGTGTTTGAACTGTTGTGTTTAAAAGGGTAAATTCTATGTCGCCTTTCCAATTTGAAGAGTTCTGGGAATGTTTTTGTTGTTACGAATTGGTTATTTCAATACAACTGTTTTTTAACCTCTTGCCACTCCTCCATACATGTCATTTCAGAAATGACACAAAACAGTTTATGTTCTCCTAACTTGGGCGAATACTAATGGCATTCCTTTAATTATCCAGCAAGGCATATTTGTTTCTGGACTTAGGGAGGAAATTGTTAATGATGTTGATGAAGTACTTAAGCTTATAGAATCAAAAGAAGGTCAGAGACCACTCACAAGCTTTTGTTCTGTCTTTTGATCAAAATTGATGGTGAATAGGTTGACGATGATGGTAATTCTGCATTTCTTACTGTTAATAGGCACTTTGGTGAAACAAACATGAACGCCCGAAGACGGAGATGAAGTTCGTAGAGACGAAGATGAACTATATGTAGGGGATATTCCGATATTCCGAATTCACAATCATCTCAGGTATTAAAGCATATTAGTTTTACGTCTTCATATGATTTAGAAAACTATGTATTTACATTCAAATTTATTGTAAGTTTGTACTTTGGATGTTTATTAAGATGTATATATATACTTTGATAAATAATATATTATGTTTTTTTTAAAATGTATTGTGTAGTTCATATCATATAGCAATAACTAGATAATTATTATAAAAAAAACACCACAAAAGTTTGTTTTTAACCATGATTAACTGTTGTTGACGCAAAAAGTTTGTGTTTAGCAACGACATAAACTAATATGCTCAAGTGTGGACTTGATATCACTAAAGACATGTGTTTAGCATCAACATTATTTGACAATATAAACTGCTTTTAATGGTGGATCTGTAGTCACTAAATACACGTATTTAATAACAACATATTATGATGTTAATAACACTATATAGTGACAAATTTTACCGTTGTTAATGAAGTGTATATAGTGGCGACAATTATTGTCACTAATTGTGGTCGACCTATTAGTGGTGGCAAGGCTTTAGTGGCGGCAGACCATTTAGTGATGGCATTTTACCGTCGGAGTGACATTTAGCCACGGGACCTATCCTGACGAGACTTAGGCCGCTGCTAAAGGTTAGTGACGGCAAATACCCCTTTAGCAGCTATTTAACGACGATGTTATAAAGCAAAATTCTTCTAGTGCAGGACCATCAGAAGATGGAAACTTTCACACCACTGTTCCTCAAGAAGACCAAGAGATGACCTCTGCAAATAAATCCATGCCTCCGACCTCCACAACAGTGCAGACGGTCACCATCTGTCAATCTGTCGAGTGCCTCACCAACCGGAGAACAGCAGTCCCAATTCACTCTTGGCCAAGTTGAGAATTTTATAAACAAGAAATTAAAGGAACAACATAGATCCATCATGACATCCTTTAGAGAACTATTCTCCCATCAACTCACCGTCTCCCTTATAGCAGTCAGAATACTAAAGGATGTGGTTGCCAGGACCATCCATGAATACAGTGGCGGAAGAGATCTCGTGATCCACATCAACAGACATGAAGCCTCTCTTCTGGGTAAGTCGGATGATCATAACCACTTAGCCATATTATTTCCATCAACCCTCTATGGTTCAGCGTCGTCTTGGTTCTTCGGCCTCCCTGCAGGATCAATAAGGACATGGTCCGAATTAAAAAAAAGTTCCTGGAGCGATATATGGGTGAGCGCCAGTTGCTGAAGAGTGTGGTCGTCTTAGATGTTGTAAAGCAACAACCAAAAGAAACCCTGACCGACTTCTACGTGTTTTTCCATAAGAACGTCACGGAGATTGATCATCGGATCACGGATGGACAGATCGTTTGAGCTTTTTATAGACGGCTGCATTTGGCGAAAGAATCCTCAAGAAAACTGCGTAACAAATATCATGTTAAAGAAATTGAGACACTGGAAGAGCTGGCAGTAAGAGTCAAAGGTTTCATAGACCTAGATAGGGCGAACACTGAAGCTGATTTCCTTGTATCAACCTTGCCAAGGGCTATTCCAGAGCCGTGACATGATGGTAAAAATGAAAAGAAAGACAGATGAGAATGTGAGAAACCTAGATCTAAACCCCCATGTCAAATCATCGAGAGGTTCCCGAGTATTTTACACCTTTAAACAGACAAATCTCGACAATACTAGTCGAATTGGAAAAGAGGTCATTGGCTAGACCGCCAATGCCTCGAAAGAAGGCTCAACCCATGGGAAAAGATATAGGGATCTACTGTCACCACCATAAAGCGGAGGGCCACAAGACTGATGATTGCCACATACTTAAGAGCGACATCGAGAAGTTAATCCACAGAGGCATGCTGAAGGAATTCGTGATAGGAAGAGAGCGAAGTTGAACGCCTCCACATAGAACCCGATCGCCAGTTCCTCAAGAACAATATGGCCCATCCCAGTACAAGAGAGTAATCAACATGATTGCATGAGGGTTGGAGCCAGAGGCGAGGGTTCCCATGCAAGAGACGTTTACGCCACACATATCTCCACAGTTGCGCAGCTGAGAAAGAGTCCTCATCCCTAAGAGGACATCGTTATCTCCTTTTCTGAAGAAGACCTAGAACATGTCACGACCTCCCACAATGACGTGTTAGTCATCAAGACTGATGTCGCTGGATGCGATATGAAATTAATTTTGGTCCATGGAGGAAGTTCAACAGATATTTCTTAACGATTTTGAAAAGATGGAAGAGCAACATACCCACTGGGAGCCATTACCCTGCCGGTAATCCTCGGTGAAGGATGGTCTACTTCATTTTGGTCGACGCACCCACCTCATATAATGTCATCCTGGGGAGGACCACCATCAATCCAAACAATATCGTGACCTCCTTATTCCACCAAAAGATGAAGTTCCCCACGCCAAATGGGATTGCAGAAGTTCTAGGCGATTAGCCATCCTCAAGTCAATGCTACGTGAACTGCCTTCGCAGGTAGAACCAAAGGGAGTCTCTCGCCATTGAGACTGAGGCTGACCCTCATGAGGATAAAGCTCGACTTGCCCCAATGGAAGAGTTGATCGAAGTCGAGATCGATGGTCCGGACAAGGTGCTCGTCGGTTGTTCGAATATTATGTATTCTAGTCTAAGTTATCCTTCTTTTATGCTATATCCTTTAGTTTATCTATATTAATTAGTGTATCCCTTTATATTTAGTTATTATTTACAATTATATATATAGTTAGATAGATAGTATGAATATCTTTATAGATAATATCGATATATATAGTTAGTTCTCTCTATACTATATATATACATAGTTCTCTATGTACATAAAAACAAGTTTCTCAATACAATGGATTCAAATGTTTTTCGTATTCATATCATTCACGTCTTCATGTTCTATTAAAATCTAACATGGTATCAGAGCATTCTTTCCAAGGACCGAATCATACCTGCTGCTGATTTGTGATTTTCTAAATTGGCCCCAAACTTCCAGTGCTTCTTTGCTTGTGCAAAAAATCCCAAATTCAATCCCGATCTAGTACAAAATAACACTATAAATTGACATAAGGTAAATTGCAAATAATAATATATATTCAACATAAAGGATGAAGTACATAAAGTAAAGTAGAACTCATTCTCCAACATTTTCTCGACTCCAACGATGATGATTATTAAGTTTATCAAGATCTAAAATATGATAAGGCATACACTGCCTAGAATCATCATCTTCATCACCGTCTTCAGTTTTTCCCATATCAAATGTGTCTCTTGGCTTCATCTCCACTACCAAGTGCCAATCCACATTTTTTGGATCTTGTACATGAAACACTTGTTTAACTTGTGATGAGAACACAAATGGATCATCACGTAGTCGTTCTCCTGTGTGTATCAATCTCGAAAAATTAACCAATATTGTGCCATTTGAATCCTTCTTTAGCCCTCCCGGAGATTTCACATTAACTCAATCACACTGGAATAATATGACAGAATATCTCCCAAAATAATTCAGTTCAACAATGTCTGATAGTTTTCCATAGTAAGTTTGGCTATCTACTTCAACCATTATACCACTATTTTGACATTTTCTATTTTTCTCCCGATCTTTTGTGTGGAATACAAATCTGTTGATAGAGAATCCACTAAATTTCCGACCAACGGGATTTGTACCAGTTGCAAGAGCAATTTATTCTTGTGAACAATTATTAACAATCATGTCAGGGACCTAGATTGTAGAAATACTATAAGAATAGAAGTTATTAATAAGAAAACATGAAAACTATGGACGAAGAGTAAGAACAAGAAAGAGTTCATATAAACCTGTCTATTAAGTCAATCTGCAAATTTCTCTATAAACCATTGACCCTCAATGCGAGAAGTTGAAACTGAAGGGTACTGTCCTCGTTGAACATCAATAAATCTCCTGCACAATTCCATTTAATTCGACTCTATCCTTTAAATATTTGGTATTGAAACATAATTAAGTGATGTAAAACGAAAACTGACCGACGGTGTGTTTCGATTATATCACTATGAAGTCAGACATAACGATGTGCTTGAGCTAGCAACATCTGATCAAACACTGTTGTCTGAGCACTACCAATGAAATAACCACCCGATGAAAACAAATATTTTTCACCTTCTGCTAGCAACATCTGATCAAACACTGTTGGCTTCGCCATTAACTAAGTCATTTCTATTAGCAAATTCAATGAAGTCTCTGACACCGGATTGATACTCTTTGCTAATTCTTGGTTTTGTTATCCAACTTCTATCCATGACAAATTCTAAAGTTCCTAACAACAAATAAAACATTTAGGCAACTTAAATTCATCATTGAGGTAACTTAAATTTAAAGTTCCTAACAATCAAATTTTAACTTTCCTAACAATCAAAAAACAAAATTGACATCCATTCAATTTATACTATGCAACTTAAATTCGTCATGAGGATGTATAATATATGACTAATTGCTGCTATACATGTCCTATAAACAATAAATTCGAATATTGATCAAGGGTTACCTAGCTTGGAGAAATTAGGGTTTGCAACTCTTCTTCAAATCTTCGGATTGAGCCAATTATACAGATATATGTAACAAGTAGAACACATATAAGACTTGGGAAGATCAATTTATTGAACAAATTGAACAAAAAAACGAAAAAATCTTACCGAATTCGGAGTGGCCGAGCGCACGACGAACAAGGCGAAATCGGTTGATTATACTGCCAAATCGAACAAGGAGTACACATATAAGACTTCCAGCTATCAATTCATTCGATTAATTGAAGAAAAAACAAGAACTTACCTGGAGCGGGACGACTGGAGCGGGACGACGGGAAGGATGCTGTGAAGAACAAAGGTTTTAACCGAGATGAAGAAGTCTCTGTTCTGCTGGAATGAGTCGATCTGTTTGACTTTATTAAGTCAGTCACGGCTCCAACTGATTTGATTCTTTTTTCTTATTTATCACGGCTCAACCCCAAAGAGCCGTGAGAAATGTTAAATTTTTGTTTTAAACCCATTTATCATGGCTCAACCCCAAACAGTCGTGATAATTTATTTATTTTTGGTCCATTTAATAAAAATAACGTCGTGACAATACGTTTTTTATAAAAAAAAACTCATTTATCCCGGCTCAAAACCCAATGAGTCGTGATAAATGGGCAAAATAAACATGTATTATCACGGCTCATTTGGGTTTGAGCCGTGATACGAGTCGTGATAAAGGTAACGGCTGAGTACATTAAGCCGTAAAAAAAACTTAATAACGGCTCAATGTTATTTGAGTCGTGATATTCAATTTAATTTCATTTGTCACGGCTCAATATACATTGAGCCGTGATGTTTAGCCGGTAAATGCACCCTCTCCCGTAGTGCGGTAGCCCACAATCGTACTACGCATACGGACAACGAATGTTCTCCTCCATCTGTTACGTATCGTCTTTAAGGTGTCTAACTCAATATAGCACGTAGACTGATTTTCGAGATGTATTGGTCATCATCAGGAAAGTGACATCAACTCTCAAGCTAGCAAAGTCCAGAATGACGTGTCACGCCTTAACTGATGATGCCACGACATGCTTGCTTACGCACACAGGAAAACCAATCGATTTCAATAGTCGACACCCTCTAAGAATGAGTGTCGCAATATGAGGGATTCCTCAAACCGTGACACATGGCTATATTATTATCCTTTATAGATGACAAACCAAAATCAACATTACCTTTCGTAATTTAAGCATATTTCAATTGGTAGTATGCATTTTTCTTTTCTCATCGCTAAAACTTCACAAAAGCTTTTGAAGCTATCGGAGGCGGACATAGTAAGGATGTGCATTGCCTAATATGAAAAAGAATGACGGAGATAACAAAATTTTGTTGAACTACGACATTGACTTTATAAAAACGGGTTAGATGAATTGAATCAAAAATATATTTAGGTTTAAGGATTTAGTAAATGGAGAAAAATCTAGAGAATTAAAAATGTATGTGTAGAAGATTCTAGGAATAATTAGTAGTTAGAGATTATTTGAGTACATTTTAGAGTTTTTAGAATCATGTCTTACTAAACACTATAAATAGGTTGGTTATGTGTTATGCAACAGTAACAAGAAATATCACCACAAAGTGTGATTTATAGAAGATATCATATTTAGATAGAGTGAGTTATATATATATAAAGTTCTTACTCCGTAATCTATATACGGTATTGGACAAGTGTAAATGAGCACTTCGTTATTTTACAATTTTAGTATACTTTGAAGAAACATGCTAGAAGAATATTTCATTCTTTTCAATAATAATTACTATTATTATAAACAAGTATAGTAGCTTATATAATTGATGTGGACTCGTGTTCAATGTATGCTACCCTCATTGGTCATTATCACCACTATTGATATTCAATCTCTCCTTTACTGTGACGCTAAGCTCATCTCCACGTCCCTCAATTTCATTAACTAGCTAGAACCTAGACATGAATGGAGTGTCCTCCCTAGTGTAAAGTCATTGAGTTGAGATACGACTTTTCACTTTACGTAGCTAAGACGAACAGAGATGTATATGCATGTAATGATAGTTACAACGTGTCCTTTTTATCAAGTTGGTACTGAATTTTTGTTTTTAAAAATAAAAATAAAAAACAGAATGTCATGCAAACCCTAAACAAGATGGAATTAATAATTACTAATTAAAGAAAAGATATGATGGTCACATGCCCAGCTTGGGAAACGAATCTTCAGTAGTCTAGCTTTGGAGATTCACTCGATCCTGAACAGCTATCTATTGTTGGTCGGGTTGGAATTTTTTTCATAATTAAACTTTATTTTTAAATTAATTACCAAAATATCTCTACCATTTTCAAAATTCATGAACTAACTCTAAATGCTAACGGCATACGCGGTGTCCCTAAACCCCTACGAAAATCACCATGATTACTACTACCAGATGTCCACCCTTTAGCCCCAACCCCTAACATTTACTATTTTTTTATCTGCAGACTTCCGATTGCACCTCGTCAATTTGTGATTGTTGGGTGACTGGAGGTGGTGGATATTGATGATGTTGAGACATATTTTTCGGTTGATCTGTACATTCTACTTGTTCATTCTCACTAGATGACACATTGACACTGGTTCTACTTGTTAAAGTGTTGATTTATCATCAAACATTTCACCTCTCTGCAAACTCTTTAATGCTTAACCTATCTACGTACTTTTGCATTATCTCTTAATCATTATATTATAACTCGTGCATTCAATCTCCTAAGGTAAACTTAGGGGAATGTTGTCTAAATCTATTCGGTTGTTCTCCATTCGAACAACCGACACCGCTTTCATCAAGTTCAACTTCTCCATTCGAGAATAATGAAAATGCATCATCATTAGGGATAAGAATATGATCCTCTCTTTCACTTATCCTTTGCATCACTTTCTTCATCTTCTTCATTATCCATATGTTCATAGTGTTATTTTATACCCTCATCCCCTCTTAGTGCTATTTTACTTATTGATTGTAATAATGCTCTCAATAGTATTATTCTTTAATAAATAAAATGCAATATTTTGAACAAAAAAAATCTCTGCTACTAATATTTTAAATCCCCTACAAAACACACAATCAAATAGATTCTTATTTTCAGGTCATTCAAATTGCACCACGTGCTATATTTAAAAGGAAAATTCTATAAATGATTTAGCTTTAGTGTAAGTCGTAAAATCTTAGAGAAATTCGTTTTACACGTAATATTACATACAAAGATGATTCTTTTTTCTGTAAAATAAGCATATCATATTAATAAATTACATCTACTCTACTCATATTTAATGGCCTAGTCCATGATTAATGCCATGTGGCACCCATTAAACACTTTTCTCCTAACCCAAAAGCTTTAGGGCAGTGCAGGGCATGCCTGGCTTTGCCACCAAGAAGATGAAGTACATGCCTGGTACCCCATAAAGGTCTTTACACAAAATAATAGGTCTCGACTCACACTAATCATAACAATCTCAATTAAACAAACAACTATGTCCCAAAATCCATTACCCAAATCCATATCCAATCCACCACTTTATATCTCCACTAACACATGTTGTAAAACCCTAGACACAATCATAAATCATGTGACACACTTACCCTAATCCTAATGTCGAAAATTGTAATTCCTACCAATAACAAACCGTGGATAAAACATCGAGATATAAATAAAAAATGGTAAAAGAGAAGAAATTAGAATATGAAATTTACATAGATCGATTCAATCTACATTTCTGAAATAACATCACAAATCTCACCAACAATTTTATGTCAAATTAAGAAGTTGTTTCAACATCTTTCTCTACTCTATTAGAGTACAAGCATGAAGTACTACATTTTTTTTTCATATCATCATTTCACCATATATGTCACATAAATCCTCTCATTAATTAGTTATCTACATAAGCCAATATATTTCTAAGTCTCATAGTTACATATTAATCTCATTTGTATATATTCTCTCATATACATAGATAAATATGTATTTATAGTACACTTATATAAATTGTACTAATAAATATATTAAGTTATTAACTGAGTATATTATATCTTAATCATCTAATATATTGATATGGACCCTAATTATGCAACAAATTTGTAATCTCTTCCTTTCTTCTCTTCTCTTCCTCTTCTTCAAACTTCCCTCCTCTTCCCCACCCAATGCCTTTGAAATAATGAGAGAGAAGAAGCACAGAAAGCTTCACCAAACCCTGTGCTGCAGTTGCAGGTACAGTATATCTTCATTGTCGGAGGAAGCCGATAGCTCTGAGCAGTTCGTCTCCATCTCGAGCCTCGCACACGCCTTGGTGCAGGAGAGACTTAACCAGATGATAAATGAAAGGAGAGAAACGAGGAAGTTGGAAAGGAGAAGACAGAGGGAGCTTATGGAGGAGACAGGTGGTAACTGTAGTGGCAGCAGTGGTACCAAGTTTGTAGTCATGGTGGCCATGGAGAAGAACTCTTATGAGCCGAAGGAGGATTTCAGGGATTCCATGGTGGAGATGATAACTGCGAACAAGATAGAAGATACGAAAGATCTACGTAGACTCTTGAATTACTATGTGTCGATGAATTCAGAGGAATACAGAGGAATGATTCTTGAGGTGTTTCATGATGTATGTACGAAGCTATTCTTACGGTGTAAATTTCGTTGCTAATACATTCTTTCGTATAGTCTTTTTTTTCTTAGAGATCATAAATTCACTCTGTTTTTATTTTCTTTTGGTTATTTTAGAGGACATTGATAACTATGCTCTAATCGAGGACATAAAGTTCCAATCTTATTCGAAATGCTATTTGTGGAAATATAGGGGTTAAGTCACAAATAGGCAAAGCTTAGGATGTTTTATTTATATTTAACAAATTAGTTAGTTAGTCTATTGAGAGTGTTTGTTTATATTCTCTACACTCCTTATGGAATACTGCGAGAGAATCATTTTTCATTTTTCGGTTTTGAACTTCTTCTCGTTTTCTTCCTGAGCTCCTTTCATGGAGGTTCTTTTATCTCTACATGGTATCAGAGCAAGGTTGAGCTTTCCTCTCGACTTGTTCTATCGATTATGGATTTGCTTCTTTGAAAATTGTTATGGCAGCATCTGCAGAAACAACTTGGCCTTGTATCGGAACCACTGGCGCGACTAAAATTCCTTCTGATGATGTCTTTTATTTTCATCGGTATGATACTACTGGACTCTCTTTGATTACAGTCCAGCTTACTGGATCTGATAATTATCAGATGTGGAGCCACATCATTTCATATGATTTGCTTGTGAAGAACAAGTTGTGTTTCATTGATGGGACCTGTTCTCGTGATTCAGTAACGGAGTCGATGCGGTCGCGATGGAATCGTTGTAACGTTGTGGTCAAAGTCTGGTTGATTAATTCAGTTGTGAAGGATTTGGTGCATGGTATGCATTATAATCCCACAACAAGATCCATTTGGGAAGATATTTGTCAACGCTTCAGTAAAGTTGATGGAACACGGATATTCCATTTGCACCGCGAGATCTATCACGCCAAACAAGGTACTCTCACTACTCTGACGTTCTCAATTTTTTTTTGGAAAGTTGAAGATTCTTTGGGATGAACTTGCTATATTGGATGACGATTGGATGTGTGATGGATGTGCTATCTCACTTAAGTTTCTGTCCAGACAAGAAAAACAAAATTAATTCTGTTTTTGTTATGTCTTAATGAGACATATGCGTGTGTTCGCTCGAATGTATTGATGATGAATATGTTGCCTTCATTAAATTATGCATACTCTTCTTTGACGCAATAACAAAATTGGCGTATCGCTGCTGGTTCGATCAATTTTGGTCAGGATGATGTTGTTCTTTATACGTCGACTGGTGGTGTTGCAGCTGGTGTTAGTAGTAATGTATGTGGAGCTGGTAATTTTGTGAATAACAAAAGAGATTGGATATGTAATTATTGTGGGAAGAAAGGTTATCGAATTGACAAATGCTGGAAAAAGCATGGTGTTCCGGATGAAGATCGAAAACGCTGGAATGCTGGTGCTAATGTTGTTGCTGCAAGTCCGTCTGATGTGGATTATAAGGTTGCATCCTGTCCGCAGATGCAGCAGATCGTTACACAGACACCATCCTTTGTTGCACCATTTCACCTCACCAATCATCAAATTGAGTAGTTGTTAAACTTATTCTGAAGGACAATAACGATGTGTGGACTTCTTCTAGTTTGGCAAGTCATACAATAACGATGTATTTCATTTGCTCCTTTTGCTGCTCAATATGAGATAATTCATAGTGGGACTACAAACCACATAACATCTGGAAAAGATTGGCTGATCAATATTCAATCAAATGGTACGAATATGAGACTTGTCACATTGCCTACTAGGTAATCGGTTGAAGTTTCTCATGTTGGGGACTGCCTTTTACAGGATAACATTTCCTTTTACAGGACTGTCTCATGTTGTCACATTTAAATGAATAATTTGTTTGTGCTAACCTTCCAGTATTAATATTAGTCTCTCAATTGTACCGTGATCTCAATTGCTCCAGTTTTTGCATTGATTATGTTGAGTTACAGGACCACTTTAGTGGGAAAACCATGGTGTGATTGGTAAGAACAATGTTGGTCTCTATTTACACATGTCGATGGTTGTTGTTTGGTTGTTTCCAAGAAGATTAGTGATGTTGCTGTGGATAATTTGGTTGTTTTGCTTTGGCATCGAAGACTCGACCATTTGCCTTTTCCTCAATTACAAAAATGGTTATCTCTTAAGAAGACCAATATAACAACTAGTATTTTTGATTGAGGAATCTCTCCTCTAGCACGACAGACTAGATCTCCACTTCCAATTAGTGAATCAAGAGTTGTGAATCTATTTGAACTAATACATCTGGATTTATGGGGGGCCTTACAAAGTTCCTATTGTGGATGGCTTTCGTTATTTTCTCACGGTAGTTGACGATTGTTCAAGGGAAACTTGGATTTATTTTTCTCCTGCACAGTAAATATGAGACTGTTTTATACGTCAAGAATTTCGTTTTGATGATTCAAAATTAGTTCCAATGCAATGTTAAATTATGTCGGACTGACAATGGATATGAATTTGTTAGTGCCATGACTAAAGATCTATTCTCTCAACTTACTATTCTTCATCAAACAAGTTGCATTAGCACACCTCAACAAAACGGTATTGTCGAACGCAAACATCGCCATTTGTTGGAGGTGACTCGTGCCTTGAAGCTTCAAGTTGCGGTTCCAGACAAATACTAGGGATTCTGCATGTTAACCGCATGCTAATTGATAAATTTTATGTCATCTAGTATTTTACACACGAAGTCTCCATTTGAAGTGCTTTTTAAGAAGCCCTTTGATCCTAACCACCTTAGGGTTTTTGGTTCACTGTGCTATGCTGCCAATATTTTGGGAAAAGATAAGCTCACTTCTAGATCGATTCCATCAGTTTTGCTTGGGTATTCTTCAACTCATAAAGGCTATATTCTATTGAACATTCAAACTGGTGTTATATTCGGCAGTCGTGATGTTTCCTTTAACGAACATATTTTTTCCTGTTAAGCATCACCAAAGTGAATTCCAGCATTCAACTTCAATGATGACTTCGCCTGACATTGCCTTTGATGATGAATTATCAAATTTCACTATTCTGGAACAAGAACCTGTTATTTCTACAGAACCTACAGAACTTGTTGTTTCAGCTTCCGACTCTGTTGAAATAAGCTTAGATGTTCGTCGCTTTACTCGCACTCATCATTCAAACTAGGTGAATGTTATGAAGCTTGAAGTTGCAGCTCTCTAGAATAATAAAACGTGGATCATTATTGATTTGTCTTCTAACAAGTGTGTCATATGATGTAAATGAATCTACAAAGTGAAATACAATGTTGATGGCTCCCTTGATAAATACATGGCTCATTTGGTTGCGAAGGGTTTTACGCAGAGAGCTGGATCCGATTTCACTACCACTTGGTGAAAATGGTTATTGTGCGTGTTCTCTTGACAATTGTTGCTGCAAGGTCTTGGCATTTATGCCAATTGGATGTTAGTAATGCGTTCTTGCAAGGGATCGGATCTCGATGAAGAGGAGTATATGGACATTCCTCCAGGTTTTACATAGTTACAGACTTCCGGATCTCGAACTCGAAAAGCTTGTCGCTTGCCGAAATCTCTTTATGGTCTTAAGCAGGCCTCGAGGAAATGGAACATAAAGCTCACACAATCTCTTCTCGCGAATGGGCACGTTCAAAGCAAACATGAGTATTCACCATCCAGCAAGTTTGTTAATGGTGAGCAAGTTCATTTTCTTATCTACGTAGATGATATGTTGATTACTGGATCAAGTCCACAATTGATTTCGAATTTGAAGGTGATTCTTCAATCAAATTTCAAGCTTAAAGATCTGGGTGTCTTGAAGTATTTTATCGGTTTGGAAGTAGCACGTTCGAAGTACGGGATTGTTCTCAATCAACGGAGATATGCCTTGGAGTTGATTAGTGAAGCAGGTCTCCTTGAAGCTAAGTCTATTGCTACACCTATGGAAAAACATCTTCGCTTGACAACTCTGGAATATGACAAAACCTTTAAGGTGAATCAATATGATCCAATTTTGTCCCATGCTTAATTTTATTGCCAGATTATGGGTCGATTGTTGTATTTGACAATGACAATACCGGATATATGCGTTGTCGTTCATACTCTGAGCTAGCGCGTTCATGCTCCGAATAAGTCACATTTGGATGCAACATTGTGGGTTGTGCGATACGTGAAGAAAAATATGGGACAAGGGCTTTTCTTTCCAACGGAAAAGACATTGGACTCTATGATCATTTATTGTGACAGTGATTGGGTTGCTTGTGTTGTCAATTGAAAATCCATTACCGGATACTGCATCAAACTCGGTTGCAGCATGATTTCTTGGAACACTAAGAAACAAGCAACCATTTTCAGGTCAAGTGTCGATGCAGAATATCGGAGCATGGGTATGGCGGTGTTTGAAGCAGTATGGTTGAAAGGATTACTGAGTGAATTGCGCATAAATACTCGTTTTCCGACTGCTCTACACTATGATAATAAGGTGACAATTTAGATTGCTGAAAATCCAATGTATCATGAGCGAACAAAGCACATAGAGATTGATTGACACTTTGTTCGTGAGAAGATGCGGGATGGGACTATATTACCAGTTCATCTTGGAACAAAATACCATATTGCAGATATGTTGACCAGGGCTCTCCCTAAAGTGCATCATTTTCATCTTCTTCAGCAATATGGAGTTGTTGATATGTTCTGTTCTGAAGGAGTGCATCCATCGAGCAGAACAGAGGATGAAGAACGGATAGATGATGGGGAATGTTGAAGTATTGGGGTTACATCACAAATAGACAAAGTTTAGGATGTTTTATTTATATTTAACAAATTAGTTAGTTAGTTTGTTGAGAGTTTTTGTTTATATTTATGTACACCGCTTCTGGAATACTATGAGAGAAATATTTCTCATTTTTCGATTTTGAGCTTCTTCTCGTCTTCCTCCTGAGCTCCTCTCATGGAGGTTCTTTGATTTCAAATCCATTCTTTCGTCTAGTTTTTTTTCTTAGAGATCATAAATTCACTATGTTTTTATATTCTTTTGGTTATGTTAGAGGACATTGATAACTATGCTCTAATCAAGGACATAAAAGTTTCGATCTTATTCGAAATTCTATTCAAATTTGGTTTCGATAGGGTTGTGGTTTACATCGGTACTTAAATTTTGGATTATAATTTATGTTGACAAATAAGGTTAAAGTTGTATCAAAAATGTCAGTTAAAAGTTGTATAGAAAATGAATCATATTAAAATAGGGTAAATTGCCTCAATGCACTAGGATGTTTTGAGATGTTGTTAAATGCGGCCCACATGTTGTTTTGTTCACCCCGTATGTTTTGAATTGTTGTTATTTGCACCACATCCAACTTCACTGTTACTTTCTTTCGTTATCTCGTCACGTGATAGTCACATGGTTCTGAAATACAATTGATTTCACATTATACTCTCTTTTCCATTTATTAAACTGACTGTTGGCCATTTCCGCCCATTTTTACTGAATACTTCTTCTCCCGCGACAATGGCTCCCTCGTACTGTTCACGAAACCATGGCGATAAAGTCTGTAAAACGAGGAGGTGTCTGTGTGGTCAAAGAATGTTACTGATAAATTAGGGTTTACTCGGTCCCAAATTGTTCAATTGATTAAATTTTTTGTTCAATTGAATCTGGAGAGTGTCTAATTATTGTTCGGCTCTGCTGCAAAAGTACGCTCTGCTACAAAAGTAAGGTTACAGTTAGTTTCATTTTCGTTAATTTACAGTGGGTGTTCATCTTCAAGTTTCAAAAGTACTGTTTATTTTATTGAATATAGGGTAAAGTTGGATCTGGTTGTGGATTTTTTGATTGGAAAGACCCTCCAATGTGTCCCCATGGAAAGAGAGTTGTTCGTAAATTCGAACAAATGCATAAGGACTTGGAAGAACAACTATCAGTTGCACGCCGAGAAAATAAAGTCTTAGTTGTATGTGTAGTTGGTTGTAGTGCTATATTGGTGGTTGGTAAACTAGACTACGATTGGTCGCGCATAAGGTGTAACGAATACATGATTGTTCTGGCTTCTAGGATAATACAAAAGTAGTTTGAAAATTAAACATTTGATTAAAATATTATTAGTGTAAAACTAAACTTAATTTGCATAAGCTAATTAAATAAAATTTAAAAACTTTAAATATTTTTAAGAAAATACTGACCATTTTCTTAAAAATATTTAAAGTTTTTAAATTTTATTTAATTAGCTTATGCAAATTAAGTTTAGTTCTACATTAATTATATTTTAATCAAATGTTTAATTTTCTTACTATTTTGGTTTTATCTTAGAAATCAAAATCATGTTTTCATTACACTTCACGCGCGACCAACTAGAAGAACGTGCACGCGCGTAGCGTAATTTAGTATAATTATTAGGGAAATATACTTTAGTAGATTAACATTTTTTTAATTAAAATGTTTTTTCAATTATATATATATAATATATATCTACACATATCCATATTCTCCATTTTATAAGGTTGCTTCGTTATCGCTTGTAGTTGGGTCTCAGTCGTTATTGAATTGTAATAATAACGGGAAGTTCTTGAGAGATTAGTTGCAACATCTATAGAATTATTTGGTCAATTTAATAATGAATGCAAGAAAAGTGTTGTTATGGCATTGTTAAAATATATTTTTAATTATAATATTTTGAATGCAAGCATATTCAATTAAAATATTGTGATTATTACATTTTGCAAATGTAATAGTATAATTTCACAACAGAATGTTCTCTAATAACCCACTCTTGTAAACTAGAGCTTGTAATAATGCATTGTAAAAATTCGAAAACCTTAATTTTTTGCATTTTTTATAATGTGATTAACCGTCCATTATGGTATAATGTAATTAAGATAATTTTTCTACCCGTAATTATTATAATTATAATTATGGTATTTGATTTATAACTATGTTTGTGATTAGGGGTGGCAATCGTGTCGTGTCGTGTCATAATCGTGTCGTGTCATAATCGTGTCGTGTCTAAACATGTCTCGTGTCTAAACGAATAAATTCTAAACATGTCTCGTGTCTAAACGTATAAGTCGTTTATCGTGTCTAAATGTATAGAGTTGTTTAGACACGGGTTCCGTTAATCTCAAACTTATATACGCTTTAAATCAGATATATACACAAATTCATATATATACAAATCCAAATATACAAAGTAAGGTGTTCATAGTTCAATATTACAAAATAAGTGAGTATTTTAATATTTTATTATTATTATTATACTTAAATGTGTCTAAACGTGTCACATGTATACACAACACAATTATACACGAATAGTTAATCGTGTTTAATCGTGTTTATACAGATATCCGCAGATCTGAGTTGTTTAGACACGGGATCCATTAAGGTCAAACTCATATACGCTTTAAAGCAGATCGTGTCGTGTCGTGTCAGAAATTGTCAGCCCTATTTGTAATGATAAATATATATATATATATATATATAATAAGAATAGCTGATGTTTTTTTTTGTGTTATATTAATATGAACTTCTTTTGTATCAAACTTGAGTTCAACTTATTGTATTGAAATAATAGGTGAATTAATATTTTACGCTGAAAAATCCAAAATTCAATTTATAGGGACCCTACTATCGTAAACTCAATAAGTAGCAACACTAGTTTGAAACTAGTGCGAAATTTTTCAGTAACACATCTCACCGAAATCTCTCGTCCTTGATCTTGCTCTACAACCGCAAGGCGCAAACTTAGTTTCCAACTTCAGATGGCCAAAAAAAAAGTTTCCAACTTCTTGGGCAGCTCATGGGCTTTGAGCTTAACTATGGGTAATGGACTGAATCCAAGGCTTTGATGTTTCGCTTGTCGAGTCAAGAGAATAAGAAGACTAGTATACTGTTCAAGAATTACCCGCAGAACAGTACGAGGCCAATGAAAGACCTGGTCTTGGATAGGAAGTCTCCCTAACCCTGCGTACCTTCAATGGTCCAGAGAGATCAATTAATCCAACTAAGGACTAATGCTACCCTTACCGAAGGGATTATATCACAAGTTCTTGGCCTACCTTAACTTAATTATTATCTATAACATCTAAAAACAATTGTATGCATCACCCTTTCTTCTTTACCAAAGTCTCAACAAGCCTATCTAGACAAAATCTAGGTAACTCTTCACCTTGATAGCAGTGGTAATTTTCTGAGCATACACATCAACTTCATTGCAATAACTTCAAAATAGTAATCAACAGTATATAATATATATTATGTTATGCACTGAATAATAATTTCATCCTTCTTTCATAACCAATTTCTCATACAAGACTCTCAAACGTAATTGTATCCTGTAAAATAGTTTTCTAACTACTAACATATGTTTATTTGGAGTCGTCATCTCTCTTTCTCGCGTGAAAAAATGATTCTCTATTCCTAGAAGCCAAGCAACATCTTACAATCTCTTGTCGCCTTGTCAGTCGTTGTCGTTGTCTTCCCCTAACAAGCTCCTCCCGCACTCAAGAATCCTGAGATCGTCCTGCTCTTTTTTAGTAACCCTAATAAGAAAAAATCTATGTTTGTTTGTCTTGCTAATTAGCTTGTGAGTGGGGTAAAGTGTCTGGATTCGCAACCATCTAAGTGATCGATGATGGATGAACTGAATGACACCACATTAGAACTCAAGTTGGATCCCCCAGCCCGGACCCAATAGAGAATAATAAGAAAAGTATTCAACAAAAAGTCAGTGAGAAGCTCAACAATAATACTTCAAATTGCTTGGGCAAGATATGACTTGGTAATAATTACGGACTTTAAGAACTTCATGCAGATTTTTATTTCAACAATGATAAAGATAGAGAGATTATATTCGAACTTAGCCCTTGGTAAGTACAAGGTCACTGTGTAAATTTGTGGAAATAGGATGAAGTTTTGAGTCTTGATGATATGTATTTTTCGTGTATTCCCTTTTGGATTCAAATACTTGGATTGGAATTAAGGGTCTTGAAAAAAACAAAATGCTCTACGTATTGAAGGTTAGATTGATGTGATCCTAGAAATACAAAATGTGATCATGTTGATGGTATTATGCGTGTCTACCTGTGCATGAGAGTGGAAGTTGATGCTACAAAATCCTTATTGGCAAGTTTCTGGTGGACTAATCCGGAAGAAGTGGAAAAATTGGCGAACATAAAATATGAGAGATTGTCATACTTTTGTTTTAGATGTGGATGCCTTGGTCACACTATCAACTAATGCAAAACTGTTTGCCATTGTGTTCACAACTTAAAACGATTTCCCCATGTACGACTCTATATAGCCAGATCGAGACTTAGGAGCTATGAAAACAAGGTCATTACGATTGTCCGTGCGATCTCTGAAATAGGAGAAATAAATCATAATAAGAAGTGGAAGAATATCATGAAAGCGATGAACGAAGCATCCCAAAATCACAACCCCTTGACTCCTGAAGTCGCAGGTAACCAGACCATTGGCCCTACAATCAACACCATACCGATTAATACCCTCCCCTTGACACTAACCCTATTATCACCCTCTCACCATGCCCAACAACTCAACCCGATCACAACCACCCCCATGAAATCCTCTCCCGCCACCCATTACGACAGCAATCTCATCTAATTACAACATAGTCCACAACTTGATAAACCAATCCCTAACACCCACACCTATCCACACAATTGGGAATTGGTCAATAACCCCATCCAAGAATTCAACCACACAACTAAACCACCCTATCTTTGCTCTAGAACTGAATACACTCCCTCATAAATGTAGAGTAGGTAGATAATTGAATCTCGTCATAAATGTCGTTAACAATATTGAGTTTGGACTTATAGGGTCTCTCAGATGATTTTTTTTTTAAGTTAAATTTTCATATTTCAACTTAGTGTACTGTACAACGTATGGTCAATCTGTAAGTCAAAATTCATATGACATTTGGATCGCAAATTAAATATCTATTCATTTTTTTAATATATATATTAATTTCTAATTAAATGCCGTGTTAAAAAAACTTAATATGACCAACACACCATCAAGGTTTATACTCATATTTTAAAATAAATATTTTTAAATAGTTACTTTTCAAAATAAAAATTTATATATACCGAAACTTTAAAAGAAATAAAAAACATTCGCGAATTTTTTCAGAAAGTGTTGATGTCAATTTTTTTTAAAGAAAGTATATATTCAAAAAAATATTTAGAAATCTAAGCATACGCGCTACCCACGGTAGTGCGTAATGTTTTTTGTTTTTGCCAAAAACGCTACCCAATTCAATAAATGTTTTTTTTTCGATGATTCAATATTTAATTAAAAATTAAATAATATATCTATTAATTTTTAATTGTGATTCAAATTATGCAAAAATATTAAATTTGGACTTACGAATTGACTGTACGCTCTGCCGTAAGTTGAGATATGAAAATTTGACTTAAAAATGTATAACTCAGACCTTGTAAATCCAAACTCAACACGTTAACGACATTTATGACGAAACTCAATTATCTACCTACTCTATTTTTTGGATTTTTTTTATTAGACATATATTTAATTTTTTAACATAACATCGTATGTCCTATAATTTGACCGGAATGATAAAATGAATTAGGTGAGAAATTTAATTATATACTTACTTAAAAAAAATAAAAAAATAGTATGTATAGTTTTTTTTATCGTTTGTATTATACGGTTAGTCCGAAAGTCAAAAATCAACTTCTAGTTAACGTCATTTATGTCGTAATTAAAATCTAGTCAAACTATAATTTTTTGATTTTTTTTAGTAAGTATATAATTAAATTTTTCACTTAATTCATTTTATCATTCCTGTCAAATTATAGGACAAACGATGTTAGGTTAAATAATTAAATATATATCTAATCAAAAAAATCCAAGAAAATAGAGTAGGTAGATAATTTAATTTCGCTATAAATGTCATTAACTGTGTTGAGTTTCGACTTACAGGATCTGAGTTATACCTTTTTAAGTCAAATTTTCGTATCTCAATTTACGGCAGAGTGTACAATCAATCTGTAAGTTCAAATTTAATATTTTTGCATTATTTGAATCGCAATTAAAATACATACTTACTATAATTTTTTTTATTTTTTAATAAATACATGATTTAATTTTTAATGAAATATCGAACCACAACTCATAAAAAACAATAGTTGTTGATTTGGCGCTACCCGGAGTACCGTGTTTAGCCAAAAAAAAATCGTATGCCTAATTTTTAAATTTATACTTTCTTAATTGTTTTTCTACATCAGCATTTTTTTAAAAAATTCAAAGCTTCGCTCCTCTGAAAAAGTTATCGTCAAATCGACACTCCCACTGTTTCTTAATCAACGACCGCACGGGCAGAGAATCTAGCAAATATTTTGCTTTATTGAATACGTTATTGGATTGGATGATCCATATAATCAAATAATATAATATAATATAATATAATATAATATAATATAATATAATATAATACGGAACGAAGATATTAATTATTAATTAAGAAAGTATTTTTTATATTATGTGCTGATAGTAAGTTTTTTTAAAAAGTAGGTAATGTAAAAAAAAAAAAAAGTTTTTTAGAAATGTCAGTATATTGAAAAAAAAATCAAAATTTGGGTATACGCATTACGCGCTAACGTGCGTAACGTGTTTTTACAATAAGCGCTAAGTCGCTAACTATGGCAACGCTTTTGGAATAGTTGTTACCTAAGCTACCACAAATTCCAAAAAAAATATATTTTATTTTGATGTTGGATGTTTATAAATTAAAAATAAAATTATGTATATATTAAAAAAAATTATAGTCAGTAGATATTTTAATTGCGATTCAAATTATGCAAAAAATATTAAATTTGGATTTATGGATTGACTGTACGCTCTGCCGTAAGTTGAGATATCAAAATTTGACTTAAAAAATTATAACTCATATCATGTAAGTCCAAACTCACCACTGTTAACGTCATGTATGTTGTAATTCAATTATCTACCTATAGTAATATTTTTTATTAGAAATACAATAATTTTTTAATCTAACATCGTTTGTTTTATAATTTGACCGAAATAATTAAATGGATTAGGTGAGAAATTTAATTATGTACTTACTCAAAAAAAAATTACAGTACATAGATAATTTAATTACGAATTAAATTCGCTAAGTATTTAAAAATTATAGTGAAACATTAATAACGCTAACCATGCAATGAGCATTAATTCTCACAAAAATTTAAAAGTTATATTGCATATATGGGACCTACGCCCCACCCGATGATAACGCATGGCTACAAGTGAAACATATGCATATGTTCTGGACAGCGAAGCGTGCCTTAGACTAAGATTGATGGGGTCCATCCACCTTCACTATGCCCATCCCTCTTCCTTAGTCAAATAAGGTCTTATCCTGTTAGTGTTTATGTCCCATCCCTATCTAAAAAAAAGGTGAAAATTGTATCCAACCAATTATAGATATCTAAAATTTAAATTTGTTCTTATATTTATTTTGAATTATTTGTAAATTATAAAATTTAATTGTGAAATTAAATTATTTATAGATTTTGTGTCATTGACATATAATGTATATATAATTATATTTTAAAAAAACGTTAATTGTATTATCATTTATGATTTATGGTACATATAATTTGTTTATTAATCGTGTCATATTTATATTTTGAATCAAAAAACACATTTAAAATTAATATATTTACCCTCGATACGATTAATATAACACATGATGATTAGTAATACGATATATTAAACACTACTCGGGTGTTTGATTGAGATATTAATCATGTGTTAGTTTTAACTAATACATATATTAATTAATACAATGTTTGATTAAAATAATGACATGTATTAACTAATACTTATGTATTAGCTAATATACAATTATAGTGTTAATTGTGTATTAACTAATACATTATATAACCATGATATTATTTAATGTATAGTATTAACTACATCAACAGTTACTTATCTTTGACCTATGTGATTAAAAAATTACTTATCTTTGTGACTGAACCGTTACTTAAGCTGTCGTATGTGACTGAACGGTTATTCCGTGAAGTTTCCGTCCAATATTGTTGTTTGTATGTCACGAGCAAAACACGTGATTTCATTTGAACAAATTAAACATCTATGTAAGGACCATTTTACCATTTTGGCACAGTGTTGTTCCCCCATTTTCACTAGATTCTCCATCAATCTCTTGCAGAATCAAATAAACCCACATCAACTCTAAGTCTCGTCTGCGTATTCTTGCTGTAAATTTCCACATTAGGTATGTAATTCCGTTCTTGAATCTGGGTTTGTTCGTTCTTAGATCCCTAAATTTCTCTTGATTCAAATTCAAAAGATTGGGTCAAAAGGCTTCTAGTCGAAGCTCCAATTCAATTTTCTATCTAATTCAAATTCCAATTCATATTTCTATGTACTCGATTTTTATCTCCAATTCAAATTTCTATCTAATTTTCCATGTTAAACTTAGAATTGACTCCAGAACACAGAAAGCTTCTGGTCAAAAGGCATAAGAGACTGACTCCCCATTTGTTTTAGGTTGATTATCTCCATTGGTAGTAGCTTCATCATAAAAAGATTGAGCCGCAAGTTTCACCATCCTGCGCCAAGTAGTTCTGTAGTGTCACCCAAAGAAAAAGAGGAGATCGAAGCATCATTCTTTCCTCACACACGAAGATACTTACCCGTTAAATGGCTCGATGTTGAACTCTAGCTGGGAAACCGAAAGGAAAGGGAAAGACGAATCCTTTTGTTAAGAAATTTCTTGTTTAATTTTCCAATTTGCTTCTCTCGTTCTTCACATAGACCTAATTATGCAACTCTTTCTTCCTTTGGTTGTTTGTAAATTGAGAAGGATAAGGGTATATTATGAAGTTTAAGTTTGAAGAAGGTCACGTTCACAATACATGCGCAAGTTTAACGGAGATAACCGTTCAGTGGCCAACATAAGTAACGGTTGAACTCAAGTTTGAACCGTCCAGTCACATCTGCCAACATAAGTAACAGTTCATGTAATTAACCCAAATTTATGTAACTACCCTAAGTTTATTAATCTTATGTAAGAATAGTTTATTATGTTAGTTTTTAATTTTTATCATACTTTGTAAATTTAAATAAAAATATATTAAAATTATTATTTACTCTCACATGATCTAATAATAATTAATAAAATAATAACATATTAAATGAAAAAGAAAATGATATAATATTATTTATAAATTTTCATCATTAATTCTTCCATATATGTTTTATTTTATAAAAAATGAATCACTAAGTCAAACACAAGAATAATTGTTGGGTACCGTTCGAATTCAGAAACAATTTATGAGTTCATTTCGACGATGATATATGACATATAGTCAATCGTTTTAAAAAAATAGTTAAAAAATTAATGAATAATTTACTCAATATTGTTTTAATACTTGCTCGTCTATTTTATATTGTTTCAAAAGTATATTAAAAATAACATTAAACAAACATATATCATTTGCTCTATTTTTTCTGACTCTTCATGTTTATGTGGCATGAGGAAAAAACTTAAAAGTGGTTATTTAACTGTTTCGTCAATATATTTTGTGCTAAGTGTGGTTTCGCATATTTTTTTAAAAATCATGTTGTTCCCAAAATCGATTTGTAAAATCATGTTGTTCCACATGTTTGTAAAACTAACGCAATGGTCTATATATATTTTCTCTTTAATCAGAAATAAATCACACAGAGTCACTTGAGAACTGAATATTTTGAAGTTTTGTGCATGAGAGTAACATTTTAAGGATGAAATTGAAAAAAAAAAAAAAAAAAAAAAAAGAGTTCAAGTTGATTGAAGCGGTTATAAGTCAAAGAGATACTATTTCATTTTTGTGTGTGTGTGTTTGTAATTTTTTTTATTTGAAGTTGAATATATTTATTTTAAAAAATAACTCAATTCATGATTTAGTTACATAGCAAATAAATTTAATGATATTTATGATTATCAGTGTACGTATAATTTTATTTTGAATCAAACATTATTTTAAGTTATGAATATATAAATATATTTTAACACATATTTCATTCAAATATAGTATTAACTAATATATAATATATTACGTCAAAGTTGTATTAGATGATACATTCATTCAAATCTTCCACCCAAAATGATTTACATTATGATCCGATTTTTAGGTAAAAATCCACGTTACGGCTTACGCGCTACCGAATCATATCAGGAGGTCCACGTACAGCCGAAAACTACTTAACTCGACTAGTCCACTTGTGGAAATCAGGTTTTGTGATATATATAAATGCTTTCTCACGTTTCGTATCGGTGTTTCCAACGTTTCTTACTGCAACCTGCACTTATAAATACCTTACCTTCTTGCAGAGACTCCACTCTGTTAGACTAATAAATCTTAGGATCGATTTAAACATGTTAATAAACCGAATAAACACATTTAAATCAA
Source organism: Chamaenerion angustifolium (assembly GCA_946814005.1). NCBI lineage: Eukaryota > Viridiplantae > Streptophyta > Magnoliopsida > Myrtales > Onagraceae > Chamaenerion > Chamaenerion angustifolium. The sequence goes on along the minus strand of OX328277.1, from coordinate 3,958,237 downwards.
ATAGCGGAAGCTTGAATCGAATTAGTGAATTTACCTCCAGCCATTGCTAAACCGAGTTTCGTGATTCGTTTGGAGCTTCTAAACCTTACTCTTCACAGTAGATGGTGTATTCTGATCTGAATTGAAGAAGAGTGGTGTCTAGGGACCAAAACCGAGTATGCTCTATATAATGCTCTATCCATCAAAGAGCATAAATGAAAGCATTGAATGGCTGCTTGTATGGACGAATGATTGCTTAACTTGTGGACCAATTTCTGTTGTTGATTGGCCATAGAAGAAGAGAAAACAAACTGAATTTCTCTTTAGTAAGTGCATGCACAAATTGAGCAAATGATTTGCACAAAGTGGGCAACTAATTTGCACAGGGTGGGCAACTAATTTACACTAAGTGGGCTGCTGTAATATTTTATACAACATTCTCCCACTTGGTCCACATTTATATTCCATCATTCACCTTAATGAGAAAAATGAAATATATGAATCATGGCGATATGTCCTCTTATATTGAGTATTATCTTCCATGTATTACAATATATATCAAGTTTCTCAACAATAGCCCATAAAACTTAATGAATAAACCTTATGTTCATTCAAGGTCCAAACTTTAGTAATGTTTTCTCAAATTAACAAACATATTTGTGCACAAAACCAAATGAGATAACATCAACTGAATAAGAGTATCAAAATATAAAAATGAATACTTACATCATGGAACCAAGTCCCATTCTTTCTACATGATCCTTGAATTTCTTTGGTGGCATGCCTTTAGTCAAAGGATCAGCAATCATCAACTCAGTGCTAACGTGCTCAATGACCACTTTTTTTTCCTTAACACGTTCTCTGATGGCCAAGTATTTAATGTCGATGTGTTTACTTCGACTACCGCTTTTATTGTTCTTAGCCATAAACACAGCAGCTGAGTTGTCACAATACAATCTTAATGGCCTAGAAATAGAGTCAACTACTCTAAGCCCAGAAATGAAACTCTTTAACCATACACCATGTGATGTGCCTCAAAACATGATACGAACTCGACCTCCATGGTGGAAGTAGCAGTCAAGGTTTGCTTTGCACTCCTCCAAGACACGACTCCACCAGCAAGCATGAAAATGTAACCTGATGTTGATTTACGTGAATCAACACAGACAGCGAAATCCGCATCGGAGTAGCCAATTACCTCTAAATTATCGGCTCGTCTATACATGAGCATGTAATCTTTTGTTCCTTGAAGGTATCTCATCACCTTCTTTGCAGCTCTCCAGTGGTCAATTCCTGGGTTACTCTGATATCTCCCAAGCACTCCAACAACAAATGCAATGTCAGGTCTAGTACAGACCTGAGCATACATCAGGCTTCCAACAGCTGAAGCATATGGAATGTTTTTCATTTGTTCCCTCTCAAGCTCATTTTTAGGACATTGGATTAGACTAAATTTATCACCCTTAACAATGGGTGCTATACTTGGCGAACAATCTTTCATCCGAAATCTCTCTAAAACTTTGTTGATATAGGTCTCTTGAGACAAACCCAAAATGCCTCGAGATCTTTCCCTATGGATCTTAATGCCAATGACATAAGATGCTTCACCCATATCCTTCATATCAAAGTTCTTCGAGAGAAATTGTTTCACCTCATATAGCAAACCCTTATCATTGGTTGCAAGCAAAATATCATCCACATATAGTACCAAAAAACAAGTCTTGCTCCCACTGACCTTCTGGTATATACATTGATCCATGACGTTCTCTTCAAAACCAAATGAAGTGATGACATTATGGAATTTAAAATACCATTGTCGAGAAGCTTGTTTTAATTCATATATAGATTTATTAAGCTTACATACCAAGTGCTCACCATTAACAGAGGAGAATCCTTCAGGTTGTTTCATATAAACCTCTTCCTCTAGATCACCATTAAGGAAAACCGTTTTCACATCCATTTGATGCAAATCCAAATCAAAGTGGGCAACCAATACCATGATCACACGAAGTGAATCTTTCTTAGATACAGGAGAAAATGTTTCCGTGTAGTCAATTCCCTCCCTTTGAGTGAATCTTTTGGCAACGAGTCTTGCCTTATATCTCTCAATATTGCCTTGTGAGTCTTTCTTTGTTTTGAAGACCCATTTACTTCCAATGGCTTTTACATCAACTCTAAGTCTCGTATGCGTATTCTTGCTGTAAATTTCCACATTAGGTATGTAATTCCGTTCTTGAATCTGGGTTTGTTCGTTCTTAGATCCCTAAATTTCTCTTGATTCAAATTCAAAAGATTGGGTCAAAAGGCTTCTAGTCGAAGCTCCAATTCAATTTTCTATCTAATTCAAATTCCAATTCATATTTCTATGTACTCGATTTTTATCTCCAATTCAAATTTCTATCTAATTTTCCATGTTAAACTTAGAATTGACTCCAGAACACAGAAAGCTTCTGCTCAAAAGGCGAAAGAGACTGACTCCACATCTGTTTTAGGTTGATTATCTCCATTGGTAGTAGCTTCATCATAAAAAGATTGAGCCGCAAGTTTCACCATCCTGCGCCAAGTAGTTCTGTAGTGTCACCCAAAGAAAAAGAGGAGATCGAAGCATCATTCTTTCCTCACACACGAAGACACTTACCCGTTAAATGGCTCGATGTTGAACTCTAGCTGGGAAACCGAAAGGAAAGGGAAAGACGAATCCTTTTGTTAAGAAATTTCTTGTTTAATTTTCCAATTTGCTTCTCTCGTTCTTCACATAGACCTAATTATGCAACTCTTTCTTCCTTTGGTTGTTTGTAAATTGAGAAGGATAAGGGTATATTAGGAAGTTTAAGTTTGAAGAAGGTCACGTCACAATACATGCGCAAGTTTAACGGAGATAACCGTTCAGTGGCCAACATAAGTAACGGTTGAACTCAAGTTTGAACCGTTCAGTCACATCTGCCAACATAAGTAACAGTTCATGTAATTAACCCAAATTTATGTAACTACCCTAAGTTTATTAATCTTATGTAAGAATAGTTTATTATGTTAGTTTTTAATTTTTATCATACTTTGTAAATTTAAATAAAAATATATTAAAATTATTATTTACTCTCACATGATCTAATAATAATTAATAAAATAATAACATATTAAATGAAAAAGAAAATGATATAATATTATTTATAAATTTTCATCATTAATTCTTCCATATATGTTTTATTTTATAAAAAATGAATCACTAAGTCAAACACAAGAATAATTGTTGGGTACCGTTCGAATTCAGAAACAATTTATGAGTTCATTTCGACGATGATATATGACATATAGTCAATCGTTTTAAAAAAATAGTTAAAAAATTAATGAATAATTTACTCAATATTGTTTTAATACTTGCTCGTCTATTTTATATTGTTTCAAAAGTATATTAAAAATAACATTAAACAAACATATATCATTTGCTCTATTTTTTCTGACTCTTCATGTTTATGTGGCATGAGGAAAAAACTTAGAAGTGGTTATTTAACTGTTTCGTCAATATATTTTGTGCTAAGTGTGGTTTCGCATATTTTTTTTAAAATCATGTTGTTCCCAAAATCGATTTGTAAAATCATGTTGTTCCACATGTTTGTAAAACTAACGCAATGGTCTATATATATTTTCTCTTTAATCAGAAATAAATCACACAGAGTCACTTGAGAACTGAATATTTTGAAGTTTTGTGCATGAGAGTAACATTTTAAGGATGAAATTGAAAAAAACAAACAAAAGAAAAGAGTTCAAGTTGATTGAAGCGGTTATAAGTCAAAGAGATACTATTTCATTTTTGTGTGTGTGTTTGTAATTTTTTTTATTTGAAGTTGAATATATTTATTTTAAAAAATAACTCAATTCATGATTTAGTTACATAGAAAATAAATTTAATGATATTTATGATTATCAGTGTACGTATAATTTTATTTTGAATCAAACATTATTTTAAGTTATGAATATATAAATATATTTTAACACATATTTCATTTAAATATAGTATTAACTAATATATAATATATTACGTCAAAGTTGTATTAGATGATACATTCATTCAAATCTTCCACCCAAAATGATTTACATTATGATCCGATTTTTAGGTAAAAATCCACGTTACGGCTTACGCGCTACCGAATCATATCAGGAGGTCCACGTACAGCCGAAAGCTACTTAACTCGACTCGTCCACTATTGGAAATCAGGTTTTGTGATATATATAAATGCTTTCTCACGTTTCGTATCGGTGTTTCCAACGTTTCTTCCTGCAACCTGCACTTATAAATACCTTACCTTCTTGCAGAGACTCCACTCAACATAACAAAGAACAGAGTTGTAAAGAAAGAGAGAGAAAATGGAGCCAGTTTTCCCAGTCGTCGACATGCAGAAGCTTAATGGTGAAGAGAGGCAAGCCGCCATGGATATGATAAAAGATGCATGCGAAAACTGGGGTTTCTTCGAGGTATAGAATTTTTTTTCTCTCTCTCTCTAGGAAAGGTGATAAATACGAGCTATAAAATAATTGTGCAGGTGGTGAACCATGGAATAGCCCATGACCTAATGGACACGGTGGAGAAGCTGACGAAGGAGCATTACAGAAAGACAATGGAGCAGAGGTTCAAGGACATGGTGACCAGCAAAGGCTTTGACGACGATTCTGTTCAAGCTGAAATCGAGGACTTCGATTGGGAGAGCACCTTCTTCTTGAGCCACTCACCTGAATCCAACATTTCCAACATCCCCGATCTCGATGACGACTATAGGTTCGTCCAAACAACATATCCGACATGTCTACAATGATGTTTCTTTCTGATATAATGTTTATAATTTGATCGATGATGTATATATAATAGAAAGATCATGAAGGACTTTGCTGAGGAGATCGAGAAGTTAGCTGAATATCTGTTGGAAGTGCTGTGTGAGAATCTTGGTTTAGAGAAAGGGTACTTAAAGAAGGTGTTTTATGGGACCAAGGGTCCAACTTATGGGACCAAGGTGAGCAACTACCCTCCATGCCCTAAACCCGACCTCATCAAAGGACTCAGAGCCCACACCGATGCGGGTGGACTCATACTCCTTTTCCAGGACGACAAGGTCAGCGGGCTGCAGCTCCTTAAGGATGGAAAATGGGTCGATGTCCCTCCGATGCGCCATTCCATTGTCATCAACCTCGGAGACCAACTCGAGGTATAAAAAAAATTATATTTTTTAGACTGAATTGCACTAGTTATACTTTTATAAAGTTTCAATATGTTATTCTCAGGTTATTACCAATGGTAAATACAAGAGTGTGGAGCACAGGGTGATTGCTCAATCAGATGGGAACCGAATGTCGTTAGCATCGTTCTATAACCCAAGCAGCGAAGCCCTCATCTTCCCGGCACCGGAGCTTCTTGAGAATAACGTTCAGACCAAAGCAACGTACCCCAAGTTTGTGTTTGACGACTATATGAAGCTTTACACACGACTCAAGTTTCAGGCGAAGGAGCCACGGTTCGAAGCCATGAAGGCCGTGGAACTGCAGATGGTTACTCCCGGTCCAATCGCAACGGTTTGAGCTGCTTGGGTAGAAGTCTATATGTATGTAACATTAAGTTTGTCCCGTTTACGTACGAAGTGGTTTCACCAGTGTTTTAGGGTGTGGTAATTATTAAATTACTGTGCATGCATGGGTGTCTTATCTATTTGGCCTGTGTCAAAAACTGCAGTGAATTTGTCATTAGAGAAAGTGGCCGTACTACCAACTATAATATATATATGAAAGGGTAATGTGTTTGGTGTGCTATCTTGCTTGAACTATGGCTTCTGTCCTGTCTTTATCCATTTGAAAATAAAGAATCAAGATTTGGATTCTATTCCATAACCCGACACTCAAAAGCTATGATATAATATATTCTTTATATTAGAGTTGACATCACGATAGAACGATAGATATATTAAAAAAAAATGTGTTCTTGCATATAGATGGTAGATAGGAATACAATAACACAATCTAATTTTAGACGGTATTTTATCCGATTATCATACAATAATATACATGGTAAAATTATGTTTGTACGTCCGATTTTAATTATTTTTTTGACCAACTTTTTTTATCGCTTTCGGAACTTCAACCGGTTGCTTAATTTTATGGAGTTTGACCTTTTGTATTAAGAAATTGTGAGATCTCACATATATGTATATATTCATATTTTATATTTTTATATGTTCATTATTGATATATTTTTAAGGAAATCACACGTAAACGTATGATTAACGGGCTTAATACAATGAAACTTTTATTTTTATCCTATATTTCATATCTGATAAATACAACTCACGAACTGTCAGTCAATGAATCTCTATATACAACAAGATATCCATGAAACATGAAGAATCCAGTTCCTTTAAGAAACACATAATGGACGTGTCTTTCAATGAAAAGAGAAAGTGTTCGGCATAGCCTAACCTAACATTTGGTTACTGATTGAGGAAAAAAGAGAGCCGACATTTTATCAGAAAAGGACAGGGATGAACAGTAAACAGCAATTATTCATTCCAATATCTTGTGGTATCCTTTTCTCACTCCATTCCAATAATTTCTGCTTTATTTTATTCAGGATCATTTTTATCATGTTACAAACTAGAGGGTGTAACTAACATTTTTATTGAACTTTGTTTTTGGATTTATTGGTGGTGACAGAACCCTAATGAAGAAACGTCTCTTACTTATAGTTATCAGAACCGGATCGGCTATCGAATCGGTAAGGGGGTCGGTTCACGGTTCGATCAGTCCAATCTGGTCAGACTCTGATTGATCCACCAGTTATGTTAGGGTTTTCTGGTCAGCTAGGGTTTCCTAATTTGTTAAGTTTGCAGTTATATATCTAGGTTTTATCATCGTATTAGAGATACAAAGCTTTGATTTTGAATCACTTGGTCTTCTTGATTCATTCGGGGTTTGATCTATAATCCAATTTAGTTATGTTCATGTTGGCTTTTGTCTTTTGTGATGAAATATAATCCAATTTAAATTTGCATGGAATATATTGAATCCTGTGTTCTCAGAACTGATGAATGGTATTGTGAATTTAACTAGCCTAGGGACGATAGGTTTGATCAAAAGTCATACAAATTATATATATATATATATATATATATTGTATTTGTAATATTTTTATACAATTCAAAAGTTGAAATTCATAATTCAATTATTTATATACTATATTTTTTTTAAGTTTAAAATTATATTTTGCATCTAAATCATTTTGGTTAAATTATAAAACAAAATAATGTTACGTTAAAAATGTATTTATATACCTACTAAAAAAACAATTAAAAAAATAAGAGTAGATAGATAATTGAACTTCAGCATAAACAACGCTAAACGGTGTTAAATTTCAACTTAAAGAGTTTGAATAAAAAATAATTTAAGTTCAATTTTCATATCCAAATTTAAGGTAAAGTGTATGGTTAATTTGTAAATCAAAATTTAATATCGTTAGCCGTGTTTGGACTGCAATTCAAATATTCACTTATCTCTATTTTTTATTTGTTTTAATAGATGTATAATTTAACTTCGAATATAACATTATTTCAATGTAAAAAAAATTAGAGACAACTTATTAAGCAATTACTTAACACGCTACCCAATTGCTCAACTCGCTCCGTCCTATGGTAGCATAGGCAGCGAGTTGAGCAAATTTAATCAACAAGCACCCTCTTTGGCTGAGCAACAGTTGTATGCTGAGCAGACATCAAAGTCAACATAAGATACAAATGTATGACTTATTCAAATTCAATTGTTTATGTTAATGATACAAATGGATATTAGATTAGTTCTAGTTCAGAATTAATTCAAAAAATAAGTAAAAGGTAAATAGTCTCAATACATCCATATATTTATTAGTATTATTATTTGCATTACTTGTGTAATTATTTGCACATATACGTTTGAATATGTTATTGAATACTGAATGCATCAATAGTTAAATATCCATCTATTTTTGTCGTTAAATATGTTAAATGATAATTTTACCATATTGTTCATCTTCAATATTTAATCCACCACCAAAACACAGATTTGTGTTCCAATTCAACTCCAAAATGCATATTTGATTTTGAATTCAACTCAATAATACAAATTTGGGTTGGATTCGAACTCAAATGCGCATTTTGGAGTTCGAATTCAACCAAAATTTACATTTTATGGTTGAATTCAAACATGAGAAATGCATATTTAAGTTTGAATTCAAATTCAATTGGGGTAGGCTTGTTCATGAACCAGTTCGACCTCAAACCGGTTCAGAACTGAACTGGTCTAATTTGTAAAATAAACAATATTTTTTTCTATTTCTAAAAAAACTGATCTGGTTTAGGTAAAAAAACTGGTATTGTCTGATTTTTTTAATAACAATTTTGGTTAGGAAATAATTCGGTTCAAACTGAACCTGAACCGACTGAAAATCATGTCCAACACACTGAACCGACTGAAAAAATATATTGGATCTCCTGAAAAACACACTGAACCGATTGAAAAAACACTGAACCGACTGAAAATTTGTTCCACAACCAACTGAAATCCTGTCCAATACATCTCTAAGTTTGGTTTATTGAAGACATCTCTAGGTTTGGTTTAATTTCAGACTGGTTTAGTTAATTTTGCTTCAAACCGGTTCTAACATTATATAAGTTTAAAGTGGTTTAATTTAAATTTAAGTATAAATCAGTATAAAACAACGAGTCGATTCGAACCGATTCAAACTGAATTTTTGGTACTATTTTGAATTGGTCTACTTGAAGCCTAAAAACACTGGTCTGCTTTTGATACTAGTTCGGCTGAACCGGTTCAAATCAGACAAGTTCAGCCAAACCAATTTAAATGAACAAGCCTAAATTTGGGGTAATTCAACCAAAAAGAAAAGTTGAATTTAGTATTGAAAATGATATGAAAAAAAATAATAGGGTAAAATTACCATTTTAATATATTTAACAGTAAAAGTAGATGCATACTTAATTGTTGGCGTATTTAATAATTTTTTATAACTTAATGGTATATAGAACAACAATTTCAAACATGTTTGAAATATTTATAAAGAGTCAAACTTTTAAGTTTGAAATATTTATAAAGAGTCAAACTTTTAAGTGTATTGGAGCTATTTACAAAAAATAAATAAGGACATACAATGAAGATTAACTTTTCAGTTAATACTGCAATATGAAGATTAACTTTTCAGTTAATACTGCAATAGTTTATTTAATTATAAAGATATTTTACATGAAAGTGCTTGTCATACACGAATAGTTTCGTTTTTGTCATTTTACTCTTGATTACTTATTTTGAGAAGTACCAGTCATTCCGTTTGAATATATATATATAAAAGACCATTTCAAGACTTTTAGAAATTTCAATTTTATATTTCACAAATTTAGGTAATTAAATAACGGAATACAAATTTCGTATTTTAATTACTTTCTCTATTCCACTAATAAATACTCCATTCTCCCCATGAATATGCAATCAATTTTGGGGTCAACGTTTTATAATATTAGATTTTCCATAGCTTATCACATTTGAACAAAGATACTGAATTACAGCACGTGAGAGTCTTCATGTTGTATTAGAGTATATAGATAGTTAGACTAATCGATTGTTAAAACAAAAAGTAGGATCATAATTCATCTTTAAAGTAAAACTTCATTAGAAAACGTGAATCGATGGATGAAGCTAACACCCACAAAAGTTGAGAAATTTTCCGAACACAAAACAAAATGCAGGAGAGAAACCTGAAGAAACAGAACAACTATCAGTTACCTTAAGATTCAGACCGCAACCAACATCCATCCCAATTAGCAACATCTTCTCAGGTGCAAAATTCATCCATATCATCTGAAAATCGAAAAAACACCTTCCACGTGCTTTTATGTTCAAACTCACCATACAAAAATAACACCAAATAATCAACCACCTCTTCATTGCTCTGCATTCCCTACCTTCTCATCAGTCTTTACCGATTGATCACCATCTACAATTTCTACCTTTTGCTCACCTTCTTCACAAGCAGACTCCTCCTCTGCATTGGAGTAATGGTTCTTCAATGCAACCGATATATCCGCCTCAGAAGCCCCGGCAAGCTTGAACCTCTCCACAGCAGCATCTATGTGCCCCTTCCAATCACCCATCCCTAATTTGCACTCCACTTGTGATCTCTCAAAGTGCATGTTTCCCCAAAACAGATGAATCTGCGACCTCATCACAGCAGCTTGCTCGGCTGCCTCTTCAGGAGAGAGAGACAGAGAAGTATCTCTCTCTCCATCCACATCAGTCCCTTGTTTCTTCTTTCTCTTCAAATGAGTACCCGGGTCTTTGATTTCCTTCGCCCTCTGTTCCTCCAACTTCTCCCACATTTCTGTAGCAGATTTCATCTTCTCCTCTGCACTGTCAAAGAGTTGCAGCGTCTCTGCTGGGTCCCACCCCGAGAGGTCGATTTTCCTTGCCAGTGCAAAGGACCAGTGGAGTTTGGCCATCTCAAACTGCTGCTGCCCTAAAGCAAGGAGACCTTCGTAGAAGTCGGGTTTTACCATTAACGCTTCCTCGTACTTCTCCCTTGCCAAAGAATACTTCTCCTTAACCCAATCGTAAGCCAACTGAAGCTGTGCTGTTACCACGTCCTTTCCTGCAGATTCATCCAAAGGAATCCGCTTTCTAGCAGCACACATATGAACATTTCCCCAGTTGAAGAAAGCCAAAGCTGCCACTTCTTGGAATTTCGCAGCAGCCTTTTCAAACAGTCTCTGAGCATCTTCACTTGTTACAGCTTCCTCAAGAGCTTCGGTGCAGAGCTCCATTCCAACCTCATGGAGGTCGATATGGGCATCTGGGTCAATGCCGACATGGGTTCGGAACAACTGGGCAAATTCAAACAGCCAATCGTCCATTTCAACCTCCTTGGACTCTGTTTCATTAACAGTATCAGAAGCTGTTACTGCTTTATTGTCTTCCTTTGATGCAGCATCTTCCTCTTCTTTATTACCCTGATCGTCAGTCTCGACAGGCTTCTCCTCCTCTTCCTTCTCCTCTTCTTCATCTACTAACTCCGGCTCCTGCTCGGGACTCACCTCCACTATATGAAATCTAAGCATTCCAAAGGTTTTGGACTTGTCTGAGACAGGCTCTTTTGAAGCAAGACTATCCACATTGGACTCTGCCAATCGAAGCTCACTGGTATTGGTTATGGTCACCAAATCACCATCATTGTCCTTATATTTGATTAAGACCGACTTTGAGGATGGGAACCGTTTACCAACAATCTCCCTCAGTGCTTTGAAGCTGCAATTTGCAGGCATCTGAGACAGCCTAATATCATGGTCATAAACAAGCTTTAATGGTCTCCAGGGAATCACAACCTCCTTCTGTGGGACATTAGCAGGCGTCGAAGCACTAACAGGGTATATCCCTTCTTTCTTGTTACTATCCCCAATCATTAGCTTTGTCGAACCAGTCGACGGCTTCAACACCAGCTTTGGCATCTGGGTTTTACTCTCAGAAGCATTCTCAGTTGTTACACTAGCTTGGGACTTGTCTGTTTTAGTACTAGGTGATGACAAAACCGAACCTGCAGTTGAGTGGGCCCCTTTCTTCGACACTGCCCGTGAAGGCAAGCATGGTCCAAGACCGGCCACGGGCGCCCCACGGACTGCAGAAGCCCCTAGGGCTGCTGGAGAAGGGCGGCTCTGAAGGTCCTGTTGTGTCTCCTGAATTGGACCTAGAGCCGTCCTTAGCCTCCTAGTAATCTCTAGGGCATCATGGTTATTCGGTTCTGCCCCCAACAAGATCTGAACATCCTGCATAGCCATTTCCAACTTCCCTACAGCCTCAAAGGCCCTAGCCCTCCTAAGAAGCGCCCTCAAATACTGAGGCTGAACCTGAAGAGCCAAAGTACACTCAGAAATAACAGCTTCATAATCAATCGGTTTCACTTGCATCAAACATGCCGCTCGGTTACTATGATACACCGCACGGTCCGGGTGGTTCTTCGGCGTGAGGCGAAGAGCCTTATCGTACTGCTCAAGAGCACCTGCAAAATCCTTGCTCTGAAACCTCTTATTCCCTTCTTCTTTCAGCTCATTGGCCCTTTTCAAGAACACAGATGAATTTAAATCCACACCACCATTCGAAATCGGGACAGAATTGCTGCCGTTATTATCAACTGAGACATGATTTGAAATCGACCCAGAATTTCCCTTCTTCTTCCTACCCCCAGGTTTCCCCATAAACCTCTCCAAACTTAAATCAATCCCCTAATCTGTCGACGAAGAAATCACCATTATCTTGCTGCTGAGCTGATTGTGAAGTTGAATGAATAGATATACGGAAAAGAGTACTTACAGTTCCCAAGGGAAAGCTCAAATTCCCAATCTGTGACTAGAATTCGATTAGGGTTTGCTACAGAATAGAGTTGTAACAGAGAGAATGGGATAAAATAATGAGATTTTAGCCTTTTGAGTTGAAAACTAGAAAGTACCAGCGTGGATGAATCAATTTTGTTTTTTTGTCTGAAATATAGGTTGTTTCCTTCTATATCGAGCTACCTTGTTACATTTGATAATTAATATAGATAATAATTGGGGCCGGGATTGTGATACTCAAACGTTTAGATACACTCTCATTCTCGACTATTTTGCAATCATGTTAGCTGCTTCATTCGTCGTGCGGTGAACTGTTTTCCATTCAATCAAACTCACTTGTCAGGTCGTTGGTGTTTGAGTATATGATCTCAATGCACTAATGAGCTCGTCTTCCCCTTAGATGGTTGATGACCACTTCGAAGTCTGACTCAATGACTACTCGCTTCCATTCTTGTTCCTTTGCTCTAGCATGACACCCAAATTAATAGCTCTCGCTTATAGCTTATCGATCGCTTCGCTAGTCAGTCTTCGCTTTGCTCCTCCCATGAGTTAGTCGAGATGGTTTCGGGTCACCGCACTGATGCCTCCTGTTTTTTTTGTTGGCATCACGATGCATCACAATTTACCTTGATTGATCCTTGGTTCGGTCCAGTCCATGGTTCAGTCCAGTCCATGTTTCGGCTTCCCTCCTGGTTTGGTCCGAGTTCCTTTGTCGTGGTCTCGTCCGGTAGTCTTCCTCCGCTTTCGTGATTTCCTCAACGATTTGAGTAGGGTTGGGCATTTCTGATTCGAACATGGCTTTGCATCTTGCTTTCCAGATATGCCAACATGTCATCATGCATCGACTCCATCGTGTCTCTCTCGGAATTGGGCTCATGCCTTTGGTTCTCTATCCACTCCATGATGTTCGGTCGTGAGGTATGTGTACTCACCAGGCCCAGACTGCCTAGCCATACCGCCTCCGCCCACATGCACTTGTAAACCATGTATTCTTTATCCTTCTCCATACCACAGATCGGGCAACTCGTTATCACATTCATACCGCGTCGTTTTAGGTTCTCCGTGACCACAATTGAGTTTGTGAGCAACTTCCACATAAAGGTCTTTACCTTTGGTAGGGTGTCAGATTTCCATACTGCACTCCAGACCGACATGGACCTGCTTCCATGGTTGTACATGTTAGTTCCCCTTCCGTCATAGGCTTCCCTCAAACGGTGGTATGCTGTTTTCACAGTCACCACACCGTCATCGGCATGTGGCCATATGAGCCTATCATTTGTCACCTGGAGGGGAATAAGAATCTGCATTACCTGATTTATTGTGCTCGACTCAACGATCTGCTTGATGAGCCTCTCGTCCCATGAGGTCGCACACTCGGATATCTGGTTCGGTTGGTTGTGTCAGAGCTGGGGCCAGGCGGAAACCCTCACGCATGTATACCCACGGGTTGAGGAAGGCTCAAATGTTCATCCTGTCTCCCACTCTTCAGAGTCTCTTCCTCTTAAGTATGTCTCGTCTGCTTAATATGATCGACCATCCCCACGATGCTCGTCCTTCTTTTGTGTTCGAAAGGAAGTCCCCCCTTGAGTAGTATAAGTCTTTGATGACCCAGACCAGAGAGCATTTGGTTCCTGCATTACCCTGTCTGCCATCTTCGTGAGGAGTGCTAAGTTGAACGTCTCGAGTTCTCTAAACCCAAGTCTCCCTTCTTCTTTGGTTTTCGCTAAGACTTCCCATCGTCTCCAATATATCTTCCTCCCCTCGTTTGAGTGTCCCCACAAAAAATAAGATATCATTTTGTTTATTTCCGCACAGCATGTTTTTGGTAGTTTGAAAGTGCTAATTGCATATAATGGTATCGTTGTGATTACCGATTTGATTAACACTTCTTCGCTTGATTGACGGTCTTTTCTCTCCAACCCCTAGCTTATCCCAATTTTGTTCCTTTAGGTAATTCAGTGCTTCCCTTTTTGATCGACCCAGACCGCCGGGATTCCTAGATATTTTCCTGTCTCGCTTGTGATATGGAGTTCCTCTTCGACATCCTTGCATATGTTTCGGTCGGCTCCAACACTGAAATAGAGTATTGACTTGGCTTCATTGACTCGTTGTCCCGATGTTCGACAGTATCTCGCTACCACTTCCTTCAAATGTCGTGCATTCTCCACTGTCCCTTAGAAAGAATAATAACGAGTCATCCGCAAATAATAGATAGTGAAACTTCGGGCATACTTTCCTGAGTATGATTTCTTTCAAATGCTTCTCATTAGTCTCTTTCTCGATCTGTCTGGATAGGACATCCGCCATTAGGATGAATACATAGGGTGATAATGGATCCATTTATCGGATTCCTCTTGTCGGTCGGATGGTCTTTGTTCGACTACCATTTACGAGGACACAGTAGGTTGGTGTCTCGATGCATGCTCTCATCCAAGCTATCCACTTTGCACAAAATCTCTTCTATCTAGGCTTTTAATCAAAAAGCTCCATTCCACCCGATCGTAGGCCTTTTGCATATCGAGCTTTAGTGCATACTCAACCTTGTTTGTTCTTTTCCTGGACTTTAAATGATGAAAAAACTCATGTGTCACCATGGTGCTGTCCTGGATAAGTCGACCTGCCACAAATGCATTTTGAAACGGGGTGATAAGGTCTGATAAATAGATCTTCAGTCTATTCACCAAAACCTTCGTTATTACTTTATAAACAAAGTTGCATAAGCTTATAGGTCTAAACTCAAATGGGTGAGTGGGCTTTTGGAGTTTTGGGATTAGGGTTATGGTAGTATGGTTTAGAGATGGAGGGAAAGTACCTTTTTCGAGGAAGGCTCTGACCACGGCGAAAACGTCTGAACCCATGACGTTCCAGTTACGTTGATAGAATAACCCCAGAAAACCGTCTAGCCCTGGCACCTTTGTTCCACCTAAGTGAAAGACTGCATCATCTACCTCCTCTTTAGTAACCCTCCTGATGAGGTTTTCGTTCATGTGTTCATCGATCTGTCTAGGTAGCCTATCCAACATTCCATCGTCAATTTCTGGGTTGTCGGATTCGAATGCCCTCCCATAACTCCTTTTGTATCACACTATCCTTTGTGATCCAAACCTAGTCTGAACCTCTTATTTTGGTTATCCGATTTCTCATTCTTCTTGATGTTGTCGTCAAATGGAAGAAAGTAGAGGTTCGATCCCCTTTTGTGATTCATTTGATTCTTGACCTTTGTTTCCAAAACATTTCCTCTCTTCACCACAACTAACGGATCATGTTCTTGATATTTATTCCCTCATCTTGGTTGCTTGGGTTCAGTACGGATTTCCCTAGCTCCTTTAGACGGTCTTTTGCCTTCTTCATCTCGATCATATTGTTATCAAATTCTCTCTACTCCAACTTATAAGTTCCCCACGACACCTTCCTAATTTTGGCCACAAAACTTGCCAATTGCCGTGGTGGTCGGTATCATCCCAACTTCTTTGGATCACTTCCTTGCACTCAACGCTTTCGAGCCGCATTTCTTCAAAACGAAATCCTTTCTTCTTTTCTATTGGTCATGATCCACGGTTAGGATGATCGGGGAATGGTCGGATCCAATTGCTACTTTGTTTATGCACTGACTATTTGGGTGGTTTCTCGCCCATTCGGAGGTGGTTAACACCCTATCCAGTCTCTCGTATACACGGTTTTCCCCTCTGCGGTTGTTGCACCAAGTAAACCTCTGACCTTTTGATCCTAGGTCTTCCATCCCAATATCATATATAATCTGGTTGAACACATCAATTTTTCTTTGGGTTTTCTTCGACCACCTTATTTCTCATGGTAGTGCGTTATTGAATTGAAATCTCCTAAGCATACCCATCTTCTCCTTCGGCCCTCCCTATATGTATGAGTTCTTCTCAATTCTTACCCCTACTAAGTTCATCTATGTCCGCATGGACCCAAGTCATGTATGTTGGATCGGTTTCTCCCTTGAAGCGCACTACCGTATCAATGATATTCGCATTCACACTTTGTACTTGAACCTCTGTGCCGTCCTTCCACCATAAGGCTAGACCGCCTGCAATACCCCTGGGGGTTACATAGAAAGCATTCTCCATTCTAATTTGATCTCTAATACGTTCACAGTAGACACCACCATTCTTTGTCTCCATTAAGAAAATAATATCGGGGTGGTACCTCCCATTGAGGTCTTTCAGGTGTCGAATTGTCAGGGAAGACCCCAAACCCTGACAATTCCAGCAGATAATCTCGGTGTGGTAGCTCCCATTGGATCAATGTTGAATCATGTATTGCACGCACTCGGGTAAAGTTTTATTAGCTGTTGATCGAGTGGACTTTTGACAGTGTTGACAGAAGAGACATCCAACCGTATGGGGCCAGTCGACCAGACAAAAGGATGGATCCTTTTGAATCTCAATGTATGGGTTGTGACATAGTTATCAGAACCGGACTGGGTCATCGGTCCGACCGAAAACTGGCACCCTGAACAAGTTTGATCCAATTAAAAACTGAAATACATAGCGGATCCGGTTAAAACGGTATGAACCGGCCAGTTCTTTAAAAAACATTTTTTTTTTAAATCAGTCGTTTTCCGATTTTTTTAGCGGTTATGATTATTTTTTTGCCAAACCGATCGACTGGTTCTGTCATCAGTCTTCCATACTTATCAGTTCAGTTATGTCTTCTTCAATCACAGTCATTCTATTTTCGGTTTTAACGAAGGCAACCCTTCCTCAAGTTTTCTCAACATTTATAGGCTAATTACTATATCACAGTTCACTAGAATCTAGGTGGCTTTGTTTGTTTTTTTTGGTCGAAAAGGGGGCTTTGTTTATCGACACATTAAGCCTGTATTTTTATATATAAAAAAATATTTTTGCATAATGAATCGGTCGGTCTGATTGAACCGAAAATTGGCCATCTCACCGGTTTGAGCCAGTTCAGTTTTGATAACACGGTTGTGACTAGGGCTGGCAATGGTGCAGTGAAAAACTCATAACCACGGTTATAACCGTTACTGTTTAATATGGTTAACTGTACCATTATGGTGCGGTGCGGTTATGGTGATGGATTCTCTACCCATAATGGTTATGGTTATGGTATTTGAGTTATACCCATGGTTATAACCATGGTTATTATATAAATATAATAATTATTTATTATTAATAAACTAATATATATATATATATATTATACTAAATATAAATTACAGATAAAGCATAAAGCATTTAAGCTGTCGACAAAAAAAGAAGAAGATAAAGCTATCTTTTCTAAATATATTATTATACTAAATAATGAATTGTTGACTTGTACAGTTGTACATCATAGATAAATGGTTTCTATCAGACTGTACAACACTTTACTCAGTTACTTTACTCTAGTTCATCTCTTTCTCAGGTACTACTACTACATCCACTCTCTTTTCTTTCTCTAGGTTTCGATTCGTATTGTTGTGTCCCGACACATAGCTATGTGATTTAAACATTGTGTTTAGCTACTATCTACTGCAGTTTCAGTCTCTTTCGGTTCCTGCGACGTTGAATTTAGTTTTATTCCTTGTAATATATATGTTGAGTATGCAGATCTGGACTTTTTTTTTACTAATTTTGTACATCGTTGCATTCAGATTCATGGTTAAGCAGTTATGTTGGCTTCCCGAGTCTATGATTCCTCTGAAATAGCAGTCTTTCTTGCATTTCTGCTCATTTTTTCACTGGTAGATGTTTTCACTGTGAGATTTACTTCCTAGACCGTGACATCCTTGATAGATGTTTTAATTTTGACTGTAATGTAGATGCATGGTTTCGTATCTATTAGTTTTGAAGATGTGGTTTGAAGTATGTTTTAAGTTGAGATAGATATTATATTTGATATGTTTCATAAAAATTCTAATGTTGCTCTATGCTTCTTAGGATTTTCATTTCTAATGTCGAATCAAATTGACCATGCGGATGAGTCTTTGACAGTAAGCCAACCTCAAATTCAGTCTTCACTTCGAACAGTCGGCAGTGAAAGTTCTCACAATCCTGCAATGGATAATACAACAGAACCAGAGGTAGACATTGAGACACATGCTCCTATGATATATATATCTGACAGACAAATCAATGTTGTCGTTCAAGGTGCATCCACTGCAAGTGAAGGTACAACTGATAAACACACAGAATGTACGAATGAAGAAGGTGTTGAGTTGGATGAAGTTGACGACGGTAGAAAGAAGATGACATCGAAGGTATGGGACCATTTCAAAAGAAAAAAAGTTGATGGAAAAGGAAGAGCATTTTGCAACTATTGCAACAAGTCTCTTGGGGCAGAACCACAATCTGGGACTAGCCACCTACGGGCAAATCATTAGATCGATGGCGGATAGTATGTTGAGTAAGTTTTCTTCATATTGGGATAACATTCATGGATTGATGGATGTTTCATCTATTTTGGATTCTAGATTCAAGATGATGTTGGTTGAATTCTATTTTCTCAAAATTTATGCTGAATAAGATGTTGATAAGGAGATCGCAAAGGTTCAGACTTATTGCGTCAAATTGGTGCAACAATATTCATCTAAGGTAAACCACGATAAGGAAAGAAGTGCGTCTACAACAAGTTCAAGGTTTAATGCTAGTACATTGGATAAAGACGACACTTTTTCAGAGTTTGACAATTATGTCGCAAACAAAAGGCGGAAGCTAATTGATCAAGCAAAGGGGGAGTTAGATACCTACCTAAATGTAGATGTCCATCCAAGGAGTAATGACTTTGATTTGTTAGGATGGTGGAGAATTGAGGGAGTAAAGTACTGAACTTTGCAAATGATTGCGCGAGATTTGCGCGAGATTTGCTCGCAATTCCAGTCTCAACTGTGGCATCATAATCAGCATTTTCAACAAGTGGTAGGTGGGTAAGTAAACATCGGAGCTCCTTAACTGCAAATACTGTGGAAGCACTAATGTGCACCCAGGATTGGATGTGGATGGACGCTCAAAAAGGTAGTAAAATGTTTATTTCTTGCTTAATTCACTTCATTACATAATTTGTACTAACACACTATTTTTCTTTGTTATAGTTGCATCTATGAAGATAAGAAAAGTGAAATCAATTGATGATATTGAGGAAGATGATGATTGATAGAAACAAATACGACAAGTGTGAAATGGTTAGGGGTGTTGAATCGTTACTCGTTATGGGTGTTTGTTGAATTTTAATGTTAATTCAGTGGTGTGAATGTTAATGTTGAATCATATGAATGTTGAATGATGTTAGTGTTAATGTTGAATGATGTTAGTGCTATATATTTTTATTGTTGGTAATATAGATAGATGTATTTTTTAAAATTAAATTTTCGGTCTTTTATTATATTACATGTGGAATAAATATGGTTATACGGTTAAAGCCATGGTTAATAACCACGGTTATTTTGATGGTTATGGTATTGAAAATTGTACCCATAATGGTTATGGTTAAGGTATGTGGTTTAAAAATATGGTATGATTATGGTATTTGACATACCCTGACCATACCCTAACCATTGTCTGCCCTAGTCGTGACTCCAATTTGGGCATAGAGTGAGTGTTTACTACTGATACATCCTGAACTTTCAATCTTTGAAAATCATTCCCTCGTACTTCAAGTATTTTGAATTCAACCCATATTGCTTTTAATTATTAAACCCTTTCGAATCCACTGCAATGCAAGATAATTAATTGGTAATAATACTAAAATAATAACATGCACTGATCAATGCTTATTACTATTAAATAGGAGTGAACATAAAATGACAAAAATACTGTCTCTAATTGACGTTTATCAAAAATTATATAACTCTGTGTTTAGTGTTTGTGACGTTTATTTGTTGCTTGTAGATTGGTTTAAATTTATGTGATTATGATTTTGTTTCTCTAATATTAACACATACTCATTTAGAATTTCATGCATGTTATTGTTAACCAGTGTATCAAAGTGTGGAGGTTTCAATCTTAGAGATGTAAAAAAGATAAATCTCATTAAAAGGATTGAGGTTGTTGGGCGAAGATATGTATGAAACAATACCAACACAGATTAGATCGAGCTCGTTCGAAACAAGTTGAGGTTGAACGGGTTTTTTCTCATATTTTTGGACGTAGCCTTATTTAAAAATTGTTTTTTTTTATCCGAAAAATTTCAAAGAAACAGTGTTTCTGTCCGCAAACAACTAAAATCATAAAGACTAATTTCATGTTCCTATAATTTTTATAATTTTCATCCCTCGAATCGTGATGCTTAGTGTCTACTACTGAGTTCATATAATTTTAGGTAAATTATATCAACCGTCACTTATGTTGACACATGTGACTGAACAATTAAAATTTGTGTTTAACAGTTACTTATGTTTCAAAATGTGTATGAACGGTTCCAAAAAAAAATATGCGAAAAAAATGAGTAAAATACTCTTCCTTTTATCTTTTTTTTTTTTAATCATGTTATTCATCTTCAAACTCTTCTTCCTCGATTCAAACTCAAAATTAAATTTTGGACCCAGATTTGCAGATCTGAGTTAAAATCAAACCTAGATCTTAATTCGAAACCAGAAATGCGAATTTGAGTTCAATGTGAACCTAGACGTGCGTTTCTAGGTTCGATTCGTACTCAGATTTGCGCAAATTTGAGTTCGAAATCATATTTCGGACATGAACATAAAGAACAAAATAAAAAAGAGTAAAATCGTCATTTTAGTGACCATTTAATCACATTTTTCAAACATAAGTGACTAAATACGAACGAGAGACGGTGACACGACCTATGGCAAAGTGAAACTATCCCTAAGGTAAAACATTTCTTATGGAGAGCCTTACATAATGCTTTGCCTGTGAAAGCTGAGTTAGTTAGACGTGGTATTCAATTAAACCCGACATGTAATTTTTGTGATGAATTGGAGACTGTAAACCATGCGGTTTTGGGGTGTCAATGGGCAAGGCGGGTCTGGTTTGGGGCCATGGGACTATGGTTAGATCTGTGGGGGGGAACCGAATGGATTGGGTGGTCACGACTCATGCCGGAACTGGGCACGAACGAAGGTGATGTGGGGCGGAAACGGAAGCTCCTAGGGGAGACCATTGCATGGGAAGTGTGGAAGGAACGATGTCGGGCTGTCCACGCGGAGGAGAGCCTAAGGCCGGAGACAACAGTTAGGGTAGCCAAAGCCTTGGCTGATGAAACGTGGCGGGCGATGGTGCGAACAGAGGCACCACAGAATCGTTCGCGAGGTGCGCAGGAGCAGGTATGGCGAAGACCGAACCAAGGCGCAGTGAAACTCAATTGTGATGCGGCGTGGGATCAAAATACACACAAGGATGGTACAGGTGTAGTAGCGCGAGACTGAACGGGCTCGATCATTGCAGGTTGGAGCACAATGTGCACCGGCATGAGCGCAAAAACACTCGAACCAAAGGCGATCCTTCAAGCAACGAAATTGGCTATTCAATGTGCATGGGCCGAGGTAACCATTGTGTCAGATGCACAACACATCATCAACCTTATTCAGGGAGGGGATGCGAGGAAAGATTGGGAGGACATCATCGAGTTGGTCAAGCAAATACCTCGGGTTCAATGACACTTTGTCAGACGATCGGCGAACCGATTCGCCAATTGGGTAGCGACGGAGTCTAAACGGGGATCTTGTCCAAGAGATTGAGCGACAAGGCACCCTAGTTCATTAATGTCATTATGTGTAACAGATTGGAAGAATTCTTATTATGATTAAGATTTATTGGCCAAAAAAAAACAAAAATAGTCACATTTTTAAAACGTAAGTAACCGTTTAGATACAAAAAAACATAAGTGACAATTTAGTCACATATTATCAACATAAGTGACTATTGAGCTGGATCTTCTAGATTTTCTATGAACATGAACGAAAACAAGTCGTGACGTCATCAATTAAGTCATCACATACTTTACAGTACTTTACTATTTTAAAAATTGATGTCGCCTGATAATTGACTATTTAGTTTGAAAATTAATCAATATATTTTGACAAGTTTAACACTCGAATGACGATTCATTCAATGTGGAGTGAAAAATTAGGCTTGGCCAAATAAACCGGTTCGGGCGAACTGGTCTGGTCTGGTCTGGAACTGGTTTGGTTCGAACCGGTTCGGCCGAACTAGTTCCAAAACCAGACCAGTGTTTTTTGCCTTCAAATAGAACAGTTCGAAATAGTACCAAAAATCCAGTTCGAACCGGTTCGACTCGACTCGTTTTTGATACTGGTTTATACTTAAATTTCAATCAAACCACTTTAAACCTATATAATTTTAGAACCGGTTTGAAGCAAAATTAACTAAACCGGTCTGAAATTAAACCAAACCTAGATATGTTTTCAATAAACCAAACCTAGAGATATATTGGACTCTCGTATGTTGATGTTGGACAAGATTTTAGTCGGTTGTGGAACAGATTTTCAATCGGTTCAATGTGTTTTTCAGTCGGTTCAATGTATTTTTCAGTCGGTTCAGTGTTTTTTCAGCCGGTTCAGTGTTTTTCAGTTGGTTCAGTATTTTTTAAGACGGTTCAGTGTGTTGGACAGAATTTTCATCCGGTTTAGGTTCGAGTTGAACCGGAATATTTCCGAACCAAAATTGATATTAAAAAAAACAGACCAGAACAGTTCGAACCGGTTCTGAATCGGTTCGAACCAGACCAGTTCTTTTTTCCTTAAACCAGACCAGTTTTTTTAGAAGCAGAAAAATGTACTGGTTTTTTTCAAACCAGACCAGTTCAGTTCAGAACCGGTTCGGGGTCGAACCGGTTCATGAACAAGCCTATGAAAAATCATTATCCCGGTGATTTATTTAGAATAATATTGCGAAATAAAAACAATTAATCCAATTTCAAAAAAATATTTATTAGGGTTAATTCCGACATTTTATAAAGTTGAGATATAATTTTATACTGCTATTTTTTTTAATCTCTAATGAATACTATTATAGTCTTTTGGTAATCTTATCTTGAGTCCAACATTCTAAAGCAAAATCTTCTATATTTATTAAAACCAACATTACATATTCATAACGTACTGCCCAACCAAACATGGCCTAAACAACCATTCCATATTTTTTACATTCTGAAATCATAAATAAATGACCAACTTATTGTAGCACAAATGGTCGTACATATTATTGTTACCATAAGTAATCCCTGTACAAGAGTTTTTTTTTACCATTTATTCCCTTCCACTCTCACAGACTAAGGCCAAGAGAGAGAACGCGAATTGCTCCTCGACTGTTTGCAGCCACCATGGTTGTACCGTTGCCCTTCCAACACACTGAACTAACGAACGAAGAATCTCCCTGGACACCTCCAAACTCCAACGCCGCCGGGAAGTCGTAACATGCAATCGGTCTAGACAAATCCTGTATGTAAATATAATCATCATCAACATTGTAATGGAAGTTTACGACCAAACAAATATGCATATTCATTACAAATTCTAACCCTGTGATAGACGACCACTTCATTCGTCTCGCTGCCACAAGCTAGATAATCACCACTAGCTGAGAGACCGACAAAGTTCTTCCGATTTTCATGTCCTCTGAATGTACGGATCTGGAAGACGAGGCAGAAGAACAGATCCAATTCAGGCAACTCAAGTTGGAAGAGAAGAGGGAAAGTGCAAAAAATGGGAGACAAAAAACTATGGAGATATACTAAAAAATTATGAATTTTGAACCCTATTGCTAAAGAAAAAACCTTTTTTTTTTTTTGGTTTTTTGTTTTCATGTATACAGATTTCTGGATCTGCCACTAGCAGGCAGCGTGATAACTTACCAGCGTATCAGTCTTAACGTCCCAGAGGCGCAAGGTGCTGTCAATGGATGAAGACACAAGATGGGTTGCAGTAGAGAATTTCACATAGGAGACTGCCTTCTCGTGACCTCGAAATACATGCAATGCCTGCTTGATGTTCCTCAAATCGTAATAATGGATGTTATGATCCGCAGAACCCACCTGCAATCAGTGGCAGATCTAGAAAATTAGGAATGGAGTATTCATATGGAACTGCTAGTACATCATATGGATGTAGTAATAAATTATATGCAGATTCGGTTGCTGATGCATACCGCCAAAAAATTGCAAGAATCTGGGTTATATTTGACTGAGCAGACATTTGATTTCAAATTAATGTTTACAACACTTCTGTCCTGTTTGATGGACCAAATCTTGACCTGTTGAATCAACCAAATTCATAATTAGAAGTGTCACCAAGACCTGTCATTAACACTATCTGTACAATGTGCTATCTATGAACTTAAAATTACCTTGCAGCCATCACCTCCAGAGGCGAGCATCGACGGTTCCGTAATGGAGAAATCAATGCTCCAAATGCGATTCTCGTGTTCACTGAATTCTTTGACAATCTGAAAGAAAAAGAGAACAGTGAAGAGACAAACTTCAAAGCTATCTTTGATTAGGAAAGAGAGCGAGATATGATAAATCATTACCTGGCAAGTTGACACATCCCAAAGAGTGATTGTTCCTTCATAGTCACTGCAACCAATCTGGTTTTGCATGGACTTGTTCCAACTCAAGCAACTGAGCTTACTTGAGCTGGACATTTCTGCAACAGGGCAGTGCTTATCTGCTGGTTCATTCATCACCTAAGCAGTAATAGAGCAAGGAAAATGCATGAATAACCAGTAAAGATGATTCTCATACTGAACAAAAGGAGAACACCATGAAGAACATGGTGTTCTTCATTATCTGTGATATGACAAGAGTAGTTCAGTAATTATGCCTTGAACTGCAAACTGGAGATTTCTAAGTATTTTGTATATGATCAATGCTATTTATCATTTCTCTTATGCAGTTAAATATGATAAACTTACATAGATATTACTGCAGAAGTACAAGCAAACATACTGCAGACATTGCTTACCGCAGAAAAATCGAAGACCTTGATTTGCTTTGGAACCGCAGCTATTGCAAGAAATTGTTCATCTGCATCAAACTCTACACTGCATGGTAGGATAAAAGGAATTTATATTAGATACGAGACGAAATGATAGGTGCAATGAACCATGATGACACTTCAAAACACATACCTTGAAATAACACCAGATGGTTGAAAAAGGTCCTTGTAATCAAGTTCAGCAATGACTCTCAACTTACTATTCCAAAGAAGGATAATTCGAGGTTACCCATAATTAAGATCAACTCAAACACTTGGTACTTATGAATGAGTGAACATGATGTAGGAAAAAGATCTGCAGATTGTTCAATGTTCACCTGTTTACCATGAACCCTTCTGGATATAGAGAGTACCCTTTGCTTGTTATTTTTGCATCATTACTGTGTTTTGTCACCTGTTTATACAATTTCAGTAAGTCATGTGAATTGCCAATTACTGACTAAAAAAATGGATCTATATCCCCCTTCATCTGACTAGCACATTCTCAAAAACCTGAGCAGTTTCTGGTTGCATTGATGTCGAACCATCATCAATCTTGAGTTTTACAAATCTGTTGCCTATTTCATTTCTTTGTCTGTGGATCGCATTTATGTCCTCCATAATGCGCTGAAAATCTTCTTGTACCTATATATAATAAGCAACGAATGACAATTTACATGAAAAACACAGTAATCCTTGGAAAAACACTATCTGAAAACCAGAAATAATACAGAGCAAAATTTGTGCTTAACCTTATTTAGCTCTGACAGCTTAACGTTCCATGTATCATCTTCTTGTTTTGTTCCCATTTTCTGTGCAAGTGGAGACAAGAG
This sequence comes from Chamaenerion angustifolium, assembly GCA_946814005.1. Taxonomy (NCBI): domain Eukaryota; kingdom Viridiplantae; phylum Streptophyta; class Magnoliopsida; order Myrtales; family Onagraceae; genus Chamaenerion; species Chamaenerion angustifolium. Next base: position 3,932,114 of record OX328277.1, on the reverse strand, counting down.
GCTATCCATCTCCTTCACTGTTATATCTATCCCTACCTAAACAACAGAACTATCTTCTTGATCAAGAAAAAGCAAAGTGTGCTCCTCCCACGGTTAGAACATTGGATGCTGAATCCCGTAACCCGAGTTTAAATATTTGAAAATTGGATGCAATCACACATGTATTGAAAGCCATGTTTTAGACTAAGTTGAAATAATTCTCTTTAACTTTTGTATAGACCATTATGAATTTATTTTATTTAAATAGATCAAAATCATTCCCCAAAAAACACAAAGTTTTAGCTACTATGTTGTTGATCAGAAAACCACTAATTTTTTTTTATTAGGGAGACATTTTTGTAGATTGAAACAGTCATAGCTAACCTCTCGAAATGCTAGGCAGAGATTTTCAACTGCTGCTACACTCTGGATTATCTGACCAACCGAAGCTTTATGCAGCAACTGCAGTATTCACATGAATATAGAAATTAGAAAAAGCGTCACCAATATGAACTAACAAAGTATAAAGCTGCGGAAGATGTGCTATAGCACATGAAACATAGCTTGCTGATCAACTGCAACTCCTTAACTTAGTTGGTACATGTGACACCCTGATTTGTCTCAGTTCAGGAAAAAATAAGTTATTTGGATCCTTTACAAGTAAGAGATGTACTACTGAAACTTGACATAAATTACTCCGTTTTTAGCTCATGTGAGGACAATAAGGAATTGCTCATACAAAAAATGTACTACTTAAACATAACAGGTTTAATTAGGTTAGGTTAGACAACTAACGACAGTTACTCATCAATCTTGGATTATTACAAATGTTATCAGAGCCTATAGCGGGAGATAATAACTTGTCATATCGTGTGTGTATCGATGTTCAAATCATCAACACCTCAACTCGTGTGTGTTTTACATTTACGTATAACGGACAAAGATTCTGAATTGAACCGTAATGAAGATAGTCATTCGGATTAGATTAAAATTGGTATTTCTTTTATTCTCATGGTCAAAATATAGTTTAAAAGTTAAGTCCATAATAACTTTCATGTAGCACTGTTCTAGGTCAACCAATGTCTATTCTATACAGGGAATGATTCTGACAGAGGAAAGACAATGAGATTAAGCAAATCCTGCGACGATAGATTATCTTGTCTGCAAATACTCAATAAGTAATTGAGAGATACAAGCTTACAATCTGGAGATTAGGATATGCATCGGTTAGGCAATGGCCATCTGCCCCAACCACACGATTGACGTCGTCGTCGATCATATTGGCGTAAACATGACAAAGTGCAGGGACCTCATCCACTGCGGCGGTGTCCGAAGACACCGTCAACCTCCTCATCACCGGCACAGGTACAGTAGATCCACCACCCATTCTGGAGTTTCTGTACGAGGATTCGCAACTGCAGTTGCAGAGAATAAAGGAGTCAGCACCTTTAGTTGACTTGAGTCCGCAGTGCAGATGATTCTTCTGCCTGAGAATGAGAATGATATATATAATAATATATGTTGGGCCAAAAAAAAAGATATATATAATAATATATTTAAGACGTGGCCTTTTATTTCTCCATTAAAAGAAATGTTTTAAATTTACACAAAGAGTCAATAAATATATAAGTAAATAATTATAGTGATTAGAAAGTAAGAAACTAAGAATAAAGAAAATTAAAAGTTGTGACTTTTGATGCATGGTAAGATAGGTATGTTACCTCCATTATTGAGAACTTGAGACCATATTTATCAGAATCGGACCGAACCGGCAGTCCGATTGGAAACCTGATTCATTTCCGGTTTAATTTAGTTAAAAGACTGTTTTACAAATGAACAGTATTTGAATCGGACAGTTTTTGGAAAATCGACTGGTTTTAAAAAAAAATCGGTCAGTTTCCGGTTCACTTTTTAGCTGAATTTTTTCTCCAAACCAATCGGTTTTCGGTTTAAACCGATTGGTTTGGTTATGCACAAACTCCAATTGGTTAAACCGATTCACTACTATTATGTATTGTGTTTGAGAATTGAGAGTAATGTATGTTTGAAATTGAAACTATGTAGTTTGTGTGTGTGAAAGACTATGTAGTTTGAGGTAATTATGTTTGTGTTTGAAACTATGTATGTATTTTAAGTTTTTTTCCCTTATGAACAGTGAATCGCACATTGAACCGAGTTGGACCGCTGCTGCTTCTTTCCTATGCTAATTGTTGTTTGTTTGTTTGTTTGTTTGTTAAATGTGTATATGGTATTCTGGGCTGAGTTGAGGGAAAGTGGTTTGGTTTTGCATGTTATGTTAATCCTTCCTTCCACTTTCAATGAATATGCAGAGATAATATTGTAGGCTGAACGAGTCGTTGATATGCTACAATTTTGGGGAAGAGAAAGATGAAATCATGGAGGGAGGAAGGATGTAAGTTTTTCACTTTCAGTTCTTTAATTATATATAATATGAAGAGAAGAGAAGAGAGAATGAGAGAAGTTTGTATTAGTTTTTTTTTGGCCAATAAAAACACCTTCCTTAATCATAAAAAGAGTCCATACAATCCATTACACACAAACGTACAAAAGAAGTCGGGGGACTTGCTATCCAATCCCTTGGACAAGAATCCCTTCTAGTTTCCGTTGCTACCCAATTGGCACATTGATTTGCCGTTCGTCTAACAAATTGCCAATTAACCCGAGGTATATGCTTAGCCATCTCAATGATATCCGTGAGGATGCTCCGTAATTCCCAATCTTTTGTCGCATCCCCACCATGAATAAGATTGATAACATATTGAGCATCCGACTCTATGATTACCTCGGTCCATACACAATGGATCGCCAATTCCGTTGCTTGTAGAATCGCCTTTGCCTCAAGTATCTTTGCGCTCGTACCTTCGCATCTCGTATTTCTTCCTCCTAGAATCGATCCCGACCAGTCCCTTGCCACGACCCCCGTGCCTCCCTTTAGCGTATGTTGATCCCACGCCGCATCGTAATTAAGTTTGACCACTCCTTGGCTCGGCCTCCTCCATCGTTGGTTTTCCCTATAGTGCGGCCTCGGCATCGCCATACCCGCCCTTGGCCGTGCAGCCCACGCCTCCTCAGCAAGGCTAATTGCCATCCTGATCGTAACCGTTGGCTTCGGGTTGTCCTCCGCATGGACCGCCCTACAACGTTCCTTCCATACTTCCCATGCCACAGTCTCCCCTAGTATCTTCCTTCTCCTCCCCAACTCGCCTCCCACCGAGCCTGTTTCGTGCATAAGTTTCATCCATCCCCTCCAATCTGTGATCCCGGCCTGATCCAACCGAAGCCCCATTGCTCCCAACCATACTTGTCGTGCCCAATGGCACTCCAGAACCGCATGATTCACAGTTTCCAATTCATCACAAAAATTACAAGTCGGGTTCAACTGGATCCCCCGCTTTGCAAGCTCAGCCTTCACAGGTAAGGCATTATGCATAGCACGCCATAGGAACGGTTTTACCTTTGGTATAGACTCACTCTTCCAAAGGTCGCTCCAACACGTCTCTGTTTGTCTCGGTTGCAGTCCTCCATCGTTCGTCGTCTCGAGTTGGTGCATCTCCCGCAAACGCCGATATACCAGCTTTGGTCGTGCTACCCCATCGTTCGCGGTTGGCCAAATCAGCCGATCTTCATGATTGGTGCGGCTGATATGGATCGCGGTTATCGCTTGTGCTTCCGGTTCGGTAATGTGGTGTCGGATTGCTGTCAGATCCCATGTCCCTCGGTTTCGGTCTATTAGTTGGTTCACCCGGATATCCGCTTCCTCCTCTAGCCCCATGTTTTGTCCAATCCGACCCCGAGGCCTTCCCGGAACCCACGCATCTTGTAATGCCCTAATCCGCTCCCCCGTCCCCACTTGCCACACGCCCTCCTGTTTCAGTATATCTCGACCCGCTAGTATGCTCGACCACGCCCATGATGGTCGAGCTCCGCTCGTGGCCTCCATTAGGTCGCCTCTCGGATAGTAGAGTCCCTTTAGCACTCGCGCCCACATTGATTCACCATCACTATTTAGACGCCATGCCGTCTTAGTCAACATTGCCCTGTTAAAGTCTGTCATGTCCCTAAAACCCATGCCTCCCATGTCTTTGGGTTGGGTGAGCTTTCCCCATCGAACCCAATGTATCCTCCTCATCTCATCCCGTCCGTTCCACCAAAACCTAGCCACCATACTCGCGATTTCTGCACACCACGTTTTAGGCAATTTGAATAAAGACGTGACATAGGTAGGAATTGCGGTTATTACCGCCTTAATTAGGACCTCCTTGCCGGCATTGTTTAGGAACATGGTCTTCCAACCATGGATTTTCTTTACCACCCTGTCCTTGAGGTACCTCATGGCCTCTATTTTGGATCTACCCCAGTTGGTTGGGAGACCCAAGTACTTTCCCGCGTCCGGTACCACGCCGATGCCTAATACCTCCGCGACCCGTCTCTTTGTTTCCTCTCGAACTACCTTGCCGAACTGTATACACGATTTTTCAAGGTTGATCTTCTGCCCGGATGCTTTGTTGTACCTCTCTATCGTTTCCCTTAATGCCCTAGCATTCCCCTCCGATGCTTGCATGAAAAATATGGAGTCGTCCGCAAAAAAAAGATGATGAACTTCCGGGCATGTCCGCTTCATCCTTATCCCTTGTATCCGATGCTCCTCCACCTCCCGTACTATTTGGCGTGACAAGACGTCCGCCACTAGGATGAACAAATACGGTGAAAGTGGGTCGCCTTGCCTAAGTCCCCTTGTCGGTTTGAACCTCGTTGTCTTCTTCCCGTTCACCACCACACTATATTGTACCTTGGCTATGCATTCCTCGATCCATCGACACCATTGGTTTGCAAATCCCAGTCCCTTAAGCGTTTGAATCACAAACTCCCACTCCACTCGATCATATGCCTTGCTCATATCGAGCTTGACCGCACACTCTTCCTTCCCTCTCACCCTGTTTGTTCTCAGATGATGAAAAACTTCATGTGCAATAAGAATGTTGTCATGGATGAACCTGCCTGAGACAAAAGCACTCTGAAAGGGGGTTACAAGCTTAGGTAAAATAAGTTTGAGGCGATTTGATAGTACTTTGGATATAATCTTGTAGTTAAAATTGCATAGGCTTATTGGGCGAAAATGTGTGGTATTAATCGGGTTAGGGATCTTAGGGATTAAAACTATATCAGTATAACAGTAACCTGGTAGTAAATTGCCTGATTCAAAGAAGCTACTCACGGATTGGAACACGTCCTCCCCGAGTACGTCCTAGAACCGATGATAGAACATACCTGGAAAACCGTCTGGTCCCGGAGCCTTGTTACCACCCAACTGGAAAACTGCTTTCTTGACCTCCTCCCGACTTACCTTCCTTAAGAGTGCTATGTTGTCAGTATCTGTCACCAATTTTGGTATGCTCCTCATTTGATCTGTTATCCCATCTGAGCCTTCCGTTTGGAATATATCTCTGAAATAGCTCTCACACTCTGCCATAATGTCCTCCTCATTCTCCACCCAAATCCCATCCCGTCTTTGCATTCTACATAATGTATTCCTCCGCCTTCTCTCCACGGTAGTCTGATGGAAATAAGCGGTATTACGATCCCCCGCCTGCATCCACTGAATTCGAGACATTTGCCTCCAATACTCCTCCTCCTTCCCCCATGCCTCTTCTAATTCACATTTGAGCATCCTTTCCCGATCCCTCTCATACCTCTCAGTCGATTGCCCTTGAATGACCTTAAGCTCCTCATTGATGGCCTCGATCCGCCTCTTGTAATTCGGCACTGTTTCCTTGCTCCATTTCATGAGCTCCCCACGACACTTCCCTAATCGTCCATGTATCCCATCACGGTTGCTCAATATCGGTCTCGTTTCCCAAACTCCTTTCACCACTTCTCTACATCCCGCATGAGCGAGCCACCCCTTTTCGAATTTGAACTGTCTCTTACCCCTCGATTGTGCTCTCTCCAGTTGAATTATTAGTGGGCTGTGGTCTGATCCAATCTATAACTTGTGGATGATCATAGATTGCGGGAATTTTCGAATCCAGTCAGGATTCACTATTGCTCTATCCAGTCGCTCCTGGATTCGATTGTTTCCTTCTCTGTTATTACACCATGTAAATTGACTCCCTTTGAATCCCATATCCGCTAATCGTGTATCCCTCATCATTTCATTGAATGCATCCATCTTGCGGGCTTGTTTCGGTCGATCCCCTTGTTTTTCACTTGTCAAAGCAATCTCATTAAAGTCCCCAACACACATCCATGGTCCTCGCCTTTGTTGAGCTATCCCTCTTAAAGTGTTCCATAATCTCATTCTCTCTTCCTAGTTAGTACTCCCATAAATCCAGGTTATATGCATCATAACACCATTGCTGAGTTTTGTTATGGTGGTATCTATGAAGCTTTCTGTTTTTGCGTGTATTACAACCTTAACCTCTTTGGACCACCATATCGCCAGTCCCCCCCCCCCCCGAAATGCCTATCGGGTTCTCACACACACCCTCACACATCTTATTTTTTTCCGTACTTTTTCACAATATTCCTCTGTATTCTTCGTTTCCATCAGAAAGATTATCTCTGGTTTATTCCTCCTTGTGAGATCGGCGAGGTACGGAATTGTCAGGGCCGATCTCAACCCCCGACAGTTCCACACCAGGTAGTTCATTGGGGTTGGGTAGCTGTCTCGGGACAGCTACCAGAACCCCTTTCGACAACCTTCTTCTTCGCATTGATGATTTTCCGGCGAACCATATTCGCATTGGAGTGATGACATTTCTGTATTAATCTGTAAATGGAAGAAGATGCTTTTTATTGTCGATCGACCCCAACCCCTCTTAGTAGTTTAATTGACTTTGATAATTCCTTGTATTCATACAATAATTATTAGGAGTGAGCAGAAAAAATCGGTGGACCGAATTCCTTAAAAATCACTACGAGATTGTCCCGAGTTTAAGACTCAGTCAATACGGGCAGGGTTTTTCCGTATAAGTCAGGCTCATGCTCGATTTTGAAGACCAATTTCCTGAATGGCCCAACCACCCCGAGTTTGTAAAAGCCTACACTAAACGCAACACTTCACTAACCACGACGAACAACACTAAACACAATACTTCACAAGTCACAACCCTAAGTAGTAAGCAGCAGTCCCCCGACTCCCTCCACTCCTTTCCATTCTGTCTGTGCGGCAGTAGCAGACCCCTACTTCCATCCTTCCAGTTCCCACCATTTTTTTCAAGCAGTTAAGAATTTCGTAAAAGCTTGCTTGACACTAGCGCTAGTAACAGTTCCTTCCGTTCGTGCGATCATCATTCAGCTCGCAAAAGCTTGCTCGACACTAGCAGCATTATGGAACCCTAAAACGCAGCAACATTAGTTTCTTCCTTCAGCAGCAAATCAAGATAGTTCGTCGCCAATTAGGTATGTTGATTAGTTCATTCGGTATGCTGTTATGCTGATTAGTTCGTCGCCAATTATGCCAATTTAGTAGTTTCTGTAATAATGTTTTTAGCAAAAATTCGGTCAAAGACCGAGACTGACCTGAGTCAAGCAAGACCAATTCAGACGAGTTTGTTTGGACGAATTCGCTCTTGGTCCTCCAAATATAAGACTCGAAATTTTGGGCTCAAATTTTTTTCCCCCAAAAACCCGCCCTACTAACCACAGCAAACAACACTGGTAGTGTTTGATTAAAGTATTAACTATGTATTAGTATTAGTTAATACATGTATTAACTAATACAATGTTTGATTAAAAATAATAAGTGGTACTAATTAATACCTATGTATTAGCTAATACACATTTTTAGTGTTAATTATGTATTAACTAATACATTTTATAACCATGGTATTATTTAATACATAATAAAATATTACCTAATTACCATCAATTAACCCACACAATTCCTATCTATAACTCAATTACTTGATTGTTTTTTACGATTTTTTTTGAAACCGCGTAACTTTTCGAATTCTATGCAACTCATTGTCGTAAGACGATTTGCCCCACTAATTTATTCTAAAAACACTGTTTTACATCTTAATTCCCCGATTTTTTTATCAACCTCCAGCTCTTCAAATATTTCTCACCATTGTTCATCACTTTTTTTTAACAATTTGTCTCAATTTTTGTCATGGCACCGTTACTCTTGGTGCTCACACGCCATTAAGCTACTCGATTTTGCTCGGGACCCCATCGGTAACCGAATACCGCATTTTCGGGTCCCGATAAGCATGCTCACACTCGAACCCGACAGGCGTCGAAGCACACCGAGCGGCGCGCGTTGCCTACCACGATCGTAGCGACGACGTTTTCGCGAGCGTATCAAAGGATCGGGCTTGGGCCGCCGCCGCAATCGGCATCGGTCCACGCCCCAAATCGATCGGTGGACCGGCTCATCACCGTTCCACATCCGACCTGGGCGCATCGCCGACCCCCATTCGCTTCCCTCCCGACAATTTCAAGCACTTTTTGACTCTCTTTTCAAAGTCCTTTTCATCTTTCCCTCGCGGTAGTTGTTTGCTATCGGACTCTCACCCGTATTTAGCCTTGGACATAATTTACCGCCCGATTGGGGCTGCATTCTTAAACAACCGGACTTATCGACAGTGCCTCGTGGTGCGACAGGGTCCGGACACGACGGGGCTCTCACCCTCTATGGCGCCCCTTTCTAGAGGACCTGTTATGGTCAATGATCCTCGTGTTTATTGTTGTCATATGAATCTTATCGAATGCCACTTATAATCTGTCATGGTCTTGTATGACTCCATTTGAGTGATTCTGGTGTTCATTTGCACATATTAAATCAATTTATGCGTACACAATTTTAATATTAAAAAAAATAAATTTAAGGGTATTAATGTATTTTTGTCATTTTACGAATAATTTTACATTGAATCAAACACTGTATTAAGTTATACATGTATAAGTATATCTTAATACATGTTCCATTCAAACATAGTATTAACTAATACGTGTATTAATTAATACGTGTATTAACTAATACATGTATTAACTAATACGTGTATTAACTAATACATCCAATCAAACACTACCTAAATGCAGTACTTCACAAGTCACGCCCATAAGCAGTAAGCAACAGTCCCTCGACTCCCTCCCCTCCCTTCTATTTCGTCTGTGCGGCAATAGCAAACTCGTACTTCCATTCACAAGTACGAACTCGTACTCCCTCCCTCAACAGTCCATTTTTTTTACTAATAAAGTATAAATAGAAGTGACTCATATATATATGGTTAAATAGCAAGTAACTACCTGAACTTTGGACATTTTGTAACGAGCTACCCGAACTTTGAAAATTCAAAACGAGTTACCTCAACTTTGAAAAATGTGCAAATAGCTACCTCTGTCCAATTTCCAACAAATTTCCGACGGAAAATTGGACGGAGGTAGCTATTTGTACATTCTTCAAAGTTGAGGTAGCCCGTTTTAAATTTTCAAAGTTCGGGTAGTCTGTTGCAAAACGTTCAAAGTTCAGGTAGCTACTTGGTATTTAACCCATATATATATATATAAGCCGACATAATTATATGTAAGTCATTTTATCGTTAAATTTCAGTGACCACATAGTTAATTTAGATCCATCTTCCTTAGCAATGAATTACCAGAGCAGACATCAATAAAGACATACTTGTTGCCGCCCCTCTATTCAAACCAAACCAAGAACAAATACGATTGTAGGGTTCCAGCTAATACATAAAGAACAGACAGACATTATGAAACCAATGCCAATGCAATTGCTGAATCTGGGACACACACACACACACAGCTTTGGGATGTCCGTTATCAGACAAAACTCTAACAATCACCTTAAAAACAACCACTCACCCTTCTTAATTATTATTATTATCATACTTTCTCTCCTCAACAAATTCACTCTCTGCAAGTCCATCCAACGAAACCCAACTGCATGCTAACTAATACCTTCTAATGGCTGTAAGTGCTCCTAATGATCATCTTAAATGTTTCATTAATCATATGTTTTGAAGTAGGTGGGATTCCAAGTTTGATTGTTGTTTAGGGGTTCATTTTGATTTTTCTATAACCTCAAATGATTTTATTAGTCGTACTCCAATGCATTATATATTTATTAATATTGTTATTTACACTACTTATATCGTTGTTTACACATATATTTGAACATGTTGTTATTTGCACATACACTATTATTTTTTCGTTAAATATATCAAAATGATAAATTTGTCATCTTGTTTCAACACTAAAATCAAACTCTAATATATATTTCAATTCAAATTCAATCTAAAAACATATTTATGGGTTGAATTTTAATACAGACATGCAGTTTTGAATTGAATTCGAACTCAGTACTGAATTTTTAGGTTGAAATTGAACTCAAAAATGTAGTTTTGGGTTTGAATTCAACCCAGAACCACATTCTTGGGTTCGAATTTATACCCAATTCTGTATTTGGGGTTTAATTCATTATTTTGTATAGAGAAAGAGATGAAGATGATCATGATGAAAAATACTACAAAATATAACTTAAACTCATGCAAAAGAGAAATAAGAGGGATAATACTTCCTTCCAACTTTTGTTGTTTTGTATTTTCAAATTTTTTATTTTTAGTTCAGCTAGTTGAAATTATATATATATATATTATTTGTTTATCTCTATTTTAATTTTTGTCACCAAAATAATGTTTATAGAGAGCAGTACATTAAAAGGTGAAGATGGTATATAGTTGCAACTAACATTACAGATGGGTTCTTAATTACCCACTGTCTAGACAACTTGTTGGGAGTAGTTAATAAACTCTACTTTACAGATGATGAAACTGGACAATTTTTGGGTCTGGTAAATTTTGTTATTTAAAAATGAAGTCATCATCTTCTTCTTCTTCTTGATGAACATGGATCTGCAGAAGCAACAGTCTTCGCATGTCCCAAAATTTGGCGACTGGGACAACAACAACATCCCCTACACAACATTCTTCGAGAATGCAAGAAAAGAACAGAACACTGGGACAGTAAGGGTTAACCCTAATGACCCCGAAGACAACCCCGCCGCCTTCATGTTCGGGACAAGAAGCCCGGAGATCGACGGTTCCGATAAGTCGTCGGTCCCGATGGAGGAGCATCGGATTCGAGGGCACGTGCGGGAAAATTCTCGTGGCAGCGTCGCGTCCAAGTCGGGAAGCGATCAAAGCAGCTCCGACTATGCACGTGGATCGCAGAGGAGTCGTAGGCAACCCAGTGCAACTCAACCATCCAATGAATCTGTAAGTTTTTTGTGGTAATCACACCATAATAGATAGTATAAGATTGATGGTTGTCTTTTTCGATCGGCAGCATAAGAGAGCAGCTTCGATCCCTAAATTCGGGGCGTGGGACGAATCCGATCCGAGAGCAGGAGAAGGCTTCACTGTGATTTTCAATCGAGTGAAGGAAGAGAAGCAGGTTGCTTCTTCCACGTTCCCCACCGTTCGATCACCACAGACGGATAGAAGCTTCCGGACGGAACGGAAAAAGAAGGCAAAGGCTTGCCCTTCGCTGGTACGCAGTGGATATACTTACATTGAACAAAGTATAATTTAGTAATTAGGATTGAAAATTCGTAACGAATCTAATTATATCATGTCATTAATTATATTTGCGTGAACGAATAAATATTAAACGTGTATCTAAACTTAAAATAAAAACATATAATATGATTATTAAACAGATTACACACTATACGACTTATACAAGTAACTTTTTGAATTTTTTTTATACATACATAAAGTCATAAGACACGAAATAATACACAACAAAATTCATAATTTAATTTCACAATCAAGTTTTAAAAATCAATCTAATTCAATAATAAGTACAATAATAAATTCAAATATTATTATTATTATATATATATATACTTAATTTTATTTTATTGTGTCCATGTGTATATTTGTAAAACAAATATGTTTAAAAAACGATTATTAATCGTATCTAAATGTATAAAAATTGTTTAAACATTAAATGTGTTAATATTAAACTCATATATGCATAAATTGCACTCGTTTAATCATCTTGTAAAAAAAATTATTCAACCTAATTTGATTGTGGTTTGGCTTTGATATCAAGGGTCTTTAGTCTTGATTGGGATGTAGACAACTTTTTCAACTCAATCAAACATGTGAAATTATAATCATGTGAAAATCTGCTTGCCATTTAATTGTACTACTTAAAATGTATTCGATTATTTTAATAATTTTTAAAATATATTTTGTTAAGTTTAAAAAAAAAAAAAAAGGTCAAAAAAGTAGTAACATTCAATTTTTATAATATCTTAACTCTCCCACATGTTTATCAGATTAAAAATGTTTTTTGTGTTGGTTGTTCTATCTTCTGCAGGTATGCTGCTGCTTTTTTCCGAAGTGAAATTTTCTGTTAATTTAGTTGTCTCGAGCCTCGATAATGAAGGGATTGTTTGGATTGGTATAGTGTGTTTATTTTTAAGATGTAAGCACCTTATTAGAAAAATTAGTTGATAATTTATATTTTACATGCAATCAATACTAATATTTAGAGTTATAATAAATAAGTACGTACATCACTAACGTGTCCAAACAAATAAATGCATGCATTAGTATAAAATATGAAATTTTTTGAGAAAAGAAAGATTGACAAAATTTATTTTAATTTTGTAGAAAATAAATTTAAGCAAGAATTCAACTGTCAATTGGAAATCTAAAGATTAGGGCACCATACGGCCAATCTAAACAGAAACAAGATTCGACCATTATAAGGCCCACCGTTTTCGCACAAAATGGGTTGATTCAAAATTTGAATTCCTTCTCCATCGACGTTACACCAGAAACGGCGTCGCATACAGAAAAAATTCATCCAGCGCCAAAAGTGATATAAATACAACGGAAGAAACAATCAACCTTCTCTCCCTCTCGCTTGCTCAGTTCTGTTCCAGTTGTGAGTCACAGATGGAGATTAAGCCCGGAGTCTTTGGTTCCTGCTCGAGGGAACAGAAGAGCGTCTACCAGGATTGGTTCAATCTCGCCGATGCAGGTCCCATTCTATGCACATTTCTCTGTTTTGGTGAAAGTAAATTGCCAATTTCAGTGCCTTTTTTGGTATGTAATCGATGTTTGTTTCGATGTCTGTGTGTTTTTATAGACGGAGATGGGCGGATCACAGGCACTGATGCCACGAAATTTTTCTCGATGTCGAAACTCTCACGACAAGAGCTTAAGCAGGTGATTGATTTCACTATCTGAGTCTTCATTTTTAGTTCGAATACTAAATTACGAGATTCAGTGGTGTAGAGGACATTCTAAAGAGTCAACTCTTAAGAAGTATGTTTCGAAATTGAGTTATACCTCTGAAGTAGTTGTAGGTTACTCTTTAAGTCATGAAATGTTATGGCTGATTCGTTTCAGTAAATTTGCAATGGATTTAAACTTTCAATCATCTGCATCTCTCCTTATCGTAGTAAATTTTTTGTTGAGTCTTCGTTGTTTTGGCAGGTTTGGGCTCTTGCTGATTCCAGAAAACAGGGATTTCTAGGCTTGAAGGAGTTTATTACAGCTATGCAGGTCGGTTTTGCATCACATTTTTAAGCTATGGAGTTATTAGGGTTGTGTATTTATTTATTTATAGAGAGCTAGTGCTATAAACTAATCGTTTTGAGCAGCTAATTTCTTTGGCACAAGCTGGTCATGATTTAATGTCCGACAGCCTAAAAACTGCAGGTAAATGTCCGTTACTATTTACCAAGTTCAAATTTGTCTAGTTGATGTAATTAACAAAAGCAGGAATAGAGGTGTATGATTTGAAGTCCGTAAGGCAACGGTGAAACATAAGACCTGATTGCCCATGCCGCACTATGATTGCTTTCACAACATTATAATTTGTTTATGAAAAGATTGGCTCCCTTTCATTGCTCAATTATGAGAACATAATAGGACTGCACATTGGTGGTGCCCACAAACAAAACTTCATACTTAATTGCTAATCACACACAAGACTAGCCAAATTAGCAGAATGATTATGTTAAGAAAGAAAGCCTATCTTCGACTAAGCGTTGATTTTCGTCACAGTAGTCTCCTACTACACTTCATTGGAAGCAAAGTTTTTTTTGTTACTTCAATTCCAAACTTCATAGAGGTATGGATTCTAAAACAGCTTGTATTACAACATCTTCTATAGTTTTCCCTTTGATTAGAAGACCCTTCTGTATTCTTCTTGCCAACAACAAGCTTGCCTTTCACTATTAACTTCAGAAAGAATATCACCCACTCTTCGTACACTTGCAGCTACAGAACAGACGATTTCTTGTTGCACGTTCTGCAGCTTCACAGGTTACACCGTTTATTCTCCTAACACGTACTCCATAATGTTAGGTATTGGAGTCTGATTAATATGTAATGCTAGATTATGTATTAATGTACGCGTCTCACGGTTCAACCTTATTATTACGATTATGTATTAAGGTGGGGTTCAGGGCGCTGCCCCGAACCAGTAGATTGTACTGTACTGTATTTCTCCATGTATACGTATTTTGTACCAGTAACCATCATTAATACAAATGACCCAAACCGCGTGGAGGTTACCCAATTGAGTGTTACCACGAAAATCTGAGTTTCATCTCTCCCTTTCCTCTCTAGAAAAACTGAGGGTTCCTTCTCATTCCTAAGTAATTTCTTCATCCGATTGAGTGTTTGTAGAGAATCGATCCTAACAACTGGTATCAGAGCTAAGGAGATTCAACACGATCACTGAAGATGAAGATGGAGAGTTCGAAGTTTGGAATCGAGAAGGTTGATGGATCCGATTTCAGTTTCGGAAGATGCAGATCGAAGATTGTCTGTACCAGAAAGATCTTCACGAACCCTTGATCGGGGTGAAGTCGGATTGCATGACAGAGAAGCGGTGGAAGTTGAAAGATCGTCAAGAGATTGAATTTACCTTTGGAATATGCCTCGGAAACCAAAATGAGATTTTAGTATTATACAATTGACCATTCTCTCACATCTGCTTAACTAGGACCATGCAACTTTCATGCTAAAGATTGTCAATAGTCGTGCCAGAAAGAAGTGTTACAACCATCCCAAATTTTCTAGCTTGGTTTGCCTTCCTCCATGCCTAGATGAAATGTTGGAACTTTACAATCCAAACGCTTTTCCATTTTAATCTGTTTTTACTCAACCATAAATCTCAAAGTTATTCTAACAATAATCAGCACAAGCTCGAGTAAATTTGTCAATAGTTCATAATAATCTCTGTTTATGCTTGCATTCAGTATCTTATTTGGATAATACAAGCTAAGAAGAAAATATAACTATTATCTAAATTTGTATTATTATCAGATGAACTGGAGGATATCAACATCCCGCTGATGGAAGGGTTGGATGCATTAGTAGCAGTAAGTTAAATAACTTCTTCATCCTCATTGAATTACACGAAAGTTATCATCTCATTATGATCTGTCTAAATTTAACTTTATCAGGGTTCCCAGAGAAATAAGAGAGCAACTCCCACTGTCATAGAAACAAACGGTACTATTATACCGGAAAGTACTTTTCAATATTATTTTTACTTTTTCACTAAATCTTATGTGTTCTGCAACTTAGGAAATGTCCAACCCACAGTTGCACCATCAACTCAATGGTTTGCTTCAAAATCTGGGAGAAAGAAGGTAGGATTTCTTTTAGAATGCGTCCTCAATACATCTTGTTCAATTTCTAGTTATCAATTTTAGTATACATTTTTCTAAGTAGTCTGAACTCCGAACAAGATGGCTTCAATTTTGAATGTTTCCTACCACTTTATTATTGGTTCATCATCACGTATTCATTACCCCAAATTGATTAATTCTATTCTTGTTATCTCATTGTCAGGCACCACAATTTTCAGTCACATCTATCATTGATGGTTTGAAGAGATTGTACACAGAAAAGCTAAAGCCTCTTGAGACTACATATCGCTTCAATGACTTTGGATCATCATTCCTGGTTAGTAAACTTGTACCTATTTCAATTCCTTCAAAAATTTGAATCAGAGGATTTTTAATTTCATAAGTGTAGTTGCTACTTGGGCATTTGAGTTTTGTCTATGTTATACGTAAGAATCCTTTTTTTTTTGCTTTTGCTTTTGCAGACTAATAGTGATTTTGATGCTAAGCCTATGGTTATGCTCTTGGGCCAGTACTCCACTGGCAAAACAACTTTCCTTAAGCATTTACTTAAGTGCGAATACCCAGGTTTAATAGAATGCTCTTCATTCTTTCTGCATTTGCATTCGTAGAGGTGTAAATTTGTTCAATTACCAATTGCTAAATGTTTATCTTACACCACAGGAGCTCATATTGGGCCAGAGCCTACTACAGACAGATTTGTTGTTGTCATGGTAAAGGCATTTGTTTCTTCATTTTTTATATTTGTTGTATATAATTATTTAAGTTGCTTGATTTTATATCTTACATTCCCCAAATTCTTCACCATATTGGATTGCAGTCTGGACCTGATGCAAGAAGTATTCCTGGGAACACCATTGCTGTGCATGCAGACCTCCCCTTCACCGGATTGACCAACTTTGGAGGATCATTTTTGTCGAAGTTTCAATGTTCCCAAATGCCACATCCAGTGAGTAATTTGATATTCTTCTGTTTTTAATTTTTCTTCATTTTTTGAACACATTTTGTGTCAAACAAACTCTTATTGGATTACATTTTATTGATTGAACTTCCTATTGATTAAAACTTAGTTGCCTTATATAAGGCTTACAAATGCCTCATGTGGAGACATCACTACTTAGTGCTACTAGTGGAGACATCACTACTTCTAACACTACTCTATGGGAGACACCACTACTTCCTTTTCTAACACATCAATTGTATACGGTAACATTTTGTTCATTAAATCTGCAGCTTTTAGATCAGATCACTTTCGTTGACACCCCTGGTGTCTTGTCCGGAGAAAAGCAAAGAACCCAACGAAGCTATGACTTTACTGGAGTCATATCATGGTTTGCAGCTAAATGCGATCTGATCCTTCTTCTGTTCGATCCCCACAAGCTTGATGTCAGTGACGAATTCAAGCGCGTAATTTCATGTCTACGTGGCAATGATGACAAAATACGTGTGGTTTTGAATAAAGCAGACCAAGTTGATACTCAACAAGTAAGATAATTTGTACTTACGCTCAAGTAACCATTTATTGCTTGTCTCATCAGTAATCACAATAATCATTACAGCTTATGAGAGTGTATGGTGCATTGATGTGGTCTCTTGGAAAAGTCCTGAACACACCCGAGGTTTCCCGTGTATATATAGGGTAACCCAACGAAACTATAACTCTTCTTTCAGTTTTGTAAAAGAATTGCATAACAGTAGCATCCAAATGTACTCCTGACAAACGGGATAGCAACCTCGTAGTTCTTAATAGATACTGAATATCGGCTTATGCTATGCAGTTCGTTCAATGACAAGCCTATTAACAAAAAGGCAATGGGTCCTATCGGAATTGAACTTTTCGAGAAGGAGCAAGATGATCTTCTATCCGACTTGATGGACATTCCTAAGGCAGCCTGTGATCGTCGAGTAAGAGTCTCAAATCACCATTACGTCTTCATTTATACTATGCACAAAACGAAATGGTGGATCACGAAGTACTTCCTTGTATTAATCAATACGTATTCTGCAGATCAATGAATTTGTTAAGCGTGCTAGAGCTGCCAAGATTCATGCATACATAATCAGTCATCTCAAGAAGGAGATGCCTACCATGATGGGCAAAGCAAAGGCTCAACAGCGTTTACTCGACAATCTTGAAGAAGAATTTGCCAAGGTAAATACATTATATTAATTTCGTGACTTAGCAAAAAAAAAGAAAAATATATTGGAGTGTCGATGGTCCAAATCTGATTGACCTTAATGTTTGCGAAACAAACAGGTTCAGAGGGAATTTCATCTCCCTGCAGGTGACTTTCCAAATGTGGAGCAGTTCAGAGAAGTTTTGAGTGGATATAGCATTGATAAGTTTGAGAAGCTGAAGCCGAAAATGATACAAGCTGTGGATGACATGCTCGGTTATGAAATCCCCGAGCTCTTGAAGAACTTCCAGAATCCATATGAATGAAAGACACAGGTTATATGGTTAAAAAAAGTTCTGTATTATCAAACATGGCGGGGATTATTTATGTCATTAATGTTTAATATTTTAAAATTGGGAATTTATTTTAAATATAAAAAAATTCCTAACTTTTGATACTCTTTGTAGTAATAATTTTGTATCTTGACTAGCTCTTAGTCAGTTCTAGAAATATATTACTTGTTGGATTCAACAGAACTTGTTGATTTTCGTTTGGTGGCAACAATCGATCAATATTTTGATGAGCAGGATCTTTAGATAGGAGTTGGATAGAAGATGAACTATCATCTTCAAAATGCAAAATTTCAAAAGAGAAAGGAGAGGGTATTTAACGTAATATTTACGCATCGTTACGTTAGATTTTGCAAGAGGAAATACAAGGTAAATCCCAGGGCATCCATTGCCTTTATGTACACAAAATCACCCCAAATCCTCAAACCATCCACGATAAACAAATATACAATACAGAAGCAGTCTTCTTTTTCTTCCTTCCTTCTTCTTCTGAGCTGCGTTGGTGAGTAAAAAATAAAAGAGAACATTCTTTTTCTTCTTGGTGTTCCCCCACTCCCCAAAACTCCATTAACAATAAATCTCCACAGCAGATAAAAACTCTACTAATAATTTATCACTCTAAACAATATGACCAACCTCTGCCGCCCAGTGCCATAATTTGTCTTCTTTTTCAGCAGACTCGGTTGAATATATACTCTTGGATAATAAGAACAAGGTGGATGGAGAAGTTCATCTAGGGGTCGTGGAATCAGTAGAAGAGTGGTATTTACTTACACATTGACAACATCTTCGTCTTGGTTTTCTTCACATGTCACGATCAGACCTTCGACATAAGTTGGCAGGAGGCAACGGGACCACTGACAGCCCGTTGAGGCGGGCTCCACGGGTGGGACTATCATTAGGACATTATCATGGCGTCGAACAACACCCATTACACTGACCATGCTTCCTTCCTTGATATACCTATATGTAAATAAATATACGAGGAATTAGCATCAATTTCTTAGAATCATTCAATTAACCAGAACATAACCAGCATTTTCATATATTCATTATATAAATGCCAAATCAGAACTGCACGTCTTACTCTATACGTACCCTTCCTTGAGGCGCATTACACGATCATCACTGGAGAGGCTTCGGTCAGCAAGCCACCTTACAAAGTTGGGAGATAAGTCTTTCTTGTCCTTGGTCACATCCACTATGGTAGATGGCTTCACAAATGGAGAAACTTTGGATCCATATCCAGCCTTTACTAGAGCTCTTAATCCAGATTGGAAGTCTGATATGTAGAAATCCGATACATATTTCTGTTCATAGTTTCATACAAATTTCAGTAGCACATTCAAGAACAGTCGCATCAGAAAACTACTCACATTTAATGCAGTTGGGAGAAAGATCTAACTCGTAATTCACAGTTCATAAATATTAACTCATACTAGGACAAAAGTGTAATTGTGCAACACTTACCTCAGAATATCTACATCCCCATGAGAAGAAACGGTGTCTAGGATTTGCAGATTTTCCACCCCATCCTTTGTATTCTAATAACTCCGTTGATACGTAGACACACCTAGATACCTTCTGATACGAGGTTTCCAGAGGTATGCTGCCACAAGTGACAACCTGCAATAAAAGAAATAGGAAAATTACTAACTAGAAAGCTAAGTGCGAAAATTTATCAAATCTCCTAATAAATGCCAAGATTTACGCATACATTAGACCCATGTGAATAATATCGCCATCTTTTGAGAGTCAGAATTCCATCCATTGGCTTTAATTCTATTAGTTTGGCATTTTCCTCAACATCCTATAATTGTTATATCGTTCCATTTCATCTTTCTGTGTCCGTATAATGTGTTCATGCGAGGGAGAATTACTACATCTGCATGTACAGACCAATCCTAATCGAACTACTACGGCATCATTTAGAGGCTAAAATGAAATGCCAACTAAAATATAGCAGAAAAATCTAATCTTTGTCAATAAGAATGCAATAAAGGTGCATTATAACAGATTTTAATGACCACCTCAACCTCAACTAACCTTACCTATAAATGGAAATGAGCTATCCTCTGGCATAATCAAGTAAACAAGACCTAATCGTCTAAAAGACTAATTTAACTCGCCACACATGACAAAATTAAACCCCTAAAAAATGTATAGCAATAAATTTTCTTCTTTGGTAACAAAACAATAACAATTTTCCAAGATTATGGCCCTGCAAAATATGATGTTCCATACTATTAACAGCAAGGGCATGAGGTCGTAGTAATAATTCACCCATTAACATACTATCTGAAAAATGGGCCAGTTAAATTAACCCAAAACTAACCCTCTTCTTTTCAAGATCGAGAAAGTAACTACTGAAAGGAATTCGAATCCCGACATGTTCCACCCTAATCGATTATCTGACTGAACATTCCTTCCGATAAATTAAAAAGATGAAATTTTTACCTAGAATAGAAAGAGATGAATACCAGAATGTCAGAATCACGATTGAAATTAGAGAAATTACCCCTGTAATTTTGACATACTGCCCATCTAAAGCACCTCTGAGCACAGCATCAGGGTACCTCTTCACAAACCCTAACAGCCCTCTCTTCTTCAGCCCATAATTCCACATTGCCGCCAAAGCCACCGGAATCAGTATCCCCGCCACGGACACCACTATCACTGGGTTTTTTACCGCCACGGCAAGAAAAGACGCCACCAGTAGCGCCATTGCCACAACCACCAGAAACACCCAGACCACTGCCTTCGAAACCCTAAACCTCACCCGCACACCCTCTGCTCCCAAATTCGTTACCGACGATCCGTATACCACTTTCGTCGACGCGGACCCGGTAGCCTCCAACTGACCTGACCTGCGGTTCGATCCGACCGGACCCGATCCGATAGGTCCAGAGGTGATGAGTCCGGTTGGGGCCAAGGGCGTCAGGGGACCCGAAGTCTTCCTTAAAGGACCGGAGTTGGTGTTGGGACGGTTTAAGGGGCCGGAGTTGGTGTTGGGACGGGTTATGGGTCCAGAATTCGGTCCAGATCGCATGGATCCGCTGTTGTGCTGAGAGGAAGAGGACGTCCGCGAGGGTTTGAGGGAGGGAGGTCCATCACCTGAGACGGGAATGTCGAACATCTTGCCAAGCTCACCCGACTTCTTTACGTCGCCGCCGGTGTAGGGTACGGCGCATGCAGACATTGTCGGCGGGCGCTCCTTAGGTTGGTGGTCGGGTCGGCCTGAAACGTAGAGGCCATTGCTGAGCTTGTGGGATGGGATTCGGGAACTCATAGTGGGTAGTTTACCGTACAAAATCGGGCAGTTGAAAAGTGAGAGTGGCGAGAGATCAGTGAGTGAAGAGAGGAGAGTGTGGGAGTGTAAATCGTGAGGAAGGTGGGTGGTGGAAGAAGACGATGATATTACAAGAAAGGCGAAAGAGGAATCTGATAATGACGGCCCTCTCTCTGTCTTCAAATGGGACTACAGTGCGCACTGTGTTGCGTTTGTGGGGAAGAGTAGAGAAGAAAAGAAAATAATTTTTATTATTATTGAATTTATATTTTTTGGCCCAAAAAAATAATTTATATTTCTTATTTTATTTATTTTTTTATGACGTCTTTATTTTAATTTAACAAATACACATTTTTATGTATTATTTATTATGATATGTGAAAATCAATTTTAAAGTTTTAACACACAACTTTAGTATTTCATCGTTATGGCCAAAATATAGAATCATGAACATTAAATGAACAATTAAAAAAGCGTCTACTTAAATAAATTATTTTATTAAATATAATATAGTATATTAATATTACAGTATTTTAATGAAAAAAGTTTGAAATTGCACCCACATGTTTACATTTTTTTTGTAACTGCACCCAATTGTTTTTTGACGCTATTAAGTTCATCCAGATGTTTCATTTTGTTGGTAATTGGACCATCTGTTAATTATCACGATGAAGTCACGTGAAGCCGTTTATTTTGAACTGATGCAATGTAAAAAGAATTTTTTACCCCTTTGGTCATCCAATCACCTTTTAAAGAAGACTTTATATCTTCGGTTTACCCCCAAAAGTTCAATCTTCCTCTCGAGTGTTCTCCTTTACCAACAGCAAACTTCTGAAACCTTAACCTTCATTTCTCATTCACTTCCCCATTTCAGTCCGAAATCCATTCTTCGGCTTCCTTTGTCTTCACACGTTGAAATTCTCAGAGTTCGACCATGATTTGTCTCTACTTCGTTTTGTCTCCGCCTAGCCCCCCTGTTCCGCCATTGAAGTTCTGCATTCATTCGGTAAGTCTCCACTTGACCTTCTTAGGTCTTCGGTAAGTCTCCTCGTGACCCCGCTGTTGTTAGGTCTTCTTAAGTCTAAGTTAATTTCGCTAATTCCGACTTCTTTATTTTTCCAATCCCATTGTTTGTCCCAAAATTTCGAACGATTTTTCCCCCCTAACTATTGCTCAAGATCCTCATCTTATATGTTTGTTCGCACCAAATATGTCGCAATGTTCACACCCTAATTCCGACCCCTTTGTTTGTTCGAACTATTACTGAAGTTCATCGCCTTATATGTTTGATTTATATTTTGTTAGGGTAAATAATGGACAAGAACAGTGGTCAAACTTACCAGTTGACGATTCACTACGACAAAATTTTTATTGATGGAAATTGGGTTGGGAAAACCGAAGTTACTGATTTAGGGAGGGATAAGGACGAAGCCAGGATGTAAACCTAGTGAGGGCAAACCGACAAAATATATAATAATTTTTCTAATTAAAATTTACAAATGTTCTCGACGAGTTTTCATATTCTTAAAACATGACAAAATTCTATCGTTATCAATAGTACAAAATATATATTTTTCAATAAAAGTAACTAAACAGCCGTTCATCCAAGAGTCACCCATCTTGTTTTGCAATCTATTCTTCACAATCTTCATGCTGAGAAAACCCTTTCAACAGAAGCAGTGCTAACTGGTAAGATCAATGCTAACTTCACGAGCAAATACACCAATGGATACACAATATGTCTTTTCTTTTCAACCAACTTCTGAGAGAGTTCGTCAATACCATTGAGATTTAGAAATTCAACACTTGAATTCATATCAAAGATAAATCTATCAAGTTGTTTGGCAAGAATATGAAGATCAACACCAAAAAAATCGGAGGGATAAAATTGGGCGAGGCGAACCAACTTCTCTTTGTCAAAAGCTACAAAAGAACCAGCTGGATTCAAACAAGCCACGCATAGAAGCAACTCAGTATTAACCTCATTAAAACAGTGATTGAGTTCCTGCAATTACCAATGAATCACATCTTTGAATAAATCAAACTGATATTGGTTGTGATTAGTCTTTTTCTCTCCCTAACCTCTTGGACGATTTCAGCTCCATAAATACCATCCATACATGGAACCGAAATATCATGTTTCTCACAAAATGAAGAGATTTCATTCATCAATGATCTCCATCCATCATCTCTCATATGTTGCATTTGTTATTTAACCCTCTTGACTAAAACCATAGCATTGATAATGTCTTGATCCTTCCTTTGCAATGCAAGTGACAATTCATCCGTGATTGATAATACGTTTATCATCAAGTGTAAGATGAAAGCAAACTCAAAACCTGACATTATATTTATTAAGGAGCATGCTTCACCTTCTTGGGGTTGAGATTGTCCATCTTGTTCAATAAACTCAAGGACTTCAAGCACTGAAGAGAACATAACAGACAAATTAGTCAACGATCTATAATGGGAGCCCTAACGTGTGTCTCCTCCTCTCTTGATTCAAGCCCTTACCCCTTGAAATTTCACCACATCCAAATGATTCAATCATCCTAAAGCACTGTTTTTGTCGAAGTAGATCTTTTCGCTTACACGAAGCTCCTACAATGTTGGTGATCTTAGCTATTGTATTGAAAAAATCAGCAATTTGAGATTTTTTTGAGCTATGGCTACAAGTGCTAATTGCAGCTGATGAGCAAAATAATGGACATAATAAGCAGAGAGATTCTCCTTCATAATCAACGTTTTTAGCCCATTCAACTCACCTTTCATGTTACTTGCCCCATCATAACCTTGTCCACGCAATCTAGATAAGCATAGGTTATGTTTTGAGAGTGACTGTTCAATCGCGAATTTGAGTGATAAGGCCTTTGTATCTCGAACATGTGCAATGCCAAGAAAGTGCTCCACCACACACCCTTTTTTGTCTACATATCTCAAAATGATTGTCATTTGTTCTTTAATTGACACATCTCTAGATTCATCAATTAATATTGCAAACGTTTCATCCCCGAGATCATTAATAATATCACGTGTAGTCTCTATTGCTGATGCTCGAACAATATCTTTTTGAATATCAGTCATTTTCGCATTACCAGGAGCATTCTTTACAACACTCTTAATATCCTCATTATGATCACCAAGAAAATCCAATAGCTTGTGAAAGTTTCCTTTATTAAGAGATTCTTCATCATTGCCACGAAATGTCAATCCTTGACGCAAAAGAAATCGGACACAGACAAGTGAGGCAGTTAAGCGGCTTCGGTACTCTTTGTGTAATCCATTTTTTTGCTTAAATAAAACTCTTGGAATGTGTTGCTCTTGATTCAATAAATCTTGACATTTACTCCAAGCTTCATTATGAGCACTACCGACAACTCCAACATGATTATCAAATCTTTATTTTTTCTTCCAATTTGTAAACAATCTCCACCTCCTTGATTTTCATTGTTTTTACCATAAATATAACAATATAGACAAAAAGCGACATCCTTTGAAATACTATATTCCAACCAATCTCCGCAATCATCAAACCAAGTTGGAACAAAGCGACGACGTACCTTACCAAATGTTCTTTGAGGAAATTCATGGTCACGTGGTTGACATTGACCCTTGTCTAAATAAGCTCTTCAGGCCTTGTCATGATCATTTGGATGATAAACTTGAATTTTTTTTCTCAAGCCGGGATTCGATGGTAGATCATCTAAATTGAATTCTTTATACTTTTGCTTCAAGAACTTCTCATTTATTTTGTGGCTTGAATGTTATTCTTCATCAATAGATTTTGTTTTAATTCTACTGAAAAACTTATCAATACCTATAACATAAACACAAAATTAAGTACAAATTATAAACACAAAATTAAGTACAAATTATTGTTTTAAATAAAAATAATATACTAATCCAATCCAAAGAAAACATGTCATGCTCCTTACGACTCTAACTTCATGTCAAACAAATTTGAACAATTAGCCCAACACCAAGGCCCCAACTATTCATCAATTCATGTTCAAATAATTTGAACAATTATTCTAACTTCTAAGCCCAAAACCCTAACAATTATTCATCAATTAGGTCAGCCGTCAGTCACTCAGTAGTGATTCTCTCGGCACCAGCTTAAAAATTATCTCGGCGGCAGTGACACCAACCAACAGAAGGACAACTAGCTCTTCCTTTCGGTAGTGATTCACGGCTCTTCGTCTTCCTTTCGGTCTACGACGACTCTAATTAAAGAGGTAAACTACTATCTAAATTATGAAGATTTGAAGAAATTACGAGAAAAATCGAAGTTACCTTTCATATTGATTTAGAATCGTGAATCGCTCTGGAGTCTGGCCTCGTGAATCGCTTGGTCTTTAGATTGAATCTGCTCTTGATAGAAATTTGGAGTTGAAAAGGTGAGACATTGCATTTCTGTGACATTTCTGTGTATTTGGCCTCCGTGACATTGCATTTCTGTGTATTTGGCCTCTGTGACATTGCATTTCTGACGAATTTGACTTTCTAAATTTGTGAAAGTTATTTTTTTTCCAGAACAATTGCATTTGTATCCTAACTCAATCCAAATTGGTGAAACTTATCAGATTATCCTTTTGTATTTATATTCATCTTCATTTTTTTCAGTGGGGACAAAAGATAAAATTAGAATTTGTTTTTTTTGAAATATACACTACTACATTAAAAGTCAGGGAGGGCAATTGCCCCCCTGGACCTTGAACAACTCTGTCATTGGGGAGGGATGTAATAAGTTATGAAACAATAGAAGTGTTCATGATGTATTACGGCTTAGTCATAGGGGTTTGCATTTGCTATCTCCCTCCTAATGGTGATCTTAAATCACATTTGAAAGTCTTGAAAAGTAACGAAGACGTTACTGAGAAACAAGTGAGGCAAGATGGAAGTTTGGATTTGGCCGGGTATGTTTTGGCATCGTTTGATCCCGTTGTATGTTTGAAGGATCCATTTATAGAAGGCATTCACATAAAAGTCATTAAACGGATAGAAGAGACATTGGAGAGTCAATTTTCGATAGATAAAGGCAAACATCCCATGGATACAAACCCACCTCCAAAAGACAAGGGAAAGAGTCCAATGTAGTCCGTAGAAGAAGACTACGTGTTATCTTCATCATAGGAGACAAATTCACCATCGAATACTATATCTGATCCCAATTGGAAAACCGGTAAAGATGTCAATGATGAAGATGATTTACATGCCAAAGTTAGATCCGCAAATAAGAAAAGTAAACAAAAGGGCCCAGATTATTAGGCTGGTGCAAGTGTTGGATGTGCCAGATTGAATGAGACCAGTTTAATGTTTTACTATACGGTGGAAACATTGATGATTGTCTGACTAGGCCAGTTCATGTTGTAAAACCAGTGGAGCTGGGAGAAGCTGAATGCCGAAGTGGCACCCTAACCACTTCAGTAGCTTCAGACGTTGAATGCGACATCACAAGTAGGAGGACGTACAAAATATTTGATGAGTCTGTGAACACAGAAACGACAAGAAATCAAAGGATGAAACATGAATTGAAGTTCGGGATGCAGTTTATAGATGGTTACGTATTTAGGAAGCATGTCATCGAACACAGTATTGAGGAGGCTTTCATACTCGATTTTAGCAAAAGAAAACAACGCTGACCCTGTACAAGTTATTTGCAAGCAAGCTTGTGGGTTTGTCGTTGTTGGTGCGAAACTGAACAAGGAGAAGACATTTCAAATAAGAAAGTTGGTGGCGGAACATACATGTGGACGATCTTACCACACAAAGAATATCAGTGGGAAGTGTATTGCAGATACTTTTATGAAACTCATTCGCAACGAACCAGGTATAAAGAGTAAGACTATTGCCGATGAGATACAAAAATGGTTCAACTTTGATGTTAAAAGGTGGAATGTAAGCGAGGGTATCAAGTTGGATCGGAAAGCCCTTGAAGGATACCGCTTCTGGCAATTTGAGAGACTGATGATTATGCCGACACTGTTATGTTGCACAACTCAGGAAGTAATGCTGTGATACAAGTAGAGCCTATCCCATCTCCACTTTGGCCAAAATTTGAACGTATGTATGTTTGCTTAAAGGCATGTGTCGATGGGTTCAGAGCAAGATGCAAGCCATTCATATTATAAACGATTGGGTCCGGGTAGACTCATTTCCTATTAATCCACCGGAGTTTAGGAAGTGAGGTGGAAGACCAAAGAAGAAACGCACTAGGGGAGCTCATGAAGCCATCAACAAAAGCACAACGAAGTTGACAAATCATGGGTTAAAACAGTTTTGCTTAGTTTGCCATGAAACGGGCCACAACAAGAGAGGATGTCCTAGGTCAAACATTGGTGGATCAGCACAACAAGGGGGAACAACAAGTGGTGTAGAAACAAGATGCA
This sequence comes from Chamaenerion angustifolium, assembly GCA_946814005.1. Classification (NCBI taxonomy): domain Eukaryota; kingdom Viridiplantae; phylum Streptophyta; class Magnoliopsida; order Myrtales; family Onagraceae; genus Chamaenerion; species Chamaenerion angustifolium. The sequence continues at coordinate 3,904,326 of OX328277.1, read as the reverse complement.
CAAGTCAGGCGACAAAATATGTTGCAACACAACAGTCTCAGGCTACTGCGTGGAAGAAGCAAACTAAAGGTATGAAAATTGGGTACTTACGATTAATGTAGATATGGGCAACATCTTCAACATTTCTGGTTATGTAGGTTGGACGACCATCTTCATCGAAGTCGACACTAGTCAACATAGAGTCAGACGATGATTTTGAGAGGGTGAGATCAAGTGCCCCAGAGTTATCAAGTTGTTGGGCACCAGTGTTATTTCCTCAACCACTTAAATTAGAAAAAATAAGGAAGGATATTGTAGTACGCGATACTTGCACTTCACCCCGTTTTTTGCAAAGATCTACTCAGTGAAAGTACTTTTGTTTGTGTTGTTGCTTTGTCTAGCTGGATGTTGTCACCGCGATGTTTGTGGTATGTTAGGTTCGGTGATGTCTTATGGTGGTATGTTAGGTTAGGTGATGTTTTTTGGTGGGATGTTAGGTTCGATGGCTTTGTTTTGTTGGATATTTTGTCTCATAAACCTTTGTGTATAACTAGAACACTTATCTAAATAGGTCGGTTTGAGTTGAATGTTCTCTTGGATAATGTGTTTTTAGTTGAATTTTCCTTTCACGAAACAGGTTGGTGTCGTAACCATTTTTGTCCAAACATAATGGTGGAAATACTTATACATATTTAAACTTAAAGACAACACTACTCAGTATTATATAAACTAGTGGGTCTAGAAAATAGTCATTAAATAAACATATAGTACAACTGAATGACAAAGTACACAACTTAGATACTATAAAACAAACGTTTGTCACGTGGCTACATCTTCAACATAAACCCAACAACAACAACAAGTAAGAATACTATGACACAGTTGTTCTTGATTTCGACTACGCAACACACCAATTTGATTGTTCAATTCAGATTCCTTTGACACAAACTTGGTCATGAATCTCCGTACATACAGACACATCAGTCGTTCTGCCCAAGCGAAAAAATCACAACCCCTCTTAAAAGATTTTGATGGTTGCATAGTAGTAACAAGAGGCGACCAAAAAATTTCACGGTCCAAACTATTTTCACATGGGTTTGTAGACTGCAGTAGCACAGTGGTTCCTCATATGTCGTGTTTGGGTTAGATGCCCAAGGTGAAGAAGAACGGGAAGAACATTCAGAGTACTTACCACCTATTATATTACGACCTTGGAGCAATTGTTCTTCGCTGGGGGAGGATACGACGAGTTGGACCTGCACAACCGATGGGAGAAGGTGCAAATGAAAAATTGAATAGATGAAGACTTTGTCAACATGAAGTGGCTGAGGTATTTTCGGTATATCCATTTATGTTTTAAGCACATGAACAACACATAAGGGTAATTTAAGGGACAACAAATGACAATGGACGAAAATATACAATTACCAACAAACTGAAACATCCGGGTATGATAACAAACATTATGGATCCAATTACCAATTGGTGCAAACATTAGGGTGCAATTTCATAATTTTACCTATTTTAATATATATATAGAGAGAGATTAGTATATTTAAATGGGTTTCTCTTTAGGGGTGAGCAAAAAAAACTGAATGAATCGAATTTCCGAGAAAACCGACCCGAGGTTAGAACCAAGACCGAACGGGCGAGTTTTTTCCTCAAGGTCGGGCTTAGGCTCATTTGTTTCTTTCAAAATCCTGACTAGGATCGGCCCAACCCGACTTTAGTGTTGTAGTTTTCCCCTCTCAAATCCTCAGTGTGAAACCTTTATCCGTTTCTTCCCCGCACCTTTCTTTCTCTGCGCCTTCGCAAACCTTATCCTCTCGTTTCGTCTGCAACGTCGCTCTTTTGGAGAAGTTGGAGGAGGATGACGTCGGAATAAGAGGAGTCTCGCTTGACCTTAAACCTTTTGTTGGTAACCTTCCGTTCAACGTCGACAGCGCTCAACTCAAAAACGGCGTTCACATAAATTAGAGAGGGCGTTTGATACGAAAAATGAAGTCAACGATTAGGGATAATAGAAGAGGGGCGTCAATGGAAGCTCGTTGTCTTCTAGTTCCTCTTCGGGTTGCTCCTCCAGCTACTATAGATTTTCATGCATAGTTTTAAAGATGTCGGCCCTGCTGCGTTTTTACCTCTTGCCGGAATCGTGCAACTCACCTTTCTTCGCCATGGAAGATTTTCTATTTCTCTCTCTCACTCTCTTCGTAGAACTGAGGTGAGATTTGCAAAAATTCGGTCTCAGACCGAGACTGACCCAAGTCAAGCAAGACCAACTCATACGTTTTTTTTGCCAGAAATCGGTTTCGATCCTCTTGAAATGAAGACTGAAATTTCGGACTGGGGTCGGGCTTGTCAAAAAGACTGGTCCGTCCTGCCCGAGCTCACGCCTAGTTCCCTTGTGAAAAACTTCCACCTTTAGGAAAAAGTTACACTCTATTCAACCTGACATTTGCCTCAGTTTCTTCTTTTAACTCTAGTAATTGAGATAACTCAAATTGCATCCTTACATTCGTAATTTTTTTAAACTGATAAACTTTTTCCCCGTGCGGTATAAATTCTCCTTTTATTGAACTAAAATATCGGTCTCTTTCTCCCCTAATATAGGTAAATTTGACGAAATTCTTTACAGTTGAGTGATGCTAAAATAATACTAATATTCTTCTAGTTACGAAACAAAAGGAAAGAATATGTGCATCATCCTATTTAATAATTTTCACCCACACTATAGTTAGTTCGAAAGAAGTGTTGAACTGTTACGCTATCTTACCGATAATTAAGGAGCTAGTTGTGACAGTTAAACTTATCCTTACTTACATAATGTTCTTGGAGTTTGAGATCAAAAACTTATTCTTGGTCCATGTGTTAATAAACATTTAAAAGTATGTTGAAAATATTTACATACGATTTCGGACATATGAAAAGGTTGGTTTAAGACTTACATATTAAAAATGTTGAACTGTTATGCTATCTTACATATAATTAAGGAGCTAGTTGTCACAATTAAACTCATCCTTACCTACATAACGTGCTTGGAGTTTGAGATAAAAAACTTATTCTTGGTCCATGTGTTAATAAACATTTAATGTTGAAAATATTTACATACGAAATCAGACATATGAAAAAATTGGTTAAGATTTACATGTTATTCTCAAGCATGGGATGATCGAGAGCGCAAATTTAAATCACATAATTACTATTAAAAATAAAAAATAAATAGATTATTAAAAACTGAAATGACATAACTAAACCTCATAATGCAGACTAGTAAAACAGAACAATTCTTAAGAAGAACAGCAGTATAGTTTATATGTAAAGGAGTCGTAAATTCCACCCACATGCATGGAACATGAACATGGCTCATTTATTTATGTTAATATTTATCACCTAATTGATGTAAATCCTAATTGCAGCTTTTCTAAAATGTGAGGATGCATTCCATAATGATATATATTGTTGGGGTTCAATATACCAATAGAGGCTAAATGTTGGTCTGCCAACCATAATCTTCTTTTCACAAATCTCTCTATTGTGTTAATTATGTTTGTATTATTTATTGTATTTATTTTTCAGCATATAACTGGTTGATCACTCTGTCTGTCAATTACTCAGTGTTATTTTCGTCAATTGGTCCCCTAAACAATACATTATATTTTTTTTCCTTCAATTTCTGAATTATTGAATGATCATTATATCTTCCATCTTTCCTTTTTTTTTTCTTCTTTCCTTTACCTCTTCTGAAGCCATTCGAACACAGGAAGTAAGTGGTGCAAGTATACGACATTATTATTGAGTTCCTTATACATGTTAAATGCTAAACCATTTGGGTGGATGAAAACTCTCAAATTAATTTGAAATCTACCAATAAGACCCAAAATTAAAATGAATAAAAAGAGAAACATAATATTATTTGAAAATTAGAAAATTGCATTAAGATTAGGTTAGGTGTTAGCTCTAAATCCCCCTTTGGATCTCTTTTTTTCTAAACATTTCAAATTTAGTGCAATATATGTTTGTTTAATGATTTGTGTGTTTTTAATAGCATTATGTTCTACAATTAATTTAAATAACAATTTCACAATATTTTTATGATCATAAGTAACCATTTAACATTATTTAGTTAAACATATATAAATATTTAATAATATTATGCTAAACATACTTAACTATTTACCAACGTTTTGCTAAAGTTATGTAATTATTTACAACAGTTTACTAAATATATGTCACTATTCTCGCAAGCGTTTTTGTTTGGTATACTTATTATTGTGCTAAACAAATATTCATAAATAATGACACTCATATTTAAAGCTCAATGACACTCATACTGAACAATCACATGTTATCTATAAACTAATCCCCATTTATCAATTACCACCAAGTGCATTGCATAAATTAAGATATAGAGACAAATTTGAATTATGATAAAACTCTAACACAATTCATCATTTGAATTATTATCTAGAATTTTTTAATCTCATTTGAAGTAAGTTATAGAGACAAATTGTGTAATCAACCGAAATGTTAAGTGTAATACATTGGATGAATGTTTGAATTAAAGAACGAAATACAACTTTGGTTCAGAGTTGCAAATCGAAGTGGATTATGATTACTATTAGGGGGAGGAGGAAAAAACTAGAAGGAGAAGACGAATAGTGAATAGAAGTTAAGAAGAAGATGATGATATTTTTGACAGATCTCATTAAAACGTGTAAGACCTTTAACTTGATTAACAGTGCAAAAGTAACGACAATTAGTACTTTAACCTAAAAGTAACATTCTCAAAAATAAGTGACCAAAACAACACAAGTTTGACTAATAGTTCTTTAGCAGGTTCAACAACTAGTTCTTCAGCAGGTTCAGTAAGAGTCGAGCAATTTTCGGTCCCTATGGTTCAAAACGTTTTTAATGAACCTTCTTGAATTACAGCTGAGATGGACATTTTACTGAGGCTGCAATATTCTCAGAGAAATGAAAAATAGATTCATAAAAAATTACATGACGAAAAATATTAACCCGTCGTGTTGAGTGGTGAAGAAGACAACGATATCCCTAATATGTGTTGTTGTAGCCCAAAAAGGTGAACGGAAGTGATCTTCTGTCAAATTTGTTCGTCATAGTTCCACGAAGACACATATAACATATCGTGCCAAAGACGCGTTACATTGAGTAATTTAGAGTTGATTCAATAAAAATTCATATGGATTTTTACCATTCAGAGTAGTGGAAGGTAATTGGGACAGGATATCCCGAGTGCTGATTTGACAGCGATCTGGATATCAAGTGGTTGATAACCACAAGTTTTCGTCGGAGCTCCGATGGACCTGCAAGAAGGGGAGCGCAACAGAGGAGATTCATCTGGGTCTCACTCCCATGCTTAAATGAGTATAATGTGTGTATTGACTCAGAATGTAAGTAAGATATGTAAAACCAGAGTATTTATAGGGATGGAAGACTAAACCGTTTTTGGTAACAAAATATATCCGTAAATATTGTGTCGTTGCAGATAAGGATAACATATATTATGGTTGTGGAACGGATTTTCAATAGGTTTAGTGTGTGTTTCAGTCGGTTCAGTGTATTTTTCAGTCGGTTCAGTGTTTTTTCAGTTGGTTCAGTGTGTTTTTCAGTCGGTTCAGTGTGTTTTTCAGTCGGTTCAATATTTTATCAGTCAGTCAGTATTTTTTCAGTCGGTTCAGTGTGTTGGACATGATTTTCAACCGGTTTAATTTCGGTTTGAACCGGATTAGTTTCGAACCAAAATTGTTATTAAAAAAACATACCAGAATAGTTCAAACCGGTTCTGAATCGGTTCGAACCAGACCAGTTTTGTCCCCATAAACCAGATCCGTTTTTAAAAAAGTACTGATTTTTTTATAAACCAGAGCAGTTCAGTTCTGAACCGGTTCAAACCCGAAGCGGTTCATGAAAAAGCCTACTATGAGCATTCTCTTATTATTAGAGTGTGTCAGAGTTCTTCTAACATGAAATGTAATTTTTTACAACACTCTAGTAGACAATTTATTTGCAAGTGTATTTTTTAGTTTTGTTTGTATGATTATTAGAGATCTTTTTTGAGTTCTTCCAAAAAAGAATATAATAAAAAAAATGGAAAAAGATATATTAAAAAAAATCTTTCGAAAAATGGGCATACACGTTACAAGGGGATGCAAATTAAATCACAACTCGCACCATAGGGGTGGCATGTTGGGTCAACCCAATTAAGCTTTTATTTTTTTCGACGATACAATGTTTAATTAAAAAATAAATTATGTATCTATTAAAAAAATTAGAATAAGTTTATATTTTAATTATGATTTAACTTATACAAAAAATATTAATTTTTAACTTACGGATTGACCATACGATCTGCCCTAAGTTGAGATATGAAAATTTGACTTAAAAATATTTATCTCAAACCCTGTAAGTCCAAACTCAACATGATTAACGACATTTATGACGAAAATCAATTATTTATAATGTTTTATCTATTGTATCATACAGTCAGTTTAAAAGTCAAAACTCAATGTGTAGTTATCGTAATTTAAATCGTAATTAAATTATCGACATACTTTGTGAGTAAGTATATAATTAATGTTTTTTTACCTAATTCATTTTATCATTCCGATCAAATTATACGACAAACGGTGTTAGATTAAAAAATTAAATATATATCTAATAAAAAATTCCAAAAACATTATAGTAGGTAGATAATTGAATTTCGCCATAAATTTCGTTAACTGTGTTGAATTTGGACTTACAGGGTTAAAGTTAGATTTTTTAAGTCAAATTTTCATGTATCAACTTAGGGCATATCATATGGTCAATACATAAGTTCAAATTTAATAATTTTAGCATAATTTGAATTGTAATTAAAATATATATATTTAATCTAATTTTTTTAATAGATACTTAATTTATTTTTTAATTAAACATCGTAAAAGTAGTGTATATATAGTGATTTTAATATATACACATTAGTGTGTATATATACGTATATATAATTTTTTTATGTATCGTATTATACAGTCAGTCTGAAAGTTAAAAATTAATATATAGTTAGTGTCATTTATTCCATAATTAAATTATCTACACACTGTAATGTTTTTGAATTTTTTTGAGTAAGTATATAATTGAACTTCTCACCTAATGCATTTAATCATTTTAGTCAAATTATAGGACAAACGATGTTAAGTTAAAAAATTAAACACATATCTTATCAAAAACAAATTAAAAAGTTAGAGTACATATATAATTGAATTTCGTCATAAATGTCGTTAGTTGTATTGAGTTTGGACTTATAGGGTCTGAGTTGTATTTTTTTAAGTCAAATTTTCATATTTCAACTTACGACAAAGCTTACGGTCAATCCGTAAGTCCAAATTTAATATTTTTTGTATTATTTGAATCACAATTAAAATATTTACTTACTATAATTTTTTTAATTGTTTATAATAGATACATAATTTAATTTTTAATTAAACATCGAGTAGTCGAATAAAAAACAAAAAAAAAACATATTTAAATATTTTTGTAAAAAATGTTACCCACACTTATATACATATTTTTAAATATATTTTTCGGTATACATATTTTTTAAAAAACAAATTGCACAGTGATTTTGCCTATTTGTTTAAGAAAAAAAAAACTCGGAAGGGGTCCACTGGTGTGCGACAGAGGATCTTTTAGGATCGCGGTTACATATAAAACAACGGTCCAGATGATCTCCCAAAGCATCTGGTCTGTAATGGAGAGTTACGTAGCCGGGGTCCACTACTGTCTCAGCTGGCATCTATTAAATTCATTACTTGGAGAGATCCCCTGTCGGTCTGTCTTCATCAGTCACATGCATCTTTAATCTGAAGAACGAAAATTCCCAATTTCACACAGCCAAGTGACGTGGTAGAATAACTAGAAGTCAACGGTTAATTTCTGCTTCAAATACAATTATTTTTTGTTATTTTATTTAGAATATTGATATTTGTTTAGGGATATTCAACAAGTAACTACATGAATTTTGGACGTTTTGAAACGAGCTATTCGAACTTTGAAAATTCAAAAAGGACTACCTCGACTTTGAAGAATGTGCAAATAGTTACTCCATCAAATTTCTAATGAATTTCCGACGACTTTTCAACGACTGTCCGACAACAATTGACGAAAAATTGGACAGAGGTAACTATTTGCAACTTGTTCAAAGTTGAGGTAGCCCGTTTTGAACTTTTAAAGTTCGGGTAGCTCGTTGCAAAACGTTCAAAGTTCGGGTAGCTACTTGGTACTTAACCCATTTGTTTGTCCCTGAAATAATTATTATCATGTAAAGAAGAAACTTTGTATTGTCTGCCATATATAAATTACTGATCGTATTGGTATAGTTCAGTTCCGTGCTCAATTCCTAATAATAACAACAAACAAATAATGTACCCGTCGAAGCTTTCTGACCTCATAGAGACCCAAACGTAATAATATTGTCGGTGAGCTTCGTGGAATATATTCTGTAGTTTATTAAATTTATTTATTTATTTATTTATTTATACATACTTTATGAGAAATGGAATATGAACCACGAAAATATAAATAAGGAAATCATCCAAATATGGAATATCATCACAAATGTAAATTAAATAACAATTGATTTGGAGATTGTCCCAAATTTTATTTAAACACAAATTAATGTTATAATAAATATTACATTATATATATATATATATTATTCATTAATTTGTTACAACTTACATAATATAAATATTGTTGAAATATGTACGAAACATGCAATAGTTTAGAGCACAACATTAAACACATATTTAAGTTACATCCTTGAATGATCGATTTAGCGGAAGCGGAAGCGGATCTGCCTGAGGTTGGGATCACGGTCTGCAGGACGCGAGGTCACGCCACGGGTTAACGGGCAGTGACCTAGGTTTCCACAACTACTTACCTCAGTCTAAACTGTGGTGTGGCAGGGCATCATTGACATCGTCATTGTTAGGTTTTTCAACCCTGGGCATCCTTATACATAAAGGGAATGGTTTAGGTCAGTATCTAATACTGGGCTTATTAGAATGAGTTTCCACTAATGGGCGACTCAATCCCCCAAAACCAACATCTCCCACTCGCATAAAGTGGTGGACGCTCATTCATTAAGCCATCATCAGGAGAACGAATTCCCCTCATACAGTAAAGTCACATACGAGCTAGTAGTTGTGCGACCGACAGACACAATGAGCAAGGTGTTGCGCATCTGTTACGAATTGCAGCGACTCGCAGATCTCACACTAGCAGTGGAAATGTGCCATGCACCCTTGGTCATGTAATCTTTCTCCAAGTCTGACCGCACAAGGATCTTTCAGACTTATATATGTATTGCGCCCACAACCGCAACCGACGCCGCGGTTGGTGACCACTTAGTGGACACAATATCGAGAAGAACCCATAATGATCATCCTCTTCCCACAAAACCATTAGCACAATCCAACTCGCTTTTCTAGAACCAGGTCCAAGGTACTTGTGAGCGCACCCATTGAGCACGGACTAGATAACAAACATTGAACCGAACCTCAAGTCTCTGTTCAGAGTAATGAGGGTACGTACACGACTATTACGCAAAGAGCTTTGGGTCTCACACGACTTCGAGTTAAGATAACATCTCGGGTCATACCCATGGTCATTTGGGGTGCACCGCGGTGTGGAACGCGCGCTACAACATATCTACTCTCCCATGGAGCATATGTCCAAATGATGTACAGATGTCCATCAAGCACATAAAGTACTTGAACCAAAAGTGACAAAGACTCCCATCCGACCCGTGAGTGGGTTGACAGAGCATAATCTGTCATAGTGCGAAATCAGATAGTTCCAGACACAAAGCCCTTTCCGGTCATCCCAACTGACTTCCAGAACTATAACCAGCTTTACCTAGCCACAAAGGCATAGAAGCTATCACCTATGTGCGAGAGTGATCTAATCCACTTTGACATATTTCAATAAACAATTACAGTAAGAACACACAAAACACTCAAACTGTGAAAACATGCATACTCAAATATAATTTAAGTTAAAGAACATTGTATGAGAAATAAAACGAATGAAGTGCATCAACTAAGTCTACACAGTCCTAGATACTACACATGTCTCACTAAAGACTCCCTCTTCAAGGTTGTAGAGAAGGCCCACAACCATCTTATCCGTAGACAAGTACTTCAAACTCATCACCTTGTGTCTAACCACGTCTCTAACATAGTTTCGCTTGATATCTACTTGCTATGACTTGTTATGATACTTGGGTTTCTATATCACGAAGATTACGACTTCAATGACCCAGCAATCAATCTGCAAGTTTCTTCAGCCACACAACCTACTGAATGGTCCACACAAGACTCACACATTTGGCATCAATGGAGATCAACATAATGCGTGACTGCTTCTTGCTCATCCGCGATATGGTGCCATCGGAGAGCAGAGCATAAAATTCGAGGTGGGTTTTCTCTCATCAAAGTCGCCACCATAGTCTGCATCGTTATACCTAGTCATCTAGAGATTATTGAATCTCTATCAAGTCTCTAGCAGAGAGTATGGCGATGCCCTTAAGATATCACATGATCCTATTTACTGCTTGCCATTTCTTCAATCCGAGTTCAGCTTGGTACCGACATACCTTGTCGAATGCATGATAAATATCAGGTCGAGTACACACTATTGCGCACATTAGGCTTCCGACTGCACTTAGCTACATAATTTATTTATTTGGTCCATTTATTTTATAGTCTTCGAACATATATCCATAGAGGTTGACCAACGTAAACTGGAGTTTCAATTGGTTCGCAGTTACTCATGTTGAACATTTCCAACACTTTGTTTATGTAGCTTTCCTGTGAAAGCCACAACTGCCTCCTACGGCGATCTCTCGAGATCTAAATCCCAAGGATATGCGTCGGCTCACCTATGTTCTTCATCCCAAACAGATAAGACAATCAAGTCTTTACCTGTGTGAGGAACTCCAAGCTATTTACGGCTATGAGTGTGTCATTTACATATAAAATCATAAACACAAAGTTCGATCCAGACCCTTTTGGTGTACACACAAGGATTCTCATCCATTAAGAGAAATCCATTTTCCACGACCAAATCATGAACTCTGTGGTACCACTGCCTAGAAAACTGTTTCAGACTTATATAAATTTGTTAAGTTTGCGCACTAAGTGCTCATGGTCTTTCTGCACAAAGCATTTAGATCAATCCATATAGATCTCTTCTTCTAACTCACCATTGAGCAAGACAGTCTTAACGTCTATTCAGTGCAGTTCCAACTCTAGACTTACTCCAATATCCATAATCAATCGAGTTGTGATGCTCAACTTTTCATCAGCCTTGAGCTTTATCTTAAGAACCCATTTAGCTATATTACTCTTCCTTCTTAGAAAATTCGTTCTCTAAAAATGTTACGTCTCATGATTCGATCTCGGTAACACTACCACTGTCCTGCTCGACTATAAACACATACCCCTTAGAGGTATCAAAGTAACCGGAAATACTCTTCTTTCATCTAGGTCCAATCTTTCCCAAACGTATTTGAGAAATCATGGGTGTAAGCGGCACACCTTTACGGGCGCATATGGTGAAGACCCAAAACTTATTCCAGTCCAAAATTCATATAGAGTAAAGTTAACCGTCTTCATCGGCACATGGTTCAGGATGTGGGCAGCAGTCTTCAAAGCGTTTCCCCATAAGGAAATCAACAGTTGAGTCTGCGCCATTTCGACCTAACCATTTCAATGAGTGTTTTATTGTGCCTTTCTGCAATACTATTTTGCTGAGGGGTGTAAGGGATCGTCAACTGGCGAATGATTACTTTTTCATTACATAAACCGTTAAATTCCGCTGAAATATACTCTTCTTCCACGATCAGGGTGGAGGGTATTTACCATCCTGTCTAACATGTGTAATCATTTGTAAATGTAATGAAATTTTGTGCTCTGTACCGAACCCTAGCACTAAGAGGGTCACAGACGTCAGAATGGATTATTTACAAGGGAAATTTGGCTCTAGGTGCCTAACCAAAAGGTGTTCCTGTGGAATGTTTTGCTAGACAACTTACACAAGTAAACGACTCCACTTATGGAATGTTGGACAGCAAACCCCATTGAGATAGCCACTGCATTCTATGTTGACCTGTATAGTCAAGTCTAGTTTATCTTTCATTCTCATCGCAAACATATCCGCGAGTATAAGAAAAAACATGAAATTATTATTGTTGCATGAATCCAAATCCGAAACAATAAATCCACCAGAAATAATACTAAATCCAAACAAAGTTGAATCTAAAGACAATTGGACGGAAGATTCATGAAAAGATAATATAAAACCGAGTTTCATTAATCCTAAGACTGAAATAACATATTTCGGTGAATCTACAAAGCATAAAGGATATGACTTCATATTAAACTCGACCACCACGCAAGCGCAACTCACAAGTTCTAATCTCTTTGACTTCAACACGAAAGTTGTCGTCAATATACATCCACCTATTTTTGCACGGGACTCTACGAAAACATCATGATCCTTGACTACGTGATTTTTCGATCCTGAATCTAAAATACACAAAGGACATGACTCAGTCAACATATATGTACTAGAAACACAAAGTTCACTAAGTAGCCAACAAGACATTTAGGTCGGATCGAAAACTAAAAGGCTACTAAGGACAATCCTAGAGGTTTGTTATCTATGCTAAGCGAAAACTAGATCTACCTATCTAGGTAATCTAATACATGGAAGCAAAGAAACAAACCATACACGTCAATACACACACATATATATTGATACCTTTCAAAAATAAATAAATTTGAGGCTAATTTATAATTTTCAAAACTTTGAAGACCAAAGTCACCCTAACCAAAAGTTTGGGGGGATCAAAATCACCTTGAATAAAAGTTTGGGACTAAAATCACATGAATGAAAGTTTGGGGACCAAAGTATCAACAAACAAAATTGAAGGACTAAAGTTTCAACAAACTAAATTCAGGGACTAAAGTCTCAACCGATAAAAGTAATTAACATGTTTGACCAATTTTCATACAGTATGCTAGGATTTCAACAATCACAACCTAGTCAATTCTACCAGTCATGGAGTCAAGAGTCAATCATATAGAGTAAGGCAAGACTATCTAACCTGCAGAAAACACAAAGTAACTCAGGGATCTCAAGGAACCCACACAGTGTTCTATCTATTCAGTCATGCAATATAAAACAATATAAGGTTCTCCCAACATTTTAAATTGGTCTAACAATTAATTAAATTAGCCCAAAAACTATTTATGAAAGAGTTCAGACACATTTACCGGACTGAAACAAGTTATTTGAACCCACACTGGGTTCAGGATCGACATCAAGTTCGTTTCGAGTCAATTCAGGTGGCTCAGGGCCTCCGAATTAGCTCAAACTGGTTCAGACAACACTAAACTGTCTGAACCGGTTCAACCGCTTCACCCATTCGATCTAAACCGAACTGTCCGGTCGGCCTAAACTAACCATACCGGATTGGGTCGTACGACCGGATCAAACCGACCGAAACGAATTGAACCAGATTGATTCAAAATGAACGAATCAGGTTGAAATTAGGCCAGTCCGGTTCACACAGAAATGAATCGGTACTGTGCATCTTCCCCAACGGGAAGATGAACTTGTTGTTAGGGTTTTCAACCCTAGCAGCCGCCAGCCGAGGTGGAGGTGGCCAACCACCATGGCTGGCCGCGAGGGGGGGTCAGCCACAGCTGGCCGACCCCTTCCTCCTGAGGCCAGAGTCACAGCCACGACGGCTGCAGCCTCCTGACTTGGCCGCAGCCATGGAGCTAGGTTGCAGCCTTCTGACCTGGTCGCAACCATGGAGGTTGCAGCCACCGAGCTGCCGTGGCCACATCCACGAAGGCTGCGACCACCATGCCAAGACAGCGCCCACCATGCCAGGGCCGCGACCACCATGGCTTCGGCCTTGGTTTTGGCGTCAGGTTCGTCGCGGTGGAAATTTCAACGGGCGACAATTAGGAACCCAACCAACCTAACTCTGATACCAATGTTGGAATATGTACGAAATATGCAATCGTTTAGGGCACACCATTAAGCACATATTTAAGTTACTTCTTTGAACGATTGACTTAGCGAAAGCGAAAGCGGGTCTGCCTGAGGTTGGGATCACGATCTGCTAGACAGGAGGTCACGCCACGAGTTAACGAGCAGTGACCTAGGTTTCCACAGCTACTTACCTCAGTCTAAACCGTGGTGGGGCAGGGCATTATTGACATCGTCATTGTTAGGTTTTCCAACACTGAGCATCTCTACAAATAAAGAGTATGGTTTGGGTCAGTATCTAATACTAAACTTATTAGAATAAACTGTGTATAATGGGCAACCCAATCCCCAAAATCAACAAATATATAATTTAAATATCTTTACAAAAATCTTTGTATCCATTTTTGATAAAGTTAACATTTAAATGAAAAGAAATAAATATATTTATGTATATTAAAATAATATAGAACTAGAGCAAAATAAAAGGACTTACATGATTTAAGATATTATCATTTAATGCATGTATTTTTATGCAGCAATTAGTTCTAAATTATCTATTTTGGCGCATGGCAGAATACAGTAATCTAAGCTCAAAAAAATTACTTTAAAACTAAAAATACTAATATCGTCTGTTATTAGCTGATTTAATAAATAAAGTTAGATTTATTTACTTAGATATGAAATAATAATATAAAGCACGTAAGGACGAGGATATCGTTGTGCTGACTGCTGAAACTAGATGTTATTAGCCAGGTAATCCGAATTTTTTTTGTAAAAGTAAGCATTTTGTTTTATAGAAAAGTAAGTATTAAAAAAAAATAGGTATACGCGCACTCCGGGTGGCGCCTGTGCCTCCATTGTTTTTAAAAAAAAAATGTTTTTTCAATAATGACGACTCGATGTTTAATTAAAAATAAAATTATGTATTTATTAAAAACTTCTAAATTTTTTATAGTAAGTAGATATTTTAATTGCGATTCAACTGATGCAAAATGTATTAAATTTGGATTTACGGATTGACTATACAGCATGCCGTAAGTTGAGATATGAAAATTTGACTTAAAAAATTATAACTCAGACCATGTAAGTCCAAACTCAACACGGTTACCGTCATTTATGTTGTAAATCAATTATCTACCTAGGGTAATTTTTTTTATTAGAAATACAGTGATTTTGTAACATAACATCGTTTGTTTTATAATTTGACCGAAATAAGTAAATGCATTAGGTGAGAAATTTAATTATATACTTACTCATAAAAAAATCAAAAAACTTACGGTGCGTAGATAATTTAATTATGAATCAAATTACGCTAACTATACGTTAATTTTTTTTACTTTTAGACTGACTGTATAATACGATACGTAAAAAACTCTACATACGATACAAAACCTTCCAAATAGTGTTTTGAACATTAGATTTACTGTTTAAACAGTTAAATTTTGAACAGTAGATTTACAAAACCTTCCTTGTTGTAGTTCCTAATCAGTCATCACAATCAGTTAGTTCTTCTTAGTATACAGGTTCAGCTCCACTGAATTTTCCATCAAGGATTGATAATCCTGCTACTGCTGAAGATAAATCATCTCAGTCTGGAGGTTCTTCCACTCAGACTCTTCCATTAAGTAATGATGATAATAATACTACTACATGGATACACTCTATTCCTATGCCTGATAATGTAGTTAGATATGTACCTCAAGGTACAGATCTGATTCCATCCATGGATTCTCTTCAAGATTCTCCTCCATCAGATACATTAACTTCATCCCATGATTGTTTGGATGATCAAGACTCAATCAGGTATATTCCACATAACCCATCTCTTATACATGTGTCTAGCAATAGTAACATTCAGTCTACTTCAGATGTGCCTCCTTCTGCTCATGAATCTTCTTCAGATCATACTAACATCCATCCTATGATCACCAGGTCAAAAACAAGGTCCATAAATTCTTTAACTACCTGTATACAACCATCTGATGATCTGATTCATTCTATACCCAATGATATATACACAACAATGCAATCTCCACACTAGGAAAAAGTTGTTCAAGAAGAACTCAATGCTTTGTCTGTCAACAACACATGGTGTCTAACAATGTTACCTGGTGGAAAGATTCCAGTGGGCTGCAAATGATTGTTTAAAATAAAAAAGAGCTCAGATGGATCAGTGGCTAGATACAATGCTAGATTAGTTGCCAAAGGGTTTTCACAAATACTAGGGTTCGATTTTCAGGATACGTTCAGTCCTGTGGTTAAGTCTCCCACAATTCCCATTATTCTTACACTTGGCCTGACTCATAAGTGGTTGTTGAGGCAAGTTGATGTTAATAATGCATTTCTGCATGGTGAGATGTCTGAGGATGTTTATATGACGCAACCTCCAGGATTTGAACAACATGATGCTCAAGGTAGTATGCTTGTGTGCATATTAAATAAAGCTCTCTATGGCCTTAAGTAAGCTCCACACGCCTGGTTTGAAAGATTCAAAAGTTTCCTGCTTAATTCTATGAACTTCAATACTTTACTTGCTTATAACTGTCTGTTTTTAAAGAATACTGACAAGGGTAGTGTTTATCTTCTTGTTAACATTGATGATATAGTGGTCACAGGAAGTGACTCCAAAGGAGTAGAAGCTGTCATAACTCAAATTAATAACGAGTTCAAACTGAAGGATTTGGGGTTACTAAACTACTTTCTAGGCATGGATGTTCAAGTTGGTGATGACTGCTGTCTTTTATCACAGAATAAATATATAAATGATATTTTACTTAAGGTTGGTTTATCAAATGCATCTTCGTTGCCTACTCCAATGCCAGGAAATTTTCTCAGTAAGTCTAATTCTTCTCAGTCATCTTCCTTTTCTTCTTCTCCAGTTGATTCAACTATGTATAGGAGTATTATAGGGGTGTTACAACATGTTTGTATTACACGGCCCGACATCAGTTTTGCAGTTAACAAGCTTATCCAGTTCATGCAACATCTTGTTCAGCATCATTGGAAATTTGTTTTAAGAGTGTTGAGGTATCTTAAAGGAATAATTAATCATGGTCTTCTTTTTCGAGAACCTCCTGTACCTTCATCTGAGGTAAGTTTTGTTTCTTTTGCTGTTGTTGATTGAGGTAGTGATTCTATTGATCGCAAATCTGTGTCTGGTCATTATCTTCTTCTTAACAATAATCCTATAGTCTGGAGTTCGAAAAAACAATCAGTGATTTCCAAGTCCAGCTCTGAGGCAGAATATCGAGTTGTGGCTAATGCAATGTGTGAGGTGCTTTGGGTGGTTTCTTTGTTAATCGAGCTTGGAATTAAACTCTCCTCAATTCCTATCAATTGGCGTGATAATACAGGAGTTGTTGCATTAACGGATAATCCAATTCAACGCTCAAAGATGAAACATGTTGAGTTTAATCTTTGCTTTGTTTGTGAGAAGGTTCAAAATGGGCAAATAATTGTTAATTTTGTTCCTGTTGTTGATCAAATTGCTGACATTCTCACTAAACCGCTCACTGAAAAGTTGTTTTCTCAGTTTTGTGACAAACTTGGAGTTCTGACATTTGAAGATGTTCAATCTGATAATTACTGCCTTGAATCTAGAAGTATATGTGCAGCTGAGTCTTGAAGTAGTTATGATTTGGGTTCTGATCATGAGTAATCTTGCTTGATATGTTTTGAGTCTTCTTGTGAGTGTTTTGGCTGGTATGGTTATCTTCTTCAATTGTTTAGCTTCTATCTTTCCTCGTTTTTTTTTTCTCATCACATAACTTCCTTGTGTTTATATTACATGACAGGTTGTGCTGAATCCTGAAACTTATCATACTCTGTTTGCATATTTTTTTTCCTAATCATATTCTCTGCATATTGTATTCTCTTAGTGTATTTTCTATTTTCAGCATGATGTTCATTAGTAAGCCAACATTGAACTACTTGTTCCTCTTAGTTAACTTACTGTTAGTCAGTGTGATTATATATCTTTGTGTCTGATGAGAATGAATTTTCATCTTCCCAGTTCCTCATTTCAGTTTTCAGATTGATATATAAACATTCTCGCATAATTTGAAGCTTAGGTGTCAAAAATAGCATCTACAGAGACAACGTCAAGATACTCTGTAGATGTTTGCGGCCAGTAAGATGGAGGAAAATTGGAAACCTCTCAGCTTCATTGGTAAGATGGAGGAAAATGGAAACCTCCCTGTTAGAAAAGAAGCTCAAATAAAAAAAAATGTCAAAGCAAATCAGAAATCATTCGGATTGATAGGTGATCTGAGTAAGAACTGGATTCAGATGTGAAATATGTCTCGTGACTGCAGATGATTTTCTATTCCTCTGATTGAATTGTGTTGAGTTTCTGAGTTTGAACATGTTTAGTTCGATATGAATTACTTTTGTTACTTCATGTCTGTGAAACTGCCAAAGATGTTCTGAGTATTATGATATGCAGAGATATTGATTGAATGTTTCAAATGTTTGATAATCTGCAAATACATATGCATTAACTCTCGGGGTTCTGTATCAGTTCTGTTCAGGTATATGAATTGCAAGGATAATGAAGGTTGTTGAGAAAAGCAATTCTCAGAGGAATGTTAGGATGTTTATGCAAGATGAATGAAGAATACCAAAGTGTTGATTACATCGCAAGAAATCATCTCAAGCATTAAAGCAAGAAACTTGCGGAACAAGTCTAAGCCTAGAACATTCTGGTTTGTTATAGAGTCTTCGTGTGTAATCCTGAATCTTCAAGTATGTTGTAATGCAATCTCAGTTATGTATATAAACAGAACCAACTCTATTGTACACTCAACCTAGATTGATAGTAAGGTTCAAGAAGTTAGTTTTATGTTATTATGTTATCTTGCTCTCGAAGCAATCTTTCTTTCATCATGTTCATCTTCAATCCATTCTCTTCATCAAACCAGTTTTGTCATAGAATATTGATTAGTAGGAACATTTAAAAATGGTAAAATACGACATTGACTCCTAATGTTTGGTTAAATTTTCAATTTTTCCCTTACAGATTAAATTATAAAATTCCATCCCTTCATGTTTGGCGATAGTACAAGTTTGCCCCTCCGTCAACTTTTCCATCCAAATTTAACATAATAAATTTTGAAAATTGCAAAAATAACATAAAACTATAAAAAAGAATGTCACGATTTAACCATCCTACACTTTTTCAAATGTTACAATTGAGTCCCGGACGAATCGGGACTCGATTGAACCCCAATCGAGGAGGTTCGAGTCAAGGTCTTAATCCAAACTGAATCCCCGTGGGTGGGGGACAGGTCTGGGTTAAGACCAAGACCCAAGCTCCCTCGATTGAGGCTCATTCGAATTGGGGTTGAACCAACCTCTAATCTGATTGAGTCTCGGGTCTGGGTCTTGACCCAGACCTAGTCGCCCACCCATGGGGGGTTGACCCAGACCCGAGCCCTAATTGAATCGGGACTCAATTGTAATATTTTAAAAGGTTTAAAATGGTTAAATTGTGATATTTTTAAAGTTTTCTATTATTTTTGCAATTTTCAAAATTAATTCTGTTAAATTTGGATGGAAAAGTTGACGGAGGGAACAAACTTGCACCTGGCCAAATATGAGGGAAATAAATTTTATGATTTAAACTTTAAGGGTGAAACTCAAGATCTGGTCAAACATTAGGAGGAAAATTGATAATTGTTTTAGAAGGCTGATGGAAGTACCTAGTGACAAATATTTCAAATATGTTAAGTCATTCACCCATAAAAACATATTTTGGTGCAAATAAAATTTGTGCAAACATATTAATTTATTTTTTGATTTTTTTAATCATATAAATTACGACATGGGAGTAGGGTGAGCTCGGACGGGACGTGCCAGTCTTTTTGGCATGATTGTGACCGAGTCTGAAATTTGAGTCATGACTTCTGGAGAACCGAGATTGATACCGATTTCTGCCAAAAAAGGCCACCCGAGTCGGTCTTGCTTGACTTGGCCGGTGTCAGTCTTGGACCGAAATTTTGGCCAAATACAAAGGAAAACCGTCAAGAAAATGACAACACTATCAAGCCAGTAGCAGTGTCAATAATCTGATAAATCACTATCACTCAAATTCATGGACAGTTGTACTAACTCACAGTAATAACATTCAAAATCCATCACTTTGATATTCAATTAAAACATTTCCTGATTCAAGCAAATTACTTGAAGATATGAACACTTGAACATATAAATGGATTAACGAAATGGAGGAGGAACCTTGGTGGTCTTCTCGGGGAGCAAAATCCCTGAATTGGTCTTTGTAGGAGGAACGATCTTCTCCACCAAGATCCAGGTCAGAGTAAGAATCAAACGCTTTGCCATCAACGACCTGCTGAAATCGTCTTGGTTGCACAAGGGTCTGGAACCTTTTTCTCTAACGCAACTCTCGTCTTGGAAGTAGTACTCGGTTTGTTCTATGTGGGTAATGGGTATACACCTAAAGGAACCTTCTCTGCTTCTTCTATATGGGTTTTTCGAAATGTTTGTGCTC
This sequence comes from Chamaenerion angustifolium, assembly GCA_946814005.1. Taxonomy (NCBI): domain Eukaryota; kingdom Viridiplantae; phylum Streptophyta; class Magnoliopsida; order Myrtales; family Onagraceae; genus Chamaenerion; species Chamaenerion angustifolium. The sequence goes on along the minus strand of OX328277.1, from coordinate 3,883,772 downwards.
TAACGCACTAAACCAGCTTCCGTTTTGGAAATCGGGTCGGGCCGGTCCTAGTCAGGATTTTGGTGGGCAAAAACGAGCTCCAACCCGACCTTGAGAAAAAAACGTATATTTAGTCTCGATTCTAGTTGATCTCGGTTTCAGTCAGACCGATTTTGTGGTTCAATCATTCTTTTTTCTCACCCCTGCATGGGAGGACGTACATCACCCTACCCCATTGAGACCCACGTTAACTCATAAATCACATTTCAAGTATTATTATTTAGATATGCTTTAATAATTAAATGAATTTAAGAAAAACTTTATCATTTTCTTATACTGGCAAATCTTCTAGAAACGGTAGTTTACTTTGTCATGAAATGATTAGTGGTTGGAAATTAAAACACGTGTTAAGTAGTGATTATGTATAAAATTGTTCTAAATTATAATTAATTACTTTTTTTTTTTACCAAATATAATTAATTACTAGTTAAGGAAACATTGTCCTAGTATTAATTAAATTAATCCACTTTTCATGATGACGGAATTAGGTCCAATAACTCTATTCTTTTTTGGTAACTATTCTTTTTTGGTATCAAAGGAAAGCTGTATCTATTACTCTCTCATATAATTTGTAAGCTTTTAATTAATTTAGGAGACTGAGTTCTTGTTATGATAGGAAAGTTTGTGGGGTCAATAAAATAATACCAATATGATAAACTGCGAAATTGGAAAGGAAAAGAGGAAAGGTAAGCTTGTGTTTACTTCGTTCCGATCTTTTATTAATTGGATAAGAGTAAATAATTTATACTAAAATTAAGCAGATGATCTCATTACGGATTTTTGGTGAGGACAAACCGTGGAGGGAAATAAAACTCATTGGCGGAGATGAGAGATCCTAACAAGGGGAAATGAGATGGGGGGCCTAGGGTTCCGAGAGCTACAAAGTTTCAACACGGCTCTACTCACGAAGGTGGCGGACCGCATAATGACCGAACCGAACAACCTATGTGCGCAGGTCCTAAAGAAACTACATTTCCCGAGATGCTCTTTCCTAGAGGCGAAAAAAGGAGTCCGAGCCTCGTGGGGGTGGAGTAGTATTATGCACGGCCGAGAGGTGATGAAGCAAGAGGGGGGTGGGGGGTGGATGATAGGAACGAGGGAGAATGTCCGAATTTTTGGTGATCCGTGGATCTACACAAAGGAAAACAAGAGGGCGAGTGCCGAGACTAGGGTGGAGAACGGAGAGGATCTACTAGTTCGGGACCTTATTCAATCGAATGGAGCATGGAACGAGGGCCTTGTGAGAAACATTGTAAACCGCGAAGATGCCGAGCACATCCTCAATATCCCGCTACCGCGTGATGGGGAAAGTGATCGATATATATGGCCACATACGAGGGATGGAACACCTATGGTCCGATCGGTATACCACAAAATAAGAAAAATTGTCGACCGAAGTGTGAGACCGAACACATCAATCCAAAGCGCGTTTTGGAAGGACATTTGGGCAACAAAGGTGATACCCAAGGTAAAGAATTTCGTTTGGAGACTTGCAATGAACGCCAGCCGTCAAGGCGAATATGGTTAGACGAGGTATGAATGTAAGTCACAGATGCCCCATATGTGAAGAAGTTGAAACAAGGGAACACATGATCCTTGAGTGCGGTTGGACTGAACAGGTATGGCTTGGAGTATTAGGGCTAAAAGTGGACCGACCAAACAACTTAGACGTGGTCAAATGGCTTGAGGAAAGGAGAACGGAACTGAGGGGTCAAGGAGTGGATAGCGAGAGAATATGGGTACTCTCATTGATCACATGTTAGCTAATATGGAAGACAAGGTGCGAGGAGGCATTTGAAGCCAAGCAACCCTACCCAAGGGTCGTTATTGAGGAGATCAAGCGAGCATATGCGGAGCAACTATCAAGTGACCGATCTAGCCACGCCGAGACCGACGGAAGGCCATCGACCGAAGACCGAATGCACCAAGAATGGTGACCACCGACGTCAAACACGATCAATATCAATTGTGATGCATCGTGGTGACAACAACCGAAACGAGCGGGAATAGGAGTGGTAGCGCGGGACAACCACGACAAAGTCATTGGGGGACTAAACCGGCGATACCGGAGCGATGACATAAAAACAATGGAGGCGATGGCTATACATGAAGGGGTAAGACTAGTGATAGAATCGGGATGGCCAAACATTGTCATCGAGATGGACTCACAAACGGTTCACCAACAAATAGAGAACAACTCGACGCATTGGAGGGTGTCAACCATCATCACAAACATCCGAGCACTAGCGAGACAACTCGAGCAAGTGCAATGGCGAGCTATTCCAAGGACGGAAAATGAGTGTGCGAATTGGATAACAAAACAAGCACGATTGGGAGTGAGTCTAAATAATTGGGTCGAAAGACCACCACTGCCATTTATATGTTTAGTAGCAAATGATTGTATGTATGAACAACCGTGATCACGAATCACAACGTTTTATTTCATCAAGTAAAACGTTAATTTGACCCCAAAAAAAGTAAACAGAAGGAAAATATCTAAAACGTTAAAAAAGAAAAAAACTAAAAAATGTTACAATTTTAACTAAATAACATTAACACCTTTAGTATTGGCATTACACAGAAAATACCCAAAAACTTATCCTAAATATCACATTGTTCTTCAATACTCCTCTTCAATCTGATATTTGGTTTGTATATATCTATCATCTACAACTTTTCCAGCAAATAACAATGTTGAACTCTGCCCAATGGCTTAGTGAATTTGTCTGCAAGTTGCTCGCTTAATTCCACATATAGTTCATGGGAAAAGTATCAAACAGGTACCTGAACTTGAAATTGACTAACTGTTAGGGTCGATTTCACAACACACACAGAAACTGATGAAGTAGAACAAGAATTGAGAGAGATTTTGGAAAATTAAAGAGAAAACGTATGAGAGAGTTTTACGTGGTAATACATCTTCGAGGTAACCTCCACAGCGGTTTCATTATGTAATGATGATTGTTCAACTCACTTAGAGAATACAACGATGGAGAAGCATATATATAGTACAAAACTTTGGTTGTGTGAAACTACAAGATCACACGTTTTCCATGTGGAAAACATGCACCGTCCAAGTTGCACGTGTTTGACCACCGTCCATCCGAGCCGTCCATGTGTACCATGTACAAGTCGCTCGTGTTTGACAACCGTCCAACTGAGTCGTCCATGTGCACCATGTGGCACCGTCCAGTGCGTTGTCTTGTTAGGCACTGTCCATATAAACTGCGTGACGCGTGAACATTTAACACGTAACAAAAATATTACATATTAATCAGGCTCCACAACTGAACAATTCGCCCACTTGGTGACTGATTTAGTCACCAAAACAACATTCTTCAACAAATTATTGTCATCATCAATATCTTCACCGCACCATTTGTAGAAACACATCTACAGATGACCAACCGAGGTTTTGTACAACCCCAGTTTCTCAACATCAACATATTTAGTCAACATGTTTGTTGGATTCTTTGCACCCTCTATCTTCTCTAAGCACAAGTCGCCTTCTTCCACTGCACTGCGAGTGAAAGGATACCGCTTTCTGATATGTTTAGTCTTCGAATGATAGACTGGATTATTCACCAACTGTATGTCATTATGGCTATCTGAATACAGAATCTTCTCGCTCCGCTTTTTGCCCAACTCTTCTAGATAATCTGCCTGCCATATCATCTTCTTCCCAACTTCAGATATTGCCACGTACTCACCCTAAGTTGATGAACAAGCAACACATTTATGAAGTGTGGACATCCAACTTATTGTTGTACCACCTATGGTGTAAATGTATATGGATGTACTCTTGCTCGAGTCCACATCACCACTAAGATCAACATCTACAAAACCCTGCAGAATTAGTTTGTATTTGCCAAAACAAAGTGAAGTATTGGATGTACCTTTCAGATATCTGAGAAGCCACTTTACAGTTTCTCAATGCTCTTTTCCCGGATTCGTGAGGTACCTACTAACCACTCCTACTGCATGTGATATGTCAGGTCTTTTACATATCATATCAAACATCAAACTCTGAACTGCTGAAGCATATGAAACCAGCGTCATTTGCTCACGTTCTTCAGTTGTCTTGGGTGACTGGTCATTTGAAAATTTTATGTGATATTCCAGTCTGGTCACGTCAGCCTCAGTCACGTGCCTCCTCGCCGAAGCTCCCGCACTGAATCTCCAGTTCTACTCGCTCCCGTACTTGTCGTCGCTCGCCTGTGCTAGCCATCGTCCGTGCTCTCCGTCGCCCGTGCTTGTCGTCGCTCGTGCTTGCCGTCGCTCATGCTTGTTGTTGCCCGTGCTTGCCGTCGCCCGTGCTTGTCGTCATCCATGCTTGCCGTCGCCAAAGTCGTGCTTTCCGTCACCCGTGCTTTCCGTAGCCAAAGTCGTGAGGCCCTCCGTGCTCCTCCATTCAGACTTCATCAAGTATTGGTATCACTTTCCTCAGCTCCATTATCAAGTTGTTCTCTTTGAATTTTTGGTATCACTTTTAATTTGAGTGGCGGCTGATGAATAGGTAAGTACAACTAGGGTTTAGTAATCCGGTTCGATTCAGTCTGTTTTAGTAATTCGGTTCAACCCGGTACATTGCATCCCGGAAAAAGAGTGGTGGGATGCCGTTGGGTGTTCACTATAAAGCATCGAGCTGACTGATCAATCGAAAAATACAAGGCGAGATTGGTAGCTAAAGGCTACACACAGACATACAGTATTTATTATTTAGAAACCTTATCTCCGGTTGCTAAAATTAATACTATTATAGTCTTGTTCTCAGTAGCAGCAAATAAGGATTGGCCACTTTATCAGTTCTACGTCAAGAATGCATTCTTACACGGTGATTTGGAGGAAGAAGTGTATATGGAACCACCTCTAGGTTTCAGGACGGGATTTCAAGGCTCAGAGGTATGCAAACTAAGAAAGGCATTATACGGTTTGAAATAGACACCTATGACATGGTTTGGGAGATTTACAGTGACTATGAAAAAGCATGGTTACAAGCAAAGTAATTTCGACCATACCTTGTTTCTCAAGAAACAAGGAGGGAAGGTAACATGTTTAATCATCCATGTAGACGATATGATTATTACAGGAGATGATCATGAAGAAATAGTCAATCTTAGGAGAAGTTTATTTCAATAATTTGAAATGAAGGATCTAGGTGAACTTAAATACTTTCTTGGGATAGAGGTACTGCGCTCCAAGACATATATCTTTATTTCTCAAAGAAAGTGTGCCCTAGATTTGTTAGTAGAGACTGGCTTACTAGATTGTAAACCGTCAGATACACCCATCATGATGAATCATGGGTTGAAGATAGTAGAGGGAGCTCAGCCGGCAGACTGTACGCGATACCATAATCTGGTGGGAAAATTGATTTATCTCTCTCACACGCGACCAAACATTTCATATGCAGTGGGAGTTTTAAGTCAGTTTATGCATAAAGCACAAGTAGATCACATGGATACTGCCCTGAGAGTTCTTCGATATTTAAAGAAGTCGTCGGGCAGTGGAGTTCTGTTTCATAAGAATGGACACCTACGAATAGAAGCATACACAGATGTAGACTGGGCAGGCAGTCCGATGGATATAGGAGATCAACTTCAGGATACTTTGCTATAGTTGGGGGGAACTTAGTTGCATGGAAACTTAAAAAACAGAAGGTTGTAGCTCTTTCAAGTGCTGATGCAGAGTTCAGAGGAATAGTTTGAGGCTTGACATAAGTGTTATGGTTACAGAACCTGCTAACAGAAATTGGTGTCATAGTGCAAGAAGTATGTCAACTGATGTGCGATAATCGTGCGACCGTTAGTATTTCTGAGAATTCAGTGCAATACGACCGAACAAAGCACGTTGAGGTAGATCGTCACTTTATCAAAGAGAACTTGGAGAATGGGATCCTCACTCTTGCCTTTGTACGCTCTGAAGATCAACTGACGAATATTCTAACAAATGTTGTGAATGGAAGAACCTTCAAAGATGTATTGTACAAGTTGAATGTTGGTGATCCCACCACTATTCCACTTGAGGGGGAGTGTTGAAAGTCAAGCCACAAATCATGGCTTTATATTTTTACTCATGTGTTTTAGAATTTGCTTTAGGAAAAAATGTAATTTTCTGTAGACTAAATGTACTCTACTCTAACTTTGACTTAGACCTAACATAATCATACTGTAATGTAGAGTAATGTATCTATAAGTATGTAGTAAGGATGAATTACATTAGTATCATAAATCTAGTTTACATTTGCTAACTGTGTCTGTGTACTGTACAGTTGAGCTCTTCTGAAGTTAGTCTTATTCGAGGCGTCGTTTCAGCCTTTCAGGTACCTGCTTGGTTACTGAATAAATTTCTAAACTTCTAGCGAATTGTACCGAAATACAGAAATTTATTCAAATAGGCCAATTTCTACTTGACGCTTGATATTGATTCTGTTGCATTTCTTTCAGTTTCAGGATGATGCTTAGTTTGAGTTTCAATCGGCCTTGTATAACTCGGAAACTCGACTCATCCCAAATATTCAGAAGTACCAGAAGTGTTGTGGTAGAGTACCCTCTTCGATTATAAATACGCATTACCTCGAGCTTCTAGGACAGTTGGTGAAGTGATCTGCCTGAATTTCACACAGTTCAATCTTAAATTGAGGATATTTTGAACAAGAAAAAGAGTTTATTTGTGAGTAGAGATTGCATTCTATGTTAAGCTGATGTATATTTGCATTACTGTCATCAAGTTTGTGCTGCCAAAGGTCCCCGGCCGAGATACCCTCGAGTATGGAAAACGAAAAATAGAATTGGAACTATCTCCAAGTCTGCTAAGCTTGTTGACTGTGTATGTAAGCTATTTATTTCACCACTACAAACTCCAAAATTTGGGGGGCATCTAGGAGTTATCTATGAAATACAATGTGGTGTGGAAAATAGCTATACCTTGCATTTTGTGATACCAATTTCACTGGCCCTCATCGTGTTTACTGTAAAGCTCAATTTTGATGACTTTGCTTAGTTGGGTGTTATGATGATTTCAGATTAAAGAGCTCTCGAATGTGAAGGAAGAGGTGTATGGAGCTCTTGATTCTTTCATTGCCTGGGAGCTAGAGTTCCCTCTTATCACTGTAAAGAAAGCTCTCAAGTCTCTTGAAGACGAGAAGGAATGGAAACGAATAATCCAGGTGGGCTTTTGAAATATGTTCTCTTCTACTACACAATCTTTCTGTGTTCGTTGTCTTTGATTCAAGTGTTTATGAATGGTATTATCATAAATTTGTGATTTTAGGTGACCAAGTGGATGTTACTAAATGCATTGGAGCAAGATGACAGGCTTGGTGAGGCCGAGGAGCTTTGGGAAAAGCTATTCTCAGATAACCTTGAAGCAACGCCTCGTATGTTGCTCAAACCAAGAATCGAATGAAGACATAAACAATCAAACAAACATGAATTGGTAGAAGCAAGAACTGAAACATAGTTCATGATTGTAGTTTCTTGGGTTAATTATCAACATGTTAGATAAGTTTTGGGAATTTGAACAATTAGTTAACTAATTTTTTTTGGGTCAAACTAGTAGCTGAACTTATACATAGTTACAATAAGTTAGTTCCGTCTAATTTGTTGTTAAATGAGGGTGAAAACTTGCAAGTTAAATTTATTGTTTTGTGGAAAGTGTAAGCTGAATTTTGATTTTTTTTGCAATTTGCTTGCTTAACTTTATGAAAATTTATAATTGTTAGATGATTTCTGATGTAAGGTGTTGGATAAGTGCAAGTTTTCAACCCGATTCAATATTAAATTATACGGAGTTAACATATTACAACTTTTGTATAAATTCAGGTCATAATTTTTTCCAAAAAGAATTCAGTTAGCAAATTATTCAAATCCATTACAGAATACCCCTAAGCACATGTTAGAAACTGGGGATGATAATGAAGCAGGTGAGGAACTAAAGGAGGAGGATAATGCAGAGGAAGTAGGGGAAACTGAGGGGTGAATTGGATAATAGTGATGATGAACAGACGACTGAGGTAACAATTTCAGGTTGAATCATGTTTATGTTTTGGCATTATGATTCATGTCTCATGATTGACAACAAACCTTCTGTATATTCTGTTTGTAGTTTAAGGTTGTCATAAAACATGTAACAAACATATCTCCTGCAGTAGTTCACTATGTAAATGTAACATTTAGCAGCTTAGGTGAGTGTCTGGAAAATAATTTGTTTATCAGAACTTGTAGATGTTAGCCTCATAGTATTTCATGTTAGCCTCATAATAATTTGTTCTGTGTAATTTACTGATAAGTTATAGCCGAAGTTTGCGAAAGTGTGCAAATTGCTAGTTGAAGTTTGCGAAAACGTCCAAATTGCTAAAATTTAGTTAAAGTTTTTGAAAATATGCATTTGGTCTATCTGAGTTTTGAGAAAAATGGTCATTTGGTAAAAAAAAAATTAAAATATGAATTTAGGCTATCTGAGATTTGAGAAAATTTACAATTTGGTAGGACACGTGACATGCACGTGTATGTTTGTGTCACCATTTCATAACAAATTAGACTAAACTAGCAAATTACATTTTTTTTTGTAAAGTCATGTTTCAAAAAAAAGTTTTTAAGTAGCAAATTATTAAATTCCGAAAGTTCAACTAGTATAATAATGGTACTATTACCCATTATTAATCCATCATATAGCTATGAAATGTTGGAAAGCTTAGCCTCCTATCATTCATATGACAAAGATACCTCGGATCTTGATGATGATGCAATAGCAGATTATCGTGATAATTTTCTAGCAAATACCTAAACCGTAGAAGAAGCTTCCTTCTTAGAGTCCTTGAAAGGATACCCTATCAAAAATTCTTGGCAAGCCTCATGGAGGATCTGCTTTGATGTGGACACAAGAGCAAAAGAACTCCAACTTGAGTGTGTCTTTGAAGAGAAGGGGCAAGTTTTCTCTTCTTATTTATTGTTAGTTCTAGAGATGTGACAGAATGCTTCTCCCTGCTAATTCACATGTCAAACCAACCTTGATAATTCTGGAAAGAAGCTGCTAAATATAGATATTACAATTTACAACCTTATTTGAATAAGTCAGAGGTGAATTTCTTTCACCTAAAAATGTATTATTAACACAAACTGTCATTTGGGAGGAGGTCTAATATTCATAATAATTATCTAAATATGATGGATTTTAAAGAGATCATAAATTATTTTAGAGGTAAGAACAAATATGATGGTTTAATTTTAATTTATCTCCTGTATATGGATCAACCACACCATCTATGTCTGTTTGGACGATGATGCAATAAAGAAATCCCAACAGAGGGAGGAGATGGACTCTGTCTGCCATGAAAAGGAAATGCAGAAAAGCTTCCCTTTTTCTTCTCCGGATGAACAATCACGAGATATCTCTGACTCTTCATTGCCAAGCAAGCCGTGAAAAGTGCAGACTTTCTCTCTTTACAAGTTCAATTTTTTTTTGTCTGCATTTCTCAGATGATACGGTTATTGTTCTTTGTTGATATATAATCGATATTCGCTTCCTCCTCATGTTTATGATGGATTTTTTTGAGAGATTCGTATTTGGTTGAAGAAGAAAAAGAGCAAGAACACGACCACGACGACAACGGAGGATCCATGTTTCCGAATCAATTCATGCAATTTCTGAAATCAATCCATACTTTCAGAGAAAAAGCTTCCACCTTTTTGCTCGCGTCGATGTTCTGACACCAATCAGATAAATCCCCTGTCATTCTATACGTCTATTTTTGTTTTGTCTGCCATGGCAACCTCATGTTTCAACCCGTTCCGACGCAGAAAGTCGAGGAACAGCAGCGACGCACCTCTGGCATCGTCGTCGTCGAAAACCCACTTTAATTCCGACACGGAGAACATGGAGAAGAAGAGATTCGACAGCTTGGAGTCGTGGTCCATGATTCTTGAATCCGAGAATGTCGAGACTTGGGAAGCTGCGTCCAAGGAGGATAGGGAGGAATGGACGGCGGATCTGTCGCAGCTCTTCATCGGAAACAAGTTCGCCTCCGGGGCCCACAGCCGGATCTACCGCGGCATTTACAAGCAGAGGGCGGTTGCCGTAAAGATGGTGAGGGTGCCCAACCAGAAGGTGGAGACCAGGACCACCCTTGAACAACAGTTCAGGTCCGAAGTTGCCCTGCTGTCTCGTCTCTTGCATCCCAACATTGTACAGGCAAGTCTTTCCCACGTTTAAGGTAGAATTAGAGACCGGTATCGATTTATTTTTTAAATTTTTTAAAAAATGTTTTCCTGGATTCTGTTGTGACCAGTTCATTGCAGCCTGTAAGAAGCCCCCAGTGTACTGCATCATAACCGAGTACATGTCCCAAGGAAATCTTCGTATGTACCTTAATAAGAAAGAACCCTACTCTCTCTCGACGGAGACTATTTTAAGATTAGCTCTCGACATATCTCGTGGCATGCAGTACCTTCACTCTCAAGGCGTCATCCACCGCGACCTGAAATCCAATAACTTACTTCTGAATGATGAGATGAGGGTGAAGGTGGCAGATTTCGGTACCTCTTGCCTCGAGACGCAGTGCTTGGAGTCGAAAGGAAATCAGGGCACGTATCGATGGATGGCACCGGAGATGATCAAGGAGAAGACGTACACTAGGAAAGTCGATGTTTATAGCTTTGGGATCGTTCTGTGGGAGCTCACCACTGCGTTGCTACCGTTTCAGGGAATGACACCTGTTCAGGCTGCATTTGCAGTTGCAGAGAAGGTTAGATTTCGACACATCATTCAAACACTGTAGTTTTATTTGATGCTTCATGCTTAGTTAGTGTTTTATTGAATTGGCAGAACGAGCGTCCGCCTCTACCAGCAAGTTGCCAACCCGCGCTAGCACACCTCATCAACAGATGTTGGGCGACAAACCCTTCAAAGAGACCCGACTTCATTGACATTGTGTCGGCACTGGAAAAATACGATGAGTGTGTCAAGGAAGGACTTCCTCTGAGTAGTAGCCACTCTACTCTGGTCTCCAAGAAAGCGATCCTTGAGCGTCTCAAGTGTTGTGTAACCATAAGTTCATCAATTCCCACAAAAAGTCTAACCCCCTCATGCTAGGAAAGATGATCAAATCGTATTTGAAACAACAATTAGTTTAGAATAGGATGGGTTATAATATCTTCTTGTACATATTCTCTTACTTTCTTCGAGTGTAAATGTCTAACTCAAAAGTGATTGTTGCTCCTTAATTAGTCTTCTCAAGCTTCTCTTGAGATTACTTGGATGGAAAGTTTGCTCTTGAAATTACTTGGTCTGCAGGCTTAGGTTGTCTTTTGACTGTTATTATAACATAAAAGAAGCACAATAAAGGATCTCACTTCATGGAGGATGTTTCCCAAAGTGAAAAACATCCAAGGTCGGGTTGGGTTGAGAGAATATGTGTAAACCCTCATTTACTCTTAAAAAAAATACAAATAAAATGAATTAATAATTTTCTAAACGTTACAACTAAACCCTACACTAATGTTACTGACAAGTGATGACTTGATTCGATTCACATGGAGGATCCCCTAGTTTGGGTCCAAACCCAAACTAAGTTGTCCAAGGTCGGGGACTTGGTCTGGGTTCAGACACAGGTCAGATGTCTCTGGTTAGGGTTCAGTTGGGGACTCAATCTGCTAGAACCAAACCTAATCCAACTGATCGGTGCTCCAATTGAGACCTATGACTTGGGTCTGAACATAAAATAGGTCGTCCAACCTTAGAGTCCTATTATGGCATCAGACCCAGCTCAAGGGACCCTAATTGGAGCACAATTGGAGACTCAACGGGGTCCCATGATATGGGTCTGAATCAAGATCAAGTCTTCGATCTTTGACCACCTAGTATGGGTTGAGTTTATGTCAAGAGTTCAAACGTTTTTGCTACAAAATAAAACATATTTAAAATTTCACTCTTTCGATACTTTAAATCACTTATGTGCATTTATTTAAAATAAAAAGGGTTAAACAAAATTGATTTAAGTATAGGTGTATACCATATAGAATTATAGATAGATGTGTTCCTTACAGACAAAAAAGAGATATACAGTTGTATAATATATATATATATATTAAGGGATACGTATAGAATTGTAACAGCCACAACTCTTCTCTTTTGAGGACTAAGCTTTGCAATAAAAGAAATTCAAAGGCTAATGACAATTAATGTTACTGTTTAAGGATAAAATAAGCATTTGTATGGGAATACATGTTTTGATGTGGTTAAGATTTGGGCAACAGAAAATCTCAAAGATCACGATTTGGAGGAAATAAAATGTTTGGGTCTACAACTTAGCGTAGATAATGTTGTATTTTCGGAACCCTAGCAAACCCTAGAGGGCTTGGGACAAACAAGAGAGGTCTAGCAAGTGAAATCGATGAAACTTCGACGTTCCCTCGAACGATCATGGAATCAGACGAAATTGAGCATCCACAAGCTACCAACAGATGCACTAGGCAAGACTAAGGTAAGACCTCGTAGCTATGCTTAGTTTCCCCCATGAATGAATAATCTTCTAGAGAGAGAAAGCTTCCAATATCATTAATGTTTAATTTTGATATGTTAGTTTTTATTCTTGTTTTTGGACATGGTTAGGTTCTAGGGGTTCTAAGTAACCTAACCCAAGTGACGGAATTGAATTTGGTTGACCCGTTTATTAGATATCAAGTCTGGAAAATTCGAAACACATTGTAAAGGGATACTTTGAGGCCCCAAAGGTTACATTTTTATTCGGTATTTCACAAAACGGAATCAGTGCAACTGTAGTTCATTGTAAGGTCTTTCTACATATACGAAAAACACCAAAAACGAAGCTCAGACGAGAGAGAACGAAGCCCTTAAAGTCGGCTCTGTAATCTGCAAAATCTGTCTCTAGGTTGAAGTTGACCACGTACGGGCAAGTTTGACCGGCGTGTGCGGGTAACCCTAAGGTCGAAAAGCAACGTCGTTTGCGGCGTTAGACTTTTAAGTTTTAACGCAACCCTCTACCTATGGTAATTTTTGGGGATTTTTCTGAGTTGGTCGAAAAATCAGTGAATAATAAGATATCGGGTTTTGTCTCGTTTTCTGTATCACGAACAGAATAGTAAATTTGGAACCTGATTTGGAAACTAAGGGGATGCTAGTACTGAATACATGACTAAGATGTGATTGGATATTATGGTTTGAATGGAAAACTTATACTCTCGTTCGCTTTGATTTTAGGGAATTCGGATTGACGGGGCTATTGGTATTAGAATCGGGGTTCAATTTATGTAAGTAGTTTCAGTTTATTTCTGCTTTTAGAAAATATAATATTTTATGCATTGCATGAAAGTTTAAAGATAAGCTAAGATTATTTTAGAGCATGAATATGAGTTTTCGTTTATAAAATTCAGATTAAGTGATTGAAGTTGTTTTTTAAAGTGTGCTTTTGATATGTTGTCCGACTTTGTGAGTATTATTTTTGTGAGATAGTTGGTATATAATCTTAGTGGAAAACAACTTAGTGAAATCCATTTTAGAAAGTTCGACTTTTGTTTCTGATTTTGTGCTCGTAAGTCTACTACGGTTTGAAACGCTCACGAGGGTTCACTGGCGTATCAATACGAAAAGATCATGATCATTCTGGTCGCCCCAACGGATATATCTGGGCTCTGCATCCTTCCAATGGGGGTTAAACATTGGAGCATTCCTGCGGCACAGTAGGCGTGGTAAAAAGACTAGAGCAACCTTTGTTTCTATTCCGTTCTGAAATTCGACAAGTTTGAACCTCCGCTTCCGTTCAATTCTGAATTTTTGATAAGTTCGAAACCTACATTTTGATTAGACTATGAATCTGAATTATTTATTGATTTTAGTAAGTTTGCATCATCTCATTTTGACAAACTCTCTTTCGTAAATCCTTTGAACTCTATATTGTTTATTGTAAGTCTTAGGTTTATACTAATTACAACATATGTTTTCTACGAGCTTGATCTGGTAGGTATAAGTTAAGACTACTTACTAAGTTGCTCCACAACAACTTACCCCATTAAACTACGTAGTTTCAGGAGAAGTTGATTAGTGTTGGATGTTTGATGTCTGAGAATGCTGAATTTTAGAAGGTATCAAAGTGCGCAACAAATGCATGGAACAAGAAGCTATTTCGATTATGTAAGTGACATGATTATTTATGTGAGAACGTGATCGTTATTAGAGTTATATTTCAATAAAGGATTTTTGTATTTCGTTATTTATCGATTTATTACTTGTAAACAACAATTGTCACCTCTAACTTCCTGGGTGGATTTTGGGGCGTGACAAGAATGATGCATTAAATCTAAAATACAACAAAACAACATAAAAAAAAATAAACATATATATAGATGTATGAACATGAACATATATAAAGGGCATATGAGTAGAAAATGTGTGGGAAAGAAGATAAAGTAACAAAAATAAAGATATAAATACCATAGTTATCATAATCGGACCGGACCGGCGGTTCGACTGCGACCGTGAACCGGACCCCTGTTCGGTTTGGTTCAATTAAAAGACTGTTTACATATGAACAGTGTTTGATTCGGGTTGAACCGGGCAGTTTTGAAAAACTACCGATTTATTACTTGTAAACAACAATTGTCACCTCTAACTTCCTGAGTGGATTTTGGGGTGTGACAAGAATGATGCATTAAATCTAAAATACAACAAAACAACATAAAACCAAAAAATAAATATATAGAGAGAGGTATGAACATGAACATATATAAAGGGCTTATGAGTAGAAAATGTGTGGGAAAGAACATAAAGTAACAAAAATAAAGATATAAATACCATAGTTATCATAATTGGATCGGACCGGCGGTTCGACTGCGACCGTGAACCGGACCCCTGTTCAATCACGATAAAATCAAATGTTTTCAGTCACACATCAAGGTTGAAAATAATTTTTTAACCTACCATCATTTATCTTAAAAAATAAATAATTTCAAGTGAGCAATTTAATTATATACTTAATTAATTTTTTTTTACAGTAGGTAGATAATTAAATTATGATATAAATATAGCTAATGTCATTTTGACTTTTGACTTAAAGAGTTTGAGTTGAGTTTGACTTTCGACTTAAAGAGTATGTGTTGAGTTTTTTTAAATCAAACTTTCAAATATCAATTTAGGATAGAGAGTATGATTAATCCGTTAGTCGAAACTATATTGTTTGTGGTGTTTGAATCGCAATTCAAATTATACTTACTCTATTTTTATTTTTTTGAAATATAATTTATTTTTTAACCTAACACTAAATTTTTTATAGAAAACAAAAAGAGAAGGTAAGTTTTGTCGATTTTTTACAACTCACACGCACTCATTCGAGGTGTATGTAAGTATACTTTCTTTTTTAAATACAAAATAATAATATATGTACTTTTTTAAATTTATTTATTTATTTATATTCACTTAAAAAAAGCAAGCACCATGTCTTTGATATTCTCAAGGGTTTAGAACAAACAAATATGTATTGAAGTATATTAATAACATCTTGCTTTCCTTTGATTTCATTTATCCGTCAAAACTCAACTACGAACGATCAATAAACTATATACCCATCCATGGCCAATCCTTTTCATGCCACAATAATGTAACCAGATTTTGTACGTACCATCCTAATTGTTTCTTAGCGCCGCAGTTAACTGCCCGATCCTAATGGCGGTCTCGCCTGACAAAACATCACGACAACGATGCCGTCCCACTGGTGAAATCACAAACCCGACCGAACATTTCCCGTCCACGGCCTCGTCAAATTCCGACAACTTCTTCGTCGGAAATCTGTTGGTAGTACGCTTATAGGAAGCAAGCCACTTAGACTGCATGTAGCTGTTTCTTCTCCATGGCGGCATTGTCAAATCTTGGTTCTTCAAGGATTGCTTCATGGCACCGCACATTAGCCTCACCACTCTCTTGATCTCCTCCGACCGCCCCACGAACACGCTAGGGAAGAGCTCGAGCAATGAAGAGAATCGGGCCGTCGGCCGGGCGACTTCAAAGTGTCTTCCAAAGTTAACCTCAACTATGTACCGATTTGTGGTCGTGTTGATGTCGATATAGTTGTAGTCGCCGGCAGGGCGGGTACCGGATTTTTCCCACCGGGATTTGCAGAGACCTAATGGTAAAAAGGAATATACTTTGGTAAAGAGTCACGTTAAAATGTAAAAAATTAAGGGATAAGTAATAATTTGTTAATGACTTACCGGCATCAAACCCCTTCTCACGCAGGCGAGCCATGAGCTGACGCTTGAAACCCTCCGTGGATAATTCATCACTTCCGACCGATTTGCAGGCAACCTCAATCTCCGTCCGAATCATTTTCTTCTCATTGTCGCCGCCGCATCCGACCAGTTCCTTTAACATGTTCTTCGTCTCAGAATCAGATAACTCATAACTTTTAACCTCGGACTCCTCATTGTCACCATCACCGAAACCCATCGCCTCCTCCTCCTCAAAATCGAACAAATCTGTCTGACCCTCCTTTTCCATGAAAGAAGCCACGAGATACGATAGGCTGTCACTGCCACTCTCAGAGGCAGCGGAGTGCTCGCTGCCGCTGCTCTCGCAGAGACGCACCGCTTCGTCGAAGGCCACCGCGATCCGGTTGAACCTCACTGGAATCTTGACCATTTTCTGTTCCGATCTTGTTTTTTACGTTCTGGGTTTCTCTCTATAGCTCAGATGCTTTTTCTTAATATGGAGGTTGGATGTATAGAAGTGACTCGATGGAGAAGACTTGGGTATTTATGTTAGAAGTTATGAAGCGATGGCTTTTGAAAATTCGTAAGGCCAGCTACTGTATATAGACAAGTAAATAAATGAAGAGAAGGATAATGTTCCTAGAAATACAATGGCTGCAGCTTGAATTATGTACTTGGACGTCAATGCTAACAAAGGAAAACATAACAAACGAATCTGGCCGTTTTTTTGGCTACATTGTTTTGCGTGAGAGTAGGTTAACTTGTAATTAATTAATGGTTGACTGCCAAAGGAAACTACTTTGAAGCTTTTTTTCCCTCTTCTTACCGTCTTTTTTCCTACAATACTTTTTCAAATTTGTTTTGTACATTAGTTACATTTGAAAAAAATCTAATAATTTACCGAGGGTTGAGAGAAAATGTAAAGGTAAATTCACTATTCTTACATAATATTAGATTGAAAAAATGTCACAGTTGCCCTAAATTTTGGAACGACGTGTTGAAATTACTAAGGACATAATTAATGAAAGTAATTAATTAGTAGATTTTATGAGAAAAACTATATTTTTAATTACCCTTTTCGTATTTTAGTATGTGCATACATAGAATCATGTGAGGTTTATAAAGACAATTGACTCCCCTGAATTTTTTATATTGTGTAATTTTAATTTAAAAATTTTACATTTGGCACCTTTATTTTTATCTATAATATACTTTTATTCCCACTTAATTATTTGATTATGTTATTTTTTTGTCTATTGTGTCATGTCGAAATCATATTCATTTATTGTGTTATACGAGCCTGATGAATTGCCAGCACTGGCGATGAGAATGAATCCTGAGAGTTCCGTTGCAGTTCCAATCATTTGGGACGAAAAAACTTGCCCCTGTATATGGATTGGTAATGTCCAAGTTCAGTGAATCTACAGACACATGGTTTGTCCAAGTTCATTGAATCATAAGTCGGAGTGAAGGAAGGGAGCACGTGGACATTGAAATATGTGGGTAGGCATGTGTAATGTATAATGTCAGTAATCATAAGTGGATTATCTCATCGGGGAATGGTCATTATTTTTATAGTAACATACAGTATCTTTATGGAAATTAATAAAAAAACGATATCATACTTCAATATCTCAAGATTCTCAACTAAAAAACAACTTCTTCCATTGTCAATGTTTGAGGCTCCATTTTAAGTAGAACTCAACCGTCCTGTACGTTACCCCTTCCAACTTGCATGATTTAATTAAATTTTTTTTTGGTCAAATGATTTAATTAATTAATTTCAACATTCAACGTGAGAATATGACAAACTGCAAGAATTACGATAGCACCCTCATTTGCGATGACTGACTCCGGCAAGATTTTCCGATCAATCGAAGAACAAGGTTAAGGTAATGATGAAACACCAAGTGGACCTCAGCAGGATCGATTGGTTCATTGACACATAAGCCGGAGGAAGGTATCTGCGGAAAATGCTGGGAGCTCATGTGACTGCAACCTATTCGATGAAATGCCCCAGTGAACAAACCCACAAGAAAATATAAAAAAGGAAAGTACTTGGAGCGTAGACAATACGCGCCCCCTCTCTCTCCAGGGCTACGGCTAGTGGGAGAAATCGTGACACCGTTTTCATCTGGAGCCGCCATCGAAGGAGATTACTTCAGTGTGGCAAAACAAAGGAGTTGACCGTAGGGGTTCAATTGAAGTCTAGCAATCGCAGAGGACGATCCCAGCCGCTGAGATTGTTCTCCTCCCTTTGCAGAACCTTTGATAACCTTGTTAAGCCTGACCTAACCCCTTCGCCCCACCAAGCTCTTCTCTTTACTCATTGTACTGTTTTGCAGGTAGGCACGACTGTGGTGAAGGTGGCCTGGTCTACAACAACCATGAATGGTTATCCAGGAACCGGGGAAGGTGAGGTACCCCGAAGAGCAGTACTGTCCTTAGTCCCAAGACCCCCTAAGCAGTCAGCTGGGAGAATAGTAGGGAAGATGATATCCCTAAAGCCGGTTAAGAACAACACAGTATACAACGTGCTGAAAACTGCGTGGGCGGCCTATGGGACTGTGAAAATGACCGGCCTAGAAGGTGAAATCATGGCGTTTGATTTCGAGAATGAGGCAGACAGAGATCGGGTTCTTGACATGTCGCCATGGGCAATTCACGGCCACTGCCTCAACTTGAAGGTATGTCTCCGAACCAATGTTTAAGCGAAGTGGATTTTGGAAGGATTCATATGTGGGTGCAGGTCCACGGAATCAACCTAGAAATGCTTAACTCATATAATGCAAAGCATGTTGCCAGCAGTATAGGGAATTGCATAGAGATTGATAGTGAAAAGGAAATGCAGAAGATAGGGTATATCAGAATGTGAATCGAAGTAGGGGTGAATGTACCTCTAACTGCAGGATTTTGGTGGACAAATTATAGAGGTAACGAGAGGTGGGCACAAATAAAATATGAACGTCTCTCTGATTTCTGTTATGGGTGTGGGACTCTAGGACATAATGCTCAAGCTTGCAACCTAGACATTGTATCGTCGGAGGTCAATAACAGACTACTTGCTATGTATGGGTCATGGATTTCTTGTGCTAGACAGAGGAAGCAGGGCCACTGGAACCAGCTCGGAGGGGGGGGGGGAGTAAGAATACTATTCCTCAAAGAGATCCGAATAGAAAAACCTAGAAAGAGATGATGAGGGAAGGTGAAACAGAAATGGAACAAAAGGACGTATGGGTCAGATTACCTAAGCTGGAGACTGGTATGGTAGCTGATGATGCTACTACAGAAGGAGATGATAAGCCCGAGTGGACACAGCCTGGGGGACTAGAAAACTTCCAACAAAGTGCTACCTCAGACAAAGCCCTAAACCTCAACCTAGCTTTGATCCTTCCACAAAGTCTGTTAACCCTTCTAGACCTTAAACTTGCCCCCACTGAGGAAGATCAAGTCATGAATGTTGATCAAATTTATCAACCTGTCCAAACAAAAACTGAAAGCCTTCAACAGAACTTGACTATCACTAGCACAAATCTCCTCTTGGAACACCTGGCGGTTGATCAGAGAAGAAATAAGGGAGTGAGAACCCCCACGATCGATTCAACGTGGGGGCCAGCAATGGTTTCCTATCACTAGGGAAGCCAGTTGCACAAAACTCAGACTGCGCTCTGAAGATAGATATGGAGAAGGCATACGATAGAGTCGAGTTAGAATTCCTCCTACAAGTCCTTATATCAAGAGGATTTGACCAGAGATGGGTGCAGTGGATCAAGGCGTGCATCACAACGGTGTCATATCGGGTGATAGTAAATGAGAAGAAAACGGAAGTGATAACACCATCGCAAGGGATCCGCCAGGGGGACCCCTTGTCTCCATACTTGTTCATATTGGTAGCGGACGTGTTGTCACGAAGGATGAAGCAAAGGATAGGCCAAAGAGCGATAGTCGGCATCAAGCCGACGAGGACATGCCTCGAGATCCACCATCTACTGTTTGCCGACGATTCATTGTTTATCATCAAGGGAACATTAGAGAACGCCCAAGCACTCAAAGCCACACTTGATGAATACTGCAAGGCATCGGGCCAAAGGGTAAACTTCTCTAAATCGTCTCTATTTTCAGGAGGGGAGTTGGAGAATACTTTGCTACCGAAGTGGCAGCCCTATTCGGTATGAGTCTAGTCACCGATCTGGGCAAATACTTGGGTCTTCCCTCATTATGGGGAAGATCCTAGTGTGTAGCACTCGGTTTCTTGAAGGACTACTCAACAATGTCGGGAAGGAAGTTCTTATTAAAGTCGTTATCTCGGCTATTCTAACCTTTCTCATGAGTGTTTTCAAGTTTCCGAAGATGTGGTGTAGCCAAATAAATAGGTTGACAGCTCGGTTTTGGTGGGGGGCTGCGAATGGAGACCGTAAAATCCATTGGAAGATATGGGAGTTTATGACGAGGTCAAAAATCGAAGGAGGTATGGAATTTATGGAGTTGGAATCTTTTAATGTGGCATTGTTGGGAAAAATGGACACGAGAATCATGCAGGAACAGAACACCCTATGGGTACGGGTCCTCAAGGGAATTTACTTCCCAAACTCCGACTTCCTCCAAGCGGGCAAAGGAAATCGAGCATCATGGGCGTGGTCCAGCTTGTTAACTGGCCAAAGAGTGCTAGAACAAGGAGTTGTTTGGTCCATCGGGGATGGGACAACAATACGACCGTTCGTGGATGCATGGATACCTGGGGGTATGGCTATCGGTTGGGAACGCGTCCAGTCACGCAGCTACAAGCGAACACGAAGCTGGCAAACTGGATTGACCAGGTTGCAAGGCAGTGGAGGATGGATGCAGTCCAGGCTGCCTTAGCAGAAGGTGATGCGAACCTGGTTGCTAAAGTCCCCATTCCCATCATAGCGAGTCAAGATGAGCTAAGATGGCCATACGAGCGACATGGACGAGTGACGGTTAGATCAGCCTACCATCACATTCGGGCACAGGAGGGGGGTCGAGATATCAGACCAGTCACGGTAGCTGGTATCAACACTCGTGACAGCACAAAACCGAACATTTGGGAGGCCATCTGGAAATCCAAAACCCTGCTAAAGGTAAGAGTTTTCGTTTGGAAGCTCCTGTCCGATGCGATCGCAGTCCGAGCTGCACTGGTAAGGAGGGGAATGCACGTTGTGATCGTCTGCCCTATGTGTGATCAATATGAAATGATAGAACATTTGATATGGGGTTGTGCTTGGGTAAACCAAGTGCGGGTCGACCTGTTGGGACTGCAGGACACACGGGATAGTTGTATCACAATCAAGGAGTGGCTACTCAAGTGACTCGGAGATAACACAGGTACTCGGTCAAGCAACGAAACCAGGTGGCTAACTACCTTAACAACATGTTGGTCTATATGGAAGGGAAGGTGTTCCAAAGCCTTCGAAGGTAGGCAACCAGCTTCAGAGCTGGTGATTGCAAATGTGAGGAAAGCTGTCCAGGAAAGTGTATTTCTGCAGCATACACACAGAATGCTGCAGAGTACACCACAGGTGCAGCACATACCCGAAGAGCACAGACGCAGGAGTGACGAGCAATGGATCAGACCGAGAGTCGGGTCCATCAAGATTAACTGTAATGTGGCGTGGAGTCGTGTGACAGGTAACGGAGGCATAGGAATCATTACCCGAAATCATGAAGGTTAGGTGGTCGGAGGGACTCACCGATCAGAGTTGTGAGCTTCGGTTGAGATACTAGAGGCAAATGCGGTTTTCGAAGGTGTCAAATTCGCCATCGACAACAATTGGGAATCAGTAGTGATAGAGTCGGATGCGGAGGTGGTCATAAACCACGTTAAAAGAATAGTTCATTTTTGGCAAATAGAGACTATAATACAGAATAGTCTTTACATGGCAGGTTCGATTAGGAACTTGACCTGGAATAGGATACCAAGAGCCGCCAATCAAAGTGCATACTCGTTAGCGAAACAAGCTTTAGGGGGATGTGTCCAAACAATTGGGTTGCCCAACCCCCAACCCCCCCTCTTACAAATTTTGTGGTTAGATATTGATTTGTGCCGGGGTCAAGAAAAGCCCCAATTTTCACAGTAATATATAGAAGTTTTTGGGCCAAAAAAAACACTAAAAAACAACTTTGACATCTAATACTTATGTCAAAATTGAGTCTCTCCTAATATTTTCCATCGACAACAATTGAGAATCAGTAGTGATAGAGTCGGATGCGGAGGTGGTCATAAACCACGTTAAAAGAATAGTTCATTTTTGGCAAATAGAGACTATAATACAGAATAGTCTTTACATGGCAGGTTCGATTAGGAACTTGACCTGGAATAGGGTACCAAGAGCCGCCAATCAAAGTGCATACTAGTTAGCGAAACAAGTTTTAGGGGGATGTGTCCAAACAATTGGGTTACCCAACCCCCAACCCCCACTCTTACAAATTTTGTGGTTAGATTTTGATTTGTGTCGGGGTCAAGAAAAGCCCCAATTTTCACAGTAATATATAGAAGTTTTGGGGCCAAAAAAACACTAAAAAACAACTTTGACATCTAATACTTATGTCAAAATTGAGTCTCTCCTAATATTTGGTTTCAAAAGTTTCTACTTAATTATTGACAATATGTCGAGTTTTCCATTTCATACAAATTTAACATAATATATATTTAAAAATTGTTGAAATAATAAAATACTTTTTAAAATGTCACAATTGAACTCTTCCAAATTTTTCTACATGTTACGATTTAGTCTTGATTTGATCATGTCTCGATCGAGCTCCAATTGAAGAGACTCGAGTCTAGATTAGGACCTAAACCTAGTCGTTCACCTATTGAGGTTTGGTATGGGTAAATGCTCAAATACAAACCCTCTCAATCGGGGTTGAACCAACTCTCATTCGATTGAGGTTTAATTGAGACTTCCCATTCAAAAGTGCAAGTTTGTCTCATCCGTCAATTTTTTCATCCAAAAAAAACAAAAAAAACTTTAAAAAATGTCACAATTTAACATTTTCAATTTTTTTTCAAATGTTACAATTGAGGTCTAATTCGATTGGGACTCAGATCTGGGTCTTAACCCATACTGACCCCCCATGGGTAAGGGACTAGGTCTGAGTCAAGAATTTGGGGTTGGTTCGAATCCAATTCGTTTGGGGCTCAATTGCACTCCAATCGAATTGGGGGGTTAGTTCGATCCCAATTCGATTGGGGCTCGGGTGTAGGTCTTGATCCAAACTCAGATCCCTTACCCATGGAGGGTTAGTATGGGTCAAGATCCAGACCCGAACCCTCTTGATTGAGACTCAATTGTAACATTTGAAAAAGTTTGAAAAAGTTTGAAAAAGTTAAATTGTGACATTTTTGAAAGTTTTCTATTATATTTGCAATTAATTATGTTAAATTTGGATGTAAAAGTTAACGAAGGGGGCTAACTTGCACGTCTTCCAAACATTAGGGGAAAAAATTACGATTTAAACTAGAGGGAGAAAACTGAAAATCAGTTTAATACTAACGGGCAATAACGTATTCTGACCTAAATTTAAATAAAGTTTGAATACATTTTTTAAATTCAGATTAAGCTTTGTATTCTTTTTTTTACTTGTAGTCGACTCTCGACTCAATCAAAACTTGATTAAGACCCAATTAGAGGTTCATTATCTCGATGGACACAAACCAAAATCCTAATCGTTTGACTCCAAATCAAACCTCAGTCAAGAGTTCTCTCTATGTTTCGCCACCTTTGGCGAAGTAGTTTGAGCTAAATATGGAATTTTCAACAGAGACTCGATTTAGACCTCAATTAATTATAACTCCAATTGAGCTCTAGTTAGGTATTTCTAGTTTGCGATCCCACTAAGATCATATCACAACACTTAAATAAGTTGTGAGCTTTTGATTGTTCATCTAATGTGAAATCTTACGGGGCGTTTCTTTCACGGAATTCGGAATAAGGAATACGGAATAGGGAATAAGAATTGAGAATAAGGAATAGGAGTCAAGAATATGAAGTTGTTTCTTTGGTGGAATGAAATTGAATGGAATAAGGAATTCTGTTGTTTCTTTGGTGGAATTAGATATGGAAATGGAATAGAATGTGGTAAAATGACATATTTGTCCCTCCTTGTATATGTATAGTATATAATAAAAATAATTTGTATTAATTAATTTTAAAAATTAAGAATAATAAAAATAATGAAATAAATAATAATAAAAAACGAAATTTTTATTTATTTAAAAGACCAATCTCGACATTTTTTATATATATATATTTTAATAATGTAAATTATAATGCAAAATAATTTTTCTTTTCACAATAAATTGATTGCATAACATGATTAGAAATAACGTTAAATACAATAGCCGCTATATAACATTTCATGAACACACGATAATAGTCGGTCCGACAAAGTGGTAGTCATTTGCTTGAAACCTAGCATAAATGACCACACATACATTATACAAAAACTAGAGGCAAATACAATATCCTCACGCTTGCAAATTGTCAAAACCGCAGATCAACAAATTCCATCAAATACACAATTCTTATTCCATAGAAATCAAGCATGATTTAACTGAAATACATGCAGTTCAGAGTAATTTACATCCATTCTGCACCATTCTGCTCAGAGTAAACCAATACATAAGAAAGAAGTTACACACTTAGCTTCAACAAACCAATACTTGCAACCCGTATAAGCAGCTCATTCTCTTATCTTCAAAAATCTAAAACATACAACAATTCAAGATTCTTCTAGAATATCCAAATGTAATTACCTTATTACATTTATTTGGTGTTAAACGTTCTTTATCTTAAAAAGATACATAACTTGTCAAAGAAATGCTCAACACTGTCACTATCAGTTGTAACAACTTCATCAGCATCCTAGCATCATTACAACATCACCAATCGAAAACACAGGATCAGTTTGGAGCAATTATATTTGGTAAGAGACCTGACAGGCAGCACCTAACTGAAGCAAGTACATCATCAAAGCATTTTACTTCCATGATAATGATCTAGACCTTGGAATTCTCCTCCAGAAGCAGACATATATAGACTAGTAAGTGCAATATCCAATTTATTGGCAGCTGAAAGCACAGATCTAACATCTTCTGAGAGATACGACAGCTCTTTAAGGTATGGTCTCTACATAAACCCATTATCGTTGATGTAGAACTGAAGATACATGATGGCAGCGCAGCTGAACTGCAACATGAGAAATTATTTAATTTAAAAACGAGAAGATGTAAAAAAGAAACATAAAAACATTACAATTTTCGAAAAAGGGGAAATACTTATTGGACAATTAGGATGAAAGAAGTCAAGAACGAAAAATTGCAGTAGAAACAAAACTACAGATAAAGAAAGCTTATGCAATATAACTGTCTATTTTTACTAGATTTCATGATGAACTTTATTTTTAACTAAGAACGACGACATATAGGCATACAAAGAATTAATCGTCAAAACTGAAAAATCTAATATGCCACTACTAAAATCAATAATTTGGAACCTCAAACCCCTAACCCCGATCATCAATCCATAAATACTATGGATAGTATGAACAACCACCTAAATCTTAATCCAGAAAAGTAAAAATGAACTGATGAGAGTGAGATTGGGAGAAAGAAGAGGAACGAACATGGATGAGAATTGTTGCAAGGAAAGCGGACACCCGGAAGGGAAGTAGCAGGGGCTCTCGGCTGCAAGGGAGAAGCTGGTTCTTCTGCCATGGAAGAGAATCGAAATCGCAGAGAAGAATTGAAGTGCTCAGTGACTCAGTCCGAACGAATCACGTAGGAATGAAAGAGGGGCACGCTGGGAATTTTGTGAAATGGTTGAGGGCATAATCGTCAATCACACCTCAATTCTGAATTTCAAGCCTTCTAGGCTTAGGAATTCTTAGGTTTTCACCCGGAAGCTCTAAGCCTACCCCGCCCGGAATTCCTAAGCAAATGTGTTGTCATTCCGCGAAAAGAACAAGGGCTTACGGAATTCGTAAGCCCAAATCTTTTTCCATGCTGCAAAAAGAACGGGTCATTAATGTTGTAATAATAGTACAAACTATGGAGAATTAATTATAATACTTTTAAAAACTATATAATTAATCTTGTCAATTTTAGAACTATTTAAGAACATATTTGAAGAGTGGATTCAGATTCACCAATTTTGTAAGTATATTGACGCAGTTAAAATATGTTCCTTTGAATGTCATCATTCTGCCGACATAAGAGTCAAATATATATATTAATAAATAAGAATGGTTGATGGCAAATAGCTATATATCCTTATAAAATTTACGATTTTTGTAAAAACACTTTTCCCATTCAGAAAATGGATTTCGGATTTATTTTTACAAGGCTTAGAAAAATTCAAGGCCCAACATTGGCTAAATCCACCCAACAAGTCAATACTTGGGAAAATAATTAATAAAAATCACAGAAATATCAAACAAGATTTCTTTATTAATATTGTTCTTTATGGGAATTTTGAGTAGGGTATTAAACATGTATTAGTATTAATTTTAATCTAATATTTGATTAGAAATAATGATATGTATTAACTAATACATAATCTAACCATGATATTATTTAATACATAGTAAAAAATTACTTAACTACCCTAAATCCTACCTAAGAATAGTTTGTCATATTAGTTTTTAGTTTTTACCATGCTTTGTGAATTTTAATATAAAATATTTTAAAATTATTATTTACTCATATTATCTAATAAAAAACCTAATATGTTAAATGAAAAATAAAATGATGTAATCCTATTTATAATTTTCATTATTAATTCCACATATATTTTATTTTTAAAAAATGAATCAATGGGTCAAACACAACAACAGTTGTTGGGTATCATTCGAATTTAGAAACAATTTATGAGTTTATTTCAATGATGATACATGACATATAATTAAAATTTTAAAAGAATAGTTAAAAAGTTAATGAAATATTTACTCAATAATATTTTGATAATTGTTCGTCTAATTGATATTTAAAAAATGTCTTAAATAACAAGTAGCTACCTGAACTTTGGACGTTTTGCAACGAGCTACCCGGACTTTGAAAATTCAAAACGGGTTACCTCAACTTTGAAGAAGGTGCAAATAGCTACCTCCGTCCAATTTTCCGTCAACTGTCGTCGTAAATTCGTCAGAAATTGGACGGAGGTAGCTATTTGCACCTTCTTCAAAGTTGAGATAGCCCGTTTTGAATTTTCAAAGTTCGGGTAGCTCATTGCAAAACATCCAAAGTTCAGGTAGCTACTTGGTATTTAACCCTTAAAAAATATATACATTAAAAATAACATTAAATAAAAACACATCATTTACTCTATTTTTTGATTGTTTATGTGCATGTGTCATGAGGAAAACAACTTAGAATTGATTATTTAACTGTTGTTCTCAAAATCGATTTGTAAAATCATGTTATTTTTATAAAATCATGTTGTTTGTAAAATCATACAGTTCGACATGTTTGTAAAACCAATGGAATGCTCTATTTTTCTCTTCAATCAAAAATCAATCACACATAGTCACTTAAGAACATGACGACTTTGAAGTTTTATGCATGAGAAAATTGCAAAAATCAGAAAAAAAAAATAATTGAAGTGGATTGAAACAATCATGACTCAAAGGGAGATACTATCTCATTTTTGTGTGTTCGTGATTTTTTTCCCAATTTTTTTAATATGAATATATTTTATTAAAAAAAAAATCATGTGTATAACTTATTTACATTGCAAAATAAATTAAAGATGTTTAGGTCTTTTTATTAGTATAATTTTATATCGAATCAAATATTATCTTAAGTTATACGTGTATAAGTATATCTTAATACATGTCTTGTATAAATATAGTACTAACTAATTCATGGATTAGCTAATATTATTAATTCCAATCAAACGTCCCCTTAGATTTGTTATAGCGACAAAAATAAAAGTCACAAAGAAAAAAAAAAGGAAAGACGCGGAATTCGATCGTCTTCCTTGTGTGCCTCAAGTGTTGAGAAAGCAGGGTACAACAGGTACAATTTTGCACTTGTGAAACCTTCAACTTTTGATCTCTGCCTCGGCCGAAGAAGACCCGATTGAGTTCATAAACAATGGATTCTCTATAGGGAGAAGGTGATAGTTTTCTGACATAAACAATGTGATCTGATTTTGATTTCTCCGTTGGTTTTTCGTATTTGATTTGATTTTGGGCTGCCTTGGATTCGTAATCGTGAAGTAGCTTAATTTCTGTCGAACTCAAAAAAGTTCCCGGCAGATTGGATCTTTGAGCTTATTCCACCTTCTCTAGGGAAACAAATTGTTTCTTGATCTTGTTTTGTAATTTGCTACCTGGACTTG
Organism: Chamaenerion angustifolium; assembly: GCA_946814005.1. NCBI lineage: Eukaryota > Viridiplantae > Streptophyta > Magnoliopsida > Myrtales > Onagraceae > Chamaenerion > Chamaenerion angustifolium. The sequence goes on along the minus strand of OX328277.1, from coordinate 3,855,160 downwards.
CTTATTAGTTATTACTATCTTTGGTGAAAGCTTTTAGTGGATTGAATCAAGGGGTTTCCTTTCGATTAACGTTACTATACTTGATTCTTGGGTGGAAAACCTTAAGTCTACTGGATTTCATTGAGCTGCATCATTGTTTTCTTTAATGTCGGCATATGCATGGAGTAACTTTTGCTCGCTCATGGTTTTGCCGATTGTAGTTTAGATTTTAGAGGTAAAAGAATTGTCCAAGATTATTTAGTTGAAAAGTCATAACTATAAGGATCAGCATGAGATACTTATGATATTATTAACTACAGGTTAATTGCTTAAATTTTGGGATTTCTAATTGTAATATACTAACATGACATGCTCTTCACACTTCACACTTCAAAGTTCAAACATTTTAATTTCAATTTGTCTTTCTCATTTTAATCTTTGCTGACAAATTACTCATGAAAATGCCTATTTGCCTGTAGGTCGTTGGACATCTAAAGGAGTTTGGTGTTTGGTACTTGGTGATACTACTGAAGTACTTTAAATACAAGTAAAACCAGAATGGCTGATGGAATTGCAAGCTTCTGGGGTCCTGTTACATCCACAACCGAGTGCTGCGAGAAGAACTATGCACATACTGCATATGCTGCAGAGTTCTTCAACACTATATCAAACATCCCCTGTATTCTTTTGGTGCTGATTGGCCTCATCAATGCACTACGACAACGGTTTGAGAAGAGATTCAGCATACTTCATATCTCTAATATGATACTTGCCATTGGAAGCATGCTTTATCACGCTTCTTTGCAAAGTGTGTAAGTACCCAAGCTCCTTTTCTGTTTTGGACTTCAATGGATATTTACTGTATTGGAACCTCCATGGTAAATATGATTTTCATGGAAGCTACGCTTATATAACAATTTCAAGTGAGAATAGCTTCTTTTTTGCCTATTTTTTCCTTGCAAGTAAATCATGATTCCACTTTTTCCCATTTTTGTAAATCTTTCACTTGATTGGTGCCTTATTAATGATATTCTAATCATAACATTCAAAAAATAAAATAAATATTACCACTTACATACATTTGTTTTTTGTTTAAATATTTCTAGTCAACAACAAGGTGATGAAACTCCAATGGTGTGGGAGATACTCCTTTACATGTACATCCTCTACTCACCAGATTGGCAATACCGAAGCACAATGCCCACTATCCTTTTCCTATATGGTGCCATCTTCGCTGTTGCTCATTCGGTTTTCCACTTCAAGATCATCTTCAAGTTCCACTATGCAGCTCTATGCCTCCTCTGCATCCCCAGAATGTACAAGTACTACATCTACACAGCTGATGCCAAGGCCAAACAGTTGGCTAAGCTCTATTTGGCAACCTTGTTGCTCGGTGCTCTGTGTGGGCTCGTTGATCGTGTTTTCTGCAAGAAGGTCTCCACTTGGCCCATAAATCCACAAGGCCACGCGCTATGGCATGTCTTGATGGGTTTTAATTCGTACTATGCAAACACGTTCTTAATGTTCTGTAGGGCCGAGCAGCGGGGATGGTCTCCTCAGGTGGTTCGGTTTATGGGTGTGTTGCCTTATGTGAAGATTGAGAAACTTAAGACCCAATGAAAGTAGCACACACGGTGGGAAAGGTTGGGTTTTTTTTTTCCAGAAAATTTTGTGGTAAAAGTGGTGTTTTTCTATCTTAGAGAACGTTTTTCTTTGGTTATTATGATTATGATTTGTTTGCAGTGATTAGTAAGTAGTAGTGTAGAATGAAATTTGCAATTGTAGAACTTGAAATGTAACATAGTTCTGCTGTTGATATTCTATATGTTTGCCTTCACTGGATGATGGATAGTTGCTTCTGCCATGGCTTTCACTGGAACTTTTCTTTATACTCAATTGGGATAAGGATTAAGGATGCAGGCAGTTTTTTATTATTATTATTATTTAAATTTTCGAAGTAGACTTATATGGGAAACTAAAAACTGAAATAGTTTGTTTTAATTATATAAAAAAAAAAAAAAAACTAAATCAGACCAACCGCAAATTTCATTCTCGATTGTAGATGTTTTTAAAAAAAAAATACTTTTTAAACTTTCTTTAATCGAACTCAACGTCGTTTATTTGGTTGTACTTATAATAATTTGTTTATTTATTGAACATTTATTATTATTATTATTATTATTGTAAAGATGATCCTACCAAATGACATTTCTAAATTAGATTGTTTAAAATACCTAATTTTTTGGTGGATCATTTTTAAAAACATTGAAAAAAATATGTTCAACAAATAAAGAGATTACAAATATAATCAAACAAACGACGTTGAGTTTCGAGTAACATAACGATCTAGAATTTCGGTCAAAGTTGTTCCAAAAATTTCTAACATGAGATTGTTAATGCTGATCGACTTTTAGATCATTATGTAAATCGAAACTCATCATCATTTATAGTTTATAGATTTATAATTTGTTTATCTATTAAACATTACTTTTTCAAATTTTCTAAGATGAACCTAAAAAATAATATTTTTAAATTAGAGTGTTGGTATACATACTCCGAATAAGTGTACCATCTTCAAAAAATTGGAAAAATTATGTTTAATAAATAAATAAATTATAACTATAACTATAACCAAACAAAATTTTGAAAACTTAAATAAAGTTTAAAAATAGAAAAACAAAATTCTCATGTGTCATGTGAGTGATATTCGCGATGTAATTTTATTTTCTTATTTGGTTCCATTTTTATGCGGTAATACTTTTAAAATGATCATTCTTATTGGTTGAAAAGTCAATGTCAACCTCAATTGCAGGAAAAGAAATTGTCAAGCTTCCCATTGGCTGTTAGTTTGTCTCTTTTTACCGTTTATATTGTTAACTTTGTATTGACTTTGGCTCCAATAGTTTACATATTTTTCAAAGGCCCTTGCTATCTCTTAAAAAAGAAGTATTAAAGTGACCAATTATACCTAATATCTTGTAAACTGGCGCAAGATGGCGTATTTTTGGCCTTTAACGTTAGCTACGTTAAAGTTTAAAAATTTGACCAACACTTTACCTTTTAACATGTTAGGGGTAGGTCTCTCAACAGCATAATGCTGGTGGGACTGCGTTGACGGGGTCAACTGCTGGTGGAACTGCGTCGACGGGGTCAGTGCATGCGCTGTTTGTTCAGGGATTTACGTCAACCGCGTAACACGAAAATTCGAACATTATGTAGCGGAGTGAGACTTGGTCGCTACTATTAACTCATTCCTTTTGTTGGAAAAAAAACATCTTACCATATATTTATGTCCCTACAATCATATTCTTTTTGTAATATATTTATTTTTGTTTTAAAATACATGACAATTTTGATAGAAAAATAATAAGTTCAGAATGATTTTGGCAAATCTATTCAAAGTTTGGTAGGTAATATCATAATTAACCCTAAAAGAAACCCACCATGTTTTATAACTTATAAATCAAAAGTTTTAACTCATAACAATTTCACCTCTAAATGTTGGTATTTTTAAAGTATAAGTGTTATATATATATTTTTCTCCGTTTTGGGAATACGATATACCGTATTAGTATTTTTAGAGTATAAGTGAACATATAAAATTTATATTCAAACAAAAAGTTTAAATTAATAGTTTGTAATTTCTTTCTCATTATATACTGTGAAAATTGAAGATGTTTACTGATGAAGTTGATGAACAAGCTGCTGGTTTTTATGTTTTTTATTGAAGATGTTTTGTTATGTTGGTAAGGGGATTCAATCCTCTGCCTTATGAGTTGTATTCCTTATATTGTTGTTCGTTTTATGTTTAGGGGCATGTAGTTTATTTTGTTAGCATATTAGTCCTCCACGATGGTTATAGTTAGTTAAAGTAGTTATAACAGATTGTGAATTTTTTCTGAGTATATAGAAAGTCTCAGATGAATAGAAAGTCTCAGATGAATCCACGAAGTGTGGAGTCAAATTCTTAAGATGGTATCAGAGCTATTGGGAATCCATTAAGGATTCGTGTTGTTTTGATTGAAGTTCTTCCCTGTTCTTCTTTTTCCCCAATCTGTTGAAGATTGAAGCATATTTTTCTGATTCAATCTTGTCTCCATCTGTCAAATTGATTCAATCTTTTCGTTTCTTCCTATTGCCCATCCGATTCTAGCTGCAATATCTTCTCCACGTCGTATATCACGAGGAAGATGGATCCCGCTGCTGCTGCCTCCATTGGAAATCAAGAAACGAAGGTCATCATCGACCACAATCACCCCTGTACCTGCATCCGTCTGACACCCCAGGGTTGTCTCTCATCTCCATTCAACTCATGGGACCTAAAACCTATGCATTCTGGAGCAGAGCGATGTACGTCTCTTTGATGTGCAAAAATAAGATTGGCTTCATCAACGGAACATGCGTCAAAGAAAACCTTGATCCAGCACTGCATCAAATCTGGGACAGGTGCGATGCTTTCGTTTTTGCATGGATTATGAATTCTGTATCTAGAGAATTGCTAGGAAGCATGGTATATTCAACAAGTGCATACCTGGTGTGGAAAGATTTCAAGGAAAGGTTTTGTAAAGTCGATGGTTCTCGTGTTTATCAGCTTCACCGTGAAATCTGTTTCACTCAACAAAATCTTGACTCTATCTCTGCATATTATGGGAAACTTATACTTTTGTGGGACGAATTCGATGATGTTTGTGGATTACCAAATTGTGGATGCGATCTTTTCAAAGCACACATTAGTCATGCCAACAACCTAAAGTTGTTCCAATTTATGATGGGTCTTAATGAGACATATGCCACCGTGAGGAGTAACCTGCTCAAGAGGAAGCCTTTACCTGATCTCAATGAGTCATATAATGCCTTAACCCAAGAACAAATCCAACGAGGCATTGCAGGATTGATGACAGTTGGTTCGTCTGCCTCAGGAAGTTCTTACAGCTCTTATAGTTCCTGTAATTCTACATATAGTTTCCCTACCACAGTGAGAGGAACTCAGTCTTCTCCTTCAACATTTTCATCAAGTGGTCAATCCAGTTCTTCGTGGAATCAGTCCAAAGGTTCGCAAAACAGATAGAAAAGGAACTTGCAGCCTTGCACTTTCTGTCACATGAAAGGGCATCATGAAGGCATTTGCTTTAAGAAACATGGATATCCACATAGTTACGTCCCAAGAAGGAATAAAAACAATCAAGTTCAAGCACATAACGTAGTGAAAGATGGAGCAGAGGCTGATAGTGAACAAAGAGATTCACAATCACAAGCATCTTCATCAACCTTTACTCAAGAGCAAGTAAATCAACTGCTTCAACCGATTCCAAGAACTTCTGAGGTTCAAGCAAATATGGCAGGTATGATTTCTATTCTATCTAATATTAATCATAGTAATTCCTGGATTCTTGACACAGGAGCTACGAATCACATGGCATATAACAAGGACTGTTTGAGTAATTTGCGAAAATCTGAAAATATCAAGGTTCAATTGCCAAATGGAAATTTCTCTGTTGTTGCGAATTGTGGAAACTATGCTTTTACAAACAAAAACAGATTAGATAATGTTCTGCATGTTCCTGATTAGATTTGTCCTGCTCTGTGATATTTTTTCCGAAATTTGTGGTTCTGCAGGACCTGTTAAGTGGGAAAATTCATGTGAGTTGTATTTGTTTGATCCTTTGATATGCAAGAATGATATTGCTGAGAAAAATTGTTTGAAACGTGAAAATTGTATGTCTAGTCTCTTGTGGCATAAACGTTTGGGTCATCCTTCTGACCGTGTTATGTGTTTTGCCTAGAATGAAATTTGATACTGCGATTGATGATATTAAAACTTGTAAGACTTGTCCTATGGCTAAGATGCATCGATTGCCTTTTCCTAACAATGCATCTAGAGCCTCTGTTTTGTTTGAGCTTATACACGCAGATGTTTGGGGTCCCTACCAAGTTCCTTCACATGACGGTAAAAGGTACTTTCTTACCTTGATTGATGATTTTTCCAGAGCTACATGAGTATATCTAATGCATCATAAAGGTGATGTGGTTATCGTTCTCAAAACCTTTTTAAAATGATAGAAAATCAGTTCAAAACCAACATGAAAAGGTTTCGATCTGATAATGGCAAAGAATTCTTTAAAAATCTTATGAAGGAATTCTATCACGAAAAAAGGTGTCATACATCAGAGCAGCTGCCCCTACACACCTCAGCAAAACGGTTTAGTGGAAAGGAATCACAAACACCTATTGGAGATTGCTAGAGCATTGAGAATCCAAGCCCATTTACCAAACATTTTCTGGAGCTACTGCATTACCACCGCAACATATTTGATCAATCTGCTTCATTCACCTATAATAAAAGGTAAGACTCCTTTCGAAATTTTATACGGACATCCTCCTAATCTTAAACATCTTCGTATCTTCGGATGTCTTTGTTTCGCCAAGGATCTCACCAACAATGATAAAATGGCTCCTAGAGGTATCCCGAGTGTGTTCTTAGGATATGTTGTTAACCAGAAAGGGTATAATCTTTACAATTTGAAAAATAAAACCTTTTTCGTATCAAGAGATGTTCTATTCTATGAAAAGGTTTTTCCTTTCAAAGGTTACAGTGATGATGAGAAACCAATTTTTTTAGAAAACGAAACACCTTTTATTGATGATCCGATAATAGATGAAAGTGCTGAACCAGATCTTGAAAACTTGCAGAATGATCACGACAGCATTGAGTAGATAACCGCTTTACACAATGATGAACAACAAGTAACCATAAGATCCACCAGAAGAATTGTTCCTCCCATATGGCACAGAGACTATGCAATGAATAGCTCGAATACTCCTTATTCTATTGCCAATTATATTGATTATTCAGCTCTTTCGGATAAATACCAATGCTTTATTTCTAACATATCAAAGATAACTGAGCCTCATTCTTATGATCAAGCAGCTAAGGATCAAAGGTGGATAAATGCCATGCGAGAAGAAATTAAAGCATTGGAAGAGAATAAAACCTGGAGTCTTGTGTCCCTGCCCAAAAATAAACACACTATTGGATGCAAGTGGGTTTTCAAAATTAAATACAAATCAAATGGTTTAATTGAAAGATTTAAAGCTCGTTTAGTGGCCAAGGGATATAATCAAGAGAAAGGGATTGATTATACTGAAACTTTTAGTCCGGTGGTTAAAATGGTAACGGTGCGCATGATTCTTGCTCTTGCTGCAAAACAACAATGGCCTTTATTGCAAATGGATGTACACAATGCTTTTTTGCAGGGGGATTTGAACGAGGAGGTGTATATGGACTTACCACATGGATTTTGCAATCAGGGGAGAAGCTTGTATGTAGATTGCACAAATCCTTATACAGTTTGAAGCAAGCAAGCCGACAGTGGAACATGAAGCTAACAGAATCACTTTTGCAGCATGGATATTCGCAGTCAAGGTATGATTACTCTTTGTTTACGAAGTTCAATGCTGACAAAGTGGTTATCTTATTGGTATATGTCGATGATTTGTTAATTACTGGCAATGATGGAATGATGATTGATCAATTGAAAGCTGTGTTGTCTAAATCTTTCAAAAGATTTAGGGGAGCTTAGATATTTCTTAGGAATTGAAATAGCTCGGTCCAATGAAGGTATTCATCTATGTCAGAGAAAATATGCATTAGAATTGGTTGCTGAAACAGGAATGTCTGCTGCGAAACCTTTTAGTACTCCCATGGAAATGAATTTGAAGTTAATTAGTGCAGATTATGATGAACATTTTGAAGTAAATAAAGATGATTGTTTGATGTATGATCCGAAATCATATAAAAGACTGATTGGCAAACTATTATACCTTACAATCACTAGACCCGATATTGCTTATTCTGTGCAACATCTTAGTCAATTCTTGCAGAAACCGAAAGTGTCTCATTATCAGGCAGGATTGAGGATCGTAAGGTATGTAAAACAGAGAGTTGGTCTTGGTATTTTGTTAACCTCTAATGCAGATACAAGTGTTGTAGCCTATTGCGACTCAGATTGGGCAGGTTGTTTAGAATCAAGAAGATCCATCTCGGGGTATTGCGTAAAACTTGGTGGATCTTTAATCTCATGGAAGGTAAAGAAAAAACCAACAATCTCTAGATCATCAACATAAGCCGAATATAGGTGTATGGGATCAACCGTTTCAGAAATCATCTGGGTCAGAGGTATACTGAATGAATTGGGTTTTACACAAACTGAACCTGCTGTTTTATATTGCGATAATATAGCAGCAATACAAATAGCTTCCAACTCAATGTTTCATGAGAGAACCAAGCATATATACATTGATTGTCATTTCATCCGAGAGAAATTACAACAGAAAATCATTGAGACAAGATTCGTGAAATCAAGTGATCAAGTAGTTGATATCTTCACCAAATCATTGAGTAAGATGCAGCATAATTTTTTGCTCAGCAAGCTTGCTATGAAAAACATTTTCAACTACAAGCTTGAGGGGAGTGTGAAAGTTGAAGATGTTTACTGATGAAGTTGATGAACAAGCTGCTGGTTTATGTTTTTGATTGAAGATGTTTTGTTATGTTGGTAAGGGGATTCGATCCTCCGCCTTATGAGTTGTATTCCTTATATTGTTGTTCGTTTTATGTTTAGGGACTTGTAGTTTATTGTGTTAGCATATTAGTCCTCCATGATGGTTATAGTTAGTTAAAGTAGTTATAACATATTGTAATCAGATTGTGGATTTTTTCTGAGTATATAATACTCATTGTGGAGGATGAGGCAAGTTGAATAGAAAGCCTCATATTAATCCACATAGTGTGGTGTCAAATTCTTAAGATATACTATACTAATTTTCAGTTCGGACGACTAATCACACACTATTAATGTATTTTTCTAACATTTACCCGACTTTCTAATGGTTCCAAATACAAAGTACACCATGTTTTATGGTATTATTTTCATTATCAATGAACTATAAATTGTTTTCTCTCCCATTATTTACATATCCACGATTAAAAATATAACATTAAAAATAACATACTATAGTTCACAAACTCTCCTTTCTATAGATTCAGTTCCTCAAGAAGCATACTACGACTCTGAGTGTAGTTTTGTCCATGTTTGTTATCTTTAATATCTTTCTTCCTCCCCAATTATGGAGTAGTAAACGAAACATCGAGGAAACCCTGCATCTTTCATAATGGCGAACGGTGTGAACGAGACGCTACACTTTCCTTTTTCATTCCTCCCCTCTCTGCTTCTGCTCCACCACACTCATCCCAAGCCCAGACACAGACAGACAGTAACCCTAAAAGGTTAAAGAAGATGGGAATCGTCGTCGAGGCAGCTGTCCTCGTGGCTGCAAGCATCAACATATTCAACATGCAGTGGGCCGCCGACCCTCAAGAACAATCCGTTGCCGGCGCAGAACACAGCTCAACCGACGACGACATTCTCTCTTGGGCCACCGAAAAAGTCTGCCGTGTCGGAGATAATATTTGTAAGCAAGTTATTTCCGAACACAGCTCTATGTTTTAGGGAGTTTATTTCTACTAAGAACTTTTGGTTTTTCTTCCCTTCCTCTCTCTCTCTCTCTATATGTTTTTAGTGTTTGCTTTCTCCACGGTAAAAGCCAGCCTGGTCGAGCAACTCTCGAGCAAAGAGGAAACTCGAGAGCCCTATCAAGATATACAACAGAGACGACATCGCCGGCGCCGCTCTAGACAAGGAAGGAACCACGTCGTTGATTGCGATCTTCTTCCAGACCGACAATTTCAAGACCAACGCTCTGAAGCTCGTCAACTTCACGGTGGTTCCTCCGGAAAACACCGACATGGCAGTACTCGTGGGTGTTGCTGCTGTAATGGATGCTGAACACACACGATTGTCCTCCGTCATGCATCTGTTCAGTGACCTTCTATATGCTGTTTTTTTTTTTTTTTTTTCTCATTCATTATTTATCTTATATATTGGGATACAGGACTGCTTTGTCTAAAAGAATATACGTTGTTATTTATGTGGGAATGAAATAACAAATGGGGAGATTCGTTGTCAAGTGGAATTGTAACTAAAATCTAATATATAGTACACACATTGTCGTTCTTTTTCTCACCAAAAGCAAGGAAAATACTAAATTAAACAATTGATTAAAAATGTTAGCGAAATTGTAAGACTAAATTTAAATTACCTAATTAAATGAAATTAAATTAATTTGATTTTAAAAAAATTTAAAAATTTGTTTGAGCATCCGGAAGCAAAAATCAAGGCTCCCGGATGCTTGAGCAATTTTTTTTAAAAACAAATAAAAATATATTTTTATTTCATTATATTAGGTAATTTAAGTTTAGTGTTACAATTTCACTAATATTTTTAGTCAAATGTTTAATTCTTGTACTATCCTAGGAATCAGGTCGATCATGTCTTTCTAACACCTCACGCACGAAAAACGATGACAACGAGAGTCTCGTATAACAATTAGGAAAATACACTTAAATGAATTCTAAAACTTCCATTTTAATTTTATTTTAGATTGTATATGAATGCATTCAATATAAGACGTACGCTCATAAGTTAAAATTTGTCAATGAATGAATGCATTCAATATACTCTTAAAATATCTTAACATCTCACGCAGGATAATTATTTATCATATTTATTTCTAAGAATATGATAAAAAAAAAAGGTATGTCAGTATTTAGACAAAATTGACCTTGCACCTTGTTTATAGTCACGAGGCAAATACGCTTCCTCGAGACATTCACATTCGATCGACCTTTTTTTTAGTATTATACTACCGACATCCGACCTTTATTTGAGTATTATACTACTAATATCCAACTTTTCTTTGAGTATTATACTCCCGACATCCGACCTTTTTTGAGTATTATACTTCTGATATCCGACCATTCTTTGAGTATTATACTCCCGACATCCTACCTTTCTTTGAGTATTATACTCCCGAAATTCCGAGGATTTGAACCTGAACGTTGTTACTAGTGTTATCAGAACCGAACCTACTCTCGAACCGGAGAGGGGGGCGGTTTCTGGTTCGTACGGTCCAACCCGATCGGACTCGGTTCAATGTGCGATTCACTGTTTATAAGTACAAAATAATTGAAAATGCAAACTACAGTCCCACATTCTCACTACGGGAGAGAGCTCAATTACTATTGAGACGTGAAAAATTAATTTAAATAAAATATCACGGCTCAATAGTAATTGAGTCGTTATTTTTTTTACGGCTCTGTTATTTGAGCCGTGGGATTTTTCTCACTTTTCAAGGCTCAATTTCAAGTGTCGTGAATAATTTAATTATTTTTTTCGGGGCTCGTTTTGCTTTCAGCCGTGACAAATATTATTTTTATAAAATAAAATTGTTTTTCACGGCTAGTTTTCGTTTTGAGCTGTTTTTTTTTTTAAAACTGATTTAATTTAAGTAAAAATAAAATATTTTTCACGACTCGTTTTACTTTCAGACGACAAAAATTAATAAAAAAATTTCACTTCCGTGTCTGTGCTCTTCTGGATTTCCAATCAAGTTTCTGGGTTCGATCGAACCCAGAAATCGTGCTATTTTATGTTGTTTATTCTGTTCTATATGTTGTTTTTGTGCTTCTCGTGCAAATTGTGATGTTTTGATGATGTTTGCTTATGTGGTTTTGTTACTGTGCTTGAGCTTGTATGCTTTGGTTATGTTTATGCTGTTCTTGGTTCTGTTTTTAGCTTATGTGGTCCTGGTTATGCTGTTCTTGGTAGTAACAACATTGATTCTTGTTGTTTGTTAATAACAACATCGATTCTGGTTCTTGTTCTAGTTAATCCGATCCTGTTTTTTGCTTATGTAATCCTTACCATGGTTATTTTCAGCTTAAACTGTAGTTGTTCAGTTCATCCTTGTTTCTGAAATTGACTTGCATTTTCTGGTCTCATTGACCAATTTCGTTTGGTGTAGAGGATTTGATTTGTGGTATGAATTAACAAAATGAAAATGATCATAGAGAGTGAAAATAGATAAGGATATGTCTATCCTAATTGTTATTATAATCATATCATTTCGTAGCTCAATTTATTCTTTGTCAAGCATCATTTCATTATTTTTCTTCCTTTAGGATGTAGATATATTTTCTAACTATAGAATCTGATGCAGGTCTCTCTTTGTTGAGGACTGGAGATAGGTAGTGGTCTGATGCAGGTCTATCAAAACAACTTTGATATATTTTCTTCCTTTAGGATGTATATATATTTTCTCGTTTGATGCAGGTCTATCAAGACAAGTTCCGGATGTTACTTGTGTTCTGCTGAAATTCCAGAATCGATTAGTGGAGCTGTTTTGATCAGTTGAAGGTGTTTAGTGGTTTATATGGTTGTCAATGGTTAGGGTATGTTACGGGTATGATAAATACCATAACCATACCATATTTTTAAACCGCATACCATAATCATAACCATAACCATTACGGGTACAATTTTCAATACCATAACCATTAAAATAACTGTGGTTATTAACCATGATTTTACATGTATACCCATATTTATTTCACACATGTAATATAATATAAGACCGAAAATTTTATTTAAAAAAAATACATAAATCAGTATTGTCAACAATAAAAATATATAAAATTAACATCATAGTTATTTATTACATGTATGTATAGTAACTTCCATTATTTAATATATATTAGTTTATTAATAATAAATAATTATTATATTTATATAATAACCATGGATATAATCATGGGTATAACTCAAATACCATAACCATAACCATTATGGGTAGAAAATTCATCACCATAACCCTACCACACCATAATGGTACGGTTAACCATATTAAACAGTAACGGTTATAACTATGGTTATGAGTTTTTCACCGCACCATTGTCGGCCCTAGTTGTTTAGATGATGATCCCGTTCAATTTGGTCGGTTCAAATTGTTTAGATGATGATGATCAGTTGAAGGTGTTTAGTGGATCAGTATTACGAAGTTGAGATTAATATTACGAAGTTGTATAATTTTGGTTTAGAACGCTAATTTGTTTTGTATTATGTAAGTATGGTCATTAACAATATTATGGTTTCGACTAAATATATTGTCGATGAGTATTAGTAAGAATAATGAATTTATAGTAAAATTTACATTAATTCAACTATTTAGTCTTAATTAATTAATGAGATTTTTTAATATTAATTAAATAATTTTTTAATTAATAATTAATTATATTATAAGTTTTTATTATTCTTAATTTTAAAAATTAATTAACACAAATTATATGTATTATATATTATACATATATAAGAAGGGACAAATATGTCATTTTACCACATTTCATTCTCTTTTCATATTCCATTCCACTAAAAAAAACAGAATTTCTTATTTCATTTCATTCTATTCCACCATTGAATCAACATCATAATTTTATCACATATTTCTTATTCTCTATTCATATTTCTCATTCCTTATTCTGAATACCGTAAAAGAAAGTTACATTAAAACTTGAACTAGACAATAACTGCAAAAACCATATATGTTCACCTTCTGTCTCTATCTGAATACTCACTAATATTTTTCGTAATAAGTTATGGAGATATCAAAGTGTGGCCTAGCTAGTAATCTAGTATCCAAGATATAATTATCTCACATGGTGGAGGCTTAAATGAGTCTCAACTCTCAACACCTAAGAGTTAAGACTAATTTTAAAAGGAACTCCGCAACACATAAAATATAGTGAACTTTATTAATAAAAAAAACAACTACTATGTTAAATATATATTAAGAAAAAGAAGAAGAAAGCAAATAAATAAATCGAATTGTATTTTGGATATTTGTGTGCACGTGCGACTTGCATACACAACCCTGCTCAATTTTCTTCTTTCTCTTGTGGTAATTAATTATCCTTCATTAGTTTATAGCTTAGCAGTTAAATTATGGTCTAATTATAGTTATGATAGTGATATTTAATCAATAATCATAGTTATATATAATATTTATTTATTAATATATATAAGAAATTATTATATAATAATTTTAATATGTATGTCGATCTTGAATTAAACTCAATTAGGATGAGTTCGAGTGTTTTAATAGTTAAGTTAATTTTTTAAGATCAAAAGATTCAAAATTTGATTGGAAATCACTAAAATAAAATAGGGTTAATAAGTCCAATGGTACCATATATTTGAGTCATGTGATTGGATGGTACTCCTATGTTGTTTTATGGTACCATATGTTTCGCAATATTGTTATTTGGTCCAAATTACTGTTGCCGTCAAGGTTAACTAACGGAATGCTGACGTGGCACTGATGTGGCGGATGGAAAATAAAAATTAATAGAAAACTTAATAAAAATAGGGAAAAAATTATTTAAAAAATAAAAATTTATATATTAATAAAATTTATTTTTTTAAAAAAAAATCGAAAATTGAAAAAAAAAAACTAGGGTTGGACCCCAAGGGTAGTTCGACCCTTTTTTTTTTTTATTTTTTTTTCAATTTTCGATTTTGTTTTTTAAATAAATATATAAAAAATAATTTTTATTAATATATAAAGTTTAATTTTTAAAACATTTACCGATTTTTTTCATTTTTTTTTTAAATTTTCCTATTTATTTTTATTTTTTAGATTAAATATTATATTATATATCTACATGACACTGATGTGGCGCAGACGTGACGTTGACATGGACAATTTAACAGAAAAATCTAACAGTTGACTAACAGAGTACCATAGGACAACATGCTCCAAACATAACGGACCATTTGACCACATCAAAAAACGTACGGTACCATCCGATCACATGACCCAAACATAAGGTACCATTGGAGTTATTAACCCAATAAAATATGCGTTCTTCAAATATATGAATATACAAGTAAAATTATAATTATGACATTAAAAATTATACTCACAATAATTATAATTATGTTTATGATATGTAGTTAACAAAATATATTATAGTTACGATATTTACACATGATAAATACGATTATTCACCATTTCTTTCCAACAAATTTACATGATAAATACGATTATTCACCATTTCTTTCCAATAAATTTACTATTTCGCTTCAATTGATTGGCTAATAATTCCTTGTAACCGAAACTTAAACTATAAACGTGGTCACTGTTGCAAACCAAACTTTTCTCAACACATTAAGCAAAAAAAGAAATGGAGATGAAGCTTAGCAGGTAAGATAGACCTCTTAATCATCCATAGTTATTATAAAACTAGAAAGACGTCTTAATCATTCATAAATAATAATAATTTTAGTTTATAAGTTAATAATATTTTTTAAATAAATATAAATATATATTTATAACATGGTTATTTACACTTTATTAAATTACATTTAATTAGTATTAATTCAATTACACACCATACAAATTAGTTATATTTATGAAAAAAATTTAAACTTATTTTTATTTTTATAATATTATACAATATAACAATTATTTATATTTTATAAAATAAATTGAAAATAATTGAGTAGATAATAAAAACAAATGTAACCAATTGTGAATATGATGCTCATTAATAATTTTAAAATTCATTTTATGACATCTATTATTTTCATATATTTTTAAATAAATGTTAACTATATATATATATATGTGTGTGTGTATTAGTTATAGTAATTATAAATTATATAAATAATTTTTAAATTTTGTAATATATGTTGATTCTAATAGAATATAACAATGATATTTTATAAAAATAGTTCTAAGAAAATTATGAAGAAATTATATTATAATTATTATTATTATTTTTTCATACCCTAAATTTTATGTCATAATTATAAATATCTACATAAAATTAATATGTGATTATTATTTTCTTAAAATTGATATATAATTTACATAATAATCATTAATTTCATCTTAAATTATGTTGTAATGAACAAATTTAATTTATAAATCTTCTTGGTTTTCATAAAATATAAAATTTAGTAAATAAAATAAACTTAAGAAAATTATAAATGCACATAGAAAATAAGAAGATATTAATGAAATTTTGTAACTTATCGGGAGAATGAATGGGAGGGTTTGAAAGATTTTAAACTGTGTTACATGACATGCCACATATGAGTGACAATTATATGTTTGACATGAACCAATTAGAAGTTATGAAATTGACATTAGGAATAAGAAAATGTCTTAAAAAACTTACTTGTCATAATTCTACATAATTTAGCCAAATTAATATAGATATAGATATACTGTATTTTCAAAGGAAGACTCATTTACAAAAATACTTTAAATAATACTGCGGAAATTTTAGTGCACACAACCATTTATAGGAGGGAATCAGGAACGGTCTTTTGAGTTGTGATAATATAAAAGTAGTATTTTATGAATTTTTTTAAAAAGTAGGCACCGTGAAAAAAAAATAGAAAATGAAGTATACAAAAAAAATATTTAGAAATCTGTACATAAGCGTTATAGTGGGTAGCATTGTTTTACAAAATGTGCTACCCCAAGTAGAGTTTTGTTTTCGAAAAGATGTCACGGGTAGTGTTAGCTCAATTTTTTTTTTCTTTTTCGACGATTCGATGTTTAATTAAAAATTAAATTATGTATATATTATAAAAAAAATTAGAAAATTTATAGTAAGTATATATTTTAATTGCGATTCAAATAATAAAAAAAATATTAAATTTGAACTTACAAATTGTCTGTACGCTCTGTCGTAAGTTGAGATATGAAAATTTGACTTAAAACAATATAACTCAGACTCTGTAACTCCAAACTCAACACGATTAACGACATTTATGGCGAAATTCAATTACCTACCTAGGGTAATTGTTTTGATTATATATATATTTAATTTTTTAACCTAACATCATTTGTCCTATAATTTGACATAAATCACTAAATGTATTAGGTGAAATATTTATTTATATACTAACTAAAAAAAAATCAAAAAACTTACATAGATAATGTAATTACAACATAAATGACAATAACTATACATTAATGTAAGTTTTTTTTTTAAGTAAGTATATATTTAAATTTCTCACCTAATGCATTTAATCATTTCGGTCAAATTATAGGACAAACGATGTTAGGTTAAAAAATTAAATATATATCTAATCAAAACAATTCAAAAACTATTACTCTATATATGTAGACAATTGAATTTCACTATAAATGTCGTTAACTGTGGTGAGTTTGGACTTATAAGGCCTGAGTTATATTTTTAAGTCAAATTTTCATATCTTAACTTACGGCAGAGCGTACAGTCAATTCATAAGTCCAAATTTAATATTTTTTATATCATTTAAATCGCAATTAAAATATCTACTTACAATCATTTTTTATTTTTTATAATATATGCATAGTTTAATTTTTAATTAAAGATTGAGTCGTCGAAAAAGGAAAAAATATGAGTTAACGCTACCCGGGGTAGCGCATTTTGTAAAAAAAAATATATAAAGTGCTACCTATGGTAGCACTTATATACAAATTTCTATTTTTTTTTGTATACTTATTTTTTTTTAAAAAATTGCATAGTGCCTACTTTTTGTAAAAAAAATCGTATTTTAGTAAAGCAGTCGTGTGTAGATAGATACTAAGAAAGGTAAGATATTTTTTTAAAACAATATCTAAATATATAAAAGTGAGTATCATTACAAAGATCTCAACATACCAACTCTTAATGCACTTTCACTTTTTTGTTTGTTTGTTTTCATATAAAAAAATGTAATAGCTAATACATTGAACAATAAATACGTCTCTTAAAATGGGATGGATTAGTTGACCCAAAAAAAATGGGATGGATTTCGAGTTTTAAATTGATTACACTAAAGTTAATTAATTTTGTATTAAACTTTTAAATTTTAATAATTTTAGCTAGTTTGTATTCTCAAATTAAAAATTACTGATTTTTGACCTTCTTAAAAAAATAGTTAAATAAATAATTTAGTTACAATTCTAAAGTTATGTCTTGACCCCAACCAACCACACAAGTAACTGTCAACACGTGACATTATCATTTGAAGTTAATGAATTCCGTTGGGCCTTCCCCGTGGGCTCCGTTTCTCTCCTTCATCTTCCCCATCACCGCTGTTTGTAAGGTAACAGACGAAACTGCGTGGAAGCCTTGATCGATCTTTTTTCATAAGCTTTCATAATGGCGAGACACCCAACGGTGTGACCGGGACGCTACGCCTTCCTTTTCATTCCCCCACTTCTCCTCTCTTCTCCGCTTATCCACCAACACTCATCACAATCTCAACAGAGCTTTGAAGCAAGAAAATGGCCGGAGCTTTGAAGAACATGAGCATCATCGCAATGGCGGCCGTCCTCATTGCTGCA
Organism: Chamaenerion angustifolium; assembly: GCA_946814005.1. NCBI lineage: Eukaryota > Viridiplantae > Streptophyta > Magnoliopsida > Myrtales > Onagraceae > Chamaenerion > Chamaenerion angustifolium. The sequence continues at coordinate 3,836,899 of OX328277.1, read as the reverse complement.
AACATAAACATGCAGAGCATCGCTGCTCAAGAGCACCACGTCGTCGGCGGAGACCACGGATGGGGAAGCTCATCCGACCTTGTGTCATGGTCCGCCGACAAAATCTTCCGTGTCGGAGACAATATCTGTAGGAGACACACTCATTATTTTTTAGTTAAATCATGTCCCATTAAAGTTCATTTCTGAATAATTTTCTGGTGAACGTGATGCATTGCTAGGGTTTGCTTATTCCGCTGCAAAAGACAGCATCGTCGAGCTCTCGAGCAAAGAGGACTTTGAATCCTGCAACCTCGAAAACCCAATCAAGATGTACAGTGACGGCATCAACCGCGTCGTCCTAGAGAAGGAAGGAACCAGGTACTTCGCCAGCAGCAAGCCTGAGAACTGCCAGAACGGTCTCAAGCTCAACTTGGCCGTAGTTCCTCGAGAAAACACCGACAAGCCAACCGTTGCAGCGTTCGAGGCTGCTGATGTTGCCGACAGCGCCTTCTCGGCCACGGCTCCTGCTCCATCTGGATCAGTCAGAACCACCCGGTTGTCGGCTATGTTCATCGGGCTCGGACTCATATCCTCCTTGGCTTTCTAAACAGCTGATTTCCGGTGATCAATCATTGATCATATATCTATTTACGTATACTTACACTTTGTCACAAACTACACACTATATATACAATACACTATATATTTTCAAGTGAAAAAATGTGATGTGGAATTATAACTGATATTATATGTATTGATGATGATATTTCTTTTTCATTTTAGTGCAAACGTATAAGATGTATTGCCTAATATACTTGTGTATTCAATGTATCATTATGGCTATAATTTGATAAATTTAAGTGTGTGTTTTCAATAGCAATTTCAATTTTTTTATACTTATATAATATATAGTAAACTCCGACACGTAATATACATATGTGTACGTTGTCGTCGTTTCTCACGATATATTATGAAAGTATTATCGGTCTTATTTTTAGGATAATACAAAAATATTAATTGAGATAAATTAATTTAGATTAATTTATATAAAATAATCTTTAAAAATGTAACAGGGTAGTAAGAAAGGATACTTAAAACATGGTGGAATAGAAACCGTTCTTAAATTAAAATTTTGTAGAAAATGCTATCATTATGATACTAACAAATACTATTGCACATAAAACTAACTAATTATATTTAGAGATACTAAAAATAAAAGGAAATGTCTATATTTATATGATAAAATAATATGATTATTTCTATTGTATTTAAAGTTTTTAGTTATGCCACATGACAAATTAATAGAAACATTGATCCACACAATGTATAATTGGTTTTAAAACTTACAATTGCTAATTCCAATCCGTGTTATTATTTGAATTGATCATTCATATTTTTTTAGGGTTATGTGCTGATTATTTTTCTTCAAAAAGTATCTATGTGCACTTTTTTTAAGAAGGTAATAGAAAAAAATATATATTTAAAAATATGTATATAAGCGCTAAGGTGGATAGCGCATAATATTTGTTATTTTACAAATTCGTTACTCGGGGTAGCGTTTTTACTAAAACGTCACTCAAGATAGCATTTTGGAAAAACGTCTTTGAGTGATGTTTGTTTTTGACATTTTTCTCATTTTTTAACGACTCGATGTTCAATTAAAAATAAAATTATGTATCTATTAAAAAAATCATAATAAGTAGATATTTTATTTGCGATTCAAATTATGCAAAAAAATATTAAATTGTGTATAATACGTATATTTTAATTGTGTATAATACGATATGTAAATAAACTACATAAACGTATATTTATACAGTAATAAGTAATATCATCGTTTATACAGTGATTACGAAATCACTGTAATTTAATTCGTAATTAAATTATCTAGGTACTGTAATTTATTTTTGACTAAGTACATAATTAAATTTCTCACATAATGCATTTAATTATTCCGGTCAAATTATAAGACAAACGGTGTTAGATTAAAAAATCATTGTATTTCTAATAAAAAATATTACCCTAGGTAGATAATTGAATTACGACATAAGTGTCATTCATCGTGGTGAGTTTGGACCTTCATGGTCTGAGTTATATTTTTTAAGTCAAATTTTCATATCTCATCTTACGGCAGAGCGTACAGTCAACCTGTAATTCCAAATTTAATATTTTTTTGCATCATTTGACTCGCAATTAAAATATATACTTATTATAATATTTTTATTAGATATATAATTTTATTTTTAATTAAATATCGAGTCGTCAAATAAAATGAGAAAAATGCAAAAAAAAATTACTCAAAGGTAGCGTTTTAGTAAAAACACCACTTGAGGCAGCGTTTTGGTAAAAACGCTATCTGGATAGCGAATTTTGAGGAAAAAAAATATATCATGCGCTGCTCACATTTTTTGCACAGTCGTTAGTTTTCGAAAAAAAAATCTTATATACTTGTTGTATAGCTGTAAGAGAAAATTAGAATAGGCATCTTATATTGAAGTGCTAACTACACCTGGAGTTGTGCCGAAAAGTTGCCAATTATGTTCCTCCAATACGAATCCCCTTCCTCCACCAAGTCAGCATTAAAGTCTCCGGATCATATGGAAGGGTCATCAACCTACCTCGCGTGACCATCTACATCTACCTCCTGCATATCTTCACTCTTCAGCCGTTGATCTCAGCTACCCAAACAAACCAACCACCAGTTTATTTTTTTGGCCAATTACCCCCAAATGATATACCTGAATTAATTAATTATTGGGTTACTCAGTTAAAATAAATATAGATAGGATAATAAATTCCGGAAAAAATAATAATAAATCTCCTATGAAGACATAGAGTTACTTCCTCAAATATTTCCACGGAAGGGTGACACCCCCAACTCTACTTAGCTATCATTACACCCCAAACTCTGAATCATGTTCTTATATGCCCCATTTGTCATTTGGTATGCTAATTGTCACAAAGAAAACAAATAGCTTACGCCGAGTAGACTCTGACACGGAAAGTAAAAATGGTATCTTCTATTTGATAAAATAATTATAACCAAAATAAGAAACTTAATTTTGTTATCAAATTCTTAAATTAAAATGCACCATCAAACTCACGTAAATAATCTTAATTTTGGATTAGAAGAAATAAAGCACGTCAATTTAGAATCGAACGATTGGCCAAAAAAAAATAGAATCGACCTATCAATTGAGGTTATTGGTGAAGGAAGATTTGACCCACAACCACAACCAATTTTTTGGTATATAATGTTTTTTTATTTAAAAAACAATTAAATAGTTAAAAGTAGGGGTGACAATCGTGTCGTGTCATTAATCGTATCGTGTCTAAACGGATAAGTCTCAAACAAGCCTCAAAACTTCTAACACGAACACGACACGATTAACTAGCAGATCACACGTGACACAATTAACTTTCATGAAGAAAAAAAATATGTCGGGTCATACGACACGGCATGATTAAACACGATTAGACGCGAAATTCACACTGAAAAATTAATTAACGAAAAAGGGTAACAGTTAATGACGGAGTAACCAATTAATCACACTGAAAAAAAAAAGTGTAACCATTCAGTCACACAACATAACCAATTAATCACATTTTGAAATATGTGTAACCATTCTGTATAATGATCAAACATGTATAACCATTCTGTACAATGATCAAACATGTGTAACCATTTAAGTAATTAACACTTGTAATAATGCTCCTGATAGCGCTATTCTTCAATAAATAAAATGAAATGTTTCGAAAAAAAAAGTTCAAAGGGAAAGTTATTATACAAAAAAATTAAGATTAGGGTTCTTAGTGGGATTATAACATTTTCAAAGTTTAGGGGTGCTCAAAATATTTACAAAGAAGATAAGGCTCAAATACTAATTTGTGTAAAGTAAGGGGACGGCTGAAAAAATAAAAGAATATGAGCAGTACATCTCATATAAATCAAAAGAAAATAACGGCTGTGGAGCCCCGTCGTAGTTTCCAACTCCAAGTTTCCAACCTCAGCGTTTGTTACTTGTCAATTGGTCACTCTGCATCTGCTCTTCACAGCTAAGCTCAGGAGGCTCAACGATGGCACTCCAGTCCTTCATCGACGTCCCACCAGGCTCCCACTTCCCCATCCAGAACCTTCCGTTCGGAGTGTTCAAGCCTTCTCTAGACTCGCATCCGCGCCCCGGAGTGGCGATTGGCGACTATGTCTTGGACCTTTCCGCGGTCCAATCTGCCGATCTGTTCGATGGTCCGATCCTAAAAAAATCCGACTGTTTTAACCAGGTGAGTACATTTCAGGACTCCTTCCTACAGATTGTTACCTTATCGGCTATTCTCTAGTGATATTGGAAGTTTGATCCTAGCGTATATTAACTTGTTGAATGATTTCTTCAAACAATGAGGTTAAATTCGGTGTTTGTGCCAAATTGCTCTTATTACTAGCTCATGCTGAATAATCTGTTTGAAGAGTCGTGATTCGCTGCTTATGCGTCTTGGATGATGCTTAGAGTTCTTCTTTCTGTTGGCAGGGGAACCTTAACAGATTCTTGTCCTTAGGAAGACCTGCATGGAAAGAAGCTCGATCAACACTTCAGAGAGTACTATCATGTATGCGTTGTTGAATGCTGTTAAAAATCATTCACATGCTACGATAAGTGTGACGTCATCCTAACAGTCTAGGAAGACATGTCCATCCATATGCATTACAGTGATTGAACTGAAATTCTTTTTTAATCTTTGGCGCAGCAACAGAACCAGCTTTGCGCGATAATGCGGATTTAAGGAAGAAATCGTTCTTCCCAATTGTAAGGGGTACAATCACTTTTATCTTCACGAATTTACTAAACTCACTAACGTAGATTTTTCTTTAATTTGTCAGAGCAAGGTGGAAATGCTTGTCCCAATTGCAATAGGTGATTACACAGACTTCTTTTCATCCATGCATCATGCAAAGAATTGTGGAATCATGTTTCGTGGACCTCAGAACCCAATTAATCCAAATTGGTATGTTCATGAGTTTTGGCATGTACTTCATATCCGTTATAAGCAACAGATGTCACTGAAGATATGCTCATTGCTAATACAGGTTCCATCTACCCATTGCTTATCATGGACGAGCATCGTCTATTGTCATCTCTGGAACAGAAATTATCCGACCAAGGTGATGCATTTGGTGCATGATTTCTGAAAGACTTGCTCTACTCATTTTCAGAATCCCTGACCAGTTGGGTCGTTCAAGAGCATATTAACAAGTTTATTAAAAGAAAGAAGTGCTGGCCTTTGTTTTACTGTTTACTTCATAATTACATACTCATCAACTAGTCGCTGGACAGGTTTAATATTCACTATTGGTACTTAATGGTTGTGAGAGTGATGCTCTTGCTGTAATCTATGGGACAGTTTTTTCTGCTCTAGTCATGGTTAAATCTAAATCTCCACAGGCCAAAGCCGCCAAACCAACTATTGGAGTGTACATAAGATACATAAGCATCTACTGAAAAATGTATTAGTGTATGAACCAATACAAACTACAAGATGAAACAACTTTTCAGACTTTGCTATATGATTTTCCAGTTTTACTTTGATAAACTCTTTATCCACGTGTTTATTTCTAATCTTCCATCTTACAAGCACATATATTCTCTTTCAGAGGACAAGGCCATCCAAGTGGCAACTCTCCACCATATTTTGGGCCTTCACAAAAGCTTGACTTTGAGCTGGAAATGGTTAGTCTCTGCTTTTAAGTACTTAATGTTGATCCTTCCTTGAACTTCCATATGGGGCCTGGGCTGGTAAAAGATTCCTATGTAACTAGCAGTTATTTTCTTGGTTGGTAACTGAGAGTGCTATGCTAGTACGGGAACTTATTCTAGAAGTATCATCAAGTTATGCAGTGTCTGATCTAACAGAAAATGGTTTCTCACAGGCTGCTGTTGTTGGATCTGGAAATGAGTTAGGGAAGCCTATTGATGTCAATAATGCCGCAGACCACATATTTGGAGTGGTGCTAATGAATGACTGGAGTGGTTAGATTGACTTATCTCCTTTTATTTTTCGTTATCTATCATATCTCTTTGTGAATTTTGAATAGATATTCTAAGTAGAAGATGGATGTATTGCAGCAAGAGATATCCAGGCATGGGAATATGTCCCCCTCGGGCCTTTCCTTGGAAAAAGTTTTGGTACAGGATTCTCATTGTCATCCCTCGTTTGCTTTTATTACATTAATGTATCAAGTTGCTAAATGGCAGTGGCAGCAACTTGTTTTGTGAGGGTCAATCTGAATTTTCTTCTCAATGAATATCTTTTGTTGCAATTGTAGGTACCACAATATCCCCATGGATTGTGACTATGGATGCCTTGGAGCCTTTTGCTTGTGCTGCTCCTGTGCAGGTATATCGGTTTAGCATCCCTTTCCGTAACAAAATTGTTCGGACCTTTATGAAAAAAGTTCAGTGTTAATATGACTTAAATGTCATTTGCAGGATCCAAAACCATTGCCGTATCTGGCTGAGAAAGTCTCCAAAAATTACGATATCTCATTAGAGGTACCATTGCTCACATTCTTGTCTTGATATAGTGAGCAATGTAGGGGTGGACTGTTGACTGTTGCATAATACTTTTGAGTTTTATTTTTGATAAGTCTCGAATGCTATTTGATTAAGGACATTCCACATGTTTTCTAGATCACTGTATTCTTGGATACTATTGATTGTGATTTTTTCTGTGTTGATAGGTACGAATTAAGCCTAATGGGCATGAAGATGGGAGTGTTGTAACGAGGAGTAACTTCAACAACTTGTAAGTTTGCAGTCTTTCTTGTTTATGGCCAAGCGGCAACCTTTGCTTAATAGCTGTCTTTCATTCTTCTTTAAAAATTATGCGGAACATCAATTAGTCACAACTCTCAAGCCAATCTTTGTTGAGAACAGCCAAGTTTAGGTTTTGCTTCTTTGAGCATGAATAACCATAGATTCTAAAAAACTATTTATCTCCAATGAGCACCTTCAATACAATTAACGCGCCTCGCACCATGTCATAATTGATAATTCTGGTATGGATGGATTCTGGTCTCCTTTCGTTGTTACAAGACAAACAGTGTTCTACCTTTACATATTTCAGGGAATCAAACTTTCTTATCTCTGTTGTTTGCTTAACTCAATGTTCTACACTGCTGTGTAGATATTGGACGTTAACTCAACAATTGGCACATCACACAATAAACGGCTGCAACTTGAGGCCAGGAGACCTTATGGGAACTGGGACAATAAGTGGACCTGTAGGATTTCGATAGCTTTTATTGCTTAAGTATCATTCTATTGACATTTCCCCTCAAAGAGTCTGAAATTAAAGAACCAAATTCCTTATAATTTCCTGCAGGAGCCAGATTCGTATGGATGCTTGCTGGAGTTAACGTGGAATGGAACAAAATCAGTTTCATTAAATGGAACGGAGCGCAAGTTCCTTGAAGATGGTGATGAAGTCATCTTCACCGGTTATTGCAAGGTAACTGAAATTTGCTAACTTAGCATAATCTTAAATTTTTCAGCATGAAATGAAAACAATCAAGATTTGATTGAATCTGACTTGTCATGATTGATAATACAGGGAGATGGATACAATGTCGGGTTTGGGACTTGCTCCGGTAAAGTCCTTCCAACACCACCTCTCTAAGCTCGCTCAGCCTCTTCTAAGGTGTGTGGTCTCCTTGGTAGAGTAGAAGAAGCTATTTGCATTATGCAGTGGTATGTGTTGAGTTTCCGAACCGGATTCGAATGTGTAGACGACATGCGCGTCTCTCTTACAATTGAACCTGCTTTATGAGAATAAAAGCTTGAAAGCATTTACAGGAGTTGGTGGGTGATCCATAGATTATATACAAAATAGACATGTTTACGGGGAGCTATAGTTAGGCCCAATCAACAATAAAATGAAATACACTTTTTATTTTTGTTAAAAAAAGGAAAGAAATGGCGATGAGATTTTTTATATTTAGACGGACCATGGAGAATGAAACACAAAAGACTTGTGAATAAGTATCCTTATTATACCTATTATTAGGGGTGATAAAAAAGGCTGTAGAACCGAATTCCCGACAAGACCGGTCCGAGACCGGTTCGAGACCGGTCCGACTAGAACCGAGACTGAGCGAGTTTTTTTTCTTCAAGGTTGGTCTCGGTCTCAGGCTTTATTCTCCGAAAATCTGTTTAGGACCGATCCGGCCAGAAGTTCCTATACAACCCCTAAAAATCAATGATGTATGTTTGGAACTATAGAAGAAAATGACATTTGTTTAGAATTTTGTGTGTTTGTTACTTTGATTTGTACTTTGTAATTTTGTTGCTTTGATTCCACTGATGTTTGTATTTGGACAAATTAAGTTTTTTTTTTTGTGTAAGATTCGGTCCAGTACCGAGACCGGCCCGAGTTAAGAAAGACCGACTCAGACGGACTTTTTTGGCTGAGGTCGGTCTCGGTCCTCCAGAAGGCAAGACCGAAATTTCGATCTCGGTCTTGCCTTCAGGACCGGACCGACCTGCCCATGATCAACCCAAACTATTATAGTCTATTAGCTCTAATAGACTAATACCCAGTTATCCCCCTCAATTATATATATATAACACTACTTTACCTCATAAATTATTCTACTATTCAATAACCTCTTTTATCGATACTTTTATACTATTTATAAAGCACGAACTGACTTTTGTAACCGTCACTTGTAAAATTATACAAATATCCTTGAATATTCTAATTAATTTAAACTTATCATGACTATTTGGTTATTTACATTTTATCTCAACACCGTTTTCTTGAATGCACTTTACGGATAGGAAATGCCTTAAAAAAAAGGACTTCAGCGAAGTTTCGGAGAAGAGCTTTCACTAGTATAATACATTCTTCCACTAGATCAATAATACTTTTGGATACACTTAAGTTAGAGTTATCGCTCTAACTACTCAAATGCATTGTTTTTTTTTAAAATTTGTCAATCAAAATTTAAATTTGCGACTGCTATCTACAATTATATAGAAAAGTTTTTTTTTTCTTTCAAAATCTTCTCATTTTTTCTTAATTAGTCTTTTTTTTTAATCATTTTCATTTTGCTCCTACTTACTTCTTTACTCCTCTATGGCTACAACATTTGTTTTTCTCATCTATCCCCTTTTTCAAATAAAACTAAGAAGCGTGTGAAATTAAAAGCTTAGATCGTCGTCATTATAAAAATTTCATTTTATTAATAAATTTAGAGAATTTAAACTGAATTAACATAGATCAAAATTGATATACATTTAAAGCGATAAATAATTAATAAATACAAAATAATAAAATTTGCAAAATTAAAATTGGTGTGGAAAAAGAAATTTAATCGATTGTTCATATTATGAAATTTTCTTAATTAATTAAATTTTATTTTCAGTTATTATGTTAATTTATGTAATATACTTGATTGTTACTTGATCTATAATTTTTCCAAATATATATGAAAGTATAATCTAAATAGTACTTAACCAAGTGTAACTTTGAAAATATCAAAGTAAAAAATGAGGTATAAGTTAATCAAATATCTAATTTTATTGTAAAAAAAAACTATCACTGAAATTTTCTTGATGTTGTTGTAGATTTGTAATAGTTATTGTTTCATAAACATGGTAGTGAACATGTTAAGATATCTTAAGTGAATATTGAATGCAATCCCTTATAAGTTCGGATTCATGGTAAAGTTAGTTAAGGCGTAGTCTAAAATCTTATATGGTATCAGAGTGCACATGTTCAAATCTTGCGACTCCGAAAAAAATAGTTTGCTAAGGTGACGAGCAAAGTTCTTAAGTAATCACTTACATTTCATAAATGTGACTTTTTGTTTTTGTTAAAGTTGTCATATTCAGGAACTTATGTTTGACAAAACTGGGTTCGAAATTATATTTCAGGTTCAAATGAGAATAAGAACTTCAAAATAAAGAAAATGAAGATAATGATAATTGTATTTTAGTTATTTTTTGGCATATATATATATATTTTAACCGTTCGGTCACATTTTGAAACATAAGTAACTGTTTAGCACAAGTTTTAATTGTTCAGTCATATGTGCCAAGTGATGTTGAAGTAATTTACCTTATAAATAATTATGATACCTATATAAGTCAATGACTTCTTATAAAAAAATTATGTAAATGAAATACGGTTATCCCAAGCTTCCGTTGCGGACTATGATACCATCTAAATCCCATTACTCTTAGATACCGAACATCTAAAAGAGTTGAGTGCGGGTAAGTTGTTGAGGGCAATAGTGATAACTTATCCCTACGTAATTTAAGTTCTCATAAAATATTTTGTAACTAATACAAACATAAGACTTGCAATAAAAATTAATATAATGCAAAATTTTAAGGCTTTTACTAAATTGAACTTATAAAAATCAGATTTCAAGTAAAGGATAGTAAAGGATTCAACCTTATCGAAAGTTATTTAGAATTAAATGTTTCAAACTTATCGAAATTCATAACTGAATATAAATAAAGGTTCAAACTTATCGAATATCAGAATGAATTAGAAACTGAAGTTATTCTAGTATTTTTACTATGTCTACTCTAATGTTTAATCCTCATTTAAATGATGCAACAAGCCCAAAATCTACGGTGTGGGACAACCAAAATAATCAAGATCTTCGTATCGTTACTCTTGAGGGTGTTTGTAAGGGGTTTAGACCGTAGTGAATGTACGAGAACGGAATTAGAAACAAAGTTTGAACCTTTAAATATAAATTTTAGTAAATCATTTTGCACTAATATCTTATATGAATTTAGTTCACAAAGACGTACTTGCAAAATTTGACAATATAACAAAAGCATACCTCATAATACAACTTCAATCAGTAGATCCAAATTTTAAAACGATTCATGCTCTTAAATAACCATATCTTATCTTTAAAATTATATGCAATGTAAGAAAATACTTATTTCAAATATACATAATAAAGCTAAATTACTTACTTTATTAATTTAACCTGAAATCTAATATTGATAGCTCCTTCCGTCCAAACTTCCTAAAGTCAATATGAATGAGAGTATAAGTTTTTCATTCAGACTATGATGTACAATAACATTTCAACCATCTATTTAGTGCTACCATTCCCTATGTCCAATTCATGTTTAATGTGTTGATACCAATTTTAACCCAAAATCCAATATTCACTGATTTTTTTGAACATCTAAAAAAACTCAAAAGTTGGTTAGTGTTCAATTATGAGTCCAACATCATTTGCGGTGTTGTTTTTTGACGTTGGGGTGACCCACGTGAGCTGGTCAAAGTTGGTCGAATGTGATCAATTTCATCTTCAACCTAAGACAACATTTATAAGTTGCAAGGATTACTTTAAGAGGTTAATTCTCACTCGTGTGAGCTCTATTTTTTTTGCGTTCTTAGTATGGAAACCTCTTACAATGAACAACAAGGTCATGATATCATTTTGTCAAAGCAACCAATGGAAGCATAACTTTTAGAGGCTCAAAACTTAATATCTAATAAATGATTCAATCAAATTTGGTTCATCACTTTGGTTGGATGAATTAGAACCCCTATAGTTTAGCCATGTTCGTAAACGAGAATAAAACCATTATATATCAGAACCCAACACTAACGACCCTTGAATTTTTCTCTCTCTCGAGAACTATAAATAGAAAAAACAAGATGAAGGCTCATTTAAAAAATTATGGTGGGTGTTAAAACTATCCTCGTTTAAAAAATAAAATTCTTTCTCAAAATTTCAATGTTACCTCAAACGATTTAAGTTAATTTCATCTTATTTCCTTATCTTCCAAGTTGCTTCTCTCTGTACATGATGTTCTCATTGAACATTCTACGTACAAATGGCCAAAAAAAAAAACATTCTACGTACAAAATAAAAATTGATGATTATTATCAACTATTTGAATAGAAGAATTTGTAAACAGCAAATCTTGTCTCAAGTCCAATGGATGACAATCTGTCACTTTTCATAATCCACAACTCCTTTATATAGAGCTTTGTTGACGTGTCACGAGAATATCTTTCTCAATATGCGATAAGTGTGCAAACTTTATCTACCTCTATATGTTAGAAAATACCACTTTCCATATAAAACACAATCAATTGTAATATTATGTATTCCATATTTAGAACATACTTTAGATAGTTGCTACCTTTGTATACAAATATGATGTTGTGTAATTAGAAATAATAAGAGAAAAATACAGATTCAAACCCAGTTCAAACATGGTATCATAACAGCGTTTTTGATTCTAGGATCTCAGAAGAATTTTTAATCACTGTTCCTTATACCTATCTTAGCCAAAATTAGCCAAGAACCCAAACTCATACATGTAAGAATTCAGTGCAACTTCTGACAATAGCAACAACCGAAATCAGACCAATATCTCAGAATAAGTGATGCTGCAAATTGGGGCACTACTAAGGACCAGCCTTGGGACACAATCGACATCAACCAATTCTGAGAATTTATCTCTCGGAATCAAGCTCAGCGGGAACAACTATGCGTTATGGGCAACACTGATGAGAAAAGCAATCGAGGGTAGGGGAGAGATTCTCACCTTACTGAAGAACCATCACCCTCTTCCAAGGCAGATCCAACATACATACATTGGGAACAAAACGACCAGTGTGTGTTTACCTGGTTGATCCAAAATATCGAATAAAACTTGGTGGACAATCTCTCACAATATCCAACCGCGAAGGCCCTATGGGATGGACTAGTACTCACGTACGGATCCGGGACAGACTCCATACAAGTGTTTGATCTTCACAAGAGAGCAAATACGTTAAAACAGGGGTCAGATACATTAGAGGAATGCTGGAACAAATTGCAAAGCATCTGGATGGCTATTGATTGCATGGACCCGAATCCGGTGAAGGATCCCGAGGATATCCAAATTTACAACAATAAAAGTCAAGAACAAAGGTTGTACCAGCTATTGACAGCCATAGACGACAAGTTCAAACTTGTTAAACGAGACATCCTACAGCGTGACCCCCTTCCCTCAATCGAATCAGCCTACTCCACCATACGGCGGGAGGTCGCCAGGCTTCACATCCTGAAAGCGGCATCCTCCGAGTTCGAACCATCATCGGGAATCAGAGCGGGGCTGGTGGCCAGAACTTCGGTTCGCCGAAGTAAACAAGGGACGGGAGGAAAAAGCAAGTTCCGACCGAAATCACCTCAAAACAGGGACAAAGAAGACAAGTCAAAACTTGTGTGCACAGACTGCGGGATGAGGAAGCATACACACGAGACTTGTTTTTGGATCGTAGGTTACCCGGAATGGTGGGAGGACAATCACAAACCGGGACACCAATCGACTACCAGCAAAGGTGCAATTGTCGTCGCAAGCAATCCGGACACCATCACCGAACCGGTGTCACCGGGAAAGCAAGCATTCGGGTACGGTGGCGCAGTCGTGGCTTCACCAAGGAGTGGTAACCCTAATTCTCTCCTGGTTGTGAATTTGGAAAGTGGGAATAATGGTGTACAAGTTGGCAAAGCAAACATACAGCCGAAGTATTCAATTTGGTGGACCGGTTCTTCTCAACAACACATAACCGGTTCATGCAACCAGACCGGGTCAGAAAACAATTTACAGAATAAAAGGAGTTGTGAATGGATATTTGATTGCGGAGCCACAGACACCATGACTTATGATCCTGGCGACATTTTAGATTGGTTGTCACCATCAAAAAATCGTATCGAGACTGCTAGTGGAGAATTCTTGGAAGTGAAAGGAGGGGGTTCGGTTGTGCTATATGATCGGATAAAAATAAATAATTTCCTATATGTCCCGACATTATCTTCAAAATTATTATCGCTTAGTCAAGTGACTAGGGAACTCAATTGCGCAGTGCTGATGTATCCACATTTTTGCCTTTTACAGGACATTCGTACGAAGGAGATCATTGGGTGTGGTACTGAGCGAGGAGACCTTTACTATGTTGATGAGGTGGTTCACCAGGGACATGCCATGCTCGCTCACGGAACGGTTGATCGACAACTCTGGCTATGGCATCGACGTCTTGGTCATCCTTCGTTTGGGTACCTTAAGTTTTTGTTTCCTAGTTTTGTGTCCAATAAATCAACTAGTATGAAATGTGAAGCATTCGAGCTAAAAACCATAGACTTTCATTTTCCCAAAAAAATACTAGGGTTGATTCTGTGTTTTCATTAATTCATTCTAATGTGTGGGGACCAACTCCAAATTCTAGTAATGACCGTTTCCAGTATTTCGTATTATTTATAGACGATTACTCTCGTATGACATGAGTTTATTTAATGAAACATAAATATGAAGTATATGAAAAGTTCATCAGTTTCTACCAAATGATTCATACTCAGTTCGATAAGAAAATACAAATTCTACGCTCTGATAATGGCGGAGAATTTGTAAATCATGCTATGCAAACATTTTCCCCCAAAACCGGCCTTATTCATCAAACATCCTGTCCTAATACACCCCAACAAAATGGTGTAGTCGAAAGAAAAAATCGGGTATTACTCGAAATGATCCGAGCTATGATGATTGAGTCTCATGTACCGAAATATTTTTGGCCTGAAGCAATAGCTACATCCACATATTTGATTAATCGTCTTCCAGCAAAATTCCTTGATCACAAGACCCATCTACAAGCCCTAGCCACACAAGCAAAAATTTCATACATCCCCTCTATTTTTGGCCTGAAGCAATAGCTACATCCACATATCTGATTAATCATCTTCCAACAAAAGTCCTTGATCACAAGACCCCTCTACAAGCACTAGCCACACAAGCAAAAATTTCATCCATCCCCCCCCCCCCCCCCCCCCCCCCCGAGTCTTTGGTTGCTCTGTATTCATATTCCTAAAAATGATAGCCACACACTTGATCCGTGTGCTGAAAAATGTGTTTTTGTGAGATATGCTACTCATCAAAGGGATACTGCTGCTATAATTCAATCACTCGTCGCATTCATATTACTATGGAGTGCGACTTCTTAGAGTCAAAGTATTTCTTTTGCCACCAACCCAGTGTTCAGGGGGAGAAAATAAGTGAACCACTAGCTTGGTTAAGTAGTCTGAGTTGGCCAAAGCCTGTTCCAACATAGTGGGTAGATGGAGCCACCGAACCTGCCTCTAACATAGACAAGGCTGACGAACCAGTACATACAATCGATACATCTACTTCGAACGATGTCCAAAAAGAGGTAAATGAGTCGTACCCCGATGATTTGTCTCCTAGCTTGAATCATGCCACTAACCATGACAACAACCTAGAAGAAGCAAAGCAGTCAGAGGAGTTCATACTACCTCCAAGAAGAAATAGAGGCGTGCCACCTAACCGATACTCACTAGAGCATGTACCCCGTGCTTCAAGGTATTCGGTCAATACAGACAGGGGAAGAATGACTGAAGTTGCAAAAGCATTCTCTGTCTCGCTTCTTTTAGAGAGCATTCCCATAACAGCTCAAGAGGCAGGAAAAAATGCTAAGTGGCAAGAAGCTATGGATGACAACGATTGAGAAGAACAACACGTGGGAGAAATGCTTACTCCCACCATGAAATAAATCAGTAGGTTGTAGGTGGGTCCTTACCATAAAATACAAGGTTGATGGCACTATTAAACGATACAAATCAAGGTTGGTAGCCACATCCTATACTTAAACATACATCATCGACTATGCAAATACCTTCTCTCCGGTTGCCAAGATCGATACTATCAGGGTACTATTCTCAATAGAAGCCAATGAAGACTGGTCTCTTCACCAGTTTGATGACAAGAATGCCTTCCTACATGGAGATTTGGAAGAAAAAGTGTATATGGAAACTCCACCAGGGTTCTCTGATGACTTCCAGGAGAATGAAGTATGCAGACTCAAAAAGGTCTTATACAGACTAAAACAGTCTCCACGAGCGTGGTTTGGCAGGTTTACAATGGCCATGAAGCGTTACGGATACAGACAGAGCAATGCAGATCACACCGTTCTTCAAAAGGAGGAATGATCTGATTACATGTCTAATAATATATGTAGATGAGATGAAAATAACATGGAGTAGTGATAGAGAAGAAATCAGACAACTTAGGAATAGTCTTTTTTTTCTTCTTCTGAATTTGAGATAAAAGATCTCGGGGGTCTGAAATACTTTCTGGGAATTGAAGTTATTCGATCAAGAGAAGGAATCTTCATTTCTCAACAAAAGTGCATATTGGATTTATTGGCTGAGACATGTATGGTAGACTGCAAACCAAGTGATACTCCCATAATAGTAAACCACCAACTCAGGGTAGTTGAGGGAGCTAAGCTGGCAAACCGAGAAAAGTATCAAAGATTGGTAGGAAAATTAATTTACTTGGCTCATACTCGACCAGATATTGCCTATGCTGTCGGAGTTGTAAGTCAGTTCATGCACCAACATCAGGAAGATCATATGGAAGCAACTATGAGGATAATCTGGTACCTTAAGGGTACGGTAGGAAAGAGCATTGTGTTTAGAAGGAATGGACACCTAGATCTTGAAGCCTTTACTGATGCTGATTGGACTGGTAACCCGAATGATAGACGGTCCACTGCAGGGTATCTCACTCTGGTTGGATGGAACTTAGTAATCTGGAGAAGCAAGAAACAGAAAGTGGTAGCACTGTCCAGTGCAGAGGTAGAGTTTAGAGGTATCGTAAAGGGAATCACAGAGGTTCTTTGGCTGAGAAAATTGATGAATGAGATCGGTTTTACACCAAAGCATCCTACTCAGCTAAGGTGTGACAACAAGGCTGCGATAAGCATTTCAGAAAACTCCGTGCAACATGACAAAACAAAACACGTAGAGGTGGATCGACACTTTATAAAGGAGAAGATTGAGGATGGCACGGTCGAACTGCCATTTGTACGATCCGAAGATCAATTGGCATATATTCTTACCAAGGCGGTTACAAGGAAGATATTCGATTCGATATTGTGCAAATTTTGTATTGAAGATCCCACTACTCAGCTTGAGGGGGAGTGTTAGAATATACCACTTTTCATATAAAACACAATCAATTGTAATATTATGTATTCCATATTTAGAACATACCTTAGATAGTTGCTACCTTTGTATACAAATATGATGTTGTGTATTCAGAAATAATAAGAGAAAAATACAGACTCAAACCCAGTTCAAACACGATCCACGATTAACCAAAAGATATTCTACATTTTGAGATTACTCGACGACCCATACAAAATTCATCAAAAATATTATACAAAAATGAAGTAGTCATTAATTCTTACGTTCTCTCCTTATATCAACTAATAATAAAATGTTGAAATAGATAGAACTTAACAATATTTTACTTAACCCAATAATAATAACACGTATGAAAAATTGTGTTGTCAAAACATTTGACATAACGATAACTAGATTTCGTGACATGTTTGTATTTATGTATGATGACACGATACATACCATAAGATGATGAAGTTATACTTCTAAAACATATTTTGAGTACTTTTATGAACAACTTTTGCTTAAGCTAATTGTTTTATTTTTAAAGTTTGTCAATTCCATATTGAAAACTTGTGAAGTCTGAAATGATAGTTCTTATTACGAAGAGATTATTATTTTGATATTTTCTTTGAAATCTCGTATACATATCCAACTGACTAATTTAAGAAATTGTGTATCATATTCGTGTTTATAAATATGACACAATAAACTTATAATATATGTTCATATTTAACTAGTTTAACACGATAAATATATTTATAACACACAAATAGGTGATAAAAGACTTACTAATAATTAGCGATTTTCCATAAATAGAATGATCTCTTTTTAGATCTTCTAAGTCTTCCTCATCACGCTGTGTCCTCTATTCTCTACCCTACAATGCCTCCCCACCCCTCTTCTATCCGAATTTCAAGTCACTGATGGTGCAGTGCATAATATATAAGCATGTCATTCCACATCCTTCAAACCACCCAACTCACCCAAAAATAACTGTATTCCTCTTTCCCTTCCTTCCTTCCTCCCTTCCAATACATACGATGGCACCATCAAGGCTAGCAATTATCCTCTGCATTCTGGCTACCCTAATCGCCACGACCATTGCAACCCGAACAATCGGTTATCCTGCAATGAGGCGTGACATTCCAATTTGCGGCAGCCCAAAAGCAAAACATCAGCAGCCGTGTCTTCCGGCACCTAGCTCACCCTACCAAAGGGGATGCGAGGCATCTCAACGATGCAGGCAGGAACCACATACAGGGACTATAACAAATAATAATACTTCACAACAATGAGGAGAACTATGTATGTTCAGTGTATTGGAATTGGAAGGGAAGGGGGGAGCATAAGTTATTCATTCATATTGTATTATGAATGTATATTTATATATAAATAAAATATATTGCTAGTATTTTACCTATTCACAACACGGAACGGTAGCTTCTAGCGCAAGTCATTGTCTATAATTAATTGATAGTAAGTATGAAATGATCCAATGTGGGACTGTATCAAAAGTTAAAGAGCAAGAAGCAAGATCAAATTACCCGTGTTCAATGGAGAGTATAGATAGATCAATCCCAAATCCAGTTACAAACCATTAACAACACTCAACACTCGAACCGAACCAAAGGAAGAGCTCGTGTTCTTTGTTTCTGTCATTCGGTGCTCTTCTCCTGCCACTCTCTCCTTATATCAAACGTGTAATTAATTTCCAAGTAGCACTTCTTGTCATCATCGATAAACTGAAAATGGAATGAATCAGTGAAGCTCGATAATAAAATGATTCATAAGATTATGCCAGATAGAATCTAACAAATACCAAGTATTCGGTTCTGCTGCTGATATGTTGGAGTCAAGAATCAAAACCGGGAACATTGATAGACAAAAATTCATGTATTAACGAATGAAGGAAGTTTCATGCAATGATCTTTATTATTTTTTTCAAAAAAAACGAAGAATAATCGGCGTATGAGGAGGATATGGGGTTCAAACAACAAGACTAACCTTGCTTCTTGCTGAGTAGGAACCTCGAGCAAATATCCCAGATGGAGTAGTATCTTCGGGCATTTCATGTGTATAAGCCTCTGGCTGCGGACTAAATGTTCCAATCATCTCCTTCATGCTGTCCACTGCAAACAAACGAGAACCATTCAACTGCGTCGTAAAATCACAGTGTGGCTATTCATTGCATTCTACTGAATCAGTACTCGTTAATTTGAAGCAGAAGTGATATGTGTGAGACTTAAGACGTACGCCTTAACCAACTGTCTCAAAAGTCCGAACTTGTGAGTGAAGGACCGGTATACTCTTAAGTCATCTTAACATCCTCCCTTAGACTGATGTTTATGAACATCGGTTTAAACATGGGCTTAGTGCCCGACCTCGGCCTCTAATGGGAGTGTATCAATATTTTCAACGTCGCCAGGATTTGAACCTTGTGAGTGAAGGACCGGTATACTCTTAAGTCATCTTAACAATATGGATATACCAACAGATGTCATCATCTTTGAAATGAGGAATGATTACATTACCTTTTAGACCTGCTTTCCAGACAGAGTTTCTGTACTTGAGACCGGACACAATGTTGTTGCTGACCTGGAAGGTGAACTGTAAGCTGTAACGACTACCTTCCTTCAGAGTGAACCATAATCCCTTTGGTTTTCCATTCTCAGGAACAGAAAGAACAATGTCTGGTCGACCTGGGGATTTTATTGCTAGGCTCAGGATTTTCACATCCGGTTCCAGAGATTCTGCAGATTTTGAGAAGATTAAAAAAATGCTGGTGAAACAACAATCCTTATCCATGATTGTAAATGTTCTTGAGTGAAAAAAAGGCATCTAAATCTCCCTCAGTTTCAAGATTAAATGGCAACTCCAATATCTGAATCAACAGTGCATTAAAGATTGTAAATGTACCTTAAGCAAGGAGAAGCAATCAAGAACATTAAATTGATTTTATAGTCGGTTATTCTAAGAGATTTAGATCGAGTGTACTGAACAGATATGGAAGGAGTGCCAAAGGTAGCAAAGGACATCAATACGAAAACAAACAGTTGGAATCTCTAAACATTTTCACAGAGAAAAGTTATCTACAATTAATGGTTAATTACTTCACTCCACAGGGAATCATGAACCCAGATCCAAAATTGAAATCTAGCAAGAAACTGTGAATGGAACCGATGGATCTAACTATATCTTAACAAGCAAGCACGGGATCATGAATAAGATGTTGCCAAAGATTGTTGGTCAATGTACAAAAAACAATAACAACAATAGGTAAAACTGTCACAGTTTTGCTTATCGGACATTTCCATTTCCATTTCCATGAACTAAAATTTCCTTCACTTGTCCATTTCAACTGTCAAATCAATGCAACTTCCAACAAAAAATTTCTATAGCTTGATAAATTTGCCAACCTCCAACAGAGTCGAAGTCCACGCTGCCAAGAAGCTGTTCCTTCCACCTCCTCAAGCTCTCATCATCCTAAACATCCTCCAAAAGAAATAGATCACAGAGTTTAAACCCTAAACAAAACAGAACATGACAATATCGAGCGAATATAAATCCGAAGTCGCTATCTGTGAATGATGAACTTGATCAGCTCTATGCACTGACAGCTTGTACTCCTAGTCATATTAAAGCTCAATCACATGTGATGCTACATGAAAATTTAACTCCCGCGTTTTTACACGTACAGCAATGTAAAAATAATTCGAAGAAAATAAGGATGAATTTTTTTGCAAATTATTCGAGATTTGAAAGAAAAGGTAAACCTTGTCCTTCTCGATTTGGTCCTTGAGGGAGACCTGAGGACCCAAGTCAATCTTCCTGCCCAATTCATCATCCTCATCCTCATCAGTGGCGTTAATATGATTGTTGGGTTCGTTCTCAGTCTCCACATCTGGAGGGGGAGAAGTTTTATCTGAGGCCTCCGCAATCTCCGTATTCTTTTCGTCCAATCCCATGGTTTTGGAACTTGAAGCAGCAGCAACTTCAACGGCCAAAGACATCAACAGAAACCCAAAATTTGCATAAAAGACTGGAAATCTCCACTCAGAACCCAACTGTCAGTCAATTTATGTATAGAAGAAGCAGAAGCTTAGATTGATCTAAATTAGGATCAAAGATGAGGAGGAGGAGGAAGGAAGAACCCGATGCAACAGGTGGAATTGGAAAGGGATGGTCAAAGAATCCTAGGGGAAAAGGTAAAATTGACACAATCGAGAGCTCGCTACAAGCGACGCCTTTCTTCAACAAACAGAACCCAACAAATGAAAGAGGATGAGGGAGGAATTTTACTGCGTTGGACTTGGGAAAACTACCAACGATGAAACTGTAATGTCAATATGTCATGATCCAGCCAAGGAGAGAGAGAGAGAACGTGAAGAGCACTTGCTTGCCATATGAAGAAGATGAGTGAGATGCCAGGGGTTTCTTTCAAATTACATTCACGCACGAAATAGAATAGAGATGCACGGAACATATTTTTTTAAATGCAAAACAATTTTGAAAAAGTAAATATAGAAACAAAAATATATTTAGAAATATGTATATAAGTGCTACGGTTGGTAACGCATGATTTTTTTTATATAAAATTCGCTACTCACGGTAGCGTTTTTTACAAAACACTACCTGGAGTACCGTTTTTACTAAAACGTAACTCAAGGTAGCGTTTTGTAAAAGACTACCTTCCACCGACGTTTTTTTGTTGTTTTTTTCACATTTTTTTACGACTCGATATTTAATTAAAAATAAAATTATGTATCTATTAAAAAAATAAAAAAAATTGTAATAAGCATATATTTTAATTGTAATTCAAATGATGTAAAAAATAATATTAGATTTGGACTTACAGATTGACTGTACGCTCTGCCGTAAGTTGAGATATAAAAATTTGACTTAAAAAAATATAATTCACACTCTGTAAGTCCAAACTCACCACGATGAACGTCATTTATGTTGTAAACTTGTAATTCAATTATCTACCTAGGGTAATTTTTTTGATTAGAAATACAATGATTTTTTAACCTACCATCGCTTGTCTTATAATTTGAATGAAATAATTAAATGCATTAGGTGAGATATTTAATTATGTACTTACTCAAAAAAAAATCGAAAAAATTACAGTGTGTAGATAATTTAATTACGAATTAAATGACACTAACTATGCGTTAATTTGTGACTTTTAGACTGACCGTATAATACGACACGTAAAAAAACTCTACATACGATACAAAAACAAATAGTATTTAAATAGTAATTGTACTAATTAAACAGTGAAATCACTATTTAGATTTGTTTGTATTGTATGTAGAGATTTTTACGTGTCGAATTATACGGTCAGTCTAAAAGTAAAAAATTAACGTCTAGTTAGTGTCATTTAATTCGTAATTAAATTATCTACGCATTGTAAATTTTTATATTTTTTTGAGTAAGTATATAATTAAATTTCTCATCAAACGCATGTAATCATTCCGGTCAAATTATAAAACAAATGATGTTAGCATAAAAAATCACTCTATTTCTAATAAAAAAATTACTCTATGTAGATAATTGAAGTACGACATAAATGACATTCACCGTGGTGAGTTTGGACTTACAGGGTCTGAGTTATATTTTTTTAAGTGAAATTTTCATATTTCAACTTACGGCAGAGCGTACAGTCAATCCGTAAGTCCAAATTTAATATTTAGTTGTATCAGTTTTCAATAATCTTAAATTTGTTCGCAGGAACAAGTACTTGGAGAAGTACTCAAGAGAATTCCTAAAACAAGAAGGGCAAAATTGCAAACAATAAGAAAACACAGGTTTAACTCTTTCACGATTTATCACATTTACAACAATTATGGGTTGTAATTCTGACTTTTGTACCGTCATTATCATATGGTAAAAATTCCCCTGAAAATATTGTAAATCTGGAAAGTTCCCATGAATGCGTTCGAGTGACTTCAAGTGCACCACAACTGTCAGATTGTCGAGCTCTCGTGGAAGTTGATATACCTTTGCAGACCATCACACCAAAGAAGAAGACTATTCCTTGTTTCAAGTCAATCCGTACAAGGAAACTCACTCACAATTTGGGCAAAATATTAAAAATTTATTTGTGTTATTATGAAAATAAATTATAGAAGTTTATAAAATATAAAAATTAAATTTATGTATATAAATATAACTTATTAAGATGTAATGTTAAAAATGATTATAAACTATTATTAATAAAATATTATATTTTTTAACTCAAATTTTAATGCGTGGCATTTATATTACTGTTTATTTATACATATTTTTGTTTAACTCTGAGTATGTATTGCAAAAATGATGAACTGGATTAAAAATGATATATATTAGGTTATATATAACAATATCTGCATATGAAATATATTATTTATCAATTAAAATTACAACTATTCTTGTAATCTTTTATACATAAATATTTCTTAGGTCGTATTTTATAAAATTATGGAATGATAAAATTAGGGGTGAGCTCGGGAATGGTGGGATGGACTCGGGCTTCAAAAAAACTCGAGCCCGGATTTTTGGGATTCATGCCTGGAGGACCGAGATCGAATTCATCTAAAAAATCCACATGAGGCGGTCTTTCTTGACTCGGACCGGTCTCGGTCCTGTATCGATTTTTCTCTAAAAATAAGTAAAAGAATATCCAAATTTTTTAAATACAAAACACAATATAAATATTATTCCAAGTATCCAAGACAAAACAAAATACAAATGTCATACCAAATATTCAATACAAAAAAGTTCAAATTTCAAACACAACCCTAAACACACAATAACCTAATTAAAAAATATAAGAAATGTTGATTCCAACTTATACCCGGACAGAACCTGTTTATTCAGTATTTTGAATAAAAAGTCCAAACCCGAGTTTGGGATAAAATTTTAATCATCCATTTTGTTTCGTCTTAAATTCAGGACGATCTCGAGAGTTTTTTTATTTTATTTTTCAGTCCACCGGTGTTTTTTTCTCACTCCTAGATTAAATTATGGAGACATTGTGATTAAAAATTAGATTTGGAAAAGAAAATATCAAATATAATAGTATAATTAGGTATATAATGATGATAACATCATTTTATGAACTATTTATGGTTGCTTTAATTTATTTTTATAACCATTTTATATCTAAATAATTAGATGCATGATGATAAAATTATTAGCATTAACCTCAGAGCAGGTATTTATCTTAGATATTTTTGTATTGATTTAATCTAAATAGCTCATACATATTTTGTGTGATACATAATTTATTTTATATTAAATATTAATTGAAAAACTACATAATATATATATATACATGAATAAAATATTTATTATATATTGTTTTTAAAATTTATATTATCATTATTAATTAGGAATAATTTGAGTAAATATTATACAATACCAAAACTTTATTATATTTATAAATAAATGTTAATTAAACCTACTAATATTTTAATAATATTAATTATTCCATATATTTCAATATGACGAATTATATTAAGTTTTTATTCCTAAAATTAATTAAAAATATTTCAAATAATAAAAATTAATATTAGTAATTATTAATACAATATTAATTAATACGTGTAAGTTAACTTATTTATATATAGTTTTGTGGCTTATATTAGTGCATATGTTTATAAAATAAATTTTAAAATTATTAGTAATGTTTTATTTATTTTAGTAGTAGTAATAATATATTATATTTTAAACTATACAAATAATATGTTTTTTCTAGTCTCTAAATATATAATATACATTTTTCATAAAATTGTAAAAACGAATATCTTAATGCCCACATAATAATTTTAAATTAAATTAAATTTTTTATTAATTCTATTAGTATCCACATAAATATTTTAAAAATATTATTAATATTTATTTTAACAATAATAATAATCTCATATGTTTTAATGTTTAATTATACATATAATACCCTAATCCTACTAATTACTCAGCACTGGGCTTGGTTGCTGAGCCCAGACTTCTTCTGCTAAGCAAGCTAATAAAAAGAGCTTACAGCAGTTTGGGCCGAGACGGGCAGGTCCGGGACGGGCCAGGTCTGGCAAATAGGAAGTTAATTCCTTAATTCCCTAGTTTCAATCTGATTCACGAAGAGAGAAGAAAGAAGTCTCCTCCAGGCTCCAACCTTTGTCACTCTCCGGCTAGGTAGGAGTGGTTCGATTGAATCAGAATCAGATCGATACTACAGAAACTAGAAAAGAGAGGCCAATCCAATACCTAGACGAAGAAGTAGTTCGATACTCCCAATAACCATGGCGGAGGACCTTGTATTGGACACCGCGATCAGAGACTGGGTGTTGATACCGCTTTCGGTAGTCATGGTCCTCATCGGAGTTCTGCGATACTTCGTCAGCAAGCTCATGCGCTCCAATCAAGTCCCTGACGCTAAGATTGTCAAGGAGGGGTACGCTTTCTTCATAATCTTTGCTCATAGTTTCTCAGATGCTAGTCGTCTGGTCTGTTATTAAGAGGTTCGTTGTGGTTGATTTCGTGTTTATGCTGCGAGTTTCTCAGGCAAGTGATTGTCAGAGCTAGGAATTTGCGCGCAGCCGCTAATTTCATACCTCCCAAGTCATTCCGGGCTCGGAGATTCTACTATAGCAACGAGGTTGGTTTCTACTTTTCCTTCTGGTTTCTCTTAGTTGATTAAAGAAGGTATGTGCTCATGGTGACATAGTATTGCATTGGTGCGCTTATACAGAGCTGTTTAACTTAGAACGTAAATAAGCTTAGTGATGAATGCTGCATACATTGGAATTCTTGTAGCTTTAGGGCATTATGCGCGTGCATATTGCAATCCATACCATGCGAGTCAATAGTCAATAACAAGAAATCAACTAGTTATGGGGTTGCTAGATCATAGTTTAATCATCGTCTCTTCATTCTAGATTTATAGAGAAGATGATGACTTTCCGCTCTCAAGCAGTTAGAATGTATCCAGTTCCGCCGAACTAATGGATCGGCCACAGACCCTGAACTAAATAAAAAATAGTTCGTTTCAAGCATTTTCTTGTTCTCAGGAAAAAAAAAATGCCTTCTAGTAGCTAATCAAAAATTTCTATTGATTTTATGATTCTATTGTTTAGGAGTTTAGTATGATGGTTTCTAGCTTCTTGTATAGATGCTAAAGGTAATTCCTAAATCAGCATCATAGCTTATTCGCGTACATTATGTCTTGGTAGGAAAATGGGTTATTATTTGTTCCAAAGGGTCAGGCTCAAAATCCACAAGCACAAATGTTCTCTGACCCAAATATGGCAATGGATATGATGAAGAAGAACCTTTCCATGATTATTCCACAGGTATACCTTGTTTGTTTTGTCCTTGCCTTATCAAAGACTAAGCAGTTCATTCTAACATCTGCTTCATTCTTCAGACCCTAACTTTTGCATGGGTCAACTTTTTCTTTTCGGGTTTTGTAGCAGGTATAATACTACTCAACTTGATACTTTGCATTTTATTCTATTCATTTTGATGGCATAGATTTGTGCTCTTCATCTGCAAATACTTTACTAGTTTGATTCATGATTTCTGTTAATTTTATATATATATATATAATATATATTTGTACGTAAGTCACAATTTTCTTCTTGCAGCCAAGATACCATTCCCTCTTACGCAGAGATTCAGGTCAATGTTGCAAAATGGGATTGATCTAAGCACTGTCGATGTTAGTTATGTTAGCAGTCGCTCATGGTATGTTAAGATTTCATACTGAGAAGCTCATACTCTTAGAGTCCAGATCTAATACAAACATTTCTTAATCATCTCTGAACCTTTTTTTTTTTCAGGTACTTCCTGAATCTTTTCGGGTTGAGAGGTTTATTCAGTCTCATTCTGGGAGAGGAAAATGGTTAGTGGTCAAGAAAAGCATTAGTCATTGTCTCAATTGTAATAAACAAGTATTCCTGCCTGCTGCTTTCTGAATTTAATTATAGGTGCTGTCTTTTTGGGAACAACTTAAGTCATTGTCGGTTATTGCATGAACTTTGCTGATATTCATTCCTTATGATGCTTGTCTTGTATCGAGTTGCAGCCACGGATGATACTCAAAGAATGATGCAAATGAGTGGGTTTGGCTTCGACCCTACCAAGGTAAAAACTGAAGCATGTTGTTTTGCGTTACTAGCTCCTCCATTTGTTCACTGTGTTGTCTCGTCAGATCAGACTATGAGATGTTTGCTACTTCCCCATACACTTTAATGATTGCTATAAAAGACAACCTTAACCAGCCATAATACTTTTACGAACACAATCAAGTTGAAAAAAGCTTTCTAACCCTTGTGTCACTAATATGTTGTCAGAGCCTGGGGGCCGAGAAAGATGGCCTTGACATTGTCCAACATGATTGGGCGCTACCAAAAATCGAGCAGCGTGCTGAGGCAGTACTGAGGAAGCTTGTCAACTGAGCCAGTCACGTGTCCATGGATTGCTTGTTGGTCACGGTATTGATATTTGCAGACATCATTATATCTTCTTCAAGAAAGTTAGAAGTCAATTTTCGCATAGTAATCTTCATCCTCCTTTGATTCCAATTTGTGCAGCCTCCTAAGATGACTACGGACAACAATGGTCGGTGATTGGAAGAATCTGAACATCATCAGATATGACATGACTGTGCCCTACTTTACTTTTTGGATCCTCTTTATATTTATATGAAAGATAGTTTTGATTCATTTTCTTCTCATAAGTAGATGTGAGTGATATTACCAACTCCAGAGATTATTAACATCACATTGTGCCGTATCAGCAATAGTCTTTAATGGATGTTTTTCTTTTTGGCCAATTTAGTGGATGAATTCGCTTGTTACTTATTTTGCATTGAGAAGATGATAGCTTATAAATACTAGTTATTAATTTGCGCTTCATGTCAGAATTTTTGAGGAAACGAGTATACAAAAAAAAATACATCTTATTTTTAAATAATTTGTTAACAATACACATAAATTAAAGATATATTATGTTACTTATTATTAGAAAGTATTTTATAGTTATATTTCTATACAAAATAATTCGTAAATAAGAATCTTGAACAAGTTCTCAAAAATTAAGGATAAACTGAATTTCCATTCAATTCGCTAGCGAAACTGAACCTCAATTTGAATGAGGTTGGACCAAATGTCATTTTGATAGAACTAAACTGAACTCCAGTTCGATTGGAACTAAAAAATCTCAATTTAATTGGTACTCGGTTGTGCCTCAATTTAGAGAATTAGGGTTTGAGTCTTGGTTTAAATTTGGAATCCAATTAAATTAAATTGTAATGTAAAAATAATAATAATAATAACATTTGAAAAAAGGATTATTCCATATTGTAATTTTTAAAATATATTATATAAATTTTTGATGATGAAAAATTGACTAGAATAGTAACTCAAACCTTTATAAACTTAAAGGATGAAATTTTTTAAAAAAGGAATTTTTAAAATGCATCTAAACGACCCATTTTTCATTTATAGAATTAGTGAATACTTTATAAACTTAATATTTTTTTTTGTTCAATACTAGAAATTCATTCATACTTCAACAACATTTTCATACGGGTCATTACAATCACTACTTAAGATAAATGTAAGTGAGAGTGGGGGTTGTGACACCTAATCTTGCAAAACCAATCTTGACTGTTTGCCAATTCAGTTAGCGTCTTCATTTGTTGTGCGTCTAATATTTGACCAATATATCAACTCAAAGATATTCACTATTGTTGTGATTTTTGAGCAAACTACTTCGTACCTCCAGTTGTTTGTTTTTCCTTGTACTTGATTCATTATCTTCTCGGCATCAGATTCAAGGCTAACTTTCCCCCATCCTTTCTCCATCGCAAGTATCACGCCTAGGAGGATAGCCTCTGCTTCTAGCGCTTCGATATTCCATCCGCTTATTGATGGGTTATAAATATTGGACTGGGCTGGGCTTAATATTCGGCCCAGATAAGCCTTTTGGACTTCACCCTTTTTAGGCCCAGCTAGTTACAGGCGTTGCCTGTGTCTTCACAGACGGAGGCGTCGCCCTTGAAGACATGCCCATGAAGGCGTCGCCTAAATGGGGTTCGCCAGAAAGCATTTCAGGACCAGTTTCAGTGGATGACAGTGCATTCACTGTCCACCTTAGATGGTGCGCCTGCACACCTATGACTTAGGCCGGCTGACTTTAGCATGCCTAGGATTAAACAAATACAAAGGAGGATCTACAATAGAGTAGCCACTAAAAACGAATATGCAGTAAAGTAACTATGGTCAATGCTTCTGAGGACAGCTAGGATGACTAAGGTAAAGTCTGACTAAACCATGGTTACAGGTATGAAGTACTATAAATAGCTCATCATCATCCTCATTACAGACTAAGTATTCTCTGAAACAGAAACCTTACATTCACATATTACAAACAAACTCCGACTGACTTAATCATCGGAGGGGAAACAACGGGACTTCCCGGGCTTTCCTTTGTGCAGGTATACGGAGCGGGTATCCGAGACGGGAATACGGTGTACGTGATCCAACACATTGGCGCCGTCTGTGGGAACCATTGAGCGAAAATCAGCCATGGCTCCACCAACAACAAGAGCAAAGACCATTCGTGAAGTGAATGATGAGGACTCGCTCCAAAACCTGCAGCAGCATTTGGGACAGACCTCATACCTACCAATACAAATGGTGCGACCTAGGTCTGTGCAGCAAGAAAATATTCAGGCGGAAGAAGTGCCTCCTGAAGAGCAGAGGTACGACAACGACACACCTCGAGCGGCGCAGTCTCGCATAGACTCGTCGTTCGCCAGAGCGCCGCCTCGACAAGTGGACATAAATGCAGAATTCATCCAGACACCAGCGTTCATGATGGCTCTCGATGAGCTCTTGGACAGAAGGGATCAAAGGACAGCTGCTCGGGCAGCTCAAAGAGCAAGCGCTCAGGCGGCGTATGAAGCCACATCAAGGCCAGCAGGCGCACCAGCAAATCCATCACCTGAGACGTTTCCTGTGGCAGGCATGGGGGCTGTAGGGGCTATTGTACCTGTGGCGCCTGCTCCAAGGATGTTAAGTGAAGACAGGGTCAAAGAAATCGTAGCTGAAACGCTAAAGGAGCAAAAGAATCGAACCATGCCTCACCTTCGAGACAGGTCGACGCATCCGTTCGCCCCAGCGATATTATCGGTGGCACTACCAGCACAGGTGCAGCCGACTTTTCGCATAGATACGTACAATGGGGATACTGATCCGGTCTTCCACATACAAAGACATGAAAATTCTTTGTTGGGAAGAACAAGTGAGGAAACTCATTTGGCGTTGCTATTTCCAGCTACTTTGGGCGATGTGCCTGCACATTGGTTTTTCAACCTACCCAAGGCATCAGTAAACTCGTGGACAGAGCTGAAGGACAAGTTCATCGTACAATACATGGGAGGGCGTCGCCTACTAAAAAGTGTGGGAACGCTCGATCATATCAGGCAGGGGGACCAGGAAAGTTTGGGCGACTTCTATTCTCGATTCAACAGGGAATTGGCTGGAATTGATCAAGCCATCACGCAGGGAGAAACCATCCGAGCCTTCATAAGAGGATTGGGAGTCACCTCTTTGCATGTGTTTTGTGATTCACAATTGGTGGTCAACCAAATAAAAGGGGAATATATGGCTAAAGGAGAAAAAATGAAGTTATATTGGAAAGAGGCTATGGCGCTGGTAGCAGGGTTTAATAAATTTCAGATTGAAGCCATTCCCCGAGAAGCGAATCAAGAAGCAGACGCCCTGAGCAAATATGCTTGGCAGGCGACGCCTAGGCAGGCCCATTTCATAGAAACCAATCATGGAGAGTGTGTTGGCTTTTATTGTGCTAACATAAGTATCACTGTTGACTGGGCGACGCCTATTCGATCTTATTTGGAATCAGGAGTACTCCCCACTGATGAAGTTCAGTCCAAAAAGATTGTACGTTTAGCACCAAGTTTCCGAATAATCGATGGACTAATGTATAAGAAGGGTTTCTCCACGCCCTATCTCAGATGCGTCGCTCACCCGGAAACGGTTACCATTTTAAGAGAAGTCCACGAAGGATACGCGGCCTGTCATGAAGGGGCAAGGTCGATTGTGAGGAAGATTCTGAATCAAGGTTATTATTGGCCTACAATGAATCAAGAGGCGACTGCTTTGGTTATGAAGTGTGAATCATGCCAAAAGTATAGTCCGAAGATAGTTCGTCCACCAGCAAGCCTTACAAGTATATGCGCAGCATGGCCATTTGCACAGTGGGGAATCGATTTGGTAGGACCATTGCCAAAATCCAAGCAACGCACCTATATAATAGTCGCCATCGACTATTTTTCGAAATGGATTGAAGCAAAGGCGATGTCATCAACCACCGAATTTCAAGTCATCAAATTTATTAAATCAAGAATTGTTTCTCGATATGGAATCCCGAGTGTGTTGGTCAGTGACAATGGCCCACAATTCGCTGGAAAAGAGTTAAAATGGTTTTGTGAAGAGTTAAAAATTGACCATAGGCATGCTTCAGTAAAACATGCGCAGGCCAATGGACAGGTGGAGGCAGCGAACAAAACAGTCTTGAATGGTTTGAAGAAAAGACTAGACGCCTTGGGAGGAAAATGGACAGATGAATTAGAAAACGTCTTATGGGCGTTGAGAACAACACCAAAGAAAGCAACTGGAGAGATGCCATTTGGATTAGTTTATGGGTCAGAGGCGGTTGCTCCAACAGAAATAGCAGTTGAGTCGCACAGGGTAAGCCATTATGACACACTGGACAATGAGGATCAAAGGCGTTTGGAATTGGACATGGTGGATGAAAAGCGATGGGCTTCAGAAGAAATTCAGGGGCGTATGCGATTGGCTACGGCGAGATACTACAATAGGAAAGTATCATCTCGCCAATTTTTTGTGGGGGAGAGGGTATGGCGTAGGCACGAATTCTCACACCAGGATAGAGTAAACAAGCTGTCACCCAAATGGGAAGGACCCTACAAAGTCATCGCCGTTCCTCACCCAAACGCATATGTGTTAGAAGATTTAGAAGGAAAAGTGTTGAAGAATACTTTTAATGCTGAGCATTTGAAGAAATTTTATGCCTAATGTTAAAGGTGTTCATAGCATTTGAAAATGTCGAAGGCAATGTATGAAGTATTGTTGAAATCAAGGGGTGTTATATGTAATGGCGATTACCAAACCTTGAATGAAATGGCGATTGCTTAAACATTGGATGAAATGGTGATGATTTAAAATCTGGTTTAATGGCGATTGCTCAATATTCAATCTGGTGGCGATTACTTAAACATTCAATTAAGTTGTTCATTAAGTTGATTAAATGGCTCAAGATTATTGGCGATGACATTCAAACAAAAGCTTATTGGCGTTTGCTTAAGTTTTGATAAATGAGATAAGACTTGTTATTTTAACAAGTAGTATAAAAATAAAACTAAGTATGAAATAAAGCTAAGTATGGAAAAACACACACACTGCATATGGAAATAAAGGATTCATAATAGCAACGGCGAAGCGTTGCAAAACTGTCTTTACAAAAAAGGCGAGTTGAAAAAGAAAATAAAACTAAGGAAGAATTGAAGGCGTTGTCTTTGGAGAAGTGCCAGGAGCAGGCGTCTCTGAATTTGTCTCGACAGGCACTGGTTCAGGAGGCGACTCTGTTGGAGAAGAATCACCAGAAGAGGAGCTGTCATCGCCAGTCTCTTCATCACTACCAGCCAACGCCTCAGCTTCTTCTTGAGCCTTCATGGCGAGGTACCCAGATAGAAACTCCAACTTATCCAAGGGAAAGTTGGGATCCACCTTACGGATATCCTTTTCAGCCTTCTTAAAGATGGCTAAAACGCCAGTACGGTTCCACTCGATGGCAGCCTTGGCGAAATCTGAACTTGTGCGGAAGGACTCCACAGCTTCTTCCAGGCGTTTGGGCAGTTCAGCCTTGAGGTGTTCCACCTCCTGAGTGGACTGAGACGCCTCCTTAATAGCCTGCTCGGCTTCCCTTTTGGCGTTCTCTGCTTCCTTGAAGGCGTTGTCCTTGTCTTTCTTGACAAGCGCCATCTCCTTCTGGATCTTGCTGAGGGAAGCCTTCATGGCGTTCTCCCTATTCTGCGCATCCCTCAGTTGATTGGCGAGCTGTTCCTTATGGACAAGGTCAGCCTCCAACTCCTTGCGAGCTGCTTCAGAAACAGCGAGGCGATGCTGCAGCTTCTCCACCTCAAATTTCTCCTTCTCAGCCTGGCGAAGGCGGGCCTGGTCCTTCTCTCTTTCCTCAGTTAGGCCCATAAGAGTGGCGCCCATCTTCAGAGCAGCAGGAATGATCTGAAGAATAAACAAGGAAAAGTTAGGAAAAAATACAACTATGAAAGTAAAAGCACTAAAGGAAATTGGCGTTTACCTGACTCTGTATTAAAGAGAGGGAATGGCGAACCAAACCCTCTATGGCTTCAGTCTCCAGGTTCAAAGGCCCTCTATCAGCAGGGGGGCAAACACCCGAGAGAAGGTGAAGACTGAGGTTGGGGTCGATGCTGGAATGACCCGCCATCAAAGAGGTCTGCTGGAGCTTTGTGCAGGGGACCCATGGCGCTTTTGGATTGGCGATGGTAGCCTGATCCAACAGCTCTCGCCTGACGTCAAAAGCAGGCCCCTTGAATTGAAGAAGGTCATCTGGGCGACGACGAATTAAAGGAGAAGGAGGAGGTGATGGCAAGGAGTCGTCGCCAGGAGAGGTATCCACCAGGATTACTTCCTTTGAAGAGGAAGGTACATGGCGTGGAGGGGTTGGCGTCTTCTGTATTGAAGGAGCAGCAGGCGTCGCCCCTGTCGGATCAAAGGAAGGGTCAAATGGTCCCTTCTTAACAACACCCGAGTGATACTCGGTGTAGGTCCACATGATGCCACCATAGGCTAAGACTGGAGGACCCCACTTTTTTGTGAACAAAACATTATTCCTATTACTAGTGACGCTGTTATTTACCCAGTGAGATTTAGGAACCGCACCTTTAAAGGCTTCGACAGCGTCGTTGGTGTCGTCGCTGAAAAGCTCGGCAGGAGCTTTAAGAGGATCCAAGGAATCCTCCATAGGCTTCGCCTTTTTCTTGCCCTTGGAGGAGTTATGCCCTTTGCGCTTTTTGGAGCCCTCCGGAGCGTCGCCTTTAGGCTCCTTAGCCTTCTTCTCCTTTGTTTTCTTCTCCTTGGGCGCCTTTTTCTGGACAGGCGTTACAAGGTGAGAAAACATGGCAAAATCCCTATCTGCAATAAGAAAAGGAAAGGAAAGTCATTTACCGGAAAGAAAGGCAGAAGGCGACGATCTATTATGGAGACGCCAGCATCTTCTAAGTCGGACTCACAGATCTCTTTGGAGATTATCTGCGCACGCCCTCCTTGATGATCCAAGTAGATGGCTGTCATGGCGTCCATTTCGGCGGAGGAAAAATCCTCGACGCCTGGAGCTAGATCTCTGCCACTTTTGGTCGTCACCAGACACCATGGAACGCCTCCTTGAAAGCAAAAGTAGGCGTTCTTCCAATTGCTATTTCGGGATTTGTAACCCGTGACTAAGGGACGAGAAGCGTCCCAATCCCACTCTTTAATAGGGGGCGTCGCCCTAGTTGTGAAAAGGCGAACGCCATATCTATTTGTTTCTAACCTATAAAAACTACGGAAAATGTTTAAAGAATACTCCCACCCTCTACGAAAGCAAAGGACCCTAAAACCTATCCAGGTGTGAAGGGCGTTGGGAGAAAGTTGGGTGGGAGAGATGCCAAAATGGCGACACAACTCCACTAGAGGAGGACAGTAGGGGAATCTTAATCCCGCGGTGATTTGAGAAGGGAAAATAATCTCCTCGCCTTCCTTGGGATGACATATAGGGTGAGGGTTTTCAGGATCCGCATCATCTGGGATGGGATACCTGGGGGCTTGGGCGTCGCCCAAGCCCGCCTCAGCCACTGCTTGTTCGAAAGAACGTAGAGTGAGGAGATTTGGTTTAAGGTCAGAGAAAGGCGAAGGAAGGAAGATGTGGTTACCTATATCAGAATCAGACGCCATTCTTCTATAAGACCGAATGACGCGGAGATGATGGGCGTTTAGAGCGAGGGGAAAGCACCGAGCAATGATGAAAGGCGAAAGTGTTTCGGAAAAGAAAGGCGAAGGCGTTTTGGAAAGGCGAAGGCGTTGGAGAAAGAAAAGGCGATCGGAGAATTGACCGGAGTTTGGCCGGAATTCTAGAGAGAAGGCAGAGGATTTTTAGAGAGAGAAAGCTTAAGGGGGAGTAAAAGTATTAAATGAAGGAGGAGTGGGGGTATTTATAAGGGTTTGAAGGAGGCGAACCGTTGCGTAGGCGAGGAATTTACGGAAATACCCCTACGAATTATAAAGGCGAGCAGTTACTAAAGTGGAAATGACTATTTTACCCCTCCAAACAGAAACGGTCACAGCGTTTCCCGAGGCTTCTAGAAGATCCCGCCAAAATTCAAATTTGAAATTTGAATTGTAACGGAAAAGTCGCCCAGTGCATGATAGACACGTGGACGACGGTTACGATAAGTATGGTTACAGGCGACGCCTAAAAATAGAAGAAGCATCTTCTAAGCGAATTGGCGTCGCCTATAAATGAAAAGATATTAAGAAAATGACTTTCAGAAGGAGTTTAAATTCTCAAATAAGCGTCGCTCATTTAAGACTTCGGGGGCAGATGATGGGTTATAAATATTGGACTGGGCTGGGCTTAATATTCGGCCCAGATAAGCCTTTTGGACTTCACCCTTTTTAGGCCCAGCTAGTTACAGGCGTCGCCTGTGTCTTCACAGACGGAGGCGTCGCCCTTGAAGACATGCCCATGAAGGCGTCGCCTAAATGGGGTTCGCCAGAAAGCATTTCAGGACCAGTTTCAGTGGATGACAGTGCATTCACTGTCCACCTTAGATGGTGCGCCTGCACACCTATGACTTAGGCCGGCTGACTTTAGCATGCCTAGGATTAAACAAATACAAAGGAGGATCTACAATAGAGTAGCCACTAAAAACGAATATGCAGTAAAGTAACTATGGTCAATGCTTCTGAGGACAGCTAGGATGACTAAGGTAAAGTCTGACTAAACCATGGTTACAGGTATGAAGTACTATAAATAGCTCATCATCATCCTCATTACAGACTAAGTATTCTCTGAAACAGAAACCTTACATTCACATATTACAAACAAACTCCGACTGACTTAATCATCGGAGGGGAAACAACGGGACTTCCCGGGCTTTCCTTTGTGCAGGTATACGGAGCGGGTATCCGAGACGGGAATACGGTGTACGTGATCCAACACTTATTTTCCGTTTTGCCCCACCGACTACACATCCCTCCGCATTTCTTACTCACACTGATGCCACACCTCTATAAACTTAAGATAAGATAAGTATTTATTGGGTTAATGGTTTTAATTATACCCTATGTTTGACTTATTTATCGATTACAATTTATATGATTACAATTTATATGATTACAATTTATATGTTGTTTCATGATACCTTATCTTTCATAATGTTATTTTTTAGTTCAAATTAGTATTGACAGTCAAGTTTAACTAACAAAATTATAATATAGGACGGACATAGTAGAGGGAAGTAAAAATAACATAAATAGTGAAAATATAAAAAAATAAGATAAAACGAAAATTTGTTAAAAAATAATTTGACGAACTTTTTGTATATATATATATATATGGAAGAGACCAAAATACAGCCGGCCATTCAGATTCGAAACGAAGTGATGGTCTGTTGGGTCCCAAGACCGACCATAACAAACACAAAGTGACAAAACACCATCCAGCTCAAGCACAAGCATTTACTTCTGTAACATATCACCAATACTACTCATGACTCATCGGGAAAAAAACACAAAAAATGCATGCAACACTGCATATGATCTGTCTAAATCAATAGAGCCCATACGTTTTTATTTATACATCTACTTACATATGCAATATTTACAGATAATAAGAGTTGAAAATAAGGACATCGATGCCATCAAGTTGGACACCCTGAACTATATGAAACCTAAACCTAAGGGGATGCTTACTTTCAGTTTCATCTACTTGGTGAGGCTCCTCTGTACATAAAGCCGGTACCATCAGAATCATGCAAAACCTATGTGCAATTAAATTAAAATCCTCTTCTTTTTGTTTTTCCATTTATCTAACCTTTCACCAAGTCCCGAAGCTGCAACCCACATGTTCTTGGACAATGATGCGAAGTCGCTCTTGCATGACAGAGTGGGAAGGGTAACACGGGAAGCAGAGGCGGAAAAAGCACGTATGGGAAGTCGGGAGACAGGAGGCAGGGCTCAGGGACTTATAGATGTGAAGTTTGGAAGATAAGCCTCGGAAGCCCTCTACTGGTAGATGCTTCACTGATGTCCAAAAGAAGAGCAGAATCTGCCTCTGCACCAACGTCATTTCGTCAACAACCTGCATGCATCATCAAAGTCTTGTAAAACAAGAAAAGGTTAACCCAGATCAAAACGGATACTTAAGTTCACACAAAGCCACGGTTTCAGCAGAAAACACTCCATGAAATACTCTCTACTTTGATTTATAATCACTTGCTCTCGATTCTGAGTTGTTTTGGCATCGAAAAGCACCTCTACAGAAAGAGAAAAGGAACTAGATAGTACATTAAAACTCCAGATATAACTGAAGCAGTATTTAACAACATTCTAGAGAATTAATACTCAAACTCATGTACATTAAACTCCATTCAAATATTTCTCTACCAGGTCTAAAGAGGGTTATCTTGGTTGACAATGATCTTCACCTGATGTAGAAATTCCAGTGCTAACACCCTCTCCTCCTTAATCCGCAGAGAATACCAAAACTTTATATTTAACTTGTATTTCTCAAACAGATCAAGAGCTTGGTGAAAACTGAAACCCAAAAAGACTGAAAAACTTATGAATCCCCCCAAAAGACTCAAACTATTTGCCTAATCAGCACTCAGCAGTACCTGTGCCATTTATATTTAACATCATGATCCTTAGAGAGCTCATCACCTCACTGAACTAGTTTTAGCTCATCATGATACTCACGTATTTTAATATGCTCTTCAGACTTCAGGTTTCACAAGTACAATGAATAAGGGTAAAGAAGATATTGAACTATAAAAATGTCAGATCTTTCAGCAAGTTACAGACCAGTAGCCAAGTCTCCTTTCGCTAAGATGCTAAGCAGATTGCAAATTTGGCAAATGAATGACTGATCCAGGCAAAACGTTTTTTTTTTTTATAATAATAATAAAGGTGATTATGATACCATGAATGACGCAGCAAGAAGGTGCAAAAGAAAATTTTAAAATGAGCATAGAGCTCGACAATACTAAGTATTAAGAAATGTTGAAAAGATCACATGACATGGACTCAAAATGGACGTGCATTATAGTATGACTGAGAAGTGGATGAAATAATTTCAATGCACTCAAAGTCAAAAATGTTTGACTCCTGCTCTTCACATAAAAAAAAGTCTTCAAAGCAACCAAGTTTCCATTTTTTACACCCCTCAAATTCTGTTCCAACTTGTAAAGAAATTCAAGCTCAAAATTATCTCTAGGTTTGTCTGATGGCCACTAAGTAGTGATTATAGCGACACCTAAATTAGGATAGCAGATTAAGGTTGCAAGGTTTTCTCATTTTGGTGAGATTCTATGACATGACAAAATGGGAATCAAATCGTAAAAAAGATTCCTTACGAGTTAATCCAAGAAGGCTTCCGCTCTAAAGCCCTTGTTATATTCAACTGGTAAAAGATGACATGTGATACACTTTGAGAAAGGCTTACCATTCAAAAGAAAAACATTTTGAAAAAGGTTTGCTGATGAGGACGCACAAGACAGGCACATCCATTTGACAAGATGATACATACTAGGTATTACATATGGAACTTTCTATTTTGACGGCTAAGCTTGTATTCCTTGTATTCTGAGCATGAGTTCAGGCCTAAGTTCTATGAAATGGTAAAGTTGAACGAAGATTCCATGAAAATAACAACTCATCAATTCATCAGCTGTCACGCAGAATAGATCAAAGAAGCACAACACCATAACTACAAATATGCCCTGTTCTTTTTTAGTGGCTTCACATTAACTCTTAGAAGAAAAAATGTAACAGTGTTGTGCCCTGATTTAAGAAAGTATATCCAGACAAGACGTATAATACACAGTAGCATTCTCAAGCAGAAAAGAGGCCTCAACAATAAAGAGTTTTACCCGATTAATGATGTAAGAGTAAACTTGACTAGATTCCGAACCATGCAAAATAGCCAAAACTATTGAACATAAAGAATGTAAATAGAACATGGAAACCATCTTCCAGGATACTTTATATAGCATAGAAACAAATACAGGTGCTGTTCAGATAGGAATGTGCAAATGCAGGGTGTCATAGCAATATATATGGCAAACTTCAGAGAAAAATGTACCAAAACAAATACCTTCCAGAACCAAAGTATCTGAGGATCTGACTCTTTATAGCCATTGTACACAGTATGTGCTCTCCAATCTTCAAGAGATATATCATTTCCTCTACCTCTCAGCATCCGGTCAAGATCTTCAAGGTCTAAGCTTCGAAAAAAGACAGTTAGGAGCCTTGAGGAAATAATATCAGTAAATCCGTTGGCAAAATTAGAGACTTGCTCCGATATGGACGTGACAAACCGATGCTTTATCAGAAGATTCACGTAATCATTCCTGTTCTTGCTGTCAACCACAATATCTTTTCCTCCAGGGCAAAGATCGACAACTCTCATTGGTCCTAACTCTTCAACTTCCCTGACAAAGGTTAATCCCAAAGCATCGGAATCTATATACTCAGAATCCATTTTCAGAATCTGCTTGCAGCTGCTATAGAGAAAAGGATCTGCATCCTTTATATCTTCCAAGGAAACATCCAAACCAGCCAATTGCAAGAAAAGTACACGATCCAGCACAATACCTATTTGCATTTTATGCATCAATGCCAAACCAATCATCCGTCCAGCAAAATTGAAGTATTCGAGGTGCAATGGATTAACCTTGGAAGCTGCATATGAGAACAAACACAAAGTGAAAACCGCAAACCAGTTGAAGAAGATGTTCAGTTTACTGTCCTGATATCAGTATTATTGGCTATGTTTAAGCCCTAGTATCGCTTACACTCAAGGAGATAACAGACAAGCATACCAAGGAACAAAAAACAGCATAATCCAAAACATTTAACAATGCAAGAAACTAATTATAAGCTACTTGCAACAAAGATGACCAATATCAAGGACGAATACTAATCTTGGCTAAACAAACTCACATTTTTTTTCTTTCAATTGTATGGTACAGAGAGTCATAATATACCATTACATCTCCAAAGAGATGCAGAGCAGTAACAACTGAATCTTAATGTTCAGGGAAAATTCTTTAACTTATTATACTGCAACCATCCAAAGACGTAATGAATGGGTTTGCATATACTGAACACTTACCAGGATTAGGATAAAACCTTGTACGATCATTTGGACATGCAACAAAAAGAGCATTCTGTTGGTTGAAAAGTGCTTGACAGACCAAGAAAAACCACTCTCGGAGAACTCCAGGACCAGTTGCTTCCTCATTTTTGAACTCCATGAACAACCCCGCATGCAGGGATTCTGGCTCTGCATGAGCCACATATTCAAAAGATTCATCCAATAACTTTGACCGATCAATAAGCATCTCATGTTGCTCCAAATAATCTTCTTTGACCTCCGGAAGTAGCAGCATCACTAAATGCCTCCTAGCTTCAAAATTAGTGACTTCCCTGTGCTCAAGGAGCCACTGACAATCATCAGTTCGCTTCACATATCTAAGAATCAAAGTAGATATTGCATGCTTCCGGAGTCTCATTACAGTCCAAAATTGTTCTTCTGAACCAACATAGAGTTTTGATATTAAGTTAAGTTCTTTCAGTATAGCAAGATACTGAGACCACCGTTGATAAGAAACATCATTACTATCACCACTTAATTTATCAGACAAGCACCCTTCCATTTTAGCAAGACATTTATCCATTTTGATCAACATGCCCTCAAAAATCTGATGTAGCTGCTCAACCTCGTCACCAGACTTTGAATCATCAAGTCCCTTCTTTTGCAAGGGCACTGAAATTGGGCCCTTGTAACCTTGATGCATAGTAATTGCAGTTTGCAAATGGACCAAGAAAATAGAAAAATCATGGATATCACTCTGTCGTGGCCCTACAGTGTCAGTTGACTTGATGTTCTTAACCAAATCAACAGACAATATGTCAGCTAGCTCACTCACAAATGGAAATATCTCTTGAACTGTAATCGCTCCCTCGAAATGGTTTAAATGCTGGGAGGTTCCTGTAATCCAAAGCGCATTCAGCATCGCCCCAAAACTGCTCCGACAAAATGAGTACAGTGGCTCATTAGTAGATATTCTCCTTAGCAGTTTACAGAATTTTAATACTGCGGGAAGACAAACAGAGTGGTAGCTCTTCAGTACGGTTCGAATCAAATCAAAGAAGCCCTTAATCGCTTCCTCAGCACATTTCTTGTTACCTATGTCGGGAGACATGTAGAGCATAACGAGGGCAACTGGGGCCGAAGAGGAAAGGAATATTTGGAGATGGCGGATGGCATTATCGTCCTCGTCCATCGGAGTCATGGACAAGTACTCTGCTAATCTAGTTCTTATAATCTTCTCAGCGTCTTGCACCGATTCCCCTTTACAGAGGCGGCATACAATGGAGATCACGTCGTCGATGAGTTGCCAAGCCTGTGGGTTATCAGTACTCCTCATTCGACCAACAAGATGAAGAGTGGCGTCATTTTGAACGGAGCACTCAGCTAAGGATTGCTCCCCCTGAAGCTGTTTCCCCCGATAAATGAGCCTCAGTTCATTCATCGGAATTCTAGTGAGCTTGTGAATCCGTTCGTGGATTGACTCCACTGTGTCGCTCGGGTTAGCTTGCATGACCATCGTAAACCCAGAGATCATCCTCACAAAGAATTGGAGCCGCGTGGGATGAGCGAGCAGCACAGAACAGGACGGCGACGAGACACTAGAAGAGGAGACCCCCATGGCCGTGGAGCAGTAGTGGACGGCGTGATACTCCTCCTGTCGCGTGCGTACGGTGACTAAATCAACAGCGTGATCGTCGTAGGTCGACACAGCATAATCCTCGAGCTTCCGCTTACCTGTGGAGAGGAAGGACGATGAGGTCGTGCGGCGTAGATCGGTCGGAATCAAGGAAGCACAATTGGTGGAAAGAGACATACAGGCGGAGCCAACCCCACTCGCCGCGGCAGACGGTGGGTGAGAGCGTCAGGACAGACAGTTCAGGTGCGGCCGCGGGGGCGGGGTTTGCTCATGGAATCAGGGAGCGAAACGTATAAGCTAAAACCCTCTAGCCCTGCTCACATAGATAAGAGCAGAGCAGAGCAGAGAGAGAGAGAGAGAGAGAGAGAGAGAGAGAGAGAGAGAGAGAGAGAGCATGAATTGCGTGAGGAGAAACGATCGGGTGCGTCTGCTACGGCGTCTCGGTACCGAACATAGGTTTCTTCAGTCTTTACTGAACTGCAAGGCAGACGGTGAAAATCTTACGCTAATATATTTTCTTTTATATTGCAATGATTATATTTTCTTTTATATTGTAATGATTATCTGATGATTCATATTCCGATTAAGATTAATTTAGTAATTTAATTTTGATTTGTTATATATAAAGAAAAAAAGATTTAGATAAAAAAATTATTTTTATTTTGATAAAGTTTCGAATTTTATATAAATTTAGATACTATTTAAAATATTAATACCAAATTAAGCAACAAAAAAAAAGAAAGAAAACGAAAATTGGACGTTGAATAAGTCCTACAAAAAAAAATCTTGAATTTTTTCTATTGGCCATTTTAAGCTAATATATTTTTCTGATATACTAGAATGATTATCTGATGAATCGTATC
Source organism: Chamaenerion angustifolium (assembly GCA_946814005.1). Lineage (NCBI taxonomy): Eukaryota > Viridiplantae > Streptophyta > Magnoliopsida > Myrtales > Onagraceae > Chamaenerion > Chamaenerion angustifolium. The sequence goes on along the minus strand of OX328277.1, from coordinate 3,793,941 downwards.
CTGATTAGGATTAATTCAGGTGAATCAAATATTTTTACAGTTGAAATTTAAACTTGATTTGTTATTTTAAAGATACAAATTACGTTGTATATAAAGAAAATAAATATTTGGACGAATATCAAGATTAGATTAATTTAGGTAAGTGTGATATGTATATACTTGAAAGAGGTGTTATCATAATAAAATCAGACCTGGGTCGGACCAAATCGTATTGTAAACTGACCACATAAATGGTTTGTTTTCTTTAAAAGATCGAAATATATATCAAACCGAGTTCGATGAGTAAAAATTAGGCGATTTTTTAAGAATTAACTGGTTCACTATTTTTTTCAACTTCCTCATCATCTCAATCGTCTTTGTCTTCCAGTAGTCAACATCGTATTCCTCTTCTGAAAATCTAATGATCTTTCCATATCATAATTCAAGCACCTCATAGGACACATTCGAGGAGGAGGTTACCGGATCGAAGCAGGAGAAAGAGGTTATTTAATCGAAGCTCGAGGAAGAGGAGGTTACCAGATCGGTGCTCGAGGAGGAGAAGTTTGTTAGTAATATAGAAGGATTAATAATAATATTTTAATATTTTTTTTTTTTTGGTAAAAATAAAGTACACCAAACGAAAATAAAATACTAATTATTTTTAACTATTCTAGTAATGTATTTTCCTTCACTATCAAACATGAGGAACTTTAAAATGTCCGATGGAGGACTCGTCAGAGTATGAAAGTTTTCATCCAGATTAACAGCTTCCTTAGCCAAAGCATCCGCCACCCCATTTGCTTCCCGGAACACGTGTCTAATCTTGAATTTGTTAAATTCCAAAATAAGTTTCCTGCAATCCAATATGATAGGCATTAGTGGTCTATATGCATCTGGATCCTCAATTATCAAGTTTATTGCTTCCTGAGCGTCTGATTCGACGTGGAGATCCCGCACTCCTAGATTCGTTGCCATGGTTAAACCATCTCTTATAGCCCACAGTTCCGCCACGAGACTATTGGTGATTCCAATCCGCCTTTGGAAGCCTTTTATCCAACCACCCCATTCATTTCTCATTACTCCCGCTCCTCCTGCCGGGCCTGGATTCCCAATTGCTGAGTCATCCGTGTTAAGTTTAACCCATCCATGTTCTGGAGGCGTCCAACCCACCCGGATGATCTTTCTTCTCTGATGAATCTCTTCCCTCTTAAAATTGTCTGAGATGTTCTTAGCCTGAATCAAACTTAAAGTAAGGACATCAACTGAAATAGGAGGGTTATTGAAAACATAAGAATTTCTGTTCTTCCAGAGGAACCAAATGGTCGATGTGAAGATAAATCTCCATTCAATTCCTTTCGCATGAATATGTTTGAACCTGCAATTCAACTCAAGCCAAGATGAAAGATTAGACAAGTAGAATTCATTTAAACCATAAGGAATACCAATATCATGCCAAACTTTTCTCGCAACCATGCAGTCCCGAAGGATGTGTATAGTGTTTTCCTCGTGGATACTACAAACCTGGCAAATAGGGTTAATGTTCATTCCCCTTTTGTTAAGAAGCTGCGACGTGGAAAGCCTATTATGGTTACATAACCATAAGAAGGATTTTATGCGCGGGATGGTATCACACTTCCAGATCCAGTCCCAGTTTCCTGAGACCAACTCTAGATTCCTGATTCTCTCATGCTTTATGAAATGATGGACAGAAGACACAGACGGAATACCTTTCGGGTCTCCCATCCAAACTAACCTATCCTGAGTAGCAACCGAAGAACATCTCGAAATTGCCCAAATTTTCTCTTTGACATCATCAGGAAGATGGAAGGAGAAATTAGAGAAATCCCATTCCCCTGATTCCCGCATTAAATCTTTTACAATGAGTTTTTCCTCATTCCGATTCAGGGGGCCACTAATGATAGATCTAAGATTTGTTTTTCCTATCCACGAGTCAGACCACACATTAACTTTATCCCCTTCGCCAATAACCCAACCCATACCTTTGTCCATGGTTCTACTTCCCTGAACCAGCGCTTTTCCATTTATGGAGCCCAATCTGTTGCCTTTCCTATTTGGATTGAAATATTTAAACTTCAGCATTTTAGCCCAAGGACTAGTATTATTTTGACATCTCCATGAGAAATTAGCAAGTAAAGCTAAATTTCTTTCTCTAGTAATAGGAATATTCAAACCTCCAAACTCTTTTGGGAGCGTAACAGAATTCCAATTTAAAGCATGAATCTTCCTTTTATCCTCAGTAGATCCCCACAAGAAATCTCTGTTTAATTTGTCCAAACCCTTACAAATCCCAATTGGAAGAGTCGTGCATTGCATAATATAAGATGGAATAGTGGTCATAACTGAATTTATGAGGACCTTTCTGCCGGCCATAGATAACAATTTAGACCTCCATCCTGAAAGTTTATTCTTGATTCTGTCCAAAATGAAGTTAAAAGAGCTAACTCTTTTGTTCGACAAGTTCATTGGAAAGCCTAAGTAAGAATCCAGTTTCTCCACTTTTTTTAAGCTCAACATTCTAGACATAACCAAAGCCGATGCGTCATCCAAATTTTTTGAAAAAACAACTTGGGATTTATCAAAATTAACCTTTTGTCCCGAGCTAGAGCAAAAATTATCCAAAGTTCTTTTCATAGTTTCACAATTTTGAATTGACGCAGTTCCTAGAAAAATCAGGTCATCAGCAAAGAGGAGATGAGAAATCCTATTATAACATGCAAGATTTTTACAAATACAAAATTGCTCCGAGAAAATGGTTTTTATTTAAAAACAAAGTTGTGTGAGGTATACGGTGCTTAATGCCATTTCTCCACCTAATCGTAACAAGTTTGTGTAAGAGGATGATTGGGACGACTACCTCCCAGTATAAAATGGTATCGTCAATGCAAAAACAGCACAATATTTTTCTTGACTGAACTGAACAATACCTGAATTCAGACTTATCTTAAAATTTGAAATGACAAAATTCAAACCCTAACCTAGAGTAAATTTGAGAGAGTTTTTCTATAAAAAAAACATTATTTTTTTTTGGTCAAATAAAAAAACATTCATGTGTAGAAAACATAAAGAATGAACCCTCTCTATATATAATTGGCCAATAAAAACTCTATCTATAGAGTTTCGGGCACTCATTATCGTAATGATCACCCTTAATTAAATTATAAATCTACAAAGTAATATGCAAAGCTGAAATAAATATTTTAGTACAACGGGAATATTACAACAGTTAACAATGTCTAAGAGGAAAAATTTCCTAGTCGGATTAAAAAGTTGTTGGTTTTAGCAAAGTCCAGTTTGCGCAAGGTTGATTTTTTGGAGCGACAATCGTGATTGCATGATGCGAGCGCGCTCGTGGGTCGACCCGAACCAGAAAGTGCTAATCAGGTTAATTCACACTAGTTGGGCGCGGAGGAGAGACTTCTTCTTCTTCTTTGTGTTGTTACATTTGTATAAAGTGAAACAACTTATATTTTATAAAAAAAAATCTTGTTTCTAACTTGTGTGGTATTTGAATATATCACAAGATTTCTATTTCTTTTTCACAATCATGGTGTAAATCCATTTTTTTGGGGTTTGGCCAAATTTTAGCACAAAAAGCCAATAAAAATTACCATATCGAAAAGGTAGGGTCTTTCCTATTCTTTTTTTTTTTTACCAAACAGTCTTTCCTATTCAGTTTTAATAAAGAAAGGAAAACGATATTTTATAAAATATTTATATTTCCATTTAATAGTATATTTATAATTTTTCTAAGGATATTCTATAGTTAGATTTTCTCTCTCTCCATATATTCATATATTGCAATGTACTAAATCAGACTTTCATGACAAATGAATTTTTAAAATGAGTTTGTCTAGTTTTTGAACTTATCAAGATTTTTGTTTTGGGCTGTGACGTTTTATTCTTGACTCATCATAGAGATCTCCATTCCCATTTATGACATAGTCTATCGAACTTATCAAATTTATCTGTGCTGTCCAACTTCGATTTATCAATCAAGTTTTTCATCCTTAGTTGTGGTGTCTTCATATTATTCATCTTTTTCGGAACCAGAAACAGTCTATATCATTTTGCTAGGGTTTTCGTTTGAATCATATAAGTTGGTATCATTCAAGTTCTATTATATTTTTTTCAAATTGGTCTATGATCTATTTTTTTTTTGTTAGTGGAAAAAATAAAGAAGACAAATAAAGAAAAACAAAAAGAAAATATTTTTGTGTCTCAAATAGATCTTTGAAGAATCTAATCATTCAACGTATGTCATGAAGAATGATAAATGCAAACATCTATATATATATTAATTTGACTAATTTATGTAGAATTGTGACAAGTAAGCTTTTTAAGACATTTTCTCATTCCTAATGTCAATTTCATAAATTCTAATTGGTCCATGTCAAACATATAATTCTCACTCATATGTGGCATGTCATGTAACATAGTTTAAAATCTTCCAAACTCTCTCATTCATTCTCCCAATAAGTTACAAAATTTCATTAATATCTTCTTATTTTCTATGTGCATTTATGTTTTTTCTTAAGTTTATTTTATTTACTAAATTTTATATTTTATGAAAACCAAGAAGATGTATAAATTAAAATTTTTTATTACAACATAATTTAATATGAAATTAAGGATTATTATGTATATTAGATATCAATTATATGAAAATAATAATCACATATTATTTTTATGTGGATATTTATAAGGGAAAAGTAAGTAAATACACCCGGATGTTTGCAACCGTTTGTAATTGCACCCATGATGTTTGTTATTACACCCGGATGTTTACGTTTGTTGGTCATTCAGCCTTTCCGTCCAGTCTGAACGTTTTCTGTTAAATTGTTGGTCATGTGCTTGTCATGTGCCTTACTATTTCTGTTTATACCTAAACTACCCTTAGCTACTTCTGTTTATTAAGTCTTCTTGCTGGTCTGTTGTCTTTGCGTATGAAGAGGAGAGTCGGCTTGTTGCGTTTCTCCTATGAAGATGGGCCAAGGTAAGTACTTTGAATCTTCTTCCAATTCTTCTTCCCCTTTCGCATCTCATATGGACAACGAGGAACCACTATGCTATTGCGGTCTACAAACCCGTGCAAGAACAGCTTGGACCACGAAAAATTTCGGTCGTCTGTTCTTTTCATGTCCGAGATACCAGGTAATGCTGTCAATTCGTTGAGTTAATTTCGAAGATATAGTCGATTACTGTCTTTCGAACCAATTTGATTTTTTGGAAACCCTAATTTCGGTTTACCACTATGCAGCCATTGAAAATGGGTTGTGATTTCTTTGCTTGGAAAGATCCACCGATGTGTGTGTATGGAAGGAGAGCCATGGCCAAATTTGTGTCAAAGGAATCCGAGCTCAACAATCAAATTGTTGTGTTGCGTAGCAGAAATCAGCAACAGATGTGTGTTATAGTGTTCTTAGTTTGCATTGTTGCTGGACTTATGTTGAAGATGTAGTTGTGTTTAAAACTTGTGTTGTATAGTGTGTACGTTATGTACGTTGTCATTCAGTTGTACTTGATGATTGTTTAATGAAGACATTGTTGACCCATAAGTTGTGTACGTTGTTATTCAGTTGTACCTTATGTTGTGGGTAGTGTTTGGTTTTCCACCCTTATGTTTGGCAATAAATTGGTAAACTCACCCATATGTTTTGACATACATCACACAAACCAACCTGTTATCCAACAGAACACAAACCAACAGAACACACAAACCAACACAACACAAACAAACCTGTTTTAACCTAATATCCAACAGAACACAAACGAACAGAACACACAAACGAACAGAACACAAACAAACTTGTTTTAACACAAACGAAGGTTCCACAGACCTAATATCCAACAAGATAGTATCCAACACAAATGTTCAACCGACCTAATATCCAACAAAATGAAGTCACACAACCTAACAAACCAACGGTTTAACAAACAAAACATCAATGTCTTTCACTAATGGTGCTGACTTTGCTTTCACTGAGTTGATCTTCGCACAAAACGGGGTGAGGTGCGGGAAGCGCGTACCGTCGTCTTCTTTTTTGTTTTCCCACTTTTAAGTGGTTGAGGAGATAACACTAATGCACGGAAACTGGACAACTCTGGGGCACTTGATCGCACCGGTTGAAAATCATCGTCCGATTCTATGTTGATTGGTGCTGACTTTGGTGCCGACTTCGATGAAGACGGTCGATCAACCTACATAACTAGACATGTTGAAAATGCTGTACATAACTCAATTTATCATGAATACGCAAGTTACATACCTTTGGTTTGCTTCGTTGTGGTTAATACTCAAATTGTAATTTCGGTTTTGGCCATCCTTGTCCATAATTTACCTAACAAATTCAAAACAATACAAATCAATATCCACAAATCCTGGCAAATCAACTCTCCTAAGCAATATCTACAAATAGGCAATCAGGGCAAATGGCAAATTCACTGCAAAACCAACAGAACACACTTACAACTCACCTTTGATTTTGGTCGGAGAACCGAGAGACCGAGAGAACCGAGAGCCTTGTCGGACCGAGACTTCGCACAGGACCGAGACTCTTGTCGAACCGAAGCAATCGTTCGCACAGGAGGAGGAGTGGAGTCGTTCGCAGCAATCGCGCAGGAGTCTTCGCAGGACAGAGCAACGGGGAAGAGAAGGACAGAGCACCAGAGTCGCAGCAATCGTTCGCAGGTGAGAAGAGAGGGATGGGTTTTTAGGTTTTCAGTTTCTGGAGAAATGGAAGGAGAAATGAAACCGTAGGAAGAAGGGTCGGTCCGACAAGAGTGAAGGTGATAAATGTGTAAGGGGCAAAGTTGTCTTTTTACATTTATTTTTTTCAAAATAAACGTCGCACATGGTAGTCACGTGACAGTTAACGGGTAGAATTAACAATTGGTCCAATTACCAACAAATTGAAACATACGGGTGTCATAACATACGACAAAAAACATATGGGTCCAGTTACAAAAAAAAAAAACATTCTGGTGTATTTACTTACTTTTCCCTATTTATAATTATAACATAAAATTTAGGGTATGACATAATAATAATAATAATATAAATTTCTTCATAATTTTCTTAGAACTATTTTTATAAAATATCATTGTTATATTTTATTAGAAGCAACATATATTACAAAATTTAAAAATAATTTATAATTACTATAACTAATATGCATATATATATACATATTCTAATAGTTAATATTTATTTAAAAATATATGAAAATAATAGATGTCTTAGAATAAATTTTAAAATTATTAATGAGCACCATATACACAATTGGTTACATTTGTTTTTATTGTCTACTTAAATTTTTTCAATTTGTTTTTATAAAATATAAATTATTGTTATATTGTATAATATTATGAAAATAAAAATAAGTTTAACATTTTTTTATAAATATAATTAATTTGTATGGTGTGTAATTGAATTAATATTAATTAAATGTACTTTAATAAAGTGTAAATAATCATGTTATAAATATATATTTATATTTATTTAAAAATATTACTAATTTATAAACTAAAATAATTATTATATTACGCAAAGCACGAATCAGTTTTCTAGTTTTATATTATTTAATAATCTTAACTTTGACAGATGCACGAAGATTCGAGAACGAATCTTTTTGAAGAAAATAGAAAGAATATGAGAATAAAGGTGTTTATTAATACTACAATATATATTATAAATTTGGTTATATAGAGATAGATATTTACTAAAATACTTTTTCATTTCTTTATTAAAACTTAACAGAAAATTAAATAAAGATTAAGTCTATCTATATATAACCAAAACTATAATATATATTGTAGTATTATTAGTGTATGTATTATCGTATCATGAAAATAGATACTTAAGTTTGATACTAACTGATATGATTCTTTTCGATTGTGAGACGAAAATCCTAGCAAGATGATGCATACCGTTTCTGCTTCATGAAAAGATGGATGGCTTGAAAACGTCACAACCAAGGATTAAAAAAAACTTGATTGATAATTTAGAGTTGAATGCAACAAATAAATATGATAAGTTCGATAGAGGATGCCATAAACGAAGATAGAGATCCGTTTGATGAGTCAAGGATAAAACGCTTGGTAAGTTCAAGAAGGAGACTCCCTTTAAAAATTTCATTCGAGACCAAAGTCTTGTTTATTAGATTACAATACATCAATGTATATAGAAAATTCTACCTATAGAATATCCTAAGAAAAATATATTACCTAAAACTAAGTCTTTAAAAATACTAGACTCCAGCACGCACTACGCACGTGCACGTTGTTGTTGTTTGTTTTATGTGAAGTGTTAGGAGGACATGATCGACCCAACTCCTAGGATAGTACACGAATTAAACACTTGATTACAAATATTATTTGAATTGTAAAACTAAACTTAAATGATCTAATATAATTTAGAAGTCCACTCAAACTTCTTGTTGGCCCTCAACACCTGGAAGAAGGGTAGCGATTTGTCCCCTGCCTTTGCTAAGAAACGACTTAGCGCTGCTAACCTTCCATTCGAACTTTGCACTTATTTGTGGCAGGTGAGACTCTTTATTGCTTCAATCACTTCCAATTTCTCAGGATTGACTTCTATCCCTCTTTGACTAACCATATATCCCAGAAACTTGCCTGACTAAACACCAGAAACACATTTTGCTAGGTTTAGACACACTTGATAAAGGCGCATCCTCTCAAAGGTCTTCCTCAAATCTTCAACATGATCGACACTCTTTATCGACTTTACCAACATGTCATCCACATATGCTTCCATGGTGAAGCCTATCATTCCAGAAAAAAACTTATTTACCATCCTTTGGTAAGTAGCACCTGCATTTATCAAACCAAAAAGCATCACCATATAGTGATAAATATCACTGTCAGCATAAAAGGTTGTATGTTGAGCATCACCATCATCCATATGTATCTGGTTATAACCAGAATAAGCATTCATGAAACTGAGAAGTTCATGGCCTGAGGTAGCGTCGACCAAATGATCTATCATTGGCAAAGGATATGAATCTTTTGGACACGCCTTATTCAAATCACATAAATCAATACACATTCTCCACTTCCCATTACTCTTTTTCCCCAGTACAGGATTTGTTACCCAGGTTTATAACATGATTTCCTTCACGGATCTCGCCTCTACCAATTTTCCAACTTCTTGTCTGATAGTGATCGCTTTTTCTTCACCTACAGGGTGTCACTGAGCAATGGGCCTAACATTCGGGTTGAAGCTAAGTTCATGGGAAATCACCTCCTTGCTAATGTCTGGCATATCTCTTGGTTTCCATGCGAACAATTCTTTGAACTCCACCAAAAGCATTGACAGAGCTGCAATTTCTTCTTCTTGGAGTGATGCTCCAATTTGCACTTCTTTTCCTGGACCATCCAATTCCACCTTCTTAAATTCTTCAACCGACTGTGGCCGACTCTGATCATCTCTAGGATCCTCCTCAGTTTGAATGATCAAAATTTCTTTCTTTCTTATATGGCGTCACATTGCTTGGACATAGCAACTACGTGCCACTTGTTGATCTCCCTTAACCACTCCCACACCATGAGGCTTTGAGAATTTAAGCAACTGATGATATGTGGAATGCACCATTTTATTTGGATTTAGAGTCGAACGCCCTAATATGGCATTGTATGATGCAGGGGCATCGACTACAATGAAGGTGACCTCCAAATCCAATTATTTCCACCCTTCACCCAAGTGCACTAAAAGGGTGACAGCTCCTACAGGGTAGGTAGTATGTGAGTCGAATCCCATCAATAGGAAATTGGCATTTTTCAGGTCTCTTTCCTTTTGTCTCATCCTCTTATATGCATCCAAAAACAAAATATCTATCGAACTTCCCGAATCTACCAATACTCTCTTCACGTTGAACCTATCAATCCCATCGTAATCACAAGGGAATCATCATGAGGAGAAGTGACATGTCTCATTTCCTTCCTTGAGAATGAAATGATCACTTCCTCCACTTCTTTAGGGCGTTTTCCTGATTTGGAAGTTCCTGAAATTTGAGAGGCGTAAACCTCCCTAACGGCGCTTGTCTCTCCTCCAGAGGTAAAACCACCACTTATTACATTAGTTCTTCCTGCCTAGGTCCAACAACTTCTTGATTGTTTCTAGGCCGCTCTTCTTAGGTTTCTACTCCTTTAGCGTCGGGCCACGAAATGTTTTAAATGCCCTTGTTGGATCAACCTTTCAATATACTTTTTCAGGATATGACAGTCATCCGTGTGATGCTCCTTGCAACAATGGTATCGACAATATTGGTTGATATTTTTTCCCATGACTGCATCTTGCTTTCGCTGTGGTGGAGGCGTCGCCCAATTGTTCTTTTCGATTTCTACAAGAACAACTTAAATTTTTCTATTCAAAGGCGTAAACTTTCAAACACTTCTCGTTGCGTGTGACGCATAAATGAGCGACGCTTATCGTCATGTCCAGATTTTGAAGGACGTAAGTATCTTTCTTAAATACTTCCTTGTTCACCTTCCTTCCTTGTCTTGCAATCTCCAAGTCTATGTAAATCTTAACCCGCGTCGCCATTTCTTCCACTGTGTGGATGAGGATGACGCTCAAACTATCGTACAAAGTTGAACCCCTTGGTCCCAATCCACGTACAAAAGCGTGGATAGTCTCCCCTTCTATGATCGCTTGATCAATCTCTGTTAGCTCCTTATTAAATTTGGTATAGAAGTCGCCTAGGCTTTCATCACCTTTATATTTTAAGTGATCCAGAGTTCCCACACTTTTTAGGAGTTGGCGTCTTCCCATATATTGTACTATAAATTTTTCTTTCAGATCTCCCCATGATTTTACTAATGCTTTAGGGAGGCTGAAAACCAATGACACGCAACACTTCCTAAGGTAACGGGAAAAATAAGCGCAAAATGATTATCATCATTTGTTCGTCCCAGCAAGGAGGCTTCATGCCTCTGAATATGTTCGACTTGGGTCGCCTTCTCCTCTATAGTAATCAATCTGCGGTGTCTGCACATGGGATGGCACTATGGCGGACAGGATTTCTGGAGCAAATGGATGTGACACCCTATCTCGCAGACGTGGCATGGCTCTGCCTTTTTGTTCCTTCACCTTTTGAGTGACAAACGTTTCGATTTCCTCCCTAGTCATTATGCCAGGGGGATGAGCCATTGTCGGATCTGTGCCTATTGTGGCGGCACTCATAGGTAAATGAACTAGTTGCTGGGTCCTTGGCAAATTCTGGGATCGGGAGGTGGCTTCTTCCATCCTGTTGGCGTTTACCCGTTGGGCCGCTAGGGCAGCTACTCTTTGCTCTCTTTTATCCAAGAGCACGTCAAGGGCCACAATAAATGTTGGTGTTAAAACAATTTCTGGAGTTACATCCATTTGAGGCGGTGCCCTTTCTGCAGAAGAGGCAATACGAGACTGTGTTGGTCTTGGTGTCTCAGACTCATGTCTTTGCTCTTCAAGGGCAGGAGATGCCTCCGGGACAGGTGCTTCCGAGAAAGGTTGTCGAGGATGGACCATTTGGACCGGTATGAATGTTGATTGCCTCAGGTGTTGTTGAAGGTTTTGGAGTGAATCCTCTTCGTTAACTTCGTGAGTAGTCTTTGCTCGAGTTACAGGGGGAACCATGGATGAATTTGTTCAAAGGATTCCCATAGACGACGTCAATGTGTTGGATCACATAAACTGAAACTTCTTCCTTGTATTCGCTCCTTTAACCTGCACAAAAGAAAAATCTGGGGTGTTCCTGTTGTTTCCCCTCTGATGACAAAGTTAGTCGGAGGTTCGTTTGATCCGAGTACTTAAAATGTATAGTAGTTGAGAGATCATAAAAATACCCCTTGAATGAGGATGAATGAGTATTTATAACATTATATACCTGGACTATAGTAAGGTCAGATCCTACTATAGTTATCACTATTGTCTCTTGGGCGAGCGAACCATAGTTACTTTAGAAATATTCGTTTATTAAAATGTTATTCCAATGTAGTCTGTTCTTTTAGTTTATTTAATCATAGACGTACTAAAAACAGACAGTCTAATCTGTAGGTGTACATGCGCACCAACTAGGGTAGTCAATGAGTGTTCTAACACACACTTATTCTAAGTATTGTGTGCCTTTATGTCACATCCTTAAGGGGTAACACCCTTATCTTATGTCTTCATGGCACATCCTCATTAAGTATACAAAGGCGACGCCTAAGTATAATTGTGTTGATAAATCCAGTTCTGAATGTTCTTGGGCCAAATGTAAAATAGTTAAGCCCAAAGTTCATGACCCGTCAGTCTCCCTCTCTAGATCCTCGTGATTGTCGCTTTGTAGCTTAATTGTCTGATTCAGAGGCTTAGTAGAATCTGGCTTTTTATTTTGTCTATTCTGATCGATGTGCTTTTACCTCCTTGTGGAACTGATTCAACTTATCAAATGCTTCGGAAGCGCGGCGGAGATAGATGCCAACCACTGGAGAAGCACCATCTTAGGAGCAGGTGTGACAAATGTTACAATTTTGCATATTCCATACGAGGAGGTCTCATTCTCTGGGTTAAAATTATTGTTGATGAAGAAGATGAACAATTGAGAAGGAAAATAGTATAATAGTCATTTAATAATTCAAAAATATATTAAAATATTAATTGATAAAAAAAATTAATGGTTCACTAACACATTAACCAATTAATCACATTGGGAAAATGATGTATAACCATTCAGTTACAAAAAATATATGATTAACAAATTAATCACACTGATCAAACATTTGTAACTATTTAAATAATTAACCCTTTAAACTATATAGAGGGCGTCCAATAAATTTAACCAAAGATGATATTCATAAACAGGGTCCCCACATTGCACCGAGTCCTTGGGGAAGAAAAGTAGGAAGTAACAAAAACAAGCAAACACGGGGTTTAATAATGAAAGGGTCAACCAACAAGACAAGAAGGAGCATGAAAAGTTTTGAAGAAAAAATAAATAAAAGAATAATAATAAACGGGCGAAGTGTGAGCCTGTGAGGTCAGGAAAATCAGAAAATACTTTTCGAAGGCAAGTTGTCTATGCATTTTATTTATAAGTTAATTAATTATTTCTGATTCAAACTGAAGGATTCAATAATTTGCTAGTTTCTCTTAACAAATTATTATTTTACTTTATACAATAATTTTTAATTCTGTTTTACTTGTTATTAAATATTTACAGAAATATACATGTGTTTGTTACTAATTGCAAATTTTCTTAATGTTCGATTAGCAAATTTTACATTTTCACAAAATTCAACTAACAAATTATACGTTATATTTCAGTTAGCAAATTGCATAAAAACTTAGTAATAAATAAAATACAAGTTTCGGTCACCTTTTAATAATAAATTAGATGAAGCTGCTATCTTTCTGTAAATTAAGTTAGCAATTTAGTAATAAACCCTTTTATTTATGTTTTAAAAAATTCAATAATATTATATTAAAACGAACAATTTTTTAGGTTTAAGATAATTATAAGAATATACCTAAAAGTTTTACTTACAAATTCATATTTTTAAAAATGTTGATTAATATATATATATATATATAGTGAAATAATAGCACATGTACAATCTAAAAAAAAAAAAATATTTGCTATGTTTTAACACTATCCACGAATAAGGATAATATAAAAAAAATAATTTTACCCTTAGTATTAATAAAATAACATATATTTTTTTAAAAAAATTATGGTTTGCCACCATGGGAGTGATCTCTGACCCTATGGCAGTCACTGATAACTTTCCCCGTGAATTTGAGGTTTGCCAAAGACTCTTTCGATGAACTTGTGGGTCACCATAGTTCTGGTGGTGGTTGGAGCTGCGAAGTGGTCGGAGTTAGAAGGTGTGCGACCAAAATTCAAGTGGTAATTTAATTGTACGAAGCTCGATGACGTTTGGAACCCAATAGGGGTATAATTGTCTTTTATCCATTTATGAATTTTTTAAAGCCAAAAAATAGTGATTTCGAGTAGTGTTATCAAAACCGGACCGAACCGGCAGTCCGACTGGAAACCGAACTCCTGTTTGGTTTAGTTCAACTAAAAGACTGTTTTGCATATCAACAGTGTTTGAACCGGTGTGAACCATACATTTTTTTTAAAATCAGACGGTTTCCAGTTCGTTTTTTTAAGGGTTTTTAATTTTAATATTTTTAAACTGATCGATCGGTTTAGAATTCTTTGGTTCAGTAGCCATTTCACCTTTTTCAAGAAGAAGAAGAGAGGGGTTGGGTTGGGGAGAGGTGACGGGGATAAGAGGAGAGGGGTAGGGCCATAGGGGAGGGGGGAAGCTTGATAATTCTTCATTTCTTCCCCCCTCTCTCTTCAAAGTCGTGTTCATAATATGACTCCCCACGCATTGCTAGAAGCAGAGCATTCAGTAGAGGACCAGATCCTGGGATCCCGAGCTCCTCCTCCCCCACTATCGTCGCAGTTCGAGGAAGAGACAGTGATAGAAGTTCTCTAGGAAACGACTACTGTTCCAGGAAAGAAAACCACCGTTGTTGAGGAGAGGGAAGTCAGTCGTTGTGCGAACGCTCCGAGAAGATGAGGCGATGACGAAGGTACTCATTAGCAAGCTAGAGGAAGTTGCGGAGATAGTGTCAGAGTATTTAGAGATGTGCAGTCGGAGTATTCAACTAGAGGTCTTCTTTATCCATTTTTTTTACTTATAAACAATGAATCACACATTGAATCGGGTTCGTCCGGGTTGGACCGGACGAACCAGGAACCAGTCCCTCGCCGGTTCGAGTGTCAATCCGATTATGATAACACTGATTTGGAGAGGTAAATAACTAAATATATAATTTACTATTCTTATTCATTTCGTACTGAATCCACAAACAAAACATAAAAATAGATAATGAATGAGAAATTTATATTATTTATTCTTTATACTAAACATCTAATTATATATTATTTAAAAATCAATCACACTCTGAGAATTAACAGGTAATTAATTATATACATACCATTTCAGATCTTTTTCAAAAACTATTCACTTTTCAAAAAATATTTGAAAAAGTGTATATCGAAATTTTTTTTTTAGAAAAGTATGCATACGCGCGACGCGCCTATTCAGTAGGCGCGTCCTAGGGATGCGCCTATTCAATAGGCGCATCCCAGGGGTGCGCCTACTGCCTAAATTTTTTTTTTTCGCAAAAACACCGGTCTATCATAAACCACGTTGATTTTAAGTCTGCTTATGGTTTTCCTCCTAAATAGAAATTGAGAGATAGTCTCACGCGTATTCATAGGTCCAAACTACAAATTTTCCAACTTGTTCTGAACAACAATGAAACAAAGTTGTTTATTCACAAGTTTCTGAATGAGACTTTTCTTCAGATACACTAGCTAGTTTGACATTTTCAGGAATTACTCCTGCAAAAGAGCTCTTTGGGGTTACTTTAGGTTCCTGTCCTAAATTTTCCAACTTGTTCTGAACAACAATGAAACAAAGTTGTTTATTCACGAGATTCTGAATCTTCCGAATATCTTCTGTCGTACGGTGAGGACAGAAGAAAACTGATCCCCTTCCAATGGTTAGGAAGGTTCTTGAATCAAGAGGACAGAAGATCAATTTGTTAACAAAAGGGTCTTGGATCAAGAGGACAGAAAATCAATTTGTTAACAAACCACCGAGATGATTGTCTCACACGTTGCTTTATCCCAGTATTCACAAGTCCAAATTCCTCTACGCGCACCAAATTCCTCCATGTATGCTTTTTTCCTACTATATGCTTACTTTTTGAAAAACATCTGATTTTGAGCCTGCTTATACGGTTTTCCTCCTACATAGAAATTGAGAGATAGTCTCTCCAATAAAGAAGAAAGGAAGTTATCAGAAGTTAAATACTTTAGGTTCCTGCCCTAAATTTTCCAACTTGTTCTGAACAACATCCGCGAGGTCAAACATTGAAACAAAGTTGTTTATTCACAAGTTTCTGAATGAGACTTTTCTTCAAATACACTAGCCAGTTTGACATTTTCAGGAGGAAAACCATTTCTTCTTAGAACTTCCTTTCTTCTTTACTGGAGAGAGTATCTCTCAATTTCTATTTAGGAGGAAAACCATAAGCAGGCTTGAACTCAGATAAAAAGCTATAGTCATTGGAGAAGCTTTACAAGATATTCAGAAGATTGCAGCTGCAGGACCTTTCTAGCATGCCTGCCTCTAATGTGTTGCAGCTGTTAGTTAGCCTATACCCTGTTCGATTTTTCTTGTTGAATGTTCAGGTCAAGTGTGAGGCAAACATACCATACATTTTTTCGTGTTATAACCGTGCTCCGGAGCTTATATTTGGAGCAACATAAATACACATCATCTACCAACAACATGAACTTTGTTTCATTGTTGTTCAGAACAAGTTGTTCAGAAAAAGGAAGTACCAATCAAGAAAAATGGAATTTGTTAGATGGGAATCGAGTAATCTCATCGAGTTTCTCAAATCGGTTGGTGTAGAGACGCATGATTAGATCTCTCAGCAAGATGTTGGAGCAATTATAGCGCGGTATATCAATGACAACAAACTGAATCACCCTACGAAGAAGAGAGTAGTTTGTGATGAAAGACTTCAATTTCTATTTAGGAGGAAAACCATAAGCAGACTTAAAATCAACGAGTACACTATGCAGAAAATCAAGAGTCTTCAGATGCCGAAGAAAAAGGCAGTGGAAACCCCAAAGAGCTCTTTTGCAGGAGTAATTCCTGAAAATGTCAAACTAGCTAGTGTATCTGAAGAAAAGTCTCATTCAGAAACTTGTGAATAAACAACTTTGTTTCATTGTTGTTCAGAACAAGTTGGAAAATTTGGAGTTTGGACCTATGAATACTGAGATGAAGATACGCGTGAGACTATCTCTCAATTTCTATTTAGGAGGAAAACCATAAGCAGACTTAAAATCAACGTGGTTTCTGATAGACCGGTGTTTTTGCGAAAAAAAAAAATTTAGGCAATAGGCGCACCCCTGGCGTGCGCCTATTGCAGTAGGCGCACCCCTGGGATGCGCCTATTCAGTAGGCGCGTCGTGCGTATGCATACTTTTCTAAAAAAAAAAATTCGATATACACTTTTTCAAATATTTTTTAAAAAGTGAATAGTTTTTGAAAAAGTTCTAATCTAATATATGTAGACTAATTAAAGTACTTCCCACTTCCCAGCATCTAATCTAACTCAAACGGATAAGTGAGAGGGCAATTTTAATTTATACATAACTTGGAGGTCCATGCTACAATTAGCTCAAAGTAAAACTAAGTAATAAGTATCGTCTTTTCATCCCATCCCATCTCAATCGATAGATCAATCCGCATTCCGTTACGCGACGTAGTATGAAGCAGAACATGAAAGAAGCAGCTGATTTACTCTCTCTCCGTGATCGCCTTTCGCCATCAGCATCATCGTCTTCATCTCTGCTACTTTGATATTGATATATCATTCATCTTTTACATCTGAAAGCATTGGCGGCGAGGGTAGATCCAGATTTTAGAGGATGAAGGGCCTTTTCAAGTCTAAGCCGCGGACCCCTGTCGATGTTGTTCGGCAGAGCCGAGAGCTCCTCATCTTCCTTGATCGCGGTCCAGAAATCCGCGAGAGCAAACGCGAGGAGAAGGTATGGATTGATCACTCACTCACCCTCTGTGCTTGGTTTTATAGTCTAATCTAGGTTGAGCTGTAATTCAGGTGTATGTCTAGAGCTCTCGCTATTAGCGATTGTAATTCTGGTTATGCTCGACTCGAATCTTTTACAGTGCCTTGTGTTTGTTTTTTAATGTGAAATCGGCTCAATCGTTCCAAAATTTCCAAAACTCCTTTTGTATCTTGCAGACTGAAAATCGGAAAAGTTTCAACTAGTTTCTTTTCTTTGTAAAAAAAAGACTAATTAAATTTCTTTTATCGAACTCTGACTGAATGAATTAAAGACAAACTACATTCTCAATGATTTTCATTCAAGACCTGTAAGAAAATAGAAACAACGAAGCTAGTTTATTGAACAGATACTTGTATTTTTTGATACTCAGAATTTTTGTGATTTTTTTATTTGTTTCTTTCTTCTATAAATATAGTGCACCACATTTCGGCGCTCATTGATATCATAATATTAAATACCATAATTCCCAACAATGGGAAGTCTCCTTTAAAAATCTGTGTGCTCGATTTTCTGCGCTAGAAATAGTATAATCATATGTAGAAAAAGTGAAGTACTCTCTCTGCATTAGAAATCTATGGCAGCTTAAATTAATTTTTTTAATGAATGAATTCAAACCTTCAGGTTGAGAAGCATGTAGTAACATCTGTCTTTAGGTATTTCTGGGTGTGCTGCAAGATTGATTTCACTCTTGCTTTCCATGCCAAGCAAGTAGCATATACTGCCATGCATCTCTTGCTAATCTTAAGGATTTTTCTCATTCTCGACAGATGTTGGAGTTGTACAAAAACATAAGGGACATGAAGCAAATTCTGTATGGCAACAGTGAATCTGAACCAGTTGCTGAAGCTTGTGCTCAATTGACTCAAGAGTTTTTCAAGGAGGATACTTTTAGGCTGTTGATTATATGTCTCCCAAAATTGAATTTGGAAGTGAGTGCTAATATTTATATTTACATGTCATTATTTTCATTGAGCTCTATATAGAACCTTAGATACAAAAATAATTGAAAAGGTATGAAAAAAAAAAACTATTAATTGTTGTTGATGATTTTGCAGGCACGAAAAGATGCCACTCAAATTGTGGCAAATTTACAGAGGCAACAAGTTAATTCACGTTTGATTGCATCTGCTTATTTGGAGAAGAATCTTGATCTCATGGATATATTGGCAGCAGGGTAGGTTAGACATTGCTTCTTCTTGTATCTTTATTCTCTTTTTACCATTTCTATGGAGATCTTTATCCTATTATGTTTGTGGTCCGGAAAATTACACTGCTGTTTTGGTTCACCGAAGTTCTTTCAATGCCTTTTGAGAGAATTAAGTTATAATATTTGCTAGAAACTTGACATACAAACAATTAGTATGTAAGTTACCATTTTCCCATATAGCTGGTCAGTTTGAATTTGATTCTTATTTTATGCATTACATAGCAAGTCATCTTGAGTTGGATTCTTCAAGCTCTGTACTATATGATAAGATAGATACTAACTTATCTAGTTTCTTCAACTTATTTTTTTTTATAGTTATAACCATCTAAATCCAATTGCTATACTTGTCTCTTTAGTTAGTTAATAGTTATAACCATTTAAAATATATTTCTGACTTAAATACTCGTGTTATCTCAGTTATGAGAATACGGATATGGCTTTGCACTATGGCGCTATGCTTAGGGAGTGCATACGTCACCAGAGTGTTGCAAGGTGAGTAACCAATTAATCAATTCTATATATGAACTATTGTTTGGTAGCTTTGAATTGCTTGCGATCTTGACATTCATAACTAGTCATATAAGTTAGTTATCTTAGCACTTTGTAGCCTTGACATGCTTCTTCTATTCTGATATTTTTTTCACGTGATTATTTATTTGTGAAACTATTTTAATCAATTATTTGGTTAATGTGATCCTCACATATGCTAGTCAGTCCCTAGCATTTAGACCATCAATTACTTGATTTAGTATTTTTCTTTGTGGATATTATGGATGTTGAACTTAATGCTTAACTACTTACTAGATTTTTCATATACACTATGCTTTATGTGCTCATACAGTTTATTCAAGATACAAGTAATTTATTTGATTTTCTGAACTTGTTTCAACTTTTAGATATGTTTTGGAATCAGACCATGTGAGGAAATTTTTTGGATATATACAAGTGCCAAATTTTGATATTTCTGCAGATGCGGCTGCCACTTTTAAGGTTTGATATATGAATTCTTTACTTCCAATACATACATATGATCTTGTAAGAATTTTTATTGGATTGATTGAATGTTGGAAGTTCTTTGTAGGAACTTTTGACTAGGCATAAATCCACAGTTGCTGAATTTCTTTCCAAGAATTATGACTGGGTAAACACTCAATTACTCCAATGAGTTATGTGTGGATTTATTTAGCTAGTGAGATTATGTTAGTTAACTTCACATGGCTTATTTATTTTTGTAGTTTTTTGCTGAATATAACTCAAAATTGTTGGAATCTAGTAACTATATCACTCGAAGACAAGCTGTCAAGGTATGCCAACTATTTGATTTTGGGCATGTCAACAATATGGTTTGGAACCTGCATCTTCTCAGGGTGTATCCCAGAATGTGTTTCTCGTTTTGGGGTTTACGTTGCTTAACTTGCTAACCTAAATGTTTGAGGTTTGGTAGTTGCTTGGTGATATCTTACTGGATCGATCAAATTCTACTGTTATGGTACGTTACGTCAGTTCAAGGGAGAATATGGTGATTCTCATGAATCTTCTCAGGGTATGTATGTATGTATGTATTTTAGTTGCCTAATTGAAATTGATACCGTAGCAATGAGATTTTGTTTTAGGAAAATGACATTTTCTGATGCGTTGCTTTTATGTTGTGAAAATTTTGCAAAGATAACTATGTAACCCATACTGCAATTATTGCAGGAGTCGAGTAAGAGCATCCAGATAGAAGCATTTCATGTTTTCAAGGTATCATATTATTATTATTATTTTGGACAAGAGGTACCATATTATTAGAGCATTTTAAAATGTACGTTGTCTCATAAATGGTGCAGTGTTGTGATTTTCTAATTCTTGATTTGACCTATGTTTTTTTTCCCAGTTGTTTGCTGCTAATCAAAATAAACCTCCCGAAATCATTGGCATACTTGCTACCAACCGAGACAAGCTTCTCCGATTCTTTACCGATTTCAAAACTGAGAAAGGTAAGAACAATTTCTCTTCTTCACTTTTATGTACTTACACCATATGGTATTTGTAACTGGAAACGTTGGCATACTTATGATCAAGAACAGGGGACCATTTTGCGACCAAGAACAGAGCACCATTTCTGTGAATTTGAGAGGACAAATTTTTAAATTATTTGAGCCCTTCTATCCACGCACACAGGTCTTTGAGAATACTGTTCACCATCTTCTGTTTCTGTTGCAGAGGATGAACAATTTGAATCTGACAAAGCTCAAGTTGTGAGAGTGATTGCTGCACTTGAATTGAAGGACAAGGATCGAACATGAGTGGTCAGGTGGTTCACAAACTTCATCTTCTTATCATCTGTAAAGTCGGACACGAATCAAGTAGGTTCATGTTCGTCATGTCTTCAGCAAGTGAATGTTTTCCTTTCTCATGGTTATTATCGTCTTAGTTATTTTGATTTTCTGTATTTCCAAGCCTTGAAATCTTAATCTTTTATCGAGATGAGAATCTTAGTAGGGTAACTTAAATATACTAATATATTTTTTTGGTCACTAATAGATACTTGATTTTTTTTTTTGGTCAAGTATAGATACTTGATTCATTCCGATGAAATAGTAGTTTCAATATTATTACAATCACTACGCAAAATGTTACTAAGTAGAAGTGGAGTCTCTCGACCCAATTACTTAATCACACGTCCAATCTGGCTTGTTTTGCGATATAATTTGCACCTTCATTTGCGGATCGTCGAATATTCTTCTACTCGATCACTTCGATTCCTCTCGTTAAATCTGTTATGTTCTCGCATATCGTCTCGATTCTCCAATGATGTACCTTGTTGTTTAGATGGTTGATGACCACCTCCGAATCTGACTCTATCACTAGCTTGTTCCATCCTTTCTCAATTGTCAATTTCATCCCGAGCATGATGGCTTGTGCTTCCAATGTCGTGGCATCCGGTCCTTGTATCATCCTATTTGCCCCTCCTGTCATTTGGCCTTCCTCATCTCTAGCTGTTACCCCGATCCCTCTCATCTTTGTTCGATGGCACCATGACGCATAACAATTTATCTTAATCTCACCCGGATTTGGAGTCACCCATCGTTCGGTCTCCCTCACGCGCGGTTGGCCTTGCATTGTGTTCGGTTCGGTTTGGGCTTCCTCATGGGTGTGTCTCACTTCTTCTATTGTCATCATCGGGTTCGACATTTTCCCATCAAATGCCGCTCGACATCTCGCTTTCCAAATTGTCCAACATATCACCATACATAACCTCCACCTTGTCTCTTGATCACTCCTCGTCATACCAACTTCGTCTTTCCTTTCCCGCACCCACTCTTCAAATTGGTGGTTGTTACGGTGGTTCGGTCCAAGTCCTAGTAGTTTTCCCCATATCCCTTCCGTCAGGGACGAAGCCACGTAGGGGTGAGGGGGGCAATTGCCCCCCCTCAACTTTTGGATTTGTGTCAATTTAGCCCTAAAGATATATTTATTTTCAATTTAGCCCTTTAAATTCTTACATTTGCCCCATCTAAAAAAAAAATTAACTATTTGCCCTTATACTAATTATTGCCCCCACTGACTTAAATTTCTGGCTTCATCACTGCCTGTCGTCCACTTACACTTATACAACATATGTTCTCTATCCTCATCTATTCCACATATCAGACAATTGACTATCACGTTGATCCCTCTCCTTTGGAGGTTTTTCATCAATGGTAATGAGTTCGAGTGGAGACGCCACATGAAGTGCTTCACTTTGGGTATCGTGTTGCACTTCCATATAACTTGCCACCCTGCCTCTGTGCCTTCTTCGTGGGTATTGTTGTTCCTCGGTTGGGTCACGACTTGGTCCTTCAAACGATGGTATGCCGATCAGACCGTCGCACTCCCATCGTTCGTGTGTGGCCAGATCAATCAGTCCACCCCTGCATGTCTCAGCACCTGTACCTGTAATACATGCATGGCCACACGTGGATCAACAATGGTTCGAATCAAATCTGAGTTCCAGGTTCGGTCCTAGTTCAATAGTTCGGCCATCATGATGTCCCGGTTCACCTCGCAGTCTGGTCGGATGCCAATCTTGTATCCTTCGATTGTGTCAACCCATGGGTCCCCAAAAGCTCAGATGGTTTTCCCGTCCCCAATCCTCCATAATTCCTCGCTCAAGAGTCGATCTCGCTCGCTCAATAGGCTTGCTCATCCCCGTGAGACTCTCCCACCCTTGCTTGCCGTGGTGAATTCCCGGGGGGGGGGGGGGGGGGGGGGGGGGGGGGTAGTATATCTCTCGCATCACCCGGACCCATAATGCATTGGGTTTGGTTGTTAGTCGACCAACCATTTTCACAAGTAGAGCCGTGTTGAATGTTTCCAATTCTCTAAATCTCAAACCGCCTCTTAGCTTGTTCTTTGTGAGGACATCCCATCTCCTCCAATGTATCTTCCTACCCTCATTTGTTTGTCCCCACCAAAAGTCCGCAATTATCGAGTTTACTTCCGCACACCAAGTTTTTGGATACTCATCACATATGTCGGGATCGCCGTTATCACTGATTTAATGAGTACTTCCTTACCCGCTTAGTTTAGTGTCTTTACTCTTCACCCAATGGTCTTGTTTCTAATTATTTCTTTTAAGTACCCTAGTGTCGCCTTCTTGGATCTCCCCCCACACTGCCGGTATGCCCAGGTATTTCCTTGGATCCTTTATGCTCGCTATTTGTAGGGTCTCCTCTATTTTCCCACATCTGACCATGTCCACGCCCCTGTTGAATGTGTGTCGACTTTGCCTCGTTTATGCGTTGTCCTGATACCCTACAGTACTGCATGATGATCTCATTTAGTCTTCTTGCATTCTCTACTGTTCCTTGGAAGAAAAATAGGGAGTCATCCGCAAAGAAAAGATGATGTAGTTTCGAGCATTCTCTACCCAAGGTTACCCCCTTAAGTTTTTTTTTTCTGGATGTCTCTCTCAATCATTCTTGACAACACATCCGACAACACCGTTTTGTAAGGTGATAGAGGATCTCCCTGTCTGATTCCCCGAGTAGGTATGATGGTGGTGGTTCGCTCCCCCGTTTAAGATTTTTTTACTTAATTATTTAATTTATGCTCGTGACACCGTTTTGTGTTTGCTGATTCACTAGCCGTATGATATGGGTTTTGCTATTAGTGTAGGGATGGATGGATGGTCAGCTGTTATCCGTCAAAGTAGTGTAGAGGTCAACAAAATGTAAGGGGATGATTCTGATATGTCCTAAAATGAGTTCAGTGATTTTAAAAGCGAATCGAGGTAGAATTCTGTTGGGATTCGATTCGACACAAGATAACTGATTTATGAGTCTCGGAATCACATTTTTTTAATATTGAAAACTTAAGTAAACTACAGACCGAAACTTTTATTTTGAGAAAATGCAAATCGAACATTTAACGACAAAATAAAGTGTAAAGTACGTTCAAATTATGGTTAATAGGTCAAATCACTCTTAAATTGATTCAATATATATATATATATATATATATATATATATTAAGAAAGTAGTTTTTTTTTACTAACCATTTTGTTTTCACCCTAGACAAAATACTAATTCCGTCCCAAGATGCTTAACTCATGCATGTCAGGTGAGAAGATAATGTTAGGCATGGGAGTATGATTGGTATGAATGTACGCGTTTCACGGTTCAACCTCCGCAGTGAGGTTGTCGGGAGTGTGGGGGGCGGGAGCCCCCACCTGAAGGCGAGGTTCGGGGCAGCGTCCCGAACCAGTAGACTGTACTGTACTGTATTTCTCCGTGTATATGTATTTTGTAACAGTAACCATTATTAATACAAAAGTCAAACCGCGTGGAGGTTATCTTATTGGGTGTTACCACGAAAAATCTGTATTTCTCTATTATTCATTTCCTATCTGAAAATTTAGGGTTTTCTTCTCAATCCTTAGTATTTTCTTCATCCGATTGAGTGTTTGTAGAGAATCGATCCTAACAAATACTAATAATAGCGTTGTATATCTTTTGTCGACCAACTGAATCATTTCCACCCGCTTTGCATTCGTATCTATGAAATAATATCGACGCTCATGCAGTAAAATAATGATGATGGTGATATTTGTCGATACAAATTTAATGTCTTTACAATTCAAATATTCGATACTGAAAAACAATCATTATGATTTTCTTTGTAAAAATTAGTAAAATTCAATTCATTATGACCATAGTACACTGTCTCTATGTATGTGTGTAGAGAATCAATTCATCAGGTGAACTAAAAAGGCTTAAGTGCTATTAAACATATTTACTTTCAAGATAAATAATATTTAATTTCACTAAAAGAAATCCATAATATGTTTTACGTGCAATTCTATTTAAAGACTATTCATTATTTTTTTATCAATCAAATTTTCCCTATAAGTTATATTTACTTTTATTCTACAAAATAACAAAAAATAGATACTATATTACAAAAAATAAAATATTCATTTGATACAAAACATAATATATTTTTTTTTTTAAAAAAAAGTCAAAAGATTGGTTTAAAATATTCTCCTTCCATTATTGTAATTGTTTTAGTTTTCTGTATTAAATATATATTTTCCCAATTTTATGATTTTTTAAAATAAAACAATGCCTTTCATTGCACCAACATAGAATACAATTGAAAAGTCTTCAAGAATTTCTTCTTTTAATTTTCTCAAGGGAATAAATTGAAAATAGTTTAACATTTACATAAACCTTTTATTGCACTAATATTTTTTTACGATAGGTAAATGTACTTTCCGTTAATTTTTCATTTAAAATCATGTTAAATATTTTTCAAATTTATATATAAAAAGTCTGAATACTTTTTCATACGTCACAACTAAACTCTAATAGTTTACACTAATACAGTTGAACCTCGACTCGTTTAAGACTCAACCAGAGGCTTGCTCTAGGTCCACTAACTAACTCTCCTAGGGTGGTGAGTTGATCTAGGTGAGGACCTAAACTAATGGACCCCAAATTGGAGCTCAATTAGGTGTCATGACCCTAATATGTGTTCTCATCCAGACCAGGTTAATCCAGACCAGGTTACCCAATGATAGATAAATAATTTGAGTCTCTACCTAAACTAGGGACCCAATTGGAATTAAATTGAGCTCTAATTGAGGATCAATCGGTCTGAATCCCCAGTCCAGACCATCTCGTCGTGTTTGAGCAAGCTAATTGTGTTGTTTGATTCTTGAATGAGTTTAATGTACATATATTTAAAAACATCAGTCAATTTTGTAAAATTAAAAAGTATTTATCAAAATTTTGGATGAAAAATGACCGAAAGTATCCATTAGTATCGTTTTCAAACATATTGAACCATTTAAGATATTTTGAAATTGAAAACCATTTTAAATAAATATATTAGGCCATTTTTAGATTTTTCTTTTTCTTTAATATGAAAATATTGCCCTTCAAACTTAACAGTGACAGTTCTTGAGCTTTTTGTATTGGATGGATGCCTTTGTCATCTTTATGCATGAATAATTTTTACTCATTCAATTTGAAATTTTGATCCGATTCAAACAAAAATTATGTTTCATATTATTACGAATTAACCCTACAATGGGTTGAGAAGGGTTGATTACATCTTAGAGATAGTACCCCGACCAATGGTTACATCTTGATTTGGTCGGACTGATTTTTTATGCCCCAACCTAATTCGGTTAGGTTAATAATAGAGGAATGGGAGATGAAGTGGACTAATTAATCCCTACAAAAAGTTTGATGATCACTTAGAGTACCATAAACTCTTAAAATGGAGGAACCAATTCAACCAAGGAGCTGTATGGAACTGACATCAGAAAATGAACAAAATTGGATCGTGAAAGTATCTGTTATAATATAGACTTTGAACTCTTCAAAAAAAATGATAATTGAACTCGTTAGCAAGTGACCTTACATGAAATGGGGAGTGAATGAAATTGAATAGAGAAACAAAATCAGAAAAATGTTGGTGACAAAAAATGATTCAACTCACAAGATATGAAGATTTCTTCTTTCGGAAACTTGTAAGAGATGGAAATCTACTTTCTGATGATTGTAGTTGTTCCAATAGAGTCTCTCTCGATCGGTAGCTCAGTTGGTGCCTGTATTGCTTTCTTTAGCTTCTGCATTCACTGCATACACTTCCGTTGGCTCTATCTTTGCTTCCACATCCTTGATTGCAGACATTAGGGCTCTAGCGTTGTTTGCCTCCTCTAGCTGTCCTCGGAATGGAGACTGTGACACCAAACAACAAACTCATTCCATATATAGTTGACTGTAACTGTAAGATATTATTATATGTATATGTAATATATAACTACCTCCACTAACTGCTGCGCCAGACCCTTGAGTTTCTCCTCTGAGGATTCCTTCCTTGTACTTTGAAGAACACAGAGAATATGATCATGGAGATTCTCCAGAACATGATTCTCAATCTTGAGTTGGGGCACCCTCGATTTACAACCCACCTGATAGAACCGACAATTCACAAGCTTCATTGGACAGACAGTGATGCAATGTTTGTCCATTTCACGCCGCATCATTTTATCAGAGCAACCCTGCTCACACGGAAGGATCTTGAAAGGACAAACCGATTCATGCTGTTCCAAGTGACCCGCCATAAACTTAACATAACACCCTTCATTGTTGCATATCATGGTCCTGAATCTGCAGCTCAGAACATGTTCTTCGAGTTCTTGTTCGGTTCTGAGTTTCGTGTCGCAGTGGAATTCGTTCTTGAAGTCGACGTTTTTAAGCAGATTTTGAGCGATGGCTTCCCTCCTTTCGATATCCCAGAACTTGTTGAGTTCCATCTCTTGGATCAGATCATCGATCCTGTCCTCTCTCCTCTCGCTCAGCAACCCCCCCGAAACCCTACTGAACCAGTTCCTCTTCAGAACATCAAAGTCGTCCACAAAATTGGCTACAATGTCGTAAGGATGGTCCGATACTTCTTCTGCTAGATTTTCTTCTAAGATTAGAGTCTCTGCCACAAAGGCCTCGCTTCTCTGGGCAAGGTAATCCACCATCTCCTTTCTCATCTCGACAGCAATGGATGCAGGTGTCTTGAAGATGCCACCAGTGGTGTTGTCCACACATGCTGATGCCAATCCTGGGAGCAAAGCTTGGGCTATCTTGTAAGCTACTTCCGTATCATAGAGGGTGCAGTGGAATGAGGGACTCTTGTCTTCTTCAATTTTCTCAGGTGCTAGGTCCACTTCCACATCTACACGCTCTGGAGCTACAGTTGTAGTAGCTGAAGCTAGAGCTGGAGTTGAAACTGGTGTTGGAACTGGAACTGCAGGAGTTGAATCAATGGCTGGAGCTTCAGTTGAATCTGACGCTGAATCAAGGGATCGAACTTGAGATGAATGTGATTCGGGGAATGCTCTTGGTGAGACTGGGGTTGGAGCTGGAGGTGAATCTGACTGGTAGGCCACTGCTGGGGTTGAAGCTGCATCCTTGGCAGGAGCTGGGGTTGGAGTAGGAGATGAATCTACAGTACGAGTTTGAGATGAATCTGGGGCTTTGGATGGCATTGGACGTGGAGTTGAATCAGTGGTGGAAGCTGAAATTGGAGTTGAAGTTGATTCTAGAGGTGCTTTTGGAGATGAAGAGTGAGTGGTAGCTGGAGTTGGAGAGGGAGAGTGATCTCGAGTTAGAGAGGAAGAGCGATCTTGAGGAGAGGAGGAACGAGAGTGAGCGGCAGCTGGTGATGGAGATGGAGAACGAATTCGAGGAGATGAATCTGGGTTGGTAGTTGGAACTGTAGAAAAGGGAGCTGGGGCTGTATGTGATGCTGCTGCATTCGGAGCTGGATCTTGAGCTTCCATATTGTGTACAGAATTACAGATGTGAATCAGAGAAACAAGGATCTGCAAATAAAACAAGTAATTTTTTAACATCAGTTCCTTAAAGTTTCACTTAAAATAACTCTGGAAACTATTAGAAATAAAGATTCCATAGCTTTCTAATGCACGCATCAGTGAACCAATCACCTTCAAGTTTCACTAATGGTTCAGGCAAATTTCTTGAAATGAAGGAAATTCCAGAAGAAAAAAAACATTACATCCAGAAATAACCTTCAAACCGTTAGGGCAGATGGGTATTGGCATGTTTTCAGACAGTTTAAGGAAAATCCAGAAACTACATTAAATCACGAACTAATACCTACCGTTTCTATCTTCATCAAACACGTTGAACAAGTCCAATTGATCCACAATGTATAATGTACATTTTGAAATAAAAATAAATCCTATGCAAGATACCAATTTCGCACCAGCTCAGGTCTTACCAAATCAATCTGCATACATAAGTTATTCTTTAGAGCAAGTAGTCGAATACAACATCAGCTGTATTTTCTCTTTTTACCCCTTGTAGCTTATACAGCACCACTTACATATGATGTACCGAATTACAATCGAATGCATATATTGAATGTTAAGCTTTTGTTTGATCGTATTCCACATAAATAGAATAGTAGAACAGAAATAGCCTTTTAATCTATGCAGAAATCCTATTTTAAGGTAATATAATCGTAAATCAAGACCTGCATCAGAAACAACAACTTAAAACGAAAGAGTAAGACATTAGCAAATAGCCTAGTTAATTAGCTAGGTCAGCAAGAGTCTAGATAAATTTGCAGCACGACATTATCAAGCTTCATAATCTTCACACACACAAGGATCATATCATTTGACTTCCAGAACTGCAGAGCAACGAGTTACCTGGATGCGTGAAAGAGCGGCAGGAAAAAATTAGATGAATCCTCTCGCGCGAGAGAATGAAAGTCAGCACATGATCATTCTGAATCCGATCATCATCAATGCAATTCAACGACCTCAACGGAAGCGAAATTGGAGGAACGGAAGCAGGAAACTTGAATTTCTGACCGGGAGTTGAATCCTTCGCAGTTTGGAACCTATAGAGGTGGAAAGGTTGCCTTAGTCATGCTAGACTCCCGAAGAGTCGGAGACAGAGATGAGATCTCGACATTCGGAATTTTCTTGGTTTCTGTTAACAGTTTAACTGTCTCTGAGTTGGATTTTTTTTAAAACTAAGTATATTGATTTTTTTATTTAGAAAAGTAAATATGTAAAAAATAATTTTAGAAAAATAGGTATACGCGCACCCGGGGTCGCGCATTTTGGACATAGGCGCACCTCTGGATGCGCCTATTCAAAGTTTTTATTTTGGCCAAGTCGCCTATTCAAAGTGGCTGGGCATTGTCTTTTTTTTTTTTTTTTTATAACGATAACTCGATGTTTAATTAAAAATAAAATTATGTATTTATTAAAAAAAAAATTTAAAAATTATAATAAGTAGATATTTTAATTGCGATTCAAATGATGCAAAAAATATTAAATTTGGATTTACGGATTGACTGTACGGCATGCCGTAAGTTGAGATATGAAAATTTACTTAAAAAATTATAACTCGGACCATGTAAGTCCAAACTCAACACGGTTAACGTCATTTAGGTCGTAAATCAATTATCTACGTAGAATAATTTTTTTGATTAAAAATACAGTGATTTTGTAACCTAACATCGTTTACACCCAAATTTGACCGAAATAAGTAAATACATTAGGTGAGAAATTTAATTATATACTTACTCAAAAAAAATCAAAAAAATTACGGTGCGTAGATAATTTAATTACGAATTAAATGACGCTAACTATGCGTTAATTTTTGACTTTTAGACTGACTGTATAATACGGTACGTAAAAAACTCTACATACGATACAAAAACTTCCAAATAGTATTTTGCACACTATTTGGAAGAATAGTCGTATGTGGTGTTTTGCCGAATAGTCGTATGTAGTGTTTTGCTGATTTTTGGACGAAGAATCGGACATATCGTGTCGAATATTGCTTCTTCAATCGACATGTAATTGCATATTCCTCCGTCGACTAACTGCAATAAAATTTGTTAATTTTTTCTAAACCCTATAATAATTTAAGCAAACGTACCAAACGGTTGCTGATTTGCTGATGATGGGGTGCCGAGACTGATTTGTGGTTGGTTTGTTGATTTGCAATTGTTTGGGGTGAAACTGATTTTAATTAAATTTATAATAAGTGATCTTTGTTTAGCAATTTTATTTTATTTTTAAAATAAGTAAGGAAAAATATGTAAAAAAAACTATTAGGGCATTTTAGTCTTTTAACAAAAGTGATATGTATTTAGTAGTCAATAGTTTGTAAATAGAATCTCCCTTATAATAATTTGCTAACTTTGTTCATTTTTAATTAATTTTGATTGAAAATTTATTAAGAAATTACAAAAACAATCCTAAAGTTGTGGTACGATGATAAAATGGTCTTAAATTTATATAAACTCGCATAAAAATAGCATTCTCAAATTGAATATCATATAAAATATGTTATAGAAAGAATTAAGATAAATAATCTATAAGTCAATATCAAAAGTAAATTTTTGAAAATTTTTCATATAAGTTAAACAAGGGTTAAATACCAAGGAGCTACATGAATTTTGGACGTTTTGCAACGAGCTATCCGAACTTTAAAAATTCAAAACGGTCTACCTCAACTTGGATGAAGGTGCAAATAGCCACCTCTATCCAATTTTCGATAAATTTATGTCGAATTTACGACGAAATTCTGTCAACAGTTGACGGTAAATTGAACAGAGGTAACTATTTGCACATCCGTCCAAATTGAGGTAGCCCATTTTGAATTTTTAAAATTTGAGTAACTCGTTGCAAAACGTTCAAAGTTGAGCTAACTCCTTGGTATTTAGTTGTTTAAACAATATTAATTTTAATATTTTTAGAAATCTGTAATTAAAAAAGTTAAGTAGACAATATTTCGGATAAGGACCTTCGTTGGTTTCGTTTTAGTTTGGATAAGGTTTTAGGGTTTAAACTTGAGTTGGTCGCGAAAAATTTCTATTAGATTTATTAATTTTGGGTTGTAGTTAATTTTATTTATTATTTATAATATATATATATGTTATAATTCATTTCAACTTGTGAATTATATTATATTTAATTTTATATAATGTTTGAAATCATTTTATCCTATAACAAAAAATTGAATGTTTTTATTTTTATAAAATTTTCCATTAAAGTTAAGAGAAAAAATGAGCGAAAATAAATTACTGTAAATTAGAATTTCAGCGAATTGGCCAAGAAAAGAAAAATCTAATTAGTCAGTTAGATATCAATTTGATATTTATCATCTTTCTCTCTTTCAGTACCCCAAGCAAACAAACAGCACTATACCTAACTTGTTCTCGGAGGAACCGTCAAATCAAATCAATCTCCTTCATCACCTCCATTCATGTGCATTACATTTGTAGCCAGACAACGAATCTTCTTCTTTCATCACTGGTGGTTTGATCAGCGTTTTTGAGGACTTCAATTCAATCGCGTTGATTGGTACGTGATCGCGAATTAACTTAAACTTCTATCCCAAGTTCAAATGTTCTTCTGCTTCTTTGGATTGAGTTTGAGGCAGGGATCAAGATGATAATTCCCAGTGCTTTGCTAGAAAACACAGTCGTTTCTTGGCCATTCATGGGTTTTATCTGTAAACTTTAATTCGTGCTCCGAATCTCTAAAAATCTTTGCCTTAGTTCTTCTTACTTAATTGTGGATTCTTCTTGCGTATCGATAATCCTAGTTAATGTCTTTAGATGAAGAAGCACTGGTCGATTCTGCAGGGGCGAAGACGTTGACACTCTAGTGTCAGATAGTAAATCATGTCTCGTAGCTTTGATTGAGTGGAGACAAGTCGTCAGGTCTTGAGTGTAGGGCTTTATGATATAGTTATGGTTGAACATTGTTATTTTCTGCCTTTGAAATATTTCAATATCCGATACTCATAGTCTTGCTCATTCACTAATTCTTGCTTGTTCTGTAAAATCTGACTACTGTCTTATGGAGAATTTGGTAATGGCATTGTAGCATGCATTCAGCTACGATCTGAAATTTGATTCTAGCAACAATTTGTAATGTTAGAAAATGAGTATCTGATATGATCAAAATTATAGATCCATTTGCAGGGTTGCTTGCACTTGATAATTTGGAATGCCTGAAGAAAGCTGCATTTGGGACACAATCCGGAAATACGGCTAAATATTTAATCAAGGTACATTGCAAGGTCCTGCTTTTTACTGTCCTGCATCGGTCAGAAGTTCTTCAAAGCATTTAGTGTGGAACATGTATCACAGTGTCGAATAATATTGCCTTGCGTGATAGCTTCAGCTACTTAGTGCCTTCACTGATTAGAATTGAAGACTTGGTGTATTATGTAAGTAGTAAAAACTTACAACCCATTAGTGGTAAGTTTTTGAGTTGAATATGGACTTTCTTTAACATTCAACCAACTTAGGGAGCTTATCTTCCGTTTAATCAAATTCTCAGAATATTAGGGTATAAGTTATCATAGGGCTGATCATGGGCGGGCCGGTCCGGTCATGAAGGCAAGACCGAGACTGAAATTTCGGTCTGATCATGGGCGGGCCGGTCCGGTCATGAAGGCAAGACCGAGACCGAAATTTCGGTCTTGCCTTCTGGAGGACCGAGACCGACCTCGGCCAAAAAACCCCGCTCGAGTCGGTCTTTCTTGACTCGGGCCGGTCTCGGTCCTGGACCGAATCTACACAAAAAAAAAAACTATGAGTTCACGGTATTCTTTAGTAAAAGGCGAAAGAATAGTTTACCTCTCAAAGAAATACTATGAACTCTCTATATTCTTTAGTAAATTTATCAAGATGCACCTTTTATAGAGATAAAAAACCTCCAAAATCCACATTCTTTTCGGTGTGGTATTATGAAAATCTCAAATACACATACATTCGGTCCGGCTCGGTCCTAAACGGGTTTTCGGGAAAAAGCCCGAGACCGAGACCGACCTTGAAGGGAAAAAAAACGCCCGTTCGGTCTCTGTCCTAGTCAGGCCGGTTTCGGACCGGTCTTGTCGGGAATTCGGTCCTACAGTCTTTTTTTATCACCCCTAAGTTATCATATAAGTCTATATACTACCTTAACTCTTTTATTATAGTTAGTATGGGACAAACACATACTAGTAATATATTCTCTAGAACGTGAGACTACAAACAATAAAAGCTACAAATAACATTAACTGGTGTTAGGAAAAGCCACGGCCAAACATTTTTTTATTGGAGTCCAGTAGATTTTGCAAATTTCCTATCCCTACATCTGATAGATAATTGTATGACCTTCCTCCACAATACCCGATTTCTGATTTTCAATTTTTCTTACCAAAATCACCTAAATCTGCCTTATTATGGTTTCTTGAATTTCATATTTTCTTTAGCTTGCTTAAATGTGAATTTCTTTTTATCCTGCCTTCAAAATAAGCCAATCTAATATTCCATGTCAATTAATTGTTTGGACAGATTGCTACTAATTAGTGTGGGTCGTACACTAGTAGGAAACAAGATGGCCATACGTACTGAAGATGATCAACCAGAGGACTACCTTTTCAAGATAGTTCTAATCGGAGACTCTGCTGTGGGGAAGTCAAATCTGCTTTCTAGATTTGCCAGAGATGAATTCTACCCTAGTTCGAAATCCACTATTGGGGTTGAGTTCCAAACTCAAAAGATTGTCATCAATGGTAAGGAAGTGAAGGCACAGATATGGGACACAGCAGGTCAAGAAAGATTCAGGGCTGTGACCTCTGCATACTACAGGGGAGCAGTTGGAGCTTTACTGGTGTATGACATTAGTAGGCGTCTCACATTTGAAAGCGTTGGGAGATGGCTCAATGAACTCCAAAGTAAGTCGGTCCATCAGTTGTCTCTGTCTTACTTCCAAATTTGAATTGATGGATCTGCATTCTAAAATTTATGGATCCCATCCCACCATTGTCTGAAGTTAATGTTAACATTTTGACAGTACAACATAAAATTTACCCAAAATAAAGCAAAAAATTACGATGAACTTTATATCTGAGATGATGAATCTTTTTGTTTTTGAGCAGCTCATTCCGACATGAACGTTGTGACAATACTCGTTGGCAACAAGTCCGATCTTCAGGATGCGAGGGAAGTACCAACTAGTGAAGGAAAGGCATTAGCAGAAGCTGAAGGTCTGTTTTTCATGGAAACATCAGCTCTTGATTCCTCAAACGTTGCTGCTGCCTTTAAAACAGTTGTTGAAGAAATATACAATATATTGAGCAGGAAAGTGATGGCATCCCATGAACTCAGTAAGGACGATCCTAAATCGCTAAGCAATGGAAAGACTGTCGTTTTACAAGCGGATGAAACGCCAGATGGAGTTAATGCAGATGAGAAAAAAGCTGGTGGGTGTTGTTAATGTGAATAAGTTACATTCATACAACAGGGGAAAAAAGAAGAAGTTTGATCCTATTTTTCTTCATTGCTTCTTCCTAAATTGCCAATTTCTTGTGTTGTGGAAGTGAATCTTGAGGTTGACTTCATTGTTTCTAAACTTTGGTCACCTAATTAAATATTATTAGTTACTCATTTGATCTAAACTTCATGCATTATTGGTACTCAAACTTCATACTTCTTTCATCTTAATGCACTCTTAAGTTTGGTCAGTTTGGTCAATGTGATCAAATAATACCTTCATAATGTACTCTTATGTTTAGCAAATATGGTTATTTAATCAAAATATTATTGAATGTTAAGTTTAACTAACAGAATAGTGACTTAACAGTTAACGTGACAGGTGGAAACTAAAAATGTATTAAAACAAAATAGAAAATTTATAACAAAAAATATAACATATATATATATATATATGTACGGATTCATTAAAAAAACGAAACACACACACTAATAAAAGTCCTTGGCTAGGTATTTTTTATTATTAAAAATAAAATCATATTTATTGGGATTTATCTGAATTTTTTCGTTATTTGTTCTTAGTTCAATGTTTTAAATTAATTATTAATTTTAATTTTGTATAAACTATGTTATGATTTTTAAAATAAACTGTTATTGATTTTTTTTTTTGTAATTAACTTTAATATTTACTTTTTAGGGTAAAATACGAGTATCCCCTAAAGTTTGAGCCGAATTTAAGATTTCCCCTTAATGTTTGAAATTTGAAATTTTAGTCTTAATGTTTGGACAATATTAAAATTTTCCCCTTACCGTCATTTGTCCGTTATTTTTAGACATATTTGTTGACATGTGCGTGTCACGTGTTTCCAATGTGAAAATTGACAAAATTGCCCTCCTCTCACCCTATACGGAATTTTCAGACCGGACATTCAGCAAAGGAGGTGGCGCGAAGGTCGGGACTTGCTGCAACGCGCCACCGTCATATCCCATCTGAGAAGAGGAACTGCTGGGGAAGAAATAGGAGACAATGGAGGAGAACTGAGATATGTTGGAGTGAGTCGTTGCAGAGGGCGTAAATATGTTGGTGAACCATGGAGAGGACGCGTCGACAGAAGGGTTGAAGGCTAATGAGAAGGTGAGGGCAACGAAGGCGACCATGAACCCATATACGAAGGTCACCGTCCTCCATGTTCAGAGGACGAAGAAGAGGTTCTTGAGGTTCGAAAAGAGAATGCCTATGCCGACGGGTAGAATTTTTGGCGGATCTGTCATGGATGAGTGACGTCTCCATGGCTCTAACGTGGTATAAATTGGTATCTCTATTTCATGAATGACTCTAACTTGGTATAAAATGAAGAATAGATACTTCAACAAAAAGTTGGTCCGGTAAGATTCCATTGGGCACTTGTATGATTAAATTTGAAAGTTGGTTCCCATAGATCTTTAAACATCATCTTGTATTTTCTCCACTTGTTTATCTTCTCCCTGAATCCATCTTGCTTGCACTGCCTTTTGATCTTCTGGTTTCACAAGGTAACTCCTCCCATAAATTCTTTAGTTTCTCCTCCATCTCTTCTTTATCTTGTTCGTTGGAAGCAGAGTAGAAGGATAGGAAAGAGAGTATTGGTGTGCTAGAGAAAGAAATGGAATGAAGATTGAAAGAGAGGAAAAGTTCAGTCTCTTGAAAATTCTCACACTTTTGCTGAATGGTCCGTCTAGATCGAACGACACTGCAGTTCATCCCCTCTCAGTGAAGAACGAAACCCAGATTCCACTTGTCTCGACGGAAAAGCAGATGAATAATACTCAGATCCCATAGGAAGCAGCTACACCGACAAATGCTACCTAATTCCCACCTATAGAGCAAAGGAGAGCAATTTTGTCAATTCCCACCTTGAAAATACTACGTGCCCCGCACATGTCATCAAATTCGTCTGAAAATAACGAAGAAATGATGGTAAGAGAGAAATTTTAATATTGTCCAAACATTAAGATTAAAAATTTAAATTTCAAACCTTAAGGAGAATCTTAAATTCCGTTCAAACTTTAGGGAAAACTCGTATACCCTTACTTTTTATTATATCCACCTAGGGGTGAGCGGTTCTGGGTACCCTATAAATTTAGGGGTTCCCGGAACCTACCCAGTTTAATATAGGGTATGTAATTTGTAACCAGAACCTACCCGTTTAATTTTGGAACCGGAACCTACCCGAAACCTGTTTGTACAAACGGTTCCGAGTACCCTGTTAGGAACCTGTTTCTTTTTGTTCCCGGATCGGTTCCGGTTCAGTTCCGATTTAGGGTTAAAATATTCAATACCTTGTTTGTTTACCGGGAAAGAGATTAATACCCGGAACCTTGTTTTTTCTCGGAACGAAATTTATTTGCGCACAAATGAATATAATACCTTGTTTATCATAAATATGAAGGCGAGAGAAAATTTTAGGGTTTGTCTCTATTTGTTTTAATATACATATAGAGAGAGAGAACCGGTTCCGATTTCGGTTACTTTAGGGTACCCAAATAGAATAACTGGTAGGGGTGAGCTTGGGCGGGCCGGTCCGGTCTTTTTGGCAAGACCGAGCCCGAGCCCGAAATTTCGGTCCTCAACTTTGGAGGACCGAGACCGAGATCGAGTTTGGTCTAAAAAACCCGCCCGAGTCGGTCTTGCTTGACTCGGGCCGGTCTCGGTCCATTACCGAAATTTTCAGTCAAAAAAATAAAAAACTTTTTTGTCCGAATTTTCAACAAATTTAGAACATACAAACACAATAAATCAAGTATAAACATGCAATTCAAACACATTATATGCAGCCTTGCACAGAATCAGATATCTGGAGAAAAAAAAGGGAAAGAGGACAAAATTCAAAAACTGAGGGGACAATTTCATTAAAAAATCTGTATACAGGATTCCGCTAGTTCCACCCATTACTCTCTTGATTGATGATCCAATTTCATTAACTGTCTCAGCAGCAGCATTCAGAGGATAACTGGGAAAAAAAAAAGAATGTTATTACAATTCAACAAGCAGGAGGACTTAACTCCTAGCTATGGTTTGTATACCAGTCGGCGGCTAACAAGCACTAATAAGTTCTCCACAAGAACCAAACATTATTGATATTCAGTAGCAAGGAAAATCACTAAACTATAATAGAGACTAGAGAAAATCTTACAGATAAGTACATAGAAATGAATATACTTTCAGAAGAACAAGAACACTTACTACTTTTTCATGTCATCAAGGACAGCTTTTGTTGACTACTTTTAGGTACCTACATGTAAATCTAAAATGAGAGACGATCAATCACTGCATATAACGACAAGCATGTTACGGAAGCACTGTGTTGAGATGATCAAACCTTGTCACCAAAGAAGATATTGGTGTTTTCAGCAATGGATTCTATGAATTTGAGTTCAAGAAACTGGGGAGTCAGCTTCAGTTGATTTGCTTCTGCCTCCTTCAACACACTAAAATTCAAAGATGAATCATATAAACAGGATTTTCTCACATATAACGAAAAACATTAGACCATGCAAAGTGCAAATGTAAATATACAACCTCACCGGTAGAAATTTGCATCTGCTAGACTTTTCTCACGAGCCAAGTAGATCTGGTTCTCTATTTCCTGCTGTTGTCGGGTACTGTCCTTCTCCATCAGTTTTTGTTCCATGAGTATCTTGCTAACAAAGGGCCTTTGTTAGCAAGATACTCATGGAACAAAAAGGAACAGATGTTTATTAAAACATTAGAGAAGGAACAAAATCATCATGCTCTATAATACTAGTCATGAAGGAAGGAACATAAGCATCGTGGTCTGTAATTCTATTCAGAAACAAGAGAAACTCACCATATCGGCACACAGATAGCTCAAGTTGGACAGTAGAGTACCTGCTCATTATGTATTATAATCTACCTATGCAGTAGAGTACCTGCTCATTCAAAAAGGCTATAATACTCTACTGATATACACTGTCAAAAAGGTTGATCAACTCATCAAACACAAAAGGTTATATGGTAAAGGTTCTTAGCTCATACACTCCTGTAAATCAAACCCCCATCCCGTGCAAGCATGAGACATAAGAACGCCTGTGAATCTCCAACAGGAATCATCTTTTTGACTTACTCAAATTAAAAACATGGACAACATACTGAGAATAATTCAAAAGTGTAAAATTTGCAAGTCTAGATGCAATGAAATCAAACAATCCCTACATAATTGCAATAGTAAGACACAAATCAATCAAGAAACTATAGAGGCATCGAACATTATGTGATAGGGAAAAGAACCTCTGAAGTGCCAAGCATGAGGTCCGGAGGTATGGAAACTTGCTCGAATTCAGAAGCAACAACTCGATCTTGCTTGCCACCTAGTTGAACCCACAAATAAAAAACATCAGCAAAGCAATACAAGATGCGGAGCTGCGGAGGCGACGGCGAAGAGGCGACGACGAGATGCGGAGGCGAGGGAGAGAGACACGGGAAGTAGGGGAGAGTGACGAGAGGCGGGGAGAGACTTTGTGAGTTGTATACTACTATACAATTATAGTATATATAGTATTAAGTATTAGGGTTTTAGTCAATTCGGGCCGGGCCGGTCCGAATCGGGAATTTCGGGAAAAATCCCGAACCCGAGCCTGAGCCCGACTTTAGAGGAAAAAACCCGCCCGCTCGGTCTCGGTCCTAGTCAGTCTCGGTCTTA
Source organism: Chamaenerion angustifolium (assembly GCA_946814005.1). Classification (NCBI taxonomy): domain Eukaryota; kingdom Viridiplantae; phylum Streptophyta; class Magnoliopsida; order Myrtales; family Onagraceae; genus Chamaenerion; species Chamaenerion angustifolium. The sequence continues at coordinate 3,754,078 of OX328277.1, read as the reverse complement.
TTCGGGCCGGTCTCGGACCGATCTCGGGCCGGTCTCGGACCGGTCTCGATCCAACCAGTGTTTTTTACTCACCCCTAAGAACTGAAACCGAATAAATATGTTCTCAATTTTTTTTTTCCCAAAAACTACCCAATTTTTAAAACGTCTACCAGGTTAAGTGTCTTTCCTGGATAGTTGGGTCCAAATGGTAATTTGCTCACCCCCTATATCCACATGTCGAGGCACATTGGCTGGGCTGCAGGCGGAACTACCTCAACATCGTCGTCTAGGCCGGTATGGTGTCGATTCTCCAAAATTACAGGAGGCGTAATTTTTTTTCTCTCTCCTTGCGCTTACTTCTCGCATACATAGTAGAAACTATCTTCTTGGTGTAGTATTCTGATACAAGTTAGGGATTAGGGTTTGTTCGATCCATATTCTGCAGGAATGGGTCGGCTGTACATACAGCATCTGAGCGGCGAGAGGATCTTCAAGTGTAAGTACTGCAAAGTTCACTCGGCGTCTGACGACGACATCGTCTCCAAGGACTTCCAGGGCCGATATGGCCGCGCTTATCTCTTCAAACACGCGTGAGTTTCTTCGGCTCTTCAATTTGTCGTCTACTGTGATTACAGATCATGAGATTGGGTTGAGCTTCTAGTTGCTGACTGCGTAAAGCAAGCTCCTTTTTGTTGCTCAAACTTCCTGGTGGGGCTAATAGATGCGTCCATGCATTCGTGTCCAAGTTGCTGTTTGAGCTGGGTTGTTTCAAATTCTTCTGAACATTGTGATGGTCATTCTTCGTATCCATTCCAGCTCCAGATTGTTTAGTTGATCAGTTGATCTTGAAGATGGTAGACTTTTATTGGATTTGACTTTCTTTTTTTCTATGGATTGGTGTAACATGAATTCTACTGAAGCAATAAAAACTCGAATATAGAGACGGATAAAATATAGTTGGAGGATGAAGCTTTCAGCCTGGAGCTTTGAAATTCCTTTGAGTTAGACCGTGGCTCCTAGGATTGTTGGAAATTAGATCCTCTGGTTATTAAGAGCATCATGCATTCAAAAGTTATGAGAGGGTTAATGAAAAGCTCGTCAACAAAAGATCTCCTACAGCCCTACCATAAAGAAGTTTCTCGTTTTTTTCTTCATATGAAGGATGATACAATATTCATCTTCCACTCACAGAAAGGACACAGTTACTACGTTGAGAGCCCTCCTATTTTGGTTGAACCGTGAGTCTGAATTTCTTTTAATGTGGTGTCACATGAATATTTTCCTAAGATTGCATTGCGCGAAAGTGGTGTTACTTTGCCTTATATGTGCAACATATTATTTGTTGCTTCTGTATCTTCAATAATCATATGTGCAACATCCTACTGTTTTTTAGGCATTAGAGCAGCAGATTACGGTTTACTTGTTGCTACGTACTTTTTGTTGTTACCTTCACCTTTTTCCTGCCAATGCTTGTGTTCTATATAAATGGAAGAGCGTGAGTAAGTCTGTTTCTGTTGACAATTTTCAGAGTGAACATTGCTGTTGGTCCTAGTGAAGATCGGCAGCTTAACAGTGGACTGCACACAGTAAGCGACATTTTCTGCAGCTCTTGCCTGCAAATTATTGGATGGAGATATGTGAGTTTTGATTCATTGCTACTAAGCTTTCACAATTTTCCTGTATGCTGTTCCATTGTTCTGCATCCATCATGAATAGTACTGAGAGGGTTTCAGATATAGAATTAGTTTCTACATGGTAAATGGTTCCTATTTCCCGAATCTCTTACTGTGAGACAAATATATAGCAAACGCTTTCTGGGCGCAATATATATATTTATACATTTTTTTTTTCTTGGTTTGGTAGATTTGTGGAAGTCTTATACATTTTGATGGATCCACTTCCTTGTAAACCGTCTACAAAGCAGACAAGATTTGAACTTTGAACAAATGATCGTGCATTTTACTTAACAGCATATTGATTCTCATCATCTTATGGATTTTGTTTTTTGGCAGGAGAAGGCATATGAAGAAAGTGAAAAGTATAAAGAGGGTATGTACATTCTGGAGAGGGAAAGAATGCTGAAAGAGGGTTGGTGATTATATCTACAAGCAGATTTGCAGAACTGGTATATAATATCAATCAAAAGGTACAATTTATAGCAATAGTGGCATAGTAAAAGGCAGTTTTGTTAGTAGCACGTATGCACAAGTTTTAGCACAACAGCTTTGATGGAGGAGAGACTGCTAGACATAGTACATTTTACTGCCACTGACGAGTCTTTTGTGAGTTGGTGAAACATTTGGATCTTACTTATATTCACACCCTCTTCAAGCTATTATAAAACGATCTGTATGCAATAGTTGGTCCTCATTTGAAATGGATCTCTTTCTATGTGGGCTCACCAATTTATATCATTCTTGTTATGGTGGATCAAGTGATGGACCCCTACATTAGATAGCTTGATGTGTTTAGTCTGATGTGGTGACAAATTGGTAATAGAGAGTACAGAAGAAACAGAATTTAATGTCTCTGTTATGGATTTAGGGATAAGAGAACTGAGAAAGAGCAAGGAAATTCCATTCTTGTGGCTGAAGAAAATTCAATGAATCTCAATAATCAGATAAGATTAAACCACTAGAAGCTCAATTCATTAAGTATACAAAATCAACATGATACAATTCGTGTAAAATAGGCCCTGGCGAGACGAGTATAACTAGCTAGAACCAGCAGTTCTGTTAAATTTTACAGGAAAAAAGAGAGCAGAAAAATGAAATCAAAAGAACAGTTTGCAATTTTCCTATGTATGTCTGTGTAAACGAAGAAGACACAGACCCAATTTGATTTTACATCTTAATCAACTTCCACATAACCAAACCCTAAACCCACCAAATGATACAGAAAGCAAAAGGAGGAGAAAGATACTCGAAGCTCGAACCCGATCAAACTTCCCTGTGCTTGTTTTCTATGATTAGTAGTTCTCTGACAGAAACGAAAACCCACCTGCCTCTAGGCTATGTCTATAGGAGAGAAGACAATGAATGCTCCACACGCGAAGATTGATATATGATGAACCTCCCTGATATCTGCAGTACCATTCTTAGGCAGCAATTCCTGAGAAAGCATTGAATCAAGAAATTAATTTACTTGAATCACCAACATAACACATTGCAGCAAATGAGGTTAGTGTAAACTTCAAGGACAGATTGGATCAAAGAATGGTTCATCCAGACACTGCTCCATACATATAAACATAATATTCGAAGGAAACTGGTTAAAAATGTTTCTGTGGGGGGCCAGCCAAGAATTGGTTCAAAGGGTCAAGGTTTCTTATAGTATTTTCATGCAAGAACAGAAAATCTAGTGTATTGAAGCAGAGAAAAAGAAAACACACACAAAGAAATCTAGTTGATTGATTGATGGTTGGAAAAGGCAAGAAATTGTTCAATAATAAAGGTGTCCATAGCACTTTCACGCAAGAACAGAAATCCAGTTGATTGATTTTTCAGAAATTGAGAATTGGTTCAAGAATAATGGGTTCCTATAGTATTCTCATGCAAGAACAGAAATCTATCTGATTGGCTTGTAGGAAAGTGGTTGAAAAAGGAAGAGTTGTTTCAACAAAAAGGTTTGTAATTCCACTTCTCTGTAAGAACAGATATCTAGTTTCTTATATTCCTACCACACAGAACTTTAGTTGAATTCCACAAAGATAAAGTGGAGAAAAGATTCTCACCTCTAATTGGCTGTTTATCAGCAACACCATAACCACCAACATAACCAGCAGAGTTCATATTTATCACATCAGAAGCTGCAGTCCTGAGGCCGAAACTGAAAGGGCCAGTCTCAAGTCCAGGCAGCGGAGATTGCCAAGGTAAAGAAGAATCAACATATCCCGGTCCATTTTCATACAAATCTTCAAGTCCACCATCATAACTCTTCACAGAAGCTGAAGATGGTGGGAAAATGCTTCCTTTGTCCCTACCAAAAATCCCTGCCCCCGGGGCATAGCTAATATCTCCATTATTATTACCAAACCTGTGATTCGCACCATTGGAGACAGAGGCAGAGGCAGCTCCTCCACTCCATATTGAGCCATTGCTGCCAAAAGAGCCACCTAATCCATTTTCTCTAACAGAAGAGACGTTCATTGAAGGATTCAGACCATCACTACCCCACAAATTATTGTTTGTCGGGCCAAGCAGAGACCCGACTGCCCCAATTCGTCCACTGCCTCCTCCAAAACCTAAATAGTTACTGTACCTGTTTGAAGGACTCCATTGGTTCAAAGGACTCATTGATCCATAGCTCAGATTCGAACCAAAATTCCCATTTACTCCAAAGTTAGAGACTTGGTCCATAATTCCAAAGTGAGGGATTCCATTTCCACCTCGCATCATTGGACTAAGCCTATCCTCCATTCTAACTCCATATCCTGCAGATGGGTTTGGAAATCCATGAGTGTAGCCATTAAGCAAGCTGCTAAATCTACCTAAGCCATTCCCCAATTGAGCTCGGCTCGGCCCTGGAGATAATTCTTTTGGAATGGCTCGCTTGACCTCGACCATTTTCCCATTCAGTTCATGGAAATTCTTCTGCAAAACCTTGTCCACTGACTCCTCTGTATCAAAAGTAATGAATCCAAATCCTCTAGGTCTCTGAGTGTTGTGATCGTACATAACAACGACATCCGTGATATTGCCATAGCGATCGAAGTACGTCTTGAAGTCGCTCTCAGTTATATTTGATGCTAAGCCTCCAACAAATATTTTTTTTGTTCGGGTGGGGCTAGGCGGTACGTGGGTTTTGCTGATGAGGGTGGTGCCATTTTTGCTTACATTGTTCTGATCATCTCTTGGTACAGCCTTCTTTGCCTCAACCTGGTAATGGAAAACATAATTAGCAGAATGGCATTGGTTATTATTGGCTCTGAAGCTGAGTGGCATACTAATTCAGAAGAAATTTCAAATAGTAAAGATTTATTGCGTTTCTGGAGAACCAATCTAATTGACGTCCCATGGCAACATATTCATTAAAGAATTTAGGCATTAGAGTTCAAACTTAGCATATTCTATAGTAAAAGTATACTCAGTTGGATGAAGAGGACATCGACGAGGATCACACAATCATCAATCTTAACTAGACCGCATAAATGGAAGATGAACAATAGAGAATTCAAAATTAACACTAAGTTATTAAGGATGCAGAAAACTTACACTTCTCCCATCAATCAAATGCTTTTCAATAACAACTCTCTCCGCAACAGCGGGATCAGCAAACACGACAAACCCAAATCCACGAGCCCTACCTGTGGCCCGATCCTTCATAATCACAGCCTCAGTCACCTCACCAAAATTCTGGAAATAATCTCTAAGACGGTCCTCATTCGTGTCCCAGGAAATCCCACCGATGAACAGCTTCCCTGATTCCATCCTTAGTTCTCCACAAACCTGATTCAGCCAATCCTGTAAGTCAATATCAACCTACTCCACACTCATGATATAAAAAATTCAGATATAGCTCAGAAAGGAAAAAGAAAAGCATCATCAACTAACGGATCTATTGTGAAACGATTATACGAGATCATCAACTTCTGCTACTCAACCTCCATAACGTAAAGAAGAACAAACTCAAACGCAAGCAATCAAAATGTTAGATTCATCACCTACCGAAGAGATCCCGGATGCTTTTGTTATCAAATGATTGCCTCGACAAGGATTTCTACAACTCGCAGTAACAAAACATCAAAACTCGACTTCAGCAGAAACCCAAATCAAAGCACCAATCTTTCAGGCAAAGTCGCACACTAATGTCGATTGGAGAGAAGACCCAGATGAGAGATTTTGATGGAATCTTAAGATCTAAGATGATGAAGCATAATAAGGTGGGAGAGAGGGCGACGAGAGCCCTCTTTTCCTTTAAGTTTCCTTCCAACCCTTCTCTCTCTCTCTCTCTATCAGTTAACTATGGATTCAATTCCAATTCAGATAAATATAGATTTTATGGATTGACAGTGAAATTTTTGATCGGGTGGAGAGGAGATGACAACAAGATTTGGCAGAGACAAATGCTACCAATTATTTATATACATATATACGTGTGGGTGGGTGTGAGAGAGTAGATGTAGCTTTTAGAGAGAGAGAGAGAAATGCAATGGCCGCTATATTTTCTCGTGTCTGTAAGAAGCCAAGAAGCTAATGAAGAGAGGAAGGTGGAAGATGGTGATGGATGGATTGGAGGCCAATGGACGGTGACTTCCCAGTTTTAAAAATGGAATTTTGCAAAATTAACCATTCACTTTAGATAGATCAAACCTCACGCTCGTTCTTTTTAACTAATTAAAATAAGCCCTTATACTCTCTGAAACTAGGAAATAGCTTCCTTAACTCTCTACATTGCAGCCAAATGGACCTTAAGCATCCTCCTGTTGACATTTCATATTATAATTGGTCCTTAACCCAACCGCATTCCAATAGTTTTACAATCTCAAGGCACCGTTTGGATTTGGGTTGTAATTTTTAATAGGAGTAAGGAGGTATGTGGGTTGTGGGATCTACATTGAACATATCGATGTTAATTTTGGTAATTAAGTGAAATTCATTTAATTATAAAACACAAACCTGTTTTAGATAGGCATGATCATTTTAACCGGTTCAGCTGAACTGGTATGGTTCTTGTATGATTCGAACCGGTTTGATCAAACTAGTATCAAAATCATATTAGTGTTTTTAGGCTTCGAATAGACCTGTTCAAAATAGTGCCAAAAATTCAGTTTGAATCGGCTCGTTTTTTTTATACTGGTTTATACTTAAATTTAAATTAAACCACTTTAAACCTATATAATTTTAGAACCAGTTTGAAGCAAAATTAACTAAACCAGTCTGAAATTAAACCAAACCTAGAGATGTATTGGAATCTCGTATGTTGATGTTGGACAGAATTTCAGTTAGTTGTGGAACATATTTTCAGTCGGTTCAGTGTGTTTTTAGTCGGTTCAGTGTTTTTTTCAGTTGGTTTAGTATTTTTTCAATCGGTCAAGTGTTTTTTTTAGTTGGTTCAATATTTTTTCAGTCGGTTAAGTGTGTTGGACATGATTTTCAGTTTCGGTTTGAACCAGATTATTTCCTAACCAAAATTATTATTCAAAAAACTAGACCAAACTAGTTTGAACCGGTTTGAACCAAACCAATTTTTTTATCTAAATCAGACCAGTATTTTTAGAAACATGAAAAAATACTATTTTTTTACAAATCAAACTTGTTCAGTTCTGAACCAGTTCGTGATCGAACCGGTTTATGAACAAACCTAGTTTTAGACCTTAACACATAATTTATACTCCAACGAAACACCCCCAAAATCATCTTAGACTGATTGTCGTTACTAATAAAACTAAATCGATTTTTAATGATTCCTATGTTGATCGAACCTTACTCCCCAAATATCTAATGTTTTTGAGGTGATTGCTCACAATAATTGATGACATGATGGCCGCTATACTAGAGGGTATTCAGTTTGTCTTAGAAAGAATTTGAGTCTTTTTGGAGATTGAGACTTGAGTCAGATGTTTAGAACATAATTAAACACTTACTAGGAAATAGGAATACTATTAATGGTGAAAAGACACCATGTGTCAAATAGTTTGACCCTAGTGGGTTAGAGGTAAGTAGTTACATGGTCCATTATCTCGAGTCGAGATAGGTTACTAAATGCACAAATTGAATTACAAAACAAATCTTATTAAACTTGATGATTGAATTTCTAGTGTTATTTCCTATAGTTTTTTTGGAGTATAATTACAAAATTCATGATTTTAGCCTAAATAATACTTGTTTGGTATTTGTTTTTTAAAAAAGAAAACTATCCAATGTCTTTCAATTATCACTTCCTTATATAATATCAAATACTAATTATATAATATCCAAGGCTGTTGAACATTTTTGCCACCGAAGGCCACATCCTTTGTGCTTGCCACATGCGTATATTCTCTTTAATAATTGATATTGGGTCCACAAATTCTTCATGTAGAAGGGGCTATTTTAAAATTTGAATGTACGTATGAGATTAATTGATGTTTTTTTTTAAAGGGATTATTATGATAAATATTTGTCTCACACATTATATTTACAATTATTTTGAAATGAATTATTTTGGATCAAATAAATATTTTTTTAATTATAATATGAGAGTCAGATGTTTATATTAGTCGTATTATATTATCACACTCAAAATATTAAATGATTTTATTGTTAAATGGTACAGAAATTATTTAAGGACCTCTTCAGCTTTTAATAATTGTATACCTAAAACGTGTACTTATTTTTCAGTTAATCCTTTAAAACTTATGTATGCACACTATTTTTAAAAAAAAAATAATTATTATTTAACCCTACTTTATTTTTTACCTCCACTAAAATGAATTTCTAGATTCGTCTCTCACTAAATACTGAAATAAATTTATGCATTCATCCCTCATTACCCGGCACGAAACCACCTTAGACCTAGGGGGTTGCCCCCTCAACTTTCAATTATTTGTGAATTTAATCCTAAAAAATGCAATAATTTTCAATTTAACCCATTTAAATTATATATTTGTCCCCACTGAATTTTTTTTAGTTCAACTATTTACCCTTACTCTAATATTTGTCCTCACTCAATAATTTTTTTGGCTTTGTCCTTGCTCGTTACGTACTGAAATGATTTTCTAATTTCGCCAAACACTCCAAATATATCATGCTTTTTGCCTTGTATCTTGTAGTTCCAATAGTTGAGATAAAACTCTCTTTTCTACTACACAGCAAAAGTACAATGTTGATTTTGCAATATCTAAGAAATTGTTAACTAACAGAAATAAAAACACAGCATTCCAAGTTTGACCTTTGCAAAGAAAAACCACATTGCCCTTAACGTTGGAGTTGGACCCTCCTTTTGAAAGATCAATAAACAGTTGCATCTGTCGTTGGTCTATCTTGTTTCTATTTCTGTGGGACATTGTCCCCTATTTATCGGCTCCTTGTAAGGAAGGACCAAGGAATGGTCTTTGACCACTTTGGGTCTTTATCTTAGACAAAGTACTTTTTCAAATCCTAGTAGATAATGGCCTTTCGCAAAAGGGAGACGAAATCATTACAAAAAATTACGATTGGGTAAAAAGACTTATTAATATTTGGTAAATGATTTCTTCAAGGAGAGGAGGTCATGGGAGAAATGAAACATTGTACCACTTTTGAATGGGTTTAGAATCAGAGTCTTCCCTTTTATTAAAAAAAAATGTACAGTTAATATAAACTATTATAAGTTTATAAAATTTAATAATCAATCCGATAATACCTAAATAATTTCATAAAAAAATTGAAAATCAAAATGATTTAATAATTTCGTAGACAACTTATATAAATTATTAGTTAAAATGACTTAATGCATAAACAATTAGAATTTAGATAACATTTTTTTTATTAAATAATAACATATAAAATTAAAAACATTTTTTTCAAACGGAACAATTTACCCTTTTAAAAGTAATTTTTTATAATTCAAGTGAACCACTTCATGTATTAGTATGAATATTGTTTATTTACTATACTGATTCAGTTGAACCGAATCAAAAGAAGTATTGTTCACATGCGGTATGATTCAATTCGTCTGAATCGTTTTTTATTTCGCAATATTAGAAAATAGTTCTTTAGAACATATTCTTTTGTATATCTCATTTTTTTAATAATTAGATTTTAAATTAGTTGTTAATTATTATGATTTTTGTAGTATGATATCTTAGCCTTTTTTTTATATACTTTTTCGAAATAATAAGACTACTTAATTTGATAAAAATGGAGTGAAATTTAATTATTGATTTTGCAATAATTATTTATACAATTTTATCAGTATGATATTTTTAACGAAATTCAACTACTGTTTACCCATAAGAAAGTGCAACCAACTCATCACTTGACCTAATTATTTATGCGTGAAATTTGAATTTTAAATGGCCAGGGTCTGGCTTTTACTTAGTTAATTAAGTAATATTTATTTTAGTGAAGCAACTTTAACCGATCGACTGAACACTCAAAAGTTAAGTCTTTTTTAATGGGGATTTGCATTTTTGGTCCTCTGACTTTGTAAACGAGCACAGTTTAGTTCCTGACTTGGTAATTAATACAGTATTCTGTTTTGTTATAATAATAATTATAATATGGGTAGTATTTGGTAATTTTGGTTACAAAATGGGAGTCATCGGTCGACAGTAACAAAAATAAAATGTTCAATGTATGGGGTCAATTATATATTTATTCATTTAAATTTATTAATATTATTTTTAATAAAAAATTATAATATTTAATCATATATATTAAAATTAATTATTTTAATCACATTAATTAATATTGATAGAAAAGTAACGTAATAGATAACAACTGCTCTTGATGTTCATTATTTTCATCTCAATTAACTGAATTATTTTAATTTGAAAATCATAAGAAATATTATTAAAATAATATAGTTTTTATATGTATCATTTTTTTAATAGAAAATTAACAAATTAATCAGTTATCAACATCTTCCTACTTATATAACATTACTTAATATACAAAATCTAACATAATACAAATATAAATAACTATGTTATTAATGTTAGTCCAAATAAGCAGAATTTTTTTGGCCATCACAAATAAGCAGATTGACGGGAGATAAACGAATTCTCTAAGGACGTTAAAGTTAATTGTAGTTAAAGAAGTTTTTTAAAAAGTAGATAATGTGCCAAAAGAATTTAAAAAAGTAAGTATACTGAAAAAAAATATTTAGCAAAATGTATATAAACGCTACTGGGGGTAGCGTTTTTTACAACGTGCACTACTTAAATTAGCGTTTTTCAAAAAACGCCACTAGGGGTAGCGTTTTTCATAAAACACTGCTTGAGGTAGCGTTTTTATGAATTTCACTACCCCTAGTGGCGTTTTTTTTTTACGTTTTGATGTTTAATTTAAAAAAATTATTATTAAATTTTTTTAAAAAAATTACAGTAAATAGATTTTTTAATTTTGATTCAAATGATGCAAAAAATATTAAATTTGGACTTACGGATTAACTGTAGACTCTGCCGTAAGTTGAGATATGAAAATTTGACTTAAAAAAATATAACGCATACCCTGTAAATCCAAACTGACCACGGTGAACGTCATTTATGTTGTAATTCAATTATCTACCTAGGGTAATATTTTTGATTAGAAATACAGTGATTTTGTAACCTAACATCGCTTGTCTTAAAATGTGACCGAAATAATCAAATGCATTAGGTGAGAAATTTAATTATGTACTTACTAAAAAAAAGTAAAAATAAATAAAGTGAGTAGATAATTTAATTACAAATTAAATGACGCTAACTAGACGTTAATTTTTTGCTTTTAGACTGACCGTATAATACAATACATAATTTACTTCGTATTAAATTAAACATCAAATTGTCAAAAAAAAATCGCCACTAGGGGTAGCGAAATTCATAAAAACGCTACCCCAAGCACTACTTTAAGAAAAACGCTACCCTAGTAGCGTTTTTTTAAAAACTCTAAAAATCGCTATCCCCCGTAGCGTTTATATACATTTTGCTAAATATTTTTTCAGTATACTTATTTTTTTTAAAAAAAATTGCACAGTAGTTACTTTTTAAAAAACTTCTAGCTACAATTAACCTACTTATGTTGACTGAGGAATGTTTTTCGGATTATTATACAATAGAAATCTGCTTCATGCTGGCGTGATATGTATTTTTTTAAATATAATTATCTACAAGTAAATATATATATAATAAAAACATATTAAAAAATTATGATAATACATCAATTATTTAATATACTATAGATTTTTATTATATTACAAATTATAGATTTTTATTATATTACAAAGAATACAAATAAATTACTTTTAGAATTTGTAAAAACAAATAGTAGAAATGTTATTTATAATATTAATTACACTTATATTTTCATTATACTCATATATAATAGTATAAAACTAACGATTAATTTTAGTTTTTTCATAAAAATAATAGAAAATTATGTAAGTTAATGATATAAATAAATATCAATAATCATTTAACAAAATGTTAAAAATATTAGTAAATATATTATTCTTTTGATAATAATTGTACTTGTAATTTTATTATGCAAATAATATTATAAAATATAAGGATTAAGTAAATTTTCTATTAAAATAACCGAAATTTCAAAATTCGATACTAAAAATGAATACCAACAATTGCTAATATGATACTAATTAATGATTTTAAATTAATTTTAATGTTTTTATAATGTCTATTATTGTCGTATAGTTATTAAAAAAAAGTTCAAAGTATTGGTTAAAATATATTTATTTTTATTAATAATAATTTTTAATTTGATTCAATTATATAAATAAAATTCCTTAATCCATAAATTAAGTTAAATCTACAACATTTAAATATATAGTTCCATAAAACTTAAGAATTAAAGAAAAAAATATTAACATTTTTTTTGTTAATGTGTTAAATTTTAGATTGCATGCATAAATATAATTAGGTATATGATTTTAGACATGCTGTTAGATATCACCATTATGTATATTTTTCATAAAAGTTAAGTAAAATTTGTATAAGTCGATAATGAAAATAAATATTATATTATTGACATGTTGCTAATTAATACTTTTAACTTAATGTTTCACATAGTTATAATGTTGAAAGTATTAGTGAAATATGTTTGTTTTACTAATAGTAATTGTCAGTTGCGTTCAATGTTTATATGATTCGTAAAATAAGTCGAGTCTCTCTCTCTCTATATATATAAAATGAAGTTCTACATAACTATTAAAAAAATATTATTAAACTATAATGATAATATTAGTATTTTTTGTTCATGTGTTAAATTTTATATTGCCTTGCATAATTATAATAAAGTATATAATATTAGACATGGAACTATTGAAGTATTGATTTATAAAAAAAGATATATAATACAAAAATTACTTAATTATGATTTAGTTTTACCAAGAAATTTTAATAATTTTTTTTAATATGTGCACTTAATTTATTTTTATAAAATATAATATTATGAAATTTTGTATTATAATAAAAATATATATGAAACTATCGCTAAAAATAAAGCTTTACATGGCTATATAATTTTTTTTAAGAAACTATACTTATTATATTAATATTTTTTCATATATGTATTAAAATTTATATTGCATGCATAATTATAATTGGGTACATAATACTATACATGCAACTATTAATTTTTAAAAATATATGTAGACATATAATTAATTATAATTTAATCTTAGAAATAAAACTTAAGAACAAAGTTTAATATGTAAACTTACTTAATTTTTATAAAATATAATACAAAAACAAATAGTATTTGAATAAATAATTAATAATAATAATAAATGCATATGTGAAAGAGAGAGATATTATTGATTTTTTGTAACTTATGTGGAGAATGAATGAGATGGTTTGAAGGATTTTAAAGTGAGTTACATGACATGTCACATATGAATGAGAATTGTATGTTTGACATGGATCAATAAAAATGGATTAATTTGACATTAGGTGTAAGAAAATACATTAAAAAACTTACTTGTCACAATTGCATAGAATCTAGCCAAATTAATATATGGGTTAAATACCAAGTAGCTACCTGAACTTTGGATGTTTTGCAACGAGCTACCCGAACTTTGAAAATTCAAAATGGGCTACCTCAACTTTAAAGAAGGTGCAAATAGTTATCTCTGTGCAATTTCTGACGACAGTTGACGAAAAATTGGACGGAGGTAGCTATTTGCACATTCTTCAAAGTTGAGGTAGCTCGTTTTGAATTTTCAAAGTTCGGGTATCTCGTTGCAAAACGTCCAAAGTTCAGGTAGCTACTTTGTATTTAACCCTTAATATATACTAGATAGATATTCGGTTTGCGCTTTGCGCAATTAGTAATATGTTTTTTTTATATTTAATATTTTTTTATGGTACATAGTATAACATATTTAAATTATTTTTAAAAGAATATAGTGTAAAATAATTTTAAAAATAAAATAATAAGTTTACTGTTATAAAGTTTAAAAAGTTATTTGTTTCACTAAATATACACTATAATAATTTTTCAAAAAGTTCATTGGTGTAAGTTTAAATTGTTTACAATAAAAATATTATATTAAAACTTAAAAATACATGAAATAATTAATTATATAGATAAAGTATTATAAATTATATTATGAAATACAAAAATTATATATTATATTAAGTGCATTTGTTCATAAAATTAGTTAAAAATACATGAGTCAATAATTAAAATTAACAATAAGATAATAATTAATACTTTTAAGTTAAATAGTTTTATATATTTTTATGACTTAATTTTGTGCATATGTTTACAAAATACTATTAAAATCATTAGTAATTTTTTATTTATTTTAGTAATAATAATAATATATTATATTTTCATTATATAAATAGTATTTTAATAATTCAAAAATAGGTTGGGTTATAAATATATTTAAAAAAATCACACAACTGTAAAAAATATGTTAATGTCCATATAATACTATTGACTTATTCTCTATGGTTTATTACTTTTATTAATGTACATATAAAAATATTAGTGAAACATCTGGTGGTAGGTGGAGTGAAACATTTTGTGGGGATTCAAAGTCGAACGTCCTAGGATGGCATTATATGCAGCGGGAGCGTCTACCACGATGAAAGTGACGTCTATCTTCAAGACCTTCCAGCCATCCCCAATCTCGTCTAGCAAGGTGACCGCTCCCACGAGATATGTGGTGAGCGAGGCGCATCCCACGAGCGGGAAATTCACCTTATTCAGATCCTTCTCCTTCTTCCCCATCCTCTGGTAAGTTTCCAAAAAGAGAACATTCGTGGAGCTCCCCGAGTCGACCAAGACTCTTCTCATATTGAAGTTTTCTACCCCCATTGTAATGATAAGGGCGTCATCATGGGGCGAGGTGACATGCTCCATCTCCCTTTCTGAAAAGGAGATGACCACATCGTCTTCTTCCCAGGGGTGCTTCCTAGCCTTGGAAGTTCCCGCCAGTTGAGCAGCGTACACTTCTCTCGTGGCGCATGTTTCTCCTTATGCGGTGAAACCGCCGCTTATCACGTACATCTCACTCTTCCCGGAGCCAAATGCCCCTGTGTTTTTCTTAGGCGACGCTATTCTTTCCCCTCTCGGACTCCTGGTTCTCTCGCGTCGGGCGATGAAATTCTTGAGATACCCTCTATGGATAAGACTCTCTATGTCCCTCTTGAGGATTCGACAGTTGTCCGTTGAGTGTCCTTTGCACCGATGATAGCGACAGTAAGCCTTTTTATCGCTACCTATCTGGGCGTCGCCATTCCTTGCTGCGGGTGAGGTCGCCAAATCCCTCTTCTCCATCTTTGTCAGGACCACAGAAATTTCCTTGGTTAAGTGCGTAAAAGTCTCGAAGACCTCCCTGGGGGGTCGCAGAATCATAGAACGACGCTTCGAGTCGTCGTTACCCGCCTTCTGGGTACGTTGTTCCATCCTCCTTCCCTCTGGAGCCTCTTTCTTAAACTCTTTGCGCCTCGTCCTTCTCCATTCTCTGGCGATCTCTAAGTCAACGTAAGATTTGACCCTGGCGGCATATCTTCCACCGTGTTGACTGAGATTACGCTAAGGCTGTCATACAGAGCGACGCCTTTTGGTCCCAGAGCTCGCGTGAAGGCACAAATAGTCTCGCCTTCTGTGATTACTTGGTCTATTCCTGCCAACTCTTTGTTGAATCTTATGTAGAAATCGCTTAGGCTTTCCTCGTTCCCTTGTCTGATGTTATCCAGGGTTCCTACGCTATTGAGCAGCTGCCTGCCACCCATATACTGAATGATGAACTTCTCCTTCAAATCGCTCCAGCTTTTAACCGAAGCCTTGGGAAACCCAAAGAACCAATTCGAGGCGCCACCGCTCAAGGTTGCCGGAAAGAGGAGCGTGAAATGGTTATCGTCACTCGTTCGCCCCAAGAGGGAGGCCTCATGTCTCTGTATATGCTCCACTGAGCCTCCCTCGCCCCAGTATACATCAATCTTTGCCGGTCGCACACGATGCAGAATAGTGAGATGCACCAGTTCGGGTATAAGCGGATGCGACGCCCTATTGCGGAGAATGGGCATGACCCTCCCTCCCTTTGTCTCTTTTAGTTGATGAGCTATAATTTCCTGTAGCTCCTCCTTTGTCATGACCCCTACGAGGTTCGACACCGAGCTGACACCGCTAGCGGGGGGGCCCGGACTGTCGTACTGACGGTAATGGCCTAGAAGTGGCCTCCTCAACTTTTGTAGTCTCTGCCTGGCGAGTGGCCTTAGCCACGACTCTCTGCTCTCGCCTGTCGAGCAGGTCTTCCAAAGCAGCAAGAAGCTCGGGCATCAGGGCATTTGTAGGCCTTGCTACCACCCTCGGAGGCGCTCTTACTGAAGAGGCGATCCGAGAGTGCGCCGACTTGGCTGTTTCAACTCTTACAACTGTTGGCTGCTGGGATGGTTGTTGGGTCCGCGCGCTTGGGCGGGCTGCTTCAGAAGTTGACACTTCATGAATAACCTCCTGGGGAGGTATAACCGCCGTACCGCCTAGGTGCTGCTGGAGGACGTGGAGCGAGTCGCTTTCCTATACTTCTCGGTTGTTTCTTGCTCTTCTGGTAAGGGGAGCCATGGTTGTTGTGCTTAAGGTTCCCACATACGGCGCCAATGTTGGATTCTGATGTCTTTTGAGTGCTCTGAACTCCTATCTTGTGGCACTCCGACGTCCTGCAATAAGGAAATCCCAGGCGATGCCCTTTGTTTCCCCTTCGATGCTTAAGTTAGCTAGAGTTTGTTTATGAATGTATGTAAGTTTATGTAAATGATGTGGCATTAGCCTGAAGTAAAGAGGGGTTAAGGTATTTATAACTTTCACCATTAACCTGACTTGGGTTGTGCTTTGACCCTGGATATTCTAGGTGGCGTCCGACTTGGTGAGTGGGGTGATCTTGAAGACTTGAACAGTGTGCTGCGTAGTGCTTTGTGCTTAGTAGGATTGTACCTCGTGCCAGAGCTCTACTTCAGGCGTGCAAGTCTCTCATTCCTCTTTGTCGGGCCTCGAGTCCTGAACTTGTGAGAATGGAGAATATTCGTGGGGACGTGCCATTGATAGCGCGCTCCTAGCTGGTGGATTTTGTTCTTGGGCCTGGAGCCTCCTTCACTGAGGCCCAAAAGATCAGGATCCATCATATATAATTTTATATATATTTTTTGAAATTGACTATTTCTATATTTATTTTTAAAATAAGTATATTTTTTTAAAAAACATTCTCTTTCCTTCTAGGCTTGGCCAAATAAACCGGTTCGGGCGAATTGGTCTGGTCTGGAACTGGTTTGGTTCGAACCGGTTCGGCCGAACTAGTTCCAAAACCAGACCAGTGTTTTTTGCCTTCAAATAGAACGGTTCGAAATAGTACCAAAAATCCAGTTCGAACCGGTTCGACTCGACTCGTTTTTGGAACTGGTTTATACTTAAATTTCAATCAAACCACTTTAAATTAAGCCGGTCTGATGAACCAAACCAGACTGGTTGCCAGACCGTCGGTCTGAAATATCACTTACAGCTCAGTGCCTCAGACAACGAGCTCACTTTACAGCTTTACTGAGGCTCAGTTATGAGTTATCTACTTTATAGCTACTACTTATCTCATATCTCAATATAATATCAATATCTTCTATTCTTCTTTATCTACTTTACAGCTACTACTTATTATCTTAATCTAATAATCTCTATCTCAGATCTGAAAATATACTCTCATTCTCTCGACAGTAGACAGAACACAAGAACACTGAACACCCTAATTAGGTTTTCTCGACGCAGCTCCTCAAGTCGTCCGGACATCGACGTAGCTCCTCGATGCACGGACGCAGCGCAACTCATCGACGCACGAACGCATCAGCAGTCCGCGACGACGCAGCTCCTCGCACGACTCGGCCGAACCACCAACTGACCAACATGAGTCAAGAAATGAAAGTAAGTCACAAACTCTACTTTGAATCGTTCGGTGTTTGAATCGTATCAGGTGTTTGAATAGATTCGGTGTTTGAAGAGTTTAATTGATGCATGAATTGGTTGCTACATGAATTGGTAATGCTGATTTGGTAATGCTGAGTTGGTAAATGTTGAAGGAATGAAGGGAGAATGATGATCTAGTCGGTTTACTTTAGTAAATAGTAATGTTGTTGCTGATTTGGTAATGCTGATTTACTAATGTTCACTGAATTACTCGGATTTGGCTGATTTCATTGTTTAATAATGTTTAGATTTCACTGCCGGATAAAAACTCTATCAATAGTGTACATAAGAGAAAGAGGAATTTTGATACCATTAGCATGGACGTAGTAGCCGTGGAGACACCAGGTTCAGGTTCAGAGCTAAAAAATATTGCACTTATAGAGGAAGTGCAATCTTCATCCGAGTCAGATGAAGGAAGGAAAAAAACGGCAACTCCAGAAGGTGAGTCTCATATAACTCCTAGTAGTGTGGCCAAGAACAAGATGAAGATTAGGTCTAGGAAAAATGAATCTGAGTGTTGGAAGCATTTCACCAAAAATAAGGCTGCAAGTAGTACAAAGAATAAGGTCGCTACTTGCATCTATTGTGGTCGGCATATTACTTATACATCAACAACCTCTACTATGAGGAAACACTTAGAGAGATGTCCCGCTTCTACTATGAATCAACAAAGTAAAGAGCACCCATGTAGAGATGAAGGAAATAATGTTGCTAGTGCTCTAGGTTTACCACCCTTATATGTCAAATTTGATCAACTTGCTTGTCGAAGAGAGCTTGTTCGTATGTTTGTTGTTGGTGAACTTGCATTTAATTTTGTTGAAAATGAAGCTTTTCGTAAATTTGTCAAGAAGTTACAACCTAGATTTGAAGTTATTTCTCGGAGCACATTGACAAGGAATGTTTTTGCTATGTATGATGAAGAAAAGTCAATGTTGAAGGGTTTCATGTCAAGAGCTTGTAACAGGATTTGCCTAACAACAGATACATGGACCTCAAATCAAAATTTCAGTTATTTGTGTATCACGGGACATTTTGTTGATGATGAATGGCGATTGCATAAGAAGATCTTGGGTTTCATTCAAATTAGTAGACATACAGGTGAATCTATGGGAAGAGTTATTGAAGAATGTCTTAAACAGTGGGAAATTAAGAAGGTTTTAACTGTTACTATGGATAATGCTAGTGCAAACAATCATGTTCTAATTTATTTGAAAAAGTGTTTCATGTCTTGAGATTCATGGTCTATTCTGAAGGGAGATTGTTATCATATGCGTTGTTGTGCTCATATACTAAATTTGATTGTGAGTGATGGTTTGAAGGGAATTGAGGAAAACATAAGCAGAATTCGGGCAGCAGTCATGTTAGATCTTCTCCAAGCAGGTTAGCTAGATTTAAAGCTTGTGCTATAGCTGAAAATGTAAACACAGATCGTGCTGTGTGCATGGATGTAGAGACTCGATGGAACTCGACATTTTCAATGTTGGAGGCTGCTATTGGCTATGAGAAGGCATTCCTACAACTAGAAGGAGTCGAGGATGGAAATTTCCTTGATGAACTAAATAAAGGAGTAGGGGTTCCTACCGAAGAAGATTGGAAGTATGCACGTTATCTTTTACCTTTTCTTCGTGCATTTTATGAAGCTACTAACCGCCTTTCAGGTTCAGCATATGTCACTTCGAATTGCTACTTAATTGAAGTGACCAAAATTGGAATGTTGATTAACATTCGTTTGACTGATCCCGATAAAGGCATCAAAACCATGGCAGAGAAAATGAAGAAAAAGTTCAACAAGTATTGGGGAGATGCGACAAAAATGAACATGTTGTTGATGGTTGCTTTAGTGCTTGATCCTTGGCAAAAAATTATTGGTGCATATTTCATTTTCCAGGCGTTATTTTCTTATGACGCAATTCAACATGTGGAATTGATGGAAAGAGTGTCTGACTCTTAGAAGAGAATGTTTGAGCAGTATAAGACCATGGTAATGGGGCATGTTGTGACCCCCCCCTTCTAGTGTTACACATACACCTTCATATGATGTTACTGATATAAATGCAATGTTTTGGAAAGCATCCGGTAACACTATGCGGGCTGATCCAATAGCCGAGTTGAGTAAGTACTTGAGAGAAGATCGAGAGCCATATGATGAAACTAAACCAGACAGAGATATACTGAATTGGTGGAAAGTCAACTCGTCTAGGTTTCCTATACTGTCTAACATGGCAAGAGATTTGTTAGCGATACCAGTTTCAACTGTAGCTTTTGAAAGTGCTTTCAGCACATGAGGTAGAGTAATTGATGACTATCGTAGTCGTTTGAGTCCCAAGATGGTTGAATCTCTCATTTGTACTCAAGATTGGATCAAATGGTTTTCTTCTAACATGTTAGCAGAAGAAGATTTTGAAGAGTTAGAGAAACTCGAGAATGGTATTTATTAAGTTCTAAAATTGCTTTGCAGATTTAACTTGTACTTACATTGAGTTTTATCTAACATGCATGATTCATATATGTGTTTGTGTTTTCCCTTTTGTAGATTTTCGTAAGGAGAATCCTGAACAAAGTTTAGAGGTCATTTCTCTTCACTAGCGAGATCACACTTAAGGTAATTAATCAGTTAATGTATTTTGTACATGAGGTGATCTTAAATTGTATGTATTGTGTGTGCAGTTTCAGACAATGAACAAGCCGTAATTTGAAGACTTTCGATATGTATTGTACTGTATGTGTTAAGTTTCAGCTTTTGAATGGTTAGTACATTTGAAGACTTTGGTATGTTTGTATTGTATTGTATGTTTTAGTTTCAGTAGTTTCAGACAATGAACATGATGTTCAGCAGTTTCAGTTTCAGAACAATCAACCTTTGGTAAGTTCAGTTTCAGTTTCGTTTGACAACAAACAAGTGTTGATGAATGCCTTGATGAATGTTGGAGTTGGAATTTGGATGATGTATGTATTGATGTATTCTGTATTTCTGTTGGAGTTGGAGTGAGATGTTGTACTGTATGCATTGAATATTGATGTATTCAGTTTCTGTAATCTGTATTCAGTTGCAGTTATTTTTTGGCCGGTTCGGTTCCGGTTGGAACCGGACCGGTTCTTAACTAACATTATTATAAAAACAGAACAAAACAGTTTGAACCGGTTCTGAATCGGTTCGAAACAGACCAATTCTTTTTGCCATAAACCAGACCAATTTTTTTAGAAACAGAATAAAGTACTGATTTTTGGCAAACCAGACCAGTTCAGTTCTAACCGGTTCGACCCCGAACCGGTTCATGAACGAGCCTATTTCCTTCCCCTCTTCCCTTCACGTTACCCGGCTTTGTTTTTCTTCTAAAACCCTAACTTTCCTTTCTGCGCGCAGATTGCTTAAACTCCCCCCCCTCTATCTCTCCCGCCCTCTTTCTGTAGAAATGCAAGCTGTTTTAAGATTGAATTCTCTCATCACACCAACTGTCTCGGCATTCTCTCCTCACCTTCCCAAGCCCAATCTTGCTCTTGCCTTCTTATCTTTATCATCGACTAAATCCATTCTCTCTAGCCCGCCTCATATTCTGCGCAACTCCGAATTCCTCCACCCCAGGCCCGACCTATGCGCGTCGACACGCTCCATCTGTTCACTTCAGAGGCGACACGTCCATATGGGTGGTGAATCTCGCTCCCGTTCCGGCGAGATTCATGTGATTGTTGGCCCGATGTTCGCTGGAAAGACTACGACTCTGCTTCGCCGGATTGAATCGGAGAGCCGCAGCGGCAGGTGCTTATGTTCTTCTAAGTAGTTTGCAGTAGTTGATTATTGCGTTTGGTTTTGGGTATGCTATTGTTATATTTTTGTTCCATTTCGGTTTCTGGTAATTTTTGGTCGTTCGTTCAAAATTTATCTCAATGTCAGAATTGAACAGCTGAACATCACGTTTTGACACTTATAAGATAGCCCTATAGATAAAGTCTCAATAAGGCCTCATTAATCATCAAGAACACTGTAGAATTGTTGAAGAAATTCCTTTAGTAAGATATAAGATCAATGTTAGCTTACTAGTCAAATTGAACTGGTATAAATATCTATGATGTATAGAGTTCATGAAACTCGAAAATGAATGTAGTTTCTTTCTGGGATGAGTTGTTTACTTGAGTTATCCACCGCTATGGAATGTTTTGGGTAGGATAACCTCTAAAACGCATTATCATTGTTTGCGTACGTGTCCCATTTGTTGTTACTTTTTTTAATTGTTTTTTTTTCATCAACGGCAATATGATTGTTACCTTCAGACATTACCAGCTTTCAGGTTGAGTCCCAAAATGAATTCCTCCAAATGGATAGGACCTTAACAAGTCTTTGTTACTCTGGAAGATTGACCGAATCTATCAGGCTTCTGTGTTCAGCTCAACTGCCAGTGAATCCCAGGACCTATTCTCTTCTACTGCAAGAATGTATATTCAGGAAAGCTTACCAGAAGGCGAGGCTAATACACTCACGAATGGTCACTACTGGTTATGTTCCTAATGAGTACCTGAAGATCAAATTGTTGATATTGTACTCGAAATTGGGTGACATGGAAACAGCAAATATTTTACATAGTAAATTGGAGGATAAAAGCTTGATCTCTTGCAATGCAATGATTGCAGGATATGTGCAGAAGGGTGATGATGAGATGGCACTGAATCTATACTACAATATGAGATTCAGTGGTTTAACGCCAGACCCATATACATTTGCCTCAGTATTTCGAGCTTGTGCTACACTCGCTACACTGAAACAGGGGAAGCGAGCCCATTGTGTCTTTTTAAAATGTCAAATAAAGGAAAACGTGGTAGCCAGTAGTGCCCTTGTTGATATGTACTTTAAATGCAGTAGTCTCTATGATGGGCAACTTGTATTTGATGAAGTGCTGGAGAGAAATGTAGTAACATGGACTGCCTTAATATCAGGATATGGTTACCATGGAAGAGTGACTGAGGTCTTGAATTCCTTTCATAAGATGAAAGCAGAAGGTTTCGTGCCCAATTATGTTACTCTTCTTGCTGTTCTTTCTGCGTGCAGTCATGGAGGATTGGTAGAAGAAGGCCGGGAACATTTTTCCTCGATGACCAAACTTTATGGAATTCAACCTAGAGGACCACATTATGCCACTATGATTGACATTTTAGGTCGTGCTGGGAGATTGGAAGAGGCTTATCAATTTGTTTTAGATTCTCCATGTAAAGAGCACCCAATTGTATGGGGTGCCCTGCTTGGAGCTTGTAGGACTCATGGAGATATCATTATGTTGGAAGTTGCAGCTAAAAAGTATTTTGAACTAGAACCAGAAAATGCTGGGAAATATGTTGTTCTAGCGAATGCCTATGCAACCTTTGGTTTGTGGAACAATGTTGCAGAGATTAGAGGTGCTATGAGGAAATGGGGTTTGATAAAAGATCCTGGTTATAGCAGGATAGAAGTTAAAGATGAAATCCGTTATTTTTTTAAGGGAGACAAGTCTCACAAACAAACAGAGAAGATATATGAGATAATTGATGTATTGACAAGCAATCTAATGGATGTGGATCATATTCCTGATATGACTGCTGAATAGTTCAACCTGGATAAGAAGCTGGGTGATCTATATGCAAAAACAATGATACAATTCTAATACTCTACTTACTCACCCCTTTTCTGGATAAGCTGGAGTAACAAATATCATCTGATAAGGTGATTACATAGATATTCTTATTTTCATTAAATAGGATTGTGACAGCCAAAGGAAAATCCAATGGTATCACTAATGGAGCTTAAATCTGTAGCATAAATCCATAGAGCAGATAGGTGATCCATTGTGGGGTTGTCTTTGAATGGAAGCTTTCTCAGCAGATTCAGATTTGATCTTCAGCTCAGTTAGTCTGTTTATTGTGGATTTTACCAATTCATTGGTATTATATTATCTTTCTTTTTTCTGTTATCACTTGAATTGTTATGTATGAATTTCATCTACTTCGTTATAGATTAAAGGTGGCGTTTAGATATTTTCAGGACTGCAATCTGCAATAGTGACCATTGACTGATAATTACTGATTCATGGCATTATTTTAACTGTTTTATGGCTATTATATCTTCAGGAACGTAGCGATTATTAAGTCCAGTAAGGACAACAGGTACGGTCTAGATTCTATAGTGACCCACGATGGGGAAAAATTTCCCTGCATGGCAATGGCAGATTTGTCTTCATTCAGACAAAAGTTTGGTGTGGATGCTTATGATCAGGTAATTACCATAAAGTCACCTTGGTGCTCTTGAAGTTCATCTGATTTAAAACAGCTAATTCATCCTCCATATTATTTTCAGATGATTATATTTCTATGTTAGTTATTTCACGTGTGTTCATTAGTAGTTTAGTTTCATTAGTAGTTTAGTTTTGCTGTATGAAGGTTGAAAAATTTCTAATTTTGCTTGTTCCTCGGACATGTATACTCATGGTGGTAGCTGGAAGTGATTGGCATCGACGAAGCTCAGTTCTTTGAAGGCCTTTATGATTTTTGCCGTGAAGCTGCAGATCTTGATGGCAAGACAGTAATCGTTGCCGGCCTTGATGGTGACTATTTAAGGTACCAAGACTATGTCTATCTTGGGTTGGACGTTTCCATTAATTTGAACCTTTTTGGCCTAGAATTTGCAACACCAACACCAACACTCTTTGCCTTTCTTGTTGAACTTGACAGGAGGAGCTTTGGTTCGGTGCTTGACATTATTCCTTTGGCAGATACTGTCACCAAACTAACTGCTCAGTGCGAACTCTGTGGGAAACACGCCTTGTTCACTCTCCGGAAGAGCAATGAGACACAGACTGAACTGATTGGGGGCTCCGATGTGTACATGCCTGTATGTCGTCAACACTATGTGAGTGGGCAGGCAGTCATCGAAACTACAAGCAGTGTTGTCCTAGAATCACAGGTGAAGAAGGTCCAGTGTGGTTAGGGTGTAATTTGCAACTGGTAGTTTTTGGACATTAGGATTTTTAGCAGTTATTATTAGATAGTGGTGATATTATCTCAACATTCATCAATTTATGTATTATCAGTCTTATCTGAAGACGTTCCACTTGTACAGAATAGTTCAACTTCAGATTCAGTTCTCTCCCTTTCTTATCTTTGGACGAAAAGTCAACGATTTACACCCAAGAAAAGAAGACGTTAGAAAATATTATGCATATGATAAAAAGAAGGAAAAACTGATGTGAGGTGAAAAACTCTAACCATGTTTATAACCGTTACTGTTTAAAATGGTTAACCGTATCATTATGGTGTGGTGCGATTATGGTGATGAATTTTATACCCATAATGGTTATGGTTAGTTATGATTATGGTAGTTGAGCTATACACCTATACCCATGATTATTATATAAATATAATAATTAATTATTATTAATAAACTAATATATACTAAATAATGAAAGTTAATCTACATAAATGTAATAAATAACTATGATGTTAGTTTTATATATTTTTATTGTTGACAATATAGATTTATGTATTTTTAAAATAAAATTTTCGGTATTTTATTATATTACATGTGTGGAATAAATATGAGTATACGGGTAAAACCATGGTTAATAGCCACGGTTATTTTAATGGTTATGGTATTGAAAATTGTACCCGTAATGGTTATGGTTATGGTACGTGGTTTACAAATATGGTATGATTATTGTATTTGTCATACCCATTAC
The DNA here is from genome assembly GCA_946814005.1 of Chamaenerion angustifolium. NCBI lineage: Eukaryota > Viridiplantae > Streptophyta > Magnoliopsida > Myrtales > Onagraceae > Chamaenerion > Chamaenerion angustifolium. The sequence goes on along the minus strand of OX328277.1, from coordinate 3,728,325 downwards.
CTAAACATTGTCAGCCCTAAACATACCTATGCCACATTAATTTATTTTTCAGTCAGACTAGTCAAGAAATTGTGTTTTAATACAAGTGTAAAAATAACACCCCAAAATTTTACTCAGTATTTTAAATTATGACATAAAAATTAAGGCTGAGTAAATTTGAGTAACATATAGAATAACACTTTGTTTAGAAGATTCAATTTGTAACATATAAAAAAAATTAACATATAAACATTTTAAGAATTTTAAGAATATTTTTTTATATTTTAATATATAATTGTTTTTATACGTTGCAAAATTATTCAATATTTTAAAATAACACTCCACAAATTTACTCATTAGGGATTAAATTGTAACATAAATTTTTTAAAAGGATTTTTTATAACTATTCTGTTATTTTTATAATTTTTAAAATATATTATGTTAAATTTAGATTAAAAATTTGATAGAAGAGAGAAACTTGAAACATGATTAACATTAAAATGGAAATTTAAAAATTAAATATTAATGGAAATTTTCGAAATATGCCCAAATATAACTAATTTTAGTTTTGTTTTTTAAACAAATTATGTATTAGTCTTTTCGGCCGAAAAATTAATTTTTTGTACTAATCTCAATCTGGTGTCGTCCCAAGTTTTCTGTGATTGGGCCGAGCTAATCACTTCACCAACCTCGTAAACATCGGCCTGGTTCTTTCCCAACCTGGTCGTCGCCATTGACGATCGATGATTCGATGTAGGTGACAGATTGAAACAGCACCAGTAGGGGTTTTCGTTCCTTGAATTCGGATCCCACAAGGAAGCATGAACACAGACATCACAGCGTCGGCGAAGCCGGAGTATCCCGTCATTGATCGGAACCCTCCCTTCACCAACGTCGTATCCAACTTCAGCACCCTTGACTACCTCCGCTTCACCACCATCGCCGGCATCTCCGTTACCGTCGGCTACCTTTCCGGTACACAATACACTGCAGTCCAGTCTTAGATTCAAATCTGTAATCTTTTGAGTAATACTAGCTAGGATTTTTGTGTGAATGAAGGGATCAAGCCTGGGATCAGAGGTCCGTCCATGGTGACTGGCGGCTTGATCGGGCTGATGGGCGGGTTCATGTACGCGTACCAGAACTCGGCAGGTCGGCTCATGGGATTCTTTCCCAACGATGCCGAAGTAGCTCGTTACAAGAAATAAGGTTTTTTTGCACTTCCACTCTATTCAAACTTAAGACTTGATGCAATTAGGTCATTGTGAAATAATGCAGAGGTCCTCCTCCTCCTCCTCCTCCTGGGCTTTTGCTCTTCTTGTTAGGATCTTTGCTTCATTTGCTAATTGCTATGCTTATCATATATGTTCTGTTTATGGTAACACTAAATATCTTTGATAATCATAACTTTAGCACTGTAATTTACCTTTCACCTGAACATTTATATCATTGTAGATTCACTGTAGCCCAAGCTTGAATATTTATATGATTCAAAGACGGTTTCTGTAAACACAATCACCAAGTATCTGCCTCTAATTGACATGTCTGGAGCTTGACCATTGGGCATCTATAGACAATATGCCACTATCAGTTATGTCCATTCAGCATTTGCCTCATTTGATTTCATATCGTTTAAGTTCTGGTTTGTTGCACCATTGGCCAGGGAAGAGTTTAGCTGGGTTTTGATTGAAGGTTCATGAGTAAGCTGATTTTAACGGATCATTAGTGTACTAATAAATTGTGAGCCTAAGAACATGGAGATCTGCAACTGCTGAATTAATGAATAAGACTATAAGAGAGCCCCTACATGCAAAGTTTGTAGAGAAATGATGAATTAGACCTGTTGATAGTGTACAAATTCATAGTATAAGTACTACAATTAGCGTTGACAATGTTTAGGGTATGATATAGGTATGATAAATACTATAACTTTAGCATAATTTTAAATTATAAACATTGCTGATACAATTTTTAATAGTATAATTATCCTCATAACTACAGTTTTACCAGTATACCAATATCCAAAATTATTATATTTTATTAAAATTTCTATAAATTAGATTTTGTACATTTCGATTCATAAAGATTACATTAACTGTTAAAACACCGTAATTTCAACATGATCAAGATGCGTAATTAAAACAAGAGTTAATTACTTAATTGGTTACACATGTTTCACTATTGTGCAGAATGGTTACACATGTTTCAAAATGTGATTAATTGGTTTTGATATGTGACAAATTGTTTTTTTTACTGTTCACCGATAGAAATCACAGTTAAGTCACTATTTAGATACATAAAATGACGCAATTACCCTTTTCATCAACCAAGTTGTGTTCTTCATTACCAAACTGTTTTTCTCGAATTTCTGGGTTCTTGAAGAACCCATAATCGATTTCTAGGTTCTGTTCGAACCCAGAACGCGATTCTGGGTTCTGAACAGAACCCAGAACGCGATTCTGGGTTCTGAACAGAACCCAGAACTTGATTTATGGGTTATGTTCGAATCCCGAACGCGATTTTTGGGTTCTTCAATTCGATTCGATTCTGGATTCTTCAATTCGATTCGATTCTGGATTCTTCAATTCGATTCTGGGTTCTTCAATACCACTAAGGGCACAATAGTCATTTCACAATTCAATAATATGTTAAAAAAATTAATTAACGCTAAAATTAACTGTTTACTAACGGAATAATCAATTAATCACATTAGAAAAAACATGTGTAACCAATTAGTCACATAGCAAAATTAATTAATCACATTTTGAAACAAGTAACCATTCTGCATAATTGTGAAATATGTGTAACCAATTAAGTAATTAACCCTTAAAACAATGTAACTATGATTATGAATTAACTATTATAATTGTGACAATAACCATTATGAATATAAAATTTATCAATATAAATGTACTGCACCATAATGATACAGTTAGCTATAAAAACTATGACGGTTATATTCACATTTTTTTTTATTTTTAACTGAATCATTGTCGGTCTAAGTTCAATTCCTTCAACTTTTTAAAAATAATAACAATGAGATGGCAATGTTTTATTGGAGTGTTATCTTGGTGATTAAGAAATAAGAATGTCAACATTGTAAAGAAAAAAGTTGCAATATTTGAATTATCTCCGTAATGAAGTCTAAAAGATATAGGCGAAAAGCAAGCAACATGAATATGAAGTATTGTTTTTTGGAACAAGGAATGGAAACTTCGATTCTTGTATGCAGTCAGTCTACCCATCTCCACCTCCAACCAATGTGTTTTTCTTTTTTGTGTAGAGGATATGATTCCTTGAGTTAAAAAAGAACGGGTTATGCAAATTCATCGACTTATAATCAGTATCACGGTATCGCCATCAGTCGGGAATATCGATCAATATCACGCTTTCATTTTATCATACATTCACTATTTTTTATTATTACAGATTGCTTTTGCTAAATAAATTTCTTTATTTACTTTTGAATTAATAGATTCAATGAGTATTCATGTGATTGAATTAGGAAAATTTATGTAGTTAGTATGGGTGAGTAAATTACCTGTTTGAAATACAAACTTACCCAAAATCGGTACTTAGAGTTGGTTACAGGTAGCAGTTTTAATAATAGAGTAAGGTTTGAATTATTTTAAGAATCTGTATAATCTTCTTATAGTTTTCTTCTCTTGCACGATTCACACAATCTCGATTCTCCTACGTGGATGATTGTATGATTTTGTGAAGAAAAAAAACGTGATTGTATAATTGTTGCAACTTCGTATTTATTTTGAAAAAATAAGTTAATATAAATAAATTTTAGATAATTTATTTTGAAAACAGGTTTCTAATAAGATACCCGGAATTGTTGGTGTAAACAAGTTTTGGATATGTTCCGGTTCCAAATGCAACATGGTAGGTGTCGGTTTCAAAATTCAATACTTTATTTATAACAAAATAGGTTCCAAAATAAAATAAAATTATAGGGTATCCAAAATAGCGCCATGAGATAGGTAGGATCTAACTCTCCTCGTCTTTGTTGAAATAAAGCCACTGTGACTAAAATAAAAATACTACACCGGATTTGCAATTCAAATTTGGCACCATATATACAACAAGGCTACCTCCTCCTATCACCAATTGGTTTTAGGATGGAACCCGAGTTGTATATTGTGGTTGCTATTTGGGTGTGACTCGACCCCGATTTTGAAATTTAACATGGTATCAAAACTCGGTTTCGATTGACGGTGTTGGGTGTTTCCTGTTGTGGGTACCCGATGTGGGTTTGTTGTGTCCCGTTTACTCCACGTACCAGAGTTCGGGTCGGGCATGGACGTGAGAGGGGATTTGTTGAGTCCCAACCCGTCTAAATTAAAAAAAAAATGTGTTGGTGCTGTGCCTTTAAAAATACGAGTTGTCACAGTGCGGGGGAGTGTTGAAATAAAACCACTGTGACTAAAATAAAAATACCACACCGGATTTGCAATTCAAATTTGGCACCATATATACAACAAGGCTACCTCCTCCTATCACCAATTGGTTTTAGGATGGAACCCGAGTTGTATATTGTGGTTGCTATTTGGGTGTGACTCGATCCATATTGAAATTTATCAGTCTTTGTCTTCGAAGTAGTTTACGTTGGAATTGACATGTTTGTCAATGTATTTTAATTGTTATATGTATTCGATTGCAGTACAATATTTTTGTTTTGATCGTCAAACCCTATTTATACAAATATAATTATTGATTGCACTAAAAACCTATTTTATGTATCATTTCTTATATATATTTTTTTATCTCTAAAGGAATGCTTGAATGCATAAGTACATTTGTATAAATATTGATAAATGTTTATCATTCACTTACATATACCGTCCATTACATACTTATGTTTAACAAACTATTATTAAACTAGATATCTGGTATGCGCTTTACGCAATTAGTAGTATGTTTTATTTCTTAATATTTAATATAAGTTATTTTTTTATGGTACATAGTATAACATATTTAAATTATTTTTAAATGAAAATAGTGTAAAATAATTTTAAAAAATAAAATAATAAGCGTGTTGTTATAAGGTTTAAAAAGCTATTTTTTTTCAATGAATATACAATATAATAATTTTTCAAAAAATTTAAGTTTGAACTGTTTACAATAAAATTATTAAAACTTAAAAATGCATGAAATAATTAATTATATTATGAAACACAAAAATTATATATATATATATATATATATATTATATTAAGTGCATTTGTTCATAAAATTAGTTTAAAAATGCATGAGTCAATAATTAAAATTAATAATAAGATAGTAATTGATACTTTTAAGTTGAATATTTTTATGACTTAATTTTGTGCATATGTTTACAAAAGACTATTAAAATCATTAGTATTTTATTTATTTATTTTAGTAATAATAGAAATATATTATATTTTTAATATATAAATAGCATTTTAATAATTCAAAAATTAGTTGGGTTATAGATATATAAAAAATATTTTTCAAAAAACTGTAAAAAATATGCTAATGTCCATATAATACTCTTGACTTATTTTCTATGGTTTATTACTTCTATCAATGTACATATAAAAATATTAATATTTTTCTAGCAATAGTAACAATCTCTAATGTTTTAGTATACATATGATATTTTATATATTTATTTTATAAATATATAATAATTAATTTTTTGACATTTTTAAAATTTATTGTGGTGTTATTGTAATGAAGTATGTGATGTTTATATTTGACTTATGCTTTATTTTAATAAGAGTATTATGTGATGTATAAAATGATCATTAATTAATCTATATTTTAATTTAAAACAATAAATTTTAATATGTGCATAATTGATATTGATAACATATACTATTATGTATTTTTTTATTATATAAATTCCACTTCATAAAAAATATTTAATGAAAAATCATAATTACGGTAATGTAAAATAAAGAGAAATGATATGCGTTTTGTAACTTATCGTGAGAATAAATTAGAGATTTTGAAGGATTTTAAAGTGATTTACATGGCACATATGAATGAGAAATTTATGATTGATTTGGACCAATTAGAAGATGTTAATTTAACATTAGGAGTGAGAAAATACAACAAAAATCTTATTTGACAACATTGTATATGATTTAGCCAAATTAATATATACTAGATATCCGGTCTGCGCTTTGCGCAATTAGTAGTATGTTTTACTTCTTAATATTTTTATGTTTTATATTTAATATAAGTTATTTTTTATGGTACATAGTACAACATTTTTAAATTACTTTTAAATGAATTAGTGTAAAATAATTTTAAAAATCAAATAATAAGTTTACTGTAGTAAAGTTTAAAAAGTTATTTTTTCCACCGAATATACAATATAATAAATTTTCGAAAAGTTCATTGTTGTAAGTTTGAATTGTTTACAATTAAAATATTAAAACTTAAAAATGCATTAAATAATTAATTATATAAATAATTTATTATAAATTATATTATGAAATACAAAACTTATATATAATATTAAATGCATTTGTTCATAAAATTAGTTAAAAATGCATGAGTCAATAATTAAAATTAATCTTAATAATTAATATTAAGATAATGATTAATACTTTTAAGTTAAATATTTTTATATATTTTTATAACTTAATGTTTTGCATATGTTTGTAAAAGACTATTAAAAACATTAGCAATTTTTTATTTATTTTAGTAATAATAATATATTATATTTTTATTATATAAATAATATTTTAATAATTCAAAAATAGGTTGAGTTATAAATATTTTAAAAAAATATTTTTCACAAAACTGTAAAAAATATGTTAATATCCATATTATACTCTTGACTTATTTTCTATTGTTTATTACTTCTAGCAAGTAGCAATAATAACAATCTCTAATGTTTTAGTATACATATTATATTTTATCTATTTGTTAATTGTAAATTATATTTAGTTTATAAATATATAATACTTAATTTTTTGACATTGTTAAAATTTATTGTGATATTATTGTAATAAAGTATGTGATGTTTATATGTGACTTATGTCTTATTTTAATAAGAGTATTATGTGATATATGAAATGATCCTTAATTAGTCTATATTTTAATATAAATTAAATTTTAATATATGCACACTTGATATTCATAAAATATAATATTATGTATTTTATTATTATATAAATTTCACTTCATAAAATATATTTAATGAAAAATCATTATTACTAATATAATGTAAAATAAAGAGAATGATATGAATTTTGTAACTTATCTTGAGAATGATTGGGAGACTTTGAAGGATTTTAAGGTGATTTACATAGCATACCACCTAAGAATGATAAATTTATGATTGACATAGACCAATTAGAAGAAGTTAATTTAACATTAGAAGTGAGAAAATACAACAAAATGCGTATTTGTAAACCCTATATATAGAGAGAGAGATAGATAGATTTTTTTTTTGATCTTCAAAACATTTCCATTACTTAAATTGAAAGGCTAAAGTTTGCCCGGTCCGTATTACAATCACTACGAATAAGAGTACAAAGTGGGGGTGGGGGTTGTTCAACCCAATTATCAATACACACTCCCAATCTCGATTGAACGGCAATCCAGTTTGCGCATTCGTTTGCCATACGTGGAATCGCATTCCATTCCACATAATGAAATACCGCAGCCCGTTGTCGGATGTTGTCACAGGTCGTCCGTATGCGCCAATGGTTTGATCGCCCTTTAAGTTGGTTGATCACCGTCTTCGAGTTCGATTCCACTACGATTCGGGTCCAGCCTTTCTCTGTTGCAAGTTGTATTCCTGTTTGGACTGCTTCCGCTTCCAGCTCTTCAACTCCATGGCCTTGCGTCCTTCTGTTCATTCCACCACCAACTGTGCCATTCTTGTTCCTGGCGATCACTCCGATGCCTCCTATCTTCGTGCGGTGACACCAAGCAGCATCTACGTTGAGCTTCACTGTCCCTGTCTCTGGCTTCTGCCATTGTTTTCTTCTAGGTGGTCCTCCCTGTTCATTCACAGGTCTTGGAATCTTGTTGAACTCGCCCAACATCTTCTTAACTTCAGCAACCGTGTGGACTGGATTTGGTTGTGCCTGCTCAAACACTGCTTTGCAACGTTTCTTCCAAATTGTCCAGCATGTCCAGAGGCAGGTCTGCCAGCGCTTCTCTTTCGTCTCTGGGCTGGGGTGAGGCTCGTTCTGTCTCCTCTGTAGCAAGCTCTGGATTGTGTCGCAGCTCCTATGATCATCATGGAGACCTAGAGTTCCTCGCCATACATCATTGGCCCTGCTACACTTGAACAACATATGTTCTGTGTCTTCCTGTAAACCACACAGACAGCAATTCAGACTTACATTCATGTGCCTACATACCAGATTGGCTTGGACAGCCAGAGAGTTTGTCAACATCTTCCAGGCGAAGTTCCTGATCGTCGGTGTCGTATGCGTGTTCCAGACAGGTCGCCATATGGAGGTGGCTCTGGTCTCGCACCCATTGAGGTCTGCTGGGTTTCCTTCTTGTGTCTCTCGCAGGCGATGATAAACCGAGCGCACGGTTGCCACCCCGTCTTTAGTGTATGGCCATATTAGCATGTCAGGGCACTCCTCTGCTGGGATTGGTACCTGCAGAATATTTTCAGCATCCGAATGACAGAGTGTTGATCGAATTCTCTGCTCATCCCAGGTTCTGTTTGGTTGAATCAGTTCAGCAACCTTCGTGTCTTCAAGTCTGTCTGTCCGCTGGTGATCCTCCGTTCGCCAGCCCCGCTTGGTATAGATCCACGGATCCAAGAATGCCTGAATGCTTCGCCCGTCCCCGACTATCCATAGACCCTCTCTAATCAGCATGTCTCGACCGTGTAAGATACTCGCCCATCCCCATGAAGCACGAACCCCCTTGCTTGCCGAATTAAAAGAGAGATAGATAGATAGATGATACATTAAGTACGCAAGAACTTGACTTGTGGTGCATTAAGTTATGTCATAATGCAATATATTAGAGAGAAAAAAAAGTGAGACTTTAAGGAAATATTAATTAAACTCCATATGTTTTTTTTTCAACAAACTCCATACATTCACTAGCAACAAACCAAAAAATAAATACATTATTTTAATATGGTATAACGATTCAACATTTCGTCTCTTAACTAAAAATTACATGTCTTGAAAATAGAAAAGTATTCATATATATATATATTATCTCATTTGAGTCTTCTACTAAGGCACAAACTTTAAATCAGCAAATTATAACAAAATTAACAACATATTACTTAATTAAAAGTTATTACCATTTACATTTCACAAAAGTATTTAGTCCAGCAACTCATGAAAAACATCCATTGAAGTTTGAGATGACGAAATTCAAAAAGATACCCAAAATTTAAGTGAATTTACAGATTTTATAGAGTCAACCAACAATATCAAATCCTTAACTATAAATTAAAAGTGTTGGAATTTTGAATCTGTTCATCTATGCAATGCATCTTTTATGCATATGTACATGGCAAGAGTAGTAAATACGTATAATATATATGTTCACTTTCCATTTAAAATAACAATATGTCAGACACCTATAAAACTAATAATAAAGATACCTATTTATCAAACTGCAAATCAGATACCTATAAAACTCGGGGTGTAATTTTTATTTGAGCATCTGTTAAGTCTCTGTGGTTGTGGACTAAGGGTTTGCCACCTCATCATAGCTTATCCTACGGAATCAGCGCATAAGGTCGCCCGGCCAGTCGCTCTAATCTAAAGTACTGCCACGTGGTATTCCTTCTTTTACATGATCTTTTTGGCTTAGATGAATAATTAAGTTAAAATACGATATTACCCTCTAAAATTTACGTCAATTTTAAATTTTGTTTTTTCAAAACTTAAAATTTTAAATTTTAATCCTAATGTTTGGACCCGATAAAAAAAATCTCCCATACCGTTAGTATGCTGTTTATTCTTGACAGATTGGTTCTCATGTGCGTGACACATGCTATTTTAGTAATGAAATTGTCCTTCTTCATCCTTTCGAGGCTGAGTGCATGGCCTCCAGGCGACCATTCAAGGTTCAGAATTCGAGCACTAGCGAGGAGACGACGTAGATAAAGAAGGAAGTTCACTCCTGGTTGTGTCATCGTTTCCTCTTGTTTCAGATCTGTCGCCTTGTGCCTAGCCCTGCAAATCTAGAGCCTCCAAGAAAACACTGAGAACCACGAGTTGCTGATGTGGGCTCTCGTAAAGGTTGTTGAGCCTAGTGATCAAGTGGTTGCTCTTCATGTTCTTGACAACAACGGTAGGGCCGTTCAAGAAAATGACCAGAAATCACCGCCAGATCAGTTCACCGGCTGAAAGCTTTAGCTACCACCCTGAAAGCTCCTCGTTCCTCTGCAGATCTAGAGCCTCCACTGCAGATCCATCGCTTTGTGCCCTCCCCTGCAAATTTAGAGTCACCAAGAAAACATTGAGGGCAATTTGGTCACTTAGAAACATTAAAACAACACGTGTCACTCACATATGTAAATTCCGTCTGTAATAAACGAAAAACTCACGGTGGGGAGAATTTTTCATCAGGTTCAAACATTAGGATTAAAACTTAAACTTTTAAACTTTAAGGGAGAATCTTAAAATCGGTGTAAATTTTAGGGGACAATGTCGTATTTTACCCATTAATTTATTATGGAAGATAAGTAATTCATTTGGACTGTTTGGCGTCTATTCATAATCATACAAAAAAAGTTTGAAAATGGTTCAACATGTTTGCACAAAATGTTTTTCAACCCAAAATGTTTTAAATTGTCTAACATGTGTTGAAAATGATGGTAATTGGTACTCCGTTACTTTTCTGTTAAAAAAACCGTTAAATATTTTTCATATTTGCAAAATTAACTGAATAGTTTACTAAATATTACAACTAAACCCAACAAACTTACACTAATGTTACAAACAAGTTCCGACTCGATTCAAGCCACAACATGGGTCCCTTAGTCAGGGTCTGAACCCAAACTAGGTCCCCAAGGTTAGACGACCTGGTCTAAGTTCGGATCCAAAGCATATGACCCCCCGATTGGAGCTCAGTTGGAGTCATAATCAGTTTGGACCGAATTCAATCAGGTTTAGTTCAGACGATTGTGACTCCAATTGAACCCAAAATCGGGGGTCCTATTATATGAGTATCAACTTAGACTAAGTTTTCAGGGTTGAGTGACTTGGGGTGAGTTCCAAACATGTTACTTTTGATAAAACTCCTTCTACCTTATTTTGTGTATTTTCCTTATAAAGAGTTTTGGAAGGTGGTAAGCCGCGTTAAGCACGTTTTCATCAAGGGGATATTGTGTATACAAATGCCAGAAAAGGAAAATATTCCCTCTATTATTTTTATTTATTGGTATAATAAATTTGGAATTCATTTAAAAAGGAGTAGGGAGACTGATACGAAGTGTCAAGCTTCCACGCAACCGCGGAACATAACATGCTATTGCTACCCCTAATAATACATTTATTTACATAAACACCATTTGACCCAACCAAACCGCGTCAGTGACTGGCCTACTCACTCACTGTTTACTTTCCCATCCCCTTCCGGGAAGCTGGCCCGCCGGCACAATTAATACCGGTTTATAATTCATTTTTCTTCCAAAACTTCTATTATAATTTTGTACACAATCTATCAACTATCATAACATTTTGTTTTTCTATGCGGGGAGGGCACCCCTATCATGAATTCTCACTCATAAATTCAGCTAAAAAGTGAACTGGAAACCGATCGATTTTTAAACAATCGGCCGAGTTTCTAAAAACTGTCTGATTCAAATACTGTTCATTTGTATAACGGTCTTTTAACTGAACCAAATCAGACATGGGCTCTGATAACTATGCTCATAACTCATAAGTCATCATATGGTAGAGTGTTAATTAAAAAAAAAATATTTCCATAATTTAAATACTTTTGATTTAAGAACGTAAAGCTGAACCATACTAATTCTCGTGCTTATTTAGCATTACATGAATCTTCTACCATTTGTTTTACATAAATCAATTAAGCTTATACTATCGCTCTAATTTCCTTGAGGTAGTGAGGTTTGTTTATGTGGAATCATCAATTAATGGGTTAATTTAGATATTGTAGCTTTGAGAAAATATACTAATATATCTTAGATATAGTATCTATATTTGAAAATATTGATAAATGTACATTTTTTAATCTTTCTAACCAGATTTTTATTAAATCTTTTACTATTGTAGAATGATTTTTACTGATTTGACATTCTCATACAATCACAAAATTGCCAAAGTTGGAAAAATATTCTGTACTCTTTTTTCATACAAATCCTATCTTTTTATGTATTTTTTTTGTCATTCTAATTCTTATTGTTGAGTCTAAATCCAACTTAAAAGAACTTGGTTTAGGGTTCTTATTGAAATTCATAAATAACATTTTGGATTAAAGACCAGAAATAACCTTTCAGGTATAATATATACTAAAAATCTGTTTCGCACTTTGCGCAGTAAAAAATAAACTTAATTTATAAATTATTATTTTTATGTTTAAATGAAATCTTAATAGGGAATGGTGTAGAATTTATTAAATTATTTGTTGAATGAATATATATTACAAAAATATGGTAAGAAATAAACATAATTTACAAATTATTATTTTTATGTTGTTTAAATCTTAATAGTAAATGGTGTAAAATTTATTAAATTATTTATTGAATGCATATATATTGCAAAAAGAACAAATTTACTATTATAAAAGATAATTTGTTTATAATAAAAGTTATTACGAAAAAATAGTTGTTATTTATATAAATAAATATATAACTACAATAAAAAAATTTATGTAATTATAATAGTATTTTTTAAAAGTGAAAATATTAAAATACTTATAAGTTTTCTTATGAAAATAAACAAATTATATTAATAAAATAATTGAAATAACTGAGAAGGTGAAATAAAATGTGTAATGTATTGTGAAAATCGATGAGAAGCTCCGGAGTAATTGTTAAGTTTCTGGAGGTACACGTGACAAGTCCATATCATCGACCGTTACAAAATAAATTCAACAACTGATAATATTATTTATATTTGACAACTAAGCAATTCAAAATATTATGTGTCTTGATTGTAGAAGTTTTAACCAAATTAATATATATATATATATATTAGGGTTAGATCTAATAAAGAAGAAGAGAAAGTGTGTTGGCCGTTGGTGATGTACGAGCGGAAGATGACTTATAGTTCAACGATGTGCATGTGGTGCATTTAATGCGAGTAATAAGGATCACTATAAATAATTTGGTGCATTTAATAATATTGTTAATTTTATAATTTCAAAATAGAACAGAGGAAGATAGAAAAACATAATAGTGAATATTCATATTTTTTGGGTTAAATGTGAATTTTATTAATAGTATCGTGAAAAATAATAATGGATCATCAAAATTACAATTAGCAGAAAGTATCCACAATAAATGAGTAGTAAGATTCAAGCACACTTCCAATCTACTAGTTTATTTTACGATTTACGATTCAGTTCACACATAATTAACACAAAGTTATTTAAACATAAAATTGTTGATAATAATAATTATTATCAGATAAAATTATTATATTTGTAAAGATTGTTAATTCTAACAAACCTAAGGCATGCAAATTAATGGTCTTTTTAAAGATAATAATTTTGTCTGTTAATTCGATATAGAAAAATGAAGTTTAAGTTATATGATGGGATGATAATCTCTTATTGTCTATACTAAAAACCGTGGATCGATCTTACCAACCTTATTGATCCTCTCACTTAATGAATTTACGGTGCGTTTGTTTGACGGAATACGGAATACGGAATACGGAATACGGAATAGGAATTGGGAATAAGGAATAGGAGTTAAGAATATGAAGTTGTTTTTTTGGTGGAATTGAATAGAACGGAATAAAGAATTCTGTTGTTTATTTGGTGGAATTGTGTACGGAAAAGGAATGGAATGTGGTAAAATGACATATTTGCCCCTCTTTGTATATGTATAGTATATAATAAAAATAATTTGTATTAATTAATTATAAAACTTTAAAATATTAAAAACGTTTATTAAAAAAAATATATTTAAAAACGATTTTTTTAAATTTTTTTTAAAAAGACCAATTTATTAAATCTATTTAAAAAAAATAAAGAATGTAAACATGACCACATACATAATACATCTTACATACATAATACAAAATGTTAGTCACCACATACATTATACAGAACGTGGGTTTGTCCTTAATCAGTTTAGTAAATCATCATATAAACATTGTTAAATTGAATTGTTTTATTATTTTAATTTAATTTTAAATACTAATTTTGATTTTGATTTTGGTATTTTTTTTGAATTTTCAGTTTAAATAAAAAAAACACTCAAAAATCTATAGTACAAATTAGGGGTGATAAAAAACACAGTTGTCGATATGTCTGAGTGGTTAAGGAGACAAACTTGAAATCTGTTTGGCTACGCCCGCGCAGGTTCGAACCCTGCTGTCGACGTTTGCAGAAGCAATCAGCTGATGGCACACTCGTAAATTCTTCAAAATGGCGAGGGCAATTTGGTCTTTTGGCAGCTGATTCCGGATTCCGACCCGTGTGGGCTTAGGAAATCCGAGGTTTTTACCCGGATTCCCTAAGCCCGGACCGCCCGGAATCCATTTTCAAGGAATGGCCAATTCCACCAAACGAACATGGGCTTACGGAATCCGTAAGCCCAAATCCGTGGCCATTCCTTGAAACGAACGGGCCATTAGGCTTGTTGAACTAGATTTCTGGAATTACTTATTACTGGAATAACTAGATATTGAGAATGGAAAAACTTATAATTCAACATTACATTACATCTATTGCTTATGACAGATTATTTAACTACTAATGAAAATGTATTGTGTAAAACAAATTTCTTATGTTGTTCCACATGTGAAGTGTGTTGTAAAGCCTTGAAGTGTATTGCACATGTTCAACACTCCCTCTCAAGTTGAATACTGGAATCTCTAATGTTTAACTTGACAAGTATATTGTTCAAAATTCTTCCATTGATTGTTTTGGTTTCTCGGTCCACCATTGGGTTGCTCTGATTTGTTGTTGAACCCTTATTGGAGCTAGGGCAACTCTGGATTTTGCTATTGGACTCTATCGGAGCTAGGGCAGCTCTGGATTTGCTTGTTGTTGGACCCTATCGGAGCTAGGGCAACTCTGAATTTTGTTGTTGGACCCTATCGGAGCTAGAGCAACTCTGGATTTGCTTGTTGTTGGACCCTATCGGAGCTAGGACGACTCTGGATTTTCGTTGAACCCTATCAGAGATAGGGCGACTCTGCTTTTGTTTGACCCTATCGGAGATAGGGCGACACTGCTTTTGTTTAACCCTATCGGAGATAGGGCGACTCTGCTTCTGTTTGACCTGCTTTTGTTTGACACTCCCCCCCAAGTTGAGTAGGGATCTCCAATGCTCAACTTGCACAATATACAAACATCAATGATTGTTTTTTGATTTTCTTTTGATTTTATTTTTTTTTTTAAATCTCTCTCTCTCTCTTTCGTTTTTTTAAGAAAGGCAAGCAAAAACAAAACAACAACAAAAAAAAACATAGTAAAAAATAAACTCCTTGATCAGTACCATGCCCAATTATCTTTTTCGTACGATTGTCCGCTTGGTGAAGCTTGTCTCCATATGGCTATGCCCGCGTAGCCTTTCACTGGATTTCCCGATGGTGTCATCTATGCGTATGTGTTCAGACCGCTGACGACAACTGCTCCTTTGCCGGTATTCGTTCGGTGACCCGTTTTATGGTTGTCTTCCCACCACTCCGGGTAGCCTATGATCCGAAAACATGTTTCATTCGTGTGATTCCTCATCCCGCAGTGAGTGCAGACCAACTTCGATTTATCTTCCTTGTCCCTGTTCTGAGGTGGTTCCCATCGGGGCTTGTTCCTTCCGATTCGGTCCTCCGAGGTTTTGGTCATCAATCCCGCTCTGATTCCTGATGATGAGTCAAAGTAGGAGGATGCCACTTTTAGTATGTGAAGCCTAGCGAGGTCCCGCCGTATAGTGGCGTAAGCCGATTCGACTGAGGGAAGAGGTTCATGTTTAAGTATATCTCTTTTGATCGTATCGAACTTGTCGTTGAGGGATGTCAACAGTTGGTAAAGTCTCTGTTTTTGAACTTTTTTGTTGTAGATTCGAATATCCTCAGAGTCCTTCATTGGATTCGGGTCCCTCCGATCGATGGCCATCCAGATGCTCTGAAGTTTGTTCCAACACTCCTCTAAGGTGTGCGATCCCTGTCTTAACGTATTTGCCCGTTTGTGAAGATCGAATACATGTAGGGAATCTGTTCCCAAGCCGTATGTGGGAGCTAGTTCATCCCACAGGGACTTCGCGGTTGGGTACTGTGAAACCTTGTTCACCAGGTTTGACTCTATATTTTGAATCATCCAGGTGAATACACACTGATCGTTCTATTCCCAGTGTATATATGTAGGATCTGCTTTCGAAGGGGGTGATGGTTCTCTGGTAATGTGAGAGCCTCTCCCCTGCCTCAGATTGCTTTCCTCATTAATGTTGCCCATAACGTGTAATTGTCCCCTATGAGCTTTATTCCAAGAGACAAATTCTCAGAATTTGTTGTTGCTGATTGTATCCCGAGTAGCGCTGCAATTTTCAGCATGAACTCCTCTGGTATGTTGGTTGAATTTTGATTGGTGTTGTTGTGAGAGGTTGCACTAAATTCTGACATGTTTGAGTGTAGTTTCTTGGTGGACCACTGAACTGGTCTACTGAACCGGACTACCGAACCGGACTACCGAACCGAACTACTAAACTGGACTACTGAACGAGACTTATTAAACCAGCCAATCAAACCAGGGCTGGTTTAATACTGGAATATTTCCCCACGTGATGTCTTCCACCGAGAGTTTGTCCCTGTCTTCAAGGACCGTGTACTGTCGGTCTGGTGTTGTTTCCGCGTGATGTCGGTCTGGAGTGGAGCTGCACCAGATTGAAGTGGAGCTGTGAAGTGAAGTGGAGTTGTACGGGGTGCTGTTGAAGTGGAGCTGCACGGGTGCAACGAAAAGACGGTGGTGCAACGAGGAGGCGGACTGAGCACGGAGCACTGAGCAACGAGGAAGCGGACTGAGCAGGTGGAGCTATGGCTGGGCGAGCTGGAGCTGTGGTGAGGATGACTAGCGGTGGAGCTCCAGAATGGATGAGTTGCGGAGCTGGCCTGAACGAGAGCCACTGAGACGAGCTTCACGCGAGGACGCTTCACGGGACGGGCGAGGCGGTCAGGGTGAGCTGGACTGGATTTGGAGCTGCGCACGGCTGGACTGGACTCGACTGGAGCTCGACTGGACTGAGACTGGCTGCAACTGGACCAGATTGGAGCGACGACTGGACACGGCTGGGATTGACTTTCATGTTTGTTATTTGGAGAACAAAAAAATCTAACACTGCTCTGATACCAAGTTGAACTAGATTACTGGAATTACTGATTACTGGAATAACTAGATATTGAGAATGGAAAAACTTATCATTCAACCTTACATTACATCTCTATATATTAGATCTCTTGCTTATGACAGATTATTTAACTACTAATGAAAATGTATTGTGTAAAGCAGATTCCTTATGTGGAACATGTTGTTCCACATGTGAATTGTGCTGTAAAACCTTGAAGTGTATTGCACATGTTGAACAAGGTTAAGAAAAAACTTTTGGATCATCCTTATCATCTCCCTCCTTCATTTCGTCAAGTTAATGCTAATGTTGGTGCTTGCTAACACCAAACTCAAACATGTCGTTCTTCTTTGTCATCTTCAACTTCTATTGACTGTTTTTTTAATTGAATTTCTAGATTTACAAAATACACATATTATTATAATAAACAAAATAATACCGAAATTACACTTTTATCGTTCGGTGTCGGTGTATCGACGTACGATAACAAAAGCGTACTAGATCGTCGTCGGTTCAGAGTCACAAAGACAAATGCCGGTTGGGAAGTACGTTACATGAACGCACCGTTTTTCACAGTAAAAATTCTAAGATAAACCATCGAGCATATATGGTGAAGCTATGTGTTTCATATTGTATATGGTTATATATAAAATGTCCATTCTCTATGGATTTGAAAGTAATTATAACGTTTCATAATTAAATATTTTGGTCCCGACTATTTTTGTGATTTACATAACCACTTAATACATATTTTTTTCTGTGTGGGTAAAGCTAGGTTAGCTTAGAATAAGTTGGGAAATTTCCTAAAGTAAGTGAAGTCAAAATTAAATCTATAATTTTTTTTTCAATACCCAAGTTACTTCAAAGCTGCGTTAGAGTTACGTATATATTTGGTCAACTAGCTTAAAAACGACTAGAAAGTTGTGTTAGTTTATTTATATATAGTGGATACATTTCAAAAGTCAAATATCTGAAATTACAAAGTATACAAGTGCATATAAAAAAATGGATTAATAATTTATTTCAACAACGGACGAAGCAGAATCTCAAGTCAATTGTTCGTGCTGCTATTATTTTCTTTTATGATTCTTTTATCATTTTATGATGATGATGGGACATTGATCTTCACCACTGACACGTGGCTAAAAAAAAGAGGAGAAAATAAACATTGCTGCTGATATGCAAGAGACGACAAAAAATTCTAACTGCCCAATAACATTGAGAGCCTATCAATGGTATAATCGTAATTCAGTCAAATTTGAATGGCAAATTCACAATTGAAGCTACCTATGTGGGTATACAAATTTGTCCCAACACTCCAAAGGATTGATTATTTCCGTGAAAGACAACGGCCTCGGCCTCTCTCTCTCTCTGTAGTCTCTACTCCTCCCTCTGTGTGTGTGGTTGAAGATCAATTCCGCAGGGGTTGAGCACAAATCAGAAACGGAGATATCCTTTCCAAGGTACGGTTCTGAACTCTTTGAGCTAAATAGAGGTGTACTGGTAGTTAAGGTGTCTTGGCGCTGCTCATGGAGTTAATGGTTGAGTTTGTTGTATCTTCACGTTTGGAAGAAGTGACTGGTTATTGGTTTGGTTGAGTTAGGTTTCTAAATGGGTTCTTGATGAAGTTGGAATCCTCTACTGTGGAGGATTGGGGTTCTGGTAATCAAATATATCATGGTTGCGATTTCTGTGAATAAATATAAATCATAAGATGATGAAATCGAACTCCAACTCTGGTCACCTGGGGGGATCTGGTTTTCTGGGTTGGATGTTCAAATGATTTTATTTTCATTCTATTTTTGGGAAACGTTTTATTGATACCCTAAATTCAAACCAGAACATCGGAAAGCAATCCCGAAAAAATGACAAATCTGATTTTCGGGGATTTGAAATCTAATTCCATTGGAAGGTAGAGCTTCATGATCGTTTTGAAATACGAAATTGTGTAGTTTTCTGGAATTAATATTTGATTAACCATTCTCTACACATGAGATTTCTAATTGGTTCGTTTAGATCTTCGTTGTAGGCACTTTGGATGTAGCGTGTTATCGTGTCAATCGATCTATTGGTCCCTTTGAAATTGGGTCTCTAGATATGTAGTCGCCATTGGTCGTTCGAAAGGATATTCAATTCTTGATGATCCATATGCTTGTACTTACATTAGTTGAACTCTTCTTTCTGCAGATATTGGCATTTCATTTTGTAAGAAGAGGGTGAAGTTGGCTCAACAACTATTACATATCTTGCAGCTTCCTCGAGCAATTGATAGATAGCATCATGATAGTCTGCAAGTTGTTGTTCTATGCTACTCCTACCAAATAATCAGTCTTCATTTGTTTCTCAAAGGCAAAGCAATTCTTATACTATTTGAAAAAGCAATCATTTGAAGATGCAGACATCTCAAGAACTCCAAAGTTCAGCAAGCATACAAAACTCTTACCACCAACCAGGCCAAGGGTTTGACTTCGATCCATACTGTTCATCGCCCTTCCAGATATTGCAGAACCATCCAAGCCCTTATATGAGCGAACAGGGAATTAATCTCTCCTTCCAAACTTGCCAAGACCAATATGTCACCCTCGACTCATCCTCGGTAGCCTGTGATGTCATGCAATATGATTCACCACTTTCTTCCTCTAGTGGATTGACAAATCGAAGCCCCTTCTCCACACAAGCCTCTTCTCAATCTTATCTATCCGATCCCCACCATTCATGTGACCTATATGGATCTCCAATGAGTGGTTCTTCTGTTGTGAATGATGAGTACGAACAAAGGCACAGTCTGATCCGTGAAGTCGAGCTTTTCCTGTTGGGACCCGAATCTGACACAGCTGGGGACAGCTGCAACTGTTGCAGCATAACTAGCGGGGTTCACCAGCTCGATCCTGTTACTCGTAACCGGATTATGGAAGTCATTTCCAGTCTGGACCTGAAAAAGCTGCTCGATTTATGCGCTAAAGCTTTCACCGAATCAAATACGCAGATGGCAAATGAGTTAATGCTCGAGTTGGAGAAAAGGGTGTCTGTCTGTGGCGACCCGATTCAAAGGGTTAGTGCTTACATGTTGGAAGGGCTCAGAGCGAGGTTGGGTTCATCAGGTAGTTTGATCTACAAAAGATTGAAGTGTACGGAGTTATCAGTCCCAACAAGCGCGGACTTATTGTCTTACATGGGCGTCTTGTTCACAATTTGTCCGTACTGGAAATTTGCGTACCGATCCGCAAATATCATAATTCAGGAGGCAATAGCGTACGAACCGCGGATTCACATAATTGATTTCCAGATAGCTCAGGGGACCCAGTGGGTGGTCTTAATGGAAGCAATCGCGACTCGTGCTCGGGATCATGGTGGGCCCCTCCCATCGATTCGAATCACAGGCGTGGACGATTCTCAATCAGCTCTAGCCAGAGGAGGTGGACTCGAGCTTGTGGGTCAGAAGCTTAGAGCAGCTGCTGAATCGTGGGGATTTCAGTTTGAGTTTCACAATGCAGCCATGTCTGGCAGTGATGTTGAACTTCACAACCTCGGACTCCACCATGGAGAAGCCATAGCTGTGAACTTCCCTTACGTACTCCACCACATGTCTGACGAGAGTGTCAGTACGGAGAACCACAGAGACAGGCTGCTACGACTTGTCAAAAGCTTGTCTCCCAAAGTAATGACGCTTGTGGAGCAAGAATCCAACACGAACACGTCCCCGTTCCTTTTCAGGTTCCGAGAAACCCTGGATTACTACACCTCCATGTTTGAATCCATTGAGGCAGGAAGCTCGACCGTCGAATCAAAGAAGAGGATCAATGCCGAGCAGCAATGCATTGCTCGAGACATTGTCAATATGATTGGTTGTGAAGGGTCTGATCGAGTCGAGAGACACGAGCTGTTCAAGAAATGGCAGTTGAGGTTGCAGTTTGCTGGGTTTCAACAGTGCAGATTGAGTCCAGCTGTTACTCATGGCGTTCGTGCTTTGCTGAAGGACTTCCATAAGAACTACAGGGTTGAAGAGCGAGATGGAGCTCTGTATCTCAGTTGGTTGAACAGAGCTATGGTGACTTCTTCAGCATGGAGGTGACGTTTTCTACGGATCTCTGTAAATTTTGGTCAGTGTGGTAGAATGGACCTGTGTTTAACCGTGAGGCTGTAGTGTTTAACCGTGAGGTTGTCGTGTCGCGTGGTCAGTGGCTTACTCCACAGAATCACAGATGTTGTGTACATGATTTGCTTATAAATGGAACACAACGGTAGTGTCTGAGTTTATGTTCCCGTTTCGGTCATTGGTGGTAAAAGTAAAGGTTATCTTTTTGTAAGATACTTATGTACTGAAAGCCAATAGCAGAAAGCGCCAACTCTTTTCAAATTCAAACCTTCCATTCATTCTCTTTCTCTTTCTCTTCAACATCCTCTGTAACCATAGTAGTCACTGGACTATACTCAGCTTCTTGTGAGCCAACTTTCCCATGCCTAAGGCACCCAAGTCTCCACATGCGGATAACACACTCACCATCGTGATACTGTCGGGGACAACCTTGGATAGTTGCATCTCATGGAATAACCTCAGTGCCTTGTCGGATCTCCTCATTCTGGAGTAGGCACTAATCATTGAACTCCAAGAAACTCTATCTTTTCTCTCCATTCTATCGAAAAGCTTCTGGGCCTCTTCCACTTCCCCATTGCATGCATACCAATGAATCATCGTGTTCCATGAAACCAAGTCTCTTTCAGGCATTTCATCAAACATTTTGCGTGCCAAACTCATTTCTCCCACCCGCACAAATTCTGCCAACAACACATTGCACGAGACCAAATCAGGCCTATCCATATGATCTAAGACTCTCCTAGAAATCTCTAGATAACCTAATTTCGCATACATTTCAATCAGAGCTGCCTGAACGAATACGTCTGACTCGAATCCTAGCTTCATCACATAATTATGCACAACCCTCCCGGTTTTACCGTCCGTTGCTCTCCCACATGCTTGAACGACCAACGAAATGGTAAAGCTATCAACTTTTACATCTTCGAGCAAACGCATCTGACCAAATAGTCCTATCGCCTCGTGGGGTCTTTCCGATATCAAGAAAGCACGCATCATGGTGTTGAAGATGAAGGTATCTGGGGAGGACACCAAGTCGAAAAGGGATCTGAGATAAGACAAATCGGCATTCGAAGAGCACAAATGTGGAAGGGAGCGGCGCAGGAGCTTGGCGATGATGAACTTATTTGAATCGAGAGAGGTCTTGATGATCAGAGCGTGGTTCTGCAGAAGGTGCCTCTGGTTTTTGGAGGTCTGGAGAAGGGACATAACCTTCTCTTCGATTGTTCTGTAAGGTGAAGATGAACCAACGAGCTTCGGAGATAATCGCATTATAAAGCTCGTGCACGCAGTTGGATTTCGAGATACAGATTTACATTAAACAACAGTCTTCTTTCAACCGACATAAAACGATGAGGGGCGACACCAACTGTCATAACGGTTTTATGAACCTGACCAAATAATGAAATGACTGAGGTAGAACGTTGGTAAATGAGGTAACGGTGTGGTGAAAAAAAAAAAAAAAACTGTCACTAAAAATTATATATATATATTTTTAAATTGTGGTAGTGCATTTATGAAATAAATTATCTATTTATAATGGTTATGATATTTTAGTCATTCTCATAGTTATTATATAAATATAATAATTATTTTATATAAATATATTATTATATATTCCAAAGAGTGTCAAGGGAAATTGGATCCGACGATAATTTGGCGACTCTGCTGGGGACTTATCTGTTTTAAGAGGGTTTATGTTTAGTCATGTTTGCTTTGCCATATTATATTTTGCCCTATCCATTTTGACTGTCTGCTCATGCTTGCAGTTCTAAATTTTGCCCAAAAGGATGTGTAAATGTAATAATTCAAAACAATTTAAATTCTCGTTTTGCACACACCACGCTAGTTACCTTTACCCGCTCGGGTCTGGAGCAGATTAAGAGCTTAGGGAGTTTAGTATGGGAATGCGCCCGGAGTGGTTTAGATTGTCGTCACGCATCCAAACAACTCAACTTGATGATCGAAATGGGTATGTGATCCTCTATATGAGCTCGTGAGCCCTTAAGACGTAATCAAACCTTTGAACTCAATTCTCTATACGTAGACTTTTCCAAGCCCTATGATGTTAACACCATGTACCCTAGACAAATTTTAGGATTCCGATTAGCCTGTAATTAATCGATGGTGACTCTTTCATTTTTCAGTCTGGTTGATAACCCCGCTTTACCGGACCCGTCGGTCGCCAAGACCCGACATTTTCGAGCGAAACAAAATAAAAATATTTTCCAAAGAGGGTCGGGGAAAGTTGTATCCGACGTCCGACAATAGCTATATTTAAAGTATATAAAAAAATTGAAATTAATAGTGTAGTGGTAAAACTATTAGTTCATATATGTAAGAGATTTAGAGTTTATAACTTGTTAAAGATGAAATTTTCAGCATTTTAGACTATAGTTTGGTAACAACCGAAAATATGAAATTGATTTGATAATTAGTTTCCTTAAAATTAGCAAGGGCAGATAGGTAAAAAGTTATTAGAACGTTTTAGTATTTCAACAAAAGTGTTATGTATAAAACAATCGATGGTCTGTAAATAGAATTTCTCAACTAGTAGTGATAGATAATAGAGTAAAATATCATATTGCCCCTAATGTTTGGCCAAATTTTGAGTTTCCCCCCATAAAGTTTAAATCGTAAAATTTCATTTCCTCATGTTTGATCAAAGTGTAAGTTTGCCCCTCCGTCAACTTTTTCATCCAAATTTAACAAAATTAGTTTTGAAAAAATAGAAAACTTTCAAAAATGTAAAAATTTAACACTTTTAAATTTTTTCAAATGTTACAATTGAGTTCTGATTCGATCGGATCTCGATTGAGCCCCTAT
Source organism: Chamaenerion angustifolium (assembly GCA_946814005.1). NCBI lineage: Eukaryota > Viridiplantae > Streptophyta > Magnoliopsida > Myrtales > Onagraceae > Chamaenerion > Chamaenerion angustifolium. The sequence continues at coordinate 3,703,969 of OX328277.1, read as the reverse complement.
CGAGGGAATCAGGTCTAGATGTTGACCTAGACTGACCTCATGGATAGGAGACCTGGTCTGGATCAAGTATGAGACCCGAACTTTAATCAAGGGGAAAAAGGGAGAGGAGAGGAGAGGGAGAGGGAGAGGGAAAGGATGAGTAAGAGAGGTGAGATATGGAAAAAAAATAGGGAAAGGGGGAAATGAGAAGGAAAAAAGGATGGATGGAAGGGGAAAGAGAGAGAAGAGGGGATGGGTGAGAGGGGGAAAGGAGGAAAATGGATGGATGGAAGGGGAAAGAGAGACAAGAAGGGAGGGGTGAGATAGGATAAGTTAGAGATGGAAGGGGGAGATTTATGTGTACCAATATGGTTTTTACAGAAATGTGTAACGTTAATATAAAAAATAAGAATTTTTAATATAATATATTTTTTTTGTATTTCATACGTTTAATAAAAATATTATATTAAAAACTTATATTTTTCTTTTCAAATTTTTCTTAACTTCATATTTGATCATCAATCGAGTTTATCCATTTCATTATTTTTCCATTCAAACTTAATATAATTTGTTTTTATACAAATAATAGAACAATTTTAAGAATCTCATAATTAAATATTTCAAAACTTATCTATAAAGTTTGAATATTTTATTTTTGATGGATTGAGTAAACTCGACTAGCGGCCAAATATGGATGATGAAATTGTTTGAAAACAAATTTTATAGGGGAAACGTAATTTTAGCCTAAACATTAAGAACAAAATTATAGTTTACTATATTCACTAAATATAGACCAAACCAACCACCTTTTCAATTTTAGAAAATGCTCGAGGACGAGTAGTAAAAATGCAACCCACGAACGTTTATTTGAAACACGTTTATTTTAATGAATTAAAATTTTACTTTTTCTGTCTCTTTGTCACGAGGAAAACACATGATGTCATTTAAATGAATTAAAATTTATGAACGGATCACTTTACCCTCGTGTCAATTTTCTCCTATGTCCCCCTCCCTTTTCATATCATTTCCGCTAAAAATCACATTACCTTTACTCTCCAATCACTCTAACTTCCATTTGTCTTCCCACCTTCTAACTTCTATCCTCTAGCTGAAACCTCCATCCTTTGCTTGAAAACTTACCCACATTGTTCATGTTCATCTTTTTCTCCAAGACAGATTCACATTTCTGTTTTCATTTTGAATCACATTTTGGTTTCCCTGCATTTTCGTTACCGTTTATGTGCTATTTGCGAAATTCTTTGTGATTCTGGTCAGATCAGTCACTTCTTTGACATCTGAAGGCCACCGTGTGTATGGATTGAGAAGTTTAATTATAAAGGTATAACCTTTTTAGTTATTTCCCCTCTAAATTTGTTAATATATGTATGGTTTAGTAGAAGAATGAGGTTGATTTATTATAGGGTTTATTTTGCTTTAAGTTTCAATATTTTTGCGAAATTGTAACGGTTGTTGGGTAGACATTGTTGTTTTAGTGTTAAAGTTTTTATTTTTATTTTTATACTTTTTTTTTGCATTTTATGTTCAATATTGTTGTTTGGGAGTAAAGTTTTGGCCTTTGTTCGTGTACTAGGTGACCTTCTGGATTAGACACTCAAAACTGTCCATCCAAAATGTGACTGAATATGTTAATTACCTCAACAGTTACTTATATTGACACGTGTGACTGAATAGTTGAAACTTGAGCAAAACAGTTACTCATGTTTTAAAATGTGACTGAACGGTTCAAAAGTAGACATGTGATGTGTATGTGATATTCTTTATACTTGAAATACCAAATATGTCTTTCTTCTTTTCCATTTACTTACACCTTCTATTTACACAACAATGTGTGCCGAAAAGGAGAGACCAACCCATAGAAGGGAGAGTAGACCCTACCATGGAGTGTCAAGAACGACGTACCATGAAGATTGACGACGAACTTCCTCATATGTTGGCTGACAAATGACGACACATAAGTCGTCTTGTGCGTTCTTGCTCAAGCTCTTCTCCTGTCATGGAGTGTCAATGACGAGATTATGCTACTGTGGGGTTGTGTGCTCCGTGAAATCAGCTGGTACGTGACAAATTTTTTCTCGGTGTTTTCACGGTCAACCCAATTTTGAGGTAATTTCATAGTAGATAACCCCAATTCACTTTTATTCTATTATTTATCCTATTTTAAACCCCAATTTTGTTGCATTCTACTTGTTTGATTCTGTTTATATGCTAGTCCGTACAAAATCCCGAATGTGTTTTTTTTGGATTGAGAAGATCCAACTATGTGCCCGTATGACAAGATTGCAGTGATGCAATTTCAACAAAAAGAGACACATTTGAATAAACAATTGGATTTTGTGAATGCCCGAGCTCTTGAGAGTCAACCAAATCGAAAATTAGTTGTTGCGTTGATAATTGTTATTGTTTTTTTCTTCAAAGTGTAATGGCAAACAAGTAGGTTGTCTTAGTTACTTTGTAGTATGACATTTCTCTGTAACTGAAGGATGAACAAAATTTTGTCGTATGTGTATGAGTGTGCATGGGGTGACCTATGTTTGTGAACAATTTGTTAAATGAATTACTATGTTAACATAAATGTGATTAAATAGTTAGTTTTATTTTCTTATTTTGTAAAACTCATCTATAACATCGCAAATGTGTTCGTCGCATTTTCATTTTGTTTAACAACAAACTACTTTGGCTGTAAAGTCGTTTTGGGAGATGTCATCTTAGCAGCGGCAACAACTTAGCAACGGTCAATTGTCGATGGGTACACGATTTAGCGACGGAGGCAACCCTGACAAAAATTTCGTTGCTGCTAAGTGATAGCAGCGCCATTTCAGCGCTTAACAACGATTTTATGCCGACGCTAATTCACGAGTTTCTTGTAGTATTGATTTTATCCTGTTTAATGAAAGAAAAGAAAAAAATTTGGGCAATTCTTAGAGGTTGTTCGGTTGTTTTTCAAGATAAGTTAGTTTGGATGGAAGATTCGAAAGATATTCCGTCTATGTCTTTGATGAAAGATATTCCGTCTATGTCTTTGATGAAGATAATGCAAATTAAATTGCACTAATGACACATATTAGAAGAAATAGATCGATAATTATATAAATTAATCACCATGCACGCTTTGTCTGCAAACTTCTTTTTAATCTCCCATATTTAACATATCCAATTTCCACTACTGCTATTATTTCAAGAAAGAGAACATTTTTAAAAAAAATAGTGAAAGAAGGTAAAGATTAGTAAAAATTATACTTTTGTTATTAGTATTTATTAATATATTAATATTATATTTATATAATAACTATGAATATGACTAAAATACTATAATCATAACAATTTTAGTGAGTATAAATTTTTCACCTATACTGATATGATTAATCATATAAAAAGATGATGATTATAACAATGATTTTAGGATTTTCACCGCACTGTTGTCGGCACTAAACATGAGTAATGATGAGGTGATCGAATTGAAGGAAGAGATACACATGAAGAGGTGTGTCATTTTATTATGATATCTATATAGCCACAATTTTGTAAACTGAATTTCAAATTAGAAAGATTATTGCTAAAAGATATTAACTGTAAAAATGAAGAATAAAAAACAATTTTCTTCCTATATAAATATACTGCTGTAAAACCCCTACATTTTGGACTAGAGAACAGATGTTACCATTTGGCCAAAAATAAAACAGATGGTACTTGAGTCTCTTGTTTAAATCCCAGTCCATCCCATATATCATCACTCTTCTTCACCTTCTTACTACTTATTTATACTTTCCAAGTTAAAATCGGTGGTGGTGGAGCTGTAAAAGAAGCATCCAAATCCAATTTATAACCACTTACCCGATGGCCAAAAAAAAACACCCACTTACCCTATGCAGACTTTAATTTGTGCATGCCATTCCCTTCCAAATGACTCCAAGACAAATTATCAAAAGGCAGAAACGCATAATAGAAATGAAAAGAGAGAGAAAGAAAGAAAGAGAATGTTTTTCATTTCTTTCTTACATATTAGAGAGAGAGAGAAAGAGAGAATGTTAGTGCTTCTGTCATGTCATAACATTATTGTTCAATCAAGGAGACTACTCTTTCTATCTTCTTTTGCTGCTTGTCTTTTTCTTTTTCTTCTTCTCCATGGACCCCCACACTCTAAAATTCTTGTGTTCTTTGATTTTAGCTTTGAAAGAATGCTTCCTTTCCTTGTTTGGGAGCTATAATAGATGTCACATGATTCAACAAAATAAATGATGATGTTGGGTGAAAAGCTGGAGATATTTTCAAATGCATGCATCAACTATGTATCAAATGCTTTTGGAGAAAAGTATAGGAAACGAATATATGTTAATAGTCTGTCTGACAGTAGAAAATTAATTCCAAGTTATTATCACTGCAATGTATTTTATATAGTTAATATAAAGAACAAATCGCATTACAAATCATCTCCTTTTCAACTTAATCCTAAAGAAAGTGTCTTCACAATCTCCCAAGCATGAAAAGAATTTGTTTTGGGGGAAGGAAAGAGAAGAGACAAAGCATCCTCCCTAAACCCATCCATTCTTATTCCTCCAAACGCACCCTTCCATGTGCTAAAGGCCCCAACATTTTCTTGTCTTCTTCTATTCACCATGTTCCTCCTTCACCGATTACGCATCACAATACTATACTTTTATCTTCCTCTTCCAACTCCATTAGATTGACCTCTTAAACCCCTTTCTTCTTGGCAACTTGCCAACACCTGCTGCCCTTATTACTGTTCTATTCCCCTTTTTTCTATTTTCATATGGAATTTCATCGATCCGCGAAAACTCGTTTAAAATTATGTGAAAAGACGGTTCTACCCCTCCCTCTCCCTCCCTATATATACTCACTCGAGACCATTCCACAGCCCCTAGGGAAGGGAAACGAGATATAGAAAGTAGCTAGCTATTATGGGAAGAGTGAGCCATGATGCTGTTATCCAATCTTCCTCCATTTCTCTACTACAAGAGAGGTTCAGGCAGTTGAAGAGAGTGAAGGAGATGAGAGAAGAGAAGGAGATGCTCAGAGATTTACTCTCTGAGGCCGAGCCACCCAAGAAGTTACCCCGACAAACAGTACCTTGTAGTTACTATGAGCCACTCAACTTGTTCTTAAACCCTCAGCTCATCAACATACCTCTTAATACTACAACTGCTGCTGTATCTCCTCCGACCATACAGCTTAGTCTTTCACTGTGGCCGAATGGTGATAATCGTCGGGTTGAAGTAGGTAAAAAAGGTTACTCTCAGCGGGATAAAGATAGTTCCGTTTTCGGGAATTCACAGCATGCAGGCGTGGATAATCGATGTTTACTTGATTGTTGTTTCTTTGAAAAATTTGGGCGGGACGATGTAGACACTTCTCTTCATCTGTAAAAATCGAGGGAAAAAGAGTCAATTGTTTTGTTTCTTATGAGATACCATTTTTGAGTTACATGATTAGCTAGCCAGCTATAACCTATATATATAGTGTGAAGAACAACATTATAACGTAATGATACATACAACTATTGAGATATTTATACGTGATTCATTCAAAGATACCCTAGTTGCCACCTTTTTGTAACAGAGAACCGTGACATTGCTTTCAATACACGTACGACAATGGTTGTGCAGAAACTGAGCTCTAAAACAAAGTACTAGATAGGGCTCCACAAGCCACTTAAAGGAATGAAAATATAGACTTGGTGTTAGTGTAAATCAATTTTTGTTGCACCTAGAAAATGGTGCATATTTCCGAAAGGAAGGGTGGCATATTTACTGTAGAAAATGTTGCATATTTGATGTAAAAAATTATGCACCAACCTGGTAAACTTTGTTAACAAAGTGTTGTAAACTTTGTTAACAAAGTGTTGTAAACTTTGTCAACAAAGTGCTGATATATATGTATTAGTATAAATAGGTGACTATATTTGTATATTTTGTATGAGAGTTTTATAAGAGTGTACGAGAGTTTGTTCAACACAACAATAAGATTTGTATTTGTATTCTTCAACTCCATGTTGAATCTGATGTTCTTTGATTTCTCTTGATTGATTATCAACAGTGGTATCAGAGCTTAACTTTTTGAGGGATCTGTGCGGTTGTGTGATTGTCGATTTTTTGAGACCATTCACCCATAGCTTAACTTCTAGAGGAATTTGTAAGGTTGAGCGATTGTCGTTTTTTTGAGATCATCCACCCATAAACACCCTAAACTCTCATCAAATGGAAGAATCCTTCTCACGCGTTACTCCACCAAAATTCGATGGCTCAAACTACCAAACTTGGGATGTCAAAATGGAAGCTTACATGCAGGGCACTGATATGTGAGAAGCTGTTGAAGAAGACTATGAAATTTAAGCTATTCCACACAACCCTACATTTGCTCAAATCAAGGTTCAAAGGGAGATGAAGATGAGAAATGCACGAGCCAAGTCATGCCTTTATTCGATTGTCTCACCTGCAATTTTCAGCTGAATCATGTCCATAAAGCCAGTCAATGAAATTTGGGACTTCCTCGAAAAAGAATACAAAGGGGATGAGAGGATAAGGGACATGAAATCTCTAAATTTGATAAGGGAATTCTAAAAGGAGCACATGAAGGAATTCGAGACCATCCAAGAATACTCAAATCGATTGGTGGGACTTGCAAACCAGGTTAGAATACTTAGTAAGAAGATGAAGGATAGCATAATTGTGGAGAATATATTAGTCTCTCTTCCTGAGAAATTTGAAGCAACCATTGCCTCATTGGAGAACACCAAGGACCTGTCAATTCTCAATTTGGTAGAGCTCCTTAGTGCTCTTCAAGCTCAAGAGCAAAGAAGATTGATGTGTGAAGAAGGGGCAATTGAAGGTGCTTTGAAGGCCAAGCTACACTTAAATCAGAAAAGCTACGGTGATGTTGAATTGAGTGCAGTAGAAAGGGGTCCCAAATGAAGAAATCTTCCTCCTTGTAAGCATTGTGGTAAGAAGAACTATCCTCACTACAAATGCTGGAAGAGGTCAGACATAAAATGCAGAAGGTGTCAGAAGATGGGGCATGTTGAAAAGTACGACCAACATAAAAGAGAAACTCAAGCTGCTATCCCTGAAGAAGAGGATGATCATATGTTTGCGGCTTCTTGCTTTACAACTAGAGCATTAAGTGATGGATGACTGGTTGATAGTGGTTGCACTAGTCACATGACTGGTAATGTGAGACTTTCAAACAACTTGACAGGTCAGTTCTTTCCAAAGTCAGAATTGGAAATGGTGAGTATATTGCAGTCAAAGGTAAAGGAACCATAGATATCGCAAGCTGTTCTGGAACAAAACTAATCACTGATGTTCTCTATGTGCCAAATATTGATCGAAATTTGCTTAGTGTTGATCAATTAATAAAGAAAGGTTTGTAAGTGATTTTCGAAAACAAAGTATGTGTGATAAAGGATCCAGCAGACCAAGATCTGTTCACGGTCAAGATGAAGGGAAAGCGTTTACTCAATCCATTGGAGGAATATCAATCTGCTTTCACAATCAAAGAAGGCATCATAGAAGTCTGACACAAGAGGCTCATGCATTATCATTATCAAGGGCTGCTGCAAATTAAAGTCAAGATGATGGTGAATGACCTATCCAAACTTGAGGATCGCATTCCAAGATACGAAGCACGTCAGTATGGCAAGCAAAGCAGAAAAACATTTCCCAAAACAACATGTAGACCATCAAAGAAGCTGCAATTAATCCACACTAACATTGCATGTCCACAAAGAATGTCCTCTCTGAAATATATAAAGAAGCTGAGAGTCCAGTTGGGGAGAGTTGCAGAGTCTGAAATTATGCATAGTAAGCATGCAGAGTCTGCGCATCACGATGTCCATACATTTTGTATCAAGCACTCTGAAGTATTTGAACTTGGAGGATATGAGGAGGTCAATATTGATGAGAAATGTCTAGCTACAATGAAGGAGGTGCTTGCCATGATTGAGAATAATGAAAAAGGAAAGACAGTTGCAATTAAGAAGGTTCTTCAGGATAAACGATTTGTGAGAAAGATTGGGAGTTTGCAACAACTTGATTTAGGAGGAGTGTTAGTGTAAATAAGTTTTTGCTGCACCTTTACAGTAGAAAATGCTGCACCTTTACAGTAGAAAATGCTGCATATTTACTATAGGAAATGCTGCATATTTGCTGTAGAAAATACTGCACCAACCTTGTAAACTTTGTCAACAAAGTGTTGTAAACTATGTCAACAAAGTGCTGCTATGTATTAGTATATTTAGGTGACTATGTTTGTATGTCTTTTATGAGAGTTGTATGAGAGTTTTATAAGAGTCTATGAGAGTTTATTCAACATAACAATAAGATTTGTATTTGTGTTCTTCAACTCCATGTTGAATCTGCTATTCTTTGATTTCTCTTGATTGATGATCAACAGTTGGGAACTCGATTTGTATCGTATTTAATGATGGTTGTATTACTGATTATCTGTATTACTGTTAATAATGGCTAGACATTTGATTTTTTCGATCTGAACTATTCTACAACGAAAAAAATTCACACAAAACATGAGTTTTAGTTGTGGTAAATTATTTGACATTAAATTAGTTGTATAATCACGACATTAAATGTCGACACAACATATATTATGTAATGATAGTATTTAGTGATAACGAATTTGGTTAGCTACCGTAAACCCACATTCTTGTAATGATTTCTTGCATATATGGATGTAGGTTCGTGTCGTAATATGGTCGTGAAAGAGAAGTAACATTTCATTTCAATCTCAGTCGTTATCCATTTGATTGCGTTCCACAACTACATTAAAGATATATAGAGAGAGAGAGGTACTTGATTGATCAATCAATGAATGCTTTTATGTAAAGAAAACCTAAGTTTGAAGAAATGAATAAGGGAACAGCCTAGCACACATATCACCCTTTTTCAAAAGTCTGAGAATATATACCTAATGTTTGTTCCACTTCATTGCCCTTATTACGGAATTATTGTTCTATCTTGCTCTTAATCAATCAGAAAATGTCTGGGCTTCTACCAAATATTGTGCTAGTTGTTCTCTTTGCTTGTTTGGTCTACAAGAAGTCTGGTATGTCTCAATATTTCAATGTATGATCGGAAAGTATATATAATATATCCCGTGTTTGCAAAAATGTGATATATGTATGTATGTTGTTTGATTACTAGTATATGGTCAGTTTGTGGAATGGTGCATTGCTGATGAACAAACACCCAAAGAAGATCTGCAAGTGGCACTCGATTGGGCTTGCAACAAAGGAGGAGCAGATTGCAAACAGATTCAACCAAATCAACCTTGCTATCTCCCGAATACACTGATAAATCATGCTTCTTATGCCTTCAATAACTACTACCAGAAGTTTAAGCATGCTGGGGCAACCTGTTACTTCAATTCTGCAGCAATGATCACTGATCTTGATCCAAGTAATACCTTTAGTTTCATAATATGTATTTACTGTTTCTACAACACCAAATAATATCGTGATCGTTTTATGCAGGTAGCGGTTTTTGCAAGTTGGAGTATTTATCATGAGTACTTGTAATATTTGCTTCAGTGGAGGCTGAGGAGTGAGCTGCAGCTGAAGGACACCTCCCTTTACTACTACCTTCTAATTAATTAAATTTTGTTGTTTAATTTGTTTTTGGATGAAGGTTCAACAAGTCGAAAGGTTCACCTTGGTTTGGGTGATCAAAATGTGTAATGAAATAACATATATATATTATAACATGGGTCTATAAAGTAATGAAATACAAATACACTTATTTAAAACTATAATTTATTAACAAAATATGAATGAGTATACATATAATACTTGCATTTCTAAATATTTTTAAATATAATATTTAGAAGACTCATGTATTACATTATTTGTGCAGCACATTGCATTGAGTTAACGTTGGAAGATCTTGCAAAGAAAATAACAATTGCAAAAAGGAAGAGCATTACCAAATTTATTTATGGGTTAAATACCAAATAGCTACCCGAACTTTTGACGTTTTATAAATAGTTACCCGAACTTTGAATTTTCAAAAATGGCTACCTAAACTTTGACATATGGGGCAAATAGTCACCTCCGTTAAATTTTCTGTTAAATATGGACGGAAAATAACGTGGCAGCACATGATTAATCCATAATTTAAAAACTATATTATTATTTTTAAAATACTAAAAAAATCAGATTTTTTTTTAAAAAAATGAAAAATTAAGAGTTTTAAATATAATATTTTTACTAAAATTATGAAATAAAAATAAATGATTAGTTATTTTTATTTTGTTTCATATTTTTCAATACAAAAATTATATTGCAAACTCTTATTTTTCCTATTACTTTGCCAGTTTTTTTAAAGATTTTTTCTGATTTTTTTAGTATTTTTTAAAAAATGATGTAGTTTTTAATATTATGGACCAATCACGTGCTAACACGTCATATTCCGTCCATATTTAACGAAAAATTTAACGGAGGTAGCGATTTTCCCCATGTGTCAAAGTTGAGGTAGCTATTTGCACCTTCGTCCAAAGTTTAGGTAGTCGTTATTGAAAATTCAAAATTCGGATAGCTATTTGTAAAACGTCCAAAATTCGGGTAGCTATTTGGTATTTAACCCTTTATTTATAGGAGAATTAGAATGTTTTCTATCTTAAAACATTCTATTGATAGAATAGATTTGATTCGACTAATTGTTACTCGCTCTGCTACATCGTATTTGACTTTAGGAAGCTTACAAGATAAGAGAGTACTGCATTGAGAAGTATATTTGATTTCAACATATGGAAGAGTACAACATTCTTTTATATACGTGCTTATTTCTGGTTGATTCAGACCAGCTAGTTGTGAAGTTCATTGATCTAACAATGCATCAAGTTAAGGAGAACCACAGAATCAAGGATATGACTTTAATTTGAACCCAAAACTTTGATTCTAAGTTTGGATTGAACCTAAACCCTCAATCCTAACTCAAAACTCGTTCTTGTGTTCAAAATCATACCTGATTAGACTATAGAGCAATGGAAGAAATCATACCTCATTATTTTAGTGCCCTTCATCTTCTCTCCTTCATAGATCTTGGAATTCTTTTTCTGATCGCTTGGGCTGAAAAGATGAATTTTGAAGGGTGAAACTGTATGGTATGTTTGAAAAGGGAATTGAAAATTTTGAATTCTTATACTTTAAAGACCAATGGGATATTTCATGAGATCAAGGGTATGTTTAAGCTCGATCATTTTATAATTAAATGTTCATTTTCCTAATATTGCATAAAATACATCATTTTTAAGGCTATTGATGTATCAAATATGTTAAAATTTAATTTTCGATTACTAATATTACGTAACAATGAAAGAGGACCATGACACAAGGATGAACACATGCCTCCATCAACTCAGATTAGCTCGGCTAAATGATACCCATTTCGAGCAATGTTAATGTTGGTGTGAGTAGGCCCAGGGTGTCAATTTTGGACATAGACTATGATGACCCGTGGGTAACCCGTCTATGGATCATATTTGAGTCGAAAATTGTGGATTTGTGTGATATTTTAATACGACTCATTCAATCCGTATGAAAAATGAAATCCTATCTAAGTAGTACATATTGACCAATGGATCAACCCACGGGTTGGACCCGTGGGTGAACCGCGCATGGTGACCCGCCATAGATGTGAGACATAATCTATCAAATCATCATTTCAAGGCATGACGTGGATGGACTTCACAATGTATATTCATTTGATTGGGTATCTTCGACATTTTTTGTGTTTGCTTCCTCACAAATTAATCTGAAATGGGTCGCAATAAATTCATCAATCCCACCCTTCAATGTAAAATGAAGGTACACCTCGCCTTCTCTCCAGTGTCCACTTCTTCTCTCGGGACAGGAAAAGAAGTGCCTCTTCCCAAGAACAACAGAGAGATTTCTTAAGTGTTCTGATTCATTAATGAACCCTTTGCCTGATTCATTAATGAACCCTTTGCCGTAGAGTGATGTGCCATCTCTTTTCTCCTGTTATCAGTTTCTAGGACCTCCATGTCTTGACACGTGGGATCCCCTGCAATGATTTGCCCACCATCTGTTTGTGGAAATGGGTAGAACAAGTTTTGGTGGGTGAGCGAGCTTAGTGCGCCTTAGTATAATTAGTAGGTCTCAGTCGTAAGGTTGGTGACTCCACTCTGCAAAGTTCAATTCTACAAAACTTTCACCTTTTAAGACAGACAGATGCTTGATGAATTAGAAAAATCTCTCTCCACTGCTTCTTCTTCTTCTTTAAATTTGAGTTCTTGAAAATGAATTATCTGGGTGTTGGAGTCAGTCCTGGAAATGTTCCAGTGTATCATGGAACTAGTCTCAAGGTTATAGACAGAAGAGTGAGGGTCGTGGAGATGGTGCTGAGGTGTGTCATCTGTGGTCTGGGTGTTCTTGCTGCTGTTCTTGTGGCAACTGATTCCCAGGTTAAAGAAATCTTCACTATTCAGAAGAGAGCCAAATTTACAGACATGAAAGCTCTAGTGTAAGCCATTTTCTTTCTGAGTTTGCTTCTGCAGTTTTTTTAACATAATTTTTTTTGTACCTTTTTCTGATTTTTTATCATCAATCTTGATTTCTGCATGTTACTGTTATAGGTTCTTGGTGATGGCAAATGGGATGTCAGCTTCCTACTCTTTGATCCAAGCATTGCGATGTATCCTATTCATGGTTAGGGGCAATGTTCTCCACAATAGGCCCTTAGCTTGGGCCATCTTCTCTGGTGATCAGGTATGAATTTGAATGATGATAGAAGAAAAGCAAACTTTTCATTTTTTTTTTTGTTTCAATGGCTTGCATGACGATTTTGTTCTGGTTGATTCGTTTTTTAGAGCTTACAATGTATTACCAAATTGGACTGAGATTAAGATATGCTGCCAAAACATTTTCAGTGCTGAATTGAAAGATGTTAGATATTTTAGTGTAATTGGATTGACTAGTTGACCAATATGATCATAGTATCTCATTAGACAAGTTAGGAGGTTGCGGAGTGCACGCTTGTTTAAGTTTATTATGATTCAATGTATCAGAGATTTATAAGTTGATTAGAGACGAGACAATGGGGTCAAAGGGGCAGCGCCCCTGGTGACCAGGGCCCAAGGGGTCTTTATTATTCATAAAGTCATTATTCTAAAAATTCATTGTAAATTTGAATTTTTGGAACTAATGACATAATTTTTTAAACTCAAAATTCCCGGTTTTTGGACACTTGCTTTAGAGCCAAGTATTAGGCCGAACCATTGCAATTACTTCGGCTCCAAGTCATCATCCTAAGGTGTCCCTTTGGTTTTGGAGCCAAATTTTGAATCAAAGAGACATGTTGAGGCCGAAATGATACATGCCTTGGCCAAAAGATGTAGTGTCTCTTCCAAGGGGCATAGTGTCTCTTCCAAAGGGTGTGGCAAACACTATAAATTGGTCATAGGGGAGGTCCAAAATTTCATCTCAAACATTCACAATCCTTCTCAAGTTCTAGTTCAGTATTCTGATTTTATCCGATTGAAAGTTTGGGTGCCTCCAAATTGTTTCAATCTGAAAGTGTCGTCACGACTTCAGAATAATCCAAGCAACCATTCGAAAGTTCAACCACAATCCATTTGAAAGTTCAACAACAAAAGGTGATCCAGCTTTGTAGTAAATTCTCAGATCTTGGTAGTACGTCCCACCACAGCGAGTAAGCAGAAATGATTGCAAATGAAATTCTTTGTATCCACATGAAATGTTCTCAGATTGGTAGGTGAGGTACATAATGCTTACCAAAATTTTGGTAACCAATACTAAATTGTTGGATTGAAAAATGATTCTGTAGCTATTTTATGACTCCCAACAGAAATGATCTTCTTTCCATTCCAATGTAATGGTTTTGGTGCAATGCGCATGGACATAGACTAATGACGCTCTTGATGAAATATTTTCCACATAGAGATAGCTTATAGTAGTGCTATAGATGTGGGCAAAGAAATTGAATGAAACCCTAAAAATGGAAATTTAAAACTGGAATAATCTGATTCCACTGTTTTTTGTTGCAGTTGATGGCGTATGTAAACTTGGCAGCAGTTGCAGCCGCCGCCCAGTCATCTGTGTTTGCCAAGCTGGGGCAACAGGAGCTGCAGTGGATGAAGATCTGTGACATGTATGGCAAGTTCTGCAGCCAAGTCGGGGAAGGGATCGTGAGTGCAGTGCTGTCTAGCCTCTGCACGGTGGCTCTGTCTGCTATCTCTGCTTTCAGCCTTTTCCGACTGTACGGAAAGGGTGGAGGAAGCACCACCCTCATCACTAAGTAAAGGCTGAACAACTGTATGTGTATCAATCCTGTCATGGCTTGTGTAACCTAATCCCTTCCATTGCACAACTATGAAAATGGTGGATGTAAATTAACGAAAGGATCTCTCTTCCTTCTTCCTGTTGAGACTTTTTGAGGACTGTAAAACTCTGTATCACCAAAATGAATCTTACTTCGAATCTGTTCAACGTGTTTGTCTCTATTTAGTAGAGAAACAAGGAGAGCGAATCTGTAGTCTGGGGGGCACCAAAAAAGCTTAACCTTTCGCCCGCCTGAATAACAATGCAGACCATCGGTGCTAATCCTATCTCATTAAATTCTCCCTCCAGAGAACCACCAATGATTTGAAGCTCCAAATATGCTTCTCTGGGTCCTCCACAATCACCAACGAAAGCAACACGGCCCGTGTACCCAATGAAAAGTTCAACCACAAACATTCGACCGTGAGGCTAATCAGGAGGGCGTTGAATCAGTTGAAGACTCTTCAATCTTACATCAAATGCATACAAACATTCATCAACGGAAGCAGAGCTGGCGAGGTTAGCCCATGGAGTACAGTATATGACTCCACGGATGCAAATATTGCTACCGATTTTGATTATGTCCGAGCAAGTAAAGCAGGTAAGGTCACTAGGCGGGGCGATGGTGAAATCATGGAAGCATAATCGAAGTGGGTTGATCCAGTGACAGATCTAGGAACCCAAGCAAGTGGGTTTCCCGTTCCAAAGCGGCGGATTTAGTGGGTTCCATGTGTCCAAGTGGGGTCCCCTTACATATTTTATGGATACTCAATAAAAAATATAAAAAATGGTGTAGGTAGGAAGAAAACAAGTGGGGTCGCAGGACCCCACTTATTACATGTCAGATCCGCCACTGGGTTGATCTATTAGAGGTAGCACGCAAGGGTTGCGTATTCATATTTTGTTGAGGATAGTCAATAGAGAAGAAAGTGAACATCGTAAATATTTAACCGAGGATCAAGATAATGAGCGGAAGTCAGCGAATGGGATCTACAGTGGGCTACAATGAAGACAGGGTCGGAGACGATGGAGAACTAGAGGTTGGGACGCACCTGACTCAGTAGAGGGATTCAGTGGCAGGCAGCAAGATGTCGAACAAAACTTCTTCAGACATGGGTTCGCGATTGGAATCCATTGCCTTCAGTCGATTGGTTCTTTAGCAGGATTAGTAGATCACACATGAGTAATGTAGAATTTTGTTTTGTTTTTTTCAGATTTAACCCTAAATTATTAAACAAATACCAAAATAATCGTCTCATTTCAAATTTCCCAAAAATGACCGTAAACACGAACGTAACACATTTATGACTTTGAAAAGTAAAAAACGCGAATGACATTCGCATTTTGGACATCCGTTAGAACAAACGTCCAAAACGATAATACGAGACTTTGTCTCTTTTCTCCCATTCTGTTCTCTCCCTCATTCCCTTTCCCTTAGGCTTTCCATTTCCCCCCTTTCTAAAAACTTATACTATATTCAAAAAATCAAATTTGTTTTCTTCAAAATGTCGCATTTTTATGTAATTTTTAAAAATAATATAATTTTTTTATTGTTTGAATGCCACGTCATTTTTCATTCAGATTTAATGGAAACGCGTAAGTAAATAGTTTAGATAGATGTGTTGATATTAACTCCATAAAAATAGGAAAGTGCATATATTCTACAATAGATCACTTTCATTAAATGTTCATAGATCATGCAAATATTCTACAATAGAGATTTTTAAGCAACACAAATGTGCAAATATATATTTCCACACATCTACTCTGCTGTAACTGGTCATTACAGTTGTTTGAGTTTTAAGTACTTATTCCAACCATGTATGTCATAGTAATATAAACAAGAAAAGGAAGTCGATAGCTGCAATGAACTGACCTGAGTAAGACGGAAGCTCGTTCAACATATCATATCAACTTGACAGAGTGCTTTTCCAATATCTGAAATTTCAAGTGGATTGGGTCTGTCTTAGAAGGTGTCTTTCTTTCTTCTTTTTACTGAGACTATTTAGTGACTGCAAACTCTCCACTACGAAATTGAATCTTACTGCTCCATACACTCCACCAAAGCCATCCACTTCAAATCTCCTCAAAGTGTTCGTCTCCACTTCGTAGAAAAACATGTATAGAAACCCTTCTCTTGATAATGGAGTAGCAAGAACCAACTCGCCTCTGTGAGTGGCACCGAAAAGCTTAACCTTTCGGTCCCCTGAATGAGGAAGCTCACCATCCATACTAATCCCATCTCTCATGAGATTCTCCCTCCAAGGAATTACAAAAGATTGGAAACTCCATGTATGTTTCTCTGAGTCTTCCAATATCCACAAACAAACCTTATCCGCACTAGTATCGTATATGTTTCCATCACAAACCAAAGCAACACGACCTTTATACTCAATAACGAGTTCAACCACAAAATTTCGATTGTAAACCAACTCCTGAGGGCGATAAATCATTTGAACATTCTCAGTTCTGACGTCAAATGCAAATAAACATGGACCACGAACGTCGGCATCAAGGCCACCCCAAGCAGTAAAGTATATGACGCCATTGATGGAAACAGAAGATTCACCTGCAGAGATCCATGGATGAGGAGGAGCATCATGGCACTGATTTTCAGACAGAGAAAACACACGACTCTTTCCACATACACCCGGAGCATAACTACGCTTCTCTAGCTTCAAGATAACGTGATTCTTGTCAATCGGATCAAACCCCAAAATGGATTTTTCAGAGAAAATGTGAGAGACATGGGTTTGAATGAGATCAAACTCTCCCGTGATAGGGTTTCCGATTCTGATGCCGTCAGAACAAGTGAAACAGATAAGCCCGCTGGGCGACGATGAGATGGTGGCAGCAGGTTCAAAGTCGATTGAGCCATGAGCGATAGCATGCAATGGTTGACCTTGCTCGGGATAGTCAACAGAGAAGAAACAGATCTTACCTGGTCGCCTGAAATTCATATTGTGGCGGCGATCATCTCCAATGACAGAAATTAGCAATTTGGGAATTAGCAATTTAGAGCAGGTGAAATGAGCGTCTGCAAAATCAGGGTCGGAGATGATGGAGCACCAGTGCTTGGAGACGCACCTGAATCTGCACAGGGATTTCACTGGCAGTCTCAACAAGATTTCGAACAGGATTTCTTCAGGAATGGGATCGAGATCGAGATCCATCGTCGTCTCCGAATCTGAACTCGCCATTTTCTTTCAGATCAGCAGTCAACTCAGATGGTTATTGACAATTAGGGCTGGGCATACAAACCGGTTCGGCCGAACCGTACCGAACTGTACCTGAACCGTACCCGTTCTGAACCGGTTCGGTCGAACGGGTTTACAAACCAAACTTTTCTTCTGTAAAAATATGAAGCGGTTCAGAAGAGGTACAAAAAAAACGGTTCTTAAATAGTAAACCAAACCACTTTTTGTACTGTACATAATATTTTACTAAAATGTCTATGCCTAAACTATTAAGGCACTAAACCAGACCGGCATACCGGACGATTCAATCCCTAAATTCCTCTCAGTCTTCAGTGTCTTGATTGAAGGAAGAGTCGAAGGCTACTTCGTTCGGTCGTTCTGTTCTTGGCAATTGACAATTGTGGACAATTGTTTTTTTAATATAAAAATGTTCGGTAATTCTGCCAAAATCTGGAGCGGGCAAAAACTGGAGCGGTACATCGTACCTTTTTAAAATGTGGTAAATGTACGGTTCATGAATCAGTTTATGCTCAGACCTAGTTATTGTGGTAGTGAAATGGCGTGCTATGCATTTGCACGTTTGTCTTAAACTAGTATTATATACATAATAAATCAAGCTCTAGCTAAGATGTAGATCTGATTATTGTAAATTTGGTTAAAAACGAATTGACTGTCTTGGTAATTGGGACCATAGTTATCATAATCAGACCGGATCCCTGTCTGGTTTGGTTCAATTAAAATACTGAAATGTGTGATGGACCTGATTGAACCGGTGTAAACCGACCGATTTTCATTTTTTTTTTCGGACCAATTTAGGTATTCTCCAATTTGCTTAAGTTCTTCTTCAATTCCACGCCTGGGAAGTACGAACATATCCACACCACGAACAGCTCGTGGAACAACTTCAGTCCGCGACGAAGCGGAGAAGATCGGGATCTGTAGGGACAGCTCCTGCTTCTTCTTCTTGTGCGACATCTTGCTCCTCACTACTTCTTGTTATGGAGGAAGGAGAAGGAGGAGGCGACGAGTGACGGAGGGAGGAGGAGGCGATGACGTCTAGGTTTTTCACCCAAGGAGTGACATTAGCTATTGCTGCTACCATTGTTGGAATGTGGTTCGTATGAGGAAGAAGGGGAAGGGATGTGCTTCGGGCGAGTTGAGGGGAGAGGAGGTGGGGCGGGCTGGTGTTGAGAGGTGGGCGGAAGGGAGACAAGTGGAGGGCGGGTTGGAAGAGCAGCTGGAGGTGGCGAGAGATGGCCAACAGAGATGGTGGACCAAGCTTCCTCCTCTCTTTTTTACAAGCAACACACTTGCAGGCTTGCAGCTAGACCAAGCAATTATGGTGCAAACCTATTGCCTTTCTCTCTGTTAACTGTCTCTTGAAGTTAGGTAGTTTGAATTTTATCATCTGTTGCGTGATCATCATAAAAGTTTGGTTTTGATCGTGCACTCTCTCCTTGGTGCTTGAATCTTGAACACGTGATTTTGCGATGAAATTTTTATCAGTTTGGTTGATCTCTTTTTAGTTTTGCGGAAGGGAGGTGGGTGATTTTTTTTTAAAATTTCTGCATGGTGAACCAGTCGATCCGACCGGGTTCGGTCAGGTCCGACCAGACGAACTGAGTATCGACCCTCTCACCGGTTCGATTCTAATAACACTGGTTGGTACATGGTATAAGGTATTATTGGAGTTTGGTGTGAAACTCGTTCGGTGTTGCTATAATTTATTACATCAACTTGTTGGGTATTCTTCAATTCGCACCGACCGATTTTCAGTTTTTTTTTCGGACCAATTTAGGTATTCTTCAATTTGCTTAAGTTCTTCTTCAATTCCACGCCTGGGAAGTACGAACATATCCACACCACGAACAGCTCGTGGAACAACTTCAGTCCGCGACGAAGCGGAGAAGATCGGGATCTGTAGGGACAGCTCCTGCTTCTTCTTCTTGTGCGACATCTTGCTCCTCACTACTTCTTGTTATGGAGGAAGGAGAAGGAGGAGGCGACGAGTGACGGAGGGAGGAGGAGGCGATGACGTCTAGGTTTTTCACCCAAGGAGTGACATTAGCTATTGCTGCTACCATTGTTGGAATGTGGTTCGTATGAGGAAGAAGGGGAAGGGATGTGCTTCGGGCGAGTTGAGGGGAGAGGAGGTGGGGCGGGCTGGTGTTGAGAGGTGGGCGGAAGGGAGACAAGTGGAGGGCGGGTTGGAAGAGCAGCTGGAGGTGGCGAGAGATGGCCAACAGAGATGGTGGACCAAGCTTCCTCCTCTCTTTTTTACAAGCAACACACTTGCAGGCTTGCAGCTAGACCAAGCAATTATGGTGCAAACCTATTGCCTTTCTCTCTGTTAACTGTCTCTTGAAGTTAGGTAGTTTGAATTTTATCATCTGTTGCGTGATCATCATAAAAGTTTGGTTTTGATCGTGCACTCTCTCCTTGGTGCTTGAATCTTGAACACGTGATTTTGCGATGAAATTTTTATCAGTTTGGTTGATCTCTTTTTAGTTTTGCGGAAGGGAGGTGGGTGATTTTTTTTTAAAATTTCTGCATGGTGAACCAGTCGATCCGACCGGGTTCGGTCAGGTCCGACCAGACGAACTGAGTATCGACCCTCTCACAGGTTCGATTCTAATAACACTGGTTGGTACATGGTATAAGGTATTATTGGAGTTTGGTGTGAAACTCGTTCGGTGTTGCTATAATTTATTACATCAACTTGTTGGGTGTTGGTTATAATCGTTAGAGATTGATTCATTACCTAGTAAGTCGATCTATGCATTTTTTAAAAGGGACAAGTGGAAGTGTTTATTCATGTTTCTATGTGATATTTAAATGAATATTGAACTTCGTATATGAGAAAGGTAGGGAGGATCTATTTATCTTATGGATATATTTGGGAAAAGTATGAAAATATACCCGGATGTTTGCCTCTTTTTTTTTAACTGCACCAAGATGTTTTTTGACGCAAATAAGTTCACTCAGATGTTTCATTTTGTTTGTAATTGCACATTCTGTTAATTTTACTTGTTAAGTGTCACGTGAAAATCATGTGCAACCGTTTATTTTGAACCTATGCAATGTAGAAAGACAATTTTACCCCTTTGCTTATCTCATCACATTTTGAATACCAGTAGTGGTATTCGACGACCTAGCATTTGTTCTTCGAACTGAAGAGAATTTTTTCTTGCATCCCAATACCTTGAATTGGATCCAATATGCAAATTAAACTCTTGAGCAAATATCGAGGCAATCAACCGCAAACTTTCATCGATGAGCTTTCATGTTCAAATTCATCATCTTCTTCCGTTTGAATACCCATGGCTTCTTAGCCATAATGTGGTGAAACACCACTAGGTCGATAGTGGTAAAGCGGATGTTGTTAATTTATATTTACAGACTTTTTAACAACCTTAGTATGCTGCTGTACAACGACATGTCTCCCTGGTGGCATATTTGGGGCCAATGGAGGTCGTTCTTGGCCTTTAGTTAGTCGTTTCTCTTCATTTTTCGGTCTTCCGGGACTTTTTCCCATGTGAAAGGTACGGTAGGATTCCTCAACGAACCCGATACAATGTTTGATTTATAAACAGGAATGTGGGATCGATCAGGCAAAGAAATTTTCTTTTTTCTTCTGTCTTTAGCACGTGAGAAACATCTAACTGCGAGAAAAGGCCGATTGAATTTGAGTTGCTTATCTTCCATAGAACTGTACTTTGGTGAAGTTTTTTTATGCCATTGAAAAGAGAGACTTCCAATGAACATAGCGAAGAAACTTTTCAGAACATTTATTAAATGATTGATTATCCCACTCAATCGCTTCTTTCCCGAAAAAAAGCAATATTTTTTTTCAATAAATTGATCTGATTTAAGAGAATCAACAACCCCAAATCCTCAAATTTCTGCAATTTACATAAGAAAGATATGGGTTAAGCTCAATTATTCGAAGCTTCAATTGTTGTACCCCAAACTCCAAAGGACTGAGCCACCCTAGTCATAAACTCTGGTCCCTGCTATTCATGTTTGATTCAATCAGTCGAATCTCTTAAACCTAGTCTGACTTCTATAAATCACGCACAAGATGAAAAGTTTCAGCATGCAGAAATTAATCAGAGTATGAGGTAAGCCTCTTTGCTCCATCATAACTAACATTGATTCTTCAATTCATTCAAAAACTGTTGCTGAATAAGACTTCAAATGAACGATGGAGGAGATGAAGACCTTAAGAACAAAACATACCAGGGGTATTTTTGAAATATCAATCTACTATTACATCACATGAACGACACATGATTAATATTTGACGGACAACAAACGACAATGGACGGAAAAGTGCAATTACAAACAGAATGAAACATACGTGTGTTAAAACAAACAATATGAGTGCAATTACCAATCGAGGCAAACATCCGAGTGTATTTTCATAATTTTCCTGATATATTTTGTATATCACCTTTTATATTTGAATATTAGATAGACTTTCATCTCTTAGTGATAAGATCTATTTTTAATAAACGGATTATGTATGCGCCCGTTAACCTAAAGATGGGATACGTGCATTGTAGTTGAGTGAGGGATATGAGTGTTCTTAACACTAATGGCCCGTTCGTTTGATGGATTAGGCCCGGATTTGGGCTTACGGAATCCATATCACCTTGTTCGTTTCACAGAATTGGCAATTCCGAGGCTTAGGGAATACGGGCGGTCCGGGCTTAGGGAATCCGGGTAAAAACCTCGGATTCCCTAAGCCCACACGGGTCGGAATCCGAATTCCGACCCCAAATGACTGAATTGCCCTCGACTGTTTGGCGAAATCCCGAGCGTGCCCCTCTGCCCTATCCAGTTCCTGAACTGCGATTCTTCTGCGATTCTTCTGCCCTATCCCGTTCCTCGGAGCTGGCATCTTCGTGAACCTCTGTTTGCTACAGCTTCTTTGTAAGTCGCCACCACTTTCTCAAGTTCAATTACTACCACGTTCCCTAATTAGATTTGGGTTGCTTCATTTTTTTATCTCCATTTTGATGTTTAAAACAATGTGCTTTCCTTTGTGAAATCTGGGCTTGGTTCATCTCGTCATACAATTCACGAATTGATGCTTCAGGTAGCACTGCACTAGATTGTGCTGATTTATTTAGCATTAAATTGAAAATTTAGTATGTATCACACTAAATGTGAAAGTGCAAGCCTCGTCTGTGTAATATGATGTCGTTGGATTCATCTGGGATCAATCTTATGGTGCTAAACGTTAGTCGAATGGTTTGTTCATTTCTTACAACATACTCTAATCCAGTTCTTTGATCACGGTCTTGTACAGTTAGTCGAGTAAGCTGAAGAATATTGTTTCGATACTTCAAATACAAGGAAATATTTCGTCTTTTTAGGTTGAGACAAATTGGTATTAGCTGCTTTCGATTTGTCAGCTGCATTGCTGCTTACAATCTAGTTAGCGTATCCAATCATGCCTTACTGTTCTGGAGTTTACTTGGTTAAGGATCACTGAACTTTTGGTGACTCTACTAAGCTAATGATAATCTGATTTGCAAATAAGGTAATGTTTGCTTTCCTCAGTTTCAGAATCGATTATGGCCCTTCGACTTTGTAGTTTAGGATTAATGTCTTGCATGTCATATTAGTTGCTGTTTCTTTTCTGATTGAATGAAAACATGAATTTTCAGTCTTAAGTTGCCTCTAGATAAGTTATGTTCACTTAGCTTGTTTGCTATAATGATGAGAACATTGCTGTTATCACTATGTTCCCAAAGGCTGCCCGTAGATTACGGTTTACACATTTCTTGTGGATCTGTTCTTACGACACTATCAATAACTTCTGTTTCTCAAAATTCAAGACTTTCTTCTACTATCACTTGATCTTTTCTTTGGCATATGTTAAGTCACATGATTTTACCTCTGAACTTTGAGTTCCAATTTCTCCATCCAGTTAGACTAACCCCTTTATATTGCATTTGTTTTTACTTTTTAGCTAGGTTATGCATTAAAATATTGATTCATTTCTTCCCTTCAGTTATTTTAATGATGTGGACATTCTAGTCACAGGCCACACCCATCAGTTCACCTACGATGTAAACCCTAGCTTCGTTCTAATGGACATTGATGGGCTCAGAGTGGTGGTGTATGTCTACGAGCTGATTGATGGAGAGGTCAAGGTTGATAAGATCGATTTCAAGAAAACAACCGCTCCAACCACCCATGGATGATGTTTTTCACTTTTGAATCTTATGTTATATGAACTTATTTCCGGTTAATCTTGATCTCGGGTTTTCAACAGATCTGATGATGTAATGTTGTTTGGTGTATTAGAGATTGTGTTTCATTGAATTGCTTGCCTTTGTGAAAAGGGAAAGGAAGATGCCAACATTCCTTATCCTCCTAAGTGGTCTTTCTATTCTTTTCTTGTTTGATTTTATTTGAGAGTAACAGTATTGCATGTAATGTGTATATTACACCATTTGTAGTCTATAATCAAGGATTGCCATTTTTAATAAACGTAAGCTCTCAATTCTATTTCACCGTCAATTTCTAATCATGTTAATGTTATGTAATCAATTGATTGTTTAAGAAATTTTACATTCTTTATTTTTTAAAAAATAAAATTAATAAATTGGTCTTTTTTAAAAAATTAAATAATTGAAAATTTCGTTTTTTTTTTTTTTTTTTTAAATTTAAATAAACGTTTTTAATATTTTTAAGTTTTATAATTAATTAATATAAATTATTTTTATTATATACTATACATATACAAAGAGGGGCAAATATGTCATTTTACCACATTCCATTCCTTTTCCGTACACAATTCCACCAAAGAAACAACATAATTCCTTATTCCGTTCTATTCAATTCCACCAAAAAAACAACTTCATATTCTTAACTCCTATTCCTTATTCCCAATTCCTATTCCGTATTCCGTATTCCGAATTTCGAATTCTGTCAAACAAACACACCGTAAGACTCGAGCTAAGCAAGAGTTATATGATGTTACATTAATTATTCACCTTTTATCTAAGAGCCCACCCTTATCTGGGTGTCACCTTTATCTGGGTGCTTGTTGGTATCTCTCGTGATAAGTGTCGGTACATCAGTGTCGCCTAGTATCCAACACTTACCCCCAAAGCTCGAGTCTTTTTTTTTTATCGAGCTTTACCTTTAGTGATTCTAAGCAATCGTAATCAGTATGCTTCCAATTTAGCAAGTATTTTGGGATGTATCCAGACAACTTCAGTTTAGAGGTTTCGTTTAACGAACCTTATAGGACGTTTCTATACTGGATTTGGCGAGCCTCTCCATTGTTCTTGTGTTGCATTGCATTAGTGAAACCCTTCTTTGTCGAGCCTTTCAGATGTCTCTAAATTGTCGTTTAGCGAGACTTTTGATCATCACTAGGTCGTTTTTGACCTTTTTGAGTTTCTTGAAATTTTCAGTCACTTGGAAGTTACCTTTGGCGAACCTTTGACTTATTTGAGTTTAGAGGTGTCAATACATGTCAATCCATTGGGTCCCGGTCGGGTTGACTCAACTCGTGGTTAATAAGGATCAGCCTGAACCCAACCCACGAGGTGACCCGAACCCGACTTAACGGGTTGGCGCGTCAACCCGTATGACCCGCAATAAGTTTTTTAAAACAATAATATAAAATAAAAACAAATATTAAAAGTAGTTATATTTATAATTAACTATTCAACAATAACCCTTACCCTTAGTTTTAACAATGGCAATCAAAATGAACTTTAAAGACTTTGAATTTTTTATAATTAACAAAATACCTTTAACATTATTATCTAAAAATGAAAATTATCTATCTCGTGGATCATCAAACAAAAAGCTATTATTTTATCTAGAACTTTTTCAAAAAGTGTATATGTTAGAAAACGTTTTTGAAAAAGTATATACCGTCCAAACATATTTAGAAAAATGTTAATAGGCGCATTCCGGGGATGCGCCTTTGCAATAGGCGCATCCCCAGAATGCGCCTATTGCAGTAGGCGCATCCCCAGAATGCGCCTATTGCAGTAGGCGCATCCCCAGAATGCGCCTACTGAAATAGGCGCATCCCCAGGATGCGCCTACTGCAATAGGCGCATTCTGGGGATGCGCCTATGAACCAATTATATGCAGTTTCCCTCGATTATTGTACGAATTGAAACAGTAATAATCAATAATTTTAACATTCAACTTCGATAAATATACGGATCATATGCGTTGTTCGTTTGTCCGTTGCTCTTCTTCATCATCTTCTCATCTTCTACGTAGCACTTCTTCTTCATCAGCATTGTTCTTCATCAGCATCTAAGGTAAGTAATTTATTTGTATATATTTCATAATATTAATTTTGTAAAAATGTGTAGGAGTTATATTTACGTATATATCATATGTGATAAGAATTTTGATACTACTAATTTTGTTAGGATCAAGCATGACAGAAATTGGTATAATTTGCTTATTTGGCGGCCAAATAGTGTCCGAGAATGGTAATGAGGTTTATGTTGGTGGTACATCCAGTATTACTACAGCTACCTTGGATATCTCTCTTTGTCGCCTAAAGGAAATTATATGTATGGAGTGTAGTTGGCCGGATGTTGAAGCCATGTCCATAAACATTTCATATAAATTTACGGATACTGATGGACTTTGCAAATTTTTGCGTATTCGGTCGGATTCAGCATTGTCTTTTGCTTTAGAGTTAAGTTCTGCTAGTCGATTTATTGTGTTTAGCGTGACTAGAGAACTCAATTTGATTCCAAACATCGGGGATGGGGGTGAGGAGACAGTGAATATTTTGCATGGTCACAACAATGATATATCAGATGACGATGTCGACGTTGACGCACTCTCAGATGACCATGTGGTTAATGCAGAAGATCCGTATAGTCAACATTTTACAGGGCACATTGATGAAGACAACGAAGAGGTGTTTGAAGTTGGCGAGAACTCTGAAGATGTACACGGAGGTGGCCATGGTGGAAGTAGCTCACACGACGTGCAAATGATGCAACCCACTGCTGAAAATTGGGTGGATAGTAATTGGATAGACAACTTTCAATCAAGGGATGAGTGGTCTATGGCTGATGATGACACGTCGAGTGAAAGTTTCTTGAACACAAACATGAAGTTTAATAGTAAGGACGAGTTGGCTGCCGCTGTGAGGAAATGGCACATAGCAAATTCGAAGGTGTGTATTGTCGAGACATCCACTCCAAAATCAATTGTTTTCAGGTGTAAAGTTGATCAAACAAATTGTTCTTGGTCATTGAGAGGAAGTCTGTTTAAGCATACTGGATTGTGGAGAATATCCAAACTGAATTCTCCACATACATGTGCTAATGAAGTCCTCATCGAGCGACACCAAAACATCGACTGCAAGATGATAGTGGCTTTAATAAGAAATTCTGTTTTAGCTGACACTGGACTGAAAATTTCAGTAATCCAGTCGATGGTGGAGAACGAGTTTGGCTCGAAGATTGGATATCCGAAGGCGTGGTACTCGAAACAAGTGGTGTTGGAGTCGTTATATGGAACGCATGAGGATGCGTTTGTAAACCTCCCTAGGTTACTTTCGGCTATGGCCGTATATATCCCTGGGACAGTGTATGATTTCATGCCCAAAAGGGTAAATGCGGAAACTGGAGTAGCGACCTTTGGAATGATGTTTTGGTCATTCGGTCCAGCCATTGAAGGCTTTTCCCATTGTCGGCCTCTTATAAGTATAGACGCGACACATTTGTATGGGAAATACAATGGAAAAGTGCTTGTAGCCGTATCGTACGATTCTAACAATGGCATATATCATTTGGCATTTGGTATTGCAGATGGAGAAACAAACGAGAGTTGGAACTGGTTTTTACAGCATCTGAGGGATAACGTAACCAAGGATCGCCATGTATGTCTAATGTCTGATCGGCACAGGGCAATAATTAACGCGGTCGAGGCTGTATATTGTCAATACGGGGTTGGAACACATCGCTTTTGTGCACGGCACATAGCAAGTAATTTCAATCACGTCTTCAAAAGTGTTATCCTGAAAACAGCTTTACCTAATGGCAAGCACACCTGATAAACGTAAGTTTGATGTTTGGTATGCTAATCTATTGACGATCCATGATGGAAAGTACAAGGACTGGATATCCAACATACCCCTCGATAGATGGGCTTTAGCGTATGATGGAGGAGCGCGGTATGGAAACATGACCACCAACTTGGTTGAAGTGTTTAACGGCGTTTTGAAAGGCGCAAGGGCATTGCCGTTGACTGAGTTAGTCAAACTAACTTATTGGAGGTCCAATACGTACTTCTTCACGCGTCGACACGAAGCAATGGTTGCCATTGAGGAGTCGAAGGTGTGGTCGGACGTTGTCCAAAAGACCATTGCTCGCGCACAGAAACAGCTTGGCAGGATGCAAGTGGCCCAGTTCAGTCGAGAACACGGTGTTTTCCAAGTCCGTGATATTGGTAGATTTGTACAAGGTGTCGGTTGGACCACTCCAGGGAATTATACGGTTAACGTGGTTGAGCAAACATGTGAGTGTGGGTTATGGCAAATATATCATCACCCGTGTGCACATGGAATGGCAGCTCTCACTAAGGCAGGGATGCAATGGGCTCCTCACGTTGATCCGCTATATTCGAACCATGCACGTCTGGCAGCATACTCACCATGTTTTCAACCAGTACCAGACGATTACTGCTGGCCACAGTTTGACGTTCTGACGTACACTCATGATCCGGAAAGGTGGAGGACAAAGCGCGGTAGAAGAAAATCCAGCCGTATCCATAACGAGATGGACGCTAGGGAAGGTTTGCCCAAGAGAAACAACTGCTCCAAATGCGGTGGAAGTGGACACAACCGGAAGACATGTAAATCTCCACATTAGGCTTCGGAAGAAAAATGTTGTAATAACAATATGTTGTAATATGTAGTATATCGTACGTAGAAGATGTTGTAATTTTTAAGAAAAATGTACATGTCGAAACTTCATGTAACTAGTGGCATTACTCTTTTTATGTCAGTATTTGTGTCCGGTAAAATTTTAGGAAAATAATAAAAAAGTAAAAAAATTAGCATCTTCTCTAGACCATCGTTTTAGGGGGGGTTAAATGGGTTGTCGGTAAGAAATGTCAATTTTTGAAGGTTGCCAAAAAAATCTACAAAAATTAGGACAACTAACTAAATAACATAGAAGATGAATGCAATAGTTCTTACACGCAGTTAATAACAATACAGTCCAATATTACTTAATGCAACACTAAACTAGTCGGAACAGTCAAATTCACTATCATATTCACCTTCATCTTCCTCTTCCTCTTCCGTGTACTCCAATTGTTCAACATCCCTAAATTTCCGTGCCGGTCCCCCAGGCCCTCGACTTGAGGAGGCTTCCCCGATGTTCCCACGTCCACGCCCGGGTGCTCCTCGAACACGTCCTCCGTGAAGTACCCTCAGCTCACGATCAGTTAATTCATCCGACTGTCGGATGTGTTCGGCGTACACAGGTAGTTGACCGATTGCATCGTAAGACGACCGACAATTTTCTAAGTAAGCTTCGCCCAGCAATTTGAAATTTTTTTTGGTGAACTTGAGGGTACCTCTTGCAGCTTTCCGTGCAAGGTGAATGCCTCTAGACATGTATCCCATCTGCAATATTAACAACAATGATATTAAAGGATTAAAAACAATGAATTGTCAATTATTAACAACAATGATAGACAGAAGTAAGGACTACGTAGGTACTTACCACTGTCTCTACTTGTCCCCCGTGAGGGACAAACGGAGCTCTTGGATGATGAGGCGTACTAGCTTCGGCAAATGGAGTCGTAATGAATCGTCGGGTTATTTGCCGATACCATGCCATGTATTGCGAGACGTTCACCACCGGTTGGTCTTCCCGCCTCACAAACGGTACACGGTTGTTCCATAATGCAATCATATTTTGATGCATTGCCGTCCAACGACGCTCCCCCTGCGACGTGTTATCTTATGCAGTCGCGCATGATCTTGAACCTCAGCAGGTGTTATCTCTGGAATGTGCTGCTGCAGTCCAAGTTGCCGCATAACTCTATCTGGACGGTGCCACTCGACCACATTAAAATAGATAAGTGGCACCTTCGCTCGGAATAACTCGGGGTGGTCACGACAGACAGGGGGTGCAGTAGCCAACCTAAAGGGACTGTACGGCACCCATGTCACCTAATATTGAAAGTTTTTCGCAATTACAACGTAGGGTTAATATTATTCGAAACATAGATAAGAAAAATAACCTCAAACATGGTACCTGATCAGCTGACTGAGACTCCAAGTCATCCCTATAGTACACCAAATTCGTAGTTCGAATTTGGTGACTGAACGATCTTTTGAGAAATGCCCACCTATTAAGAAAAATATTCACCATTCAGATTTCAGCAAAATAACGAATACAGATGTTTGTCACAATCAATCCAAAAAAAAATAAAATCAACCTGTATCCTAAGGGATGCATCTCTCCACCAGGAACTTCACCCTGGAGCACAGGACGACCAAGGTGAAGGTGCTCCCACGACCATAACTGTAGGGCAAAAAATTAATAACATTGTAGAATCAATTCTAAATATTCTTCCAAAATTTTCATATGGAATACCTGTAATAGGATGGCACACCCTGAGAATGTTGCAGCGTTGAGCTCCGAGGCATCACACAATCCCCGGTATGTAGCCGCCAAAACAGCTGAACCCCAACTGTAATGAGCTGCTCTCTCTAAATCCCTCAGTAGGGGTAAGTAGATTAAAGACACCTTGTCTTTCTTTGTTGTTGTAAACAACACACCACCAAGTATCATGAGGATAAATGTCCTCGCTTGTTGTTCGGCGGTAAGATGAGGATGAAAAAGATGTTGTCGTAACGTAGTCAACTTAACAAAATCTTTACGACCTTGTAAGTTCAGACCCAATAATTCCATACCCGCTGCATCCATATCTGGCTCAACGGCGTAATCATCTGTTACAGCATCTCCGTGTATACGTAGTCCAAGTATCACGGCTACATCCTCCAGAGTGATCGTCATCTCTCCATGTATGAGATGAAAGGTGTGTCTCTCTGGCCGCCAACGCTCGCACAATGCGGTCAGTAACTTTGGATCCAGTTTGGGATGTGACATAATAACCACATCCCATAATCCAACTGCTTGCACAATCGCTTGTGCATTTTCGGAAATTAGATTTCCTTCGCCTTTTAAACAGCGAAACGTTATTTGTTGATTATCGCTCAGATCCGACGAACGATGATTAGCTTGACCCCAAAGGGCCGATGGATCTAAAGGACCAACATCTATCACGTTGGTACCGTGCGACAAAGTTGACATAACTACGCGCGGCTGCATGATAACTGTACAATTAAACAGTATAAATTTTTTATTTATAACAATTAATTTTTTTGGCACAATTTTTTTACTAATCATAATAATTCAAATATATACAATTAATTTATAATAATATAATTAATTAGCACTATAATTACTCGTTTAGATTAATATGGCTAATTAACATAACAACAAATATTAATAATCATATATTTCTAAAAAAAAAATTAAAAAAAAAAAATTACCGAGATCTGTCGTCGGGAGGCGAGGGCGAGGCGGCGGCGAGGAGGCGAGGCTAGGCGAGGCGAGGCAGCGGCGAGGCGAGCAGCTGACGGGAGCTGGAGCTGGCGCTGGACACGGCGGCGGCGAGGAGGCGCTTGAGGAGAGGCGTCGAGAGGCGAGGCGTCGACAGGCGAGGCGGGAGCTTGAGGCGCGGCGGCAGCAGGCAACGGGCGGGAGCTTGAGGGAGAGGACGCGGCCGATAACGAAGATTAGGGTTCTTTAAAAAGAACCCTAATACGCCATAGGCGCGTCCCCAGGTCGCGCCTATGCATAGGCGCGACCTGACACGTGCGCCTATGGAGTAGGCGCGTCCCCGGGTTCCCGCGCCTATAGACAGTTTGCTAAAAAAAAAATTTGGATATTCACTTTTTCAAAAAAAAATTCTAAAATAAACAGATTTTGAAAAAACTCTTTTATCTATTGTTTTTCATTATATAGTGTATTTAACTTAAGGTAATTAAAATATTCTTAGTATTAACATATGTAGTATTCTAGGAAATAATAACATTAAATAACCTTTTTTGATGGGTGGAGTCCATTTTCTTGACTTGAACCTGACATTTCCATAGGTCAATCCAAATATGACCTTTCTTGACCTTTATTTTCATGATTCAGACCCAACCCGAATCTGGGTCATTTTTCGGGTCAGATTAAAATTTGGCAGGTCTATTTGAGCTTGCCTTTGGCGAGCGTTTTGATTATTTCTAAGTTCCCTTTGACGAAGCTTTTGTGTTAGGCAAAATGTTAAAACTTCGTTATGATCCTTCTTCGAAAGGTATTTGCTAGGTGTTGTTAGAATTGAAGCATGGTCTGAGATTGCCCTTGAATCCAGACGACGTTGAGGCAAGGATTAAGAGTGGTTACCTTTTATGCAACATTCTTGGGAACTCTTAACAATTTTTTCATACTTATTACTCGTATGGGTTGAAAGTAGAAATTTTGAAATGTCTGTTAGTGTTCATATTCCCTTATATATTGGAGGGTTAGGGTTTTTATATGTTTTGGTCATTTTTGTTCTTTTGGACTTTTTGTTATCCGTTTACATTCATATCCAGATCCTTAATTGTCAGTTGTTCTTTCATATATATATATATATAATTATGGATGTAGTTGTTATTGCACTAACAAATGAGAACAATGGTTTGTTCGTAGTACAGTTGTGTGCCCTCAAGTTGTTTCTTCTTCTCTTTTATCTTTCAGTGATTGTAGTGTCTTTACTTTTCAATTCATCTCCTAATAAATTTCATGACTAGGGGTTATCGTTTTGGTGACGATTGTCCTTTCCCCCCTCCATAATTGGCGACTAGAGGTTATCGTTTTGATGATGCCTTAACCAACTATCTCAAAAGTCCGAACTTGTGAGTGAATGCGACTGCTATACTCTTAAGTCATCTTAACATCCTTCCTTAAACTGATGTTTATGAAAATCAGTTTACCCATGAGCTTAGTGCCCGATCTCGGCTTTTAATGGGAGTGTATCAATATTTTCGGCATCGCCAGAATTTGAACTTTCGTGCTCTAATACCATGTAAGACTTAAGACGTACAACCTTCGTGTTCTGATACCATGTAAGACTTAAGACGTACGCCTTAACCATCTGTCTCAAAATTACCAAATTGTGAGTGAAGGCGGGCGACCGATATACTCTTAAGTCATCTTAATATCCCTTTTAAACTGATGTTTATGAATATCAGTTTACCCATGGGCTTAGTGCCCGACCTCAGCCTTTGATGGGAGTGTATCAATATTTTCGGCGTCGCCAGGATTTGAACCTGCGTGCTCTAATACCATGTAAGACTTAAGAGGTACGATTTAACCAACTATCTCAAAAGTCGTGCTCTAATATATATTTTTTGTTCGGTTTAAAAATAAATATATAATAGGGTTAAATACCAAGTAGCTACCTGAACTTTGGACGTTTTGCAACGAGCTACCCGAACTTTGAAAATTCAAAACGGGCTACCTCAACTTTGAAGAAGGTGCAAATAGTTACCTCCGTTCAATTTCTGACGAATTTCTAACGATTTTCCGATGACTTTCCGACGACAGTTGACGGAAAATTGAACGGAGGTAGCTATTTGCACATTTTTCAAAGTGGAGGTAGTCCATTTTGAATTTTCAAAGTTCGGGTAGCTCGTTGCAAAACGTCCCAAGTTCAGGTAACTACTTGTTAATTAACCCTATATAATAATAATAAAAACATTATATTTTGAATTAAGAGGACCGCCAGGCGCCAAGACAAACCCCTCCTGCTTTCGCCACGTGTATAAGGTGTTTCAAATTGGATCGGGAACATCAAAAGCATCAATCTTCTTGTGTTGTTTCTCCACCTTTTGAGACTGAGCTAATGAGCTTCAATGCTCCTCTGATTTGCTCTCATCTCTGGACGGTAACGATCTTGAACTCTGAAGCGAAATAGAAGAAAATGGCAGCGTCCATCAAGCCGTCATCGAGATACAGCTCATTCAACGACTCACGCTCCTCAACTTCTTCCCACTTCTCTGATCCATCTTCCTCAGCGGAATTCACATCCTTCGCCCTAGCCCCATCAGCGACCACCCGTGCTCTCGCCAAGACCAGGCCATCTGACCTGCCCCGCGCCAAACCACCAAACCTGACAACTGCGATGAAGAATCTCATGGCCAGAAACAAGTCCGGAGGATCTTCCAACAAGGAAATGCGGCTGGTTATTCCGATTGATGCGATTGCGCAGGATCTGAAGAAGACAGCTAAGAAGCCAGGGCTAGGGTTGGGCCTCGGTGGATTGCCGAAGAAGCTGTTTGGAACAGATAAGAAGAAGAAGGAGGTGAAGGCGCTGGCGGATGTTAAAGTGAATTCAAATGCGAGAACATTGGCGATGGTGTTGAGGAGTGAGAGGGAGCTTCTCAGCGCGAATAAGAAGATGGAGATGGAAATTTCCGAGCTCAAATTGATGCTCGAACAGAAGAACAAAGAAGTGAGCTTTTCTTTACATTTCAGTTCATCTCTATTTTCTGCGAGATTTGAGCTTTTTCGTTTATGAGAGTTACAGAGTAGGATCTTCGATGCTGAATTTGTAGGTTGAGAAATTGAAAGATCTGTGCTTGAACCAAAGAGAAGAAATCAAGGCGTTGAAGGACGCCATACTTTTTCCAGATGTAACCAGCAATCAGCTTCAAGGGCAATTGGAGAGGCAGGGATCGGAACTAAAACAAGCGAAGCAAATCATCCCTGCCCTGCAAAGGCAGGTCACTTCTCTCACGGGCCAGCTCCAGTGTCTTGCGAATGACCTTGCAGAGGTATTTTTCAATCCCTGATTTTTCCAGTTTTTGTTCTTAGCCAATTAGGTTCGTCCCAAAGAAATCATGCATATGAATGAACTGGAAATAGATCAGTAGTCTCCAAATCATAACTCGAACAATTCTATTTCAATGCATGGTATTGTAGAATGGCACTAAATGGACTAAGATTGATTGGACTCATATTCCATTAGATTCTGTCATGTGCACTTATTGTCCGAGTCTTTCAAATAGCAGACCATGAAATTAATTTGTAAACTTTGAAAAAGATATCTACTATTCCTTTCTCTTCGGAAAACTTATTACTAGAAGAGATGGAATTAATCTTTTGCAAACAAAATAGAAAGTAAATGCTTATGGTACAACGAAGCACTAGCAGCAACAGATTGTAGTCCAGAGAGGTGCAGTAACCAGAAAAGTTTCAAATTTCTCAAATATTTCCAACCCTGGAAGTGTATTTTGTGAGTGATGTTCTTTTAAACGTATACTGCTTTGAATTGTCCAGTGAAGAAGTGAATGTCTGGTGAAACTTTTTCCCTTTCTCTTCCTGGATCTGTAATGATAGTACTGTGCTGCATCTACCACTGATTCTGCAATATGGATTGCTCGAGCAGGTGAAGGCAGACAGATATTCAGAGAAGAGAGATCTTCAGGTCCATGGAAGCTCTCCAAGGACGCCAATGTACGACCAAGAAGAAGCCTATAACTCTTTGGTAAGTGCTTGAGAATATGCCTTATCTGAAACAAAGTACAGAACATTGTTAACTCAAAAGACTTGTCTTTCAGGAGTTTAGCTCCGAGGATGCAACAGCTCCTGGTAGTCCAGATGACTTGTTCCTCAAGGACTTAAATCCTTGCCTTACTCCCCATCAGAACAAGAACAAATCCAAGGTAAGGAAAGACAAACCTTGTTCTACCTATTTAATTTAAAATCACAACCATGTAAGGGGTTAAATAATCGATAGTTTTTGAGAAGCTTTATGAGAGTGTCATCTTCTGAGATAATCGATAGTTTATTAAAATAACAAATGGTTAAATAAAAAATTGCTAATTGAATTTTACACACTATGTAATTTGCTAGCTGTTTTTTTTTATTGAATCTCACGGAGAACATTTTCAAAAATTGCAAAAACATCCTAAAAGTTAAAATGACCTCAAATTTTATATAAAAATAATAAATTTACAAATGAAATTTTCAAAATAATACATGCTATAAAAAAATAACTCAAAACTAGTAAAATTTAAATTATGAAAAGATTTAAAAATAGTTTTGAATTAACTAATTCTAAAAAAATAATAATAATTTTATCTTTTTATATATAAAAAAATTTGAGGTTATTTTAGAATTATAATAAAATAATTTAGTAATCATTGAAAGTATTATTTTAGATAAAAAATTTGTATTTAACCCAATAATAAAAAAGGATATTATTTTACTGAGTTTTGCATTTTGTAGCAGTTAATCAAGCTTCTTTGTAAATGTAGGAATTTGAGTCCGCCATGGATTCCGATTGTCGATCAGAAATTGGTGTATACGGTAAGAACAACCGACCCAATCAGGGTAATATGATGTCGAGAAATTCCGAACCATGTATGAGTTCCAATGTTGTTAGGAGATGGGATGATAGCAAGCAAACATACGGCAAGGCAACACACAGTCGTCTTTTTTGAGTAGATTAATTCTTCTGTTTCAGTTTCATCATCTGCGAGATCAAAGACAAATTAATCCGTTCCTGGGTTCGTGTTTGTTAGTGGATGTGCACCTTCTCATGAAATCTGTTCCAACAATAAACGTATATACATGTCGAGTGTATTTCACGGCCATGTACTGTCAATGTAAGAAAGAACTTGATATTTGTTGAAGTATGAGGACTATTTTGATATTCTTAATAATTGTAAGGGTATAAGGGAAAAATAAGATAGTTAAGCTGTTATAACAGATCATACTGTATATAGTTACAACCAGTGTTATCAGAACCGGACCAGCGCTTGATCGGGAACCGGACCCCTGTCTGAAGACTTCACGCATGGAATGATCTATAATCCTACAACACGTTCAGTGTGGGAAGAGTTAGGTGAGCGCTTCAGCAAGATAGATGAAATCTATAATGTTCGTCAAAGTACCCTTTCGATCACAAATTTCTTTGGCAAACTGAAAATGCTTTGGGATGGACTAGCTGCTGCTATGAAGATGATTGCTTCTGCACTACATGTGTTAGTTCACCAAAAGTATTAGCTAAACGTGAAAAACAAAAGTTGATTCAGTCCATAATAGGACTGAATGAGACGTACACTGCAATACGTTCTAATTTGTTGATGGTAACACCCTTGCCAACACTGAATCAGAGGATAGTGGTTGGAACAATATCTAATGTGTTTGACGATAAGAATACATCATTATGTGTGAGTGATTCTACTATTGGTATTGATTGATATGTGACTATGTATGCTGGTAATTAGAGTTCCTATCGACAGAAGAAAGATTTCAAGGATATCATTTGTTCTTTTTGTGGTAAGAAAGGGCATAAAGAAGACAAATGTTGGAGCAAACATTGAGTTCTTGATCATGTCAAAAAGCGATGGGCATTATCCTCTAGAAATGTTAAATCTTAGACTTCACACAACAATACCGATAACTCTGCATTACCTCCTATATTGCCTTAGTTTACAACTGATCAAATTCGTCAAATCGTGGAATTTGTCAACTACAAAGAGGATTCTGACACCAAAGTGAATATGGAAGGTATGATTCTTTGTGGATCTTCATGTTGTGCATCTGATTTGGATTGGATAGCGGACAGTGATGCCACATACCACATGACTTGTGATTTGTTTACCATTCATTTGAGAACACTTCTCAAAATAGAATGGTACATCTGCCTAACGGAGAAACCTCACGGATCACTCGTGTGGGTGATTGCACACTCAGTTCTTCTCTGGAATTACAGTGAGTGCTGTTTAAATATAACTTGGTTTCAGTCTCCAAACTAACTCGTGATCTGAGTTGTTGTGTGATATATTTTCCTAATTTGATGGTGATTCAAGACCCTTCAAGTGGGAAGATAAGGGGGGATTGACAGGGAGTCTAATGGCTTAACTTCATCAGAGGAGTAGACATAGTAGATCAGAAGAAGGTGTTGAATAATGTAACAGATCCCACAGTTGTTGACAGTCCAGTAAATCAGTCTTATCGTGTCAATAATCATAGCTTGTCGTTGTGGTATAAACAATTTGTACATCTTCCTATTGTTTAATTAATAAAAATGTTTCCCTTTGATAGCAATTTGAATGAAGAAATGAGTATCAGTGAATGTTCGGTTTGCCCCTTAGCCAAGCAAACACGCCTCTCATTTCTGAATAGTATCTCTCATAGTGTTTCTCCCTTCGAATTGATACATTTGGACATATGGGGTCTTTATAAAACATCCACACGCGATGGCTCTCGATATTTTCTGACAATATTAGACGACTATTCACGCACAACATGGATTTTTCTATTGCGACATAAGGATGACACAAATTTACACTTGCAAAATTTTCTCCTTCTGGTCAAGAATCAGTTTAAGAAGACAGTGAAACTTATTCGCAATGATAATGATACTGAATGGAATCGTTTATTTTGCAATGGATTAAGTAAGGATTTGTTTGAATCTATCGGTATTATCCATCAAACAAGTTGTGTCATAACTCCTCAGCTAAATGGAGTCGTCGAGATAAAACATTTACATCTTTGGGAAATAGCTTGAGCACTCAAGATTCAAGCTTCCTTTCCAGACAACTATTGGAATCACTGTGTTCTAACTTCGTGTTATTTGATCAATCTAATGCCCTCGGTGGTTCTAAATGGAAAATCACCATATGAGATGTTATATGGAAAACCTTCATATGTGGATCATTTGCGTGTGTTTGTGTGTCTCTGTTATGCAACAACTTTAGGAAATAAGGACAAATTGGCTCTGCGTTCCACTGCAAATGTATTCATTGGATATTCACCAACACATAAGGGTTATAAGTTGTTGAATCTCCAGACTCGCAACATCTTCGTTAGCAGAGATGTAGTGTTTAAAAAGCATATTTATCCATTTCAAATGGATTCAAAAGTTCCACAGACTCCTACTTCACCACCATTGGATTTGTTTGATGATGAAAGAATGCAATCGTTCCATGAAGAGGTAGAGAATCAGATTGATGATGACACATCACAAATTATTCCCGTTGTTGTTCCTAAATCATCTGTAGTTGATCCACCTATAAGGAGGTCTTCTTGGGCCATACATAAATCAACATGGCACAAAGACTTCATTTTGCTATATGACTTAGTTGATTATACTCACATATCAATTGGGTATGCTTGTTATCTAAGTTCCATCACGAAAATTCATGAACCATCTACTTATGCAGAAGTTGTTACAAAGCTATAATGGGTGTTTGCAATGAATCTGGAAATTACAACTTTGGAGGATAATCACATTTGGGATATAGTTACTTTGCCCCCTAACAAGCAAGCTATCAGATGTAAATGAGTGTATGCAGCAAAATGCAACTCAGATGGAACCTTGAAGAGGCACAAGGCAAGGTTGGTCGCCAAATGATTTACTCAGAAGGAGGGAATTGATTGCACCGAAACATTTTCACTCGCAGTTAAAATGGTGTTTGTAAGAAGTATACTTGCTATTGCTGCTGCAGAAGGGTGGAATCTCTATCAAATAGATGTTAATAACGCTTTTCTTCAAGGTTATTTGGAGGATGAGGTATATATGGAGATACCACAGGGATGTTCACATTCCAATGTTGTCAAAATTGGTGAAAACAAAGTTTGTAGGTTGTTAAAGCTCTAGGCAATGGAACATAAAACTCACTGAATCTTTGGTCGCAAATGGTTATGAACAAAGCAAACATGATTATTCTTTGTTTAGCAAATGTGATCAAGGCAAACAGGTGCATTTTCTCGTCTATGTGGACGACTTGTTGATAACCAGATCGGATAAACATATGATTTCCAATTGAAAGATGTGCTGCATTCTCACTTTAAGCTGAAAAATTTAGAGGAACTGAGGTATTTTCTTGGAATTGAAGTTGTTCGATCAAAGGAAGGGATAGTGATTAATCAACGAAAGTATGCTATTGAGATTATTGAAGATGTGGGTCTCTTGAAGGCCAAATCTTCACCCACTCCCATGGAAGTGAATACTAAGATGACAACTACTGAATTTGATAATAGTTTTCGACTCAATTCAGGATATAACTTGGTAGGTGCTCCGGAACAATATCGACAAATTGTGGGAAAGCTTTTATATCTTACCATGACAAGTACAAACAAGCATTTAAGTCAGTTTGTTCAGTCACCGAAGCAATCTCACTTGAATGCTACTTTAAGGGTGGTTCAGTATGTGAAGGAATGTCCTGGTCAGGCAATTTACTTTGCATTAGATAATGTGATGGATACTATCACTACCTACTGCGACAGTGATTGGGTTGCATGTTCATTCACTCGTAAATCTGTCACAGGTTATTGTATTAGACTTGGAAATTCCATGGTGTCTTGGAAGGCAAAGAAACAACACATTGCATCAAGATCGAGTGTTGAAGCGGAATCTTGGAGTTTGAGAGTAACTGTTTCAGAGTTAATTTGGCTTCGATGACTATTCTGTGAGTTGGGAATTACCTTCAAGAAACCATCAATGTTATTCTCTGATAACAAGTTGCAATACAGATGGCTGGAAATTTGATGTTTCACGAAAGGATGAAACACATCGAAATTGATTGTCATTTTGTTCGAGAAAAACAACAGTTCATGATCGTTCAATTGACTCACAATAGCAGGAAGGAACAAGTTGCAGACTTGTTAACTAAAGCCTTGGGAAAGCAGCAACAACATTATTTGTTGCAGTTTGGAGTCAAGATATTATTCGAAAGCAGAGCAGGAATTAATTGAAGAAGGAGGAGAAAGAAGATTTGGGTGAATGTTGAAGTATGATGACTATTTTGATATTCTTAATAATTGTAAGGGTATAAGTGAAAAATAAGATAGTTAGGCTGTTATAACATCTCATACTATATATAGTTACAGCACGTTATTGTTGAGGTATGAGAAGAAGAATAACATCTCAGAGCTTCTTCCTACAATATTGATGCGAAGAAGAATAAGAATAACATATTCCCTAGAATTAACCCCTTATATCTTAATTCAAGGCTGTTTTCCTTGGTTGCATACCAAACTTTCTCAGTCTCTCTCTTTAAATAAAGGATTATCAGTAATTATTTCATTGGTTGATTTGTTGAGGACAAGTTGATTATGATGTGAACTTGAGGGTGTAATTATTATTAACATATGTTAAAACTTTGAGTGAGTAGTGAGTACCTTTGGTGGTGCTGCCAGATCAAAATGATATACCCTGATGATCTATTAATTGTAGTATTTTGAGGTTTACTCTTTTAGGTCTGAATTGTTGAGATTGCAAATAGAATTTTATGATGGTATCACAGTCACAAAGTTTCCTTCCGTTTTTTAATCCTTCTCTAGTTCATCTTCGTTTAGGGTTTATAATTTTTTATTTGATCCAATTTCGTCGTGGTCGTACCGTCCTAGGTACGGTATGTGTTATGTGTAGTTTTATGAGGTCCAAAAACTTTATCTACAACAATGAAATCAATATAAGAATTGTTATCTACTCAATGAAGGCAAATTGACAAATACACCAACTAGAACTTCACTTTCGTACCAAAGGCATAAGTAGTGGCTCGATTGTATTCGGTCCTCAGAGTCTTATCTCCATCACCATACCAAAGGCAAAGGAATTAGAAAAACTGAAACGTATTTCAAAAGGCACAACTAAGAAATCGACACTTGCTATCAGAACTGCCAAATGTCAAATAGATATGAGAAGACGAGCTCAGATCTGCAATTACCTCAGCGGCCTGAACCGAATAGTAACCGAGATGCTGTCAGCAGACTGAGGCGCGTCGACTGTCTCTGCAATCAGATCGTCTCTAGCGAAGCCCACGGGAGAACCCAAACTGAAATGGTAGCATAGAATGTGAAAATCCAATGAAGTTGCAATTCAATCGAATCAAAAACGAAAACTTACTTGATGTAGTTTCTGAAACGCAATGTCACTGAGGAGGGGGAGTTCAGTGCTGCAAATCGACAGAGTCTGTGCGGAATGAGGTATGAAAGGGTGGGTTGGAGGAAAATGAGAGTTGATGGTATAATCATACTTTCAATTGACTTCAAATCGTTTAAATTGGGTCATGTGCTTTGCACGTGACATTTAGACGGTAAAATTTAACGGAAACTTCACAAAGTAACCATTCAGTCACATCTTCAAACTTAAGTAACATTTCAGCTACACCAAAAAAGATGAGTAACCTTTTAATCACATGGGCCAAACATAAGTAACGATTGAGGTAATTAACCCAAAATTTTACGATTTAAACTTTAGGGGAAAATTTAAAATCTGGTCAAACATTAGAGAGCAATGTTGCATTTTACCCTTTATAAATTGAAGATATTTTTAAAATAGAGAAGGGATGAAATAGATAATTTATAAATTGAAAACACGACCCATGAGTCCACTAATAAACCCGTATGTTGACCTGTGTCATTTTAATTTGTACAATATGAATTTTGCGGGTCTATATGTCGACTCATGTGACCCACTGATTCATGCAACCTATGTGATCCATGCAACTCACGTGACTCATACAACTCGTGCATCCAATAAACTTTTATATATTTAGTTATATGAGTTTATGAGTTGACCCATGGGTTTAGGCTTGTTCATTTAAACCGGTTCGGCTGAACTGGTCTGGTTTTGGTTTGGTTCAAACCGATTTGGCTAACTAGTATAAAAATCATATCAGTGTTTTTAGGCTTCAAGTAGACCAGTTCAAAACAATACCAAAAATTCAGTTCGAATCGTCTCGTTTTTTTTATACCGGTTTATACTTAAATTTAAATTAAATCACTTTAAACCTATATAATTTTAGAGCCGGTTTGAAGCAAAATAATCTAAACCGATCTGAAATTAAACCAAATCTAGAGATGTCTTCAATAAACCAAACCTAGAGATTTATGGAACTCTCGTATGTTGATGTTGGACAGGATTTCAATTGGTTGTGGAACAGATTTTCTGTCGGTTCAGTGTTTTTTTAGTCGGTTCATTGATTTTTCAGTGGTTTTTCAGTCAGGTCAGTGTGTTTTTCAGTTGGTTTAGTTTTTTTCAATCGGTTCAGTGTGTTGGACAAGATTTTCAGTCGGTTCAATTTCAGTTTGAACCAGATTATTTCCTAACCAAAATTGTTGTTGAAAAAACCCACACCAGACCAATTGGAATCGATTTTAAATCGGTTCGAACCAAACCAATTTTTTTTACCTAAACCAGACCAACTTTTTTAGAAAAAAAAAAGTCCTGATTTTTTACTAACCAGACCAGTTCTATTATGAACCAGTTCAGATCGAACCGGGTCATGAACAAGCCTACATGAGTTGACTAGGTCGGTAGTACAATCCAAATCTGATCTCATTTTTCATGCGGGTTGGACTTGTCATATTAAAATGATCCGTGAATAAAAAATGTTTCACACAAACACGACTCATAGACGGGATCATGAGTCGGGATCACCCATAAGTCAGTGCCCAAAATTGACATCCCTAATTTTTATGCTCACTTTTTTTTTTTCCATTCTAATTATTTTGAAAAGCTTCCTTAGTAAGGATATATTCGTAATTTCATGGTTCCCCCCACTAGATTCACTTTTCGCCGGGCTTCTTCCCATATATATTAAGGAAGGATAGAGAAGCTGGTAGTGAAACCAAACACTGATCAGACATCAAGTACTCCTGTCCTGCGGTCCTGCCTGATCACAACCAGAAGCTTCCTTCCGACATACAGTCTGTTTGCGAAGAGGATGATGAGACGGCTCCTGCTGATCATCGGAGCGACAAAAAGGCTGCAATTTGTGGTCATCGTCTCAATCTCCTGCATGGCGTCGTTCATCTTCTTCTGCTGTACTTCCTCAGGCTACTACCACCTTCTTCCTACTTATTCTACCGCCTTCTTCTTCTACTTCGATAGAAACTTGATGTTCCTCATCTGCAACGGCATCCTTGCTTTTCTCGTCCAAACCATGCGATTCAGCGTTGAGAAGAGGCACGGTCCTGTCATGGACGACTCTATCCAGCCATGGTTCGTTGCTACAGTTTCAAATGACGATTCCATGGAGGTAAAGGTTGTAGAATCTCTGGAAACTATGGAGAAACATCTAGGAAATTCCGAGGATGACCTGAAACCTAGTTTTCTTGTCCCGGCGACGTTGGTCCCTGTACAGTGCTGGCTTTCAGACGTGCCCTCTTGGCCAGAACCGTTGGAGAAGATAGAACCGGACCATTCGCAGCTGGTTGGTGATGAAAAAGAAGCTGAAGCTGAAGAGTTGCATCTTGTAGAAGAAACTAGAGAAATCTCATTGCCAAACTTTGAAACAACAGATCGTAGCAATATGGTAGATCATGAAAGTGAAGTTGGAGAGGATGATGAAGTCAAGAAAGAAGAAGACGGTGGATCATCGGTGTTCACCCAAGAAGATGATGTGTCCTTGACCGAGGAGGAAACTAGGATGAGTACAGAAGAACTGAACAGGAAGATTGAGGAGTTTATCAGGAAGATGAAGGAGGGGATTCGGATTGAAGAGGCATCTCAGTTGACTGCTGCGGTTTGACGAAGAGTTTCAGAATATGTATTGTCATTATTTAAAATGGACACTCCATCGTCCTCATGCATACATGTAATCATAGCGTAGCTTCTCTTATTTGGCCAATAGTTCTAGCCGTAAATGATGAATACTAAATTAGATGTAAATGATGGATACTAAACATTATTGTGTGTATCGATCTACACAATGTTAAAACTAACGCGTTAAGTATTTCATTTCAGGTTTATTATGACTATTTTTCTTTTAAGTTTCTT
The DNA here is from genome assembly GCA_946814005.1 of Chamaenerion angustifolium. Lineage (NCBI taxonomy): Eukaryota > Viridiplantae > Streptophyta > Magnoliopsida > Myrtales > Onagraceae > Chamaenerion > Chamaenerion angustifolium. Next base: position 3,659,584 of record OX328277.1, on the reverse strand, counting down.
TTTTACTGTTCTTGTCCAGTATATAGAGATGGTACTCACTCCAATAACTAGAGCTAACAATTTTCTACGAAATCCGATAACACGACACGGACACGCATTAAAAAAATTATGGTAATAGAATGATAGCACAAACACAATGACACAAAAGTATTTTATATGAAGTTCGTATCTAGGTACTAAAACACGACACGCACAATAACATTGAATTTTTTTTTTTGCCAACTATAAATTTGGACTTGAAAATTTATTTATTTTAATATATTTTTAAACAAGACTCATTTAATAGCTTTTAAAAATATACTTAGATATTTAATTATTGTAGTTTGTCAATTATACAGGAAAGACTCATAAAATTTAATGTTTGAATTGATAATTATTATTATTAATAATTCGTTATTTTGATATTTTCTTATAAATTGAGCATATAACTGTCAAACATAACATAACACAATAACACGTCAACAACACACACGGATAATTGCGTGTCGTGTTCGTATTGAGAAACACAACACGATAAACCTATCGTGCGTGTTCGTATTTAATAAATATTAGACAACAATACGCACATAAGCAATATTTGTCTCGCCTACTCCCGTCCATAAAGATTGTTTCCAAGCCAAATGTCATATATACCCAGAAGAATAACAGCTATATAATCTCACCAATAATGCAGGAACCCAAATCATGTTCCCCAATAATGATATCCCACTTTCTGCGAAGAAAGGCAATGTCGTGACAAATTGCAAACCCTAGGTTTAGCTAGCTAGTTGCTGTACTAATCACTGTTACAGATTTTCCCTTACACGTGGCGAATTCTCCTGCATCCTTGCCTCCGACTCTGCCACCGCCACTTGGACTTTTCCTTTGGACGCCGTGTTCTCTAATAATACGATCAAGAAAACACACGTGGTGTCGGTCCGTCACTTTTAGTTACAAGCAAGAAATCCACTTAGAAATGACTTAAAATCAATATTAGGGTTACCAACTGAGTTAAACATTTTATGTGTCCAACTTTTTTTTTTGGGTCAAATGTGTCCAACCTGATCATGTTTCATTTAGCAGTAATCGATTCTTTAATACCAAAAACTGTCAAAAAAGAAAAAGAAAACTCCATATTGATATTAATGGAAGATAAAGTGACATGCAGAAGGAGGACTTCTTCACTGCTCTCTTTTCAGTGGAAACCGACCATCGCACACTTATGTGTCTGCAAGTGATTCACATATCCTTTTCCTACTAACATGCAATTAATAATATCAGTACACCAACAAAAGTCACTTGTTGAAGTGCAAAGCTGCAAAAGTTTTCACTTTGCTTACACTTACCATGCATTAGAGAAATCTAGAACCACTCACACTCCATATAATATAAAAATAATTACTTTTCAAATTTTAAAGTAGGAGTTACTTGTGCACTGTCAATTTAGGGCAGGAGACAGATGAAATAATAATAATAATAGTGTAAAAAACCATATCCACATGTGAACTGTCAATTGATTTCAATTTCGTGCAGTATGAACTTATCAAAGCAATAATAATGCAAGCAGACCCCATATATAAATACGGATAGGTGCAAAGGGATGACAGTCGTTTGTTCTTGTTACCTGTCCTTATTAGTCGTCCTGTCATTATTATGGACACAAAATTCTGGACTTCGTGGAGCATCAAGGATTGGATCAGCAGTGTACAATGATTTCATCGTTGTGGCATAGTATCATGAGGAAACATTTACCTTGATACTTACTAATCAGAGTTGATACTTACCTCTTTTTGACTTGTCTCCAACCAAATATGACCATCAAGTGTTCATGCCATTTAATCATATAAATGTTTGTTTTTTTTACATAAAAAAGGAATGGGCTAGTAGTGGCGACCCTATGCGCATCCCGCTACATAGTGTTCGGGGTTTCCTGTCCGGGCCTCGATGTCCGGGGTTTCCTGTCCGGGCCTCGATGGAGTTTTTATCCCTTGAACAACCAGCGCAAGCACTGACCCCGTCAACGTAGCCCCATCGACAGCCTAAAGTTGAGAGGTCGGCCCTTCAGACACAAGTTGACCATTTCCCAAGAACACTTGGGGGATTCAAACTTGTGACCCTGGAGCCAAACGACTTGGGAGTAAGCGCTCTCAACCACTAGACCACAACTGTCGGTGATATTTAATCATGTTAACAAGGTAAAATATGTTTATCTCAATCTCTATTGAATTCAATATATTGATACATTCATCTCAACCACAATTACATGTACTTATACTACTTTGTCTACCTATTCTAGTAACTACATAATCGTTACATTTGACTCTCTAATTTCAACCTTACTATTTGACCTTTGACAAACTTACTTTTACTTTTGTTGACTCATTGATTTGTTGACTTAGCCATATTAACAAATCATATATTCCAGTTTCTTGATTCACATCGATGGTGATCCCGTCAATAACTAACGTACTTCTTCTAACCTCATTGAGAAGCCTCCTGACTTTTTTTACTAATTCACACGCACATACTCAGTTACCTCCCTTGAACAACGATGATTCCAAGAACAAAGCTCCAGTAAGGGACTCAAATTCCTGGAACCAGTCATCATCATTGTATTGGGTAGCTTGATTTTCAGACAACACTAGAGAATTTTCCCTCTGCCATCTAGGTGGGACGCACTTTTCAGGAAGCTCAAAGTAATTATTCCCTATAAATACCCGAAGTGTGTGTCTGCACATGATTCCAGAAGTTTCAAGTTCTTTACAAGAACAGGGAAGTAGTTCTTCAATAGGTATAGATGTTTTTGTCTGTGTATACTGCACCTGATCGTATGACTGGTTTTGAGAATTAGCCAACTTCACAACCTGGGAAGAAATCAAAACTTATCTAACATGTATGGATATGAATGGGTAAATCAAAACGTTTTGCAATGAAACATTACATATCTACAAGAACTTATCTAATCTGGTTAAAGAAGTCATGCAAGCAAGCCTGTTCACTGAAGGCACATTTCAAGAATTCATCTATATTTTCTGAAAATGCTGCAGTTGATATCCGAGAAACGAAGAAACCTAAAATACTCTAAAATACTCTAAAATATCATCAAATGGAAGAATCCTTCTCAGGTGTAGCTCCACCAAAATTCGGTGGCTCAAACAACCAAGTTTGGGCCGTCAAAATGGAAGCTTACATGGAGGGCGCTGATTTGTGGGAGGTTGTTGAAGAAGACTATAAAATTTCAGCTCTTCCACTCAACCCCACACTTGCTCAAATTAAGGTTCAAAGGGAGAAGAAGATGAGAAAGGCACGAGTCAAGTCATGCTTTATTCGTCTATCTAACCTGCAATTTTCAGTCGAATCATGTCCATAAAGTCAGCCAATGAGATTTGGGACTTCCTCGAAAACGAATACAAAGGAGATGAGAGGATAAGGGGCATGAAATCTCTGAACTTGATAAAGGAATTCGAGAAGGAGCAGATGAAGGAATCTGAGACCATCCAAGAATACTCAGATAGATTGGCGGGACTTGCAAACCAGGTTAGAATACTTGGTAAGGAGATGAAGGATAGCAGAATTGTGGAGAAGATATTAGTCTATCTTCCCGAGAGATTTGAAGCAATCATTGCCTCATTGGAGAACACCAAGTACCTATCAACTCTCAAATTGGCAGATCTCCTTAGTTCTCTTCAAGCTCAAGAGAAAAGACGATTGATGCGTGAAGAATGGGCCATTGAAGGTGCTTTGGAGGCCAATATGTACTTAAACCAGAGGAGTAAGGAGAAGAAGTGGAAAAACAATTCTAATTCTAGTGATGGTGATGGTGAGTCAAGTGTGGCAGTAATGTGCAAAAAAGGAGGAACTCTTCCTCCTTGTAAGCATTGTGGTAAGGAGAACCATCCTCACTACAAATGTTGGAAGAGACCAGACATAAAATGCAAGAGGTGTCAGAAGATTGGGCATGTCGAAAAGATTTGCCCTGAAAAATGCAATCAGTCGAATAGAGAAACTCAAGCTGATGTCCATGAAGAAGAGGAGGAGTATCTGTTTGCGACTTCTTGCTTCACAACAGGAGCATCAAGTGATGGGTGGTTGGTCGACAGTGGCTGCACTAATCACATGACTAGTGATATGAGATTCTTTAAACAACTTGACAAGTCAGTTCTTTCCAAAGTGAAAATTGGAAATGGAGAGTTTATATATGTTAAAGAAAAAGGGACAGTAGTTATAAATAGCAATTCAGGTACGAAGCTGATTGATGTAGTGTTATATGTGCCTGAAATTGATCAAAACTTACTTAGTGTTGGTCAATTGCTAGAAAAGAATTTCAAGCTGCTGTTTGAAGATAAAAAGTGCATTATTATAGATTCTAGTGGTAAGGAGCTCTTTATGATCAAAATGGAAGGAAAAAGTTTTGCATTCAATCCATCGAAGGAGGATCAATCTGCTTTCACAATCAAAGAAGACATCACAGAGTCTACACATCACGATGTCCATACACTCCGTATGGAGCTCTCTGAAACCCTAAACCTGGTGGAAACCCTAAGGAATGAACTTGCTGACTGTAGAGAATCTGAAGCTCACGCAAAGGAAGTCATAAGGAACACCACATGACAACTTGAGATTGCAAATGTGACCGTGGATACGCTTCGCTCAAAGTTGGAATGGTCGAGGGATCAGATCAAGGACAAACCCTTCCAGTCTTGTTCTTTTGTTTCTCCTATAGCTGAAGGCGAAAGTGTCTGCCTTGATGATGATGAACTGACAGATGATCCATCTGTTAGGGGGTCAAGATCTCTTGTTGAGATTTATCAAAATGCAATCTTGCAGTCCTTGAACCTAGAGGAAATGAGAAAGCCAAGATTGATAAGAAATTGCTAGCTGCAATGAATGATGAGCTTGCCATGATTGAGAAGAATGAAAAAGGAGAGACAAATGCAATTAAGAAGGTTCTTCAGGATAAAACGTGAGATATGAATGGAATGACAAAATACTTCAAGGTCAAGTATTACTTCTTAGGGAAAGATTGAGAGTTTACAGCAACCTGATTTAGGTGGAGTGTTAGTTAAAATCAGGTTTCCATATTAGTGGAAGTAGTGAATTAATTAGCTAAAAATAGTTGAGTCGAATTCGTCTCCCACACCTGCAAGAAATTGATACAATTTCAATTTTGATTTGATTATGTTGAATGTGTCTATATCTTTCGGATGCTCCATAGGATTAGGTTGTCATATTTCAATTTCCCCCCAAATTCGTTGAAGGTTTCCGAAATAAATTTCAATGCTATCGGTTCCTCTCTTCATATGTTCCTACAAGTCTGTTCCACATATCTTTGGCTGTAGGATACTCACACTAATTTGCAACGAGTTCTCGTTCCATGTTGTCTAGTAGTCACGAACATACAATAAGGTTGGTTTGCTCCCATTGTGTATGTTCTTATGTGCCTTTCGCAGGTGCAGGTGGAATCCCGGTAATGTGACTCAGTTTGCCCCTTCCTCTGATTGCCATTCTCATCAACCGAGCCCAGAGTGAGTAATTGTTATATCCTAATTTCTCACTGAGGCTTACCGGTTGTGGCAGGTTCTATAGGATGGTCGCCTGTTGAGCTGTCAGTTGAGCCACCAACGAATCAGTTGTGGTTGGTTTCTGACCGGAATTGATGCTTCAATCGGATTCCGACATAGCCCGTTCAGGTAAGTACCTAAAACATGCCTAAAACATTATCCTAAGTATAAGGAATAATCTATTGCTTAAATATAGGAAATGTGCACATTCCATGTTTTATGCATTCATGTCTTACTCTTCCTTGTTTTGTGATTCTGGTTTCCTACAAGATACGTAACCATTAAGTATATCAAGTCTCGATATTATTTGGTGATGGAAATCATTGAAATCGATCATCACGACTGCTTTTGTTTCCAAACTTTATATTTCAAAATGAGAAACACTTAGCTTCAAAATCTTCGCGCCTCCGCTCAATAACGAGAGTGAATTACCATCCAACTGTATTTCAGCTAAGCAGACGAGACTGAATCGAGACAAAATCACACGACGACGGACTCAGAAGCAGCAGAAACCAAGGAAAGGTATTCTATTTATACTCATCAACTAGAACCTAATTGATCTGTTAATGAGATTGGTTTGTACATAGGATTTCTGTTGAATTTTTTAATCTGGCACGAGAATGCAAAGAGTTGGTTCTCAATAGTTAGATTTTAACAGTAAAATATCAATATGATTTGTTCTCGCTAAAATTTAAATCCCTCCATAAAGTATGGAATTCGACAATCACGGTCGTCACTTTGGGAGGACCCACCGCGAGGGCAGTTATCCAAGCAACAACTAGGGAGAAGATTCAGACCATTCTCCAAAATCAGGACTCTTCGGCTTTATAGCACAGGAAGTGATGCCATTAGTAGATAATGAACTTTCAAGCTTAAGGAGAGCACCACTCTAGTTAGCCTCGGGGGAAGACGATGGATATTGGGTGTCACCTTAGAGATCACAAAGTCTTTTCCTCTGTCCTGCCACCATGTAACCCGGAGGCACGGTAGGAGTGTCGCCTAGATCTTGTTAAGGTATTGCTCCCCTCATACTTCCTGACATACCGACCAGATGTACAAAATACATTTCTTGACATTATAGATTCAGATGGCGTGAGAATGAAGAGTTAGGGCAATTAAGAGAGAAAACTTTATATTGCAAAGTTTACTACACATGATATCTATCTATCTATATACATAGGAGTAACTATGGATTAATGTGTAACTATCCAAAATATTAGGATTAACTCTAGCATACTCAAAACCATAATCCCAAATATTCCCCTTGCTAGTCTAACCTCCTAAAGTTTTAAAAACATCAAAATGGATCCTTAAACATTTGGACTTGGCTTTACGTACTAGAGCTGCGTTTGGGCCGGCATTTGGAGAACATCTTCTTCACCTTTGGGGCTGCGCTTGGTGCTCTTGGAATACACTTGGAGAGGAACACTTGTTGAGGTACCTAAGCATACTTTGACTACATGGATTCCTTTTGTTTGGCATCCTGCTATTGTAGAAATTTGTATAAGCAACTGAACTGCAGATTGGTGTGTGTTATGGCTAACTACAAACATGGAGAGGTTGATACTTTCTGGGCGTTTGGCTGAACTGTGGAAGGGTTGAACTAGACATGGGCTGAGCTGAACATGTCACGAAGCACAGGTCTGCTCCGAAGTCGTGTGTGACAGTACAACGAACACATTAGAAAAAAAACGAAGCAAGACCAGCAGCAACCGACAATAGAGAAGTATAACAGACAAACGATAACAATGGCTTGCACAAAGGTAATTTGTTGAATACGGCTGACACACATTCATCCATGAAGATTAGAATAATGTCTACAACTTCATAGAAACTGAATCAAAGGCATAAGACCAGAACGCAACATGTTCATGAAGATTGAGCAACATCAATGAGACAGGATGTTTTATATAAAAAAACACTCGATGAGAAAATCATCAGACCAGCATGTATAAAATAACCAAAAGACAAGCAACAAAGTGATTGATTTGAACGTACCGAAGCTTTTACACAATCGTCATTGAGATAGGACGAGGTGAGGAAGCTCTCACACTACTGAAAATACACCATTTAGCGACGGACGTTTATTTCGTCGGCATAATTACGTCGGTAAAAGTACAATTACCGACACAAATATACGTTTGTCGGTACTATTTATTTTTTCCGACGCAAATTAATTTGGTCGCTAAACATCACTTTTACCGACAGAAATTTATATTTTGTCGGTAACTAAAGACATAAATATCTTTTACTGACGAAATTATAATTTTTTTCGGTAAATAAAGGCATATAAAAAAATCTTACCTATTTTCGTCGGTAAATAAATGAATATAACATTACCTACAAAATTAAATTTTCATCGGTAAGGTTATATACCTTTATTTACCTACGAAAATTAACTTTTCACTAGTCAAAGATATTTATGTCTTTATTTACCGACAAACTTTAAATGTCGTCGGTAAAAGATAATTTGTAGGTGATGTTGTTTTCTTTATTTACCTAACTCTCTAACCCTTTAATTTCACTTTGTTCTTTTGTTTGTCACTGAAATGTGTCGTCCTCTGCTTTCTCCATCTCTAGACTTTCATACATTGTCCGCTAACGAGCTATGGTTTGAAGATTTGTCATACTTGATTCATAGTTTTGCTCATAATTAGATTATTGCAATGAATCTAGATTTGAGCACATTTTTTTTGTGGATTAACTGATAGCTATTGCTTAGAAGATTTCGGTTCTACTCCTTGTAGCTATTAGTTCGTGTTGGAAAATATTGACTTGTGCAGCGGATGGTCTTGATTCTCGATTGGTAGGCCGTGAATGAAGTATATTCTCTTGTCTTCTTTAGCTGGAAGTTTGAGTGTCATTTATGAAGGGTCTGGAGCTGAATGATGCTAAATTATTGGTTGAAGATGCATTGCAGCACCTCACAAGTGGGAATTGCATTTTCTTTCATCAGAATGTTCACTTATGTAAGAGTAGCACGTAAGTGAATATAGGTAAGTATTTGGTAAGTCAGTAGCACACATGTGACACGTTCTTTGTGGCGGCAACCATAAATCAATTAACATTGTTGAAAATTTCATGTATTACTTTTTTACAGTATGTATGTGGGCTTCTACATACTGCTTCGTGCTGCAGATCACTTTGCGGCCAATTGTAACAGGTTCCCCGGAGAGTTAGATGAGTAAATAAAGGTTTCCATAATGATTGGCATTCACCTTTTTTTTTTTCTTTCGTGAAGGGTTGTGTCAGTTTGGTGCTACTGAGCTCCACACTGTTACAGCATTCATTGGTGGTGTCGCATCTTAAGAAGTCATCAATGTACTTTATCCTTTCACATGAACTAACATTCATAAAAGTTGATTTGGTATTTCGGGTAGTTAGTAATAATGTCTTGCTTAGTTTTAGGCTCACTTGTTTGTATTAATTTTTTGAAATACAAAAGGAAAACACTTGATTTTTTTTAAATCATTCGGATGTGAATTACAGATGATAACAACGCAATTTGTGCCCATGTTGGGGACATTCATATTCAATGTCATCTACCACAAATCTCAGTTGTTGTCTCTTTAGACAGATTCCGACACAACTTCTTGTGTTCTGGTATGTACTGTTAATGTGATCTCTATTTTGACGTATCCGCTCTTCGTAACTAGTTGCTAATTCCAGTTTTGTTCACTGTCAACAGATTTCCAATTGATAATGTAGACTTTATGGGGCGTTTCTTTCACGGAATTCGGAATAAGGAATACGCCAAATCCTTTGGAATTCAATGAAAAGAACGGGCCATTAGAGAATTATCTGAGGACAGTTCAAGAAGAGCATAAAGAATTTGAAAAACTTTTAAGCAAGAGAAATACAGTTGAACAACTTCAGGGTAAGTTCTAAATTGGTAGTGATTCTCAATTTAATGTTGTTTTGTATCATGAATAAGCGGTTTTGTCATTATTTGATGTCTCACCAGCTTTACTTAGCTATGCTTGTAGTTGATTTTGTCTGTGTGCACCATTTCTTGATTACCTTTTTTTGGACTATATTGGTAGCTTCCATTGTGTTATAGTTTTATTTGTAAATTTCTTTATTTTTTTAAAAAAATGATTTCAACTTTTACCGACGGAATGTTGCGTCGGCATAACATCTATAATGACAAAAAAAAATTGGTCAGTCAAATTTTATTTTCTGACGAAACCATTATTGTTACCGATGAAATTGTCTTTGCCGACCAAACCGATTTTGTCGGCAAAAACATTACGTTTATCGACAAAATATTTGTGACATCGTCGGTAAATTTTTGCCGACGGGCCATTCACTCATTTTCGTCGGTTATCATTTGTTTTTATTATTTACTCATTTATTTTCAAATATTTTTATAAAATATAAATACTGACGGTTTGATTCTCTTAACCGAAGAATTACAAAGTGAACCTGATTTAAAAAAACTAAACTTTCCTTCTTTTGAACTTGATAATTTTTAAGGAACTATCTGGTTTTTCAATTTAATAAAAAAAAAAAGAGAGTTCCTTCAAGGGAGAAATGAGACCCAAATATTTATTTTAATCATCAAGTATACTTTACAGTTTACACAACTGCTGAAGGATATAAAACAACCATTGTAATGAATATATATGAAGTACATGAATCCATGAACAATTACTTTTCCATCCAAAGACAGAAAAAAGCAGTCCACCAAATCTGACTTTATTCTCCGAGTGGCGATCGACAAAGCCACCTACCTAAAGAGAAGGGATTAAGAGTAAGACACTTTATAAAATTACATTATTGTGCAGGTAGATTCATTCTCCTCGTAATACGGACCGTATTGATCCGCATACTGAGTAACACCACCGCCCCGTTGAAAATGATCGTAGCCCGGCATGCCATGGTAGTGTGGGTAGTACGGTCCAGGGTTGTGGCCAGGACCATACCCGTAAACGGGTTGAGGATAGTATGGAGGCGGGTATGATGCTTGGATCGGGTAAACGGGGGGAAAAATAGACGGGTAGCCGGAAACGGGTACAGGCGCTTCTCTCACTAGCTTATGCTCTCCTCCATCTTTCTTCTCCGGCGGCCCCTTGTCCTTTCCCTTGTCACCACCTCCACCACCACCACCTTCCTTCTTCTCCGGCGCCCCTTTGTCCTTTCCCTTGTCTCCTCCTCCTCCTCCACCACCACCACCACCACCTTCCTTCTTCTTCTCTCCTTCTCCATCCTTCTTTTTTTCACCTCCACCCCCTCCTCCCTCTTTAGGTTTCTCATCCTTCTTCTTTTCACCTCCACCTCCTCCCTCCTTGGGTTTCTGATCATCCTTCTTCTTTTCACCTCCCCCTCCTTCTTTGGGTTTCTCTTCAGGTTTCTTCTTGTCTAGAGACATCATCTCCATCTTCTCTATCGATTTCCCGCCTTTCGATCCAATCTTCTTCATGATAAACTCTGGGCAGCAGCTCACCACAGTAATTTTCACCACATTGAGCTTCTCATCGTACACTTGGTCTCGGATTTCTATTTTTCAAAAGAATTTAGGGGTGAATCTCAGCAGTATTAACAGAGAGGATCGGAGAGTTTGTTCTAAGCTTACCAGGAAATTTGCAGAGAACCCTCCTGATCTTCTTGTAGCACCGATCGCATTGAAGATCGACCTTCATCAATATGATTGTCACCTACCATGAAAAACAGAACCTTCGTTGCAGCACCATTGTACCCAACAAGAATGAAATTAACTAGAAACTACTCGCTAGATCTCTGCTAAAACAATTACTGAAGAATTAAATTTGATACCTTTTCTCCCATGGATGGATGATTTGGTGCGGAATTACAGATGAGAAAGGATATTGAAGAAAACTCTCTCTCTCTCTCAACTCTCTTTTTCTTGATGGAGGAGTAAGAAATGAATGAAGTGAGGAAAATGGAAACTGACAGCAGACACAGTGCGGAAGAAATGAGGGTTGATGGTATGTATAGAACTATAGATATATTATACAATAATTAATAATATAATACAAGAATGATTATAGAGAATATTATTATAGTGATTTAAGGTCCACAGTCTAAACTCTAAAAGTAGGGCTGACAATTTTACTCACGACACGATAACATGATACGAACATGCACGAAAAAAGTCGTGTTCGTGTTTGCCTTTGATGGTATGATAACACGATAATACGAACACGATAACACGATTGTTTTTTCGTGTCGTGTTAGTGTTTAAGTCTCAAAATACGATAACACGATTGTTTGCCTTTGATGGGACGTATTTATGTTATTTAGGTCGTGTTATCGTGCGAACGTGAACCGTGTTACCGTGTTATTTTCGTGAAATCGTGTTATCGTGTTATCGTGTTATTTTCGTGTTACAGTATTATTTTCGTGAAAACGTGAAATCGTGTTACCGTATTATTTTCGTGTTACCGTGTTATTTTCGTGAAATCGTGTTATCGTGTTACGACTTTCCACGAATATTTTTGTGTTATCGTGTTCGTGTCGTGTTGATACAATGAATTTCGTGTCGTGTGTCTGTGACACGATTATATTTTCGTGTGTTTCGTGTTGGACTATCGTGCGTGTCGTGTCTTGTCCTGGTGCACGATAGCACGCACGCACACACGAATTGCCCGCCCTACTCTAAAGTATGAGTTTTTTTTTTTGAAAAAATAGGTTTTTGAAAAAAAATTAGAAAAGTAAGTATACATAAAAACATATTTCAAAAAATGAATATAAGCGCACCCGGAGTCGAAAAATGAGAATTAAACGGTCAGTCGAAAAGTTAAAAATTAAAGTCTAGTTAGCATCATTTAATTCATAATTAAATTATCTATGCACTATATTTTTTTTAGTACGTATATAATTAAAATTTTCACTTAATTCATTTAATCATTTCAGTCAAATTATATGATAAACAATATTAGGTTAATTGAATTCCAAAAAAATCCAATGTGGGTAGCGTGTATTAACAAAATGCAATACACGCTACCCTGGAGTGCGTGTATTGTCAATACGCGTTACTCTAGTGTGCGCACCCATTTTTTGAAATATTTTTTTTTACGTACTTAGTTTTCTTTTAAAAAAAATTCAAATGCATACTTTTCAAAAAAAATAATTAGAGGTGGAGATTGTAGTCTCAATGTAAATATTGATTTTGATGATCTCATATTGGTAATTTGGTATTGTAGTTGATCAATAGTATATGGTTCGGTGGTTTTGTGGTCCCACCCACCATGTCACCTTCTACAGCTCAGTAAAAATTATGGACAATTCCAGAAACCTTATGTGCAAAGTTTAGTTAGGTGCACTAGTTTGGTGGCTAGTCGCTTGGCACCTCCGTTTCTTTCATCTTTTTCTATTTTGGCCGAAGGCACTACAACCTCTTCCACATTGTAGTGATGTTTGCCTCTTTGTAAACATTGTCAACAAATAAAAGGATTAGCATTGTATATTGCACAATAGTGTAATTATAGGAGAAAATTATTTACGAAGTCATTAAGGGTTGAGATGGACAATTGTCTTATCTAAACTTTTAATATTATATGTGAATTTAGATTTACACAATGTAATTATTTTCAATTCAGATTTTCAAAATGTTACATTTTCCCTTCATTCCCTTTATTTTTTAGGTTAATTACTTAAATGGTTACACATGTTTACCCATGTGACTAATTGGTTAAAACTTGTGCATAATGGTTACATATGTTTTATCATGTGATTAATTGGTCATTTTTACTATTCATCATCAAATATCACCGTTAAGTCACTATTTTAACATATAAAATGACAATATTACCCCTATTTAATTAGCTTATTAGCAACAACGCCACTGATAAATGATCTCTCAAGCTTCAACAAATTTGAGTTAATATGTAAAAGTAAGATTAACATATGAGCTACTACCAATAATTGAAAATAGATTGGCCAAAAAAAAAAAAAATCAAGCAAGAAATCAGAGTTGGAACGACCCTTGATTCTTCATACATATCCTCTATGTACTAAACTAATAGAAAACCCCTAATTTATGTTCCTTTTTTTTTCTGCCCAATTTTAGTCATTGAAACGTCTTCCCTAGTACTTTCAACTCTAAAGTATGTCAGAGCTTGACCTTTAATAGTCGTTTTCAGTGCAAATTTGATTATGAATTCGCTCAATTCAATTGCCCATTTTACCATCCTTTCTGAAGAGTCTAGCTTCATCAGGAGGGGCTTGATGAGCTTGTTGGCGAGGACTGTTATCGAATGGGCGTGGAAGTACAACATCAACTTTCGAGCAACAATAACCAAGGCATAAAGATACTTCTCAATCTCAATACATTTTATTTCAGCAGAATTGAATAATTTGCTTACAAAATAAACTGGACCCTCTCTACCCTTCTCTTCTTTAACTAAGACTGCATTGACTACAACTTAACTAACACTTATGTAAAGATAAAGTGGTTCATTGAGAATTGGTTTCGCCAAGGTCGAGAGTGTGCTGCTTGAGTGATCGAAAATCGGTCTCACACTCCGGCGTCCACTCGAACTTGCGGTTTGTCCTGAGAGTTTGGAAGAACGGGAGGGACATGTCGCTCACCTTGGAGAGAAAGCGATTAAGTACGACCAGGCGATCGTTCAGACTCTGGACTTCCTTGTGGCAAGTCGGGGATTTTATGTCTTATATAGCCTTGAGTTTCTCGGAGTTGCCTCAATGCCTTTTTCGCTTACCATGAATGAAGCCTATAAATTTGTCTTAATGTACTTCGAAGAATCACTTTGTTGGGTTCAGGTGGACACTGTGCCTTCACATGCATTCAAATGTTTCTCGAAGGTCTTCTGTGTGAGGGATACCCTTGATGGACTTTACCAACATGTCGTCCACATAGGCTTTCATATTTCGCCCAAACATCTCTTTGAACAGACGATTCACCATTCACTGATAGGTTGCCCCGCATTGAATAAGCAAAAGGGCATCACCTTATAGCAAATGATATCGTCATCAGCATAGAATGTTGTGTGAGCTTCATCGTCTGGGTGCATTCGGATCTGGTTGTAGCCGGAGTAGGCGTTCATGAAGCTTAGCATATCATGACCAGATGTTGCATCTACCAGTTGGTCAATATGCGGCTCCTCCCAAAAGGTAGGAGTCACATTTATATGATTGATACAAATTAAATATTGATGATTTTATGGGATCAACTGAAGTTAGTAACATATTCATAAGATTTCAGTATAAGAACCTCGCACCAAGTTCAAAGAATTTATATTCAACTAGAACCATGTAGCAATTAGAGTCAGAAATGGTGCGGTGAAAAACTCATAACTATGGTTATAACTGTTACTGTTTAATATGGTTAACCGTATCATTATGGTTTGGTTATGGTGATGAATTTTCTACCCATAATGGTTATGGTTATGATTATGGTATTTGAGTTATACTCATGGTTATAACCATGATTATTATATAAATATAATAATTATTTATTAATAATAAACTAATATATATATTATACTAAATATAAATTATATAATTGAAATTGAAATTGTTGACACTTGACAGTTATACATCACTGATGCACTATGAAGATGTATGCATCAAATTCCAAAATTTGGACTCCAAAATCAATAACTTGTCATAGTTTTTTAAATTATTTTTTCATAATTGTGACACCACTAAATATTGTCCAACGAATGGTGAAGAGAAGACAACCTTTACCTTTTTAGAGTTCTGTTGTCTTTTGAGTTTCTGAGACAAACTTTCGCTGTCACTACTCACCACTGTCGAGGAACTCTCAAGGTACCTACTTTCTTCTCTTCAACAGGTTCTTGGTTTAATTTCATCAACATGCTGCTTGATGCAATCATTTTGAGCTCTATGTAATGATCATGTTGTTGATCTTCCACTGAATTGATTTCAGTTGTTGGAGAATTGGACCACTACCCAAGTTGTTCTTGTTGATTGTTCTTTGGACCCTTGTTGAGATTTGTCGTGTTAATCAATAATGGAATGTTGAAACTGTACGCTTGATCTGTAACCTAAAGTTCATATCTTTGATGAGTGCTTATCTAATTCACAAGCACAAGTTCCAAATTTTGAACTCAACTAAGTTGTTTGATAATGGTTTTGAAAATAAATGTATGATCTTTTGGGATAATATTATATGTGGTTTGAAGTATGTGATTTGAAGTCTGTTTTAATGTTTGAAGTTTGTTTGAACTTTCAAGTTTGTTTTAATGTTTGAACACGTCTGTGTTTTGCACCACGCCGTTTGAATTTTTTGAATATGTGGTTTGAAGACTGTTTTAAGTTGAGATAGATATTATATTTAATATGTTTCATTAAAATTCTAATGTTTCTTTCGGCTTCTTTGGATTTTCATTTCTAATGACGAGGTTGCTCGACAGTTGCAAATCAATTGCCCAAGAAAACTAGTTCTTGATTGCAAGACTAGGTGGAAATCGACGTACTTAATGTTATGTGTTGCACTAGAGTATAAAGAGACATTCAACCGCTTGAAACAAAGAGAACAACAATATAAATCTTTGCCATCTCAAGATGATTGGGAGTTTTCCTGAGAAATCAGGAATAAGTTTCAAGTATTTCAATCTGGGACAGAGTTATTTTCATGAACATCATATCCCACTGCAACTAATATTTTATTTATGTATGCAAAATCAAGATTGCATTGAAAGAGTGGCGCCATGACTAGAAGCAAATCATTAGATCGATGGCAGATAGTATGTTGAGTAAGTTTTCTTCATATTGGGATAACATTCATGGATTGATGGTCGTTTCTTCTATTTTGGATCCTAGATTCAAGATGATGTTGGTTGAATTCTACTTTCCCAAAATTTATGCTGAATAAGATGTTGATAAGGAGATCGCAAAGGTTCGGACTTATTGTGTCAAATTGGTGCAACAATATTTATCTAAGATAAACCACGATAAGAAAAGAAGTGTGTCTACAACAAGTTCAAGGTTTAATGCTAGTACAGTGGAAAAAGACGACACTTTTTCAGTGTTTGACAATTATGTCGCAAACAAAAGGCGAAAGCTAATTGATCAAGCAAAGGGGGAGTTAGATACCTACCTAAATGCATACGTCCATCCAAGGAGTAATGACGTTGATTCGTTAGATGGTGGAGAATTGAGGGAGTAAAGTACCGAACTTTGCAAATGATTGCGCGAGATTTGCTCACAATTCCAGTCTCAACTGTGGTGTCAGAATCATCATTTTCAACAAGTGGTAGGTGGGTAAGTAAACATCAGAGGCCCGTAACTGCAAATAGTGTGGAAGAACTAATGTGCACCCATGTTTGGATGTGGATGGACGCTAAAAAAGGTAGCAAAATGTTTATTTCTTGCTTAATTCACTTCATTACATAATTTGTACTAATACACTATTTTTCTTTGTTATAGTTGCATCTACGAAGTTAAGAAAAGTGAAAGCAATTGATGATATTGAGGAAGATGATGATTGATAGAAACAAATACGACAAGTGTGAAATAGTTAGGGGTGTTGAATTGTTACTCCATAGGGGTGTTTGTTGAATTTTAATGCTAAGTCAGTAGTGTGAATGTTTATCATATGAATGTTGAATGATGTTAGTGTTAATGTTGAATGATGTTAGTGTTTTATATTTTTATTGTTGGTAATATAGATTGATGTATTTTTTAAAATAAAATTTTCGGTCTTATATTACACGTGTGGAATAAATATGAGTATATAGGTAAAACCATGGTTAATAACAACAGTTATTTTAATGGTTGTGATATTGAAAATTGTACTCATAATGGTTATGTTTATGGTATGTGGTTTAAAAATATGATATGGTTATGGTATTTATCATACTTGTACCATACCCTAACCATCGAGAGTCGCACTAGTAGCAATTGTAAGAGGAATTTTAGGATTTGGATTCATCACCAAGTTCTTGTTTAAGCATGGTAGTGTAGTATCTTGATCGCATAACCATGATTTTCAGTTTCAGTGAAGTTGTGATGCGTTGTTTCATCGACATTGAAGGAGATATAATTTAAATGGAAGAAATTACAAAGAAGATCAAGAGTGATTTTATCTCACAAAAATATCACATCTGAATACAATTATCTGGGATTTTTAGAAAAATTATATGTATTAAATAAAATATTTTAAATCATAACAATATGTGCAACTAAGGGAATGCTAATATAGAAAAAATATTCAAACTCACACCCTAAGACAACATGTTGAGTGAAAAATCCTTCAACTTGTTACTAAGGGTGTAGAATTAGTTTTTTTTTTACGAAATGTTACGTTAGAAATCAAAGTATGTATCTACTAATAAAGGTAAAAACAAAATGTGTAGATATTTAATTTGTGATCTAAATGTCTCAAACAATATATTAAAATTTATGAGATAGATATTTATTGAAAGTTGTAACCTAATGTATTATCTTCAATGTATTAAAAATTATAAAATAATATATTTAATTAACGTTTATTAGTTAATAATATGTATGATGATTAAGTGGAATGACATGAAATATAGTATGATTATCGTATTTGTCATATCCGTATTATATCCTAACCATTAACCGTTCTACTGTAATTTCTATATTTTAAATTTTCAGTAAAAAAGATATTACTAAAGTTTAACAAGTTTTTTTTTAATATTTTAATTCTGAGCTCAAGGATAGCATATTGATAATAACTTGTTCATGAATACTTCATACGACAAGTTCATATTTCTAACTAATAATGTTTTTTGTCCCAAAATAAAATGATACTTGAATATGTTAGATTCATCGTTTAAAAAAAAGTGAAAAAAAAAACGTAAATGTAAGTAACCCGATTGGGTTGTTAATATTTGGTAAAAAAAAGACAGGTGGGTTGGTATTGGTTACAACTTACACATGAATCATCATCATCATATATATATATATATATATGCTGCTACTTGTAGGAATCGAGAGTTCAATCCGCACTTGCATATGTTCTTGGAAGAAGCTATAAATATATTGTTTTGATAATAAATTATCACTGCGCATGACAGATGACGGCAGTATGAATAATGTATGTATTTTTCTTAGTAAACAAAAACATGAGAGAAAATATAATTAGAGTTATACTCGTTTGATTGGTTGATTTTTTTTTTTGTGTGTGTGTTAATTGAATATAATTTTATATTTTGGCATATAGTTTAGTTAGTTTATCTAATCTTTCGTTAAAAGATTACATAATTAGGACGTGACATGTTAAACTAATGTCGTATTAATTTTATATAGATAATTAAAATTTATAAAATAAACCTAATCTGTTCAAAAATATATATAAAATTTGCAAAAAACTCTCTAAATGTTTTTTAAAATTAGTAAATAATTGTTAAAAATAAACCTGCATTTCCGTTAACGTGGCAAGTCAATGTGCATGGAACGACGGTATCAACATGTACTGGCGTACTGCATCTTCTTCGCTGGTTTCTATACTTTTGATCACATGGACTGGAATTATATTAGTCACTTTCAATCATCATTATATATAATATATATTATATTATATATGAACAAGTTTGAACTCCAACGCGAAACAGAAGAAAAAGTCAAATACTGGGAAACCAAACTAACAACAACCATCTCCTCCTGCCCTTCTTTTTGGTTGGGTGTCGGTGATCTCTACTCATCTTGTACAACTCAGTATTATTAAATGGGCGGATAATTTTTTTTTTTTTTATCGAAAAATAGAAGAAAAATACGATTATGACAATCCTAGTATAGTTTGTTTTTAATTTAAAATCGAGATCGAATACACTTTGTTGAATCACGTTTTCCGGTAGGATTCGGTTCAGAGTGTTTCAGATCGGTCTTCTTGCTGATCCAATGACATGCACATAAGAAAAGCTCGGGGAGTTCCCGTTGCTTCCCCTCCGACGATCAAGTAAGTCAAATGTTTGTTTGAAGAGAGTAAATGCAAGAGAGTAGGGAGGTTGAGAATATTGAATGTAACATTAAACTCAAAAATGAGGTAGGTGAGGGTATTTATAACTCTCACCCCTAACCTGATTCGGGTCAGCCATGACCATGGTCATCCCAAGTGTTATCTCGTTAAGTGACCATGGTTAGATGTTCATTAATGTGTGGAAGGGACAAGTGCTTTTGGCAGGCTGTCACTTCTGTCATTTTGGTCAGACTTGTCTGTATCATTATTAAATGATCAGCCGATGTGTAACGTCTGATGTGTGGCGTTCCGAATAAACCTAAAGCGTCGCCTTAGGTTTGTATTTCAAGTACCTGGCTCCTGGATTCATGTCTCAATCTTCCAGTGGCTCGCCCGGGTGGTGCTGCCATGCAGGGCACACCTACGTGTCCAAGGCGTCGACATGGGCATGTCTTGGTGGGACGACTCTGACTAGCCTTGCCTTTAGACTATGGTCATACATGGTCTCCTTTGGATCGAGTCGGTTCTCGATCGGGTCGCCCGAGGGATGAGAGTCAATGCCCAACATCTTGCCCCCTAAGACTAGGGTGAGTGGCGTTCGCCTTTGGCTTTGAATATTCTTATGAGGGTGATGTGGTATTCAACTCCTAGATGGTTTGCCATATGAAGCGACGTTTTTCTTCCTTTGCCTAGTTATGCGCTTGGCTTCTTCGGCTCATATCATCTGAGTGACGTGCCTTTCTTCTTGGCTTCTTTGTCTCATTTGGATTCCAGTTCACTTCATTGAACCATGATTTCGAAGTGGTGCGTCTAGAGTGACGCGTCATGTCATCCTGGTGTTTGTTCGGTTGTCTCTTCATGTTCTGTCTTTACCATGTCCTAGACAATTATGATGTCTGACATCATGATTACCTTTTTGAAATTTGAATTTTGCATGGTGATATTGTGTCACATGGCAAAGATCTTTCCTTTCCCAAGGAAAATTTTTCGGTTCCCAAGGTTTTGTTTTAAAGAAATCAAACTGAATCCTTTCGAACAACCATTTTAACTAAATCGGGGTATTCAAACCGTAACCTTCTCCTTCTACAAATACCCCTTCCTCCTTCATTCAACCATTTTTGAACCCCTTACTCATAACCCTAAGCTTTCTCACTCTATAAATCCTCCTCCCTATCTCTACGAAACCGAGACCTGTTGGTAAAGTTCAGTCCTTTGCTCTTTGAGACGTTCCCTGTACACGAAACAAGATATATTGGTTCGTCATATCCTCAGATTGAATTAGTCGGCGCCTCCAAATCTTGCAACGCGCAATGTCGAAGGACACCGAAAAGACCTCGTTCTCAGGTGAGACCAACGTCTTTCTTCCTTCCGGGTTCGTGGACCCGAAGCCAAACTTCATTTCAAAAGCCATTTTTGAAATGGACGAGAGCTATTGCCCACGGTACCCCATTCCCGATGAGGCATACCCTCAAAACCCTCATCCCGTGAGCGTCCCTTAACCGGGCAAAGAGACCATTTCCTTCTTCAAATCGATGCGGGTTTAAGGCTCCATTATTGCCCCGAGTTGGTGGAGATGTGTACGTATTATGGTATTTTCCCGACTTAACTCTCCCCAAATACTCTTTGTGTTTGGGTCGGTTTTAAAGTGTTTTGTCATCAACGTGAATATACTTACCCCCTTACTTTGTTTGGGCATTTTTATCGTCCTGATTCAAATCATTTTGGGATCTTACTTTTCGTTTCCTGTAGCCATAATGTCACTAGTCAGTCGTGTGACACTTCTCGTCCCATTGTCCAATGTTTTAAAACCCGGAATTTCAATTCGAAAGTCTAGTATTTTTCTTTAAGGGGGACGTCTCCTGGTGTCTTAACGCCAAAATCTTACGCGATCCACTTCCGTCTGCGGAAGAGCTGTTCAAGCCGGATGTGAAAGCGCTCTCCCAAATAGTGGTTGAGCATGAACATGGCGGCGCTATTTATATTTCCAAGACGACGACCGATGAAGATTTAAGGAGCACCAACATTTCAACCATAGTGGCCACAGATGACGTCCAGTGTCCCTTTTCTTTTCCCTTGAAGGCTCGTTCCCTCTTCTAGGCGATGCTCACCTCTCCCTCCGGGGACTCCGACTCCTCTCCCAGCGCGCCACAAAGCTCTTCAGGTGACCCTGTTGTATCAATCTTTCTATATCCTTCTTCAGGATAAAACAATCATCTGTGTTATGGCCTTTACAATGGTGTTAGCGACAGTATTGATTCGGTTTGTTGCCCATGGGCGCGCCATTTTTCTTTGGAGCCGGGGGAGTTGCCAGATCTTTTCTTTCCATCTCAGCTAGCATCATGGAGACGTATCTGTTCAGTGGGGTGAATGAAGTCTCATAAACATCCCTGTTGGGGTGCGCCAAAAAGGGTCGATGTTGCTCGTGTGATGCCTTCAAGGGGCGGTCCTTAGGCTTCTTGCCTTCCTGAACTTTCTTCTTCGACTCCTTAGGCAATCTTCTACCTTCCGTCGCTATTTCCAAGTCGATGTATGATTATACGCGTGTTACTAACTCCTCCACGGTGTTGACTGGGATGATGCTCAGACTGTCATACAAAGATGAGCCTCGCGGTCCGAGCGCCTTGGCAAAAGTGCATATGACCTGGTGATGACCTGATCGATTCCTACCAACTCTTTGTTAAACCTGGTGTAGAAGTCACTCAGGCTATCGTCATTCCTTTGCTTAAGGTAGTCTAACGTACCCACGCTCTTCAGCAGCTGTCTTCCACCCATGTATTGCACAATGAAATTTTCCTTCAAGCTTCCCCAAGACTTGACGGAGGTCTTGGGTAGCCCGAATAACCAGTGGGATGCGACACCTCCTAGGGTGAACATAAAAAGTATAGTGAAATGATTGTCATCATTCGCCCGCCCTAGGAGTGAAGCCTTATACCTTTGGATGTGCTCCGCAAGGTCTCCTTTCCCACGGTAATAGTCGATTTGAGGGATCTGCACGTGCGAAGGCACGGTAACAACCAGTATCTTGGGAGCAAACGGGTGTGATGCTCTATCGCGAAGACGAGGCATGCCTCCGTTCTTCTGCTCTTTGACCTTCAGGTCATCAAACCGGGGGGAAGAGTCATTGTCGTCCTTGTTGAGGGTAGGGCGGCACTCACGGGGAGCAGGGTTGGTCAGGGCGGCGCTTGCTGAAGTTGTGGCCGAGATGTAGCTTCCTCCACCCGGACCGTGTCGGCATGTCAGACCGCTCGGGCGGCTGCTCACTACTTCCTTATCTCGAGGATCTCATTTAACGCTGCCATAAAGGCAGACGTCAAGAAAATCTCTGGAGTCACCTCCACCTGAGGCGGTGCCTTTCCCAAGGACGTTATGGCTGACTCGTCTAGTCTGGGTGCCTCAGGCTCATGCCCATTTACGCGCTCGACTAGAGTTGCTGGCTTAGGCATGGGCAGCGCCTGATACGCTGGCGGCAGGGAGGTATGTCCCTCCTATTGTCTTGCTGGTGGAGGTAAATATGTTGAGGCCCTCAGATGTTGTTGGAGATGGTGAAGGGAGTCGTTTTTCGTGGGTTCAAGGTGACTGCTCTTCGCTCTAGTGTTGGAGGGGAGTCATGACTGGTTTTGCTCAAGCTTCCCACATACAACGCCAGATGTTGGATCACGTTTTCCGGTAGGACACAGTTTGGAGTGTTCCTAGTTGGTCTTCTTGTTGTTCCAATGACCTGCACGGAAGGAAAACCCGAGGAGTTCCTGTTCTTTCCCCTATGACGATCAAGTAAGTCGAAGGTTCGTTTGAAGAGAGTAAATGCAAGGGAGTAGGGAGGTTGAGAGTATTGAATGTAATATTAGGTGGGTGAAGGTATTTATAACCATCACCCCTCACCTGGTTCGAGTCATCCCTGGTCATGGTCATCTCAGATGTCATCTGGTTAAGTGATAATGATTTGCACCCAATCATGATCACTTAACCAGTGTTTTTGGCAGACTGTCCTTTTGGTTAGACGTATCTGTATCATCCTTAAATGATCGTTCGTAGGTAAGGGGGCGCCGCGTCGGCGTCTGTAGGCACTCAATTGTCCCCCTGACATGCATCGTACCTTGTACCATCTTATCCCCGGTTAGCCAAGGATGGAAGAGTTTGTGATGATTAGTGATGCGCCTATGACGGGAGGTGTGCCCCTAGGTATGGCCAGCTAATGTGTGACGTTCTGAATAAAGCTAGAGCACCGCCCTAGGTTTGTCTTTCAAGTACCTGGTTCCTGGCTTCATGTCTCGATCTTCCTGTGGCGTGCCTAGGTGGTGCTGCCGTGTAGGGCGCGCCTATGTCTCCAAGGCGTCGACATGGACATGTCTTGGTGGAACGACCCTGACAAGTCTTGCCTTCATACTATGGTCATGCATGGTCTCCTTCGGGTCGGGTCGAGTTAGTTTTCGGTCAGGTCGCCTGAGGGATGAGAGTCAATACCCAACACACTTCAATTTTATCAATTTTAGTTGATATTTTTAATTGTATAAATTTAAATTACTATGAAGAAATCACATTATAAAACTTTTACATAGTAATTAAGTAGATTAATTAATTTAATTATTTTTTGTCATACTTTATTTTAATGTTTAAAAAAATCAATTTTTGTATATTTTATATTATTAACTAAATAATATAAAAAAAATCAGTTTAGAAACGAGTCTATTCCTAATTAAACAGGCTTGTCTGAAATGTTTTACCTTAATAGTAAATTTGATCTCATCGAATTGATATTTCGGTGCCGTGTTTTGTTTGTTTTTAAAAAAGTCCACCAATAGTCCAATCCTCACCCCTAATTATTATGTTGTTTGGTCAACAAGAACATGATTCAATAATACACACATAGATAGGGGGACAAAGACACGATGGATAGATAGAACTCTCACCATGTAGTAAGTAGTAACATTGGGATATGCGTACTAAACTCGCATATTTTACTATCTAGTAAATAATAATAATAATAATAATAATAATAGTTTAGATTATGTAATTGCGATTGGACTTAAATGCAGCCCAACCATGTTATCTAAATGGGCTCTTTAACCTCAAAGGAATCGATGATTCAATGCAGTACTTTATAGAGTATAAAAAATAATCTCTTTCCCTGGTGAAAGACAACTCTCCCCGGAGCCCTTACGCCACCGTGCGCCCTTTACTCTCCGTGAGTGGACCCCCTCAGATTACAAGGTCGTTGCCGTGGATTCCCCCCGGGGCAAGTCGCGTCAGCAGCAACAAGCACTCGCCCCCCACCCCACCCTCCCAAGACCACCCAGCCAGTAGAACGATGACCTAGGAAAACCTGCAACACCATTCGTCATGACCACTACCTAATCGACAACGGTTACAGTCGTTGGAGGCTCCACCCTATCCCACCACATCCCCAACCAACAGAACCGCCCACCACTGACCTAGCCACCACTTCCCCAACCCAATTAACCACCCCACCTTAACTCTGCCCTCACCCGCTAGGAGAAACCGACCCCCTCCAACTGAAACCGAAACCAATCCACCGTGCAATACCCCACCCCACCCATCCCCCAATCAAGGAATAGAAACAACATACAACTGATACTGTGTATTGAAAAACAAGGCTGATTAAATTGCTCGTTTCAATTGCAGGTCCGAACATCATGGAAGACAATCGGCAGCGACAGCCCCCCAACAACGATGATAGAACAAGCATGGAGAGACAGGTACTGAATCTGAATGCCTCGCCTAGTCTTGTAGGGAAGATATGCTGTGTAGGAATGATAATCGGGGAGAAGAAACCGAGATTGAATGTGGTACAGAATGTGCTGGAACATGCTTGGAAAAAATATACGGGCATAAGGATCAAAGAACTAAACCAGCAGGTGATGCTAATTGAATTTGAGGAGAGACAGGATTACGAGGAGGTGATGGATAGTTGCCCCTGGGCTATCCAGGGGCATTGTCTGTCTTTGAAGAGCTGGACAGGGGGAATGAGAATAGAGGATGTGAACTTCCTGAACACCCAAATCTGGGTCCAGGTTCATGGCCTCGAGCTGGATAGATTAAACGATGGAAACGCTAAGATAATAGGACAAAGCATAGGGGAAGTAATACAGGTTGAGAACACACTCGGACCAGATGGATTAGACAGAAGCTTCCTGCGAATGAAGATGATCATAGATGCGAGTAAACCCATAAAGGCGGGATTCTGGTATGCCCGCCAAAATGGAGAACACGCATGGGCACGAATAAAGTACGAGAGACTCCCAGAATTTTGTTACGGATGTGGCAAGATAGGCCACACTGAGAAACACTGCAATGGGGTGCTGGTGCGAGCTGAAGAGGATCCCCGTGAGCCAATGTATGGACCATGGCTACAAGCAGACAGACCTAAGAGAAGGGAGCTGGGATGCAGATTTATGGGCAAGGAAAAGAAGGCAGGGGAGGATCCGACAGCACAGAAATGGAGTGATCTCATGGCAAGGAAGGAAGTTAGGGAACGAACAATGATCTCAAAGTGGAGAACGGAACACGACAAGCAGGGAGAAAGTCTGAGAAATGAAGAAAGGCAAGCAGAAAAAGAGATAGTGGAAACAGAGGCAATGGAGGATTGTCAACAGACAGATGAGCAATGCAGAGAAATTATCCCAACCGTGGAAAGGAATGCCAACCCAGGCATAATTCTCGACACAAACAACATGGTCGAAATAACAGTGAGACAAGCCATAACAGAACAAGCGGAAATAGCCACCTACACAAGATACAACACACGCCTTAGCACAGGAGGAAAGGGAAGGAATGAACAGACCAGGGATAAGAAAGTGGAATCAAGCCCGAGCACACAGAGGAAAACATGGAGGAGGAGACAACCAGCTAGCCCCCAGAGAGAATACTATGTGGAACTACCTGCTGAACCAGATAACAGTCCTAGAACCGAACGGTACATCACATACCCAACAGGTCTGAGCCCACTAGTGAAAAAGCTGGATATCAAGAGGAAACACGAGGAACAAGAAGCCGATCACACAGAGGAGAGCAAACGAAGGAAAATAATGTTCGATGTACACGGAGCAGACCAAGGAAAGGGGGAGGCCGAGGCTGGCCTCACACTGGTACGAAGTGGCAGGAAACATCAGGAAGGAAAGAAGAAACAGGGTGAGAACAAGAAGCGGGAAGGCAAGTTAGCAATGAAGGGTTTTGGAGGCTGTCCCCAAACAGCCCCACAAAATCAATGAATGCAATTGTATGGAACTGTCAGGGTTTAAGATCGGATCTGACAGTTCCAACACTAGCCGATCTATGTAGGAAAAACAAGCCAGGCATCGTCTTCATCATGGAGACAAAAAACAAGCAGGAATACTGTGAACGAATAAGAAGAAGATTAGGTTATGATGGGGCCACCTACGTAGACCCGGATGGAATCTCGGGTGGGCTGGCCCTTTGGTGGAGAACAGATATAACAGTGGAGGTGAAAATACAGAGCCCGAACTTAATTGACACCAAGATTGAACTAGGCCACCCAGTGAAGAAGATTGACATCACCTGGGTGTACGGGAACCCGAGATGGAACGACAGAATACGAACATGGGCGAAGATAAGAGAGATCGCCAGTGATAAACGCGGACCTTGGATGTGCGTGGGCGACTTCAACGACATCAGTTTTAACCACGAGAAGGAGGGGGGACACCCTAAGCAAGGCCGTATGATGGACACATTCAATTGCATGATAACAGAATCGGGGCTGATCGATGCAGGCTTCAAGGGGCAGAGTTTCACCTGGAGCAATAATCGGGATGGTCGCGATAGAGTTCGAGAACGGATTGATAGAGCCCTCATCAACAAGAAATGGATCGAAAGCTTCCCGGACATGATCATCTTCCACAAGCCAGCGCTCGGCTCTGATCACTGCCCACTGGTCATCCAAGCAAGCCACAAGGACAGGAGAAGTACCAGGCCCTTCAGGTTTGAAGAGGCATGGACGCGAGAACCAAGCTGTGAGGAGGTGATCAGTGGGGAGTGGAGACACAGCCCGAGAGAGGGGCACAGACAGCTGCACAACAACCTGGCCAGGTGCAGGGAAAAGCTAAAGAGGTGGGGCCGTGATAAATTCGGCAACACAAAGAGGAAGATTGAAGCGCTAACAAACAAGCTTGAAGAGATACAGAGCAGAAACAATACGGGATACAGCCAGCAGGAGGAACAACGGTTAAAGGCTGAGATAACCGAGTTATGGAAACGGGAAGAAACATACTGGCGACAGAGATCAAGGCTTACATGGTTAGGTGAAGGGGACCGAAACACGAAATTTTTTCATCAGACAACCGTGGAGAGGAGAAGGAGGAACAAGATACTCCGACTACAAAGGGAAGACGGGACCTGGATGGAAACCGAAATGGACATAATGGCAGAATGTGGGAACTATTATAGACACCTCTATGCAAGAGAGGTCACAACAAGGCACGAAGAGGCTCTGAGGGATACCCCAAAGCTGGTCACTGATCGGGACAATAGAAGGCTGACAGCCCCAATAGGAAGGGAGGAAATTCGAAAGGCAGTATTCAGTCTGGGAGGGGCAAAGGCTCCAGGGCCTGATGGCTTTCCAGGCTTGTTCTATCAACGGTATTGGGAGGTTGTCGGAGCTGAAGTCATCCGCGAAGTACGGGCCTTCTTTGAAACAGGTAATCTACTCCCTGGTTTTACATATACAGATATTATTATGATACCCAAAGTGCCACACCTCACACACACAACACAATTCCGACCAATTAGTCTATGCAATTTCAGTTACAAAATCATATCCAAAGTAATTGCCAACCGACTTAGGACCATCCTACCCAAACTTGTTACACCACACCAAAGTGCTTTTGTTGCAGACAGGCTAATTCACGACAACATCCTTGTGGCACACGAGGCTTTCCACCACCTGAGAAGAAAAGGGAAAACAAAGCGGGAGGAGTGCGCCTTAAAACTGGACATGAACAAGGCCTACGACAGAATCGAGTGGGAATTCCTATTCGCGACATTGGCAAAACTCGGATTCGACACAAAGTGGATAGCCTGGATCAAGGAGTGTGTAACAAAGGTCCAATACAGCGTAGTCGTCAACGGAAAGAAGACTGTGAGATTCCGACCAACTAGAGGTATAAGGCAAGGTGATCCTTTGTCACCGTACCTTTTTATACTTGTCGCGGATGTCTTATCCAGGAACATCACGAAGGCTGTGGAGCGGGGGGAGATGGAGGGGATAAGGATCACAAGGAACTGTCCAACGATCCACCACCTCTTCTTCGCCGACGACTCGCTGATGTTCATCAAAGCGGACGATAGGAGTGCGAGGGCCCTAACAGAGCTGGTCCGCACATATGGATCAGCATCAGGCCAAAGCATCAACTTGGCGAAGTCCTGTGTCTTCTTTGGCAAAAACACATCAGTGCCAACTAGGAGAAGGATCGAGAACATATTGGGGATGAAGGAGGTTGGCGACGCGGGGAAATACCTTGGCCTCCCGACCCAATGGGGGCGATCCAAAAAAGAAGCACTCAGGTACGTGAAGGATAGAGTTGTAAATAGACTCAATAGCTGGAAAAACCTGTTTCTGAATGAGGCAGGTCGAGAGACACTAATTAAGGCAGTGGTCACGGCGATACCGACATACGCCATGACGCTGTTTAGGCTACCCAAGACGTGGTGCCGGGAGATAGCCTCAATCACAGCACGCTTCTGGTGGGGGGCCAAAGGACCGGTACGACGCATGCACTGGAAAAAATGGGACCAAATGGCGAAGCCAAAGGACGACGGGGGAATGGGATTCAGGGACATCCTGACTTTCAACCGAGCCATGCTCACAAAAACTGCCTGGAGGCTGCAAAACGAACCAGACAGTATGTGGGGACAGATCATGAAAGGGATTTACTTCCCTAATACGACATTCCTGGAAGCTCGAAGAGGACAGCGGCCCTCATGGGCGTGGTCCAGTATCTTGGAGGGGAGACAGGTCCTAGCCAGTGAAGGAGTATGGCAAATAGGGAACGGGGAATCAGTCCGTGTATCTAGTGACAGATGGATACCAGGATTAGCTGATCACAGACTCACGGAACAAGCCAGAACCGAGCTAGGAACCGAGATGAAAGTGGCGAACCTAATCGAGGAACCGGGGCCGAGGTGGAACCTGGCGAGCCTAAGGGACAACATTTCGGAAGAGGAGTCACAGTGCATCAAAGCGATACAGCTGCACAGACAGAGACCACAAGACAGGCTGATATGGCCAACCACGAAGAAGGGAGATGCCCAACCTAGGATGGTATACAGGAAGCTGGTGGAGAAGGAGATGGCAGACCAGCACTCTGCAGCATCATCGTCATCTGCAGTCCAACAACGAACATGGAAAGCAGTATGGCAAGGACCAGCAATCCCGAAGGTCAAGCAATTCCTATGGAGAAGCTGCGCAAGGACACTACCAGTTGCGGAGGCCCTACAAAAGAGAGGTATCCCCATTGAACCTAACTGCAGTTTCTGTGGCCAAGTTGAATCTATTGATCATGCACTTCTGAGATGCGGCTGGGCCAAACTGGTGTGGTTCGGGGGGATGGGTGCAAGATGGCCCCAGAACCATGAACCCACATGGGTGGAATGGCTAATGGAGGTGGAGGAAATGGCAAGGAACAGGGGAGATGAAGGGGAGATCGCCAAAACAAAGATGGTCTCTATGGGATGGGAAATTTGGAAAGGTAGATGCGAAGCTAAAAAGAAGGGTGTGCAGCCCGATCCCAAGGGGACGATGGAGAAGGGCCTACAGCTGGCCAACGAGACATGGCACCACCATCTTCAGCTGAGGCAATCTAAACATCGGGAAGGACAACAATCCGCAGCAGCTAAATGGAGCAGACCACCACCAGGTATGATCAAGATTAGCTGCGACGGGGCGTGGAGCGACCGTGACAAGAGAGGAGGGACAGGCGTGGTGGCGAGGGATCACACGGGCAAAGTTTTAGACGGGCACCACTGGAGGGGCACGGACACAAGCGCCATCAACGTCGAGGCACGAGCTGTGCTTCATGGTGTCACCCTCGCAAGACATCACCAATGGAACAAGGTACTAGTCAAGTCGGTCTCGGCAATTTTGATTCGGCAGCTGATGAGGCCAGAAGAAGAACCGGACTGGACCATCAGAAATATTTTGGACAGCATAAGACAGGAAGTAAACTTGTGCAATTCGATTAAATGGAGTTTTGTTCGACGCGAAGCGAACCGAGCAGCGGATTGGGTTGCAAAACAGTCGAGGGACATGAAATGCCCAGGAAACTGGGTCTCGACGCCACCGCACCAGCTACTCACCATTTTGATCTCGGATACGGATGTAATGAACAATTTTCCAAGTGTATAAATGTGATTGTTTCTGGCCAAAAAAAAAAATAAAAATGCAGTACTTTCATTTTTTTTAAAATTTAAACATTTTATTATGACAAACAAATAAGGATACTGAATTATACTTTTATAAATATAATATAAAAATGTAAAAGTATAAATAGGTATGACTAATCATCATCAATTATCTATACTACCTAAAGTTTAAACGAATGGTGTGGTTACGTTGCATATGGTACATACCAATTACCAAGTTTTTTTTAATAAATATGGTTGGGTATAAAATTTAATACCTACTTTTTAGCTCAACAATCAACTCGGCAAAAGAAAAGAAAGCTATGGAGTCAAACAGTCAAACTACAATAACAGTTGTAGTAATAACAGTTGTAGTAATGTCCGGTAGGTGGTTTGTAATGTCCGGTAGGTGGTTTGTGCGGTAATTAATAATTTAATATTTTTTAAATTCAAAGTTATTATTCATATTGCAGGGTTATTGTGTAAAACTTATTTAATTGATTTTTAAAGTTAATATACAAATACTTTTGTAAAAACAGTTTACTATAATTTTATAGTTATGTTGGTAATGACTTATGAGCTACTTATATAGATGGATATGTATATGTGTTTACCTATAAAATATTTATCAATTATTTTTATTATAGTTATACATACTTTTAAATTTTCGTACTATCAATGGTATATACTATTTAATAAAACTTTATTTAGCTAAAAGTTGATTCCGTTATAAAATTATACAATAATAAAAAAGTAATCTACAAAAATAAAATATTTTTTATGACAATAGTAACATTTTGATACAAAATTAATACAATAAATAATAAAGTTTGAAACAAAATTGTAACAATAGTTCTACTAACATGCTATTTTAAGTATAATATCGGTATTGCATTATTTGTCTTACTAACGTGTTATTTCTTGTGCATGTTAATCTCGATTTCCAACAACAGTTCTACTTGGCGAACATTTAATAACTTCAACATAAGTCAAAGCTAAATTTTTGAAGCGACACCTTAACACAATTTACATGTTCTTAAACTATTTGACTCTCATACACATACACTACAAAGATGATTTTATTATATTCGGTTAACACTATTAACGATAACGGATTTTTTCTCACAAACGGTTAATATTATGAAACAAATTTGAAAAATTAAATATGGTAAAATGTTTTTTAGAAATGTAAGTATAGGCGTAGGGTAGATTTGGTGCGCTTATTGAATAGGCGCATCATGTGGTAGCGCCTATTGCATACGCGTGACCTGAGGTAGTGCCTATGGTATAGGCGCTATTTATTGTACCTTAACCTAAATGTGAGGAGCCGTTTCTCCTTTATCCTCAGCGCCGCACGTAGTTTCCTCCCCCAGCCCGTCGCCAGCTGCTCTCCTTAGTCACGCCGCCCAGCTGCTTCTCCTCAGCCCCCGCCGGCCAGCAACATTCCTCCAGCCGCCCCTCCAAACCGATTCCTCCAGCTCCCCCACGAAATGCTGCCCACCGCCGATTCCTCCAGCCGCCCCATTCCGCCTGATTGTTGCCCACCGCCCCAACCTCCACGCCGTGCCTCTGACCAACCCTCTCCGACGAACCTAGGTACGCATACCGTGTCTTTTATATATATATATATAAATATATATTTTGTGTATATAATGATAATTGAATTATTAGATAATGTTTAGTAAAAAATATTGTGGAAAAAATATAAATAGTTAGAAATTAAAAATTTATACTGTTTAATTGTAGAGTTATCATGCCGCCACGCGTAGTTCATCCAAATGTGTTAAATGTTGGTCCTTTGGACCCATCGGTCATTTGGGGACAAGACCAACATCGTTCGTCGAATCTAAGTGGTAACCAACAGATCACGTTTAGATGTTTAAAAATGGAAGAAATAATAATTTCAGAAGATGCTAAAGTTGTTGTACAAGTTGTTGGTTTATGGGATGTGGTTATTATGTCACATCCCAAACTGGATCCTAAGTTACTGACGTCATTGTCCGAGCGTTGACGGCCAGAGACACACACATTTCATCTCAGACATGGGGAGATGACGATCACTCTCGAGTACGTAGCCGTGATACTTGGACTTCGTATACACGGAGATGAAGTGACAGATGATTATGCACATGAGGAAGACATGGATGCTGCGGGTTTGGAATTATTGAGTCTGAACTTACAAGGTCGTAAAGATTTTGTTAAGTTGACTACGTTACGACAACATATTTATCATCCTCATCTTACCGTCGAACAACAAGCGAGGACATTTAACCTCATGATACTCGGTGGTGTGTTGTTTACAACGACAAAGTAAGATAATGTGTTGTAAACCTACTTACCACTGCTGAGAGATTTACAAAGAGCAACTCATTTTAGTTGGGGTTCAGCTGTTTTGGCTGCTACATATCGGGGATTGTGTGAAGCATCTGAGCTTAACGCTACCACATTCGCAGGATGTGTCATCCTAGTACAGGTATTCAATATGTTAGTTTTGTATAAATATGTATACTTGATATTACAATTTTATTAATTTTTGTACACTACAGTTATGGTCGTGGGAGCACCTCCACGTTGGTCGTCCTGTGTTCCAAGGTGAAGTGCTTGGTGGAAACCCTAAACCAAACCTTAAACCCCAAACCCTAAACCTTAGACACCAAATCCTAAAAAACCCTAAACCCTAAACCAAACCTTAAGCCCTAAACCCCAAATCCTAAACCCCTAAACTCATGCCACCCATTTTTAGCCAAACACCCACCATGCCATCCATTTTCGTCCAAATTCCCACCATGACACAAATCACTCCCAATTGACACAAAACGTCTCTTAATTTCCATCACCATTTGACCACGTGATCACCTTTGCTCATCCTTGATCAAATTCTCTCTAATTACCACTGAAACTCTCCTAATTGCTATAACCATTTGACCACTTGATCACCTTTACTTATCCTTGTCTAAATTCTCTCCAATTACCACCAAAAGATCT
This sequence comes from Chamaenerion angustifolium, assembly GCA_946814005.1. Lineage (NCBI taxonomy): Eukaryota > Viridiplantae > Streptophyta > Magnoliopsida > Myrtales > Onagraceae > Chamaenerion > Chamaenerion angustifolium. The sequence goes on along the minus strand of OX328277.1, from coordinate 3,625,816 downwards.
CCTAATTGCCATCACCACTTGCCCACTTGATCATCATATAATAGTTTTTGGAAAACTCTATAAACGGGGATGCAAGCTTCGACAAAGGGGGAAGAACAAGGATTGTCGTAAGCTACGACAATTGAATGAAAATAGTGAGAAAAAAAAAAGAAATGGAGAAGAGAGGAGAGAAAAAAAATTCAAAGTGAGGTACCAAGTGAAAAATAGATAGAAATTGAGTGGAAAACAATCGGTGATTATCAGACTCGGTTCCTCGTACGGTATCTAAACTTTCAATAATTTAGATGTATCTCTCTCGTATTCAATATTTTATTTATATTTTTTGATGTGAATGCAATTTATATTATCGATATTATGTGTTAATAGTTATATTTCATATAAGAATCGTACTCGTTTTAAGTTCGTTATAACTTTGGGGGGTCATTTTAGGCATTTGTGAAAGTTATGGGAGTTTATTTCGGTCTAAAAAAATGTTTTCAAAACTGACTTAGGTCATTCCTGTACTTTGATGAAGGTTATAACTCGGTCCTTGGCCTCTTGGGGTCATTCTGGGACTTTACCGAGTGTTTAAAACCAAATCATAAAAGTTTTGGGTTATTTGTGCAATTTTTGAATTTTTTTTTTTTAAATTCAGCACGAATTTTTAAAACATTACATTTTGTTCCATGAACCTTTCTGGACATCCTATCACTTCTCAAAATGTTACAAATAAGTCTAGAATAATTTTCGGGTTATTTTGGAACTTATCAAGTGTTACAAATAAGTCTGGAATAGTTTATGGTCAATTCTGTAATCTTTTGTAAAAAAAAATTCAATTCAGTTATAATTTTTTAAAAAGTACATTTTGATTCCTAAACTTTTCTGGACATTTTATGACTTCTCAAAGTGTTACAAATAAGTCCAGAATTATTTTCGGGCTATTTTGAAACTTTACCAAGTGTTACAAATAAGTCCAGAATAGTTAAGGGTCAATTCTGTCATTTTTTAAAAATATATTTGCAATTCAGCTCGAATTTTTAATAATTGCATTTTGGTCCCTAAACATTTCTGGACATCTCATGACTTGTCAAAGTGTTACAAATTGGTCCAACGTGCATAATATCTTAAAAATCATTCGTGTATTTTTGACACGTTTAAAATGGCCACAAAGTTAAGCCGCCATTTTCTCAAGAAAGATTAACTTTACTATCTCTTGTTTATTTATTTGAAATTAACTCGTAAATAAAAAATGATTGTATATGGTTAAGTTAGTTTTTTTGAAAAATACATGTAATCTTTTTGGCCAAGCATGATCAAAACGGGCAATTCAGGTAAATTGGAAAAAAAAAAAAACTAAAGTACCAAAAGGGCGGATTATGGGCTCACGAGCCCTTAAGACGTAATCAAAACCCTGAACTTGATTCTCTAGACATGGACAATCCCAAGCCCTAGGATGTTAATACCATGTACCCTAGGCAAATTTTAGGATTCTGATTAGTCTTTAATTAATCAGTGGCGACTCTTTCATTTTTCGGGCTGGTTGATGACCCGCTCGACCGAACCCGTCGCTCGCCAATACCCGACATTTTCGAGCGAAAAAACAAAACAAAATATATATTTTTTAAAAAGGGTCAAGGAAAGTCGGATTCGACGTCCAACAATCGTCTTAGTCAATACCAACCTCAATCTACCTCCGCCCTAAGAGTATTTATTTTTCCGGAGTCGGCAAGATTTGAACAGGGACACTCTGATGCCATATAAGATTTCAGACGTACACTTTAACCAACTGTCTCATGAATCCGAACTTGTGAGGGAATGCATTGGGTATACATTTAAGATATCTTAACACACTCAGTGTCATTTCGATAAAACAACTATTACAAATCTACTGTGACAACGTTAAGAAAAATTCAGTGATATTTTTTAAAAGTGAAATTAGATATTTGATTAACTTATTCATCATCTTTTATTACTTTTATATTTTCAAACTTAAAGTGTGAAGTTTTATTTAGATTTTAAGTTCATATATATGTGGAAAAAAACTATACAAATTATTATTTGTTTGAGTATTGAAGCATGTGTATTATAGAGATTTATTAATAACTCATACATTCTAGCTTTGACCATCCCTAAATAATCATTAAATTCTGAAAAGATATATTAATAACATATGTAGAGAATCTATTAAAGTGATAGTATAGTGATAAAGTATTGTATTGTTATAGCATAATCACACATTTAATTTTTGATTGAGTAGTTAGAGCAATACATATAAGTGTAATAAAAAATAGTTGAGTACTATTAATCTAACGGAAGAATGTGTTATTGTAGTGAAAAGTCTTGAGTTCAAAATTTTGTTGGAGTTTTTCTTTAAGAGATTTCTTATTCATAAATGACTAAAATAATCATTTTATGTTTAAATTAAGAAAGATTATTAAGAGATATTTGTGTAATACAAGTAATGACGGTTACAAAAACAACTTCGTGATTTATAAATAGTATATATATATATATAATTGATGCATGAGAAAAAAAAATAGTGATAGAGAAAATTATACTTATCATCTTGTAAAATTTGTAATGTTACATACATGTGTAGTTGGTTCATACGTATGTCTTTTAGTTATAATGTCATATGTTCAAATTTTCGTACATATAGTTTTTTTTTTTATAAACTTTCGAGAATATATTTAAATAGTCAAATTAATCATGATAAATATAATTAAATTAAATTATTAAGAGATGTTTGTATAATTTTAGAGACGGCAGTTACCAAAACTAGTTATGCCAGAATAATATATATATATATATATATATATAAGAAGTAGAATCTCAATGTCTGTTTCTCTATTTATTTTATGTGACTTTATTTAAAGTTTTTTCCTAGAAAAAGAAAGCTGCCTTTTTTTGTTGCTAGTTGTAGTAAAGGAAACGAAAGCTTTGGTCCACTTGCCCAATTATTCATTTATTCACTGTACGTAAAATACTCTACATACAATATAAAAACTTTCAAATAGTGTTTTACAGTGACATTTACTGTTCAAAACACTATTTGAAAATTTTTGTATCGTATGTAGAGTTTTTTACGTACCGTATTATACAGTCAATCTAAAAGTAAACAATTAACGCATAGTTAACGTCATTTAATTTGTAATTAAATTATCTACGCACTGTAATTTTTTTGATATTTTTTGAGTAAGTACATAATTAAATTTATCACCTAATGCATTTAATTATTTCGGTCAAGTTATAAAACGAACGATGTTAGGTTACAAAATCACTGTATTTCCAATCAAAAAACTTACCTTAGATAGATAATTGAATTACCACATAAATGACGTTAACCGTGTTGAGTTTGGACTTACATGGTCTGAGTTATAATTTTTGATGTAAAATTTTCATATCTCAACTTACGGCATGCCGTACAGTCAATCCGTAAATCTAATTTTTTTTGTTTGCATCATTTGAATCGCAATTAAAATATCTACTTACTATCATTTTTTTAATAGATACATAATTTTATTTTTAATTAAACATCGAGTCGTCATTATAAAAAAAACATTTGTAAAAAAAAAAAAAGAATGTGGATGGGCGCCACCCTGGGGTGCGCGTATTTCCAATACGCGCTACCCGGAGTTGCAGGTATACCTATTTTTCAAAATATCTTTTTTTATATTTACTTTTCTAAAAAAAAAAAACATTATTTTAAAAAAAAAAATCGACTTTGCTCTCTCTAGGACGCTCCCTATTCTTATTTTTTTGATTGAGGTACATTAGGTTACTATATGAAAACTAAAAAGTAATATAGAAATAAGATAAAAAGAAAAATTATTATCTTCTAGGATTAAAAGTAGAATAACTCGTAGCTCAATGCATAAAATAAAATGAGATATTTAGTCCTTTATTTTCAGCAATATTCACTAGCATATGAATAATTGAAAATTAATATATTTTTTAATAAGATTGAGTCGTCATTTCAATTCAAAATTTTCCTTTTTATTATTTATTCTGACTACCCCTCCATTATTAATTTTCTAAATTCACGTAGTAAATACGCTTTGTGTAATCAATACCGACAAGTCAATTACATTTAATTATTTAATAAATTAATGATGAAGGATCCCATGCCCGCACAGGTGTCGTAGTATGGCTAACATATGGTTGATTAAGGAAAGTAAGCATTAAATATAGTAATGGAAGTGTGTCTACGAGTCTACGACTCAACATAACATATATTATAAGCTTTGTCCACATAGGCTTACCTAAAATGGCAACGCTAGAAAGAAACCTGATCTTTTTTTTGGTCAAGTAACTCGTACTATGTCATTTCATAAGCCGAAGGAGAAACCGCAAACAAAATATTATCCGATACAATGCATCTAAGTAAAGGGGTTGGGGGTGCAAGCACCCAATCCTGAGGACACAACCCAAGCAAAGCGAATCTCGCTATCCAATCTGCACAAGAGGTTGCGGATCGTGGAATAAGCACCCACGATACGGCCTGTATCGGAGATGATAAGGCCGTAGCATTAGACAAAATTGGTGCTATTCTCCAAGCGAAATCAAGACCTAAGAGGTGAGATATAATATGCGAAGAGTCCGACTCAATAATAATCAGTACTCACCATGCAGATTCCATTAATAGTAATGGACAAATTTAACATGTCATGTCAAATTCAATTAATAAAATCTATTGGCCAAAAAAAAATAAATTAATAACATTTATTTTATTTTAACAAGAAAATTAGCACGTGATAGATTATTATATATTCACATGCAATATCAATGTATATAACTATATATCCTCGGGGACGTAATGCACCTTCCTTTACGGCTTGGAGCTGACCTCCACCAAATGCTATCAAGATCAACTGCGACGCGGCCTGGGATTGCACGTCGTCGATCGGTGGCTTGGGGATTATTGCGAGGGACTGCTTCGGTTTGGTTCGCGCAGGTTGATGTTCGGTCGCGAGGTCGGGGTCGGTGGAGGAGTGCGAGGCCGTCCTTTCGGCGGTCCGCTTGGCCTTGGCGAATGGTTGGACGAACGTTATCATTGAAACCAACTCCTCCATCGTCGTTGACCACATTCACCATAGGGAATTCGTGTGGCGGGTCGACACCATTTTGTCAAATGCGGTATCACTATCATTTTCGATACGTGAAATCGCATGGGTGTTTGCTCCCCGATCCGCTAATTCATGTGTGGATTGGATAGCGAAACAGACTTTACTCGGGTTGTGTCCTTCGGATTGGGTGTCATCACCACCAACCCCGTTATTTAGATGTATCTTTGCAGACAATATCTTGTACTCAAACTCGGTTATCTCATTTGCAATGAATTAGCATGTTTGTCTTGGCAAAAAAAAATCTAGTGGAAGAACCCATCTTCATGGCTTACCGGCAACGGCAAGAGACTGACATATTGTTTACCACAACTATTTGTATCTTTGGGAAATAGAATATTAGTAGATATTTAAATATAAAATATTCAAGATACATATACAAAAAAATGCATATATATTGATATTTAATACATCTATATAGATAGATTCTATCTGCAATATAGTAATATTTTGGCAAAAAATAAAGGAAAAATAAACTAAGCCTTTTTTTAATTATAAAGTTAGAATCTACATTTTTATATGCTAAAATACTTTATAATTTACAGAAAATGGGAAAAAATGTTTAATATTACCATACTTTATAATGGTCAATGTCCCCCTAAAGTTTGGACCAAATTTTAAATTCCCCCTTAATGTTTAAAATTTAAAATTTTAGTCCTAATGTTTGAACCGGATAAAACATTCCCTCATTCCGTCAGCTCCGTCAGCTGACCGTTTATTACTAACAAAATTGGGGATCATGTGCGAGGCACATGCTATTTTTCTCCTCGTCCTCTCCACTGTCCACTTGAAGATATGTCTTCTCTACCTAATGGATTCTCCACTCAAGAGCTCTTCTACACCTTATCTTTGTTCTCAAGCCTCAATGTACTGCCCCTGGTTTCGATGGCGCCTCTTCTCTTCTCCATCATATTTGGTATCACCGCCTTCGCCACCCATACCGCCGCCTCCACATTCACCCTCAGCATCGATTCAGTCAATTCCACATCCACCTCGTGAAGGTACCTCAAGTACGGATACGCCAACCCCGCACTATTCACCACCACATCTACACCCACCATTGCTTTCTCCAAAATCGACTGTATCTCGCTCGAACCAAGCTTCACAAAGTCCACAACCACGGTTCTGATCTCAACCACATGTCAACTGCAGACATGAATCAACCCCATCACTTGTATTTGTCTACATGTCCACATGTCAGTCTACTCATCTTACCCCCGGTGCCATGATGATGTTTGTTTCTCCGATATCTAGTGGTGTAGTCGCTAGCACTGCAATAGCTTCTCGTGAGGGTAGTTTCCAATTCCGCTTTCGTCATCACCAGACATCAAGAACCTTTCGAACAAGAAGCAGTCGCTGCAGAATTGTGCTGCCCCTCGTAGCCTTCGATTTTCTTGCGAATTCGAGGTGATTTTTTTGGCATGAATTTTGTTATTTTTTTAAAACCCTTTGGTGCTTATTTCAATGGCTACCATCTTGGGATCAGGATCCGTTCTGTTCTGGTTAGTGTCCATGATCAAAACATCAAATTGATTCTCTTTCACAGATATTCGCTAGGAGATTGCCTGTCAGGTTTTTGTCCAGGAGGGCTCGAGCTACCCCGCCGCTTGTATCCCCTATCTCTGGCAGGTGGTGGTGACGACTGGTTACGGTCGTGGTAATCACCCCCCACGGCGCGGGGGATAGCGTTCGACGTCCCGGTCCTCCATTCTCTCTCGTGAATCTCCATCACTCCGTCTGAGAGGCTGCGGTTGCTGATGTTGCGTCGACGGTGGTGGTGGAGGCGTCGACTGGGGAGAGCAGGACTGCTATGCCTCGTCGGCGGACTTGTCATCTTTCCGGTCGGCATGGTCGTTGAGGGACTCTAACGGCATGTTCATGTGGATAGATTGGGATTGCAATGGAAATTGCTTTCGAAATTAAAGCCCTAGTGGACAGCGGAAGAGGGCGAGGGCATTTTGGTCAGTTACAATAATTAAAATAGCATGTGCCTGACACATGATCCCCATTCTGTTAGTAATAAACGGTCAGCTGACAGAATGAGGGGATTCTTTATCCGGTCCAAAAATTATGACTAAAATTTAAAATTTTAAACATTAAGGGAGAATCTTAAATTCCGTCCAAACATTAGGGGGCACATTGACCCTTAACCCATAGAAGATGATATACAAATACAAGTAAATACAAAGTGGGCATAGGTAAGGTAGAGGTTAGTGGTCGATTACAGATTTGAACGATAATTATTATTCAGTGACTTGGATTGACTCTTTTATTTTTATTGAGTCTGGGTTAAATTTTAATGATTTGTTTTTCTAGTTTTATTCGAAATTACAAAAATAAATTTATATAAAAATATATTTAAGTAGAATACGAATATATATATATATGTGTGTGTGTATGTGAAATAACAATATATAAATATTTCTAACACTTCACTCTTAAGATGTTCATGTTGTGCAATTTTCTACAATCGAAAGGTGGTGTGGTCCAGCAATTGTTAGGGTGTCATATTGCAGATATAACAAATATTCTATACATATCATATTTTTAAATAACATACAATAATCACAATTATTACGGGTGCAATTTTGAATACCATAACCATATTTATAACTGTGGTTATTAATCATGATTTTAACCGTACACTCATATTTATTATCACATGTGTAATGAAACAACATGAATGTTATCTTAATAAATATATAAACATATGTCACAAACAAAAGTAATATTCAACTCTAACACCATTCAAACTTAGGACCCCTAGAATTATGGATTCATAAAATTTCAAAGTGAAAATTTTATTTCCGTTATTAGTATATACTAATATAGTAATATTAAATAATTATTATGTTTATATAATAACTATGGTTAAAATCATGTGTATGACTAAAATACCATAACCATAAGCGTAATTATAACGAGTAGAAAATTCATCACCATAACTGCAATACACCATAATGGTACGGTTAACCATATAAAAAAATTACGGTTATAAACACAATTTTCGGATTTTCACCATACCATTGCCGGCACTAACATGGTACTTACACTTCCCTATCTTATCGTCCACAATCAAAAAGTTTCTCCCGTAGTCAAACCTCATTCTTAAAAGTCATAATTATTATTACACAAATGTAAATATTAACACTAAAAGTGTTAATACAAAATAATATAACTAATTATACACAATAATTAATAAAAGGGTTAGATACAAAATCATTGAATTTTTACAGTAGTGTGCAATTTGCTATCTTGACTTTATTTTGGAGCAAATTGCTCGCCGACTTTGTGTAGTATAAAAAAAAGTTAGCTTCTTCAAACTTTATGTTAAACTTAATAAAAAAAATACTTTAAAAAAACTGTAAATAGCTGTAAAATTTACATATAATGATAAATTGACCTAAATTTTAAATAATAAACAATAAATTCTTAATTTTATAAATGAAAAATTCAAAATAATACATGCTATGAAAAAGCATAACCCAAAATTACTAAAAGTGAAATTGTAAAATATTTGTTAAAAACATAGTTATCAGAACTGGACCGAAAGATGGTAAAAAAAAAAAGAAGAACTGGACCGGACCGACGGTCCGACCGGGAACCGGACCCCTATTCGGTTTGGTTCAGTTAAAAGACCGTTTTACAAATGAACAGTGTTTGAACCGGGTTGAACCAGGTGGTTTTTGGAAAACTGACCGTTTTTTAAAAAACCAACCGGTTTCCGGTTCACTTTTTAACTGAATTTTTTGTTTTCGGTTTTTTTGACCGTTTTTTTTGGGGGGTTCCGGTTTTTGGTTCTTCACAAACCAATTGGCTTAACCCAATTGGTTAAACCGGTTCACTACTATTGTGTAATGTGTGTTTGATATTGAAACTATGTAGTTTGTGTGTATGTGAGACTATGTAGTTTGAGATAATTATGCTTGTGTTTGAGACTATGTATGTATTTTAAGTTTTCAATTTTTTCCCGGGTGAACAGTGAACCGCACACTGAACCGGGTTGGACCGGTCGAACCGTGAACTGGCCCCCTCGACGGTTCGATGACCGGTCCGGTTCTGATAACTATGGTTAAAAAGGTTAGGAAATATGAAATTTTAATATTTTAAAAGTTTCTTTTAGAAATTTGAAACTAAACCAAGAATTTATTTATGATTTGTATTTGTTTTTATATAAAATTAAAGGTTAATTTAGAATCATAGTAAAATATTGAGGTCTTTTATTAGTTTTTGAAAGTATTTTCGATCAAATTTAACAAAAACAAATGACGGAACTATTTTTTGTATAATAAAGATTTTTGGCTAACAATTTGCACACACAAAAATCAGATAATCCGTATAATGTTCAATTAGTAATTTAGTAACATCAGATGTTTCAAAAATGATTATAATGCCATTCTTTCCCCTCCTTTGTGCAGGATCCGTTAGAGATAATATATAGGAGGATATGTGTTTGGTCTGAAAGTACATCTTGAATTTTTTATTTCATTATCTTCAAGTTTTTGACTTAACACCTCCCTCCATCTCTTTTGGAAAAAAAATAATTATTTTAAAAAAAGTATTTCTTATAGGAAAATTAACTTTAGCCTTTCCTTTTAGCTTTAGGGTTAAAAGAAAAATTCTTGAGCCTATAGATGTGGTGATTTTCAATGGAGATAGATGATTCCATGACTTTTTACTGTAATAAAATAAGATAAGAAACCAAAATAAAGGTGGGTCATAACCATAGTTATCAGAACCGGACCGGTCATCGAACCGGCAAGGGGGTTGGTTCACGGTTCGACCGGTTCAATCCGGTTCAGTGTGCGGTTCACTGTTCACAAGGGAAACAAATTGAAAACTTAAAATATCACAAACACAAACATAGTTTCAATATCAAACACACATTACTCTCAATTTTCAAACACAATACACAATAGTAGTGAACCGGTTTAACCAATTGGGTTAAGCCGATTGGTTTGTGCAGAACCAAAAACGGAAACTCAAATAAAAACGAAACCCCCAAAAAAATTCAGCTAAAAAGTGAACCGGAAACTGGCCGGTTCTCTAAAAACTATCCGGTTCAATCCGGTTCAATCCGGTTCAAACACTGTTCATTTGTAAAACGATATTTTAACTGAACCAAATTGGACAGGGGTCCGGTTCCTTGTCAGACTTCCGGTCCGATCCGGTTCTGACAACTATGGTCATAACCCTAAATCACAATATTTATTGAACAAATCGAGCACCTAGAGAACCATTGTTGAATTACTTAAATCACGATATACAAACTTAGTAGTATGAACCTTCGAAAGAATATATTGGAATATTGTACACAGGGACGAAGCTATTCAAGGTCCAGGGGGGCAATTGCCCCCCCGACTTTGAATGACATTACATTATACCCTACAATTTTTTTTGATAATTTTAACTTTTGCCCCCACTGAAAACAAAAAAATGAAGATTGATACAAATACTTAATAATCACGAAAGGAGAAAATCTGAGAACTGAGTCAGAATACAATAAATGTTTCTAAAAAAACAAAAGTTTCACAAATTTAGAAAAACAAATCTCTGATTTTAGTACCAAAGTCTCACCTTTTCAACTCCAATTCGTCAGAATTGTCTACAAAGAGCAGATTCAAGCAATAGAAGAGATATCAATGACCAATCTAGACCTACAGTACACAGAGGCCAGAGCAATTCTAAATCAAGACGAAAGGTAACTACAATTTTTCTCTTGATTTCTTCAAATCTTCAAATAGTAGTAGTTTACCTCTTTAATTAGAGTCTTCGTGGACCTCGTGGTTAGAAGAACGAGAGATACAGAAGAGCTGGTTGTCTCGCTGCCTCTGATGTCGACGTCGTAGAGATACAGAAGAGACGATTCTCTGAATCTCTGGTGCCGCCGTGCCGAAAGAAAGAAAGCAGGCGCATGTTTTCTTAGGAAAGATTGGGGTGAATAATTTAGGGTTCTCTGGTGAGTGTGACGTCATATAGTATACATTTAAGGTGAATAATTGAGCTGAACAATTGATTAGAAAATATTAGCCTAGCCGCATGTTTTCTTCTTCTTGTAGTTAGAGTGTAAATTGGGTTGAATAGTTCCAACATAATTTGTGTTAAAATAGTTTGGGCTAAACTAATTAATTTGTTAATGGGTTAAATGTTTTGGGCTAAGTAACTAAGTAAATTAATTGTTTATTACATTAGAGTAAATAATATTATCATATTAGTATATTAGTTTTATTTAAAATAATTATTTTGTACTTAATTTTATATTTATTTGATAGGTATTGATCAACTTTTTAGTAGAATTAAAATAAAATACTGATGAAAAACATTCAAGCCACAAAATAAATGAGAAGTTCTTGAGACAAATGTACGAAGAATTCAATTTAGATGGTCTACCATTGGATTCCGGCTTGAGAAAAAAAAATAAAAATTTATCATCCAAATAATCGTGACAATGTCCGAAAAGCTTATTTAGACAAGGATACATGTCAACCACGTAACCATGAGTTTCGTCAAAGAACATTTGGTAAGATACCTTACTTTGTTACAATTTGGTTTAATGATATACTTTTAGTTTTTTTTTTTTAATATATTGCCCCCACTCAATATAAATTCTGGCTTCGTCCCTGATTGTACATGCAATCGTTGTTTCAAGTACAATACAAATATATAGTTTTAAACTTATCTAATTTGACAAAAGTTAGAGTGAAAGTCAATCTGACTGAGGTGGAATCACGAACGATCAGAGGAGAACTCATCACATGTTAACAAACGATTATTTAAGTTTTCATAGCTACTAACTAACATTTGTCTACAGTGTAAGATGATTAATATTCTCTTTTATGAGGGTGTATCGTTTTATATCATGAGCACACCACCTATATGTATATGAATATAGAGAGAAGAGTTTGGGTTAATCTCTAACAATTGGACTTATAAGAATGAAATTCCACAAATGGACAACTTAATACACCAAAATCAACAGAACCAATATGAGACCGTTTGGAATGACTTGGATCGAAACCACACTGGAACTCGATCGACTAAACGGGTAATGTTCTCTTAAATTAGGCTCATACACGATCCAATCTTTAAATTCAATTCCAATATTTGACATAAAACTGACATATATGATTCCCTAATACATTTCAAATTGTATTATATAGTATATATGAAGTGTTAAGTAACTGACTCTATTTAAGTTAAGTTAGACTAATTTTAGTTAGTACCCCTTCTGAATGGTAATGCATTAATTCCAAAAAGGTGAAAACCCTAATTTCATTTGACTCCATTCCATGGTTATTAATTTAATTGACTTACCTTTCCATTTTTCGACAGTAGCTAGGATATCTTATATGGATCCAATCAAATAGTTTAAATTGGGTAGATGTTAGTTTTTAGAGAGCACCTACAGCAAGAGTTACAAAAGTCTAAGAATAGATACAACATAAAATGGTGTGGTCTGAATAGTTAAATTTGTGTTTGATATTAGAAATAATATAAAATTTCACTTGTACTATTCTTTTACATTTTCTATGAAATAAAAGACTATTACTCTTCTCATTTTTTATGTTATCAGAAAACACTTGTATGATGGAGTTTGGAAAATATTATTATAGATCATTGAACGTTTTCAAGATACTAAATTTTAAAAATAAAACAAGAGTAATATTGGGAGAGTGTTACAAGCATGAACATATTGGTTGGAGTGGATGTCCTTACTGCTTATCCAAAATGATGTATGTTGTTACTAACTTGATTTGAATTGTGAGTATACAATTAAAAAACAATTGAGTAAGTATATTGATTGTAATATTTTTGAGTAAGTATACAATTAAAATTTTCACCTAATTTATTTTATTATTCCGATCAAATTATAGGACAAATGATGTAAGTAGATAATTGATTTTCGTTATAAACGTCGTTAACAGTGTTGAGTTTGGACTTACAAGGTCTGAGCTAGAATTTTTAATGTAATTTTTCATATCTCAACTTAGAACAGAGCATACAGTCAATCTGTAAGTCCAAATTTTAAAGTTTTTTGCATAATTTGAATCGCAATTAAGATATATACTCACTTTAATTTTTTTAATAAATATATAATTTAATTTAAAATTAAATATCGTGTCGTGAAATAAACAAACTAAACTACCAACACACTACCCTATAGTTCGAGTTTTTTCGAAAAATATACATGTGGGAATTTTTTTAATAAAGTATATATTCAAAATAAAAAAATTTAGAAATCTAGGTTTATGCGCTACCCACAATAGTACTTTTTTGTTTTTGCAAATGCGCCACTCCAGGTAGCGGGTTTGGAAAACGCTACCCTTGGGTAGCGTTGGTTACTCTTTTTTTTCCATTTTCAATAACTTATATAAAATTGGAAATGAATATGTCATTAAATTATTAAATATCAATATATTATACATAATATTTAGTTGGTTGCTCAATTTTTAGTTTTTATCTATATTATTAAGGGAGATATGATTTTTGTAACTCACACCTGTAAATTTACACAATACTCCTTAAAAATCGAATTAATTTATATTTATAATGACTATTTTGGTCATTTAAATGTATTCTCAAAATGCTATAAAAAAACTATGCACACGAAGACTCAAACATATGGCATTCTACATTAAAGCCATACATATTAACCAACTTCACGCATATGTAACATTACAAATTTTACAAACATACATATTAACCATCTTCACACGTATGTAACATTATAAATTTTACAAGATGATAATTATATATTTCTCTATCACTATCCCTCCCTCTTTTCTCATGCACCATTTTTTTTTATATCTCGCTAACAAATACAATTATATTTTCACTTTATCATACATTAAGATATAACAGTGAATCTAAAGACTTAGATCATTTATAAATATTATAATTTCATCTACAAGACTACAACTCAGATAATTTAGATTGAATTAATATGTCAAATATGCATTATCTATTATTTGAAGCAGTAAATAATTATTATGTACAATATAATCAAGTTTAAAATTTAAAGTAGAGTTAAAAAAGAAATCTCATTTATTATTTATCCGATTTTTAAATTAATTTAATTATTATATCTGTTATTTTATATAACTTTACAATTTTACATAATAATGATAATTATATATTATGTTCTCAAGTCATCATATTATTTTGGTAAATGTGACTTTTTAATGTTTCTACAATTATATAGATTTTCTTTTTTCAAAACATTCTCTCTTCTTTCCAAGAAGTTAAAGATTTTTTGAATTGTGAGCACTGTCGTTATAAAAAAATATATTTCATCTATAAATTTAAATAATTTAAATATAATTAAAATTGATCCAAAATGACATATATTTATATGTTGAATATACATAATATATCGCGTGAAGCAATAAATACAAAAAACAAAATTGAAACATTAAAACCAAATTGAAAGGAGATATTTGATTAATGTATACATTTTTTATAATGATAATTATGTATTATATAAAATTTGCAAATAATGAGATTATTAAAATTTTAAAAAACTTTTTAAAAAAATTAGTGTTATTAATATTAATGCATAGATGATTCTAGTTGCCAAAAGTTGTTAATATATTATTACTCCAATTTAATATTATCCAAAATTTAGGTATTACATGTCGAGTAAAAAGTAACAAAAATATTTTACTACAAAATTAAAATAACTCGGGTGATGTGTTGAAATAATATTTTATGAATTACAGAAATATGAAAATAAATATTAATTTTTAGGGTTTATTATTTATTATATGTACAAAATATTTTTAGGATTGGTCAAATTTAGATTTAATGAGTATTTCATTACTTAACCATACATTCCAAATATATCTAAATTAAAATATGAATATACTTAACTATCAACCCTACTTTATGAAATATGAAAATATTAAAGTAAACAATAACTCTGAAAATATCAAAATAAGGAAAAAAGTTAATGAAATATATAATTTTATTTTTTGGTGCAAATTTTACTGGTAATATCGTGTTGTTGTCACAGTAGATTTTTTTATAGTTGTCGTTTCATAGACTTGGTAGTGAGATTGTTAAGATATCTTAAGAGTATATTGAATATCTTTACTGTCATGTTCAAACTTATGAGACAATTGGTTAAGACATGTGTCTTAAATTATAGATAGTAACAACGCCCAGGTTCAAAGCCTAGGGATGTCGACTCTATAATACTCAAAGAAAGGTTGGATGTCGAGAGTATAATACTCAAAGAAAGGTCGGATGTTGACAAAAGTCGGATGTTGGGAGTATAATACTGAAAGAAATGTCGATTGGATGTCGGGAGTAAAATACTCAAATAAATGTATGATGTCGGGAGTATAATACTCAAAGAAAGATCGTCAAAGAAAGGTCAGATGTCAGGAGTAAAATACTCAAAGAAAGGGCGAAGGTGTTAGAGTAAAAAAAATAAGAAAGAATTTGATCAAATATCTGGTTTTATTTTTTTTGTGCAAATTAGTGGAAATTTCTTGATGTTGTCATGGTAGATTTGTAGTAGTCGTTGTTTTACAGACATGGTAGTGAACGTGTTAAGATACCTTAAAAGTATATTGAATGCATTTATTGACGAGTTCTGACTTATGATCGTACGTCTTAAATCTCAAATGACATGAGCGCATAGGACTGAATCCTACACATGTTGTCAGAATGAAAATACTCATAGAAAGTTCGAGGTTGGTATGAATACTCATAAAAAGTTCGAGATCGAACATTAACGATAGGTGGCATGATATGAGATAGTACGACATGGTATGTGAGTGAAAATTACTCATAGAGAGTTCGAGATCGAGCATTAAGCGATAGTTGATGTTATGATGGTAGATTTGTAATAGTCAGTATGAATACTCATAAAAAGTTTGAGGTCGGGCATTAAGCGAAAGTTGGTATGAGATGAGACAGTATGTCATGGTATGTGAGTGAAAATACTCATAGTATGACTGTAAGTGACTATAAACAATGCGCAATGTCAACTTTATCAAATATCGACATATATTTGTTTGACCATATTCTTAGTAACGAATAATTATATGTTACTTTCTCATGTATAGTAACAAAAATTAATAGTAACAAAAATATTATATGTACTCACCAACAAAAATTTTGGTTAAGAAATGAGATTTCAAAAGAATTATCAATATATAAACTCGAACGCAGTCTACAAATTTTTTTGTTAGATTTATCAATTAACTGTTCAATTTTGTTATAGTAAGGGCGCGGATGTGCATCATAATTTTCTTTAATTATATTTATTTCGTTTATCTATATCAATTAACTGTTCAATTTTGTTGTACTTAGGATACAAATATACATCTTAATTTTCTTTAATTATATTTGATAATTTGAATATACTATTTTCATTTACTACCAATTATATTGCTTATATATCTATATTGTTCTCTAAGAGACAATTTTCATCAACTCAATGAATAGTTATAGAAAAAATTTCATATACAATCAAACATAAATTTACAATAGAAGTTCTAGAATCCACTTAAGTGTATTTTCCTAATAATTATACTAGACTCTGACACGCGCTACGCGCGTGCACGTTGTCGTTGTTTGTCTTGCGTGAGGTGTTAATAGGACATGATCGACCCGATTCCTAGGATAGTACAAGAATTAAACACTTGATTAAAAATATTATTTTAATTGTAAGACTAAACTTAAATGACCTAATATAATGAAATAAAATTAATTTTGTTTTAAATATTTTTAAGAAATTGCTCGAACATCCGGGAGCCTCTTCGGTAGTGGTTCTTGCTCCCGGATGCTCGAGCAGTTTCTTAAAAATATTTAAAATAAAATTATTTTTATTTCATTATATTAGGTAATTTAAGTTTATTCTTACAATTCAAATAATATTTTTAATCAAGTGTTTAATTCTTATAATATCCTAGGCATCGGGTCGATCATATCCTATTAACACCTCACGCAAGACAAACGACGACAACGTGCACGCGACGCGGGTGCCAGAGTCTAGTATTTATTATCATTATATATTTATATGTTACATTTTTACTATTATAAATCAAATAAATAAAATAATAACAAACTAATATTCAATTTAATAATCAATAAATTTTAATAATTACTCATAACCATAATTATCAAAATCGAACCGACCTTCAAACCGAGGAGGGGTAGATCCCTGGTTCAGATGATTCGACTGCCAATTTATTGGTGAGACCGTTAGGTTCACGTGACTTACTATCTAAAATTAGGGTTAGACTTAAATGATAAGTCGGTGAGGAACATAAGGGAAATATGGTAAAAAAAACAGACATTATTAGAAGAATTGAAACCCGTCGATTTTTCAAAAATTTGACCGATTATTTAAAAATCGGCTAATTTTCACCTAAGGATACTTAAAATACTTCCCTAAACCTAATCTGTTTTTTATATATAAAAAAACTATGTTATTTTCATAGTTTTGTTTTGTAGTCTGGTTCAAATTAAAGACATAACAGTAAATTTGTTCAACTTGGGAAAGAGGAGGTAGAGTAGATAGATGCTGAGTCAGCTAAAGGACGGACGATTCCAGTCCACATTTAACGTCTTCCACGTCAGAAATGCAGAATCCCCACATTCATTTACTCCTTTTGAAATCTTGTTTTTCTTTCCATTTCCTTTTGCCCAGAGCAGACTGCCTGCTGTGCTGTCCTTCTCTATACATTCAACTAGACTACCACTCCACTACTCCACTACACTGTGAGCTGAGAATTGTAGAGAGAGTGCAGATTTTGAAGCTACGTACTGTAATCAAGGGACTGTACTATTCCACTTAGAACTGTTGAAACACCTCCCGTCTCTGCAATGGGTGAAGTAAGCAAACATCCACACTACTCTGTTTCCATCTCATTCTCATGTCTTTCTTCTACTACTGACGGCATAGATTTCTTTCTTCTTGACGCTGCTTGGAATGAAGGAGAACAAACAAGACCAGAAAAAGGAGGAGACCAAGAAAGAAGAGCCGACCACGGTGGGAGAGAAGAAGAACACAGAGGAGGAAGCCAAGAAAGACGTCGAAGACGTCGCCACAGCCTCTCCAGCAGAGATCGTCCTCAAGGTCGATATGCATTGTGAGGCCTGTGCTCGTAAAGTCGCCAGAGCCCTCAAAGGATTTCCAGGTTTCTGACTTCATCATCTCTCTAATTGTCTGAAGTTTATTTATATAACTTTTGCATGTTGGATTCTTATTTAGAAGTACCATTTCTTGCTGCTTTGTCTCCATTGCAGGAGTGGAGGAAGTGATTGCAGACAATAAGGCAAGCAAAGTGGTGGTGAAGGGGAAGGATGCGGACCCTGTCAAGGTTTGCGAACGTCTTCAAAAGAAGAGCGGCAAGAAAGTGGAGTTGATTTCCCCGATACCAAAGGCAACACCAGAGGGAGAAAACACTCAGGAAAAAGAGGAGACTGAGAACGCCAAAGACCAAAAGGAGGAAGACGAGAAAAAACAAGAGGTAAATAATGAAAAAGTTATTTTTTTTTTAAACATTCATTCATTCATTACGAATTTTAGGTTGGCATTGTTTTGTTTTTCATGTTTCAAACTGCCTTCTTTCTTTAGGGTTGGCATAGGGTTTCTTTCAAGTGAATGGTCATATTTTCGCTGAGGCTAATAAAACATTACCTGAGTTTAAATTTCATTATAGAAAAATAAATAAAAACGGGTCGTCGATCCATATTGTTAAAATGACTTAAGAGTATACCGGTCGCCTTCACTCACAAGTTCGGACTTTTGAGACAGTTGGTTAAGGCGTACGTCTTAAGTCTCACATGGTATCAGAGCGCGCAGGTTCAAATCCTGGCGACGTTGAAAATATTGATACACTCTCATTAAAGGCCGAGGTCGAGCACTAAGCTCATGGGTAAACCGATATTCATAAACATCAGTTTAAGGGAGGATGTTAAAATGACTTAAGAGTATACCGGTCGTCTTCACTCATAAGTTCGGACTTTTGAGACAGTTGGTTAAGGTGTACGTCTTAAGTCTCACACATATGCTTTTCGTAGGTTAAAATAATATTAGAATTTTAGTTGCAAATAAAAATAAATTAATGGCTTTTTTCAGAAGATGGTATTGTTTTTCTCTGAAGTTTGTGTTTCCCCCCTCGTTTATTTGTGAAGTTGGTTCATTGAATGAGCCTGGGGCCATGAGCAAACCAAGTGGTCTTGTGTGTATGATAAATATGAATACTAGCGTGCTACGTACCATATATCTATTTCCATGATGAATAATAAAAGGATAAGTGGAAGGCACGTAAAAACACAACCAAGTGACAAATAAATGTCATCCTCAATTACTAGGGTAGTGAATGGATAGGATTGATTGGTCGAGTTCGACTAATACTATTTTTACACAACACAACGATACAAAAAGTACGTACACTACATGTTGCCCTTAAATACAATTTGTTTTCTAATTCCAATTAAGATCAATTGCATTTTTTGGATAACATATTACACAATTAAGGTAAAATAACTCCTACAAAATTATATATAAATTTTCTTAGAATGTAGTACAAGATATGTACAGTAAATCTTGTGACTTGTGAGTGTCATCACTTTAAAGCTGGGCAGGCATGAAAGCCACTCAAGAAAATCACCATCACCACGATGACACGGAGCTAGTTTGGCTCGTCTTACTATGCACAAAATAAACGAGAGTGGAATATGGAAATTTTAAATTTATGGGTCATTTTAAGACTACCCCTCTAATCCATATAAAAAATAGAAATGAATTTGCGTCGTACCTATACTATTGTTCATTGTTCATACCTATAGGTTTAGAGTTCCTATAGAGTTGTGTATCAAACTTGTGTACCCGTATAATTAAATATATATTATAATAAATTATACGAAAATTCATGGATCATATGCGTCGTATCACGTATGGATCGACGTGTCGTGGTTGACCTGCAAAATTCACATGATATAAATTGAAATTAGACGAGTTATACAAGTTAACCCGTGAATCTGCGAGTCGTGTTTGAGTCATGAAAATTGACGTATCATTAATTAGACGTGATTAAGTTGAGTATATTTTTATACGGTACATCTTGATACTATTTACGATTTGTTAAGACGAATTGAAATCCATAAGAAGACAATCTCTATTATTCATGAATCCCAATAACATATTCGTACATTAGTTTCATGAATCAGTACATATACATATATAATTGAATGCATCATCGGGTAGTGGTGGTGAATTGAGAATTCTGTCCCCACATATAAAGATTGATGATAAAGTTTTTCTTTTTCCTGTACAAAATTATTTTCTGTTTTTTTTAAGATAACGTATTTAGTGATTCTACTTTTATTTTATATTAGAATTTTATTTAAATTAGTCCCTTCAATGTATAATTATCACCACCCACATGCAGAGTCACAGATAGGTGCATTGGGTGGTCACAATTAGGGCATATGTAGAAGGGTAACTTCTGTCCGATATAAGGACGAGAAAGATCCCTAAACAAGGGGATACTAACCAGTAACCCACAATGGCAATAGGGGTGCCGTATATATATGTGCCCCACTTGCATGTTTGTTTGTTTTTGGTCACTTACTTGCATGTTGGGTAGGGGGAAAAAAAACACTTAAATTTTGAAGAATGTGGTAGGTATCGATGTATATTGAAAAATGGGTTGAAATACTTCTTTTATAAATATCCAATCATTCTTCCACAAATTCAATTTTATACAAATAAAGAAAACGGGTCTTTTATTTATATAAAAGGAAAAAATCTCAAAATAGTTAACAGCATAAAATAATGTTTCGACCCAACATGTTTTAAATGGTCTAACATATTTGAAAATGATTATAATTAATTATATTGTCAATCATTCGTTAAAAATTTTGTTAAGTGTTTATTATATTTATAAAATAACTGAACATTTGAATATTTTTTCAAGTGTTACAATTATACTCTAAAAACTTATATTAATGTTACAATTAAATATCTACTTCAACTGAGCCCCAATCGAGAGTCATTTGGTCTGAGTTTGGACCCAAACCAAGTCACCCAAGGTCGGTACTTGTATGGATCCAAACTAGACCATAAGACTCTCGATAAAGACTCAGTTTGAGGCCCAATCTATTGTACTATATTCACAAAATAATATGTTGGTGTAAATAATGTTTTATACAAACATATAATTAATAGTTTCAGTTTTTTAGATTTTATGTCGTACTGTTTTCAGATTTTTTATTATTATAATGTTGCATCTTGTAATATATCACTATTCATGAATGGTAAAAAGGGTTCCCAAATCTCAATCATCCCATGTGAAGGGTAGGGCCGACCGTGGATTGTTTATCATTTTTGTTCCTCTTATTTTCGTTTACTCCATTGATTTGTGTGTTTTTCTTGTTTTCTTCCAATATTTATTATCTTCCCAAGTCAATAAATAATATTTGTATTTGAAATGTTGTATGATTCATGGACGTGGTATTGATTTCCCCCGCAGCCTCCGACACCTATTACCGTAGTTTTGAAGGTGAGGATGCATTGTGAAGCATGTGCTCAAGGTTTACAGAAACGAGTTCGGAAGATTAAAGGTAACACAACAAAGAACAAACCAATATTGTACTCCGATCGTATATAGGGATGTCGATGGTTAGGATATGGTCATGCTATAATAAATAGAATAACCATATTATATTTTTAAACCACATATCATAATCATAACTATTATGTGTATAATTTTCAATATTATAACCATTAAAATAACTGTAGTTATTAACTATGGTTGTACTCGTATACCCATATTCATTTCACACATGTAATATAATACAAGATTGAAAATTTTATTTTAAAAATATATCAATCTATATTACCATCGTTGGACTTTAGCGTCTTCCATCTTCAACAATTTCAAATTTTCAATTATATAATTTATATTTAGTATATTATATAAATTAGTTTATTAATAATAAATAAATATTATATTTATATAATAACCATGGTACCAGTTATAACTATGGTTATGAGTTTTTCACCGCACCATTGCCAGACCTAATCATATCATATGGATTTGGAGCATAAATAGGAAAATATATACCCTATGCTTTTACAAAAACTACTTTAAAAAAATTAAAATTGGACACACAAATCTACTTTACTTTTTAAATTTTTGTTACCTACAATTTCAGAGTTGAGTTAAAATATTACCTCCGTTTATTTTCGTAAAATTTAAAAAAAAAAAAAAAAGATATGATTAAAATGTAAATTTAAAAGTAGACTAATTTTTTTCCCTATATATATAGTGTTAGTCAGTCATTACTTGATATCCATACTTTCTTATTAGGAGTGGAGTCCGTGGAAACTGATCTGCATGGCGGTCAAGTGATCGTTACGGGCATATTTGACCCCGAACAGTTGGTGGATTACGTAAAGAAGAGGACCGGGAAGCAAGCTTCGATTGTGAAAGAATCTGCAGAAGAAAAGAAAGAAGAAAAGAAAGAAGAAAAAGAGGTCGTCGAAGAGAAGAAGAAGGAGGAAGATGTTGGAGAGGTAAAGGTAGATGAAGCAATAATGGAAGAAGAAGGCAACGAGATAAAGCGAAGTGAGTATTGGCCAAAATACTACACGGAATATCATCAGGCGTACCCTCCTCAGATGTTCAGTGATGACAACCCGAATGCATGCTCCGTTATGTGAACCACTACTTGGTGCAACTCATTTGATTTAAATGCCATAATCATGGAATATATTCTCTAGAATATCATATGTATTTAGTTGAGTTTGAATGGTAATAAGATTCATGGCCTGAATTGTAGCAACATCCAGAAGGGGTAGACAGTAGCTGTCCACTGTGATTCCTTGATGTGTCTGAACCCAATCCTCAAGTATTTCTAAGTTCAGGACCTAGTAGCTACAAAAAATTAACCATCTACGACTCTCCATCTCCACTGGAATCTAGGACTGGAATCTAGGGGTGATCAAAAAAGACTGTAGGACCGAATTCCCGACCAGATCGGTCCGAGACCGGACCGAATAGGACCGAGACCGGACCGAATAGGACCGAGACCGAACGGACGTTTTTTTTTCTTCAAGGTCGGTCTCGGGCTTTTTTCCTGAAAGCCCGTTTAGGACCGGACCGAATATATGTGTATTTGAGATTTTCATAATACCACACCGAAAATAATGTGAATTTTGGAGGTATTTTATCTCTATAAAAGGTGCATCTTGATAAATTTACTAAAGAATATAGAGAGTTCATAGTGTTTTTTTGAGATGTGAACTATTCTTTCATCTTTTACTAAAGAATACTGTGAATTCAAAAAAAAAAATTGGGGTGTAGATTCGGTTCAGGACCGAGACCGGCCCGAGTCAAGAAAAACCGACTCGGGCGGGCTTTTTTGGCCGAGGTCGGTCTTGGTCTCGGTCTCCAGAAGGCAAGACCGAAATTTCGGTCTCGGTCTTGCCTTCAGGACCGGACCAGACCGCCCCATGATCAACCCTACTGGAATTCCGACCACCTTTGACTTAGGGAACTCAAAGTGACCCCTCGCGCAGCAGTAACAACAAATCAAGGTAGTTCCTTCCGTCGCTGTCGCGCTCAGGTAAATGTAAATGAAATCGTTGTTTGCTGTTATGGAATTGGAAAATGTTGTTTGCTGTTATGCTGCTGAAAATTTTGATCCAAGATTGAGACCGGCCCAAGTCAAGCAAGACCGACTCAGACATGTTTTTTCAAACGAATTCGGTCTCGGTCCTTCAAATATAAGGCTTGAAATTTCGGGCTTGGTTTTTTTCTCCAAAAAGCCAGCTCGGCCCGTCCCGAGCTCTCCCCTAGTTTTACCCACTTCATTATTCAGCTGGACATTCCTTGTGTCCCAAGCTTCAACCATTAAAGAAAGAGACAACTTCAAGATTCCACTACAAAATCAGCAAAAGTAGCAGAGAGATTTCATGATACAATAGTAAAGTTTCTGATAATTACTCTTTACCCATAGCGGATTTTACCGCTTCACAAACAATATTACCTACAAAAACGGTCTGCCGAGATAAAAATTCCAGTTTCTACAACTATTCACGTGAATGATTTTCCCTGTGCAAGGGCTTATAGAGAACCACGGTTACATACTTGGCTAGAAAACGGTGGGTAGAACCGAGTGCCAAAACGGAAGGGTTACTCTTGCCTTTATGCATGTAGAGATGGTTGAGGACTACATGTGGGGGTCGAGTCAGTGCTGGAATCTCCATGCAAACAGAAGGAACGTTGAGAAGGCTCAGTTGCAAGTGGGGTGGGACCATAGGTGGCTCTTTTGCAAAGTCTTCCGCTCCAAGAAACAGATTGCTGTAGCTCGACTCAGGGGATTGAGGGGGCACAAAGCTAGAAATGCTTTCAAGATCTTCCGGGACACAATCCTGCGTGATAATATCAACAGTTAGATATTTTGTGGATCGACAAGTCATAAGTATTTCCGATTCTTTCATATCAGATAACATAGAACAACATTAGCAACTCTTCTATTGAAAGAGAGAAACAGC
Source organism: Chamaenerion angustifolium (assembly GCA_946814005.1). NCBI lineage: Eukaryota > Viridiplantae > Streptophyta > Magnoliopsida > Myrtales > Onagraceae > Chamaenerion > Chamaenerion angustifolium. The sequence continues at coordinate 3,601,192 of OX328277.1, read as the reverse complement.
ATATGGCATTACCCTGACATTCTTGTGACAAAAAAATCTTCACTTTATCCCTTATTTCAGAAACAGTATTCTTGGGTCAATCCTAGTTTATTTGGAGCGTAGCATGATTTTTTTTACAGTGAATTACGGTAATTCACCATGAAATCAACCATCTGTGGCAGTGGATAGCAGCCTTGGAAGAGCATCCTTCAGTTCCCTTTTTAATTTTAATGCATAACTGAATACATAACACTCAACAAAATAAATAGGTTTGAGTTCCAAACTTATGGTCCAATTTCCAACCAATATATATATATATATATATAAGATCATACAGTAAAAACAGAAATGACAGCATTGTAGTAATAAGATGCTCATTGAATTCGCAGCTAGAAATTTTTAATTCTTCTATGGCCTATAGAATAAGTGAATATTCAAACTCTGATATTGCTCCATCTAGAAAGTTAAAGCATCTCAGTTCTACCCTAGCAGAGCAGAGCAGCAATAAAATCACTCAATTACTGATATGTAAGAAGAAACAAAGGTTACTTTACCTGCAAGTCTAAGATATTGTAAGGAGCGCAACCATCTTGGGCCCATGGCAAATCAGGGGCATACTTCCACTGCCCATCAACAATGAACCTATACTGATAAACACCTGATGGGAGCACCTTCATTATCGTGAAGTCTTTTCCTGATCGCTCAAGTGGCGTCCTGTTCAAAACGGATCACGTTCACGTTCCAAATCATGGTGAAATTTACTTACTGAACTTTATATCTTTTGCAGAAAGCCAGTATCGATATAACGTTGAAGAAGAGGATGGAACTATAAGGTATTACCTTACTCTCCAATTATCCCAGGAACCCTCTACCGCGACTTCTTTACCCCCATAATTCCAAGTGATCATTGTTGGAATCACATGCTCAGTACACATATCATCATAACCTGGAGAATTTTCCACCCACGAACGTGTAGAAACATGCATCTCATCAGGCCTCTGCAATGGAGCAATGGGTACCTAAAAGAATTTTGAGAGAACAAATAAGCTTATCATTCAAAGGCATCTAATGAAAGGTAAAAGCAAAAGATGGGGAATTAGAAGAATCTGAGCTGGGCACAGATCTTTGCAGCTTCTAGGAATAAAGTGCATCAACTTAGCAAAAAGATCAAAATAAGAGAAAATGTAGACACAATCGAGAAGTCTCTTGCTGATTCCTCTTCATGTCCTATCTCTTTCATCATTATCTCTTCTTCATTTGTGTTCTGGGAAGTTTCTTCAACATTAAGATGTCATAGTACCAATACCCAGAAGTTGATCAAATCAAATCTAAACTTTACTTTGAAAATCTTTCTTTTCAGTAGAAAGCTGTAAGAGTGGAGCTACTCCTTATCTTAAGACACACACTAATTCAGTTTCATAACAAACCCTTATGCACTTCTAATCAGACTTGCGCTAACAAGCTACAATCCCCCGTAAATCACAGTGATTACTGCTTTCGAGAATATTCTGATTCAATTTACCCAGTTCTAGCAAATTCACAAAATCGATTAACCAACATCATGTAAAGTCCGAAAGGAACTAAATCTTGCAATTGCAAATACTAATCACATATATACAACACAACTGACCTGAGGAGAGAACATCAATGGTGATTGAGTGGCTCTGGGACTGCTAGGAGGGGACTGAGCAATCGCCCCAGGAGGAGGCACCGCATGCACGTAGTAGCTACATGCCTCATCCGATCCAACCATGCTATTCTGTGTACCATCTCCGCCACCACCAACACCGTCTTCGTCGATTCCAAAGGAACTACCTAACCCATCCTCCCTTCCGCTCACATTACCCATCTTAAATTAATTACCAATTTCCCACAGCAACCAACAGGACAGACCTCAACGGAAATTAAAAACGAAAGCAAAACCCCTAAGTGCAGAATCTCAATCTTGATTCCATCCCAGAAAAGCTATTACCCCACGAATTTTATATACCAAAAAGTGAAGCGGTCGAAGCGAAGATGCCGTAATCTGGAGAATCGGGAGAGCAATTAAAAGATACCCAAGAAAAGATAAGAGGGGAACAGAAGCATCGGAATTATAAACTCTCCGACGAGCTAGGAAGGGAGAGAAAGGCTGGGTGGCCTAGAGATTGAGAAGTCGGAGTGAGTGAGTGAGTGAGTGGAGGGTGAAAGTCACGTCATCATTTGGACAAAGTCCCTTACTTTTTCCCTTGATTGGTTTATTTTATTGCACAGACAATTAAAAGAAGAACGATGGCTTCACCCCACATCTCATCTCAAAGAGTTTTAACTTTTTAAAATGTTCATTAATTTTTATTTTTTTTTACTAGTGATAAAACCAATATTATCATAATTGGACCGGCCCTTTTACCGGTTCGAGGGCTAATTTCCGGTTTTTCCGGTTGGATCCAATCCAACCGATCGGTTAACCATACAGAAAAGTCAATTGTGACTAAGATGAAAATTGTGACTAGGACTGACAATGGTGCGGTGAAAAACTCATAACCACGGTTATAACCATTACTGTTTGATATGGTTAACCGTACCATTATGGTGCGGTGCGGTTATGGTGATGAATTCTCTACCCATAATGGTTATGGTTATGGTTATGGTATTTGAGTTATACTCATGGTTATAACCATGGTTATTTTATAAATATAATAATTATTTATTATTAATAAACTAATATATATATATTATACTAAATATAAATTACATCATAAAGCATTCATAAAAAAAAAAAAAGAAAGATATTTTTTATAAATATATTATTATACTAAATAATGAATTAAATAATGAATTGTTGAACAGTTGTTCATCAAAGCTGTCGACAAAAAAAATAAAAGCTATCTTTTATAAATATATTATTATACTAAATAATGAATTAAATAATGAATGATGTTGAATGATGTTAGTACTATATATTTTTATTGTTGGTAATAAGATAGATGTATTTTTTAAAATTAAATTTTTGGGCTTTTATTATATTACATGTGGAATAAATATGGTTATACGGTTAAAACCATGGTTATTTTGATGGTTATGGTATTGAAAATTGTACCCATAATGGTTATGATTATGGTTATGGTATGTGGTTTAAAAATATGGTATGGTTATGGTATTTGGCATACCCTGACCATACCCTAACCATTGTCAGCCCTAATTGTGACTGAACTGGAGGTCCTATAAATGAAAGAATCATCATTTCCATTGCTTCTTGACTGAACTGTTGTCTTTCATGATCATGGACAATGGAGCTCTTGAATGAAGAAACAACCGATTGCGGAGAATCCATCCTGCCAAAGATTTAAAAAAAAAATACTAAATTGAAACCTTAATTTCGATCCAGAATTCAAATATTAAAGAGCATTTGACAGATTCCAGAATACGAAAATGGTTTAGACAAACCCTAAATACAGATAATCATCAAGCCCATAATACAGAAATTGAACTCCTGTGTGTTAAAATTTGAGATATCCACCAATCAGAGCATGAAAATATGCAGATTTCTACAATCCGACATTAATTAAGCAGAATAAGAAACTACCTTAGATTATGCGAAGCTAACAAACATAAACCTAGGTCAGGAGGAGATGAATGATGAACCAGAAAGAGAATTAGAGGGATATTAACTGAAGCTTGAAGAAGAAGGTATGGGAGGCTGCGACTAGAACGAAGGAACCGAAGTAGAGCCAGCAATGGTGCAGTGAAAAACCCATAACCATGATTATAACCGTTACTGTTTAATATGGTTAACCGTACCCTTATGTGTCAGAATAATAGAGCATAATGGAGCATAATGGAGCATAATGGAGCATAATGGAACATAATGGAGCATAATGGAGCATAAAGCAAGTCAATATTGTCAAAAGTGTAATAGTAAGTAAGTAAGTGGTAAACATCATGATAGTCACTAGATAGATAAGAATGGTGTATAAGTATTACCTTGTATGACTGAATTGTTATAAATGAAAAAACCTGAAATGTTAGATTATGAGAGAAACATGTTTACCTTATTTATTTCAACATGGTATCAAAGCATGGTTATAATCCATAGGGATTGAACCTGTTTTTCTCATCATTTACCAATCCACCAAATATGTCCGACAACGAAAGCATCAACACCACAAATCAGCCCGGTTTCGGCCTCAGTGATGAGGACCTAACCATTCGAATAGCAAGAGTGCTTAGGCAGGGAATGAGTGGCAGCCACCGACAACCAGGAGAGCTACCCGGAGCAATCACAATCAGCTCAAAACTCAATGGGCCGAACTACCACCTATGGGCAAGACTAATGCAGATTGCAATAGGAGGAAGGGGACGGCTGGAACATCTGACAGGGGAACCCGAACCCCCAGCCAGAACTGAACCAGATTACCAAAAATGGAAACAAGACGATTTAATCGTGTTTTCATGGATCATACAAAACGTGGAATCAAGGTTAGCTAACAATGTTGCTCACTATCCTACATCAAAAGATTTGTGGACAGCATTGCAGGTAACTTACGGTAGTGGCAAAGACTCACTACAAGTGTTCGATTTACATAACAAGGCAGCAAAAACAATACAAGGCAGTTTCAACATGGAGGATTTCTGGCTAACTATGCAGTCCCTTTGGGGGGAAATTGAAGCCCGAAGGCCAAACCCGATGCGATGCACAACCGACATCGCAGCATACAATGAAATCTGGAATGAGACCAAGCTCTTCCAGTTTCTCGGAGGTATTGATCCGAAATTTGACGGAATCAAACGGGACCTCCTTCGGGAGATCCCGTTGCCCTCAGTCGAAGCCGCCTATGCCTCGGTGAGGAAGGAGGCCGCCCGGCTCCAAATTCTCGGAGCGGCAACCATTGGCAACGGAGCATCATTGGGCATAGGGGACGGACTAGCAACAATAATCGAGCATACACATATCGAAGGGACAGCAAACGCAGCAAATAAATTCATTCGTCCGGGACAGAAACGTTCGGACACGGCCGGAGCAACCAGCGGCCACCAGCACCCATCAACCCGAATCGACAAATCGAAACTGAAATGTACTCACTGTGGGAGAAGCCGACACACGAAGGAGGGCTGTTTCCAGCTCGTTGGATATCCCGATTGGTGGGACGAGAAGCAGCGGAGTCGAGTCGCCGCCGCGGTGAGCAACCCTGCGGCCACCAGCACCCACGGTGGCGGAGAGAACTCGGCGCACCCAGCAGCTCCTCGCCGAAACCCACCAGTAGAAGAAGGAGACCATCGCCTCGCCGGAGTCGTGGAGAGTGGAGGCGAAGACCACCTCCGACCCGGCGGAAACACGAGGCGAGGAGGACCAGGCGAAAGCCCTAGGCACGGGGAGAACCGATCGGGCTTGGAGAGGAGCTGCTTCTCCAAAAATAACGACTGCTGCTATTTTGAGGAGCCCCGATCAGGTAATGGGACTTGGTATTTGCAACCAAGTCCCTCAACTTCAAACCCTAGCAACTGTGACCCGAAAGTTGTAAAAAATGACAAAATAGCCCAAAAATATTGCAGTTCAGCCCCTGAACAATTGACAAGTGCATATTCAGTCCATAATAACACCAAAATTAAAAATCACCAATGGATTTTTGATTGTGGTGCAACCGACACTATGACATATGATGCACGTGATCTGAAGAATATTGTCAAGTCCCGGATTGAGTATATCAATACTGCAGATGGGGCTAAGGCTCAAGTGACGGGAATGGGAACAGTGGAAATCTCTCCAACTCTGAGAATTTCAAACTGTTTACTAGTTCCGAACCTCTCAAATAAGTTGTTGTCGGTATCTCATGTCACTAAGGAAATGAATTGTACTATGGTGATGAATCCGAATTTTTGCATACTGCAGGATATCCAAACGGGGGTGATTATTGGGCGTGGCACTGAACGCGCTGGCCTGTACTACGTTGATGAAGTGGCTCGACAAGGTTTGGTGTCGCTTGCTCATGGGACGTCAGAAAGAGAGGCTTGGTTATGGCATAGGAGATTGGGTCATCCATCCTCGGGTTATCTTAAACTTTTATTTCCTAAGTTGTTTTTGAATAAAAGTGATAATCTTTTTTGTGAGACTTGTATTCTTGCAAAAAGTCATAGGCAAACATTTAAGCCAAGTAGTACTCGTATGAATTCCATGTTTGCCTTAGTTCATTCTGATGTGTGGGGTCCAGCACCTATATCTGGGGGTCAAAGTCTTAGATATTTTGTGTTGTTTATCGATGACTGCACTCGCATAACGTGGGTGTATTTTTTAAAACAAAAATCTGAAGTGTTTGACAAGTTCACTCACTTCTTCCAAATGATCCAAAATCAGTTTCAGAAAAACATTCAAGTCCTTCGGTCTGATAATGGCGGGGAATTTGTCAATCAACATATGAAAAATTTCTTTTCAGAAAAAGGAATTATTCATCAAACCTCATGTCCACACACTCCCGAACAAAATGGTGTGGCCGAAAGAAAAAATCGCATACTTCTTGAAATGACAAGATCCCTACTCATTGAGTCCAAAGTACCAACAACATTCTGGCCTGAAGCTGTTGCTACGTCAACCTATCTCCTTAATCGTCTCCCTACGAAAATCCTAAATTTCAAAACCCCACTTGATATTCTATCTGAAATTACCAAAGTACCCTCCACACTCAGTCTAAATCCTCGGGTCTTTGGATGTTCTGTATTCGTACACATACCAAAAATTGACCGCACCAAATTTGATCCGTGTGCTGTCAAGTGCGTGTTTGTAGGATATGGAGTACATCAGAAAGGGTATCGGTGTTATGATCCTAAAACTCGTCACATGTTCACCACAATGAACTGTGATTTCCTTGAAACAGAGTTTTTTTATCACCAGTCCAGTGTTCAGGGGGGGAATCTTACAGTAGAACCACTGGATTGGATATGTGGCCCAAACATCTCTTGTGACAGACAAAGTCTTTCCTATGATGGCCTAACAGAGCGGGCAACTCAAACCATCAGGCCAACATCGGAAACGCCAGTATCGACCAGCGAACTAAGAGTCACAACTGATACTCCACCATTTGAGGTATCTGAGGTAAGCCCGGTAAGTTCTTCTGAACCTCAAAATCTTCCAGTTGAAGAACCAGAAGAACAAGAGGAGGAAATAAATAAAGGATACAAATTACCCCCAAGAGAAAATCGAGGGCGTCCGCCTAAAAGATACACACCGGAGTGGGGAACAAGCAGGTATCCGGTGGCAAACACGGTAAGGGGGAGGCTAAGCAAGGAAGCAAAGGCATTCACAATGTCTATTCTCCAAGAAGAAATTCCGAGAACAATCACGGAGGCTCAACAATCCAAGAGTTGGCAACAAGCTATGGATGTTGAATTGGAGGCATTAGAGAAGAACAAAACATGGGAGATTTGCAAACTACCGGTAGATAAAAATCCAGTAGGTTGCAGGTGGGTGTATACTATCAAATACAAGCAAGACGGATCCATTGATAGATACAAAGCAAGATTGGTGGCAAAAGGGTACACTCAGACATACGGAATTGATTATTCCGAAACATTCTCACCCGTAGCCAAGATAGACACAATCAGAGTATTGTTGTCCATAGCTGCAATTAAAGACTGGCCTCTCCACCAGTTTGATGTGAAGAATGCATTTCTTCATGGAGACCTTGAAGAAGAAGTGTATATGAAAATCCCGCCAGGATGTAAAAATGAGGGTCATGAAGAAAAGGTGTGTAGACTGAAGAAGGCGTTGTATGGTCTGAGGCAATCTCCTCGAGCATGGTTTGGGAGGTTCACTATAGCCATGAAAAAATATGGGTATAGTCAAAGCAACTCGGATCACACCTTATTCTTGAAGAAGACAGGAGCCCTAATCACCTGCTTGATAATCTATGTAGATGACATGATTATCACAGGAGATGACATAGAAGAAATGCGCAAACTCAAGAAGAACTTGTTTGAAGAGTTTGAGATGAAGGATCTCGGGAATTTGAAATACTTCCTTGGGATTGAGGTACTAAGATCCAGAGAAGGAATCTTTATATCTCAAAGGAAGTATATTCTGGATTTATTGGCAGAGACAGGGATGCTGGAGTGTAAACCAGCTGAAACTCCAATGGTAGTAAATCATGGCTTACAACTATCAGAAGGAGCGAGACGGGAAGATAAAGAAAGATACCAGAGACTAGTGGGCAAACTTATATATTTGTCACATACCCGACCTGACATAGCATATTCGGTCGGGGTAGTAAGTCAGTTTATGCATCAACCTCAGGTTGAACATATGGAAGCAGTCATGAGAATTATGAGGTATTTGAAGGGCACCTCAGGACATGGAGTTTTGTTCAGAAGAAATGATCATCTGGAAATCCAAGGATACACAGATGCTGACTGGGCAGGAAACCTAGTTGATCGGAGATCCACATCCGGATATTTCACATTTATTGGTGAAAATCTGGTAACCTGGAGAAGCAAGAAACAAAAGGTAGTGGCTCTCTCAAGTGCAGAAGCAGAGTTCCGTGGAATAGCAAGAGGATTAACTGAAGTATTATGGCTAAAGAAGTTAATGACAGAAATTGGTTTTCCACCAACCAAGTCATGTGAACTACGATGTGACAACAAAGCCGCGATAAGTATTTCAGAAAATCCAGTTCAACATGACCGGACCAAGCATATTGAGGTGGACAGACACTTCATAAAAGAAAATCTCGAAGAAGGAAACATCAAGTTGCCATTTGTTCGTTCAGAACATCAGCTAGCGGATATACTGACCAAAGCAGTAAACTCGAAGATTTTCAAGGAAGTACTGAGCAAGCTGAGTATCGGAGATCCGACCACTCAGCTTGAGGGGGAGTGTCAGAATAATAGAGCATAATGGAGCATAATGGAGCATAATGGAGCATAATGGAGCATAATGGAACATAATGGAGCATAATGGAGCATAAAGCAAGTCAATATTGTCAAAAGTGTAATAGTAAGTAAGTAAGTGGTAAACATCATGATAGTCACTAGATAGATAAGAATGGTGTATAAGTATTACCTTGTATGACTGAATTGTTATAAATGAAAAAACCTGAAATGTTAGATTATGAGAGAAACATGTTTACCTTATTTATTTCAACATTATGATGCGGTACGGTTATGGTGATGAATTCTTTAAAAACATACATTTTTATTTTATAATGTGATTTTTTTTCTATACAAAAATAAGTCAATTTAAATTTAATATATTTATGTTAATTTTAATTATTAAGTCGCTCATAATTGAGAGCCCATTATAATAAAATCAATATTGTGATATTGATCCAAAATAGCTTTATATAGGGGGTTTAGGAAAGAAAGAACACAACAATTTATAATCGTTTTAAAACAGAGAAACTTTAGTCACTCTACCAGTTAAGACAGATGTTAATAGTTGTGGAAATTTGGATCAGTATTCGTTAACCTGTGACGTGTCCTCCATCCGACATACCGTGATCCCAACCTTATGCAAATTCGTTTTCGTCAAGTTAGTCGTCAGAGTAAATAACATAAATACTCGTATTTATGTTGTGCTCTAACTAACTCTATGTTTCGTACATATAATTCCAACAATTTATAATTGTTTAGATGTTTTTTATAACAAAAAACTATATTACAATTGATAATTTTCATAGATAGATAGATAGATAGATATCCTTATATTATTGTATCCGTAACCAAAGTGTAACCGTATAACCTTTCCATGTTTGTCATGGTAGTTGGGAATTAGTGTGAAGAGATGTTAATGCTAAGTATTAATTAAGGATCGATTAGTCCTATGAATTGGTTGGTTATGCTCGATTGATTGGATATTTTTTATTGGAAGATTGTTGCCATGAACTTTGTTAAATTTCAATATCACCCTTAATAGTTGAACATATGTGCAAAATATAAATCATCAAGTTTTCAAAGGATTGTGGGCAGTGTTATTAATCGGACCGGCGGTCGGACCTAGTCGGACCGTGATCTGTTATAGCAATGGTCTAGAGTTTTAAAAAAAAAAAATGAATTGCAAAGTAAAACCGGTTTAAAAGGTGAAAATTTGACGGTTTTCAAATAACTTACTGATTCTCCGATCTAATGAAAAAAGGAAAATAATAAAAGAGATGGAGGATGTGTTACGGTGAAGTAAAGGATGTTTGAAGAAGAAGCTGTGAAATGGAAAGTGAACCAGCAAGTGAACCGTTGAACCAGTTGTTGAATCAATTGAATTGAGAATCGGCACCTTAATCGGTTCGATGATTGGTCCGGCTTGATAAGTATGATTGTGGGCCAGGTGACGTTTTTTTCAGTGTCCTAACTGTCAGATATTTTAGTGTAATTGGATTGATTAGTTGACCAATACGATCATAATATCTCATTAAACAAGTTAGGAGGGTGTGGAGTGCACGCTTGTTTAAGTATATTATAATTCACTGTATCGAAGATTCATCAGTTGATTAGAGACAAGGCAATGTGGGTCAAAGACCCTTTGCCGGGTCCAGGGGCAGCGCCCCTGGGGTAAATTTGAATTTGAAGTCACTATTCTAAAAATTCATTGTAAATTTGAATTTTTGGAACTAATGACTTAACATTTTAACCTCAAAATTCTCAGTTTTTGGACACTTGCTTTAGAGCCAAGTATTAGGCCGAACCATTGCTATTACTTCGGCTCCAAGTCATCATTCTAAGGTGTCCCTTTGGTTTTGGAGCCAAAATTTGAATCCAAAGGACATATGATGGCCGAAATGACACATACCATGGCCAAATGGTGTAGTGTCTCTTCCCAATGGTGTAGTGTCTCTTCCAAATGGTGTGGTGTCTCTTCCAAAGGGTGTGACAAACACTATAAATTGGTCATAGTGGATGTCCAAATATTCATATCAAACATTCACAATCCTTCTCAAGTTCCAGTTCAGTATTATTATTTTATCCGATTGAAAGTTTGGGTGACTCCAAATTGTTTCAATCTGAAAGTGTCGTCACGATTTCAGAATAATCCAAGCAACCATTTGAAAGTTCAACCACAATCCATTCGAAGCACTAAACAATTAGACAACTTCTTTAACATAGACTGAATATACTTCCACCAAGATTCCAAAGCAATTTGAACCTTTTCAACCCTTCACAACTTACATACCCAAATCAAAAGTGTTTGAGTTGAGATTCCATTTGTGTATCGGCATTCGCGTCCATCCCAAGTTAAAACCTTACAAAAATTCAATCACTCATTATACAGATACACACCTCCAAATATAGAATGGTTCACTGTGACTAAAGCGCCATCAGAATACCAAACTGCGGTGGATCACTAGCTCGAGCTCGGACGGCTATGGAGCCTTATGGTGCCTGCTGAATAAGTTCGAGCTCCGTTTTCCATGGATGATGATAGTACCATTCCTTTTTTATGGTGGCCGTGATGCTTTGAATAGGGTCTGATGCAACGGCGAGAGAGATGGTTGGGAACATGAAGAAGGTTGAGAAAACATCTTTTGTGGAGCCTTGGGATGGCGTGGAGGGAAGAAGGAAGATCGATTGTGAAGTCTCCGTATTCATCGGTTACACCTTTTATGATCAACCCTCCCGATGATGGTGATCGTCTGGAACCGCCGCAATTGATGGTAACCACAGCTCCTGTACATCACAAAATCAAACTACCTACAATCGTCACGTCATTCGATCGATCGATCTTAGGGTTCAAACCGATCATTCGATCATACTAATATCGGTTTATTGTGGTTGAGCAAAGGATAGTATTCATTCATGTGGTACGATATATCTATCAATCATATATTAATTTGACTAATTAGGTTATTTAGAATTGTGACAAAGAAGTTTTATAAAATATTTTCTCATTACTAATGTAAAATTCATAACTTATAATTAACCTATGTCAAACATATAATTTTAATGCATATATGTGTCATGTCATATAACTCATTTTACAAAAAAAAAAAAATTTATAAAAATATTAAACTTAAGTTAAAAATATTAATTAGATCATGTGAATAATTATTAATATTTATTTTTATTATCGACTTATATACTTTTCAGTTTTCACTTATTTTAATGAAAACAAATGCTCATTCTTTATATTTAATAATATATTTTGTATAATTGAACACAATTGCAGTTATTACAATTTAAATTAAGCATAAATAAGGGTAATTTGACATATGACATGCCATTTGTTTGTAGCAATGATAGTCGCATGTCTAACATTATAATTATGCATGCAATATAAAAATTAACATATTAATAAAAAAATATTAATATAATTTCTTAATATTTTTGTATAGTTTTGTGAAACTTCATATCTATATTTGTTGTCTAAATTTATTTCCTGAATTTAAAAATATCATTTGTATAATTGAACATAAATATAAGTGAAAATTAATATTAGTAACATAAATATATATTTACTAACAGTTTCAACCTTTTTCTTATATAACTCTATGATAATATATAATAGACTTTATAAAAATGTTAAACTTAAGTTAAAAACAATAAATAACATCATATTAATAATTATTGATATTCATTTTATTATCTAATTATAGACTTTTCAATATACTTAATGTATATATATTTTATAATGGCAACACAAGTGTAGTGATTGTTAAAATAAGAATATATTTATTATATTCTTAACATCTTGTTAAAAGCAATTTATAAGAGTGAAATAATATCAAAATGGTTTCTATTATAAAACTTAATTTGTCCATAATAAAAAAATATATTTCTATTATATATAATTATGAGTGAAATAATATCAAAATGGTTAAAAGTAAATTAATAAATATTGCAACAGGAAGTGTAAGAGAGTTTTATTTATTTATTTTAAAGTTTGATGATATATATACATATTAATAGGGTTAGTCAATAATAATGAGGTGGTGATAAAAATGATATAAACATTTACTAATATAATATTAAGGCATATTTTTTAATTTAGCTTTTATGATATTTTTTATCGTATATTTATCATAAATATTATATTGAATATACATATTTATTTAATTGTAACTATTTTGATAGTAATTATTACTTATTTTGAGACTTGTTAAAAACAACTCTATATAATATTTACAAATATTATAATTGAACATGCTAATATGTGAAATTGAATATACAAACATTTTTTCATAAATTAAAATAGTAGGGTTTAAGTATTATAATATTAATTGTAAATAAATTCAAAAATATAAATAAATATAAACTTACAATCAAAATTTTATCTAATTATAATATAATTTTTTAAAAATAGAACAAAAATATTTAAAAATTTCTTTTATAAAAATAATAGTTATATATTGATTAAAAAATCATGAAAAGATAAGATCATAAGACCATAAAATGTGTAGTTGAGATAAAATCTGAAACATACCGTGAGATAGGACAAGAAGTTTTAGAAGAATTCTAAAGCTTCTTGAGGTACGCATGACGAGTCCATGTTATCGTCGGTTACAAATATTTTTAATCAACCAATGAAAATATTTCATTTTGATAACTAAGTAGCTCAAAAACTTATGTGTTCCTAATTATACAAGAGTTAACCAAATTAATATATATATATAGATGCATTTTAATATATTTAAGAATTTGTATATAATTATCAAGTATTTTGTAAATATATTTATTTATATATTTACTTATTAATTAACATAAAAGACTACATATCACATAAAAATGAATCGGAGTTTTAGTTTTTCATACATTTCATACCTTCCCTAAAATATGTATATGTAATCAAATCGAGAATAATTTGGATTATCAAACTAGTTGTCTATCTATCATGGAAAAAGAAAAGAATGTAATTGCGTTTGTTACATGTTTCTGAAACATATCTTTGTAAACTTTTCTGCCTTGAAAATTATATTTCAACCACATTGAAACCAACAACCCTTTGATGTTGATATAAATTAGTGTTTTGATGTAAACTACCTCAACCTACAGAAAATGTTGATGATGGAGACACAAACAGGAATTCCAAGATAAAATTTATCATAATTATAAACCAGTTAAGTCACATATACTATTGACTTTTGACCCCATGCCAAAGTTTTACTCATTCTTATGTTTCTAGACTTTCTCCTGATTTCCAGGTCACGGAGACTCCTCTCTAACAGTTTCGAATTTTCTGCAAAAAAAACCCCAGCAAAACCCTAACTAACCCAAGACTGATAATACTCCATTGTCATCATCTTCTATAACTCTTTCTTCTCCATGAAAATGGAAAACAAACGTTTTTCTTTACTTTTTAGGAAAATGGAGAATGTTACGTTCATGAAAACACAGTATAAAGTAAAGATTGAAACCTTGCTCGATCATATACTGTTAGGTATTGTAGTCTGATTGATATGTAATGGTCGATTATGTATTAATGTACCCATAGACTATACTGTACTGTATTTCTCCATATATACGTATTTTGTAACAGTAATCGTCATGAATATATCTTCTAAACAGTGTGGAGGTTGCCCAATTGGGTGTTACCACACGAAATCAAAGTTCTTTTTCTATTCTTTTCCTCTCTGAAAACTGAAGTGTTTTCTTATCAATTCTTAGTGTTTTTTTCATCAGATTGAGTGTTTGATCCTAACAACAAGGTCGTATACATCTTACCTAACTACTTGACAATATCATTTGATCATATCCATAGAATGTAAATCACCAGGACCATATATATATATATGAAGAAGTTAGGTTATGTCGAGAACAAACAATAGTTGGAGGAACGTACCCGGGACGGGTTGCGGATGGTGGCCATCACCACCCACGTCATCACACAAGACAGACCCAGTAACCAAAATGGTCGAAATCTTGTCCTCTCCATATCCAGCCATTTCCGCTAGCTCCTCTCGACTCAGTGACTCTCGAGATATTCCATGTCCCCGTGCTGCTACTGAAGAAGCTACGGTGAGGAAGAGGAAGAAGAAGACGATAGGTGCAGCCATTGTCGTCATTGAAATGGAGCTACGATAGAATTGATCAGTTCACTGTTATATTGCGTATGTTTGGGGTGTTGCCTTGGGTGGGTTTAGTTGGTCTGTAATGGAACAGAGAGACGAGATGTCATCAATGTACACCAAGAAGATAGAGAAGTTGATACACCAATACCATACCCAATATATAATATGGGCTTTACGTATAATATATAAAGTATTTTCATGTTTATTTTATAACCCTTATTTCCTATCCATATTTTGACTCATATTTTTATTTTATTTTTTCAATTTTAAAGATGTGGGGTGGGTGATGGTGAATTACCGATGTAGATGACCAAACTGCTGAACGACAGAAAAATATAAAATTTTCTTACGTATTTTTTTTTTATAATTTACTAATAAAAGATTATCACCTGCGATAAATTAGAACTAATTAATCCCGTTGACCTACGGTATCGGAAAGCTTTGAACTTAAGTAATGCACACTATAACAAATATACAACATACTTAATGATTATTTATAAGAAAAAATTGTCATTATTCAATAGAGTTTTTCTATTATGCTTATGACGGTATTATATATGAGAAAATGCCGCACTTAAAATAACCTATAAATAACATCTCATTAATTAGTTCACCTTGTAAATAATATATTACATACTCAAATAATAGGTTTTGGTAGAGATGTATTGGTAAATGTTGAATATGAAATATGTGTTATCAATATAAAAGGTTGGAGTAAATTGTAATAATTTAAAAGTATGCGGGCAATATGCAGAAAAATCAAAAATCAAAATTATCATGGACATCATTGAAATTGACTTTAAAATTGGTTTATATGGTAAAATTCAGGTAGGATAATTAATATAAAGGTAGGGTTCATGAATTGTTTTTATAGAATCAGTCAAAATGAATTTGGTTTAGATTCTAGTAACATAGTCCCTTATTAGAACAGAACCAAATATATTTCTAAATAAATAATATTAGTGTATTATAAATAGTAATTTTTTTCGGCCAAAATAGTATCTTATTGATTACTTGTTTTTTTTTTTAATTTTATTAGTATGAAATACATAAGGGATAAAAGTCATTTAGGTACCTCATAAGTCACGATTTTACAGTTACTTTCAGGTATCTCAAAAATCATAAATGTATCTACTTTAATATTTCGGTCATGTGTCTGTCACGTATGTAGTGTTTTGTTTCATTAAGGTAACTCTACTTTATTTTATTGTTGCTTTCAAAATATCTCTAAGTTTGTTTTATTGTAGCAATCAAATATATTTACTTTGTCTTTATCGAATTGTTCATTTTTTTTGTTACTTTCAGCTACCCAATTAAAGTAGATACATTTAGGTTATGACTTTCAGGTCATGACTTTTGAGGTACCCAAAAGTAACAATTTTTTAGGTACATATTTGTAAAAACGTGACTTCTGATACACCTAAAAGACTTTTACCCCAATTCATAATTAAAAAACAAAACTATGTTCAATGTTAGTATACATTTTTTAATGATATTAATGTTGAACGAATGGTGTTAATGTTAATTTTGAATTATCTTAGTGTTGAATATTTTTATTGTTTGTGACATGGGTTTATATATTTATTAAGATAACATTCATGGTGTTCCATTATATTTCACATGTGATAATAAGTATGAGTATACGGTTAAAATTGTGGCTAATAACCAAAGTTATGAATATGATATTGAATATAATTATGGGTTAATTACTTAATTGGTTACACATGTTTGACCAATGTTCAGAATGGTTACACATGTTTCAAAATGTGATTAATTGGTTTTGAAATGTGACTATTTGATTTTTTTACTGTTCACCGTTAGAAATCACAGTTAGGTCACTATTTAGATACGTAAAATGACGTAATTACCCCTAGAATCATCTTCAAGAACACATCATCATCTTCAAGAACAAGAATCGAAGAACCCAGAAACAACATTTCTGGGTTCTTGAAGAACCCAAAATCGCGTTCAGAATTGCAATTTATGGGTTCTCAAGAACCCAGAAACCCAGAAACAGCATTTTTGGGTTCTTCAAGAACCCATAATTGCGATTCTGGGTTCTCAAGAACATCGAATCGAATTTGATTCGATTCTGGTTCTTCAAATCAGTTCTGTGTTCTTCAATACAACTAATGGCATAATAGTCATTTCACAATTCAATAATATGTTAAAAAAATTAATTAACGGTTTACTAACGGAATAACCAATTAATCACATTGGGAAAAACATGTGTAACCAATTAGTCACATAGCAAAACCAATTAATCACATTTTGAAACATGTGTAACCATTCTGAACATTGGTCAAACATGTGTAACCAATTAAGTAATTAACCTTATAATTATACATGTAATGTTTATACTTACTCTTTTTAAAGTAATTTTTTTAAAATAAGTAAATACAGACTCCCGTTTAACTTTAATAAATAAAAAGAATTAGTTACATAATAAATTAAATGGATTATCTTTTCTGAAACTAAAGATATCTAAGTTAATTACAAGGTAAATATAATTGAAGTGTTCAAAACTATGAGATTTTGTTTACTTTTAATAGAAAAAATAAACGGAAGATTATATTTACTTATTTAAAAAAGTATGACTAGCTATTTATTTTTTAAAAAAAGGTCTACCTAATTATCAGAAATTAACTGTTTAATAATTATCTCATAATAGAATGAGTTAGGGCAGTCATTTCCCACATATGTACTTTTACGGTATGTATGTATGTATCTCAGATAATGATAATGATTATACATATTCTTAAAAGTGAATTGCTTCAGTGATGCAATCTAGCTAATTCCATTTTGACATTATTATTTGCCGATGAAATATGAATATAGAAATAGAAATAAAGAATTGAAATAGGAAATAACGAATAAAAGGGGAAGAGAATATGTCCAACCCCGTTGAATGCACATGATTTTGAACTTGACCCAAGAAAGAAGAGTATTTGGGGAAAGTTGTGCCGACTTGATTTGAAAATGCCTGACACAATTCGCCCAGGGCGGTGCTATATGGAAAGTGTAACCCTACATCGATTTGTCAGGGGGAAATGGTTTTCTGCTGCGCACAAGGCTTTTGGATATAGGGAGTGTCACTTTCGTCAGGGTTAGGCATGGCAGGGTAACAGCGCCAGTGAGCATTGTTCATATCCGAGAAGGACACGACCTCTTGAAAGGTGTAGGGTGAAAGGGTGTTCGGTTTTGGACTACGAAAAGCGGTAGGAAAAAATATGTTTTCTTCATCTAGGTTGTTACTTACGGTCAGGATGCTTGTTGAAGAGTGGTGGTCGGAATCCTGGAGCATCGACTGGAAGCAGAGCTTTATAGAGAGAAAGGAACAAATCACTTTGAATAGAGAAGGGGCTCAGGTGCAAATGAGGTTGTATTTGGAAACCTTAGGGTTTATATAGGAGGGTAAAAAAGGGCAAGGTAGATTTGGACCGTGAATGTCAAGGGTCTTAGATCCCCAGTCGTTGGATCAGAACATAATTTTTTTTTTTAAAAATCCTGCCCAAAAACGTTTCACATTCTCATGCGTCGCCTTATCACTGTGGAACCCAAGCGGCGCATAGCCTCACTTAGGCTCAGGGGAAAATGATGGAACCTAGGGCGTCGCCTTATAAGGCACCACCTTTTACTAATAGGAGAAAAGATTGTGAGGACTGACAAAAGTTACATAAGCATTTATGAGCAATGGGGGGCACCAAACGTATAGAACGCACCTTATGAAGTATATCAGATACACTTCATGGATATTTTGACCCCCTGACCATGGTTAAATGTTTCAGTCAGTGGAAAAGACTGACCATAGTTAAAGCTTAACTGAATGAACAGTAACAAATGAGTTGCTATAAATACAAACCCACCTACCATTTCACCAAGTAATCAATGCTCTGACATATACACATATTACTCTCAAACAACCTCTTATTGACTTAGTCATCAAAGGGAAAACAAATGGCAACACCTGAGTTTTTCTTCTTACAGGTCATTGGGGATCAAGAAGTTGACGACTTTCTAAGAATCCATGGAGAAGTCGACGCATTGGAAGTGCAAAAACTTGACTAGTGGCTAAAAGGCGTTCATTGGAACCAACAAAATTGATTATGAATATTGTGACTTATAAAATTTGAGTTTGAGAAAGATGAGACGCAAGAATATAACTTAAAAATATGTATATTTAACATACATATGTGTATTTAGTTTTTTTTTTTAAGAAATAGATCAAAAAGTAATAATTGATTTTTGATTATAATTTTCTTATATTATGTGTTATTTTATAAATATATATTTTGTTTTCAATTTTTGTATGGAGAGTACTTTCTATTTAATTTAAAAGAGATTGAAATCGCGAAATGGCCCTTTCATCCAAAAAAGTGGGCCGTAGGTTAAGATTGTAAATCCGAAAGACGATTCACAGATTCGATCCATTATAAGTGGTATCCACTGTAAATTTCAAAACACCCGTCAACCCTTCAATTTGTACTCATTTTCATTTTTCACCAGGTCACATGACGTAACCCTTTCTCGCCGCCAACTATTTAGTGCCGCAATTGATGGAGATGTTCGACGGCGACCGGCGAATCGGGTGCGACAACGTCATTCCCGATCACATTGTCCCATTTCCTGAAGCATCCTTCGACTTTTTTTATCACTACCGGAACTTGAATCCCACCGCTCTTCCCTCATCGAAGGAGGCGGAGGTAATTGCACCACAACTCCGCGAAAACCTCCTGCCGCAGAAGCTCCGTCCAATCAGGTGCAGCGCTAGGTCTCCACTGGTGGCTGGAGACGGACTCAGATGCCACGTTGCGGGCCTCGGGTTTCTAAGCAGTGGCTGCTGCGCGGTGGACTCGGAGGCTATCTTGCCTATTTCGCCATGTCCCATCCAGATCTCAGGCACGGAGGATGTGACAAGGAACGTCAAATCTTCGGAGGACGAATCCAGGTAAGTTCGCGGTTTTCTTGTGAAAAAAATACGTTTTTTAGGGTCAGACAGAGCATGAACATATTATCAGCTGTTGTTGATTGGAGTGAGGTTGTCCAGCTTTAGATTTTATTTGTCCTGATGCTGTCGGATCATGGGCAAAATCTAAGCGCAATGCAGAATCAATTATTTGATTAGTATTTTTTTTTTTAACATTCAAAAGCGTTAGTTGATTAGATAATTCGACCTCGAACAGAATCAAGTTACGTGAATGAAGGAGTTTGGTTGTCTTCTTCAACCTGAGATTGAAATGAACTTAATTTGCAGCATCTCTGAATGTGGTATAGACTTGGATTAATTTTTTTTTCTGTCTTTTTTAGTTCTTCGGATGATGTCTATAATTCATCACTAGACGCTGCTGCGGAACTTACCACAAGCAAGAAGCGGAGAAGATGTAGGAAAAGGTTAGAGGCTTCGATCGAAAACATGGTGTTGAAGGTGATGGAAAGGCAAGAGCTTATGTACAAGCAAATGATAGAGGCAATAGAGAGAAGGGAAAATGAAAGGATAAGCAGAGAAGAAGCTTGGCAGCAGCAGCAGATGGAAAGATCTGAACAGAGCGAGAAACTCATAACCCAAGAAATAGCTCGAAATGCAGCTCTTATTGCACTGGTTGAGAAGATATTGGGTAACGAAATCCCGAATCAACCCAAACCGTTGAATAGTTTCCTCCCTGAAGGACATCAAGGGAATGAATGTACCAGGAGATGGCCAAAATCTGAAGTTGATGGCACTTAGAACGTCTTTGACCCATAAGTTTCAGACCACGTGTTCAAAGGGTCCGCTCTGGGAAGAAATATCGCAAGGGGGGATGTCGAATGTGTGATATAATAAGAGGAGGGCGAAGAAGAAATGGGAGAATAGCAGAAAGTACTTCAAGAGATCGGCGGACAAGAACGTCGTCAGACGTAGCAAGAATCAATGTATGAACTTTGGAGATTCTGTACAAGAAAGGAGTTATTTCCAACACTGGATTCACCCGAGACTGCAAATCTGCCATCGATGAAGATGGGGAAGATATGGGGTATTGAGTTTGTTTGTTTGTTTGTTTAACCATGATGTGGTTGAGTGTTTATGAAGAGCGAACATTTACATATACAATACTGACAAAGTGACAAGTGACATTGCTAGCACTTAGTTCTTCTTGTCTTTGGCTTTGCACTTATATAAACAACGTTAAAACTAGTAATAATTTTTCAATAATATTAATCAGGGTTAATTATTGAAAAAATATTTTAAAATTTTGCTACTTATAATCTATGAGATAGGGCAATAAGTAATACAGAGATTCTATTTGGAGATTTTATTTGTAGACTATTGATTACATACTACTTTTGTTAAAATATTAAAATGTCCTAATAATGTTTTACATATTTGCACTTACCTATTTTAAAAATAAAATAAAATTGCTAAAACAACCACTTAATTTTTTACTCTTGTTACCTTCATATTCAATATTAGTGTTGAGATCGAAAAAGTGAGATATTAGTTTTCATTATGAAGGTAAAATTGGTGAAAAATTAAGTGATTTTTGTTTATAAAATTTATTTTATTTTTAAAATAGGTAATGACAAATATGTACAAAGTTATTAGGGCATTTTAGTATTTTGACAAAAGTGATCTGTATAAAATATTCGATGGTATGCAAACATAATCTCCCTAAGTAATATCTATTTATTTTTTTAATTTGGACAACGTAATTATTTCAATATTGTAAAAAAAAAAAATTGTTTCTTTGGAAAAGTATCAAGAAGTACACAAAAAATAGAGAATTGATTGATAAAAAATTGTCTTTAGTATAATAAATGTATTTATTTTATATTTTCAATAAAAATATCTTATTAAAAACTCATATTTACAACTGAAGTTTTAGATTTCTTCAAAAATATTAAAAATAAAATGGTTTTATAAATATAAACTAATTATGTATTGTCATGTTAATTTCAATCCAATTTTGACAAAACAAAATTAGTCAAGGTAACTTTTAACTGTAACTCTAAAGTACATGTAACAAAAATTTAAAAAAAAAATCATGTAGATTTTTGTAAACCAATCACAGTTTATATACATTTTTTGTAATAAACCCTATTAAGTATTAACTATTTCATGTGTTTCAATATAAATATTAAGTGTATTTACAAATTGATTAAAAATCCATGAATTTATAATAAAAAATCATATTTTTGCTAATTAATACTTCTAAGTGTTTTATTTATGGATTAATTAATTGAAACGTTACACATGTTTGACCAATGTGATTAATTGGTTACACATGTTTTTTCGCGTGAGTGAATGGTTACACATGTTCCAGCATGTGACTGATTGGTTACTCTGTCACTCAATCGTTAAAATTTTCCGCCAGTTTCGCATGAGTCAATCACGTGACCCTTGGAAAATGACAGAGTTGCCCTTTCGTTTCTTTAAGTTAAAAACTGGAAAAATGTGGATTTGGACTGGCCGAGATGTAAGCTGGAGGCGAACTGGGTGCTCGATAGTTGGAAAACTCGAGCTGAAAAAAGTAAGTTCTTGTTATTGAGCACCCTTTAGATCTTTGATTCGTCAGTGTCAGCTGCAATGCATGTTTCTGTTCAATAACTCATCTGGGTCCTGGCTAAGACAAGGGATTGAACTGATAAATGTGTATTTTTGGCTAAAATTGGAGTTTCACCTCGACCAGATAGGTATGCTCTCTTTACAATCATTGAAGTTCTTTTAAATTTCTGTGATTCGAGGTGATCATAGTTGTCTTTGATAGTTGATGTTATAAATTTACTGAGAACTAGAAAGAGAAGTAGACAGAGGAAGTAGTGTACATTTAGATCTGCATCATAGCTATCCATTTACAGGTAACTGACATTATTTGTCCGTGTTGATCAAGTCTAAGGCCAAACTTATCCAGATTCAAGGTTTCTATAGTAATCAATTTGATTGGCTTAATGAAAACAAAATTTCATCAGAAACTGTATTTGATTCAACTGCCTATTGATGTTAATGCCTCTTGTAGATGGAAGTCGGGATTGAAGACTGACTGTCTTCATATTGAGTTTGAATACAGTAAAAGCAAGTAAGTTGAGATTGAAATAGAATGTCACCCAAACTTGAAGCATGTGCAGTAAAAACGACGATTACGACTAATTACATCATTTTATTTATGAATACTTCAGGTATCATTTGAAGGATGTGATAATTGGAAAGATTTACTTCCTTTTGGTGAGAATCAAGATAACGGAGGCATAAAGACCCGAAAGGATTCCTTTTGATGTTAATCATGTATTAGTAAAGTATTTGATTTTTGGTATTTGTCTGAGCTAGGTGAAAATAGATGCTCATTTTCAGAAAGACCTTGAATTGGATAGCTTGGACTCGGTGGAGATTGTGATGGCACTGGAGGAGGAGTTTAGATTTGAGATTCGAGATAATGAAGCAGACAAGATAAGCTCCATAAATCTTGCGGTGGACTTCATAGCATCTCACCCTCAGGCCAAGTAGGAGGAAGAATGATAAATACTGGCAGAATCATCTTATATTTCATGTAAATTGACAGTTTTTTATGAATTGAAATATATAATAATGTATGAGATTTTGCAGTATTTGGGATAATTGAAAATCTGAGTTTAGTTTTTCAGGGATCAACAGTACTCTTTTTTAACCTCGGTAATAATGCTCAATTTTAATGTGTTAATCACATTTTAAGAAAACATATGTAACCATTTAATCACATTACAAGGAACATACATAACCATTTAATCACATTCTAGGATAACATATGTAACCATTTAATCACATTACAAGGAACATACGTAACCATTTAATCACATTCTAGGATAACATATGTAACCATATAATCAAATTTCACGTTAGAATGTACTCTTTAATTTAGATACTATTCAATGAATCCCAGGATTTGAAGAACTGAAACCCAGGATCTGAAGAACATCAGAACTGAAACTCATTTCAACAAAATATTCAACAACAAATTCAGTTGGCACAAATCGAAGTTCCTTTTGCTGTTTGCTCAAATTTCATCAAACAGAACCAAAAGTTGAAAAAAATAAGCATAATGTTGCTGAAACACATCACTGTATTAATAACTACAGTTTACAATTCATTTTGTATATCCAATCCAAACAAATTGAAATTGAATTGAATATGACTTCGTCTTGTTGCTAGAGCTCGAGACAAAGGTTTATGGCGCCCACATGATCGAGGAGTTACTCTAGATTCCATTCCCAATCTGCAACAATTTTCAGGGATCAACACTACTCTTTTTTAACCTCAATAATAATGCTCAATTTTAACTATTAATCACATTTTAAGAACATACGTAATCATTTAATCACATTACAAGGAACATACGTAACCATTTAATCACATTCTAGGATAACATATGTAATCAGTTAATCAAATTTCACGTTAGAATGAATTCTTTAACTTAGATACTGTGTAATGAAACTCAGGATCTGCAGAACTAAAATCCAGAATTTGAAGAACTTAAACTCATTTCAACAAAATATTCAACAACAAATCCAAATTCAATAACAAATACATCAAAACATCTTCTTCTCATTGAAATCCTCGATTCGGTGCATCTCTTCCACCCCCACCTCAGTCTGTTTTCCAATTTTGAGATCTCCCTTATTAGGGTTCTTACCAAAATTAGAGTTTTTCACAATCGAATGAAAAATTGGGACGAAATACTCCAAATGCTTGCAATTACCTCAAAATTGAAGCAACCATGTAATCATGGAACCTCCAGACTCACGACCCAATGTCTCTGAATGACCAAATTAAAGTCATGGGGCCGATCGGTTCATGAAGGAAGGAGCTAAGGAACTTTGTTCATCTAGAGGATGAAGAAGGGTCTTCATCGTCTTCTTCCTTTTGTGTGTACTTAACTAATGAAGGTAAGGGTAATTTGGTCATTTTATGTGTCCAAATAGTGATTTAACGGTGATTTTTAATGATGAACAGTAAAAATGACTAATTAATCACATGATGAAACATGTGTAACCATCCTGCACAAGTTATAACCAATTAGTCACATGCGCAAACATGTGTAACGTTTCAATTAATTAACCCTTTATTTATTTATTTATCTCCACCCGCGGGGGCGCCCTTTCAAAGGAGGATGCAATACGAGAATGTGTCAGTCGGGGGGCTTCAGGCTCGGGCATTCGCTTCATGGGAACAGCAGGCTGATTAGGGGTACTTCTTGGGTAGACGCACCTGGGGCAGGCTGATTAAGATGTATTGATTGGGACAGCATGAAGGTTGACAGTCCCAAATGTTGGTGGAGCCTATGAAGCGAATCATCTTCGGTAGCCTCGTGGTTGTTGTCCTTTGCTCGAGTGTTGGAGAAAACCATGACTGATTTCGTCCAAGATTTCCACAGACGGCGTCAAATGTTGGAACACGGGAAATGCGTTTTCCTATTGTCGGTCGCTCCTAGCTGCTTCGGTGACCTGCACGGAAGGAAAACCCAGAAAGTTCCCGTTGTTTTCCTTCCGATAATAAAGTCAATCGGAGATTCATTTTTCAGAGGGGAGTAAATGAAGAGCAAAGGGTTGGTGAGGGGGAGTAATGACAGTAGTAAATGTGTACAAGGTAGATGGGGGTATTTATAGCCCCCTTACATGGACCATGGTAAGGTTAGCTCCTACCATGGTCATCCGAGTTGTCTCTAGGGCGAGCGAACCACGGTTGATAGGGGTAATGATGTGTAGTAGGACAACTACTCTATGATAGGTTGTCTTTTCTGTCATTCTTGTCAATATCTTGCCATAAATGGCCGAACTAGGCTATAGGGGTGCCAGCGTATAGGCTAGGGTACTCATTTGGTGTTCTGACATTCATTTAAACCTCGTACCTTCTTGTCTCCTATTCAGAAGATGACAAAAGGTGTTTGGCACATCCGAGCGGGGCGACGCCAATGTATGGGTCATAGGAGTGACGTCCCAACCTTCCTCACCAAAATCATCGCTTTTATGTCATGCGGGTCAAGATCTGGTCGGGTCTGGGCTAGATACGAAAATACCCGGGCCCATAACCCATCACCATCCACCTGGTTTTCTTCTATATCTTTCTTGTGTCCAGACTTGTAACAACTCCTACCAGTCAAATTTGACAAACGCTTGGAGATATACTAGCTCAATTGGATCTTCAATCCCAAACAGAGATCACCATGAAAATGAGATTCAAGCTCAATTCAAAGACAATCTACAAGATCCAGACAATAATACTTTAACATCGAGAGAAATATCAACTCCTGATTTGCTATTCACGGAAGCAAACGATAGTGATGTTATTCACATAGAGATGTCGCTGGAGATCGAGAGACAAACTCTTTCACGAAATCTCTAAGCTTGAGGTTGTAGACAACTGAATGAGAATGTCATTGCTGAAAAAAAAAATAAACATAACGCTGATGGGATCAACTTGAGCTTATGGGTTTTTCTAAACGCTGATGAGGTCAGCGTTTTTGAATTTGAAAAGTAAAAAACGCTGACCCATTTTTGTATATTCGAAAATGCGATGGTCAGTTTGGTAATTAGTTATTAAACTAGGGATAAATTTGAAAAAAAAAATCCAAAATTGAAGATATGTTGCCAAATTAATATAAGTATAAATATATGTAATTATATATAATATGCTTAGTAAAAAGAAAATTCAATAAACAAAACTCATGGAAAATGTTTTTTGTAGTCAACATGGAAAATGTTGATTAATTGACTTTCCTATAACTCAAACTAAGAGCTCTGATTAAAAAATAAAATGCTGTCGTTACGGTGCTTGTTAATAATCTGGGTAAGAGATATGGTCAAAGATTCATAAATTCAATAAACAAAATAATGCGGATGTAAGATGTAACACATTTAGTCGGAGACAGTCAACAGACAAAATTTTCTTCAACAATCTATTTTATGAATTCCACTTTTCTAATCATTTCTATATACTTGGACATTGGAGTCCGAGCATCAA
The DNA here is from genome assembly GCA_946814005.1 of Chamaenerion angustifolium. Lineage (NCBI taxonomy): Eukaryota > Viridiplantae > Streptophyta > Magnoliopsida > Myrtales > Onagraceae > Chamaenerion > Chamaenerion angustifolium. Next base: position 3,574,288 of record OX328277.1, on the reverse strand, counting down.
AGGTATCCATGCCATGAACGCGGTCTGGTCAAACTGACACCGATGCGACCATGCAAGAAGACGACCGAGTCCTGTCAAAATTATCTGACACACCCATGACGGATCTTGAACACTGCCACCTGTCTGTGGACTTCGTCGTCCAGTCCAACCAAAAAATGTCTCCACTTTCAGCCACCGCTATTTGCAGGTAAACATTCCGTTTCAGTTCGTACAAAATATAGCAACTTGAGCTGAAAAGCCACGACGACGAGACGACAGCCAAAGAGGAATCCTCATCTGTGTCCGTGGAGCTCTCAGTTTCTTGTCTGATTTGATCCGATACCTACTCGCTAAATCGTACTACTTTTCGGTGTACCCATTTGCTCAAAGCATAAGAATAGGCCTTTCTCTTGCTGCCGGTATGTTTTCTTCGTCTTGCTCCCCTGCCGCCTATTCCATTACTGTTTGAATAAAGTTCTCACTCACACAGAATTCCTGTCTCTCTCTCTTTCCCTTCATGTTTTTTTCTGTGCATAACTTTGTTCACAGTACTGGAAGTCCTTCCATGATAAGAAAGCCTTCCTTCTTTCTTCCTTCTGATCATTTTTCGTAAACCTCAAAATATCTGACCTGTAAAACCCTGAATTTAATCGCAATCACTACTTGCCTTAGGTTTTGACTTCAATGCAAAATGCACTCCTTTCATTTCTTTGTTAATTTGGATACTTACAGACATAGATCAGGTTTGCGTTTGCTTTTTTTTTTTCTTTTGAGATTTATAATGTTACAAATTAAATTTTGCACTGTGACCCATTATTGAGTTTTAGTTGTTTGGCAAAGTTTGCGATGTGGGTGAATTTTTGTTGTTGCTTGATGAGAGAATTTGATGTAAATTGTCTGGTTTCTTTCCCTTTGCTTGATTAGCTTAAAATGGGAGAGCCTTTGGGACAGCTGAAAGTGACGGTTGTTAAAGGTAAAAGACTGGTGATTAGGGATTTCAAGAGCAGTGACCCCTATGTTGTTCTCAAGTTGGGCAATCAGGTAATTGATGTAAGGTCTTAACGTTTTTTTCGTTTCTTTAATTTGATGTCCGAATTAGTTTACGTTTGTTCTTAGTGTTTGTTACTTTTGTTAATCCTTCCTTCTTCTTCAGAGAGTAACAGTCAAAAGAAATTTAGTCTTTTGAATAAAGCGTGTACTTAGTTCTGAATGCTTGTCGATTCCAAGGATTGACTGCCGTAATAGATTCACTAGGCTGCTGCATTATCAGATTTGTGTTTTACCAATTAGCATATGAAAATTGTTTGAATTAAGATCTGCCTTCTATGATGGTCTTTGTTTACTTAATGTACTAATTGATGCAATATCATTGTCGGTGACAGACCGCAAAGACAAAGGTTATAAACAGTTGCCTGAATCCTGTTTGGAATGAGGAGTTGAGTTTCTCTGTCACGGAACCAGCTGGGGTTTTAAATCTGGTAAAAACTTTTCCTCCTCTTTCTTGCTTTGAAATATTAATTATTTTTCTTGATGAACTTGGAAGGTCTACCAGAAACCATAATGGAGTATGAACTGAACGATATGAAATGCACTTGCTATGTCCTGTTTATCCTTAACCAGTGCAGTATGAACTTGTCTTTACATGGACGTTGTTTAATCACTTCACTACCCATAGCAGTCTAGGGTTCTTGCTGCACTTATTACAGAAGTCTATGTTAGATTAGTGCAAGCTATTGGTTTTGATCCTGCAAACTGATAGACCATTCTTTAAGGAGATTTCTGTATTAAATATCTACTCTGTTCTTGTGTTTGAGCAGGAAGTGTTTGACAAAGACCGTTTCAAGGCAGATGACAAAATGGGGCGTGCTTCTGTTAACCTCCAACCAATTGTATCTGCAGCTCGGTTGAGACAGATCTTAAAGATGTCTTCTGGAGAAACAACTCTGCTAAGGAAGGTGGCCCCGGACGCTGAAAACTGTTTAGTGCGTGAAAGTTGTATTACTTGTGCGGCCGGGGAGGTAGTGCAAGAAGTCTACTTGAGGCTATCTGAAGTCGAGTCTGGAGAGATTGAGCTCAAGATCAAGTTCATTGGTGTCTTTAATGGTTAGTGTGCCACTGGTTAATGTTCTTGTATATTTGCCTAGTTGGACCATCAGTTGTGCCACTGGTTAATGTTCACTACTGTAACTTGTTAGTGTGGAATTCGAACCAATTTCAGGGGTCTATTTTAAAAGCGTTTGAGCAATTGATAAACATTGATGCTTCAAGGTAACAACGTTGTAACTTACATCACAAGAAAAGAACTATGAATGTTCTGCTAGTTTAACCAAAAATTAAACAGTATACTCTTTATCCATAAATGTTTTTAAAAAAATTAAATTTCGATTGTTTCAAAAATAGTTAATTGAGAATTGAGAGAGTTTTGAATATGATAATAAAAAAATCTTCTATAAAAAGCGCGTAAAAAGAGAACATTTTTCTATCGGAAGGGCACAACTTGGCGCTGAAATCCTGAAATCATACTCCGGCAATCGATCTTCTTTTCTCTTCTGCAGTAAGTTCGCTGTCGTCGACGACGACCCTCTCCGATGAGCCTCAGATTGAAGCTACTACCATCTTCAACGGAGAACAAATCGTCAGAGACGGCGCCTTCCGACAACTCGGCCACGAAATTGTTGAGAATCGATTTGGGAAATGGAAGTGAAGTCATTTACATGCCTCGCCTCATACCCATGAAGGAATCATGGGCTTTCTTCGACTACCTCAATACCCACATTCCCTGGACTCGTCCCACTATTCGCGTCTTTGGTCGCCCTTGCTTGCAGGTATTGTGTTCCTTCAATTCTTTATTTTGTGAAATTTGATTTCGCGTTTGGTCTCTTGGCTGATCAATATCACGGGCCTTAGGAAAACTGAGGTTGTTTTAGATGATTTATATGAGGAAAAGTTATCATTTGGAAAATTACAAATTTCGAAAAGTTACTTGTTTAATTTCACTGCCTCGGGAGACCTAGTTGTGGATTTACTATTTGCAGCCAAGAGATACTTGCTATGTTGCGAGTACAGGTCTGCAAGACCTAGTTTACAGTGGATTTCAGCCACAGGCCTATTCCTGGGATGAATTCCCTCCGCTGAAGGAGATTCTGGATGCAGTGAGTTCTCCAATCGTTTTCTATGTTTTTTGTTGTACTCAACGACTGAATCTACGACACTTGTGTTGGTAAAGTTAACAGTTTCTTCGATTTTCATTTGAAGGTCCAAAAGGCGCTTCCTGGAAGTAGATTCAATAGCTTGCTGTTGAACAGATATAAAGGCGGGAGCGACTATGTGGGTTGGCATTCTGATGATGAGAAGCTCTATGGACCAACTCCTGAAATTGCTTCCATCTCCTTTGGTTCTGAGCGTGCCTTTTTCTTGAAGAAGAAACCGAATAAAAGTTCTCAAGGTAGATCGGCAAGATTGTTTCCAATAAATATGCCAAAATTCCATTTTTAATTGGTCTGTGTTATGATGATCCCTTAAATGCATTTATTATGATACAATCTTACAATCCACGGTTAATAGACTATGTGAATTCAAAAGTCTACTCCACTTTGTTTGAGTTGAGCAGCAAATAAGGGATCAGCCAAAGAAGATGAACCAGTGGCCAAGAAAGCAAGGAGGAGTAGCCATGGCCGTGATGATCAACACTCGTGGACGCTAAAGAACGGGTCTATGTTGGTGATGAAAGGGTACACACAAAGGGATTGGATCCATTCTGTGCCTAAACGTGCCAAAGTGGACGGAACCCGAATCAATCTCACGTTTAGGCATGTTCTCTCATAGCTACTGCAGGCTGCAATTTACAGATGTTCACAACTACAGTTAGTATGTACTTGTTTTTCTGCAGTAGTAGTTGTGCATCAGTTTTTTTTTAAGAAAGTACTGAAAATTCACTTGATGAACATTCAATAGAAGTGTTTGACTAAAATGAGTTTTTTTTTTTGGTTAATCTAAAATAAGGTTGATTACAATTGAAATTTGACATTTTAAATGTTCAATCAGATAATCAGATTTTTTGTTTTTACTTGTCTAAGCTTTCACAATAAATGCTGTTTTCAAAATGCAATGGGTAAAAAAAAAGTATATATTTATAAAGTACATAAAGTTATGATAACGATTTAATTATTAACTCTTAAGTCTAACAATGTTCAAGGTGAATTAAAAAGAATATCGCTGGTGAATAAGATTAAGTACATTCACACTTTATTATCTTGCAATTTCAACATATAAATATGTAATAAATGAATACTGTTGTACTGATGCAAGAACAACGCTATGGAGATCTGAATGCGCCTAGTATTGAATTTCAACATTAATTCTCAGATTAATGATGAATATAAAGTACTCTTTTATGGTTTATATACTGTGCTTAACTAAATCTTAATCATAAGGTATACTTATCCAATTCATTTCGTCATGGTTTGGTTTGTATTCCGCTTCCCAAGGTATAAGAAGCGTGGCTGAATAGATCTTCATCTGTACCCACGTCTCTTAACATAAATAGCAGACAGATTATCGCGGTCGTGTATCAGCTCTGGAATACTTATTTTCCCCTCGTCTGCGTCTATCGATTGCTTGATCTGAGACGGAGGGTATTTAACTTGTTTCTGAATCCTATCATAATACGATGCTGTTTCTATCAAAGCTCCAAATTCGTAATTTTTCCTTTTTTAACAACCCCCAGGTGACCCCTATCGGCGATCACCAACCTTGACGCTTGGCGATGGCCCCTTCTTCGGACTCTATAAAACCTCGAGGTTAGCTCTTTCATTATCTGCCTAAAAGTGTCACCTTTCGATGATTTCAGAGTACGCTTATGTTTTTGATTGATTTTGCAGATGTTTGTATTGTTGGTGTTGCTCGTACGCCCATGGGTGGATTTCTGGGTTCCCTTTCGTCTCTTTCTGCTACCCAGCTTGGTTCTATAGCCATCAAATGTAATGAACTATTCAATTTAATTTCTCATGTTGTTCCCTGCTCATTATATTGCGCGTTTCGAACTTTTGTTTGCCCTGTTCATCAGTTGGTTAATCCAATTTTGCGTAGTATGTGTACCTTGGAGTGCCAATTTTGATTTTGGAATGTATGATTTCGTTTAGGTGCCCTTAAAAGGGCAAACGTTGATGCATCTCTTGTGCAAGAGGTCTTCTTCGGGAATGTTCTCAGTGCAAATCTGGGTCAGGCTCCGGCTAGGCAGGCGGCTTTAGGGGCGGGTATCCCTAACTCCGTGATCTGTACTACTATTAATAAAGTTTGTGCTTCAGGAATGAAAGGTGACTAGTTTGCTTTATCTTCAAAATATTATCACTCTCTGTATTGAATTAGCCTCATTTTGAGTTTTCTGCTCATCTTGCAGCGGCCATGATTGCTGCTCTCTCTATTCAAACGGGCCTGAACGATGTTGTTGTGGCTGGGGGCATGGAGAGTATGTCCAATGCTCCCAAGTATCTAGCTCAAGCAAGGTTAGCAAAAATCTTTTTTGAGATATCAGCTACACCGGATCCTTTGAATTGTTTTTAAGAAATTTATAGTATACCAAGTTTTAAGCTGTTCATGGTATGGACAGAAATGGATCCCGATTGGGGCATGATAAAATTATAGATGGACTGCTCAAGGATGGTCTTTGGGACGTTTACAATGATTTTGGAATGGGCGTGTGTGCAGAAATTTGTGCAGACCAGCATTCCATAACAAGGGAAGAACAGGTAACATTAGTTGATCTCTTTGGTATTTCTACTTTGATTGGATACCACTATTCAAATCAAGCGATAAACCTTTGTTATGGGACCACTCGCAACTTGCTGGATCATATTATTGCTTCTGCTAAAGTAATCATTCAATTTTCCTGTGTTATCTCGTTCTTTGCAGGATTCTTTTGCTATTCAGAGCTTTGAGCGTGGGATCTGTGCACAAAACAGTGGCTCCTTTGCGTGGGAAATTGTTCCAGTATGAAGCTAATTACACAACTTTAGAATCTTATGGTGTTTTGATTTTATAATGCTATCTGAATTTTTGAAGCGCAGGTGGAAGTCTCTTCAGGAAGAGGTAAGCCCTCAGTAGTTGTCGAGAAGGATGAAGGCCTACTAAAGGTAAACGTATCTGCTTTTGTAGTAAATATTGTATGAAATTAACTTTAATCAAGTAACAGGTGAGACCAAAACAATGCTAATACTTCCCATTGTGGATATGTTTCCCCAGTTTGATGCTTCAAAGCTGAAAAAGCTGAGACCGAGTTTCAAAGCGAAAGGGGGTTCAGTCACTGCTGGTAATGCTTCTATCATAAGGTAACTCTCATATTCTTCTTATTCAATATTATTTTAGAAAACGAATTGGGTGTTAAGTCTAAATAAAAGGTGGGATATAAACTGTTCCCTTCTCCCGAACCAGCATTTTTGTCGCATTGGATATGTGTGAATGATTGAGCTAAGGCTACTATTTTTGGTGTCAACAAGAAATTAGTATAACTGTGGTCCGTGTCTGTAGTGATGGTGCAGCTGCTCTAGTGCTAGTTAGTGGGAGAAAAGCACTTGAGCTGAGATTACCAGTCATTGCTAGGATTAAGGGTGTTGGTGATGCTGCTCAGGTCTGTGATGCAATTTGGCCACTTTTAGTCATACCAACTCTGGAAAGCTTTGTACTTTCCCAGTGCTGAAGTTATAATCTATGTTGGACAGGCACCAGAGTTATTCACAACTGCACCAGCCCTTGCAATACCAAAAGCCATTTCAAATGCAGGCTTACAGGCTTCTCAAATTGACTACTACGAAATAAACGAGGCCTTTTCTGTAAGATTCCCTCCCACCCCCCACCGTGTGTGTGGTATCTTCACCTGTTGATGTATTGTATGATTCTTGCTTTTACCGACTCTGATTTTTACTTCCCGCAGGTTGTTGCTCTTGCCAATCAAAAGCTTCTTAGTCTCCACCCTGTCAGTGCTCTTGGATTGATGAATGCTCATATTGGGTTCACTTTTGAATCTTCATTTTTTTGTTTCTGAATCCAGGAGAGAGTGAACGTTCATGGTGGAGCAGTTTCTCTAGGACATCCATTAGGATGCAGTGGAGCTCGAATTTTGGTCACATTACTTGGGGTGGGTATTGTTCTCATTGTGCCTCTTTTGGCCTTCAAAGAAAGAATCTTGGGAGTGACAGAGATGAATGGATGTAGGTTCTAAGAGAGAAGAATGGCAAGTACGGCGTGGCTGCAATATGCAACGGTGGAGGAGGAGCATCTGCCCTTGTCCTCGAGCTCATGTAAATCCTATTTCCATACTAACTTTAATTGCCTCTTCCGTAATTCATGAAACTATTTCCTTGTTGCAGGTCAGGGACAACAGGTGTGGTCCATTCAAGACTATAAGATTGGTTGTTTTGCTGCAATTGCAAAGAAGAAGAAGAAGAAGAAGGCATCAATAAATGGAATCTCAGCCTATGTAGGCAACAGTAACTCCTTTATGCAAACCATCAGTCCCCAATGATCCTCAAACCGTTCATTGAACCATGAACACACCCTTTCCAAGCTTGTATAATTCAGAGAATTTTAGTTAATTATATAAAGTGTTTTTTTTTAGAATTTTATTTTTTGATATTTGTTTCTTATAGTTAAATGGACTACGACACTAGCACGTACATTGCTCGACGTACATTGCTCGCGCGTGCGGTGTTATGAAAGTATAATCGGTCTGACTTTTAAGATAATATAAGAATAATACGAAAATTAAACATTTGATTAAAATATTATTGCTGTAAAATTAAACTTAATTTGTATAAAATAAATAAATAAAATTTAAAAAGTCCAAATATTTTTAGGAAAATACTCGAGCGATCGGAAGTAAGAAATATTACTAAAAAAATATCTAAATATTAGAAATACTAATATCTAGTAAGTAAAATTTTAATTAGCAATTAGTCACAAAAAAAATATATCTAGCATTTTGTAATTTCTAAAATTATTTTACAGTGTTATTATTCTTATTTCTGTTATTTTTCTAATTTTTAAAATGTATTTTGTTTAATATGAATGAAAAAGTTAACGAGAGAAGCAAATTTTGATTAAACATAGCATAAAGGAAATAAATTAATTGAAACGTTACACATGTTTGACAAATGTGATTAATTGGTTACACATGTTTTTTCGCGCGACTGAATGGTTACACATGTTCCAGCATGTGACTAATTGGTTACTTCATGACTGAACTGTTAAAATTTTCGTCTGTTTCGCACGTGACAATCACGTGACCCTTCTGAAATGACGGAGTTGCCCTTTGGGGTGAATTGAAATGTTAAAAGCAAGTGCTCTGCTACTTGTGCTCATTTCCCTACTGCTTTCATCTTATGTTGCTGACGACGACAATGGCTTCAATTGCAATTGCGATGACGAAAATTCTGGAGCATCCAGACCATACTTGAATGCCAAAGAGTAAGTGATTTCTTGATTGTCGTGACTTACTTCTCGATCCCGATTGAGCTGCTCTACTCTGTGAGCTTCTCCAACGTTTCTCCCTCTACTCCAGCTTTGGAACTTGTTTCCTCCTTTGATTCTGTTTTTGGGTTCTTGTCTTTTGATTATGTTTCTTAATTATTCTTTTACAGACAAAAGTAGCATGTGAGGTTTTGGTCGATACCAAGAATCAAACACTTGCTAGACAACACTGTTTCCCTGTGGTTAGTAGTACTTTTTCATCATTTACCTTGTGACAGAATTTCCAGTTTGAAGATTGAAGTTCAAATTTTTCTTTGTCAGTGATGATCGAACAACTCGATTCTTGGAGACCCATCTGTTTGAATCAAAGAAACCAGAATTGGAACCACACATATCTACGATGCTGCATTGATTTGATTGACAGTAGTAGTTCATATGAATATGTTAAGTAAGTAAGCAACTGTGAATCTATGATATGTCTGCTACAGCATCTTGACCTTTTGTACTTAGCAAATTTTATAAATAAAGGCTCACAAATGAGCTGTTGGCATTCACTCTAGCACATCCAAAACGCAAGTAACTTCAGAAAAATATGATTGAGGATTTAGAAGCTTCCTGAACAATAATTATCTGCAATACTCAGTGCCATCAAGTAAGTACCTGAATAACAGTCAATGAAAATCCAATACTGAAGTCCCCAGTAGCTTGAGATGCCTCAGGGTTAGAGTTCCAATTTGCATCTGCTGTAACTGTCTTTGGGGTGTTCACGTAAAGTTGTTGTGTTGATTTTGATTCTAAAAGTTCACCAATAATAACATGATTATCTAAGAAAAATTGTAGAAAATTTAGTTTCATGTATCATAAAGTAAAGTAGGAGCAGAAACAACCATTATTATCTTACCAAAGATCCGAATAAGGGTGTCGATAATGGAATCGAGAACGTAGCAAGGAAAATGCAGATCTTAACCTCAGTAATGCTCAATTTTAACGTATTAATCACATTTTAATAAAACATACGTAATCATTTAATCACATTATAAGGAACATACATAACCATTTAATCACATTATAAGGAACATACATGACCATTTAATCACATTCTAGGATAACATATGTAACCATTTAATCAAATTTCACGTTAGAATGAATTCTTTAATTTAGATACTATGCAATGAAACCCATAATCTGCAGAACTAAAACCCAGAATCTGAATAACTTAAATCCATTTCAATAAAATATTCAACAATTTTGAGATCTCCCTCTTCAGTGCTATGAAAAACAATATGAATCGTTTCTGGGTATATAGACAAATAAAAAATCATTTTTGGGTTTAATAGACAATTTTGAGATCTCCCTCTTAGTTTCTTGTGTTTTTACTGTCAGGTTGTGGAGGATGAATATGAGTTTGCAGTATTTGGAATCATTGAAAATCTGAGTTTAATTTTTCAGGAATCAACACTACTTTTTTTTTAACCTCGGTAATAATGCTCAATTTTAATGTATTAATCACATTTTAAGAAAACATATGTAACCATTTAATCACATTACAAGGAACATACATAACCATTTAATCACATTACAAAGAACATATGTAACCATTTAATCACATTCTAGGAAAATATATGTAACCATTTAATCAAATTTCACGTTAGAATGAATTCTTAAATATCAGGATCTGAAGAACTCAAACCCAGGTTCTGAAGAACTCAAACTAGGTTATGAAGAACATCAATACAGAATACATCTTCTTGCTTCCATTTCAACAAAAGATGCATCAACAAATTCAAATACAACGACTTGTTTAGTACGAAATACATGTTCTTGTCATCAAAATCTTCGATTCGATGCTTCTCTTACCAAAATTAGGGGGATTTCAAAATCGAAGGAAAAATTTGGTAGAAAATTATGGACGGAACTGCAGAAAAATAAAGAGTGAAAGAAATCTGGGTGCTATGAACCACCAAATCGTTTATGGAATCCGTACGAACATAGATCTCAATTTGAATCATCTTTCTTGAATTCAACTAATTGATTAACAAAAAATTAAATACACAGGATTTTGAACACGATTCGCCTCTCCAGAATTGGTACCTAGAAGCCACGAACGATGAAACCACAGAGGGAAAACTCAAAATTAATGAAGAATGGGGTCTTCATCTTCTTCTTCATTTGACAGTACTTAATTAATGAAGGTAAGGGTAATTTGGTCATTTTATGTATCCAAATAGTGACTTAACGGTGATTTTTAACGATGAACGGTAAAAATAACCAATTAGTCACATGGTGAAAGATGTGTAACCATCTTGCACAAGTTATAACATATTAGTCACTTGCGCAAACATGTGTAACGTTTCAGTTAATTAACCCTAAATTTTATAAAGGAAATAAATTTTATGATTTAAAATTTAAAAACAAAACTTCAAAATTTAGCCAAATATCATCTAATAATATGCTATTTACCCCTTAATAATTTGTTTATTTTCACCAACTATGAGGTCAACACGTTTCATGGAAGCATTAAAGATTGTCACGCTATTTGATGTAGCTATTGGATTTGATAAGTATTTGACTGAATATAGACATCCGAAACGCTTAAAGTAGCGAATTTAGAAAATTTGTAATGTGATTTATTATATAGATTTATGAATAATAAGTTCATTTTTTTCTAGCTAAATTAAATGAAAAATGAGGTTCGGAGTGGATTTTTCTTCACAAATAAATTTAGAATACTATTACAAATATTAAAAAAATATGGAAACTAAACTCCCCAATTATTTTACATACATACACCACTGCCTCCAAATGAACTTGAACTTGAACTTAACGTGTTGAATTGGTGGAAGGGAAAACTCCGAAAGGTTTAAAATTCTTTTATGGTTTAAATATTATTTTGTCTCTCTTAATGTTTAATGTTTAGATCAAAATTGAATTTTCTCTTTTAATGTTTAAAAATTAAAGATTCGAATCTGAATGCTTGGCCAAATATTCAGTTTTCTACTTTCGTCAAATTTTCATTCAAACTTAATGTAATATGTTTTGAAAATTATAAAAATAAGTAAAAATGTCACAACAAAACATTTCAAAATATTTCTATATGTTACAATTGAGTTTCACTTCAATCGTAACTCAATTGTCGATTGAGACCCAATTTAAATTGGAACTAAACCGAAGTCTTCCGATTGCAGCTCAATCGAGTTCCGATCGAATTGAAAATAAATTGTAACATATAGAAACGTTTCTAATGGTTAAATGATAATATTTTTTTTAAAAAAATTGTTATTGTAGCAATTTTTCAAAATATTGTATTAAGTGTGGATACAAAATTTAACATAAGGGAGAAACTCAACAAATTTTCGAACATTAAGCACCAAAACGTTTTTTGTTTTTTTTAATATTAAGAAAAAATTTAGTTTTGAACCAAATATTAAGAAATAAAGTGATATTTATAGTATCTTTCCTAATAATAAGGTCAAACACTCACAGCTGATCTGTACCATCGAACATGACGTTTGAAAGATTGTTACGAATTAATTATAAATAAATGATTCAGTAAGGACATGACATCCACATTACACATGCCTTAATCAATACATATAGTTGAATATTATATTTTATAATAATCCAGGCAAAAAAAATAATAAAACAAAGTTTGATAATTAATATAAGGGTTAATTGTCAATTTGCCCCCTAATGTTTTGACCGAATTTAAGAATCCCCCTTAAAGTTTAAAATTTTAAATATTAGTCCTAATGTTTGGACGTCGTCAAAAATTGCCCCATTCCGTCTTCATGCCGTCTGATTCAAACGGAAATCCCGTCACGTGCCTTGCACATGCGTTTTATTAAGATACAAAGACGAAAATGCCCTTATTGCAGCAAGCGCACTGTACCTCCGAGTTTCAGCCTGTCCAAGGTCCTCCATCTTCATTTGTATGATATAGCATCCTACAGTCAGTAGTTTCACTGTCGTGGCGATGAAAACGCTTTACAGTTTAACCCGCAGCTACCGATTCTGTATCTCCGGAATCAATTATGCTGCATGTATTGAATCACTGCTTCAGGTTCCTAGCAATTATCCAGAAGTTCGCTAAGAAGAAGAGGATACGGGTGACCCTTGATGATAGAGCCTAGCTGCTTTGCCATTTGAATTTGAGCTGACAGGAGGAGATAGGCTTGGTTCAAAAGGATACTACATTCAAACCACTGTATTTTCAAATGTCAAGGTATAAACCCCTGAAATTTGATAAATATTTACCAAGAGCGATACAAACTGAATTGATATACATAACATAATGGGTAGTTAGTATAACTATGGAAATGTGGGTTCTGTTTTTCTCCTTCTCAGGATGATATGCTGATCGCTAAGGATGAGATATTCGGGCCAGTGCAGACCATTCTGAAATTCAAGTAAGCATCGATATGATTCTTTTTAATCTTGATTAAAAAATATTTCAATTTCGTTTACTGATACGGAACTGGATTAAATTCGTCAAAAATATTTCAATTTCGGCTGAAATTTCAGAGTGATTTTCTTAGAACTGGATTTTGTGTTTGTTCCTGTTACTGCGGAAGCCTCAAGGTGAATAAAGATTTTGAGAATTCGTGAGTTAAGGGTCCAGGAACTGTGTCTGTCTGTTGAAAAACGGAGAAGTTTAGCTCTGTTCATGGGAAGGGCATTTTCGTCTTTGTATCTTAATAAAACGCATGTGCAAGGCACATGACGGGATTTCCGTTTGAATCAGACGGCCTGAAGATGGAATGGGGCAATTTTTGACGACGTCCAAACATTAGGACTAATATTTAAAATTTTAAACTTTAATGGGGATTCTTAAATTCGGTCCAAACATTAGGAGGCAAATTGACAATTAACCCTTAATATAACTATTTCAACTCCTTGACAAAGTTAAAACATTTTTTTTACAAAAATATATTTAAAAATTAAAAACAATGAGACTTTAATACAACGTCGAGACCTGCGGCGAAAACCCATCTGGTGTTTGTTTTGTTTTTGCAAGTCGTCGTTTTAAATTCTCCATTATATTTTTTAAAAGACTCCAATAACGTCAATTGTGAAAAAGGAATCTCCATTAATTGATTCCATCTGCACATTATTTCGTCGGAGCTAACCAGTCATCGAATTGACCTCTATTTTGCACGGGGATATTTCATTATTATATTTATAGATAGATAATATGTTAAATAATATAATTAGAGTATGTTCATATACGCAGTATATATATATATATATATATATATTGTAGTATTGGTGAACACAATTATAAATACTGCAATCAATTTTATTTTTTTTTCAAGCAAGACCTATGTAAATTTTTATCTTTTACAATCTAAATTTACTAGTGTAGTTATCAGAATTGAACATGTTAGCCCACCAATCAAGATGTCAATCCTATATTCATAGTATGATATTATACGGTTATACCCATAGTTATCCGAACCGGACCGGCCATCGAACCGGCGAAGGGGTCGGTTCACAGTTCGGCCGATCCAACCCGGTTCAGTATGCGGTTCACTGTTCATAAAGAAAAAAAATTGAAAACTTAAAATACATACATAGTCTCAAACACAAACATAATTACCTCAAACTACATAGTCTCACACACACACAAACTACATAGTTTCAATATCAAATACACATTACTCTCAATTCTCAAACACAATACACAATAGTAGTGAACCGATTTAACCAATTGGGTTAAGTCGATTGGTTTGTGCAGACCCCAAAACGGAGAAAAAAACAGTCGAAAACCCCCCGAAAAAAATCAACTAAAAAGTGAAATGGAAACCAGACGGTTTTCCCAAAACCGCCCGGTTCAAGCCGATTCAAACACTGTTCATTTGTAAAACGGTCTTTTAACTGAACCAAACTGGACAGAGATCCGGTTTCCGATCGGACCGCCGGTCCGGTCCGATTCTGATAACTATGATTATACCCCAAATTTAAGCTTAAATTATATATTCTTAATAAGACCGATAGAATCTTTAGTAGTGTTTTGCTACTCTCAATTTTCCTAGTAATTTTTAAAAATTGTTTATAAGTTTTTTAAAAATATATTTTATTATTTAACATAGTTTCAATTTACATATTTATTATTCATTCAAATAAATATTTTTAATCAATGTTTAATTGTGTTTAAATTTTTGTATTATCCTATGAGTGAGATGACAACACACGTGTCAAGATATGGTATTTTTAATACATTATTTTAACAACAAATTCTCACACAAAAAATAAATTAATAACTATAAATATGTAGTGTAAATTTTTATTTAAATAAAATCTTCCACGATGTCATACCCTACTCTTTTGAAGAACCAACAAGTGGCTCCCATATGAATACAAAGATCTCAACTTTCCACCGTACGCGGATCACCTCACATATAGCATGCCGTGATCGATATTGAAAATTTGAAATGGAACGCTGAAATAAGTAGGAAAAAGAAGAACGTGTTTACATGCTTGAGTTTATGTATTTAAATCACTACTAAATTACTTGAAAATAAATAATAAATAAAATAAGCTGCGGAAAAAGTCTTCTGGACAAGTTGGGATGATAATTAGGATAAGGATCTCCTAGTATATATTATAT
Organism: Chamaenerion angustifolium; assembly: GCA_946814005.1. NCBI lineage: Eukaryota > Viridiplantae > Streptophyta > Magnoliopsida > Myrtales > Onagraceae > Chamaenerion > Chamaenerion angustifolium. The sequence goes on along the minus strand of OX328277.1, from coordinate 3,559,239 downwards.
ATATATATGGTATTTTTCTAATTCCGAAACATCTTCCGATGAAGATTCTCATAAATTCCGCATCCATTTCTTCCTAACTTTCCATGATTTCACACTTATAGTCTATTACTCTCTGCTCTGTCAAAAATCATGTTCTCCCCTTATTGAGCCTTTTCCTTTTCTGCATATTCCTCTTCCTTTATAAGACAGAATCCCAATTCCCATACTGTCTTGTCTTCTTCAGTATATTCAACTCAAACCAACCCAATTGGGTTTGATAAGGTTTCTGTTCTTTTTTGTTTTCCTCTGCAACTTGTCTGATTCGATACTATATATTGCTCAGTCTTTTATCATTTTGGTTGGATATTCCTCTTCCTCTATTGATTGATTAGTCCCTGCTTTCTTCTTCAGCAAAGATTCAATCTTTCGAACCTGGAAATCGGCAATGGCGACTGCCGAAGATGGGGTTCCGGCGAGGCTTGAGGTAAGCACTTCAGGCTAGTTATTTCTCTGGTCATGCTATAGAATCAAGACGGTAGAGTTCATTCTCTCTCCGGTGCCTAGACGGAATCCTATAGTTTGAAATCGACGTGTTGTCGTTTTTAGAAAGTTCTTGGTTTTCTGGGTTTAAACTAATTGTTTTTACATTCACGCAATCGTAAAACTGAGATTTAATCTCGAATACTGGAAAATTGATGTCTGTTACGTGCTTGCGTATTTACAGAGTTTACATTATTTATTTATTTATTTATTTATTTATTTTATATATGATATTATCATGCCAATCAATACATGCTTATTTTTATATAAACTGAAGAAATTGAAAGGTTTTGATTATTAGGCTTATTTGTGTGTAAACCAAAGTTGAAGATGCATGACAGTTTATTCTTGTTCATTTACCACGAATAATGATTCATTAATTTTCTAAATTTGCTAAAGTAGAAAAATTTATTTAAAAAATCGAAATAAGTAAATTCAAAATAGTTAGTGTATAGAAAAATATAATTAAAAAAATACTTTTCTTTCTAAATTTAAACATAATGAGTATAATTTTTAAATGAAAAATTAAGAAAATTTATGGTAGTCTTAAAATATTAATTTGTTGTGTTTCAAATGATAAAATGGTCTTTTTTAAACTCATAGCTCCATTTGATCAATAGTTACAAAGAACATTACTACAATATTCAATCAACTATATTATATTTTTTTCAATCCAATTTTCAGGGAAAATTCAAAGCAATGGTTGTTTGCGGGGTTCTGGGATTCGGATCTTTGATCTCATGGAATAGCATGCTTACCATAGGAGATTACTACTACAAAGTCTTTCCGGTAACTAAGATCGTTTCACTATCTCCACTAATCTGTGTGTTCAAAAGATAAACAGCAGCAACTATTTCATTGTTGCAGAACTATCATCCTTCAAGGGTTCTTACACTTGTTTATCAACCATTCGCTATCGGAACTATGGTGATTCTTGCCTACAGAGAAGCAAAGATCGACACCAGGAAGCGGAACATAGCAGGATATATATTGTTTTCTGTCAGTACCTTCTTCCTCATAGTGGTAAGTATTGATATACACTGAATTTGCTCTTTACCATGCTAACGAAGCGATATCGTCGATGATTTCTGAAGAAGTTTATTATATTTGTGGTCATTAGGTGGATTTAGCATCATCTGGTAAGGGAGGGATATTGCCGTACATCTTTATATGCATCTTTGTGGCCCTTTTCGGGGTGGCAGATGCGCATGTCCAAGGTGGAATGGTTGGTGATTTATCCTTCATGTGCCCCGAGTTCATGCAGGTTTGATTCAGTGACTTCTACTATATGTTCTTGAACAGTATTTCTTCATATTAAATTTGATAAATATGTAACTATATCCATGAACATCGTCTCTTCATCTTTTTGCAGTCATTTTTTGTTGGGTTAGCGGCATCAGGAGCTGTGACTTCTGGGTTGAGGCTGATTACAAAGGCGGCATTCGATAAAGCTCACGATGGCCTTCGGAAGGGCACAAGTATGCAGTTTTACTTAGTCAAATCATGAATATTTGTTTCTGGGACGTTAATATGATTTAGTCCATTGATTTTGTAGTGTTGTTCCTTGCGATCTCTGCATTCTTTGAGGTTTTATGCATTCTTCTCTACGCTTTCGTGTTCCCGAAACTTCCGATCGTGAAGTACTACCGTTCGAAGGCAGCATCGGAAGGATCAAAGACTGTCTGTAATGATCTAGCTGCTGCTGGAATTCAAACGGTGATGCAGTCTTCAACTATATATTTAAAACTTGATAAAAAATTCTAACTCTTTGGCGTCCTTCACCATATCTTCAGGGTGAGGGTACAAAAGAAGTAGAGCGCCTCGGTATGAAGCAACTACTGCGTGAGAACATTGATTACTGCCTCGATCTGTTTCTTATATACGTGCTGACACTATCCATCTTCCCGGGTTTTTTGTATGAAAACACTGGAAACCATCAACTTGGATCTTGGTACGTATCGAACAAACTAATTGGAGATGAGATGGATGGAATTATCAAACATGTTCTGTTTTTCTGTTCAGGTACCCTCTAGTTTTGATTGCCATGTACAATGTCTGGGATCTTATATCCAGATACACTCCACTAATACATTGTCTGAAGATTGAATCCCGGAAAGGCCTCATGATCTCAATCCTCGCTCGTTTTTTGCTCATCCCGGCTTTCTACTTCACTGCAAAGTATGGGGACCAGGGTTGGATGATCTTCCTTATTTCCTTCCTAGGACTAACGAATGGTCACCTCACCGTCTGTGTCATGACAGTCGCACCAAAGGGTTACAAGGTTTGTTCCAACACATTTTAACTGGTTCGTGTTCGTTGATGAAAGTTCTGGACTTTAATCAATGATGATGATGATTGTTGATTCTGGAACAGGGTCCTGAGCAGAACGCGCTGGGAAACCTTCTTGTGTTGTTTCTGCTGGGGGGAATATTCGCTGGAGTTGCTCTAGATTGGTTGTGGATCATCGGAAATGGAAGCTTCTGATACTTACTGTTATATGGAGTTAATTCTCATTCTCTGTACATTTATTTAAAGAAAGAGAAGATTGCTTGTAAGTTACTGCATGATTCTTTCAGAACAAACTCAGCATACATAGCAGGGAATTCATACATCCAATTATCTTTCTTACTTCTTCATTGATTTGTGCTCTGTCCAGTCGATCTATATTTGTAGTATATTTAATTATTTAGGTTTGAGAAATTTATATAAAACACTATTATTATTATTATTTAAGAATTATTTTCCTTTTACTCTTGAATTATATTATATTATTTTATTGTAAAAAATAACAAAAAAAAGCATAGATTTATTAAAAAAAATCAATAAAATATTTAATAAAATTTCAATGGAGAAAAATAAAAATGAATTATATATATATATATATATATATATATACAAGAAAAAACAAATTCTTTGTGATTTTATTATTTTTTAAATAATTGTCTTCTGTAAAATATTATATATTTTTTTATATAACATATATCTATGTATTTTTTTATCATTTTTTCCCATTTGTAGAATAAAAAAAATATGACTTGAATTGTAAAATTAATTTATATTTTGTGATCTTAAGGAATGTAAAGATCTTCGTATAAAATTTATCTTTTAGTGTGTTGGCTTGGTTCCTAGTCTCACCCCTATAGCTATACCAACCAGTCTATCCTTGTATAGTGTATTGGGTTTTAGAAATTTTAAAACAAATGAAGGAAGACTAAATATCTTATTTATTGAAATGAGGCTGAAACCGAAACTCTAGCAATTTCGAAAATTTAGGGAGAAGTAATAAAGGAATTTCGGAAATTGTATTAAACTAATAAGTGGAGTCTTGGCTTTATACAAAAGCTACTAAAGGAGGAATACAAAAAGCTTATTCTAGAAAACAGTAGAACCTACTACTAGCATATATGGAATCTCTAGAAATCCCGAGAAGGATTTGATATAACCGGATAATCCGATTCAATAAATATAAAGATTTAGAAATATAATGAAGTCCTAAAACTATCTGACAATTAATAAATAGCCCAAAGATTTCAAACAATGAGAAGTTTGTCCTCCAATACTCCCCCTCAAGCTGATCCATTGAAAATACCATTTAATCCCAGTTTGCTTGCCACACTCGAATGCTGCCGAACTGCTAAGGGCTTGGTGAAGATATCAGCCAGTTGGTCACCAGTTTTTATATAATTCGTTTTTATTAAACCTGCATTAATATACTCTCGAGCAAAATGACAGTCAATTTCAATGTGTTTAGTTCGTTCATGATACATATGGTTTGCTGCAATTTGAATTGCAGCTTTGTTATCGCAAAATAATGTAACTGGATCCTTTTGAAATAAGTTTAACTCTTTCAACAAACCTTTCAACCAAATTACCTCAGAAACAGTCGAGCCCATACTTTTGTATTCAACATCGGTTGATGAACGTGATATTGTGGCTTGTTTCTTGACTTTTTAAGAAACAAGTGAATTTCCAAGAAAAATACAATAACCAGATACAGACTTACGTGTTTCAACACAACTACCCCAATCAGAATCACAGTAAGCTGTTAATTTTAAATCATTTTCAGATGACAAAAGAACTCCTAATCCTGGTTGGAACTTAATATATCTAATCACCCTATAAACAACTTCTAGATGAGACTTCTTTGGACTCTGCATAAACTGACTTAAATGTTGTACAAAATAAGCAATATCATGGCGAGTAATTGTAAGATAAAGAAGCTTACCAATCAGTCTTCTATACAAGGCTGAATCATCAATAAGAGCATCATCTTTATTTAGCTCAAAGTTTAAATCATATCCCTTACTTGTCAATTTGATGTTTTGTTCCACAGGAGTCTTATGTGGTTTACTTGCCAACATTCCAACTTCACTAAGAAGTTCAAGTACATATTTTCTTTTGCACAAAAGGAGACCTTGTGAAGATCTAGCAACCTCTATACCAAGAAAATATTTCAAATCACCCAAATCTTTCATTTTGAAGTTGGCTTGCAAAGATTTCTTTAATTCAATAATCAAAGGCTCACCATTTTCGGTTATCAACAAATCATCAACATAGACATGTAAAACAACCATCTCAGAAGTCAGAACCACACTTCTTTGTAAACATGGAATAATCATGCAAACTTTGAGAATATCCATTGCATGTAAGAAATTCAGTCAGTTTCACATTCCACTCCCTAGATGCTTGTTTCAAACCATAAAGTGATTTAAGTAATCGACAAACCAGTTTGTTATCAGAATCAGTCTCCCCCTGATTGCTAAATCTCTATGGAATCTCCATATAAACCTCTTCTTGTAAGTCACCCTGCAAAAAAACATTATACACATCCATCTGATATATTGTCCAACTTTTTACTGCTGCCAAAGCAAGAAGATTCCTTACAGTAACCATCTTAGCGACATGAGAAAATGTATCAAAATAATCTATACCCTCCTTGTGACTATATCCTTTGGCCAGCAATCTGGCTTTATAACGCCCAACCGACCCATCAGAATTTAATTTCGTTCGAAAAACTCATTTGCAATCAATTGCCTTTTTATTTTTTTGGTAATGGAACTAAAACACAGGTTTCGTTATCCTGCAACGCTGCAATCTCATCTTTCATAGCCTGCACACAACTTTCATTTTTTGATGCTTCATAAAAGTTATTTGGATTAACAACTTTATCAACATAACTCAAATAACAAGCATAATGAGCAGATAATTCATTATAGCATACATGTTTTTCAATCAGATACTTTATGCTTCAATTATCATGCATCACATAATCCTTTTTCCACACAGGGACTTTAATTTCCCTATTTGACCTTCTAGGTCGCACTTCTGGTGATATAGGGGCATTATTCGTTATCTGTTCAGAATCAGAATCATTCATGTTTGTTTGAATGTCATCACTTTCTGAATTTCCTTCATCAGTTTCGGCGGGTTCTCGCTGTTTCATCATATGAAGGGGACCTGCATTTTCTATTAGAGCAGCAGGTTAATGTATAAACAAATCAGGACTGTCAGTCTGATTACTCATGAAAGGGAATGTATTTTCAACAAATATAACATCTCGACTGATAGATATGATATTAGTTTCCAAATTCAGTACCTTATATCCTTTTTGCGTCAAGTTGTATCCAAGAAAAACTAAGGCTACTGATCTGGATGCAAACTTGTCAACAGTGGGTAAGATCTTAACATAACATAAACATCCAAATACTTTCAAATGACTTATAGCAGGTTTATTTCCAAACAACTTCTCATATGGAGATAATCCTTTCAAAACTTTAGTAGGAACAAGATTGATCAAATAACAAACAGTCATTACACATTCTCCCAAAAATTTGGATGGAACATTGCTTTCTAGTTTTAGAGAACGCGCTAACTCAAGCAAGTGTCTGTGTTTCCTTTCAACAACCCCATTTTGTTGGGGGGAGGGGGGTATGCACATGAACTTTGATGGATTATCCTTTTTTCGTTCATTTTTTTTTTTGGAATGTTCAGAAAAAAAATTCACCTCCATTGTTAGTTCGACTCATTTTTTGAATTGATTTTCGATAAGGGCGGAAAATTGCTTCACCACCACAATAACATCTGATTTCAAGCTCAAGAGATATACCCAAGTGTTTCTACTAAAATCATCAACAATAGTCAAGAAGCATATCTTATTATCATGAGTAGGAGTCCTATAAGGACTCCAAACATCAATATGCAAAAGATCAATATATTCAGTAGTCTTGGAGTTACTAGTGGGGAAATAAATTCTATGTTGTTTTTCCCTAGGACAAACATGGCAATCAACAACATCTTTATTTTGAAAACAAATTGAATCAAGAAACTCTATTGCTTCTAAAGTCTTAACAGAGGGGTGTCCTAGACGTTTATGCCATAGAACGGGATGAGGATATGGTAGAATATTGCTTTTAAGGCCTACTGAGGGCATAAAATTGGAAAAAGTGTAAAAGCCCCTAGTCTCTCTATCAATCCTCACACTACTCCACTGTAGAGATCCTGCATGATAAAAAATAATTGGGTAAGATACAGAACAAGCAAGATCTTGAGTCAACTTGGAAATAGATATAAGATTATATTTGAAGCTAGGCAAAAAAACACATTCTTCAATATTCTATTCTAAGCCATTTTGAATTTACCAACTCCATGAACAACATAACTAGAGCCATCAGGTAATTGTACCCTAGATTTAACATACTTAAAATCAAATAACCAATCAGACCTACAAGTCATATGATTTGTGGCTCTAGTATCCAAAATCCAATATGTACTAATATTTGCAAATAAACAGTTGAGAGATGTACCTGCGACATTAGCCTTTCCACCTGAAGATGATTATGACTGCTGATGTTTGTTCAACAACTTAGAAATCTGTTCAGCATTGTTGAATAAGTGGGTGCTCAGGATCAAGACTGAACCAGATGGCAAAAGACGGTTCAAGACTCGGTTAGTAGTTAAAGGGTGACAAAGGAAATGTATTGATTATGCTGAAATATTTTCTCCTCTTGTGAAATTAACTACTATCAGGATTCTATTGAGTATTGTTGCATCAGAGAATTTACATATTGAGAAAATGGATGTAAAAACAACATTTTTACATGGAGACTTGGATAAGGAGGTCTATATGCAGCAACCAGAAGGATTTGTTGTTCCGGGCAAGAAACACATGGTGTGAAAACTCAAGAGGAGTTCGTATGGGTTGAAGCAAGCACCGAGGCAATGGTACAAGAAGTTCGACTCCTTCATGACCAAAAGTGGCTTTTGCAGGAGTGAAAATGATCAGTGTTGTTACTTCAAGAAATACAGTGGAGGGTTTGTTGTTGTCATTAGAGAAGGCGGTCATTACAGAAGGGATCGTGGTGGTCATTATTACTGATATATTTATTTGCCGACGATATATTGAGTTTCGTCGGTAAAGACATAATTACCGACAATAATTTCATGTCGTCGACAAAGATATGAGATTTTACGATGACATTATTGAATTTTGTCGGTAAAAATATATTTTACAGATGAAATTTGATATTGTCGGTTAAATATTTTTTCCCGACAAAAATTAAATTTTGTCGGTAAGTTAAGATTTTCCGACGAAATTATTATTTGATCGGTATATTAGGAGAATTTCAGTAATAGAAGGTCGGGTACAGTATATGAGACGTCAGTTGGAAACACTAACACATCATGGAATTCATTTGTACATCAAGACTGATCTAATAATGTAGTTAGATTCCATCAGAATCAATGGTTCAAGTTTATAATCCGTCATTAAAATGGATAACAAAGAATAATAATTGACAACATCCACCCAAATTAACGAGCCAACCTCCTAACTCTTACTGATAATACTTTATATAATCATCCTCATCCATCAAAAATCACCCTTTCCGATGATCCACAAAAGACCTAGAGCGACCCCAACAAGTAACCCTCCCAGTTGGAACGCCACGAGGACGTTTCCCAACGTGTATTGCTCAGGACCCTGTTGTCTCAAAAACAAAAATTAATTAGACAAAGACAAAATTGTGTACTTTGCTTGTATATGTTTGTCTCACATTTGGATGGTTTAGAATTTGATAGTAACCAACCTTGTAGCCTTTTGGTGCAACCATCATGACACATACAATGAGGTAACCATGGCTTAACCCCAGGAAGGAAACGAGCGCCATCATCCAGCCTTGGTCCCCATACTTGGCCGTGAAGTAAAATGCAGGGATGAACAAGAATCTAGCAAGAATCACAACTGGGAAACCTTTTCGAGACTCCAATTTGAGACATTTCACAAGGGGAATGTACCCAGATATTAAATCCAAGATGTTGTAGATTGTTATCAAAACAAGCGGGTACCTGCAAAACGAAGTGGTCATGTATATATATATATCTTATATAGAAAACAACACAATGTTACTGCTGTAATATATATATGGAACAAGAAATAAAACATATTGGATGCTCCTGTCTCCTCTGTTTGAGTACTCACCATGAGCCAAGTTGATGTCTGCCCGTGTTTTCGTAGAAGAATCCTGGGAAAATGGATAATGTCAAGGCGTAGATGAAGAACAGATCGAGACAGTAGTCCAGGTTTTGATGTAGTAGCTGCTTGACACTGAGGCGCTCAACCTCGTTCCAATTATTACCCTACAGATTAGCGCCAAACGACACCGATAAGTACTTTAGAATTAATGTGTAAGTAACATGTTTCCTGAAAAATGAAAATTTAGTTTCACCTTTTGAATTCCAGCAGCAGCAAGATCCGAAGAGACAGTTTTTGATCCTTCTGAGGCTGCCTTTAATCGGTAGTACTTCACTGTCGGGAGTTTCGCAAACACGATAGCGTAGAGAATAATGCATATACACTGTAGGAGTATGGAGATTCCGAGGAACAACACTGCGGAATCAAGTACGTTTAACAGAAAATACATGGACATTGTACAGGATTCATGTTTTTGGAAGATAAAAAGTTGTCAAAGATTGAATGAAAATCACGTACTGGCCCCCTTGCGAAGACCATCATGAGCTTTTTGGAAGGCTGCTTTTGTAATAAGCCTCAAGAAAGAAGTCGCAGCTCCAGATGCCGCAAAACCAGCAAAATATGACTGCGCATATATATATATATGATGTATATACATATATACATTGTTATTATATATGTAGCATGTGTTATATATTTTAGTGTAATTGGATTGACTAGTTGACCAATGGGATCATGGTATCTCATTAAACAAGTTAGGAGGGTGCGGAGTGCACGCTTATTTAAGTATATTATGATTCATTGTATCGGAGATTTATCAGTTGATTAGAGATGAGGCAATGGGGGTCAAAGGGGCAACGCCCCTAGCGGGGTCCAAGGGGAAATTTTTTATAATTCATAAAGTCACTATTCTAAAAATTCATTGTAAATTTGAATTTTTGGAACTAATGACTTAAAATTTTAACCTCAAAATTTCCGGTTTTGGGACACTTGCTTTAGAACCAAGTATTGGACCGAACCATGACTAGTTAGGCCGAACCATTACCTTCATCCTAGGGGTCCCTTTGGTTTTGAAGCCAAAATTTTGAATCCAAAGGACATATATGGCCGAAATGTTGCATGCATTGGCCAAGGGATGTTGTGTCTCTTCCAAAGGATATGGTGTCTTCTCCTAAGGGTGTGACTAACACTATAAATTGGTTTTAGGGGGTCCAATCTTCATCTCAAACATTCACAATCCTTCTTAAGTTCTAGTTCAGTATTCTGATTTTATCCGATTGAAAGTTTGGGTGCCTCCAAATAGTTTCAATCTGAAAGTGTCGTCACGACTTCAGAATAATCCAAGCATACAATTCGAAAGTTCAACCACCATCCATTCGAGTGATCTCCAACAGCATGTGGCGTATTTTCGACAAGAATGATGACAGAATCAAACCTGCATGTATTTGGGGCTCATAAAGGACAGATCGCCAACCACACCACCTTCTACGTGTGCAGATGCTACCCCAAAACAGGACACGAAGAAGCATATCAAGATGTATGGCACTATGCCGCCCTTACCCATTGTCGTTAAATCCACCTGACATAAGTAGAATTCTTCAACGTGAAATCCTCAGTGCTCGAATAATGGATTAGAAATTTAAAAAAAAAACTTTAATTGAAGGAGCATGAATGATGAATTTCAAGATCAAACAAAGTCTTCATGATATTATATATGTGTTTTCTGAGTGCACAGTAAACATTTTTTTTTGTTTCTGGCATACTTACAATTATAAGGGCGACCGTACCAAAAATGAACAATGTATATCCAACTATGACCCGCTTCCTGGTGTCGAAGTTCGCATCATTGTAAGTGAGAATCACTGTGGTTCCCATTGAAAATGTTTGATGAATCAAGGGAAGGACTCTCGAAGGATGATAATTCTGTAAAAGAGATGATGTAGTAACTTATCAATAGTTTTTCTTCTTGAATAAAACCAGGCAATAGTCGAAGTAGAAAGCGTAATTACAGGGAATAGTTTGTAGTAGTAATCTCCTACAGTAAGCATGCTGTTCCAAGCAATAAGAGTCCCAAGTCCCAGAAACCAGCATACAACCGTTGCTTTAAATTTTCCCTGAAAAATTAGTTACTGTAAGTAAGCAATTACTAGTGTCTTTTACACTAGTCAAAATATATACCTTAACTCTCTCGGGAACCATTTCTTCGGCAGTTGTCACTTCCTTTCCACCAACCCTTACTTTATCTCTAGCAGTTCCCATTGCTGCAAGATTGAAACTTTCTTAAGGAGAAAAATAAGGGGATGCTCCAGTCGGTAAGGGAATATCAATCACCAAATAATAAAGCATACAAGTTGAAGAAGGATAATATATTCTGTAGATTAGGAAACAAAAATGGAGAGAATGGTAACTATAAATACAGTGTAATCTGCTAAAAAAAAGTAGAGGAGATTCTTAGCAATTATATTGATTTTGTCTGTTAAGTGATTCAAGAATACTGATTTGGAATAGTTTATATATGAGGTTTCAACGTTTAAACCAAGCGTCATCGCATGAACAAAATACCAGGGTGGGGAAATAGAAGGACGACGTTCATCGACGTCGACGTTGATTTGTGTGCTTTGAGTTCAAAGATTGTGTGCTTTGAGTTCTCGTCTAGACTGAACAAAATTAGAAAATAAATAAACATTTTTTTTGTAATAGATTGCTGGCCATTTATGTATTAGCAATATTAAAGAGTCATTACTCTAATCTTAACAGGGTTACCTTATTAACCTTACAATTCATATCACTACCATAGATAGGTATGCACTTATCATTTATGCACTAACCATAAATATTTAAAGATTTTTCTTAGGTTTACAATGGTTAAGGTATGGTGTCGGCTTGACAAATACTATAATCATATCATATTTTAAAATTACATACCATAGCCATAACCATTACGGGTATAACTGTATACCTATATTTATTACCATATGTGAAATGTAATGAAATAACATGAATATTGTCTTAATAAATATATAAACATATGTCACAAAAAACAAAAATATTCAACACTAACTTCATTCTATATTAACACTATTAAACACTAACATCATTCTATTACAGTTCCGAATTATAAATTCATAAAATATAAAAGTCAAAATCTTACTAATATATATTAATATTAAATTCCTCCTCCCGGTGAAGATGCGGCACCCCTAAATCAGGAGTAGCTTTTCTTTCTTTTACTAGTAGATATGTCACTTTTAGTCCTCCCTAAGTGGGGATTTGTAATGCAACACTCTTTATATGCATATATTGTGGGTTTCCTTTATTTGACCTTCAACTAAGTGTTGATTCTCATCCATTAATAGTGACGCCATTAATAATTCTTACACTTGTAGCGGCACCTTTTTTGCATTCAACCTTTTAGAGTTAAGACTTTGGCATTTAAGTTATGGTTAACTTACTAATAGCGGCACTTTTTAAAGGATCTAGCAATTCACATTTTTCGATTAAGACATGTTAAGGGGCCTGTTACGACGCTATAGTTGACTCGTGACTTCAAACTTAAGCATTTTTCCATTAAGTAATTATTCTGAAGTAGGCGACGCAATAATCATTCCATAAACATGAATTTTCAAATTACATGTTGATCTTTGGAGGCGCCTTTTTAAGCACGAAATTTTTTGAAGTGCTCCACATTGAATGTATTTTCAACATTTTTCCATGCTCATCTTCGACGTTGTATGCATTCATGTGGGGTATAGCGACGACCTGATAGGGTCCTTCACACTTTGGTGATAGTTTATTCTTCATGTCTTGTAACGAGAACTCGTTTCTTCTCCACACTCTCTCCCCCACGAAAAACTAACGAGATGAGACTCGCCTGTTGTAGTATCGTGTTGTAGCGAGACACATCTTGGCTTGTAATTGGTCGGACGCCCATCTCTTTTCATCCACCAGATCCAACTCGAGATGACTTTGCTCATCATTGGTTGTTGCTTCAAATTTTTTGACCCTATGAGACGTTACGATTATTTCAGTTGGAGCAACAACTTCTGATCCCTAAACGAGTCTGAATGGCGTCTCCCCTATGGCCACCTTAGGCGTGGTTCGTACTGCCCATAGCACATTTTTCAGCTCCTTTGTCCATTTTCCTCATAAGACATCCACCATTTTCTTCAACCCGTTCAGGACGGTCTTGTTTGCTGCTTTGACCTGTCCATTGACTTGCGAATGCTTGACCGAGCCGTGTCTGTGCTCGATTTTTAGTTCCTAACATAACCATTTTAATTCTCTTCCCGCAAACAGTGGGTCGTTGTCACTGACTAGGATGCTCAGGATCCAGTATCTTGAAATGATTCTTGACTTGATGAACTTTATCACATGGAATTCCGTTGTAGATGCCAGTGTCTTTGCCTCGATTCATTTTGAAAAAATAGTCAATAACTACTATTATGAAGGAGTGTTGCATCGACTTTGGAAAAAGTCCCACTAAGTCAATCCCCCATTGCGTGAATGGCCAAGCGACACTAATGCTTGTAACTTTTGAAGGATGGCGCGCCAACTTTGGTATGTACCTCTGACATGACTCGCATTTTAACACTATGTCGGCTGCTTATTTGTTCACGGTAGGCCAATAGTAGCCCAGGTTGAGGATTTTCCGAAAAATGGATCTCGCGCCCCTCATGGAACGCGGCATACCCTTCGTGTACCTCCCTTAAGATGTTGGTGGTATCATGTTGAGTGACGCATATGAGATAGGGTGCTAAGAAGCCTTTTTTGTAGAGCGCCACGTCGATTATTTTGTAATTTGGCGCTATCCTTCTGTAAACACAAGATTTTGGCTCGGGGTCAAAATACTATACGCGAAAAATCGATATATACAAAAATAATAATTTTTTATTATATTTTAATATATATATATATATATAATAATTTTAAAAAATATATCTATACATGGAACATGACCACAGATGGCCATGTTCCTCTTTTAAACCAAGTTGATTTTTATTATTATTAAAAACAAATTAATAAAATAAAGATTGAAATCTTCCATTATTGAGAAACTTATTATTTTGTACATAGAGAACTAGATATATAGAGATAACTATCTATCTATATTGATTCTATCAATAAAAATACTCATACTATATATATAATAAACTAAATATAAAAGGATAAACTAATTAATATAGAGAAACTAAAGATAAAAACTAATCTTTATTAATCTAGACTAGACTACATAATACTCTAACATTCACCCGTGTTCTTTGTTTTTCTTGATTTTGATCCTCAAACTTTGAAATTTGTTGAATTGGTCCCCAAATTTCCAATGCTTCTTTGCTTGTGTCGGATCCCAAATCCAATCTCGATCAAATCCCCAATCGAATTGATCTCGCACATCTTCATCATTGATGAGATACTCCACATTCTAATACAAGTTTTTCAAGCTAAAATCCAGATGGAAAGTAAAAAAAAAAACTCGGTCATGCCATTGCGGTGCCATCTTGATCATCTCGCTGTGGTCATGCCGTAAAATAAAGAAGGGTCATCCCGGTCATGTTATCGCGGTGCCATATCGATTATCTCGTCGGGGTCATGCCGTAGTAGCTAACAAACTAATCTAAAATTTGAATTCCAGCATTTCAATCTTCTATTGAATCCATTATAAATCATCAAAAAACTTGGTTGTGCAAACTCAATTTGATCGCACATCTTCTCGATACCAAATCGAGATTTCAGCACAATTAATTCAGCATTGTTGAAGAGGCATTGTATCAGCAAATCACAGATCAGCAACAGGAATGATTCGGTCCTTGGAAAGAAGGCTCTGATACCATGTTAGATTTAATAGAACATGAAGACGTGAATGAGATGAATAAGAAAAACATCTGACTCCATTATTGAGAAACTTATTATTTTGTACATAGAGAACTATAATATTATAGAGATAACTATCTATCTATATTGATTCTATCTATAAAGATACTCATACTATGTATCTAACTATATATATAATAAACTAAATATAAAAGGATAAACTAATTAATATAGATAAACTAAAGATAAAGACTATCTTTATTAATCTAGACTAGACTACATAATACTCTAACAAATGGACACTGTATGAAAGCTACTAAAATTCGATATGGACGTTGGAATCTCACCGGGAATCCAGTTTTTGGTGAAAAATCAGACAAAATTTCGGTCCATGACCGAAACTGGTCCGAGTCAAGCAAGACTGATTCAAGGGATTTTTTTTGCCCGAAATCGGTCTCGATCTCGGTCCTCCAAAAGTGAGGACCGAAATTTCAGGTCGGGCTCATTCTTGTAAAAAAACGGCTCGTCCCGCCCGAGCTCACCACATAGTTCAACTCAATCGACAGATAATCGATCGATCCATTAGAAACCAAGGACGAATCTCACCTTCGATGGATGAGGAAGAAGATGTGGATTGAAAGAAATAAGACGTGCGATAAGGGATGAGGTAAGGGTTCCTTGGGGATCCTCATGCCCACGGAATTGATCGTCTTCAATGCTGAAGTCGTGCAGGAGTACTAGAGCCGTGAAGGAGTGCTGGAGTCGTCGAGAGACGAGTCGTGATGGAACTGCTGGAGTGAAGACGAGAGTTCTAGAGCCGGAGTGAAGAGAGTGTTGTAGCTGGCGTAATTTTTAGGGTTTGATGATAAAATTTGGTATGAACCAGTAATCGGACTTTTAGGGGAAAAAACATGAGACCGACCTTGAAGAAAAAAACTTATTCGCTCGATTTCGGTCATAATCGGTTTCGGGACAATCTTGTCCGAAATTCGATCTAGATAATCTTTTTTTATCGCCCCTAATTTCGGCATTTTCCGATGGTCGCTCCCCCTGCCACGTATAACTCTTCTTCAGTTGAATTGCTCTTTCGCTCAATCTCCTGTAGTACGTGACATCTTTCTGTAGTTTTCACAAGAATTACTGAGGCAACACAAAGGGAGATTGCTAAGTTTTCAATGGCGGCAGATCTCAAGTCGAGGTTTCTTGAGGTGTACTCAATCTTGAAGTCGGAGCTGCTCGACGATCCAGCCTTCGAGGCTTCCGACGTTTCTCGTCAGTGGGTCGATCGTGTATGTTTTAAACTTATCTTCTTCTAAATACCGCGGGATTTCCCAATTTTAGCAGATGCTTGGTTAAATTCTTGCCTGACTAAAGTTGCAATCTCCATTGATTTATCATATATACTGTTCGATTGAATATCTTGATAACCATGTTGGTATACTGATCAGGGTTTATATTGCTGAACCTCTTCTTCGAAACCCATGTATTTTACAAAATTTTCAGTAGAAAATGCGATCTCTGGTAATAATTTGCCTCTCTTTTTGTTTCCACTGATCAGGTGTTAGACTACAACGTGCCTGGAGGTAAGAAGTATAAACCTGTAATCAAATTATGCTTCTATTCAACTATTATCAAATATCAATTACTATAATTAGTTCCTTTTCCCCAAAATTACTTTTAAGTATTGAAAATTTAGTTTATTCTCCTGGAAAATATAATATGAAGCTACAACTATGGAATTAAAAAGTTTCGTTTTTTTTTTCTCTTTACAAGCTTGTCACTTGAACTTTTCAGGGAAACTGAATCGAGGACTTTCAGTCATTGACAGTTACAAATTGCTGAAAGAAGGAAAGGAATTGATGGATGATGAAATTTTCCTTGCAAGTGCCTTGGGTTGGTGTATCGAATGGGTATGTCTCAAGTCTTAATACAAAAATAAGTATTTGTAAACAATTTATCAAACCTATTGCATAATACTGAGCTTAATTTCTGTTCTCATTTTGTTTTAACCATTCTATGTATATTCAGCTTCAGGCCTACTTTCTTGTGCTTGATGACATTATGGATGGTTCACATACAAGACGAGGTCATCTCTGTTGGTTTAGACAGACCCAGGTTCAATTACTAACACATATAGTTTTTGTTTTCCACCTTTTGTTGATGTGCTTCACTTGACTCGCGGTTTATTCAGGTTGGTATGATTGCAGTGAATGACGGGCTTATACTTCGGAGCCATATCTCCAGGATTCTGAAGAGGCATTTCCGAGAGAAGCCTTACTATGTAGATCTGATAGATTTGTTTAATGAGGTGGTTGACTTGGGTATAGTCTTCATGGTTTTAAACATCGAATCATTATGATAATTAAGTTAATTCTCACAGGTTGAGTTTCAAACAGCATCTGGACAGATGATTGACCTTATCACTACTCTTGAAGGCGAGAAAGATTTATCAAAGTACTCGTTAGCACTGTAAGTGAGAATCACTAGTTGTTGCGTTGAATGCAATTTCTTTTAATTCTTCAAATGTCGCTTCCATCTTATGCAGACACCAGCGCATTGTTCAATACAAGACAGCCTATTACTCGTTTTATCTTCCAGTGAGTGGGGTCATCTTTCCATGATTCTCTTACAACCTCTGCTATTGTTTGTCAGTTTAGAAAATCTGAACTGTGAAGTTGACAATCTTGAGAAAATCATTTTTTGTCTTGGAAAAGCATGAGAGCTGCATTTAGGGTATGATGGTATTTGCTTCATCCGACCTATGATCCTTGCCAATGGATTGAATATACAGGTAGCATGTGCATTGTTGATGGCGGGTGAGAACTTGGAAAATCATGTGGAAGTGAAGCACATTCTCGTTGAGATGTGGATTTACTTTCAAGTACAGGTAATTTCTATCACCTGTTAGAACTTCTATTTAATTATTTTTATTCATATCCATTGGCCAAGGGATGTTGTGTCTCTTCCAAGGGGCAAAGTGTCTCTTTCAAAGAGTGTGGCAAACACTATAAATTGGTCATAGGTGAGGTCCAAAAATTCATCTCAAACATTCACAATCCTTCTCAAGTTCTAGTTTAGTATTCTGATTTTATCCGATTGAAAGTTTGGGTGCCTCCAAATAGTTTCAATCTGAAAGTGTCGTCACGACTTCAGAATAATCCAAGCATACAATTCGATAGTTCAACACCATCCATTCGAGTGTAATCCAACAAAAATTGCACTAATGTATTTGTTTAGCTAGAAACCAACGCAACGACTGCAAGTTCAACTTGCAATTTGGTAATTAAATGCATTTTAATTGTGATGTTCTTGTTTGACTTTGATAGGATGATTACTTGGATTGCTTCGGTAACCCTGAAACTATTGGTAAGGTAAACTTCATCTACTCATTAGATGTGCCATCCACACGATTCTAATGAACTAGTAACCACGAAATGCAATGGGTATTATTGCTCACTGAAAATTGGTCTCTCCTTCAGATTGGTACTGATATAGAAGATTTCAAGTGTTCTTGGTTGGTGGCAAAGGCACTGGAATGCTGCAATGAGGAGCAGAGAAGAGTTTTATACGTAACTCGCTTGACACAAACTCTTTCAAAGTTCTTTTATTATCGAATAATATCCATTGCAGAATGAGGCAGTATTGGGTACTTATTTAATCTACCTGTTTGATCATTTCACATCCAGGAAAACTATGGGAAACCCGATCCAAAAAATGTTGCGAAAGTGAAGGCCCTCTATGTGGAGCTTGACCTTCAGGTAATTTGCAGCGTTTAAGTGTATGTTGTTAGGTATTGTAGTCTGATTGATATGTAATGGTCGATTATGTATTAATGTACGCGTCTCGCGGTTCAACCTCCGCGGTGAGGTTGCCGGGGGGTGTGGGGGGGCGGGAGCCCCCACCCGAAGGCGGGTTTCGGGGCAGCGCCCCGAACCCATAGACTATACTGTACTGTACTGTATTTCTCCATGTATACGTATTTTGTAACAGTAACCGTCATGAATAATATCTTCTAAACCGTGTGGAGGTTGCTCACTTGAGTGTTACCACAAGAAATCTGATTTTGCTTCCTTTTCCTTTTCTTCTATATGTTTTTCTTACTCAATCCTAATTGTTTTCTTCATTAGATTGAAGTGTTTGATCCTAAATATGTAAGTCATGATTTTTCTACCATGACCTGTTGTTCTAAGCCATAAATAAGTTTAGAATTTCAAATATCGCAAACTAGTTCAATATGGAGTCCTGTTTACACATACATGAGTTATGTTTTGACGTTGTGATGGATTGTGATTGATAGGGAAAGTTTGAGGAGTATGAGAGTAAGAGCTATGAGAAGTTGACAAATTCCATTGAGACTCATCCAAGCAAAGCAGTGCAGGCAGTGCTTAAGTCCTTCCTGGCAAAAATATACAAGAGGCACAAGTAGAAAGAAATAAAGATTTGATTTTTCTTCCTTTTTGTTGTTCTTTGTTTCGTACTCAACGTGTTCTTCTTATTGGGGAAATCGTAGTACATTTACGGTTTGATCATAAAGTTAAGTAATCTTTCAGTTACTTTCTTGAGGGTTTAGAGCAAACAATTAATAAAATAAAAAAGGTTAGGGGATAAATTTAAGTTTTTTGAGGAGTACCATTCATGAACCAACAAAAAATGAACAACTTGTTCCAATTAAGATTCTTAACAAAATTAGGGTTTGTAACATAAGAAAGTCAAATTGGGACAAAATACTGAAATAGTTAAAAGTCTTACAATTACCTCAAAATGTGAGCATCCATGAGACCTACTTTTGAAACATGCTGAAACATATATAATAATTCTGCACAAGTTATAATCAATTAGTCGCATACGCAAACATGTGTAACCACTCAAGTAATTAACTCTTAAATTAATAAAAATTTATATCAATTTTCTTACCTACTCATGCTAACCATCCATTAACTCTATTAATACACATACATATTTTTAATATTGTTTAATTTAATTAACCTTTAGTTAAAAATGTTTTCAATAATTAAAAATGTTTTATTAATTACATTTTATACATATATTATTCTCTATTATTTTATGTAGATATTATGTTAAAACTTTATGCAAAATGTTGTTCAAATTTTTAAAACCTTCTTAATTAAATATTTCAGTTATTTTGAGTTATTTTGTCTCTCATGTGCATTAAAAATAATATTATTTTATAGTTAATATAAATGTACATATATATAATCATTTTCTCTATGCCTTTCACATAAAAATCTACACTTGGATAAAGAGATCACATTTACCTACACTTTTTGTTTCAATATTTATTAATTCAATTTTCTTTTTTATAATTTTATTATTTGCACTTATAAAGATTGTATGTAATAAAGTAATTAAAAAAGTCATAACAACGATAAATATCATACAAACTAAGTTGTATTGCCATAATATAAATTTTTTATTTTGTTTTATAACCAATCTACGGTAACTGTCAATTATCTCCAATATATAATATAAATAATTTTATTGTTAAATTAAATTTTAACGAAATAATTTTAATGAACAAAAACATATTTTATTAAAATGTGTTATATATATTTTAGGTAGATATTACGTTTGTACTTTGTACTCATAATTATGTCATAACATAAATAATAACTCATTTTTTTCGTAACAACTCATAATAGGTTATTATAAACAATTTGTCTTTTATAATAGTAAATTTTGTTTCTTTTGTAATATATATTCACTCAACAAATAATTTAATAAATTTTACATCATTCACTATTAAAATTTAATTTAAACATAAAAATAATAATTTGTAAATTAAGTTTATTTCTTACCGTCTTTTTGTAATATATATTCATTCAACAAATAATTTATAAATATTTACACCATTCACTATTAAGATTTAATTTAAATATAGAAATAATAATTTATAAATTAAGTTTATTCCTTACTACGCAAAGTGTAGGATATATTTTTAATTATGTATATAGTTAACAAATATGATACAAAAATGGTATTTGTTATAATTGCACAATCCAACGATTGTGAGCCCTACTATTTAATCACGACGATTGTGTGCCCATTTAATCGAACGCATCATACATATAAAATATATACTTGTACGGTTTATTTAAAAAAAAATAGTAATAGATATATTTCTTATTTGAAAGTTAACTCTTATATTTATCTGTTTAATATTTAAAAAGGGTAAAACACAAAGGTGATTTATAAGAGTTAACTTTTCAAATAAGAAATATATCTATTACTAATTATTTAAAAAAAAGTGTACATCAATTGAAAATATTAAGAATTAATTGTGGACCTTCCCAATCAAAGTTTATCACTAGATTTTATTTGGAGTCCAAAAAAATAATATTAAAATTATACCTATATATATATATATATATAAACATTAAAATCCTGAGATGTGAGATCCCATAATCCACAATGTGAATCTGCCACTGAATCTACTCCTACCTTAAAAATCAGCTCATATGAGATTTTAGTGTTGGCATCTATAATGATAATGATACTGTTAAAACAAAAGCTTGAGTGGTTGGTAAGTATTTTTTGGAATTTTTGACCAACATTTTCCCCAATTCATTAAATAAATACTATTTTTTTTTCAAATACGAAACTAGGCCTAAGTGTGATTTTTTTTTTTATCAAATACGAAACTAAGCTTAATTGTGAATCTCGTTCACACGTATATCGCATAAAAATGTTCACCCGCAAACGAGAATCGCAGGTGAACAATTAATATTCAGACACCCGCAGACGAGAGTCGGGGTGTAACAACCTCTTTAAGGGTGGGTGTTTCAATATAACTAATTGTGGATTTACAATCAATATAAGTAACAACTTCTCCGTTTAATGTGATTCTACCGTCATAACGAAGGATTAGAGTTACAATTTTTGGAAGAATTCAAACACCTACTTAATATAAAAAAAATATTACACAACAATGTATTAAAAAATTTGAGGCGCAAATGCCAAATATCGCCTCAAATTTGAGGCGCACCTAAGGCACTCGCCTCATCGAATGAGGCGCACCCAATAAATAATATTATACATTTAAATGATTATCCATAATTCCATATGTAATAAATATCACACCATATCCACACACACCATGTCTACACACCATATCTAATACAGAATCGCATATTACAGATACATAGTGACACACTATATAATATATATCATTAGTTTCACTCATTACTTTCACATGGCACTACAGTACTTTCACATGGCACTACAATACGAACCAACACTTGTCACTGTATAAGGGAAGATTTCTTTCAGTTTAAGTCTTTTAAGACTTTCAAAGACAGAGAATCGAATATAAGACTAAAAACACTACATACATCAGTACATTCTACAAAAAAAAACTACACAATAACTAATCTAACCAGGAGAAGGTTGGGTTGATGGTGTCGTTGGGTTGCAGTATGAAAACTGTTCTTTCTGTTTTCTAAAGTTTCTTTCGGCTGAGTTTCTGTTATGTTTTTTTGCCCTAAAACTTCTGTCGGTTGGGTATCGACTGGGTTGTTGTTCTTTCGGCTGGGTTGGGGTATGAATCTTTTAAAGCTGAAGTTGTCTTTATGTTCTTATGTTCTGCACTTCTTGTACTATCTATTCCTATTTTTCTTTGATGGTTAAAAAAGCGCCTGAGGTGTGCGCCTCGCGCCTCAGGTTGAGGCGCAGCTAAGAGTGGCGAAGCATGCGCTTCACAAGACAGTCTGTGCCTTGACATGGTGGAGGCGCATACCAAGATATGCGCTGAGGCGAGCGCTTTTTTATAGACTGTTACACAATAATTAATATTTCTTCATCAATTAAACCTATCTATATTAAAATAAAGGTATAACTAATTACTAACTAAAATTAATTAAACAACATTAATTGTGAAATACCTCAACCATAAATTTCAACAAATTGGTGGATAAGACATAAAATATTCCAACAGAGCTTCGACAACAACCCGCTAACGGAAGCTACGCAGGATTGAGAGGAAATAATCGAACACACATCAACTGAAATGTCCAACCGTACCAATTTATAGTATTTCCACCCGCGAATGAGATTCACACTTTATGTAAACGTGAACGAGATTCACGCTTATGTCTAGTTTCGTATTTGATAAAAAAAAAACGAGTACATTTCCGTATTTGTTTAATGAATTGGGCCTACAATGGTCAAAAATTTATTTTCTATGGCTAAACAGAGTTTCTTCAAGAATTGTTCTTGTAATCTTTTGTGAATGCACCATTACATAATAATAACTGCATAAAAATTCTGCTTATATATAAAAACTATCCCAAAGATAAAATTAAAAAACAAAAAATAAACATTTAAACTACTACAAATCCCAAAATTAAATGACAGATAATTACTTATCTAAGAACGGTGACAATGATAGCGACGTCGTCTCACTGCAGAACGATAGTCTCAAAACAATGAAGGCCATCAAGCTCCAGGGCAAACCGCGCCGAAGTACTCCGCCGCTTGTTCTCACACTTCGCCGCTGCCGATGAGTGATTATCTGCCCTGGTGCTCTTCAACGACGATTTATCTCGCCGGATAGTCTCGCACACGCCGATAGCACCGGTAAGAGGACAATCACTGGCCCTGGGAATATCCATCCCAAAGAATTCTCCGTAGAACACATCGAAAACACTCAGCAGTGGATCCATGGTTGCTTTCTTGATTGCGGTGAATATCAGGATGCGTGTATTGGAAGTTTGTATTGAACAGCTAGGGAAGGGAACTATATAAAGCTGGAGAAGGATCTGCAATTGATATATATATAGAGCTAAATACTAAATATCTACCCAAAATTTATTCTTTTTATAAATAGTTAGCTCAACTTTGAATTTTAAAATACGGCTACCTCATTTATCTTTTCCATTAAATACGGACAGAAATGACGTGACGGCACATTATTGGTCCCTAATTTTAAAATTAAATTATTTTTTAAAAGTATAAGAAAAAATAAAAAAATTAATAAAAAAAATAAGAGTTTTTAATATAATACTTGTATTGAAACTATGAAACAAAATAAAAAAATTAATTATTTTTTATTTCATATTTTTAATAAAAGTATTATATTAATAACTCTTATTTTCTCTATTGATTTTTAAAAAAAAAAAATCAAATTTTTTGATCTTTTTAAAAAATTATTTAGTTTTATAAATCAAGGACTTATCATGTGTTACCACATCATTTTTCGTTCATAATTAAAGGAAAAGTTAACCGAGATACAATTTGCCTTAAATGTTAAAGTTTAGGTAGTCGCTTTTGAAAATTCAAAGTTGAGATAATTAGTTATAAAACAGTCAAAGTTGATGTAGCTATTTGATATATATATATGTATATATGCATATAAACGGGACTTGGGTAAAAGATAATGTTATTTAGTAAAAGATATACATCAACTTTAGTATATGACAAATAAATATAAATGTATCGGTAAAGAATGAGGAATTTATCTAGATATACAACATTTAAGTTCAATTTCATATGAATTCTACTCTTTCTAGGGTATACAATTTATTACTTAAATAGGAACACAAAGAAAAAAATCGTGTTTCTAAGAATATGTGATAGATAGAACAAATACAATAATAGGAGAAATTTTTACATTCTATTCGTACTTTAAGTAACAAACTGCGACACGCACAATAACACGATAAAATTGTATTGGTAAAGTTTATTTGTGAGTAATTTTTATAAATAAGACTTGTTTAATAACTTTTAAAATTCTATTTAATTGTTTAATTTTAAAAATACTCAATTTTACATGAAGAACTCATAAAATTTACGGGGCATAAGGAATTCAGAATAGGGAATAGGAATTGGAAATAAGGAATATGAGTTAAGAATATGAAGTTGTTTCTTTGGTAGAATGAAATTGAATGGAATAAGAAATTATGTTGTTTCTTTGGTGGAATTCGATATGGAAAGGGAATGAAATGTGATAAAATGACATATTTGTCCCTCCTTGTATATGTATAGTATATAATAAAAATAATTTGTATTAATTAATTTTAAAAATTAAGAATAAAAAAAAATTAAAAAAAATTAAAAAAAAAATTAAAAATTTATTTAAAAGACCAATCTCTACATTTTTTTATAAATTTTTTTTATTAATGTAAACTATAATGCAAAATAATATTTCTTTTCATAATCAATTGATTGCATAACATGATTAGAAATAACGTTAAATACAATATCCGCTATATAACATTTCATGAACACGCGATAATAGTCGGTCCGACAAAGTGGTAGTCACTTGCTTGAAACCTAGCATAAATGACCACACATACATGATACAAAATCTAGAGGCAAATACAATATCCTCACGCTTGTAATCTTCAATATCTTTATTTATTGCTTTGCCAAAGCTAGAGGCAATGTGTGTGGAAGAAAGGTCGATATGTTCATAAAGATCACATTTTTAAGCAGAAAACTCAAGTTTTGAACAATAAAATGGAGAGACATAATGGATCAGACTCCATAGAAGGAAGTACCTTTGAATAATCCTATCCATCCGTAAATGTCCCCAACAAGTAGCTCATCGAAACTGAAACCAGCATAATGAGCATACACAGCATAATCATCATATGAACAACCGAACCCAGAAGAACAACCAGCATAACACAATAACAATCATCAAGAACAGCAATTACAATCTCAATAACACACGAACAACATCACAAACACAAGATGCTAAACACGAACAACATCATGCTAAACACGAACAACATCATGTTAAACACGAACAATTCATCTAATTCATCCAATCCTAAATACAAACAATGTTGGGTTCGTCCAATTTATCCAGAAATTCGTCCAGAATCACGTTCTGGGTTCGAATAGAACCCAGAACCACGGAGAAGGAGACAGAAATCCGAACGGAGAAGGAGAAGAAGAGCATACCTGAACCGAAGGAGCTAAGCACAATTCTGAAGGAGAACGAGCTAAGGAAGAAGGAGAACGAAGGAAATGGAAACGTTGAATGGACCAAGGGTAATTCAACCCTTAAGAAAATGTTTTGAGGGCATTTCAGTCATTTTGCCTCTTATTCCGGATTCCTAGCGCGTCCGGCTTAAGAATTCCGAGGTTTTGGGACGGAATGTGTAAGTCTACCCCGCCCGGAATCCGTAAGCCAAATTTTTGCAATTCCGCGAAAAGAACAACTTCTTATGGAATCCGTAAGTCGAATTCATTTTCCATTCCGTGAAAAGAACATGCCATTAGAGTTATATCAACTACTCCTAAACCATCACTACTGTGTCCGTTAAATATTTGTATGTGTTCTTTTTTGGCGAACAATAATTTGTATGAACAATTCTATTATCTAAAAAATGTGACACAAATTTGCATCATTTTATGTCTTAATAATTGATTTAAGATATAGATGGCAAAATAATGTTCATTCATTTACTGAATCTTCTCACACTCTGTTGGACTCGTTTCTTCTCATCCTTCCTTCCTCCCTCGATCTCCTTCCCTTTCTCCGACCTGGTTTCATCGATGGCCAACTTTCTCACGAAATCAGGTGTCAACCTCTTCACCTTCTCGTCGTCCTTACTGCTGCTCCCCTTCGCTGCACACTCTCCTTGAGATTGATCTTCACTCGGATTCCTTCTAGACATCACTTCCTGAGGCGATCGTTTTTGAGACACATTAGAGTTCTTTTCTTGATCGAAGAACAGGACTTGAACCACTGTCCTGAGCGGAAGCCGCTCGTTCTTGACAGCATGGGCTCGAACCTCCGATGACAGCTTCTGACAGTCCAAGATGCGGCACAACCTCTTCTTGTCGGGCTTGCTCAAATCAGGATGTTCCTGGAGACACAACCAAATGAGGTTACCGATTTGGAATGCAACACTTGTAAACCGTGGCTAAAAACAGGGTACCTTAAGGTAGGTGTTGATGGCTTTGTAGAGGTCGTCGTGCTCGGACCGAGCAGCATCAGGCAATGCTTCCGCGATCGAGATTATCTTCGATACGGGAAGGTTTGCATCTTTAGCGACGGTTTGAAGGTAGGAATCGACAACTTTCCCGACCTTCCTAATCAACCTCTGAGCCTGTCTGTTCTCCACATTTGCAGCAGGCTGCCGTCTCCACATCGAACTGACGCTCTCCACGATTGACAACACCATGTCAACATCGTACAAATACGTATTCGATGCGGAATTACTCGTCGGAGGAAAGAGAAGGTCGTCCACGGTGGCTTCGTCGAGCTGCTGACTGGACCGCCTGATGAGCTCGGACCTCGTCACGGAGGACATCCCTAGGAAGTTCCCGATGCTGATGAGTCGGAGAAGGAACCCAACCGAGACCGAACCCGGTTCTGATGGTATCATTGCAACTATATTTTCCAGGATTCGCTTGTTTCGGTCTGTGACGTCACGCGGTCGGGACGAAGCTGAGCTGTCAGAACGGGTTTTGATCGTGTTGATATTGGGCAGCCAACGGATTGCATAGACGTGCAATGCCTCGCCGATGAGCTGAGGTGGCAGGATGTTGGTGGACCGAACTGCGATGATGATGCATCGGAATAGGTCAACGTCGAGATCGGATATGTCTTCGGTCCACCAATCCCGAGGTACTGAGTGTCGCTCTTTCTTGGAGTAACCGGGTCTTGTATAGGTATAGGACCATGTCACCTGGAAAACAAAATTCACTTTAATCGACCAATGAAGTGAAAAGTATATTATTATTTTTAAAATAAAAAGTAAAGTAATAAAGAAAATTAAACACGAAACATCAAATAAAACTAGGGGTGATTAAAAAAGACGGTAGGACTGAATTTCCAACAAGACCGGCCCGAGATCGGGCCGACTAGGATCGAGACCGAACGGGCGAGGTTTTTTCTTCAAGGTCGGTCTCGGTCTCAGACTTTTTTTCCGAAAGCCCGTTTAGGACCGATCCAGACCGAATGTATGTGTATTTGAGATTTTCATAATACCACACCGAAAAGAATGTGAATTTTGGAGGTTTTCTATCTTTATAAAATGTGCATCTTGATAAATTTACCAAAGAATATAGAGAGTTCATAGTGTTTCTTTGAGAGGTGAACTATTCTTTCGCCTTTTACTAAAGAATACCGTGAACTCATAGTTCTTTTTTGTGTAGATTCGGTCCAGGACCGAGACCGGTCCGAGTCAAGAAAGACCGACTTGGACGAGCTTTTTTGGCCGAGGTCGGTCTCGGTCCTCCAGAAGGCAAGACCGAAATTTCAATCCCGGTCTTGCCTTCAAGACCGGCCCGCCCATGATCATCCCTAAATAAAACGTGTAAATTTTTTATCATATTTAATAGAAAATCAAAATATTTACACTTTAATATGCCCTTAAAGAATAGGTTAGATTTTTATTTATATATTTAATAACGTTCATTTTTTTTATATAAATTTAATTAGGCCAGTTTTAGAGGAAAATCGCACGCCCAATTGTATCTGAGTTTTACGAACCTTTGGAGGGGGAGTTAAGATTTTCTCGACAATGGAGTCGATGCACTTTCTGACAATCCCGAGACTCTCCGACCATTCAGGCAACATGGTCGTGCTCTGCAACGCGATGATGGAGTCTTTCCACCCCTCGAGTATGCAGGTGGTGAAAAACGCTTCAAGCTTCATTACAAAATTCCCCTTCTCCACCGATTCGATCATCTTCAAGAATTTGGCAGCGCAGAACGCGGCCACAAAGTTGTGCGCGCTGAGGTTGATCGTGATGCCGTAGCAGTATTTCGCGCAGAGCTCGAACCCGCCTTCTTCACCTGGGATGTCGTTAAGATCGATCGTCACGCATTCGTCGTCGCTGTCTGAATCGGGGCAGATCTGCTGCAGCAGACCGCATTTCGGCAGCAGAGGAAACTGCAACTAAAACAGATTATAGAATTTGCAGCAGGAACCAAATATGAAACCAAGAAATCATACTATACCTTGTGGAGAAGATAGCTGATGTTGTTAACACGTAAAATTAGGTTACTCGGCGTGTCGGAGATCATCGTCCTGCGTGATCGACAGCAAACGATGAACCAAACCATAAACAGATGTGATTTTTAATTAAAAAACATCACCGTTGTTACATCAAAACCAAACCTCGTAGCTTCTTCTGTGTAAAATGTGTCTGGTCGAGTCCCGATTTTCATAAACTTCATGGTTGCAGTCAGCTAATGTTCTTTCCCGACCTCCAAGGTTCATGTCCTCCCTCCCTTGATGTCGACAAATTTCAGATCTTTACGACTCAGAAGCTAAGAAAACAGAAGCATGAATCAAGAACCGTTCTTTCTGGAAGGTTCGAAATCAAGAACAAACCATGAACCGTATACAAGAGAGCAAGGCTTTACTTTACCTTGCCTTATCCTCTCCTTCTTTAGTAGTTGACTCTACGTTTAGGCTTTAATTAATAGATATAGCTTTTAAAATTTCAGAGTAGAGCTGGCAGATTTATTGCAAATACAAAAACAGAGATTTCAGTTTCTGGGTAATCTTCTCGGAATTTTATTTATTTACTGCCCAAAAAGTGAATTTGGTAGTTGGAGTTTATTAATGCCATGAATAAATAGGAGATTTTGCTGTCATTATTATGGTGAATTCCCGACACTTGTTGGAGAATCACTCAAACACATTCATCTATGACTACAAAAACTTTTAGACTTTTAGGATCAATGGTCTGAATATATTTTTTGAAAACTAAAATTTGAACTATTTCATTTATTATTAAACGATAACAAAGATACAAAAATAAAAACTCTTTCCTTTCATAATGTGACCAAGAAACACCCTAAAGAACTCAAAAAGTGTTCATGTATGAGCTGAACTAAACAACTACAGCAGCCAAACCCAGTCATATGTGTAAGTAACCTCATCTTGTAACCATTCCCAGGATAAGCAACGAATCAAACCAAAAACTACAACTCACCCGTTGGATCGGACGACAACTCGTGACTCTCCAATATACTTTTGTCGATACTAGCTTATGTTTTTTGTGTGTTTTTCATATCTCCTAGGTTTACAACACACACAAACAGAAGAAAGATATTGAAGACATTTGAATCTGTTGTAAATTTGTGCTCCAAAATAAATAAGGGTTGCCTTGCCCCCACTCACCTCTAGCTAGCTTACTGTACATGTTGTTCATTCAGTGTGGTCCAAAGACTAGTGGGAGGATGGAGTATGCTATGAATTAGTGACTGTACTTGGTCTGTCTTTATCACAACTTCTTATCTCTTCATATATGGCTTTGGGACAACAGATGATGGGAGACAAAGATGAACAGATATTGGAACAGACATGATAAAAGAATTACACTGAATCCTCAGCACAAGTTAGGCCTTATAAGGATCAACAAAAAACCATTCTTATTTGTCCTATTACTTGGTTGAAGGGTTCTGGTTCGAACAGCACCACAATCGTTAAGAATATCCTGATTTGGATGTCGGGTAGCGATTTTCATTGGTGATTGAGAGAAAAGTGGAGTATCAAGTTGATGCTGTCAATATCTGTAGGGGGTGTTAGTCCCTTTAGTCACATTATCTTTGGTAAAGATTTCACTTCTGGGGAAGGTAAGGCACCATAAACAGCAAGGAATATTATATTGGTTATCTTGAAGGGTTTTCTTGTCCATATTATTTTGGGGTTTCTAATTAAAGCCTCCACAACAATAGAAAGTGGCCTAATGTTTTTTTTTTCCCAAACATCTATTATGTGTAGGACCGACAATGGTGCGGTGAAAAACTCATAACAATTGTTATAACTGTTACTGTTTAAAATGGTTAACCGTACCATTATGGTGTGGTGCAGTTATGGTGATGAATTTTCTACCCATAATGGTTATGGTTATGGTATTTAGCTATACTCATGGTTATAAATATGGTTATTATATAAATATAATAATTAATTATTATTAATAAACTAATATATACTAAATAATGGAAGTTAATGTACATGCATGTAATAAATAGCTATGATGTTAGTTTTATATATTTTTATTGTTGACAATATAGATTTATGTTTTTTTTTTAATAAAATTTTCGGTATTTTATTATATTACATGTGTGAAATAAATATGACTATACATGTAAAACCATGGTTAATAACCACAATTATTTTAATGGTTATGGTATTGAAAATTGTACGCGTAATGGTTATGGTATGTGATTTAAAAATATGGTATGGTTATGGTATTTGTCATACCCTAACCATTGTCAGCCCTACTCATGTGTCATAACATAACATGTTTACTCCACACTCATAATAATTTTCACTTGCTTGTAATCAGACAGACCATAAGAGATTTTAGTATTAACCATGAAATTTTTTATATTCTTAGGGTTCGAACTCGAAAACTCTAGTTAGTTGATGAAACACTGAACTGCTCCGACATCTTACTGTTAATAGACGAAACACTGAACTGTTTCGCAATTTATGATTAGCATTGGTTAGAGTATGATGTGTGTATAACAAATATTATAAATGTACCATATTTTAAGATACATAACCATAATTATTGCACGTATAATTTTCAATATCATAACCGTGATTATTAACCACGGTTTTACACGTATACAAGTATATAAAATCACCCATTTTAATCAAGTTCCTATAAATTATATTTTGAACAATTCAATCCCAAAAAAAAATTCAATGATTAAAATAGTGTTAAAGATCATAAATAAGCCGTAATTGAGTGGGAGACAGTAATAATAATTAATAAGTGAAGTGGAGATTTCACGTCACTCTAATTATCTGTCATTCCGCAAATCCATTTCATGTGTTAACTCATTTATAGAATTTATATATATTCATTTACTTAAATACCAAAATTCTAATAAAGAAGCCTATAAAAAAAATATCTGCTAATACTGTAACAAACTAGCTTTCTAATTAGTTTGTATTAAACATATATATTATATGTAAATTGTAAAGTGAACGAATTACGAACACTCTGTAAACAAATTTTACCGACATATAACTTATTAATAGTGGAACCAAAATTTACCCATATACGATAAGACCGAAAATATACGATACGATTTAAAAGTTTTTTTTTTTAATTGTTTTTTGAATTTTTGGTTTGTTCTTTGACTTTTAAAGATCATATGAACCGAATCGATCACTAACAGTTACATACATTATATTAATTATTATAATCAATCATTAATATTAGTTTTAGTTGTTTTTTAATCAATCTTTCAGTTGTTTAAATGGTTTTAGAATGTAAATATTGTTAAATTAGATTTTTTCGTTATTCAATTCAATTTTGAATACTTGGTTTGATTTTGACTATGTATTTTTTTCAGGTTGTCAATTTAAATCGAAAAATCACGATAAGAACAAAAAATTAATTTTTTCTTGTATTACTTTTAAATGTGGTCAAATATTTGTATGGATAACACGTAATTAACTGAAAGTAGGTTTCCAACCGAAATACTAACAAAATATAATATATAAGTTGTAAAAATACAATGTATAAATTATGGTTAGTATTTTTAGTCAATGTAAGTAATACATAAATATTACTTAGTTTCATAAAGATTAAAATACATAAAATAGATAAATAAGAAAAACAAATTCAAGTGTTTAAAGTAAAGTAAATTTAAGAAATAATTGTAAAATAATATGAAGCAAGTTAATAAATACTGAAAAGAATTATTCTAAAATAAATAATTACTTTTTTAGTTAATTTAATTTACTAATGTTTTTAGAAATTATTAAACAAAATAATACGAAAAACGATGAGGAGAAAGATGCATTTAGAACAAATTTATTTGATTTAGTTTAAAAAAGTATTCAGGAGTAAATAATTCAATTTTAGTATAATTCTTTTGCAATTTTTCGTTTATGTGATAAATAAATAATTTAATGGAAAAGTATCAGACATGTATTTGAACTTGACATTAGCAATTAATGCTAACTAGGTACATTGACTTTTGTTTTGTAGCAACAGGTTACCAAACGTTTTTAAATAAGCAAATAAATATCTCTCGTTTATTCTTAACGAAAAAAATAACGTGAGAATCACGTGGTGGTTGGATTTAAGAATTAATTAGCAAAAGGGTACTTGAAATTGACACAAATTGGCAAGTAGATACCTGAACTTGGTATTTCGAACATGGTTTTCAATTTTTTAATTTTTTAAAAAAAATTATAAACAATAGTATTTATATTATATTTTTATTTTTTGAATCTTAATTTTACTAAATTTGTTTCCCAAGAAACGACATAGAGGTACTAACCGATCACATGAGTCAAACATATGGTACCAATGGAACCATTAATCCTTCATTTTATGTTAAAAACAAATAAAATCGAATGGTTACAAATTGTTCATTCTTGTCTAACTCATAATTTAGTCATGTTTATTTTTTAAAAAAATGGTTAAATTTGTTATAAGATGATAAGTGTGTGACTTACTCTTTTTTTTCTAACATAAAGTTAAATTAAGGTTTGTATTGGTTATTCAAAAACATTTAGCTACTTATTTACTTAAAAAAAATCAGTATCTAATTTTCAAACCACATATATATATATTATATATATATATATTATCTACTTATTTAATAATTAACCATTTTTTTTAATACAAAATCATTTTTACAATTTTGAATTAGTGTAAGCGTAAATATTAAAGAATTTATTAAAGCCATGTTATCTAATTTTCAAACCATATATATATTTTATCTACTTATTTAATAATTAACCATTTTTTAATATAAAATCATATTTACAATTTTGAATTAGTGTAATGTAAGCGTAAATATTAAAGAATTTTTTAAGTCATGTTTATTCACAATAGACGGAGGTATTGATTTACTTATATATAAAAGTTAGACAACTTATTTGCAACAAAAACAAATTCAGATATCTACTTGTCAATTCTTATTTGCAACAAAAACAAATTCAGATATCTACTTGTCAATTCGTGTCAAGTTCAGGTACATGTTTGTTAATTAACCCTTAAATTCAGTCACCATGTGATTCTCACGTGATTTTTTCCGTTAATAATAAACGGAAAAGAAACATCTGGGATTCATTTGCTTATTTTTAAAAGTTTAGCAATTGCTACAAAAAAAGTTTAGGTACCTAGCGGCTAATAAGTGTCTAGTTCATGTACTTGATATTTTCTCCTAATTTAATAAATGGTATAATCTTATAACTAAGTTAAATTAATTAATTAATAAAATATTTATATTTTCTTTGTTTGATGCATTTTCTATTTATTTTTAAATAATATTTTATTCTTTATACTTTATTTAAACTTATATTTTAAGAACGTGAACGAATGTTAGTTTTGGCGCAAAAATGCATGTCGATTCACAGTGTATAATAATTGAAGGATCATCAATTGCTACGTCATTAATCGTCGAGCGAAAATAGTCCTGCGTCTATATTTACAGTATATATCGAAAAGAAATATATTTTAAAAAATAATTTTATTACCTATTTTTAGAACTAAAAATTGTAGTAAAATGTTCATTTTAGTTCCAAAAATTACTGTTTTCTCCATATATTTGAGAAAACCATTTTCCTTAGCTTCTTCCAAGATGAAGAGAATTAACCTATGGATAACAACCATTTTTCATAAAGATAAACTATTATAAATTCCGAATCTCACAAAATTTGAAGAAAAAATTGTGACAAATATAAAACCAGCCATGAACTTGAACAGAGAAGTGATCAGCATTCATTAGACTTGTAAATAAAGAACAAACAAAGAAGTTCACCTTACCTGCGGCTTGATGTCAACTGATCTGCAGCAGCCATTGGAGTGTGATCAGCTAAACTCTTGATGAACTAGATTCTTGTCTTTGTTTTTGTTGGTTTTATCCAGATGTTTGGATTGTTACAGACATCTATACAAGTAGAGAGACATGGTGTTCTTTCTGTTTGTCTCCATGCATGACAGGAAAACCTTTGAGATAGCCACTAATTGAAGCTAGCTACTTTCTCTAGCTATAGCCAAAGTACTCTAACATAGAAAATTAACTGGGTTTTCTCTCCATTTGGTTTGGATTTTATTCAATATGTTAATGCATAAAAGGATGTTATCATATGCTTGACTTTTAAAAAAAAAGTAGGCACTGTATCAAATTTTTTTGAAAAAAGTAAATATATTGAAAAATATTTAGCAAAATGTATATAAGTGCTATTGGGGGTAGCGTTTTTTACAATGTGCGCTACTTTGAGTAGTGTTTTTAAAAAAATGTCACTAGGGGTAGCGTTTTTCATAAAACACTACTTTTATGAATTTCGCTACTTGGGATATTTCGCTACCCCTAGTGGCATTTTGTTTTACGTTTTTTTTTTCAACGATTCGATGTTTAATTAAAAATAAAATTATGTATTTATTAAAATAAAAATAAAAATTATAATAAGTAGATATTTTAATTGCAATTCAAATGATGTAAAAAAATATTAAATTTGGACTTACGGATTAACTGTACGCTATGTCGTAAAAGTTCCGTTTGAATAGAAATCAGATGCAGTAGAATTTGGAGCCTGCCCCACAGCAAAGACACAAAGTTTTTTTTTGGTCAAGTACAAAGACACAAAGTAATCAAGTGCTTCGGAGCTAATCTGTACAGTTGACAGGTGTAAGAGATGAAGCTAGAATGATGTTTTATTGAGGCGCTAAAATTAGATTACAGGAAAAACTTTAAAATAAATATATTTTTAAGGAGGGTTAATGTAAAAAGTAAAAAAAAAAAAAAAAGAGACGTTGAATTTGAGTCGATGATATTCTGAGTGAAAATTTAAAAGTTGTGGTTTTTCTCATCTTATTTTTGTAACTAACTGTCGTATATTATGGTATTACCGATTACGGTGCAAAATGCATTACGATTATTCTATTTCTGTAACGACTTTATTTTAGTTATAATTATAATTATTATATATAAATATAATAATAATTTCTTATGTATATATATAATAGTCATAGAAGTAGAGTTTTTCACTATATTACATAATATTTTGCATTTATTAAGATAATATTCAACAATCATAATTAATAACTGCAGTTATTAGGGCTGGGCAAAAATAACCGGTTCGGCCGAACCGTACCGAACCGTACCTGAACCGTACCGGTTTCGAACCGGTTCGGCCAAACCGGTTCACAAAACAAACAGTTTTTTTCAAAAAATATGGAGCGGTTCAGAATAGGTACAAAAAACCGGTTCAAAACTGGTTAACCGAACCTGTTTTTGTACCAGTTTTAATATTAAAATACTATTAAATACTAAACCAGACCAGACCACTTCAAACCAGACAAAACCGGTTTTTCTGATTCAGATGAGCAGACCTAATTGAGTCTGATTCAGTTGTTTCACTCAATCTGATTCAGTAGAATCAGTACCGCAGCAGCTTGGCATAAAACAGCGCATCACGTGTGGCCCTGAATCCTTGGCATCTACATGGAGATTCATCTCTGCTATCGGCCTCAGACTATGGCAGGTTCTTTCTCTAACTTCTCACGTCTTTCTCTATTGCTCCGCCGAAGGAAGTGTCTTGTTTGAGATTCAGTTGCGAAGTCTTGTTCGGAAGCGTCTTGTCTTGTTCAGAAGCGTCTTGTCTTGTTCGGAAGTGTCATTGATTCAGTTGCGAACAGATGATCATCTTATATTTGATAAGAGAAACATCAATGGTGATAAATTCATTGTTGAATATTGATTTAGTTATACTTGGATTGACACAATCCATTCATCATCATAGAACAAAGCTTCAAGAACTAGTTAGAATGTTAAAATGGATGCCATGATACAGAGTAATTTCAAAGCTGATTCTAATCAACTAATCTACTATTACGAAAACATATGATAACTTTTCTATTCTGCATAGTAACTTTTCTATTCTGCATATTGTTGTCTGCAGATTCCTTTGTAGGTGTTTACTTCGATTGTTCTTGACCCAATGTTGAGCTTCTCTTGTTTCTTCTGCAAGGATTCGATGCTTAGTTTATTCTGTTTTCGATTAGTTGGATTGGATTTTGATGATAATACACATTAATAGTTGGATTGGATTCCGATAAGTCTGTCATGAATCTTATGAAGAAGAAGAAGCTGAAGAAGAAGATGCTTCATACTAGTTCTAAGAGTTCTGCCATGGATGCTCGTGGTGATTCCAATTCTACAGAAGCAAAGCAATTCCAATTCTGAAAAAGTTCATTATTTTAATGGGCTTGGCACAAAAATGCATGGGTTACCACTCTTGTTGGGTCACACTGACATTTATGTGTTGTACAGACCTAATTTTTTTTTGGTATAACCAGGTTCGGCCGAACCGGTTCTGAACCGGTTTTTGAACCGATTCAGAACAGGTATAGTAAATCAGCCAAAATCTGGAGCGGCAAAAAACTGGAGCGGTAAACCATACCGGTTTAAAAATGTGGTAAATGTTCGGTTCTGAACCGGTTCGGGGCCGAACCGGTTCATGCCCAGCCCTAGCAGTTATAGATACAAATATAATTTTGAAAATTGTAAGGGTAATTAGTATGATTATATATGTAACTTAAAAATATTATATACTTACAGATTTAATAAAATAATTATAATATAGTATTCAGATTTTTTTAAAAATGAAACCTTTATTTCTAATATATTGGAGTTTTTTTTTGAAAAAGTAGGTATTTGTTTTGTTTTAGAAAAGTAAGTATACAAAAATAATACTTCGAAAAATAGGTATATGCGCACCCCGTCTATCAACCCCCATCTATTTTTTTAAAACTATTTTGTTCGATAACGACGACTCGATGTTTAATTAAAAATAAAATTATGTATCTATTAAAAAACATTAAAAAACTTATAGTAAGTAGATATTTTAATTGCGATTCAAATGATGCAAAAAGTATTAAATTTAGATTTACGGATTGACTGTACGCTATGCCGTAAGTTGAGATATGAAAATTTGACTTAAAAAATTATAATTCAGCCCATGTAAGTCCAAATTCACCACGGTTAACGTAATTTATGTCGTAATTCAATTATCTACCTAGGGTATTTTTTTTTATTAGAAATACATTGATTTTGTAACCTAACATCGTTTGTTTTATAATTTGACCGAACTAATTAAATGCATTAGGTGAAAAATTTAATTATGTACTTACTCAAAAAAAATAAAAAAATTACGGTGCGTAGATAATTTAATTACGAATTAAATGATGCTAATTATGCGTTAATTGTTTACTTTTAGACTGACTATATAATACGATACGTAAAGAACTCTACATACGATACAAAAACTTCTAAATAGTATTTTAAACAGTAAATTAACTGTTTAAAACACTATTTAGAAGTTTTTGTGTAAATTTACTGTTTAAAATACTATTTAGAATTTTTTGTGTAAATTTACTATTTAAAACACTATTTAGAAGTTTTGTATCGTATGTAGAGTTTTTTACGTATCGTATTATACAGTTAGTCTAAAAATAAAAAGTTAACGCATAGTTAGCGTCATTTAATTCGTAATTAAATTATATACGCAACGTAATATATTTTTGATTTTTTTTGAGTAAGTACATAATTAAATTTCTCACCCAATGCATTTAATTATTTCGGTCAAATTATAAAACAAACGATGTTAGGTTACAAAATCAATGTATTTCTAATCAATAAAATTACCCTAAGTAGATAATTGATTTACAACATAAATGACGTTAACCGTGGTGAGTTTGGACTTACATGATCTGAGTTATAATTTTTTAAGTCAAATTTTCATATCTCAACTTACGGCAGAGAGTACAGTCAATCCGTAAATCTAAATTTAATACTTTTTGCATCATTTGAATCACAATTAAAATATCTACTTACTATAAGTTTTTTTAATTTGTTTTAATAGATACATAATTTTATTTTTAATTAAACATCGAGTCGTCGTTATCGAACAAAATATTAAAAAAAAAATAGATGGGGGTTGATAGGCGCCACTTGGAGTGGCGTCTATTAAATAAGTGTCACCATGGGGTGCGCGTATTTCTAATACGCGCTATCCCGAGGTGTGCATATACCTATTTTTTGAAATATTTTTTTATGCATACTTATTTTTTAAAAAATAACAAATACCTGCTTTTTCAACAAACTCAATATATGAAAGATACATATATATACCCCACTCCACTATCAAAGCATCGACCTTGCAATTTATAGTTTGATCTCTCTTACAAAAGTAAACCAAAGGGACCCAATTTTAAGGAAACCATAAATAAATACCTTCATTAACTCTCATGTCTCTCCCCACTATCCTCACTAAACTAGAGACCTATATTCTCTTGAATATTTGACCAAATATATCCGGAAAAAATGAAAATATTTTCACTTTTGTAAAAATTACGAAAGTATACCATTTGCGGGTATGATTTTTTTGTTTCATTAGCGGATGAACATTTTAGTCATACCTGTGAATGAGATTCGCGGGTGGAGGTTTGTTTCACCCAAGAAAGTGAATAGAAGATTTGCTTCACTGAATATAGAGTCGAAGCATGGGGAAGAGATAAAAAACAAATTAACAATTTTTCATATTCATTTATGGGTGATATTTTTTTATATCCACCCGCAAATTTCATTCGCTGGTCGTTATATTTTAATAATTTTTTCTCTAAATATGAGTATATTTTAATATTTGTTTTTATTTTTATTTTGAGGTATATTTTGATAAAAAAAAAATTAAACTCTCCTTTTCTCTTTCCTAATAGCCCTTTGTTCGATTTGCATGTCGGCCACGTGTTATTTATTGTATTATATATGTCTAGCATGCATCCCTATCTCACGATAGATTATTACCTATCATCATCATTTAGTTATACGTACGTCGAACTGATCCATAACAAAGCAGTAGTGATCTCTGCCGTATGCTACCTAGGGCTTGACATGCCACATCCAATCAATCGAGAATATATTGGTTTGTGGGTGGTTTCGAACTTCAAAAAACACGACAAGGGGCGGTCCCTCTCTTGACATCAAGCTTCGTGATGCACATTTCATGTCAACCATAATTCCTTTCGAGATTTTCGGTTGGATATTGTCGTGAAAAATTATACATATCACATCGTCATCGATCAACCATAATTTATCGTGCGAGTTGGATGTTCATTACAAATTAATAAAAACGTACGTACTATGCATACTGTTTTTTATAACTTTTTTTTTATTCTAAAATTTAAACAAAAATATGAAAGAACGGAAATTTAATACATATAACACTTTATAATTAATGGATTTTACGTACACCGCACCGACTATTTTTTTGTTCGGCAGAAACATGTTGGATGTGTAGGAAGTAGTAATACTATTATATATGTTAATTTCCCACTATATAGATACCGAAATTTTATTGAAAAAATAAAATGTTTTTATAAATAAAAAATGGGTAGCTAACACTTGCAATTTTAGAAATATTGTGGGTGTTCATATCGTTTTTAGTAGGGGTGAAAGAAAAAACCGGTTGGTTCGAAAATTCGGTGAAAACCGAATCGGTCTGAACTGAAAAAATCGGTCCGAAAATGTATGGTTCGGTTTGTGGTCGAATTTTTTATTTGAAACGGTTTTTTAGACCGGTCTATAACTCTAAAAAACCGTGGAGTCCGGTTCGACCATTTATATGCATATTATTTTATATATTGTATTAGTTAGTATTAATTAATATAATTAATCAACGAATACAAACAAATATATTTTTTATTATTTAATAATTATTTTAGTTGTTTAATCGGTTTAGTAGAAATCTATGTAAACATTGTTATATCAAATTATTTTGTTGTTTAATTTGATTTTGAATACTTGTTTTGGTTTTTGAATGTGTATTTTTTGCTTTTTCGATTTAAACCGAAAATCCGAAATTCGAATGGACGGTTTATTTTTCCTTATACGGTCTTTTGATCGTTTTTTTTGAAGAAAAACCGGTCCGAAAATATAAGTTCCCAATCGAAATAGTAAAAAACCTGGTCCGACCGATCCGGTTTCACCCCTAATTTTTAGTAGGAAATTGCCATCGTACGTATTTAGAGCACTGAGAGCACTGAGGCCACTTTTTTTTCTTCTTTATTTAAACAAAAATCTGACGGAAGTACGAACTTGGATTCAATATCTAGTAATATTAGGGATGTTGATGGTTAGAGTATGTTCGGGGTATGACAAATGTCATAATCATATTATATTTTTAAACTACATACCATAACAATAATCATTATTGATATAATTTTCAATACCATAACCATTAAAATAACCGTGGTTATTAACTATGGTTTTACCCATATACCCATATTCATTTCACACATGTAATATAATAAAATATCGAAAATTTTATTTTAAATAATATATCAATTTATATTATTGGTGCATTCAATCTTTAACAATTTCAATTTTTCAATTATATAATTTATATTTAGTATATTATATAAATTAGTTTATTAATAATAAATAAATATTATATTTATATAATAACCATGGTTATAACCATGAGTATAAGTCAAATATCATAACCATAACCATTATGGGTAGAAAATTCATCACCATAACTGCACCGCATCATAATGGTACAGTTAACCATATTAAACAGTAACGGTTATAACCATGGTTATGAGTTCTTCACCGCACCGTTGTCGGCCCTAAGTAATATTGGAGCATCCGTCCTCATACTTTACAGCATTGGATTTTTGGTTCTCCAACCTGTATGTATGCGTACCATTTTGCTAGACAATGACTTGTCCTCATCAACCGCCACATCAACTTCTTCATACTTCAATGATTCAAAGTTCAAACGTAATAGAAAACGAAATTGGCGTAAGAAAAAAAACTACATATGCCTCCTTATACTGTGAAACATCTATACACCTAAGATAGTAAATTTAACCTCTAAAGTTTGAGGGTGTAATTGGGTAATAATTATATTTCACAATGAGAAATGCCATGTTTACAAGTTTGAGGACCAAAATAAAACTTGACTCTAAAAAGCAAGTAAGATCAAAGAATATTTTGTTGGAGATGACAAAAGGTAAGGACAATTTGATGATGAGTATGAGCATGATGATGACCATCACACTATAATTAACATAAACCACCTTTTTATCATTAAATGAATAAAAGCATCTATTTATCTAATTCAAAATTTATATATACAACCTCTGGGTTAAACGGGACTAAACGGAAGGTCAGTAGGCCACAACAACGAGAAAAAAAAAACCTGTCACTAAGGATTGGGGTTAATCTCAATTTTTGACTTTAGGTAAATTTCATCATAAAAAATACAATAATTTTTAATTTAATTTTTTTAAATCATACATTTAACCCTACTTAATAAATGTTATGGCTTCGTCAATCTATCTATCTATCTATCTTAATTTGGCTAATATTTTTAGAATTAGGATACATAAGTTTTTTAGTTACTTAGTTGTAAAAAAAATATTTTCATTGGTTGTTAATATTTTTTATAACTGACGATGTATGGACTCGTCACGCATACATTTAAAAACTGTAAGTATACATTTAAAAACTCTAAAATTCCTGTGAAACTTCTCATCGTTTCTCACAATACATTTTACATTTTATCTCACCTACACATTTATATATTTCTTTTTATCAATATATTACTATTTATTTTTATAAGATTTTTTTAAACATTTTTGTTCTATTTTTTTAAAATTTCTATTACAATTAGAGATTTTTTTGAATGAAAATCTATATTAATTTATAATTTATAATTTATTACAATTTATAATTAATATTATAATCTAAAAACCTGCTATTTTATTTTATGAAAGAATGAAATGTACATTAGATTTCTCATATTAGCATGTGCAATTATAAAAATACATATTTATAAATATTATATACAATTTTCAAATGAGTTTGTAATAAGTCTCAAATTAAATAATAACTACTATTAACGTAGTTACAATTACAAGAATACGTATATTCATGATAAATGTACGATAAAAAAAATAAAAAATAAGTATTAATACTATATTAGTAAATGTTTACATCATTTTTATCATCCACCCATGGTATTATTCACTAACCCTATATATATATCATGAAACTCTAAAATTAAAAAAGAAACAGCACACTCACTTACACTTACTCTTTCAATATTTATTAATTTACTTTGTCCTTTTAAACATTTTAATATTATTATTTCATTCATAATTATACCTATATATATTCAATAATTATTTATACATTATAATATTATATACACAGATAGAAAAGTTATATAACATTGAATATAAATGTATATAACTTTTAATATATCCTGTCATACAATCAGTATTCAGTAGTCAAAATTTAACTCATAGTTATCATAAATTATGTCATAATTAAATTATTTACGTATTTTATTTTTTTATTAAGTATACAGTTGAATTTTTCAGTTAATTCTTTTTATCATTTCAGTCAAATTATAGGACAAACGATGTTTAAGTTAAAAATAGAGTAGGTAGATAATTGAATATTTGTAATAAATGGTGTTGACTTTCGATTTAGTGGATGTGAGTTGAATTTTTTAAGTCAAATTTACATATATCATCTTAGAACATAATATAATGCCAATTCATAAGTCCAAAATTAATATTTTTTTTGCATGATTTGAATCATAATTATATATAATTTAATTGAATATTATGCCGTAAAAAAAAAACTTAGACACTAACACGCTACCCAAAGTGACGTGTTGTGTCATTTTGACCTAACACACCACTTAGGGCATGTGTTTACCTACTAATGCTTACCTTTTTTTAAAAAAAATAAATCACTAAGGATTTTTTTTCAGAAAGTATATACTTTCGATTTTTTTTTTGAAAAAGTGTATATATAAAAAAAAATATTTAGAAAAGTATGCATACGCGCGTCGCGCCTATTCAATAGGCGCGACCCAGGGGTGCGCCTATTGCACAATTTTTTTTTTCTTCGTGAAAACACCGGGCTATCAGAAACCACGTTGATTTTAAGTCTGCTTATGGTTTTCCTCCTAAATAGAAATTGAGAGATTCATCTCAGTATTCATAGGTCCAAATTCCTCTACGCCAGTCTCACCAAATTCCTCGGCTGATTCTCTATCAAGAGACATCTAAACCCCCTGGCTGGTGTTGTTGGATATGCAAGTGGAAACAACGGTCTATCAAAAACCACGTTGATTTTAAGTCTGCTTATGGTTTTCCTCCTAAATAGAAATTGAGAGATAGTCTCTCCAGTAAAGAAGAAAGGAAGTTAATTCCTAAAAAGAAGTTGTTCTGAACAAGTTGGAAAATTTAGGACAGGAACCTAAAGTAACCCCAAAGAGCTCTTTTGCAGCAGTAATTCCTGAAAATGTCAAACTAACTTGTGTATTTGAAGAAATGTCTCATTCAGAAACTTGTGAATAAACAACTTTGTTTCAATGTTTTACCTCGCGGATGTTGTTCAGAACAAGTTGGAAAATTTAGGACAGGAAAAAAGTATTTAACTTCTTATAACTTCCTTTCTTCTTTACTGGAGAGACTATCTCTCAATTTCTATTTAGGAGGAAAACCATAAGCAAACTTAAAATCAACGTGGTTTCTGATAGACCGTTGTTTCCACTTGCATATCCAACAACACCAACAAAGGTCTTTAGATTTCTCTTGATAGAGAACCAGCCGAGGAATTTGGTGAGACTGGCGTAGAGGAATTTTGACCTATGAATACTGAGATGAAACTCTCAATTTCTATTTAGGAGGAAAACCATAAGCAGACTTAAAATCAACGTGGTTTCTGATAGACCGGTGTTTTCACGAAGAAAAAAAAAATTTATGCAATAGGCGCACCCCTGGGTCGCGCCTATTCAATAGGCGCGACGCGCGTATGCATACTTTTCTAAATATTTTTTTTTACATATACACTTTTTCAAAAAAAAATTCGAATGTGTATACTTTCTAAAAAAAATCCATGTGTTTACCTACTAATGCTTACCTTTTTTAAAAAAAAAAAATCACTTTTTCATCACTTCTTAGTTAATATGACTAAATATTAACATTACCGCACACTCAGCTACATAAATATAGGTATTTAATTATTTAGTTTTT
The DNA here is from genome assembly GCA_946814005.1 of Chamaenerion angustifolium. Taxonomy (NCBI): domain Eukaryota; kingdom Viridiplantae; phylum Streptophyta; class Magnoliopsida; order Myrtales; family Onagraceae; genus Chamaenerion; species Chamaenerion angustifolium. The sequence continues at coordinate 3,514,425 of OX328277.1, read as the reverse complement.
TTCTTTATAAAAAGTAAATTCGTTTTCGTGAACTTGCCATTGCCATTATTAATGTTGGCCTCTGGGATCTCCGACAGCTGCAATTAGAGAGATAAAAAGGTTGCTTAAGAAAGATGAAACTGAAATAAGCATCCATACAACAATTTAATGTCCCTTTTCTCCCTAAAACTGAGTAAACATTAGAGACCCCTATCAAGTATTTTTTTTTTTTTGGCACAATGTGAATTCTTCGTTAAAACTGAAACATATTTGATTGGTCTAACAATAACAAAGAAAAAAGAGCAGATAGTGGTTCACACACCCAATTAACCGAACACATATCTTTATAGGATTGTCTAGCAATCCAATTAACACATATATTTGTTTGTCGTCTTACCCACTTCCATGAGACCTCTTCGATTTGTGATGCGATCCCCTTTATCGTGTTTATAATGTTGTCCAGTCGTCAGTCATGTTCTTGAGCCGTCCCATCAAGTTGTTTTATTAATAGCTCGGAGTCGAATTCGATAATGGTCTTCGTCCACCCATGGCGAGCCTCTAGTTCCACCGCTTGAAGGATGACTCGAGCTTCCATGTTTATGGCTTATGTGTCCCTCCTCGAGGATTGTATCCCCTCTATCATTTCCCTGATCGAGTCCCGCACTATGACGTCGGTTCCGCCTTTCCCTGTTTTGGCATCCCATGCTCCGTCGCAGTTGATTTTGAGCTTTCCATGTTCCGGTGGTCTCCATTTCTGGTGTTGAATTTCGGCCACACTCCTTCCCGGTTCCTTGCGCCTCGTTTCCGCGGTGGCCCACGTCTCCTGTGCGAGTTTGAGTCCACATTCGAGTGTAAGATGGGATTGCGGATCCTATTTGTTTATATATGCCCGACATCGTTCTTTCCATATTTCTCATGCCAAAATTTCCACTTTAGTCTTGAGAAATGCACCCCCAATCCCCATCTTGGTTTGTAGTGTCACCCTCTGTGATTTCTTTCATCCACTCTTCCCATGTAAGTTGAGGTTGTCCCTCCCAGCGAACTCTATTCCCCTAAACCATATCGGTCGGACCCAGCAGCATCGCATCAACACGTGGTCGATCGTTTCCGCTTGGTCGCAAAACGGGCAAGTCGGTGTCTCTGTTACACCCCTCCGATGAAGCTCCGTTGTTACCTGTAAAGCACGGTTACAACTTTTCTAGATAAATTGTTTTACCTTTGGGATTGTCGGGGCCTTCCATATTTGTCGTCACGCTTTTGGGCCTAGTGTTCGCGAGGATGAGGCATGATTTGATTCTTCCGGTTCCCGCCGATCCATTAGTCTTTGGTAGACTAACTTTGGGTGTGATATCCCCAATCTCGATGAAGGCCAGACCAATTTATCGCGTGCTCCTGCTCTTGTGAGGTGAATGACATGGATGTCTAGTTTCTCTCCTTCGTTGATATGGTCCCTTATTCAGCTTGTATCCCATCTCGATCCCTCATCCCGTAGAATGTTCGCTACCCTCATGTCTTGATCGGTGGGATGTGATGTTTCGCCGGACAGTCAGTGTCCGTTGATTCTGGGACCCAAGAATCTTGAAAGCATCGAATGTTCTCTCTGTTTCCGACTCGTCATATTCCTTCCTCTTCTAGTATCTTTCTTCCCTCTAGTATGCTCGACCAAGCCCATGATGCTCGTCCTCCATTTCTCGCCTGAAATAGATTGGATTTAGGAAAATATATACCTTTTAGAACCTTTGCCTAGTACGCATCTGGGTTATTCTGAATCCGCCATGCCGTTTTGGTTAGCATGGCCTCATTGAAGGTGTTGATGTCTCATAATCCTATTCCTCTTTTCTCCTTAGGCTTTGTCATATGCTTCCATTTACACCAGTGGATCGTTCGTTTGTCCATACTTTGACTCCACAAAAATCGGGTCATCATGGCCATCATTTCCCCGCACCACATTTTAGGGAACTTGAAAAGGGTCATTGCGTAGGTTGGGATGGACGTTATTACTGTCTTGAGCAAAATTTCCTTACCCGCCCTGTTTAGGTATAGGTTTTTCCATCCATTCATCTTGCTACATATTCTGTCCTTCAGATACCCTAGTGTCTCCCTTTTTGATCTTCCCCAGGCCGTTGGGATCCCGAGGTATTTTCCCGCATTGCGTGCTTCCTCGATTCCTAGGATTCGACTCATCATGCTTCAGCTTCCTAGTGACGTCCCGGAGCTGAAGTGAATGCTTGATTTTTGTAGGTTGACACTTTGACCCGATGTCTGACTGTATCCTTCCAGTATTTCTTTGAGTCTCTCTGCATTCCATTCGTCCACCTTGATGAAGAAGATCGAGTCGTCCGCAAATAATAGGTGGTGGATGACTGGACATGTCCGTCTAATCCGGATTCCTTCAAGTTGCTTTCTATCGATCGCTTGCATGATTTGTCTTGAAAGCACATCATCCACAAATAGAAATAAATAAGGGGATAGGGGATCCCCCTGACGAATACCTCTTGTGGGAGAGAAGTTGTCCGTCTTCTTCCCATTGATGATGACCTTATATCTCACGTTCTTGATGCATCCTTCGATCCAGTGGATCAAGGTTTCCTCATACCCCATCCTACACATGGTGTTGAGAAGGAAACCTCATTCTACCCGATCATATGCTTTGTTCATATCAATATTGACTACACATTCCCCTACCTTCACTTTTTTGCTCGTCCTGAGGTGGTGGAATGCCTCATTGTGATAATTATGTTGTCATGAATTAACCTGCCAGCCACAAATGCCCCTTGGAATGGGGGTGATTAACAATGATAATATGGTTTGCAGTCTATTGGATAGCGTTTTAGACATCACTTTATAAACAAAATTGCATAGGGTTATAGGCCGAAAATGAGTTGTTTTGAAAGGATTTGACACTTTAGATATTAGTACAATACATGTATCGTAAAAGCAAGGGTCAAGTGAACCGTTTATCAGGTAGCTCTTTATCGCATGAACGATATCAGGGTCCACAATCTCCCAATACTTTTGATAGAACATATCGGGCAAGCCATTTGGACATGGGGCCCTTGCCCCCCCCCCCCCCCCCCCCACCCAATTGGAAAGTCACCATCTTAATCTCTTCCTTGGAGCACAGTTTGAGTAGGTTCCGATTCATCTCTCTTGTGACTGATTGTGGCACACACCCGAGTATGTCATTCGATTGGGTGACTCCCTCCGATTGGAACAAGTTTTTAAAGTACATTTCACATTCCTGACTGATTTCCTTTTCTGATTCTGTCCATGTTCCATCAGATCGTTGGAGACTCTTGATTTTGTTTCTACTTCTCCTTTCAAGAGTAGATTTGTGGAAGAAAGTCGTGTTTTTATCTCCCTCTCCTAGCCATCGTATTCGCGCCCTTTGGCTCCAGTATGTTTCCTAACTTCTCCAATGCTCTGCCAGTTCTTGCTTAAGTGCCTTCTCTTTCTTCTTTACATGGTCCCTATTACTCTCCCTTTGTATCAACTCTAGTTGTCTCATAATCTCTGCAATTTTCACCTTATTGTGTTGGAAATTCGCCTTGCTTCAATGAGTTAGCTTCGTTCGGCATCAGTTTATCTTCGTATGGAGGGTGGGTCTACGGTTGGGTGGTGAGTTGGTTACCCATGATGCTTTCACTGTTTTTTCGCATCCGCCATCCACATGGCCTCAAATCTGAAATTTTTCCTTCCCTTAATGTCGCGGTGGTCAATCTCAAAGAGCAAAGGGTTATGATCTGATCTGATGGCCGATTTATGGAATATGACTGTGTTTAGATACAGGTTTAGCCATTCGCCGTTTATAAGGCCACAATCCAACCGTTCTCTTATCCGCTCATCACCATTCCTGTTGTGGCACCATGTATATGGAGTGCCTTTAAACCCAATATCGCACATTGATAGGTCCGAAATTAGGGAATTAAAGACATCCATTTTTTTGGGGTCTTTGGGTCTTCCCCCGTTCTTCTCATGTGGGTAAAAGATGTCGTTAAAATAGTTGATGCACATCCAAGACTCCCTTACCCGTCTTCCAATTTGCCGAAGTGTTGACCATACGTGCATTCTCTCTTCCCATACCGAGTGTCCATACACCCATGTGATTTTGACTTCTTCGTTGTTTCCTTCGAATCAGACCGTGGTGTCTATGAGATGAGTGCTTTTCTGATTGATAGTGATATCCACTTCCTTTCTCCACCATAGCACAAGGCCCCTCGATAGTCCATTTGGTTCTACATAGCATTTGTTATCCATTCTAAGCTCCCGTCTTACTCTTTCACATACTCCTTTTTTGTTTTTCGTTTCCATTATGAATATTATTGCTGGTTGGTGTTTCCGCCCGAGCTCGTTTAGATGGGGAATTGTCAGGTCCGACCTCAACCCTTGACAATTCCACACCAGAACACTCATTGGGCACCCGTGGTTGTATTGGGACAACCACCTGAACTCGTTTCTTCAGTCATTTTCTGGTCTCTTCCTTTCGTCTTCATCTTCCTTATGGTTCAGGGTTTCGCCCATTTAATCTTGTTTCTCCCCTTGCGCATAATTGGTACTTCTTTCTCAGTTATGCTTGTCTCAGCCTCCCCAATACCATACTCGATTCGGAGACATATCTTCTTTAGTAGTTCATCACATACCTCTTCTTCCCTATCCATTTGCTCCAATTCCTTTCGCTTGAGGGACATCTTGCGGACCAAAATGCTCAATCCTGTAGGAGAGGCTACTATGTATTCCCGGCTTGGTGAATTGTTATCATTTGGGAATTCAACATAGTACTATTTCCTATCGGGGCTGAATTTTACATTTTTTCGCGGGACAATGTATCAAGGGGGTCATGTATTCGACCCCCCCTCGTCTATTTGGGTGGTGTCTTCCTCCTGTGCAGGTTCGACCCTGCTCGACCTTGTGCCCTGGCCGAATATACTGACCGAGTTGCCTGGTTGTTCTTCAGTTCTGGATGATCCACCACTGGTATGTGTCGACATCTTCGTTAGGCTCAGATCGGCTGCATGATCTGCGCCCCAATCCGTGTTTCTCTGAGTTGGCTCTCCTAGCACCAGGCTGTTGGGATTATGTCCCTGCCCAACACTCTAGTAGTTATGCCCTCCCTCACCTTGCATCAGTGATCTTGCAGCTTGCCTCCAATTCTGCCGATTTCCACCTGATGGCGATCCACCCCGTCCCTTCCCAACCTCTGCCCATGTTGTCTCACGGCGTCGGGGTCGTTCTGCCTGAGTCCATGACCCGTATCATGGTTGGTTTGGGTTATCCTTCACCATGAGCATTGGTTCATTGCATGCCCTGTCTGTGTGTCCCAGACATGCACAGCTAAAACAGAAATATGCAAGTCGTTCATACTTCACTGATGCACAGATTTTCACCCCATTCGACATTTGGTACCAAAAGTCTAACACCAAAGGTTTACTTCCATCCATTTCCAAATTAATACACAAATAACTCCTATCCAAACATCTAGGCCCCTTAATAATATCAATCTTAGTATTTCTACCCAGTCTCTTTCCAATAATTATGACATTTGATTCATTCAACTTTTCTAGTTCTAGACCGTGTATTTGTATCCAACACTGAATATTATGAAAAGTGATATCCTCTAATCGCATACCCCCTTCTCATTGCTTGATGGATAAGCAATGTCATTGAATTGCCCACAGACTGAAGTCTAGTGCATCGGCCATGTCGTGTGGATCATCAAACTCGAGCATTGTGACTCCATTGCCCATGTCTATGAAGCTCACACTCGTGTATCTCTGCCAGACGCTCTTCAAGACCCCTTGTAGGCTTGTTCATGAACCGATTCGGGATCGAACCAGTTCAGAACTGAACTGGTCTGGTCTGGTTTGTAAAAAAACAGTATTTTATTCTGTTTCTAAAAAGATTTGTCTGGTTTATGGAAAAAATAACTGGTCTTGTTCGAATCGATTCAGAACCGGTTCGAACTGTTTTGATCTGTTTTTTTTAATAACAATTTTGGTTAGGAAATAATTCGGTTCAAACCGAAACTAAACTGGCTGAAAATCCGATCCAACAAACTAAACCAATTGAAAAATACTGAACTGATTGAAAAAACACTGAACCGAATGAAAAAACACTGAACTGACTGAAAATACACTGAACCGAATGAAAAATACACTGAACCAATTGAAAATTTGTTCCACAACCGACTGAAATTCTGTCCAACATCAACATACGAGCGTCCAATATATCTCTAGGTTTGGTTTATTGAAAACATCCCTAGGTTTGGTTTAATTTCAGACCGGTTTAGTTGATTTTGCTTCAAACCGGTTATAAAATTATATAGGTTTAAAGTGGTTTGATTTAAATTTAAGTATAAACCAGTATAAAAAAACGAGTCGAGTCGAACCAATTCAAACTGAATTTTTGGTACTATTTTGAATTGGTCTATTTGATTTGGTTTTGGAACTAGTTCTGCCGAACCGATTTGAACCAAATCAGTTCCAGACCAGACCAGTTCTTCCGAACCAGTTATTTTGAACAAGCCTAACCCCTTGGACTGCCATCGGTTTGATCATTCGATCACAAAGCACCTTCCCCACGCACCTGAGCCCTCCCTTTCATCGGTTGATCCCTGGAGGTCCAAGGTGATTCTGTCCGGTTGTGTTCTATCATCGGTTTTGGTCAAAATGCTGGGTAGCCTTCGCCCCTGGATGTCGCCCATGCTTGGAAGACTAGCAAACGAACATAGAAGGAAATCACACACAAAAAAAATCGGTTAGGGTTAGGGTGGTTGGTAATCTAGGTTTGCTCTCACGACGGGGTGGAGCAAGGGCTTCGACTTAACAGAGCTAATTGGTGAGAATCGGTCGGCTGTGCAGAGGGGTTCAGCCTGATTGGAGCTTTCAGCAATTGTGTGGTTGTGCAATCTCTCCTGGTTGGGCATTCCAATTGGGTCTCTGGCTCAGTCGTGGAAAGGTAACTTTCGTCTTGCCAACACGGAAGGGACGATTTGGCCAAAGAGACGGTGACGAGGCGGCAAGGAAGCCGTCGGCAAACCCTAGGTTTTAGAAGGGGACCTTCTCTCACTAGAAGAGGAGAGAGACGAGAGCGTTTGTTAATTGATAGACCCCTATCAAGTTCAAGATCACAATATTGACCACAAATTTTGCAGCTTACAGGTTTAGGATAAACAATTCGAGCAACACTGCATAAACATCGATTTCAAAGTCGAGGATACATATCAAGACCCGACATTTCCGAATGAATCAAATTGGGTCTTCCATATGCTTCTATTCATCATCCATTTCCAAAAAACTCTGAATTCAAAAGCAGCTTCCTTTTTCTCAGTCGCCGAACAAATCATCATCGTCTTCATCATCTATATTATTACTGCTACCAGCATTGTTCTGGTCATTTGATATAGCCTTGGAGGAACCAGTATTAAGAGGGAGCGCCCATGAAGAACCGAGTTTCAATGACTCTCCGTAGAGATCATCGTAAATGCCGCTTTTAGTTGTAGGGTTCTTGACCTTATCCAACACCTGTTGTAATCTATCGGTCACGCCTTTGTTCTCTTCCTTCACTGTATTCTTTTCCATCCCTTTCGGAATCACAGTTGTTTGAATCAAGGACTCGTATTTCCCAACAAGACTCCCTTCTTTCACGCCGATGGGACCCGGTTCGGTGCTCACGTCAGCACCATCAGACATTCCAACAACCTCGGCCAACTTCTCACCTGCATGGTCTCTGAATGTCACTCTCTGCTTCCTTGCTCTCTTAGCAGGTCTCTGCAGCTCGGCATGAGAACCGTTAGATTTAGCCTTGCCGAGACAGTAACGGTTCACAAGTGTGTTATAAGCCACAATGGCTTCTTCATCGGAAGGATCGGGAGGTGGAGGGAGATTGATATCTGCAGGTGATGTGGTTGGAGGGAACAGAGCTGCATTATTCTTTCTCAAGATGTATGTTCTTGTTGAGGCAGCGAATTTCAAGGACTGACCCACTTCTAGCTCCATGGGTGTGTCCTTGGTTAGCCTCTCATTTGCCACGAACGTGCCATGTGCCGACCCTAGGTCAATTACGTATATGCTGAAGAGAGAACACAAAGAACGATTGTCAGACTTCGATTTAGATTTCCATTTGCACAATCTTTAGAAGTTTATTGTAGTCCATAAATACTAATTTCAAGGAAGAATCAATTGACCGCAAGAGAAAACAATTTCCTATTTATTGTAGCATTCTATGCAGCTTACCACACGATAACTAGCAGAAATGCTTAAAAGATAAAGCAAACAAAAAGAACTATTCCAACATCACCAAGGCAGAAAAAAATGTTAAAACTATACCACTTTCTTTAACTTGTTAAGAACCGTTTTTCAAAATAGCTGAAAAATCATTATTGGTTTCCTTTATCTTCTTCAAGATGCTTAGAATGTGAACTTAATATTCAACGAATCATTACCATTCAAGCATATAGTAGATGAAGCATGTACAAGAAAGCCAATGCACTTGCACACAACTTAGGAAGCTTGGATGAGTAAACTGTAAAAGTTCTTTATGAAAGAATACGACCCATTGAAATAAAATTATGATCTACTCCTCGTGCTTATCTTGATTCTTGACATTTTAATATTCCTAAGAAATAACCAATAATCGAATACGTAGTAGTCAAGTGAAGTGAAACATATATTTGAATGGCGTTTACATGTCACAAACCAGAAGATTGTGAGTAGAGAATCTGACCTTCCATTCTTATGAGGAATCACAGCAGCATGCTGACGTGAAACTGACGGATGATCAAGCACAAAATCACAGGAAGGGATCTGCCTTCCAAAAATTTGCCTCCTTCTGTCCAATGAAATACGATCAAGAACTTCCCCATCCTTCATAACCTCAAGGTAATACACACCAGGCCTCGGTTCATTTGCCCAGTCAGGTGGCTGCCATGTGGACTGCCCCCCTCCAATCTGTGTTAAATTACACTGCCCCAACAAAGGTGCAGCTTCCTGTATTGCAGGCTTTTGGGAATCATGAGCTTGATTTCGATTTTGAGTCTGTGGATTCGAGTTTGGTGCTTGAGGATACTGGGCAGGGCTACTCTTGGGTAGTATTGCTGCTGCTCTAGATGTAGATTGGTTAGCAGCAGTTGTTCCAGGTGAAGAGCTTAACGTGACTTGAAATGGTTCCAAGGATTGAGCTTTCTTGAACCGATCAAGACCAGCTCTTCCGTACATGCTTCAGCACATGTAAACCAATCTTAATAATCTCCTCCTCCCAGGACTTCACTGTCCAAATTACAGCATTTCACCATTTAAAGTGAAAACACTATCATGTCGAATCCTGCTTCTGTTCCAGATGAATGAACAACCCTAATAAAAATCATTCAAATTACATTTAGGGCAAATAACAAAAGTGAAACCCCCCCTAATTTGTAGCTCAGGATTGTTCAACGGCTATTACTGACTACCAGGCAGAGTCAAATAACCTATATAATAAATGGTGCAGCGAATTTTCAATTGAACTTACACAATAGTAAGCCCAATTTCATTAGAACACAGCACACGACAATACATGTAGTGTTTTCGATCTATTAACGAAAGTTCAAATTGGGGAAAATCTAAATAAAGCAATCACACGATAATGAACTTACCTATGATTCCGTCTGATTCAGATGAAGAACACACCGACTAGAGAAAAAAAAGGCGGAGAATTGCAAGCAAACATAGAAGAAAAAGAAAGAGAAGGAAATATTCACAGAGACATCTGTTTTCCGTGTTTTTTTATTTCTACCCTAATAATAATATTTCCTTACGCAGTAGAGGAACATATTTCATATTTGTTTATGTTCATTCTTCAACACTTTTTTTTTTTTTTTTTTTCTAATTTCGTTCAATAAATGTAGATGTATGCTTCTCAATTTAATTAAAAATAGGATTAATAACTTAATCACTACATATACTTTAGTGACTTTATAAATTGTGATTTGAATTTATTGTTTCAAATTTTACTATTTGTACTTTCAGATTTAGGATAAGATGCTAATTGTTTTGAAAAATTAAGTATAATTTTTTTTAAAAAAAGTTAAATATCAAGGAGCTACCTCAACTTTGGCGAAGGGACAACAAGCTACCTCCGTCTAAATTGTCATCAACTGTTGATAGAAATTGGTCAGAGATTGGACAGAGGTAGGTCGTTGCACTTTTGTCCAAAGTTGAAGTAACCCGTTTTGATTTTTTAAAGTTCGGATAGCTCGTTGCAAAACGTCTAAAGTTTAGGGAGCTCCTTTGTATTTATCCCTTAAAAAATGTATTTAGAGAAGGAAGTATAAAATAACCATTTAGGTCGATCGGTTGAGGGAGTGGTGAGAGGGAGAATTCAATTTCTGGGTTTGGGCCGATCGAGACTTTGGATGTTGCTGGAAACGAATCGGGTTATGGGAGTGAGCCTGGGTACCGAGAGGATGCATAGTTTGGGTATGACGATGAAATCGATGAGGAGGAAGATGATTCGAAGATCTTGTTCTTGGGAGAACAATTTGGAGGTAATTTACCATTTCTGTATAGTAGAAGTAGAAGTTGTAGTAGTTGTAACTTTTACTCCATGTAGTATCATTTGAATCAATTTGAAGGGACGAAACACTTTCGGGGACGAAGGAGTTGCAGTACACTTTCAAATAAAAACCCTAATTTGGAGAAAGGTAAGGAAGAACACAACAGGACTTCGGTGGGGTAATTTCGACATTTTCAACGATTAATTGAACACGTGAGCCACACATGAAAGATTCCATCCAGATTTCACGGTAAATTGGACTAAGGTAGCTATTTGCACCTTTGTCCAAAGTTGAGGTAAACAGTTTTAAAAATTCAAAATTAAGGTAGCTATTTGTAAAACGGTCAAAATTCATGTAGCTATTTGATATTTAACCCTTATATTTATATATAATATATGAAGTCCTCTTTATAAAAAAAAAGTGAAGTGATAAATTAGACAAACATGATTTAAATTTCACCTTAAGCATGATTTAAATTTCATCTTAATTTAATAATTTTTTAAGTCTTTCTTTTGGGTTTAATTTTTCAGCAAAAACCAAGAACACAAAATTAGGGTATACCAACACTGAAAAAGAATGGAGAATTAATCAGCGACGAAGGGGTTTCTGGAGGCAGTTACTAGAGCGGGTTTCCTGAACCCTCGTACTACTTACCGTTAGGGCTGGGCATAAAAAATTGGTTCAGCCGAACTGTACTTGAACTGTACCGGTTCACAAAACAAACATTTTTTTAAAAAAAAAATATGAAGCGGTTCAAAAGAGATATAAAAAACCGGTTAACCGAACCACTTTTTGTACTGCTTTTAATATACTACTAAACTACTAAATCGGGCCAGAGTTAACAGACCAGGCGGTTTGAACATTAATTCAGTATGGTTCAACACACCTAGTAACCAAAGTTGAACCACTTCACAGTGTCTTCACTTCGTCTCCTTCACAATCTTCAAAGTTCAATATGTCTTCTTCACTTTCACTTCACCACTTCACACTCTTCAGCCAAACCACTTCACGCGGTCTTCTTCCTTCGTCCGACTTCATTTGCCACCAAAGATGGAGAGAAACAATACGAGGACGAGCTCTCTGGAGGTTCGAGAATCGAGAGGACTGAGTCGGAGAACAACGTTCTGGAGAGTGGTGAAGGTAGTAACAACACTGCGGTCTTTAACAGTGACGGTCCGTAGCTAACGGAAAGCCCATGCCGGAGCTTCCAGGAGCCAAACCTGACTTCAGTGAGGGCCCGTAGTTGGGACGGTTTTGGGTTCTTTGTGCTGTATATGTGAGCTTTTGGTATCTTATTCTCGTAGCTACTTTTCCTCTGCTTCGATTGGATGATTGTGAAATTAGGGTTTGAGTTTGCAACATACTTCTTTTTCAGTGCAAGTAAGCACAATTAGTGTACTACACTAGCTTGAAACCTGCAAAATTGTGTTGTTGTTTTTCCCTTTAATGATACTTCGAAGCTATATTGCCAAGATTTATGCGGATTGGTATTATGTATTATGGACTGTTAATGTTTTTTTTTTAATATATGAAGTGGTTCGGCCGAACCGATTCAGAACAGGTATGTTAAATTGGTCAAAATCTAGAGCGACAAAAAAATAGAGTGATTTGTACCTATTTTTTAAAAAGGGTAAATATTCGGTTCTGAATCGATTCAACTTCAAACCGGTTCATGTCCCGCCCTACTGACTGTCCTTTTTCCCCTTTCGGTAAAACTAAAAGGAACCTAGGTATGCTCGATTTGAGGGGCAAAAAAGAAAAGAAAAAGGTGTGCTCGATTTCTTGCTTTTCAGCTCAGAAACCATTAAATTTCTCATTTTCATGAGCAGCTTGGCTAATTACATTGCCTTGAATCCGTACCGTGTCGCAGGATTCAGTCATGGCCGAGAAAGGAGGGAAAGGTGTCTCAGTACCCAGCAGCAAGTCATCTCTGAAATCTGGTTCCAAAACCTCAGGTTCTAGAATATTTGTTTTTTCCTCACCCTTCTGTAATTGCGGCTTCTTGGTTATGCAAACATAGGGTATTGGCAGTTGCTGTCTTCGACATATCTTTATTTGTTTAGTTTTTCTCTTGCTGCTACTTAGTGGTGAACGGCGAACAATTTGGCCTTTATTCATTTTGTTCATAGCAAAGTATTCACTAGCGATTGATGCAAACCTCTGAGCGGGCCTTTGAATTCCTTTCACCATGATGTTTCATGTCACTATTTTATGGGTAAGTAGTAAATGTTTTCTCTGTTCGCAGTTGCAAGAGTATTGATTAGAATGTGAATAAAAAATCTTCTTTTTTTATGATTGTTGGTTTACTGTCAATGTCATTCGTCATTCTTCACAGTGTTTGGCATCCTATGTTGATGATCTGGTAAACCTGTTATCTGGTTCTTCGTTACTCAAGAAACGTCTTTGGTCCATTCTTTGTACTTCTGCTGTCTCAACTGTTTTGGATGTTTCAACCATAAACGCTGACATAAAATGGGACTACGGTCTAGTTTTATTTTCTTGAAACGATTCAGTAGTTGCATGTGCATCAACAAGGAAATTTTTGGAATGAGCAACAATTCCATTTTAAGTTTTCCGTTTCTCTATACTGAGGAATAAATGTATAATGATTTTGAAATATCTCTTTTTGGATTTTATGGTATATTCTGGATATCTGTAAAGGAAAAGAAGATGGCTCCACAAAATCAAAGAAATCAAAAAAGAAGGTCCAGTTTGATTCTGAACTTAGCTTCTCACCAAGCTTGGCCACTGGAAAAGCTGATTTTCCATTTTCAAAGGGTGCTCCATCTTTCTACTACCACTATCATTTCCTTTGCTGACTTTGCTTGTTCTTCACTGATACGTCTTTTTCTCGTAATTCTTGAACTTCCAGTTAACTTGAGTAAAGGAGGAGATAAAGGTGAAAAGACTGCAAAAGCGAAAGAGAAGAACCAACCACCAGAACTCAAACTCGAGCAAGGTACATTTTTCTTATTGTTGGTGTGCAGCGCTATCTGTTAAATGGTGTCTTTTCTTTTTTCATGACATGCAACTTTTTGTCACACTTGACATAGTTGTAGCACTTGTTTGTACAGAACTTGATTGGTGGATAGATTTTGAATAAGAAAACCTCATGATAGGATAGGTAGATTTTGCATCAGAACAGAAAAAGGAATATATATTGTAAATTAACAGATGTTGAATTGACATGAATTGTGGTAACCTTCATGATGTAACAACACTAGTAGTGACTTTCTGATTTATTTCAATTATACTTGGATCAATTATAGCCTTATGAACATCTTGAGCTCCCAAATCTCCACTTGTTCATAGCAAGTAGAATATTGCAGACTGCTGCTCCTTTTAAATTTGTTTGCCATCTTTAGTTACAACTCAAAGGAGTCCATTTCTTTAATCTTAGTCTCTTATATGCTACTCGTACTGGCTTAGAAGTGAAAAGATCAGCATTGGGTAGATTACTTTGTGCCTTTAACTTATAACTTTGAAATTACATCTACTGAGTTATGTTTGTAGGTATTTGTGATTAGTGAAAATTATTTTGACACACTCATTTCCTATACTTGACGCACTTGAAAAATCTAATGTGGCACTAAGCTGGGACGTCTCTTCCAAGTAGACAAGTTTAGTAAGCTAGTGTGGATGCCAATGTTGTTATCCCTTGTGATTATTATGTTTTATTTTATAGCAAGACTCAAGTCTCCTATTACATCTCTTGTAGATATTTTAGTAGAATCTTAAATTTTTGGTACCTGCAGAACTTCCAAAGCATGCAAAATGTCTAATGGACTGTGAGGCTCGGGAAATTTTGCAAGGGATCCAGGATCGGATGGTCATATTGTCGGAGGATCCATCGATTAAACTCCCTGTGTAAGGAGTCTCCTTCATTTACTTTTAATCTCCTTTTCAATATAGTTTGATTGTTTCCCCTAATTTCTTGATCTGAAATATCTTACTTTTGCTTTTCAGATCATTTGACCGGGGATTGCAGTATGCCAAAACTCGTCCAACCTATTCAGATCAAGAATCCTTGAAACGCGTTCTTGGGTATCAATATATTTTTTTTTATTCCAGGCCAATTCATTTTTTTAATGAAATAATAATTTTCACACTCGATTAATTTCTAGGGAACTCACAAAACTCGGGGTCACTGAAAGCGAGGTATCATTCTATACGTTGTGGGAACCTCTATCTTGTAAAAGGTTCAAGGGGAATCCTATTCCTGACAGTTTTTAAATCTCAGGTATGTGTCATCAGCAATGTCTGTCCAGAAAATGTCGATGAAGTATTTGCTCTGATCCCGTCTTTGAAGGTACCAGATTCAATGTTAATTCAGTTTTCTGGATGGAGAATGAAAGTGATATGGGGTTGTGGTTGATTTCAGTCCAAGAAAAACAAACTTCTGGAACCCCTGAAATGTGCACTCACAGAGTTGGCCACGCTGAAGCAGTCGACATAAACTGCTAATGTGTACAGAAGAAGAATGGTTTTTTGGAAATTGCACAGATTTTCAAGGTGAATCGATGCTCAAGTTTTAGGACTCGAAGTTGATTTGGTTTCCAGTTATATTGCATGATTCCAGGATTGGAAAATTGGAACCTAGATAGGAACTAGGAAGGCCAACATGGTGATTTGTAGGGTCGGCAATGGTGCGGTGAAAAACTCATAACCATGGTTATAGCCGTTACTGTTTAAAATGGTTAACCGTACCATTATGGTATGGTGCGGTTATGGTGATGAATTTTCTACTCATAATGGTTATGGTTATGATATTTGAGCTATACCATGGTTATAATATAAATATAATAATTAATTATTATTAATAAACTAATATATACTAAATAATAGAAGTTAATGTACATACATGTAATAAATAATTATGATGTTAGTTTTATATATTTTTATTGTTGACAATATAGATTTATGTATTTTTTTTTAAAATTTTCGGTATTTTATTATATTACATGTGTGGAATAAGTATGGGTTACGGGTAAAACCATGGTTAATAATCACGGTTATTTTAATGGTTATAGTATTGAAATTGTATCCCGTAATGGTTATGGTATGTGGTTTAAAAATATGGCATGGTTATCGTATTTGTCATACCATATCCTAACTATTGTCAGTCTTACGGTGCGTTTGTTTGACGGAATTCAGAATACGGAATAGGAATTGGGAATACAGAATAGGAGTTAAGAATATGAAGTTTTTTTGGTGGAATTGAATAGAACGGAATAAGGAATTCTGTTGTTTCTTTGGTGGAATTGTGTACGGAATAGGAATGGAATGTGGTAAAATGACATATTTGCCCCTCTTTGTATAGTATATAATAAAAATAATTTGTATTAATTAATTCTAAAACTTTAAAAAATATTAAAAACGTTTATAAAAAAAAAAAAAAAATGATTTTTTTTAAATTTTTTTTAAAAAGACCAACTTATTAATTCTATTAAAAAAAAATAAAGAATGTAAACATGATCACATACATAATACATCTTACATACATAATACAAAATGTTGTTAGTCACCACATACATTACACAAAACGTGGGTTTGTCCTTAATCAAAATTATACATACATGTCTATCAATCCCACCGCTTAATCCCACATGAGCGATCAAATCCATGAGGCAAAACTTCAAATTATATAAGAAGGGTGTTTCGAGGATCGATGGATGATTTCAATGCAAGAAGTGCCTCAGCATCACCTGATAGTGCTTGAGGAATAACTGATAGTGCGTATACAGGTAACAAGAACAGAATTAAGCATCTGTTCCCTACCAACCCCATCAAATACTGTGGGAAATGAATCAATCCTCAAAGATCGAAGATGAAGTAGAAACTCTTATTTGCTAGTGCCTGTAAATTTATTAAAAGACAGAGAAGGAAGGATCAACAACCTGATCGGTAAGCAACTTCAACAATTCGTGCCTACAAATAACGACAGGATTTATGGATAGATGAGTAGGACCAACCTTGCCGAATGATAACTCCAATCTGCACTTAGCAGCACCCTTGTGTATGATGTTCCTCATAAGTTTAGGGAAAGCTCCAAATGCAGAAGATGAACTGTTATTCCCAAGTATTTGTGGTCTCTGGATATGGTGTTGCACATTGTGTACTTCATCTACTATTTGACACTGGCATTGGTTGGCTGGCTGGCTTCACAAACACCAATCAAATACAAATGAAACACAAAAACATAAATTGGAAAAAGAAAACCCTCTATCAATCTCTTCAAACAAAAAAGAAAAAACTAGATTACTCAAACAAAGCTTCTTCTTCTGCTATTCATTAAGTTCAAGTATTTAAAGGGCAGCTTGAAACCAAAACCTGAAATTATATAGAACACAAAACCAGAATGATACTGCTCCTGTCTGCGGCAGACGTGAGACTCTAGAACCAAACACGAAACAGCAAACTCTGCCTTGCTTATGAAGTGAAAAAGGGCTCCAATGGAATGGAGATCTCGAATTCCTACAACAGCAATAGCGTTGCACCCAAACCAAGACATAAAGGAATCCAACAGTTTCTACAACTTTGGCACTCACAGACAACGATACAGCTATAATAGACAATGACATATCAAAAGTGACCAGATTCAGTTGATTAGGAACTTACAAGCTGCCGCAGGTTTTTCTTCAGAACCATGAAGTTACCCAGCAAAGCAATTTCACATGCCAAACCAAAATGAAAAACTTTAGCTCATTGCAAATTATAAGAACATTTTATCTGAGTACATTATGGCACCGGATACTTTTAGAATGAAGGTAAGTAGATTAGCTGTAAGTAGAATGAGAAGTGGACTTCTACACTTCTTCACTAGAATCTCGTTCTAAGATCCATGGGACCACGACTCCAGGATTCTACTTAAAAGAATGGTCCCAGTGTTGGAAAAGAAAAGGACTTTGGAGAATGTATAATTCTACATTCAGTTACCAGCTTTATGTCTGGTATTAACATAGCTCACCTTGAAGAACATGCTTTCCTGCCTTAAGCAATCGCAGTGACATATCAACCTGCAAAATCACATAAACGTAAAATCCAGTCATGAACTAAACATAGAGATGCTTTGATATAAACAATAGCAATGGAAGATAAACAACAACAACATATAAGATAATGAATTTCTCATATTTAACGAGCAAAGCAGAACAAGAATCAGGAGATACCTGAGTTTGGCCAGCTAAAGCAACAACAACGGCAGGGTTTGAACCATCTTGGATGATCGCCTGAAGACCCTCATCACCCCACTTGCATTCCACCTCAGGGAAGTGCTTCCGCGCTTTGTAGTGATTTAATGCTAATCACATTCTTCAAAGACAGACCAAGCTTCGCGCGACAATCAAATTATAGCTTCCTAATAAATGAATTCATTAGCTAAGCATAACCAAAACAGCAGACACAGATTCTTCTCTGCATTCAGGTAGGAATAACGAATAAATACCTCAGAGCGGCTCCAAATGGCCTTGATGAGAACCAGATCGGAGATCTCGGCGAGTCTGGGGATATACTGGGTCCTCACAAAGATGCCAGCTCCGAGGAACGGGATAGGGCAGAAGAATCGCAGTTCAGGAACGAGATAGGGCAGAGGGGCACGCTCGAGATTTCGCCAAACAGTCGAGGACAATTCAGTCATTTGGGGTCGGAATCCGGATTCCGGCTCGTGTGGGCTTAGGGAATCCGAGGTTTTTACCCGGATTCCCTAAGCCCGGACCGCCCGGATTCCATAACCCTCAGAATTGCCAATTCTGTGAAACGAACATGGGGAGATGGATTCCGTAAGCCCAAATCCGGGCCTAATCCATCAAACGAACAGGCCATTAGTGATTTGTCCTACATATGAGTGTCAAACTTTGAATCATTGTGTACCCAACGAGGGGCAAATCGTGGTGATAATCTGAATGATTAATTGATTGTGTCATCATCACAACACAAATTTTTAATGTTTGTTGATATTTAATTGATGTTGATATTTGCACAGTTGTTAATATTCAGTATAAATTATGGATTCTAACCTAAAAATACATATTCTTGTGCAAATAACAACACTCAAGTGCACAAAACAATGTAATTAAAAAATTTGGTGCTTTTGGACTATTTACTCTTTATATAAACAATCTCTTTGTTTAAGTAATGACGTTTCAACCATAATAATTGGCTTATGAAAGTAACGAATACAATAGCATTTACCCATTCATAGATTCAATCATATATATTTATATGACTCGGAGCCTACATTTAGTTTCAATTCGTCAAACTCAGTAGAATTACTAATTAGATTGAGTCTATTTTGAAATTATCAATATTAATCATAATATATATGCATTTCTTTGATTACACGTATTCAAGTTATCATGACAAATCACCCTGTAGATTTTTTACATAATAATTCATTAGTTTAATTAACCAATTTTATTATATTTATATTCATTTTTCTGTCCTTCACTTTATTTTAATTATATTTTTTCTTCAAATTTGTATATATTCGGTGTTATTCTCCTAATAATATATATATATATATAAATGTTCTAATACCGAATCCGTCTCGAATGAAACAAGTATATATATAGACACGAAGCTACCTCAGGTCTAGGGGGCAATTGCCCCCCTCAACTTTCAATTATGTATAAATTTAATCCTAAAAAATGCAATAATTTTTTATTTAATCCATTTGAATCATATACTTGCCCCCATGTTTTAGTTCAACTATTTACCCTTACTCTAATATTTGCCCCCACTCGATAATTTTTCTGGCTTCGTCGCTATATACATACATATAAATGTTCTAATACCGAATCCGTGTATACGTAAACGAATGTTTTTTAATAGTAGACTTGATTTTAAGGAAATGTCCATCTTACCCTTACCTAATACTGATACTAATACTAGTTGGTCAGATTAGTGGGACCTTATCTTTGTTATTTTTTATCATTATATTCATTCCTCAAAGGACGTCGTCATCCATTGCAAAGAAGACCGACCAAATCCAAGTCTACTCCTCGACGGACAAGGGGTAAAGACGTCTTTCTGCGTACAAGGGTGACGGAAGTCTGCTCCTTGATCATGACGTCACGCAGAGAAAAACAAACAACTACCTTTTTTTTTTGCCATAAAAAAATTGTTCATTCATGAACTTTGGAGCCTTGGCTCGCCAACAAGAGAATCCGCAACAAGTAAAACTGAAAGAGCGGGTGGGGGTGATGAAACCTAATCCAAAGGACACACCCGAAGTCTAGCGTGGCTAGCCACCCAATCCGCACATTTGTTAGCGGATCTAGGAATAGCCACCCACCTTACAACATCCATGGAACTAACCATGGTATTAACATTCTCGACAATAGGATTAATCCTCCACAAAAACGTGTTACCTCAGATGTGGTAAATAACCACCTCTGAGTCTGACTCAAAAATGACATTCCTCCAACGGTTCTCCGAAACAAGCTTGGCCGCTTGGAAGATGACCATCGCTTCCAACTCGATTATTGATCCCCCCGAGACGGTTCTGTGTCACCCGCCCCGAATAGAACCCGATCGGTCCCGAATAATGATGTCGATCCCTCCCTGACCAGTAGTCGAGCACCACGAGGCATCGCAATTAGCCTTCATGGCGTCGCCGTCCGGTCTGGACCACCCAACAGGGACGCTCCTGGATGGAGCCCTCGAAGCTCTGTTGCACTGTCGACCGAGCTCCTCATGCGCTTTGATGATCTCCTTGGCGATCCAGGAGGGGTTCAACCACCTGTTCTCAAACGTCAAACCGCACCTTGCCTTCCAAATCAGCCAGCCGGTGATCATGCAACGTTCCCAGGTGTTGTCTCTGTCCTTCCTGGTGCGGAGGACTGCAGGCTCGATCCCACAGATGAGCCAATCCAACACAGCTTGCTGCACAGGTCCTGACATGTCCCAACCTAGTGCTCGTCTCCTGACTTCCCGCGTCCACCCGCAGCCCCCGATGACATGCTCAACTGACTCATCTTCATCACATGCTGGGCAGTTCGTCGGGATGGCCAAGCCTATCCTCGTCAGGTTCATTCGAACAGGTAAGGCTCTGACTCGAAGTTTCCAGAGGAACGTCTTGACCTTCGGTCAGGCCTTGGCATTCCAGACGCTTCCCCAAGCTGCAGTCATCTGCAAATTTCCTTGAGCTGCTGGATGCTGACGTTCGCTGAGTCGGTGATATACCGACCTAACAGAAGCAGCACCATCTGTCGTGAAGGGCCACTAGAGGATGTCCTCCCTCTGCATGAAGGGTAGCTGGATGCTCAAGACCGAATCAACCTGCTGCGATGCCACCTCCTGACGAATCATTTCCTCGTTCCAGCGTCCTCTATCGATCTAGGCGTGGACTCTGTCTACATCAGAAGGTGAGTGGTATGCATTCCTGTGAGTGATGTGGAAGCCACCTGTGTGCAAAGGAACCCACTGGTCATGAAACGATCGAACCGACCTTCCATTTCCAATAGACCAAACACCCTCATCTTTGATCGTGTCTCGTCCCGAGAGTAGGCTCGACCAACCCCCAAGAGACTCTACTCCCCCCAGAATTCGGGAAGTAGAGTCCCTTGAGCACCCTCACCCAAAGTGCATTCGGCTCCTTAAGAGCACGGGCTGCCATGTTTGCCAAAAGTGCGTCATTAAACTTTTGGAGCTCCCTAAAGCCGAGACCTCCCATCGCTTTTGATTTTGTCATAATGTCCCACCTCTTCCAGTGAATTTTCCTATCTCCATTGCTAGCCCCCCCCCCCCCCCCCCCAAATGCAGCGATCATGGCATTAATTTCCGCACACCAAGTGGATGGTAGTCTAAACACGTTCATAGCATAAGTCGGAATAGCAGTGATGACCGCCTTAATCATCACTTCTTTCCCGACGTTGTTAAAGAGCTTTGATCTCCACCCCATCATCTTATTGCGGATCCTATATTTGAGGAAGTTAAGAGCATCCTTCCTTAACCTACCCCATAAATTTGGGAGCCTCAAGTAGTTCCACGGGTTTGACACTTGAGGAATACGAAGAGTCCCTGCCACTTCCAATCTAAGAGGGTCAGTCGCTGCCGAGTTGAAATATAATGTTGATTTGTCGAGGTTGACTCTCTGTCCCGAAGCATGACAAAAATCATCAAGTATGGAATGCAGATTTCTCGCCTTGTCCGCCCCTCCTTTCATGAAAAAGAGTAAGTCATCCGCAAAGAAGAGGTGGTGAATGACAGGACTACCTCTTCTCGGGCTGATGCCTTCCACCGAAGAAAGATCCACCTGCCTCTCCATCATTCTAGAGAGCACATCAGATACAATAATGAACAAGTAGAGAGATAGAGGATCACCCTGCCTTAAGCCCCGAGAGGGTTGAATGATACTTGACCGCTTCCCATTAATGATCACTTTGTAAGTGACTGTGGATATGCATGCTTTTATCCACATCACCCATTTCTCACAAACGCCCCCTCCTCATCGCCTAAAGGAGGAAGTCTCATTCGACTCTATCGTAACCTTTTTACATGTCAATCTTAAGGGCCCACTCGTCCCTATCCCTCGATCTCGCGACACGTCTCCTTGTTTTGAGGAAGTGGAACATCTCATGGGCAATGATAATATTATCCTGGATTCGTCTCTCTGCCACAAAAGCACTCTGAACATGCGTAATAAGTTCTGGCAAATAGGTTTTAAGCCTATTTGCCAAAACCTTTGAGATAATCTTATATCCAAAGTTACATAAGCTTATGGGCCTAAAATCCGATGCAGCACATGGAGTATGAGTTTTTGGAATGATAGTAATTTCAGTTTGAAAAAAGGGCATAATACCTGTTGATAGGAAGGAGTTGACCGAGGTGACGATGTTTGGACTGATTACGCCCCAGTTCTTTTGAAAGAAAGCCCCCGTGAACCCGTTCGGACCCGGCGCCCTAGACCCCCCCAAGCTGAAAGGCCGCACACTTGACCTCGTCAGGGGTGGCTATCCCTGAAAGGTGCGAGTTCATCAATGCGGACACCTGACTTAGAATGCAACTTACTGTACCCTCGGGGAACTCCCTCTGACTCCCCTGACACCTGTCTGACGTGAAGAGTGTCTGGTAGTACTCATGGATATGCCTAGAGACCCCTGATTCACCCTAGATCCACACCCCATCTAGACCTCGAATTCGCACTATCTTATTCGTTCTTCTTCTTGCTAGAGTTGTCTGGTGGAAGAACTTAGTATTTCCGTCTCCTTGTGTGAGCCATTTAATTCTCAATCTTTGTTTCCAGTAAATCTCTTCTCTCTTCCATAAGGCATCGAGACGTGATTTTAGTGCTCTCTCTTCATCTAGTTCTTCCTCGTTGAGGGTTCTCGCACTCATGATCCGCAGTTGGCGCTTAACAATGTTCATATCCATGATATTGTGCTTGAACTCCTTCTTGCTCCACTGTATGAGCGAAGATTTGCATGCGGTCAGATTTTGTTTGATGTCGTGGATGTCCCCAATTCGGCCCCCAGCCCTCCATGCTTCTCTAATGATATCAAAACATTCTTGCTTCTCA
This sequence comes from Chamaenerion angustifolium, assembly GCA_946814005.1. NCBI lineage: Eukaryota > Viridiplantae > Streptophyta > Magnoliopsida > Myrtales > Onagraceae > Chamaenerion > Chamaenerion angustifolium. The sequence continues at coordinate 3,491,401 of OX328277.1, read as the reverse complement.
AACCACATGTCCTCGAACCTGAATCTCCTCTGGCCACGTGTCTCTTCCAGTTCCAGACAAATCTCTAAGGGAGCATGATCTGATCCAACAATGAGCCCATTAACACATTGAGCTTGGGGGAAAACCGAGCTCCATTCCCGATTAACTAAGACTCGGTCCAACCTTTCCATTACATGATCGGTTCCTCTACGGTTATTTGTCCATGTCTACATCTGCCCTTTGAACCCAAGGTCTTCCATACGAATCTCCTCTATCATGGTGTTGAAACAGTCCATCTTCCGTTGGTCTTTCCTTCTCCCCCTATCTTTTCTCCGTGGTGTGAGATATCATTGAAATCCCCCCCCCCATCCATGGTATCCGACGAGTTCTTCCAATGCTTGACAATTTCTCTCAGTTCCTTACCCTTAAAGAGTGATCCGGGTCCCCATAGACCCACGTGATGAAAAATTCTTCTCCGACCAAGCTACCACCCACCATACAATCAATGAAATTCTTATCTTTATAAAGTATGTCCACCTTCACATCATTTATCTACCATAGTGCCAAACCTCCACTTAAACCTACCGGTGGCACATAGATTGAGTTTTCCATGCCCACCATCCTCCGCACTCGTTCGCAAGAGTCCTCAACCTGTTTGGTTTCCATTAAGAAAACCAAATGAGGTTGAGTCCTCTTCAATAGGTCTTTTAGGTGGCGAACCGTCAGGGGAGACCCCAACCCCTGACAGTTCCAGCTAATGAGGCTCATTGAGTCCGTGTGGTTGTTCGGGGACAACCACCAGAACCCGTGTTAGTATCAGCTTCTCTTCCGTCACCTTTTTGGGCATTATTTCTCAGCCCCCTTTTGATTTGGAGGACTCACCTCTCCTCAGTGGGAACTTCCTTCTATTCTCCTGCGTTCCCTTCCCCAACTCTACCCTGCTACGGTTCTGTTCAACTCTCCTTGGTCTGCTCGACTTCTCAGGTTGCACCTCCATCTCATTTTCAGATCTTCGCCTCTTGCCACTGCACCTACTACCCTCCACCGAGCTAGGAGAGGATGCTGGGGGACAACACTCATTAACATGTATCGCCATGTTGTGGTTGATGCTTGTGAGACCTAGGAGGCAGCTCACCTGTTGTGACCTGCAGTTGACTCTTGGTCGGTGCATGAGCAACCTCAGAGCTCAGCTGCCTCTGTGTGTGATTCGTCTCAGCTATGTTCGATGGAGATGCAGCCCTAGAAGTACTGCTCCCCTGAACTGCTGTGATATCCCCCGGCAAACCTAGTTGAAGATCCAACCAAGGTGACAGATCTTCTTCCTTGCTTGTCGTTTGCTTATCACCTTGGAGTTGGTGACTTGAAAATTGTTCATGGATTAGCACCCCAGACAGCTCAGCCTCTTCGAACTCCACAAGTATTTCATTAAGATCCAACATACCTCCACTGCCGAAGGATGATGTTGATGCAGGTCTTTGCATATGGCACCCCATGCGATCAGGGATGGGAGTCTGCTTCTGTGGCAATGGGGCTGCAATGACAGGAGCTCCTTGACAACACCCAGACTGCTGATCCCTGCCCTTCCAAGACGCCACATCATATAGAGTCTCGACATGAGCCTATCCCCTTTGTGACTCTGATGCCGCTTTCATGACATCCCGCCAGTTCTTCCTGTTTGAGTTTCTCATCTGAATCGAACTCGATGCTCCACCATTCCCCCCCTAAGGAGTAACTCCTTGAAGTTGCTCTTGGCCTCTCTGTCGCAATCCACGACCCGTACAAAGGAAAACCTGGCTTCGTCTCGGACATCACCAGTTCCTCTGCACAAGTCTGAGAATTGTGCCCCACCCTACCACACACATAGCAGTAATCCGATAGGCGTTCGTATTTGACCTCGGCCCACTTGTCTTGGCCTTTCACATTTACCCACCGGAAACCTGCTTTCAAAGGAGCAGTGGTATCTATCGCAACTTTCATCTGCAGCACACTACGATGTCTCATTACCCTATCCTCCTCAATTTCAAGGCAGTTTCCAACAAGGTTTCCTATGCTTCTAGCATTATCCGCATTAAACATGTCCATACTCAACCCAGCTACTTGAATCCAGCAATTCAGCAAGTTAAATTCTATGTCCTCTACACACCTATCATCACTACATTCTATGAGGTTTAAGCAGTAACCTTGAACCGACCATGGCAATTGGTCCATGACCTGCCTTTTGTCCTTCTCCGAATTGAATTCGAAGCTCATGGTGGTGTTATTCAACTCTGTCATCTTCACCGCACCAAACCTCGCCCAAACTCCCTTAAGGACGTTGTAGACGACTGAATTCCGGACCTGTTTTTAAGCTAAGATCCTGCCCACAACTCTGTTTCTATCATGTGCTAGGGGGTTCGGGACCAGGTTCAGACAAGGCCGCTGAGGGACGCCACCTTCGCCGGAACTGGGACGCACAACCATAGCCCCTCGAGACCAGACACCTTCACTCCCAGCTTCCAACCTGAAACAACAGCAAAGAGAGCAAAGAAGTGTGCGACAGAAAATTGAAGAAGAAAACGGGAAGAAACAATGGTGGTTTGGAAATTAGGGTTCACTTGGACGGAAGCTTCCCCAGACGTGGAGATGATTCCTGCTGTATGGAAATGTCGCTTTCAACAATTAATGCTTGATTGCTGTAGCTAGGATCCAAGGAAAAATTGCCAAATTGCAATTGGTGAATTGGAATCAGGACAAAACCCTAGACATCAAATCGCCAACAGCGAATGGAGAGAGAGAGGGCTCCGCGCGTGCATTCCACACGTTGCGAAGAGATTTCAACAAACAACTACTAAATTATCCAATCAATGTGCCATGGTATTAGTTGTTATATGAACACTAGTTACGTAAAATAATTGTTAAATTTGATCGAAACAAATTCTACTAATCTCAACGGTTGGATCATTACAAAATACATTAAATGTAATTAAAATTTGAACCATATATAATTCTAAAAAAAAAAGTATTCCTAATTGGAACAAGGTCAACTATTTTTAAAACTTCAAAATAAATGTTATCGATCTATTTGACATATACTGTGTGTTTATTTCACGGAATTCTGAATAGGAATAGGGAATAGGGAATATGAAATAATAATATGAAGTTGTTTCTTTAATTGAATGAAATGAAATAAGTGATTATGTTGTTTTTGTGAAATTGTATATGGAAAGGAAATTAATGTGATAAAATGACATATTTGTCTCTCCTTGTATATGTATAGTATATAATACATATAATTTGTATTAATTAATAATAATAAAAAACTTAAATATAGTTAAGTAATAATTTAAAAAACTTTTTTAAATAATTTATTTAATTAATTTTAAATGACAATCCCTAGACTTTTTTTATAGTAAATATGACTTCAAATAAAATACAGAACATCATATTTTAATCAATATGACTTCGAATTGATCATCGTATGTACAATCATAATACAACAACATGACTTCGAATGGATCATCGTATGTACCTTCTCGACCTCTCCATCTAGGACACCTCATTCAACCCGCAAGCTCGACAAATGGATACTGCATTAGCAAACCAAGCTGTTGTGAAGGACGGACGAGGTCCAAGATGAACAAAAAACAAATTGAGCGTTTTTGCAAAGCCTAAAACAAAGATGAACATGTATAAACATTCAATCTAACTAGAAAATATGAGGTCATCGATTGAGCAATTAAACCTATCAATAGTCTACACTCTGACGCATAAATCCTAAAAATCTAATTATTATGCATTCAATTCAACTAGGGTTATGAAACACAACAACGCTTATGAGACCTAAAAAATATAACATCATCATCATACGATTCATACCTTGATCAATTAAAGCGAACAACTAAAAGGAAAAACTGCAAGAAGGAAACGATTCTGGGTTTGTGAAAAGAATTGGAATCAAAACAGAATCGAGGATTGAAAGCATACTTGATGTAGCTCGACCAGGACCACAGATCCTGGGTTCGTCCCAACAGAACCCAATCGACGACGAGAAGGACCTCCCGGACGATGACGCGACAGAGGAAGAAGATGAGGACGAAAATGATCCAAGCGAGCCGAGCTCCGAGTCACGCGAGCGACCTCTGGCTTTCCCTCCGACTCCAGACCGCCTTCCACCTCGAGCATTTTCTTCTTCCTGGGCGCCATTGCTGCAAATGACGACGACTGTTCTGGATTGACTGTGGAGAGGATTGGCTATGGGGAGGAGATGAATAATGAAGGAGCAGGTGATCTTCGACCTGAGATGAAGAGAGGATGAGGGTAGTTCAATCCTTAGCAAAAATTAATGAGGGTAGTTTCGTCATTTGACCTTCTATTTCAATTTTCTAGCGCGTTCGGCTTAGGAATTCTGAGTTTTTTGCACGAAATGTCTAACACTAACCCTTTATAATTTCATAAGCTGAAATTTTTCAATTTCATGAAAAGATCAACTTCTTACAGAATCCGTATCATCTATTTAATTCTTATTCCATGAAAAAAGAATATATCAATATAGTTCCTAACTTTCGACATGATTGTCTTAATCTGTTAAAAAAATAAAAATAAAAACTCAAGAATCTTCCGCTGACTTTTAACCGTCGCCGTTTTTTATGAGAAAGAAATGTTACAGAAAAAAAAAACTTTATTTTGTTGTCAAAGTAATCTGTTTTTTTTTTTCTCTTGGAAATATGCAGGGAAGCTGCTCTAAAGTCTAAACCCTTCACTTGAATACTCTGTCGTTCGAAAAGGACATCCTTTTCTGGTAGGCCCGTTCCTGTCGAGAGTAATTTCCAAGAATTAGCGATAGCTTCATTCTATACTATATATACATATAATACACTCCTCAATCGACTAATCTAGATCGATCGATCGAGCTAGTTTGTTTATCTGAAAATGGGGAATAAACCCTCAAGAAATTCGCAGCGATACTATGATGACACCAGGTCGGTCCATAGCTCGGCTCGATTCTCTTCCTACTCCACCGAACCAGCAAATACCTATGATTGGGAGAGAAGCAGTATACGGTCGAGGTACTCGAGAATCGGCGACGACTACCACTATCTCGATCAGGTTCTGCAAATATTACGTTCATCATCTTAAACTTATCCAATCTGCAGAAAGTAGGAAAATTTTGTGACGAGTATTTGATGCATCAGGTGACTTATGCTCTATCACAAGCGGGTCTCGAATCGTCGAACCTCATAGTCGGCATCGATTTCACGAAGAGTAACGAGTGGACAGGCTCCAGGTCTTTTCAACACAAAAGCCTCCATCATATTGGAGACTCACCAAACCCATATGAACAGGCGATTGCCATCATCGGAAGGACATTGTCGACCTTCGACGACGACAACCTCATTCCTTGTTTCGGTTTTGGTGACGGTTAGTGATTTATAAACTTAGCCGTATAAGATAATATAATAAAGGGAAAAGTAAAAGTATGAAAATGGTACAAGATGTTTGACGAAAATGATTTTCCAACCCAAACGATTGTTTTTGATCAAACATGTTTGAAAATGATAGTAATTAGTACATCCATTACTTTTCTGTTAAAAAATTCCGTTACATATTTTTTATATTTACAAAATTAACCAATTATTATTCTAAATGTTACAAAATTCCTATGGTCTGAGTTCGGACCCATACCATAGGACACGGATTGTGGCTCAATTGGAGCCCCAATCAGTTTGGACCGAACCTAACTGAGTTCGGTTTAAACGATTGAGGCTCCAATTGAGCCTCAATCCGGGTCCTATGGTATGGGTCTGAGCCCAAACCAGGTCCCCAGGGTTGGGTGACCTGGTCGGGGTTCGGACCCTGGCTAGTGGACCCCCGGTGTAGCTTAAATCGAGTCGGGACTTGTTTGAAACATTAGTGTAAGTTTGTAGAGTGTAATTGTAACATTTAAAAAAATATTTGGTTACTTTTGCAAATATGAAAAATATTTAATGAAATTTTTTAACAGAAAAGTAAGGATGTACCAATTACCATCATTTTCAAACGTATTAAACTATTAACCATCACTAAAAAATAAGTTGCGCTGAAAACCATTTTGTTCCAACACTCTTTTCAGACTTTTTCCTATAATAAAATATTATCAACCTCTCATTTACCTTGGTCATTTCAGCAACGACACATGACCAGGATGTTTTCAGCTTTCATGACGATAACAGGCCGTGTGACGGATTCGAGGAAGTACTGTCTCAGTATCGAGAGTTAATTCCAAACGTAATCCTCGCAGGTCTGTTCATTTTGAATCTTGATGATTTTTTTTCTTCATTTTTTCTAATTTAATTACACTTATGAAACGTAAGTGTTTTCCCTTCTTCTCTTTTTTGATCATTTCAGGTCCGACTTCGTTTGCTCCGATCATTGAAACCGCGATCGGGATTGTGGACAGCAGTGGTGGACAGTACCATGTTCTCTTGATTATTGCTGATGGTCAGGTCAGTTCAGCACAAACCCAATCCCGTAGTACCAATAATTTCCCAGATGTTTTTGGTGCTGATGAATAATGTTTTAATTGCAGGTCACAAGAAGCAGCGATACAGTTTCTGGACAATTGAGTCCCCAGGAATACAGCACGATTAACGCCATAGTACGAGCGAGGTTGTTAAACATATAATTTAATAGCATATTCTTGGCTTCTGTTATATATTTTAGTGTAATTGGATTGACTAGTTGATCGATGGGATCATAGTATCTCATTAAACAAGTTAGTAGGGTGCGGAGTGCACGCTTGTTTAAGTATATTATGATTCATTGTATCGGAGATTCATCATTTGATTAGAGATGAGGCAATGGAGGTCAAAGGGGACCCCCTTTGCCGGGTCTAGGGGCAGCGCCCTTGGCTGGGGTCGAGCTGCCAGGTCAGCTGGAATTTTTTTTATTATTCATAAAGTCACTATTCTAAAAATTCATTGTAAATTTGAATTTTTGGAATTAATGACTTAACATTTTAACCTCAAAATTCCCGGTTTTTGGACACTTGCTTTAGAGTCAAGTGCTAGGGGCCGAACCATTGACTAGGGCCGAACCATGGCTAGGGGCCGAACCATTTCTTAAGTCTTCCTAAGGTGTCCCTTTGATTTTGGAGCCAAATTTTGAATCAAATGGGTATACATTGGCCGAAATGGTACATACATTGGCCAAGGGATATTGTGTCTCTTCCCAGGGGCAAAATGTCCTCCAAAGGGTGTGGCAAACACTATAAATTGGTCATAGGTGAGGTCCAAAAATTCATCTCAAACATTCACAATCCTTCTCAAGTTCTAGTTCAGTATTCTGATTTTATCCGATGGAAAGTTTGGGTGCCTCCAAATAGTTTCAATCTGAAAGTGTCGTCACGACTTCATAATAATCCAAGCATACAATTCGATAGTTCAACCACCATATCCATTCGAGATTTCCAACAGCTTCTCTTGTTTGCCTTCCAAAATTTGTAATCTTCATGCAGTTGGTACCCGTTATCGATTGTTTTGGTGGGAGTTGGGGATGGACCCTGGGATACGATGCGCAAGTTTGATGACAACATTCCCGCTCGAATATTTGACAATTTCCAGGTTAATTTAGAATCCTAAACGCTTTGACAATGTTCTTCCTTCTGCATGCCTGATGCATCAACTTTGTTGGATTGGATGCAGTTTGTCAACTTTACAGAGATCATGCTGAAGAACATACCCAGGTCGAAGAAAGAAACTGACTTTGCCCTTGCGGCGTTGATGGAAATCCCAACGCAGTACAAAGCAACACTGGATCTTCAACTTCTCGGGTAACTAAGTTCTTAACTTTTTTACCAAGCAGTGTAATAAGTATGTGATTTTCACTAAAGTTTGATTTTTTAAATTGCAGCTGCAGAAGAGGAACTCCAAGAAAGCTTCCTCTTCCTCCACCGAAACGAGTCAATGCCTCGAGAAACAATGAACCACCTAGGACTCGGTTTTCTTATGCTACAAACCCAGAAAACTGCTCAGACATCATTAGGGTAGAATACTTCAATTTTGTCATAAAAAAATCGAAACTTTTCTGATGAATGGAGTTTTAACGATGATAATCATTGTTGTTTTTTACTACAGAGGTGTCCTGTCTGTCTTTGGAACAACAAAGATCTTGCATTTGGATGTGGACACCAGGTAACAAGTTTTGCTGTTTGTGTTCTTTATTTCTCACAAGATCTAACAGAAAGAATTCTTCTTCTGCAGACATGCTATGATTGTGGGAGAAATCTAATTCATTGCCCCATTTGTCGAACCTATGTCACGACTCGTATAAAGCTCTACAATTGATGAACACATTAGTTAAAATGAACATATATTTTCTCATTTCCTGTATGTATAAAGACACTTCATGTTGATCTTCATTTTAGAATAGATTGGGGGGCCAACAGCAACTTGTAACACGGAATCACGCTACTTTGATTCATATTGGCTGTAAATAATGTATCTGTTCCTAAAATCATGATATAGTATTAATGTGATTTGAACATCTCTAGACTCTATTTTCCTATTCAACTGTAATAGCTACTTTCTGAAAGCCTTCAGACTGTGGTAAACAAGAACCACCACGAAATGAAAAGAGATATTGTTACCTTAGAATAGTAAGCTCCAACATTAGCCAAACTGGTATCTGTAACACCCACAAGAAACCGACAATCTCCAACTGAGGGGTCGAGGAAGGTGACAATGCCATATCCATCAAAATCACAGCTCCTGGAGTTCTGCATCTGCATCTGATAGTAGCTGTTGAATGCATATGAGATGTTCTCTTTGGGTCCCAGACCGCTGCACGATCCGCCGTAGTTTAGAGTGGTGCAATCAGCAGCACTGCATGCGATACTGATGTGATTCGCCACAGCAGACAGGTCCTTGTTAGGGTCAGCCACACACCACCTACGTTATAAATGTTTTTTAATTTTAAAAAAATGCTTTTCAGAAATCTGATCAAGGTTTAGCTAAAATTGGGGGAGGGGGGAATATATCTGAACTACCAGCAGTCAAGTAATCATTCAACACAAGCAAAATACCCTCATACTTCTCCCTAAGAGCAATAAAACCGAAAGACCGAGCTATTATTTTCAGAGCACCACTGACAGTCAATGGCGGAACTAAACCACGAAATGAGACATCCCCACATTTTCGAAAGTGTTCTTTCATACCCTGTACAAATTTATGAAGTAAAAATGAATTTTAAAACATGGTTGAATCTTCATTTTAACCCTAAAAAAGTCCCTAATTGTTCTGTTGATTCTCTAGACCCACCGCTCTGACAGTCAATACACTTTTTTGCTGATGAATAAAGAAAAGTACAGATATGTTGTTTGTGTTTAGTAAGTTTATACTTTTGCTAGTATTTTTCAAGACGACCTCTAACAGAAGTGCTTCTAATTCCTAAAAGTAGAAAAACATAGCATGTACCCACCTAGAAGGAAGATATTGGACATTCCTTGCATTCTTCAGTGCCATGTTACCCAATCCGAGGTTCAATGCATATTTTGCTTGACCGTCGAAGGAGAAAATACCCCAATGCCTCTCAAATGAGCCTGGAAGAATGCTTTTTCCTCCTTCGTCCAATAGACCAAACAAATACACATCCATAGGAGGCGCTCTGGGCCTGAGAGGAGTTCCTTGGTTGCTAAGCAAATGACTGATGAGGCCTTGGTTGAAGGCACGAGCTGCAGAGAGATTGGCGCCCACTGCTCCATCCGTGGGCCAACCCACCTCACCAATGACTATCGGCATTTGGCCATACCCAAGTTTGTTAAGCGCTGCAACCAACGTGTCATAGTTTCCATCAAATGCATTTGTGTACACATTGGGCCCGTCGGAGACTGCATGAGTGGTCCCACCAAAGAAGGCGTAGTCCTGAGGAAAATCCGAGTTCCCGTAAAGGCTAAGGAATGGGTAGATATTAGCCACAAAAGGGGAGCCATTTGAATTTAGGAATGAGACGAGCTGAGTCATGATTTCTGTGAGTTCAGGACGGAACGTTCCTTGAGAAGGAAGATTAGCTTCGTAGGCATCAGCATTGCAAGGGACAACTAGCTTTATGGAACCAGCAAGATTTGCCTTGGCCAAGGACTGTTGTAGATTGAGCAGAGCAGGAACAACATAGTTCTGAAATTGTCCTGCATAACTCGATAAAAATGGCTCGTTCCCAACCGCAACATATCTGTTCCAATAATAGACATTTAATGTCAGTCTATACTAACTGGAATGAGTCCAAATATACATAAAGGAGCATATAATGATTCTATCTAAGAATATTCAAAGCATCTACTTAAAGTAAATTAGTAAGAAAAGACAATCCAATTTCTACACACCCCTAATTCTTCTCAAATCAGAAGAACCTCATCGAAAGCTCCACCCGTCACAATTGTGGTACTACTCTCTTGAGTCTTGACAGACTCTTACCCACCTAAATCTGCTCAAAGACCATACTTTTAAACTATTATTACCAATTTTCATCATATTCTTCCCAAGACCTTGAGGTTTCCATGAACTTTCTCAATTTCAGCACCATAAGCTACCTCCTTCCATATTTACAACATTGAAGTATTCATAAGTATAATCCTACCTGCAACAAGCGACTTCATACCAAAAGGGAGCTTAAATTTTAGTGGTAAATCAATCTCTTATCATTTCCCCATCTTTCTTGAACTAACTAAAGTATTTAGCTGAATTTGCCACTTAAAATAATAAAAAATTGGCAGGAGATCCAAAAACGGAGCAGCAACAACAGTAAAATGCAGTAGAACTAAGAGAAACAGCACATACCTAATGTCGACCCCTTTCTTGCCGATATATCTCGATAGATTCTGTCGAACCCATAAATCGGAAGCTTCGGTGGTAGAACTAAGCGCGGCCAATAATTCATTCGGAATCCCAATCATGACCTGAATCCCACTTCCAGCCAAGGCCCTAAGAGCACCTGGGTCAGCCTCGAAAAGCTTCACCTTCTGTATCTTGTTATCTTTCAATAGATCCACCACCGTGGAAGGCTTCATCCGGTGGAACGATATCGTGCCCCAGTTCACTCCAATGGCCGATTCCGTCACTGCAAGTGACCCCAGAAGAAGTAACAGTGGAGAGATGGATATTTTCGTTCTGGGTTCCAGCATTTTAGCTCCAAGAAGAGAAATGGTTGTTAGAGCTCAGAGATCAAATGCTAATCATTGAACAGCCTGCTACTAGCATTTGATTTGAGTTTCTCGACGAAGGCGGTGAAGAAGGAAGTAGGGAAGGGAGCTGCAGCCAAAGACAGGTGTCTAGTACTGCAGTACTCTTTCTTGTCTGTATGCATAACCAACCGCCTCTACTGAAAGGAGTGAAAATGAAGGAACCTGCATTTATTATTATTATTACTATTATTATTACTATATTTGATGATGGAGAAATTCATCCACTTTATCATAATTTTTCACCAAAATATAACTTAAATATTTAGTAAACAAATTTAGTAAAAATAGTGATAGTATACTTACCACGAATCTCATTTGCGAGTAAAAAAGTCACTCGCGGATGGTATTCGCGAGTAGGAAAGTCATCTGTAAGTGATATTTGCGGATAAACATTTACGTCATACCGGCGAATAACATTCGTGGGTGAAACTGTATCGATAGTTCCACCAGTAAATGTCATTCGCGGTTGAAACCTATTATTTGATTTTTTGCACCTTGGAATCTTTTTTTTTGTTCACCAAACGCACCATGGAATCAAATCACATAGATTTGACGCACCTACCGTTAGTAAAAAAAATGATTTGATTATTATTTAATTTTGCATGTTTTCGTGGGGTAGATTTTGTGCAAAACCAATCTCCCTCTCTTACATGTTGCAAAAAAACTTTTGCATGTTTTTTATTTGATTCCAGAAGTTTTTTAAAAAGTAGGCACTGTACCAATTTGTTTTTGAAAAAGTAACTATACTGAAAAAAATATTTAGCAAAAGGTATATACGTGCTACTAAGAGTAGCGTTTTTTACAACGTGCGCTACTTTGAGTAGAGTTTTTCAAAAAACGCCACTAGGGGTAGCAAAATTCATAAAAATGCTACATTTTAACGTTTTTTGACGATTCGATAATGTTTAATTAAAAAAATATATGTATTCATTAAAAAACATTTAAAAAATTATAGTAAGTAGATATTTTAATTGCGATTCAAATTATGCAAAAAAAAATATTAAATTTGGACTTACGGATTGACTGTAGGCTCTGCCGTAAGTTGAGATATGAAAATTTAACTTACAAAAATAATACTCATACCCTGTAAGTCCAAACTGACCACGGTGAACGTCATTTATGTTATAATTCAATTATCTACCTATGGTAATTTTTTTGATTAGAAATACAGTGATTTTGTAACCTAACATCGCTTGTCTTAAAATTTGACTGAAATAATTAAATGCATTAGGTGAGAAATTTAATTATGTACATACTCAAAAAAAATCAAAAAAATTAAAGTGAGTAGATATTTTAATTACGAATTAAATTACGCTAACTAGACGTTAATATTTTACTTTTAAACTGACCGTATAATACGATACATAATTTACTTCGTATTATACAGTCAGTCTAAAAGTAAAAAATTTAGCATCATTTAATTCGTAATTAAATTATCTATGCACTTTAATTTTTTTGATTTTTTTTGAGTAAGTACATAGTTAAATTTCTCACCTAATGCATTTAATTATTTCGGTCAAATTTTAAGACAAACGATGTTAGGTTACAAAATCACTGTATTTCTAATCAAAAAAATTACCCTAGGTAGATAATTGAATTACAACATAAATGACGTTCACCGTGGTCATTTTGGACTTACAGGGTATGAGTTATATTTTTTTAAGTCAAATTTTCATATCTCAACTTACGACAGAGCCTACAGTCAATCTGTAAGTCCAAATTTCATATTTTTTGCATCATTTGAATCGCAATTAAAATATCTACTTACTATAAATTTTTAAATGTTTTTTAATAAATACATAATTTTATTTTTAATTAAATATCGATTTGTCAAAAAAATTGTTTAAAAAAAACGTCACTAGGGGTAGCGAAATTCATAAAAAAACGCTATCCCGAGAAGCGCTTATATACTTAATTTTTCAATAAAAATTGGCAGAGTGCCTATTTTTAAAAAAAAAAAAACTCATTATTCCGTCTTGAAAGCGTCCGTACTACTTCATTCTTAGTTTGCATATTATCTTGGGTTAATTACTTAATTGGTTACACATGTTTGACCAATGTTCAGAATGGTTACACATGTTTAAAAATGTGATTAATTGATTTTGCTATGTGACTAATTGGTTACACATGTTTTTCCCAATGTGATTAATTGGTTATTCCGTTAGTAAACCGTTAATTTTAACGTTAATTAATTTTTTTAACATATTATTGAATTGTGAAATGACTATTATGCCCTTAGTTGTATTGAAGAACACGTGGAAGGATTGAAGAACAAGAATCGAACCAAATTCGATTTGATGTTCTTGAGAACCCAGAAATCTGATTTCTGGGTTCTTCAAAAACCCAGAAACAACATTTATGGGTTCTTGAGAACTCATAAACAGCATTTCTGGGTTCTTCACAATGTGGGTAACATGTCGAACATTTTAATCACATCATTTCAAACAACAGTATCCATTTAATCACATTATAGAGAAACATGTATGACATTTTAATCACATTATAGAGAAACATGTATGACCATTTAATCACATTTGGTGATAACATATACTGCAATACAGAACTTCAAGAACCCAGAAATCAAATTTCTGGTTTCTTCAATTATTGTTCTTGAAGATGATGATGTGTTCTTGAAGATGATTCTAGGGGTAATTACGTCATTTTACGTATCTAAATAGTGACTTAACTGTGATTTCTAACAGTGAACAGTAAAAAAAACAAATAGTCACATTTCAAAACCAATTAATCACATTTTGAAACATGTGTAACAATTCTGAACATTGGTCAAACATGTGTAACCAATTAAGTAATTAACCCTATTATCTTTGATTTTTATACTAAGATTATAATAATTAATTGTGTCCGACTCGATACTGCTGGGGCTTACCCACGATCATTTCAGGTACCTAACCAAACTGTGCAAGTGAGATACTGTAGCATATTTTAGGCTCATCATAAATTCTTAATTCTCACCTAATGGATGATGGATAGGCCACGATTAAGATCTCATATCCACTTAATGCAACTCCAGTTGACGTGACTCGAGATTGATCATCAATTACTCAAAAATTATCGAGTGAGACAACCTTCTTTTTGAAGATCAGAATCGGGTAAACCAATATCTCTGCAACTTTTCTTAAGCTTTTGAAAGACAGATGGGACAGCAACAACGGACACAATTACAATTTACAACACAACATCGAAGAAACTGGAGCAACAGACAAGAAACTATCCACCTCACAGAAGTATTGACACTCATCGAATCATCAAATCGATGCACATCAATACCATCAATGATTGAATTATAGTCATACACATGCAAGACTGGACAAAAAAGAGAGCACAAACAGCAAATGAGGAATCCTTACAGGGAGAGAGGAACCAAAAACAGACTTATATAAAAGAAAAAAGAATAGCACACAACAAAATCCCTCGCCTCTGACTGAATTGGGTATACAATAATCACACTCCTCATGTAGGGTATACAACTTGGGAGAAGATTTCAAAATCAGGTATCAGCAACTTGCGAATGGAATACAAAACTAGGGAATGTGGTCGTAATGTCCCTGTTCATAAAACAACAATTACTATCTTTTTCGGCTATAGATGATATCTACTATTTTCAATGTAACTACTGAAGAGAGACAAAGAATGATATTATGGGTTCACAAATCACAACACTAGGATGAATTAGATCCTCCTATCGTATAAAGTCATTTACTACACACATAGTGTCTGAATAGAGTGTAAGACAAAAACAGTTGTACTTTCAAACATTACAAGGGGGTGGATTTTAGTTTGTAAAAGGCTAGTAGCTATGGCTGGAGATAAGAATTTTAAAACCATAGTAGCTAAGTTCCGCATTTTTCAAATAATTTACAATATAACACTATCTTTGATTCCATTTATATCGTCAACATGAGCATTCTTAATGTATCACTTTCACTATTTCATAACTATCTAATCTCATGATATTCTATTTACTTCATCTCTCTCAATTCTAGATTTCATATTGGGTCTAAATTCTTAACATATTCCGCTATTTTATAATCATTGTCTGGCATGAAAAGTAACTTACTTCAAGTACTGCAAGGTCATATTCTTCAGAAGTGATGGATGTCGAAGAACAAGACTTCTCCATTCCTCTTTGTCAATCTTTCCGTCGTGTTTCGTATCAGCCTCTTCAAATGTCTGAATGAGAGTTTATCATCATCAATATAAATAAGATAATGATAAAGAAAGAAGAAAGTGAAATTACCTTGTCGATTATACTTTCAATCACATCATCTGAAAGATTCATACCAGACTCAGCAAGTGTGGCTACTACCATTTGCTTCACCTAATAAAATAGATAATGGAAACATTAAAGAAAAAAGAAGAATAGATAATGTATAAATATAATTATTTACAGAAATTAGATGTAAGAGGCTACTTACCTCCTGACGCTCAATAAAACCTTGTTGCTTGAGATCATAAAGTTGAAAGGAAACTGCTTGAACATGTAATGAGATTAGACAAAAATATTATACAACCGTAATTACATGAAAAAAAAAATGAATATTATTATCTGGCACAACTCAACAACATGGACTTACAGCATAATGACTTCTAAAGAGACATGGAATACAAAATTAAACTTACACTCAATCTTTTCTTCAATGGGAGCATTTGGATGAAAAACAGATAATGCGCGAGCAAACTCTTCAAACATTAGTATGCCAGCATGCTTTGTGTCGAACAAATCAAATACCTAAATGGTTACAAGACGAAAGAAAAATGTGACTGTAAAGATGACGTAATTTATATAGACTTTACGTGTAAGTGCAATAAATTAACTTAATTAAAAAAGAATACCCGATCAGCAAAAAGACTCTCCTTTTTGTTTGTTTTGAACAATGCCAATTGAAACTCTTCCTGTGATAGCCAATACTCACCAAATCAATCACATCAGACAATAAGACACGAAAAGTGAGTATTCTCAACGCCATTGATAGGTTGAATGCGAACCTTGTTGATAAGACCATCATCAACTACAGCACTGCTAATCCTCTTAAAGAGCTCATAAAGTGCTTCTATCTCACTTACACTAACTGAAACAAGAATCACAATAGAAAACTTTATTTCAATGAGGAAAGGGAATGATATTAAAGTAAAAAGAGAGAAAGAATAAGTGAACAAGTTGAAGACATACAAACAGTCTCCCTGGCCAGAAGTTCAGGATCTTCTAGGCCTGGTGGTGGTTTAGACAAGTCAATATTACAACACCGCAATATGGAAGCAAGTACTTGCTTAAACCCATCTATGCACTGCGACATTATATTATGCAAACATCACATGTGTACATACCTGTTCAAAAGAGCAAAGCTCAATTAACCATTGTCATGCTTTCTAAGAATCTCTTGCAGGAATAGAATTAGGAAGTGTACCAAACTAAAAAGAAACAAAAAGTTCAAAAAAAACGTATGAGATACTGCTAATTTTAGGCATGAGAGTGCCGGATGCTTCCCATGTCAACCATTTCATTCCAAGAGGAATGCCTGGCAGCACCGCTAAAAAATCACACTGATAAACCAGTGAAAGAAGTCAATGAGTAGGGAATAATCTAAAAACAGACATATCATCACATAAATTCTGCTAATAGAGAAACCGCTCTCAGATACAGGGGATTGTAAACTGAAATGAGAGAGAGAAATTATCCTAATTCCTCGACAGGGAATCACATGAGCTTATATGCAAAAACGTTTGCCCATAGCCTGAATGGCTAAGTGAGCTGTTTAGTAGCAAAAAGCTCTACCATTAGATTATACCATCCATTAAGTCAGGATAATACACCTTGTATTCTTCATAAATGTCTCTGTTCCGTTTAGATAGCAATCAAGAGGATGGGACCACAATTTTTATTTCTTTGAATGATAAAGGAGGTATCATTATTAGGCACATGTTGAATGAGATGTTTCACCTCTTGCATAGCCTTAGATAGTATGCATTTGGTTCAGACATGTACTATTCTCCGATGATGATAAAGAAATCCATACTGATATGTTATTACCAGTCTGCCGTTAAACGGTGACTGAAATAAAATAGCTAGAATTTTTCACGTAGCTAGTCAGAAGATGTACTAAATATGTTCTGATTTATCGCGCTTTGATCTGCCTGGACAAGCTACCTTCTAATTGCTAGAGTTCCAACTCCAAAAGTATGGCCCCAGAAGTTGACCAAATCATGATGTGGCGTTATTTTCAAGACTGACTTGGCCTGGTTCCCCTCATTCTACCTTGGCAATCCAAAATCAAGTCTAAACCAGGACCAATATCAAAATTCACGATTCAAGCTACAAGCTACAAGATGAACTAGTCTTAAAGGTTGATTCAAACCCTAACTCGCAAAAAAGAAAACCAATTCTACAAATCATGAAGCACAATAAGAAAAATCTGAGCTGACAAGTTAACATTGGAGACAATTATACCAGCCAGGAGACGTGTCAGTGGACAATAAGTCACGGCAGTCAGACGCGGTGGCGGGTTTCAGCCGAGAAAAAAATGGTTGAGGTGCTGAGGCTAACAGAGAGAGAGAGAGAGAGAGAGCAGTATTCAAGGACGCAATGGCGATTCAACGAGAAAGCAGAGTGTGTGGGCCGGGGAGGGTGGACGGATGAGGGAGGCCTCTGTTTGCTTGCCGTTCAAGATGGGGACGGGACACACAAATAAAAATAATTCCCCATTTTTTGTTTCTTTTCTCATTCTCTCACCTTTTCTCTGCAAGATGATGATGCAAGTAGTTATACCTCCTATACTATAGTATGCTGTAGCTATTTGTAACTGATTTAGTCCTTCTTTGTACTGTAAAAAGAAAAGGATTTATTGATCGATCTATACAAATTATTATTTTTTTTGAAAAAAAAAAAAGATCTATACAGTCCACCAGTTTCAAGCTTAATCTTATTTTCAATTTAGTTTATGGATAGACCATGCACTTATGGAATGTCACTTGGTAAGGTCAATCTGGTTCAGAGGTATTGGAGTACGATGGGACGAGGTCACGCGACCAAAATGGGAGGAATGGATAACGACAGTGATGGCAAAGGAGGGGATGGTACGGGACGCAGGAACAGCCTGAAGATGACGGTGGCAACCATGGCTTGAGAGATATGAAAGGAACGATGATGGGCGTACCACAACAACGAGCAATCCCGACCGACCCTTACACTTGAGTGAGACCTCAAACTGGCTCGGGAAGCGGGGTCGGTAGGGCAACCGCGAACAAAAGCACGCCCAAGAAGCAACACAAACAACAACACGACATGGAGACCACCGGAGCAAGGAACGATAAAGATCAATTGTGATGGTGCATGGGACAATAGCTCAGCAAAGGGAGGCACGAGTGTGATAGGAAGGGACGACAAGGGCAACATGACCGCGGGGAGAAACTCGACGGTGAGGGACATCTCAGCGGAAAATATGGAGGTCCGGGCAATTTTGCAAGGCGTGGAGATGACAATTCATAACGGATGGACGGAGGTAATCATCGAATCAGATTCTGAAAAGATGATTAAATTGTTAGATGGATCGGCCAAGGACACAGACTCACGAATGGAGAGCATGGTCACCTCGATACAAGAGGTGACAACCCACATAGAATCAATCAAATGGAATTGGGTAAGACGAACCGCCAATAGATGTGTGGATTGGATTGCTAAGTAGCCCGGTAAATTGAACTTGTACACCGCTATCTACTCTACTATCTTTGTTGTTATTGGATATTTCGAATACGATTTTAAGTTGAATGAAAGTTTATCTTGGCCAAAAAAAAAATTAGTTTATGGATCTAATAGTTACTTATATTTGTCGTTTTAATGTTATTAAATGATTATTTATATTTGAATATATTTTTTCAAATTTGTGTTATTTATTCAATTGTATTTTATAATATTATTAAATAATCATTAAAATAACAATTCCACTATTTCCATCTTCTTTTTTAAGTGTTGAACCTATTCCTGAACTTCTTGTCGGTTTGGTCAGACACTCTAAACCATTTTTGGATCAACTTGGACTAGGAAAAGATGAGTATATATATTTCGAGGAACATGTAGATATTATTAGTCAAGGATGAATGCATAATTTAGTTGTTGCAAATTGATTGATTTGCATAGATCATGTTTTTTTAAAGATTTCTACTTTTGTGAAGAACATATGTAGTAAGAGCAAAAGTCACTTATCATTGTTTCTCGATCACGAGGATATTCTTCCACTGTCCCTAACAATAATTGTTTAATCGGGTCTAAACGTATAATAGTTGTTTAGACGTGAGATTCGTTAAAGTCAAACATATATACGCTTTAAAACAGATCGTGTCGTGTCGTATTAGAAATTGTCAGCCTAATGAAGTGCTCATTAAGTCGGTAATTAGAGTTATTCCTACCTATGTGATGTGTATTTTTAAACTACTAAAAATGTGGTGTGCATAAATAAACTCAATGATAGCTGAATTTTGGTGGGGAAAGAAGAATGAGGGTAGAAGAATTCATTGGCGAAAATGGAGTGTGTTAACTAGATCGAAAGAAGAAGGCGAACTTGGGTTCAGGGATCTTGAAACCTTTAATATAGCTCTCCTAGCTGAGATGACAGACAGATTGATTAAGGAACCGGAGGCGTTGCGGGCTTGTGTAATCAAAGGACTCTATTATCTAAGAACTGACCTCTACTCAGCTAGAAAAGGAGGGCGAGCTTCCTTGGCCTGGACTAGCCTCCTACACGACATGGATACTTTGATACGAGAAGGAGTTTGGAGATTGGGTGATGGAAACTCCATCCAAGTATATATTGACCTATGGGTTCATGTACACTCCCAACATGACAGCTGACCAGACTATGAAGGTGGCAACACTGATCAAGCCAAATCGTTCGTATGACATGGAAAAGTTTC
This sequence comes from Chamaenerion angustifolium, assembly GCA_946814005.1. Taxonomy (NCBI): domain Eukaryota; kingdom Viridiplantae; phylum Streptophyta; class Magnoliopsida; order Myrtales; family Onagraceae; genus Chamaenerion; species Chamaenerion angustifolium. Next base: position 3,471,306 of record OX328277.1, on the reverse strand, counting down.
GAAAAATAATTGATCCAGCTGATGTAGTGAAGATACTACAGATTCCTATCCCCTCTCATGGACATGCAGGCATATTACTCTAGCCATATACAGAAGACGGGAAACTAACAGTGAAGTCGGTTTACCACAGGACCAGAGAGGCCGAAGAGGGAGGAGCTGCTACTACAAACAGACTGAAAGGCAGATCAACATCGGTGTGGAGTGCAATATGGAAGGCGGACAATCTCCCGAAGGTAAAGAATTTCATGTGAAAACTCCTTTATAATGCACTTGCGGTCATGAACAACCTTCGCAGACGAGGGATGAACGTAGCACCCCATTGTCCGATATGCAACATGGAAGAGGATAGATAACACCTTACATATATGCAGGTGGGCGGAACTTGTGTGATTTAACACTCTTGGGTTGGGACCTCCGAACCACTCGAGAGAGACGCTTGAGGACTGGATTCAGGACAGGAGAAGGGATCCGAGCTGTAAAGGAAGTCTGATGGAACATGTGCATGAGGATGTGTTGTCATATCTGGAAAACAAGGTGTGCAGCTGCTTTTGTTACGAAGATGCCTAACCCGACATTGATCATGAATGACATAAAACGATCCTTCGATGAGTTTACCAGGATCCCGAGACCTCAAGCTACGGTGAGGGGTCCAAGTGACTCAGGAATGGATCGCCCCAGACCAAGACACAATCAAGGTTAACTGCAACGCATCGTGGTGTAGATGGAATATGTGTTATTGCAAGGAATTCAGAAGGCCAATTCAGAAGGCCAAGTGGTTGGGGGAGCAAATCGAAGATTGAGGGAAAGTGATGTTGAATGCTGGGAGGCAGAAGCCATCTCTCTCGACGTTAAACTGGTCATTGAAAAGGTTTGGAACTGAGTGGTGCTTGAATCAAACTCCGAAGTGGTTATAACCCAACTAAGGGGAAGAGGTAACCGATGAAAAATCGAGACGCTATGTTCGAATATTATTGGTATGACAAATAATGGTGCATCGATAGAGTGGAAGGCGGTCCACCAGACGACAAAATTGTGTCAACTGGATTGCAAAACAATCTAGAATGAGAGTATATCCTAGTGATTGAGTTTTAATACCCCGACCCCCTCTTTGAGCTATTTTACTTAGTGCTTATAATAATGTCCACGACAATACAAGTTCGATATAAAATACAGTATTTTTTACCAAAAAAATATTTTGTTTTCGAGATAATCTCTACAATAAAGTATATTCGTTGTATATAGATTTGTTTTTTCTACAATAGAAGAACTTTTAATATGCCGCTAATTAAAATTTTGTTTTTCTTTCAAAAATATACTTTAAATTAACATTAAATATCAAAATATCAAATTTTAAAAAATAATCATAAATTTATACTTATCGCGAATATTCACAGGTAAACTGATAAGTATTTTCTATATGCGAATGCAATTTAAATACTTAATCGTGAATGACATTTGAATATAAATATTTTTCTGAATTTTGAATAGTATTCGCATGTAAATATAAATTTATAATTATTTTTAAACTTATTTTTTTTAAGTTGATATTTTAGTATTTAATTTTGATTTGAGTTTATTTTTGAAATTGTTTTTTATTAAATGCTTAAGAAAATCACAAAAATAAGAGTGCTTTCTGTTGCTGTGCTGGATAGGGAACATACCGGAAGAAACGACGCCTCTTTCTGATTCCATCACCACTTTCTTCTTCCTTCTCCGATCTCTAAGCATATTCCTTCCGTCGGAAGTTTGCTTCTCAATAATCAAAGTTTGTATTTGAAGATTACCGAAGGTCTATTTTTCGCTTCCTGTTGCTTTCGATCGTCGCGATCGGCCTCAAACGAAAGATATGTCGTACGCTTACCTATTCAAGTATATCATCATCGGCGATACAGGTATTAGTTTCTGTGCATGAATTCAGTTTTCCATTGAGGTTGCAATCTAATAATTTGTTTGTCTGATTATGCTGTTGGAGGCGCCAATTTCAAAATTTGCATTATATTCTCTGATTCTGAATGAATTTTGCGGCGAAGTTAATTGTGAAGGAAAATTCTTTAACTGTATGTACCTTCGAAGATCTGCTCGTAGTTCGATAATTGAATAAGAAGATAGGCTTAATCAACTCATACTTTGATCGATACAGCAGCTATCCTGATTGTATTTATTGAATGGATTCACGTAGTGCTATGGTTGATTAGCTTTGGTCATCTTTTCGTTGTCTCTAGGCGTTGGAAAATCTTGTCTCCTGCTGCAGTTTACTGACAAGCGATTTCAGCCTGTTCATGACTTGACGATCGGTGTCGAGTTCGGAGCAAGGATGATCACCATTGATAACAAACCAATCAAATTGCAAATCTGGGATACGGTTTGTTTCTTATTTTATTTATTTGCTGTATCACAGTAAGAAGCTTTAGAGGAGATCTCCATTATGCTAATCACAGTTAGAAGCTTGTGGGAACATAGATTACTTGTTGCACAACAATCTCCTCCTTAGAGATGAACTAACTAAACACTTTACCAGTAACTGTAAATTATAGTGGAGAGCAGACTTACAACGACGGCCTGTTGGCATTAAAGAAGGCAAAAAGTCTAAAGATGGAAGTGATGACTCCTCTCTCGAGAATTATATGGACATATAGTCCGCTCTGCTGCTTAATTCCTACTTGGATTATTCTATTTCTTCAGAAAAAATATATATATATTTTTATTTTTAATTATCGTATAAATGGTATGGACAGATCTGACAGCTATGTATTGCATTAAAAAAAACACGGATATGATAGCTGTATTATGATTCCTCTATCAGGCTGGTCAAGAATCATTCAGATCTATCACAAGGTCTTACTACAGAGGCGCTGCTGGTGCATTGCTGGTATATGACATCACAAGGTAGCCTTTTTCATTAACTTTGTCTGTCTTGAATTTTTACCATAGTAACTGGTTTGTCTAATTTAACTAACAAGAAAGATGGGAATACAATATTAGGCTTATTCCAGGGGATAGAGCTGTGATTCCCCTCTGATAATCTTGTAGAACTCTCATGCTTAAATTGTTTCTGAGAGTTTACGTTTGACTTTTTTAGTAATTATGCAGTGGTTTTGAATGGATCCAGTAATTGTATGGGATGGAATCATGTACATATATGCCAACAACACTGGTCTTTACTCCTTGCCCTTTTAGCAATTAGGATAAAGGAAGGATCCCGCACAAGAACAAATAGAGCTGATAATGACCTTTTCTAAATGACTCAAGAGTATCTGAATCTTTTAGTGCAGAAATTAGTCTCTCAGTTTAATCTTATCGTAAATATGTGATTGTCCAGGAGGGAAACCTTTAATCATCTGGCAAGTTGGCTGGAAGATGCACGGCAACATGCAAATGCAAACATGACAATAATGTTGATTGGTAATAAGTGTGACCTTGCACATAGAAGGGCCGTGAGCGTAGAGGAAGGAGAGCAGTTTGCAAGAGAGCACGGGTTGATTTTTATGGAGGCTTCTGCCAAGACTGCTCAGAATGTTGAAGAGGTGGGGCATCTTTTAAATGTTTCAAGATCAGTGTTCTATGAATTGCTCAATGATTTTTAAGCATCAATAGATATGTTTATAAAAACAATTTGTTGGCACAAGACTGGATATTGCCAAGTTGTTATTCTAGCCTCTTGATAAATTGTAATAACTGAAATATTTTGCAGGCATTCATTAAGACAGCTGCAACTATCTACAAAAAAATTCAGGATGGAGTATTTGATGTCTCCAATGAGGTAAGCACTTTTACAGCCCAACCACTCTGTTCTCTTTTTAATTATGCTTCTTTTATAAAATACTTTTTAGAGAAAAAATGGGAGCTTAATATCTTTGATAAGTTGTTTAATATAATATCATTTAAAGTAGTAACATGTTTGGTGCATATAAAGTGGTTCAAACTTCAAGTAATCATCATCCGTGTTGATACTTTATTCAGCAACTTGTAGAAAATGGTACATTAGCATATGATGACGACGGGTTTTCTAAATTTGATGACTGACTCGTAGGGTTCTCCGTGCAAAGTAGATGAAATTTTTTAGGTTTATCCTTTATTACAGATATAAATGTAACAGTTCTTGTAAGCCAATACGGCCAGCTAACTGTTATGAGTCGTTAGGTCAAGATGATATATATATTTTATTATACAACTTTGCTCTATTGTTTAATTTTTTGTTAAATTGTTGGATTTTGGTGTTAGTCCTATGGAATCAAAGTCGGGTATGGAGGAATCCCAGGTCCGTCAGGAGGTCGAGATGGTGCTATTTCTCAACAAGGAAGTTGTTGCAGTTAAAAATCACAAGATAGTTTCATTCAACGCTAGGTTTTATTTTATTTTGCAAGTCCTTTCATTTATTTGGTATCTGAAAATTACGGTTAAGTTTCACTATGTCCAGTAAATTTGCTTCTACGTGTAATATATGTGTGTGAATCACTATTGTATCCTATTGTAAAATTGTTAATAATCCGTTCGGTTAGTTGTTTGTAGTTCCAGAGTGACGCCGCCCTTGGTTAACATTAGTCATTTAAGAGCAGTCTAGAACGTGACAAGAAGTTCCAGAGTGACGTTCGGTTACTTGGCCAACCCCGACGAACACCAACTAGTCCCAAACGTCTATGGACTCTTCATAAGACCTATTCCGTGGCTAAACTCCATGACACAATTATCACACCTAATCATCCATACACCGGTTAAGTCCCTTCCTTCATTCAGTCGGTTGCCTGATTTACCCCAAGCTACTACTATTGGTAACAAGCCTTATGCGGGTAATAAGATTGCGAGCGTGACCATAGTAAAGAGATGGAAGCTAGACGTGGAAAGAGATTGTGCTATTGTGCCCAGAAAAGTATAACATAAGTCACAAGTGATACAACGACTGTGGGGAAAAGCGGCAAAAGAGGTCCCAAAAATTTCAATCAATACTACCATGACGGAAACACTCAGTTGTTTAACAATGAAGGTTGATGGGAAGGCTAATAAGAGGAAGCTTCAACTGATGATAGAGTTTTGGTCTAAATGGTAGTAAAATGGAATGTAATTGAGTGTGTTAGAGATTCTAATGGGGTATGCAAGGACACCAATTTATCATCAATATCTTTTTGGTGCCTTTTGAAAAATTACCACAAGGCTTTAGGGGTTCAATGGGTACCTTGGACGACATATTGTGAAATTTTCGCAACTTGACAATGAGGTTCTTGCAGGGAAATGAGTTGTGTGGACTCCAAGGAAACGAAACGAGTTCCTTGCATATGATTCGTGCCAATAAATTGAGTAAACTACTTGCTAAGAAGGATGATGTAGCCTCAGTTCAACTATGCAACTTGACGGTGCGTGCATGTCCATAATATAACTCATTATTTTTCTCGGCCCAAATGACCCAAGGTGCTAGCACTCCAAATGAGATTAACAAGATACTAAGTCAATTCAACGATGTTTCTAAAGAACCGAAAGGGATCCCCCCTACAAGGACGATAGATCATAGCAACCAACTCAAGGAAGGTGTCACTCACATTAACTCGAGACCCTGCTTATACCGTGCCCCCACAGAAAGACGTTATTGAAAAGATGATGGATGAAATGTTGAAGAGTGGTATTATACAACCGAGTTCTATCCAGTTTTCATCCCTAATTCTTTTGGTTAGAAAGAAGGACCATTCATCGAGGATGTGCATAGACTATAGACTGCTAAACGATATCACTATCAAATATAAGTTTCCTATTTTGTTAGTGGATGAACGGTTGGTCGAGATGCAATTTTTTCAAAGCTTGACCTAAGGTCTGGATACCATCAAATCAGAATGGTAACCACTGATGCACACAAGTCCACTGTACTCATGATGGACATTACGAATTTCTAGCGATGCCTTTTGTCCTTATAGACACTTTTCAAGGCCTTATGAATGTTGTCTTCAGGGAACACCTGCGGATGTGAGTATTTTTCAACATCTTAGTGTACAATACGAACCTTCAACAACACATGGAGTACTTGGAAATTGTATAGAGGTTGTTACAAAAAACAAAAGCTCATTATTTGCTTGATAATCAAAGTGTCATTTGGAAGGAAATACGTAGAATAGCTAGGACATGGTGACGTGGGCACAAGATTTTCTACAAACCCAACAAAAGTCACCGCTATTAAAGAGTGGTCACTACCTCAATCCCTGAAACAATTAGGAGGATTCCTCGGATGTAAGGGTTACTATAGAAAATTCATCAAGAGGTACAAACTTAGTAAACCGCTTACTGATCTTCTAAAGAAGGACTCCTTCTGATGGTCCATGAAGGCTAAAGATGCCTTCGAAAAGTTCAAGAACGCCATGACCACAACACATGTGTTGGCACTGCCGAGCATGATGGAACCATTTACTATCGAGTTAGACAGATGTGTCTGGGAATCATGCTTGTTCTGATGCTGCAAGGCCAACCATAACCTTCATTAGCAAGGATTTATCATTAATGTTAGACGTCAGATTTGACTTTCCCTGCCCTTTTTTGAAAAATAAAATATATTTTGTTGACTCGAAAATGTCGGATCTTGGCGAGCGACAGGTCCGGTCAAGCGGGGTCATCAACCAGACCGAAAATGAAAGAGTCACCACCAATTAGTTAGAGACTAATCAGAATCCTAAAATTTGCATAGCGTCCATGGTGTTAACATTCTAGGGCTTGGAAAGGTCTACGTCCATAGAATTGAGTTCGGAGGTTTGATTATGTCTTAAGGGCTCGCGAGCCTATAATCCACCATTTTAGGAATTTAGTTTGCTTTTGAATTTATTTTCACCGATTTACCCGAATTATCCGTTTTGATCATGCTTGGCCAAAACGATTACATGCATTTTCTTTAAATTAAACAAACCATGTACAAACATTTTTTTTATGAGTTAATTTCAAATAAATAAATAAGAGATAATAAAGTTAATCGTGCTCGAAAAAAATGGTTTAATTTTGGAGTCATTCTAAACGTGTCAAACATGCACGAGCGATTTTGAAGATATTAAGCACGTTGGACCCATTTGTAGCACTTTGAGAAAGTCATGAGATGTCCAGAATAGTTTAGGGATCAAAACACAATTATTTGAAAATTTGAGCTATATTGAAAAGATTTTTTTAAAAATTGCAGAAATAGCCCAAAACATTTCTGGTTTGGTTTATAACACTCGATAAAGTCCTAAAATGACCCGCGAGTCCAAGGATCGAGTTGTAACCTTAATCAAAGTTCAGGAATGACCAAATTCGGTTTTGATTTTTTTTTTGTTTCAAATATATATATATTATACATATACACATAGTATCACATACATAATATACACACACACATATATATATATATAGTATTACATATAGGGACGAAGCGAAGATGTAAAGTCAACGAGGGCAAACCAGCAAAATATAAAATAATTTTTCTAATTAAAAATTACAATTGTTCTCGACGAGTTTTCATATTCTGAAAATATAATAAAATTCTATCGTTATCAATAGTACAAAATATATATTTTTCAATAAGAGTAACTAAATAGTCGTTCATCCAAGAGTCACCCATCATGTTTCGCAATCTATTCTTCACAATCTTCATCACTGAGAAAACCCTTTCAACAAAAGCAGTGCTAACTGGTAAGATCAATGCTAACTTCACGAGTAAATACACCAATGGATACACAATATGTTTTTTCTTTTCAACCAACTTTTGAGAGAGTTCGCCAATGCCTTTGAAATCCACAAAGCAACCTCGACGGAAATGGTATTGATTGCGACATCGACGGAAGATTTACGGGAGTTGATTGAAATCCACAAAGCAACCTCATGAATTCTTTACCGAGAGGATCGGAGCTCAAGCGACAGTGTTTCCTCGCCGAAAAAACTGTAACTATGACACCTGTCCTGTTGTTGTTGACAGTGGAGCTGCAGCTGAATCTTGGATGTGAGTGAGACAAGATTTGTTGTTGAAAGTGGAACAAGATTTGTGTCCCCATCTCCTATCCCCATCACTTTTAAAACTTATATTAGAGGCAACGCGAAAATGCCGTTGAAGAGGAACGTACCAAATTATTTTGGCCTTTTTTTAATTATGCATTGTGAACCGACCGGGCGAACCGGGAATTGACCCTCTCACCGATTTGAGGGCGGTCCGGTTAACAGAGGTGCAAAGAGTGCACATACCATAGTTATTAGAACCGGTCCAGACCGACAGGCCGACAGGAAACCGAACCCCTGTCCGGTTTGGTTAAGTTAAAAGACTGTTTTACAAATGAACATTGTTCGGGTTGAACCAGGCGTTTTTTAGAAAATCGATCGATTTCTTAAAAACCGATCGGTTTCCGGTTCACTTTTTAGCTAATTTTTTTTTTGGTTTTGGTTTTCGTCTTTTTTTTTTTTTGGTTTCCGATTTTTGGTTCTGCACAAACCAATCGGCTTAACCCAATTGGTTAAACCAGTTCACTACTATTGTGTATTGTGTTTGAGAATTGTGAGTGATGTGTGTTTGATATTAGAACTATATAGTTTGTGTGTGTGTGAGACTATGTAGTTTGAGGTAATTATGTTTATGTTTGAGACTATGTATGTATTTTAAGTTTTTAAATTTCCCCCCTTTGAACAGTAAACCGCACACTAAACCGGGTTAGACCGGCCGAACAGTGAACCGCCCCTCACCGGTTCGATAGCCGGTCCGGGTTCTGATAACTATAGCACAGACTACATTTTTGCCGTACGAAAAATAGATATTAGATACGGTTCCCTCGCGTCCCTGTCCCTGCTGCCACTGCATCTTACTGCATCTCTCTTTTCTGTGTATATATATATGTATATATTCTTCTCTTTGGTGTTATATATATATATATATATTGCTAGATCGGTCTCACTTTGGTCATCGACATTCAAGAAAGAAGACGGTCGTCGCTTTTAGTTTTGTAAATCTGATCTTAATTGACGGATCCACGTCTCTTCACCGCAATCTTTCGGGGTAACCTTCATTTGCAAGTCGGTTAATCAATCAAATTTTGCAGCTTTAGAGTTTAGTGTACGTGATTTAATTGGTTGCATCGTGTTTGGACGAGCTTGCTGTGATTTGCTTCAATGGCCTCCCCTGGTAATCCGAACCAGCAACCGCTCTTCAGGCCTTCGGCTAACCCTAACAATATGGTGCCAGCCTCCGCCTCCTCTGCCCCTTATCCTACGCCTTCCTCCTCTTATCCGCCACCCGCTGGGCCTTACCCTTTCCACAACCCTCAGTATCTGCCTTACCCTCCTCCGCCGTCACACACACAGCAGGAGCACCAATTCTTCCCGCACCAGCCGCCGCAGCACCAGCTCCATCCGCCTCAGAGGCCGGCCCCCTTTGCCGCACATCAATCTCCCGCAAGCCCTAACCCCGGTGGTGCACGGCTGATGGCGCTTTTGGGCACCCAAAATCCCTCCCCAACACAAGATTTGCCACCACACCCATTTACACAATCACCATCAGCCCCACCGGAGTTCTTGATCAGCGTTGGGCCTCCAGGGCAAGCTCCATCATCCCCGCCGGTCAATTTGCTTGCCGGACAACCTTCCCCAATGAGGCTCCTTAGCACCAAGCTTCCAAGGGGCCGCCATTTGATTGGGAACCATGTGGTTTATGATGTGGATGTTAGGCTCCCAGGTGAAGTACAGCCTCAGCTTGAGGTCACTCCCATCACTAAGTATGTATCTGATCCTGGCCTTGTGTTGGGAAGGCAAATTGCTGTGAATCGAAGTTACATTTCTTATGGTTTGAAAATGGGAAATATTCGAGTTCTCAACATTAATACTGCACTACGATCTTTGCTCCGTGGCCACACTCAGGTTGGTCTTAAGAGTATCTATTACTATTGGTATGCTTTTCTACTTTATGTGTCAGTATGTGATAAAATCTTTTTACTTGTTTTCGGTTAAGAGTAGATTCTACTTCAGTTCTTAAATTAATGTTGTAACTTCTGTGTTGTTTCTATGATGCAGAACTTACTATATCAAGTTAGTAGTAGATCCTTGTTTTTAATGGACATTTTTGGGTACCCAATTATTCATCTAGGTGTTTCAGAGAAAGAATGATAAGCCAAATTCTTTTCGGTATGGTTAGAATTTAGCAGCCCTTTACCGTTGCAGTAATGTGCTCCCAGCTTTTTTTGAGAAGTGCATTTTATCGTTAAAAGTACTTATACAATCCCTCAAGTAGGTTATGGTGTAGATGCAGCGATGCACTGGTCACTGGTCCGTGCTGAATTCGTGAGCATGTCCTTCTTCAGGCACATACCAAGGCTCACTATTATTATTAATGTCTACTTTCCCCCAGTTTGTACATCTTGGACCTTCTTGCTTCCTTACTAATGATATAATCAATTTACTATTAAAAAAGAATTTTATGATATTATCTAGCTTCGGTGTATATAACTGGGCTTTTACAGATGAGGTGCTGCTTCTTATTTGCTCTTGTGTATGCACATTTTCAGTCTTCGATGGCTCAACTCAGTGCTAAAACTTATGCACTAACTCGTTTCTAATACCGTCTGCATGTACCACTTTCTTGTGCAGAGAGTGACTGATATGACCTTCTTTGCCGAAGATGTTCACCTTTTGGCTAGGTAATCTTTTGGGCTTATGAATAATCATTCCACCGTATATCTTGGACCCAACTCACAATTTTTTTCCACAGTGCAAGCAATGATGGGAGGGTTTTTATTTGGAAGATCAATGAAGGGCCTGATGAGGAAGATAAGGCTCAAATTGCTGGAAAAGTTGTCATTGCTATTCAGTTCGTTGGAGAAGAAGAGTCTGTCCATCCACAGTTGTGTTGGCACCCTCATAAGCAAGTAATTATGTTGAAAAGATTAATGGAGCCATTTTTTGTTATTTATTATGTTTTGCAGTTATCTTTTTCACTCATTACTTACAATGCATGTCTCCAAATTTCGCAGGAGAATTTGATGGTTGCAATCGGAAAACGCATCTTGAAAATTGATACCACAAGAATTAGGAAAGCTGGAGCCTTTTCTGCCGAGGAGCCTATTAAGTGCCCCCTTGAGAAACTGATAGATGGAGTTCAGCTTGTCGGAGAACATGATGATGTCGTTACCAATCTCTCAATGTGTCAATGGATGACTACTCGTTTGGCCTCGGCTTCTTTGGATGGAACCGTATGGAGCTCCTTCAATCCTTGCTTATTTTGCTCTAAATATTTATTTTGCGTTTGTTAATGCAACTTGTGAGGCTAAAATATTTTTTACAAGAGTCTTACTCCGCAGGGTTTTCGAATTTTTTTCGTTGGAAAGCTTAGAAATTTGTTTTATACTAAATTTTCTGGTAGTATAATAGATTAATAGGCAATGCTTCTTCCCTTTTTATTGTGCATAAATCCTCAGTGGGTGGTAATGACATGCCGCCAGTAGTTGGGAAGTTCTTTTTTCCTACTATGAGACATCTAGGGTATATATCTATAAATGGCTCAACGAAGGATGACCATTAACTGGGCCTCTAATCTTTTACTTTTGAGTCGTCAAAATGGTCAGGAGATCATCGTACTTGTGTGTTTATTAGACTTCATCAAGCTCTGTTTTTTGTACAGGTGAAGATTTGGGACGATCGCAAGATATCACCACTTGCAACAATAAGGCCACATGATGGTCATCCTGTTAATTCTGTTACATTTTTTACTTCGCCTCATCGCCCTGATCATATTGTTCTTATCACTGGGGTAAGCTCCTATTCCATGTCAATTACGTTACCTGGCTGTGATTTTTTAGGGTCCTGAAAAGAATTTCTCAATGATATGTGATTGTATAGCATGTTAGACATGCAATGTACTGTATTGAATTATTCATCTCTTAAAATTTTCAGGGCCCTGTGAACCGTGAAGTTAAAATCTGGTCTTCAACAAGCAAGGAGGGATGGTTGTTGCCAAGTGATTCTGAATCATGGCAGTGTAATCAAACCCTGGAGTTGAGGAGCTCTGCTAAGACCAAGGTTGATGATGCATTTTTTAATCAGGTTCTGGCTTTGTCCCGAGCAGGTCTGGTTTTGCTTGCTAATGCAAAGAAGAATGCAATTTATGCTCTGCACATTGATTATGGGGTGAATCCAGCTGCCACACGCATAGATTATATGGCTGAATTTACAGTGACAATGCCCATTTTAAGCGTAACTGGAACTAGCGAAAGTTTGCCTGATGGAGACCATATTGTGCAAGTGTTTTGCGTACAGACGCAGGCTATACAGCAATATGCATTGTCTCTATCTCAGTGCCTGCCACCACCTTTGGATCATGCAGAGATTGAGAAGACAGAATCTGCTGTTTCCTCCATGGTTGATGCTGTCAATGCAGAAATTCCTGCAAATGTGGATGTAATCAGCTACAGTGAAACTACAACAAACAATGCAACTCCCATGCCGCCCTTGCATTCAAACACTAGTGCAGGAATTACTAGTTTGCTGGAGACTGCTGTTTCACCAAGAAAGTATGACAATATTCGTGATGCATCTCAGCCTCTTCCTTCGAGCCCAAAAATATCTAGATTGTCTTCTGGGTTTAGAAGTCCACCTCTCGCGGATCATAGCAGTGACCAGCAGGCAGCTGATTATTTAGTTTCGAGTGAAACCTTGAAGAAACATGACAACAGTGCTGATCTTCCTGCTGTCTCTGGACCTGTCATGTTCAAACATCCCACCCATCTTGTCACTCCTTCAGAAATTTTGTTCAGAGCTCCCTCTGCTGAGACGCATATCACTCAGGGCATGAATACTGGAGATGTAAAGGTGCAAGGTGTGGCTGCCAACCCAACTGTGGATAGTGTTGAAGTGGAGGTTAAGGTTGTGGATAGCCAAAACACAGAGATTGACTATGCAAGAGAGTCTAACATAATTGTTTCTGAGAAAAAGGAGCAATCGTTCCACTCTCAGGCTTCCAGTCTCAGCATGCAGGTGTCTAGAGACTGTTCTGGTGATAATTACGTGGATGGAACAGAGTATGCCAATGCTGTTGATGCTGCTGATTTATCAAATCATGCTCCTATTGGTGGTGATGGAGCTCAAGATTCATCTAACAGTGTGTCTGAAGAAGTTGGTGAAGTGGAGACCTCAGCAGCAGTACAGAGCCAGAGCACCACTACAAAAGGGAAAAAGAAGGGAAAAACTTCCCAAGTTGGTCCCTCTTCTCCTTCTCCTAGCCCTTTTAACTCCATTGATTCATCTAATGTCCTTGAGACAAGTTCAGGCCTGCCATTCACAGATGGAGCATTGACACACCTATCCACTATGCAGGAGATGCTTGACCAGGTAATTTGTTCTTCAAAATTCATGTGTATGATAGGTTCAATTTGAGGAAATGTTCTGCCTTTAGACTTGTATATACTTTGCTGTTGGCGCTTATGATATATTTGTATTTACAGTTGGTGGGCATGCAAAGAGAAATGCAGAAGCAGCTGAATGCAGTCGTCTCTGGCCCTGTTAACAAAGAAGGCAAGAGATTGGAGACTTCACTGGGCCGGAATATGGAGAGAATAATGAAGGCCAACTCAGATGCTTTATGGGCTCGTTTCGTAGAAGAAAGTGCTAAACAAGAGAAGTTAGAACGAGACCGTACCCAAAACATAACAAATTTGATTGCCAATTTCAACAAGGATTTGGAGAAAACTATTAAGAAGGAAATAAATGCCGTTGGGCCTGCTGTGGTCCGTGCAATTACTCCAGTTCTAGAGAAAAGCATAGCTTCAGCTATTACAGACTCCTTCCAGGTATTGTTCTTGCAACAAGAACTGGACCTCTTGAGTCTCGTTAGAATAGAACTTTGAATAATGATTCTGCAGCTGGTATATTGTTATTCAAACTATACTCTATCAAAAGCTGAGATATTGCTGCATCGTAGATCATTTTACCTTTTATCAAAATGCCTTGTTACCTTTGTGTGGTAAATTAATTTACGAATATGTGTGATTGCTTATCAGAAAGGAGTAGGTGACAAGGCAGTTAATCAGCTGGAGAAGGCGGTCAATTCAAAATTGGAAGCTACTGTGGCCAGGCAAATCCAAGTGCAGTTTCAGACTTCTGGAAAGCAAGCTCTTCAGGTATTTTCCTGATATCAGGGTATTAAGAGTGACTGAATTGAAATTTGAAATGGTCAAGGAGAGTCTCTTAAAAATCTTTCCGTTAATTGTATAAACAAAATCGCTGTAGATTTTAGTCCAACTTCAGACAAGTTGGTGGTGCATCACAATCTCATCTGGAATTAGTTTTTTTTTGTTTTTTCATGGATGCACTTGTTGATGACCACTGTTATTGAGGCTTCCATGCTCGTCTAGGCCCTTGAGGAATTGAAGCTGAAGAGCGGAAAAAAAAAAATCTATTTGTTTAGGCTGATTGTTTCAGAGCTAAAAATAGCGGAGGCTGCAATCTTCCGTATCTTTTTAATACATTCCATGATGTTATTTATCTGCATTGACCTTTTGCTCTCTTCTCTACAACTATTTTCTGGAGTCCAGCATCTGGATCAACTGTCTGGTCATATTAACTGAGTAAACCGTATAACTAACATACGCTGAATTGGAATTGCCTCTAGTTGAACATGCTGAATTAAGTTATAAGAGGCAAGGCTTAGTGTGGTAGACTCGGCTAGGATGCTGTGCTGTATCTTTAAAAAAACATGTCTTTGTCAAATAGTCATAGTCTCTTGTTTTGGCTAATCTCATCGTAACCATCTCGTTGGATTATGTGCGGTTATTATGTCATCATGATCTAGAATTATGACCTGTTGATATTCGGAGCCTCTGCGACAATAACATGCTTGTGTTATTTCAGGATGGTCTGAGATCTGGTTTGGATGCTTCGATTATACCTTCATTTGAGGTGCAATGCAAAGCTATGTTTGAACAAATCGATGCGACGTTTCAGAATGGACTCGTAAATCATTTAGCAGCTGCTCAGAAGCAGTTTGATTCTGCACATTCTCCCCTTGCCGTTGCCTTAAGGGTATGTATCTTCATCTAGAGTCAATTTCTTAGCTTTCTGGTGCTCTTGCAATTGCAGGTGTGGTTTTTTTTATGGTAGTTCGACTTTTTGACATCTTCTACACCATTCAATTGATATTACAGTCATACAGTGTATGTATAACTGAATCATTAGTTTTTTACTAGGTCTTTTGTTTACCTTTTTGTAAAATACGAACAAAGATAGTGGCTACATCCTAAAATGTTTTACAATAGTGGTATTCACACTCTCTCCTCTCACCCTTTAACATTCAATTGACAATAAATCATATAAAAGTAGTGAGCTTGATTGCCTTATTTCGCAGGACACCATGAATTCAGCATTGACAATGTCACAGACATTAAGTGGAGAATTAGCAGATGGGCAGCGTAAGCTCATCGCAATTGTAGGTGCTGCTGGAGGCTCTAATATGTCAAATTCACTAGTCTCCCAGCTCAGTAATGGTCCCTTGTCTGGACTCCACGAAATGGTATGGTCCTCTGCACTTTCCTCATATCCGTGGTTGAGTTTGGTTTTGCTTTGTGGACTATCAAATCCAAGATCTTTGCTGCAAAATGAAAACCAAGTCGGCCTCTTTTTTTTTTTAAATATATATTTGCTGCTACAAACTGTGCAGCAGCAGCCTGAGGCACCGGTAGATCCTACCAAAGAACTGTCGAGATTGATAACAGAGCGCAAATATGAGGAAGCATTTAATGCTGCTCTTCAAAGAAGTGACGCTTCCATTGTCTCCTGGCTATGTTCTCAGGTATGTATGCTCCATCTTCATCATTCTGCTGCATATTTTCCCCTGGAATGTGAAGATATAATTTGTTATTTTTATCAGGTTGATTTACCAAGACTCCTGGCCCTAGTGCCGGTACCCCTTAGCCAGGGAGTGCTTCTAGTACTTCTCCAGCAACTGGCCTATGACATCAGCAACGACATTGCCATGAAAGTTGGGTGGATGACTGACTTGACGGTGGCTATTAACCCTGCAGACCCTATGATAGTAGTCCACGTCAGACCGATATTTGAACAGGTGTACCAGATCCTGGGCCACCAGAGAGGCCTACCGACGAGATCATCTTCAGAAGCCAACGCCATCCGCCTCCTCATGCATGTAATAAATTCGGTGTTGATGAGCTGTAAGTAGTTTTTTTTTCTTTCTAATCTACTGTTAGTGTTTGAGTTGTATATACTGCTGCTGCTGCTGGTTTCAGTTTCTTCCATGTGTTACTTACGAATCGGCGTTTTGAATGCTGTTATTATCATTGCTTGCTGTTCTAGTGTCTTCTTCGAGACTCCATCTCCAATTTGCATCAAATCCTAAGATTAGTATTCCATTTTGAGGAACATATAGTTTCTCATTCATTTCAAATCTGGCTACCAGCGTTGAATCCGTTTCCCATTTGCTTGTGGGGTAGCAGTGAATCGCCCTTCCTTCTACCTTTCCCGGACCAGCAGTAATTACTTTGATCAATATACTTCCTCTTCGACTGTGATTAATGATCTGTATCTCCGTCTGTGTTAATCAGTACGTGTGCCGCGATTTTGACCTATTTTTCCAAAGGAAAGCAAGCGCTATCACTACACGCTATGCATAGGTCCGGCAATGGTGCGGTGAAAAATTCATAACCATGGTTATAACCGTTACTGTTTAATATGGTTAACTGTACCATTATGGTACGGTACGGTTATGGTGATGAATTTTCTACCCATAATAGTTATGGTTGTGGTATTTGAGTTATACCCACGGTTATTATATAAATATAATAATTATTCATTATTAATAAACTAATATATACTAAATAATGGAAGTTACTGGACATACATGTAATAAATAACCATGAAATTAGTTTTATATATTTTTATTGTTGGCAATATAGATTTATATATTTTTTAAAATAAAATTTTTGGTCTTTTATTATATTACATGTGTGGAATAAATATGGATATACGAGTAAAATCATGGTTAATAACCACGGTTATTTTAATGGTTATGGTATTGAAAATTATACTCATAATGGTTATGGTATGTGGTTTAAAAATATGGTATGATTATAATATTTGTCATACCCGTATCATACCCTAACCATCGTCCGCGCCCTATATATTGCATATGCATGTTGGTTGATGCGGGAGACGGAGACGAAAGCAGTGAATGCAAAAATCATGCTGAATTCTCCACAATCCAAATGGACAGAGTACGTGGCAGCTTGTTGAGTGTTGAAACCTCAAATCCTAAACGAGAAATACTCTTTGCCTGTTGGCTTTTCCTCCTAAATATAGCCTGAATTTATGTACCTTCATCTTCTCTTCTCCCCTTATATCATCACCGTTCTTGCTGGTCTTCCTTAACCGACAACAAACCCAGAAACACAGAGAGACAAAAGTGTAAGTGTGGTGGCCGAGGTAGTTAGTTGGGGTTGTGTTGGATGGTTTCTAGCTACAATAGCTCTCTCCTCCTCCTCCTCCACCACATCATCGTCATCGTTCTCTTATCCTCCTCAGGTCTCTCGCTCATGGGATTCATATATATATGACAGTGTTCGTTCTACATGGTGCTCAGATATTTGGTGGATAAATTACCAAAGTTTCAACCTTTTCTCAATTCTTACTTTCAACAAAAGAAATTAAAATTGCCATTTTTACAACTTTTCTAGTGCATGCACGCCTGCTTTTGGTAACTGTGTTGGTGTAGTGCATGGACGTAGAAATTTGATTGAAACATGCATTTATTTATTTTTGCAGGGAATTCAAAGGCAAAACAATGACGCATCGTGAGAACAAGAAGAGAGGAAGAGAAGTAACAGAGGACAAGACTATCCAGGTGAATTCACAGAAATGTGCAAAGAAGATTCACCCAGCAGACAACAACACGCGTCCTCATCATCACGAATTTGACGAGCACAGCGTGTTCGATTTCCCATGGATTAAGGACGGGACGATGTTCTCCCCCATATCTGAAGAGGATTTGTATTTGGAGGGCACATTCCTGTCCTCTCTAAGGTCTGCTGCCATTGAAGGTGAAGGTGAAGGCGAGTCTTTTATCCAATTTTCATGCATTGTTACTCCAGGAAGATTGTTTGAGTTTCTTCCAGAGATTGTCGATGGCGATGATAATGGTGTCTGTGCTTCATGTTCGATTCCGACTGTTGATAGTAATGGCGAAAGTTTGGATCCGTGCATTTGGGCGTCTGTACTGAACCAGCCTATTGGACGTGTCTAGCATAATGTGACCAGCAGGACTATCAAATAGAATCGGATCACTTCTTTGGAGTACTACTGTAAGTGTTTATAGAATAGTAATACTGTGCATTAAAACTAGGGCCGGCAATGGTCAGGGTATGCCAAATACCATAACCATACCATATTTTTAAACCGCATACCATAACTATAACCATAACCATTATGGGTACAATTTTCAATACCATAACCATCAAAATAACCGTGGTTATTAACCATGGTTTTAACCGTATAACCATATTTATTCCACATGTAATATAATAAAATACCGAAAATTTAATTTTAAAAAATACATCTATCTATATTACCACCAATAAAAATATATAGCACTAACATCATTCAACATTAACACTAACATCATTCAACATTCATATAATTCAACATTAACATTCACACCACTGAATTAACATTAAAATTCAACAAACACTCATAACGAGTAATGATTCAACACCCCTAATCATTTCACACTTGTCGTATTTGTTTCTATCAATCATCATCTTTCTCAATATCATCAATTGATTTCACTTTTATGCTGTAATTTAAATTTAGTATAATATATATATATATTAGTTTATTAATAATAAATAATTATTATATTTATAAAATAACCATGGTTATAACCATGGGTATAACTCAAATACCATAACCATAACCATAACCATAACCATAACCATAACCATAACCATAACCATTATGGGTAGAGAATTCATCACCATAACCGCACCGCACCATAATGGTACGGTTAACCATATTAAACAGTAACGGTTATAACCGTGGTTATGGGTTTTTCACCGCACCATTGCCGGCCCTAATTAAAACAAATAGATGATATACTCTTTAAGTTCTCAAATGCGTCATTAAAACGGATTGGAAAAATTAATGATATGTGTCACCAACTCTCGTTTAAATTAAATGAGTGTGCATGTTATAATAATTACAAATTCACACTTTAGGTGAAATTTTAATTGAAATAAATATACTAAAAAAAGTATACGAGACTTATTATTAATTTATTTGTTAGAATGAGGAATGAATATTTTGTAATGATATATCGTTCTATTAAATTATATTTTGTGAAGCAAATATATATATATATATATGCTTATACATATTATAATTTTTATATAAATATAAGATGATATTTTCCATATGGGAAATTATATTTGCAGATCATCGATAACTTTATACAGATCACTTTTGTTGAAAGACTAAAATGTTCTAATAATTTTTTACATATTTGTCCTTACTAATTTTAAGGAAACTAATTATCAAATCGACCTCATATTTACTTAGTTACCAACCTAAAACACTCTAAAATGGTGAAAAATTCATAATTCTAACAAGTTTTGAACCCTAAATCTATTGAATACTAACTAAAAGTTTGGTCATTATACTACTAATTCCAATTGTTTTTTTATATGCTTCAAATCTAGTTATTGAAACAACTTTCATATTATTGTATTAAACATCTTATGTTTATTTATTGATGCTCATTAATAATTAACATTTATTCAATGTAGTTTGTTTAATTATAGTTTTAATTTAATTATGTATATACTGATTAATTTTTTGAAATGGTTGAAAAATAATTAATATTATAAATTTAGTATTTATAAGCTGCCACTCATTTTGAATTTTTTTTTCTTTCAAACATCTCTAAAAAAATCAGAAAGACTACAGTATGTAGACAATTAAATTAGAACTCTAACGACACATATGGTGTTAAGTTTCAATTTTTACATCAAGTATAAAATTTGGTTAAAAGTAGTAAAATTGTCAAAAAATTAGCAACACTACTTTGACCAAACTACTTTTGAGTTATTTCTAATGGTCAATCCAATAATGATGATTTGTTTTCTAAGAAATTCGTCTGATTAGCAAAAGATTGCCTGATTTTTACCTATCAAATCGGGGTTTGCTATGCAATTCGATTTTTTAGAGTGTCAACCTGACCAGTTCACAATTCGACCACCGATTCACTCTGTATCTGATAACACAAACCTAAAAAAGAGACAAACATATTCTCTAAATATATATTTATAAGTGTTTTTAATATTATCCATATTCTTATTGTATCTTATGTTGATTTATAGATAATTTGTAGGGTTAATATACTCAATAGTTACGTATTTTTCCCCATGTGACTAATTAGTTATTCTTTGTGTAGAATGGTTACGTATCTTTGGACATGTGACTATTTGGTTACAATGATTTTTTATGAAATGAAAAGACAAAAATATTTTTCTGACTTATCTTCATCTTCTTCATTTGTTCATTCATGGTAGCTTTCTTCAAAATGTTCTTATCTTTTTTTATTTGAAATCTTCTTCTTCTTCGAAATCCAAAAATCTTTTGTGAAATCTTCTACTTGTTCTTCAAACGAAGTCATACTTAATTTTTGGATTCGATTTGTGAAGAATAAAATGAACTTGAAGATAAACACGAATAACTTGAAGATGTACATGAAGATGAACATGAAGCATGATGAAGATAAGGGAAGAACAAAATTATTATTTTAATGACCATTTAATCACATTTGCTAAACATGACTAACTAAATAGCACAAGTTGTAACTAAATAGTCACATGTTGAAAGATACATAATCATTTAGTTATGCGAAAAATATGAACAACTAAATAGTTACATTGAGCAAATATGTGTAATAATTGAATATTAATACCCTACTTTATCTTTCTATATATATATATATATAGTATTCTAGTTTATATAAGATATAATGGATATTATATAGAGTAAATGACATTGGTGCACGTACATGTTTAACGAGATTATTATTTGTACCATCTTATTACTTGTTGCACCAATGTATTTCACGATATTGTTATTTACACCAAAATTTAATAGTTTTAAATATTTTCATTAAATAAACATGTAATTGTCACATGTTGGGTCAAAAAGATCATTTTGCCCTTCCAACTGAAAACACGGAATTGTTTCTAAGTTCGATCGTTTTGAATCCATATCTGTTCCTTCGTGTTTGATATTTGATTTGAATCCGTAATAACAATTTGGGGGATTTGAGATAAAATTTTGTAAGAAAAATAAAATTATTGATGGAGACGCATTTAGAGGAAGAGAAGGGCAAATACATGAACATGTTGGTTTGATGCACTTAAGCAGATACATGAACATGACCATAATGTTTATTAAGTTTGATGAAAAAAAATATGGTTAATTACTTCAATGGTTAAACATACATGCTTAGTGTGATTAATTAATTAATCATTTTTTTTGTGTGACTCAATGGTTACGTATATTTCAGCATGTGACTGATTAGTTACTCTGTTAGTAAACCGTTAATTTTTCTCGTCAATTAATATTTTTAACATATTTTTAAATTATTAAATGACTATTATGGTCTTCTTCTTCTTCAACTGTTCATCTTCCCTCCTCGACTCAATTCCACCCAACAATCACTCTAACCAAGGAATCAAACAGAGAAAATGAATTCATCAAGCACCGATTCAAGGATTTACATTGTTTTTTTACAGCCTTCTGTAGGAAAATGCTTGCCCAGATTTCTTGGACTCTTCGTATGTTCGTTGCCCAAATTCTTTACAGGTATCTTGAACTTTTCATACATTCGTTGACCGGGTTTTCTTGTCAAGGTTCGTTGCCCAGATTTCTTTGTTCTTGTAATGTTTTTTTTTAAAGTAATTACCATTCATATAATAAAAAAATATTACTTTTACACCACCAAATGCTTTATTGTTCTTCCTCGTCTTCTTTTTTCCTCAATTTACTCGCGAATTTTCGATTGGCGTCCAGAATCTCAACTCAAAAGCTTCGACCATATATATATATATATATATACGGGTGAAAAACGAATGATAAGAACTCAAAAGCTTCAAACATAACACTATCAAAAATTTCAAATCAAGAACTAGAAATTAATCATCTTTATTATCCAATTCAATAGGGAAGATAAGAACAATGTATCCTGATTCCTTTCTTCATAGGGTTGGTTGAGACAATCAATCAAAGAGAATACATAATTAAATCTGCAGTGTCAGACGCACCGCCACCAAACACCACCTTGTTCCCACAGCTCTTCATATGGCATCGTCTTCATGACCCATTGCGGGTTTGGATCGGTTACTGGAATGAACCCTTCGGTGCTCCGCCGCAGATGAACACCTCCACCTCAACCGCCGCCTCCTGGAGGTTCTTCAATGGAAGCAAGACAGAGGAGCCCGTGCTCTATTGTCGAACAATATCGCTCTATTGTTAGCAAAGATGAAAAGATTTTCATCCACATTGAGGTAGACGAGGGGATATATGTTGTTTTTCTAGGTCTTTGTTGAAACGGAGAGCAAGGAGTTACTCCACTGTGAACAACAAGCAATGTTGTTAATAAGCTAATATAAGAGAGGTAATATTGTCATTTTATATGTTAGAATAGTCACTTAATGAAGAAATTTAACGATGAACAGTAAAAATGATCAAATAATCACATGTTCAAACTTATGTAACAATTCTTCACATGTTATAACCAATTAGTCACATGCGTAAAGATGCATAACCATTGAAGTAATTAACCCAAAATAATATTGATGCAAATTATAATATTGGGTAAATATATTGGTACATCCGTATAATAAACTTATTATATATTTATATTAGAATTATAGTTTAATTTAGTCTTCTATATAAATGAGTGCTCTTTTTATGATAAAAAAAAACTTAATGGATCAATTATATGTTTGTTACTTATGTTTGTCAATGTTAACTTTTGGTTATTTACATTTTTGACGTTGTTAAATGGTTACTTACGTTTCATGATGTGAATATTTGGTTCAAACTTGTGTTATTTAGTCACTTATGTTTGACAATGTTACTTTTTGATTTAAATCATTAATTTTTGTTACATATTAATATTAAGACCTACTCTACCGAAAATGTATTTTTGTCTTCTTCACACTTCTTTTCGTCTTCTTCATCTTCCCAAATTGTATCACTCTTTTTGGTAAGAGAGAGAAGACAGAGAAAAAGTGTGAAGAATAATGACCCGTTCTTTTCGCGAAAATATTATGGAATTCGACTTACGGATTCCGTAAGAAGTTGTTCTTTTCGCGGAATTGAAAAAATTTGGGTTAGATATTCCGAGCAGGGCAGACTTAAACATTCCGAGCAAAAATCAAAGAATTCTTAAGGGAATCCGGAATATGTGTGCAAATGACTCTTTTGCCCTCATTAACTTTTTATAAGGGTCAAACTACTCTCCTGCATAGCCAACCGAAGAAGCTCCTCTACTCTTCAATCTTCATCTCTGCGATGTTGGATTCAATCTCCCCTGGTCTTCAATCTTCTCCCTGCGGATCTGTTACGACTTCTCCTTCCCCTTCATCCAGTCGAACCCAGAATTATGTTGAAACCATCCGAAAAGAACCCAGCCGAACCCAAAATTGTGTTGTTAGTTCATGCTGTGGAGCAATTGGGATGGAGACCCAACAAAATGGATTTCAAAAAATAACGTTAGTAGGTGTTCACGATATTGATCAACAGTTGATTAAGAAGATGGTGTATGATTCTCTTGTTTGGAGCTATCTTCACGGACTTGTAATTGGTGACTAAAGTTCTCAAGTTAGTAAACAAGAGATTCAATTTCTGAGATTCTGCATTGAATCGATTTGCTTTTGATACGATTTGGGTCTCTGCATATTTGCTTCAATATCATGTCTGGTGGATGAGCAATCAATTTTATTTATTATTGATTGGAAATTCGACGTGGTTGGTAACTTTGGTGGTCAATTAGCAACCTTTATATACATATGAATTCATTTGAGGGTAAAATGAGATCATCAGTTAATTTGATTTTGAGATGCTTTTGCATTTTTGAGTTGCAGAGATCAGGAAACGTTCCTGGAAATGGCATGTCAAATACCCCATCGACGTTCCTTAGTTTGGATAGCATGTTTGTTGATATATGTGGTTCGTAATTATGTGATTTCTTCACATATATGGTTCAATGTGATTTTGAACACCATATGAATTTCATATATGATAAGTTTGTATTATGATTATTTCCCTCAGATGTTATTTTTCACAATTTTTCTAAAAAATTATCATGTGAAGAAAAATATATATTTGAAATAATCATAATATAAAAAATTATAATTATTTTAATTTCTCTCACATTATTTATTTTTTCTAAAAATTTATCATGTGAGGGAAAAAATATATTTGAAATAATCATAATACAAAAAAATAAAATGATTGAATAAAATAAAACAAATATATGTTTTTACTTCTTTTTTGTGGCAAAAAAAAACAATTGACCCAGTCTCACCCGCGAATGCCGTTCGCGGGTGGGACTTGGTCAAACAAAAAAATATAATCGCGACTTTGAGTCGCGGGTGACTTTTATGGGTAGGTATACTTTCGTATTTATTTTCCAACCGAAAATATTTTGGTATATATTTATTAAATGGGGTATATTTTGGTGAAATATTCATAATACTCTCTATCTAATTATTATTATAGTAAAATACGACATTGTCCTCTAACGTTTACGTCGATTTTAAAATTCTCTCTTAAAGTTTAAAGTCCCCTAATGTTTGAAAAATATGAAAAATCCCCCTTTGTTAGATGCTCTTTCAGTTTTTTTTCATCATTTCTAAACATTAGGGGAACTTTAAATTTTAAGAGGGAATTTTAAAATCGGCGTAAACTTTAGGAGACAATGTCGTATTTAACCCTTATTATTATTACATCAAATGCAAACAGGAGTAGGGGTGATAAAAAAAACTGTCTGGATCGAATTGTCGACAAGACCGGTCTGAGACCGACCCAACTAGGACCGAGACCGAGTGATTTTTTCCCTTCAAGATCGGTCTTGGTCTCGGGTTTCCCCCTAAAAGCCCGACTAGAACCGGACTGACCCGACTTTAATGAAAACAACTCTAATTCTTTTGCCACGTCATTCTTCTATCCTCCAGTATCTCAATTTAGGTCAGAACTTCTTTCTTCGCTTCTCGCCTCCTGCTCACTGCACATCTCTTTTGGCATTGTCTGGTTCTACCGTGTCGACGGTCAAACCCTAACTCACTTTATCTTCCATTATCTTTCTTCGGCGAAGTAGTTGTGTGAAGTACAAATTACTTTTTGAGACGAAACAAGATGACGAAGTTGATCTCTCCTTTGTTTATCTCTTTCTTCCGCTCTTCACAATTCATACTATGAAAGACGCAATCAAGCTCTGAGAGACGTAGTGAAGAAGACACAACTATATTTTTTTTGTTCTTTCAAAACTTCGATCCAAGACTGAAACCGGTCTGAGTCAAGCAAGACCGACTCAACCGATTTTTTTACTGAAGTCTCGGTCCTCCAGAAGTCAAGACCGAAATTTCGGTTTCGGTTTTGCCCAAAATACCGACCCAACCGGCCCAACCCGCCCATGATCGCCCCTAAACAGGAGACAAGTTGATGAATTTTTTATAACTTTATTTCCTACTTTGTTCTCTCTTCGTCAATCTCTCTTTGTTAGTTTTTTTGAGTTGCACTTCCATGTTCACATGTGAATACCATTCGTGAGTGGTAAGAAATTAATCCTCCACCGACGAATCTCATTCACGGATAGGTTTATTTTGTATTTTTTAAAATTACGAAATATTTTTGTATATAATTATTAAATGAGGTATATTAAAGTAAAAAATTCTATACTTATTTCGGTAAACTAAAAGTTCTTCAAAATATATATTTAAAAAAAGATTAGAACGAATCAAGCACTAAGGACCGCGCGTGAGATTTTCTGTTTGACGCTCCGACAATGTCCCAATCCACTTCCACATCAGCCACACATCTGTCTGTAAAGTGAACGCGTCTGATTCGCGTGGATGTTAAATTGTTTCATCCTTTTTTACAGACCCGAACTTTTTTCTGTTTTACAGTTCTCTTTCTCACTTCATCTCTCTATGTTTCCAATTTCTATTCAACCGACAACCATCCCATTATCTCCTTCACAGCGCCAGCAGTAACCAAATCACAATCACAATCTCACCATTGCAGATCTTTACACCTCCTAAACCTCTCACACTACTCGAGAAGAAACCCATCTTCGCTGTCCTGCGCCTCCATCCGGCTTTTGTTTGTGCAATGTGAGTTAGGCTCCAGCGGTAGAGAGAAGTGCCGACCTTCCACTTATACGAACTCACTTCTCCGATTGGTTCGTCTGAGTAACATTCTTGGACGGAGGACCAGATATGGTTGTCCGTAATCTAGTGTTGCTGATGCTCTGCATCACCGTCGCGTCTCCGATTGTTCTCTACAGTAATAGAATTGGCACTTTTCAGACCGCCTCTCGTGAGTTTTTCTTGATTTTGACCTAATTCTGGTAGGATTAAATCGACTGCTTTGTTCTTATTCCTCAATTTGTTCATCTATGCAGCAAGGAACGAGTATTTAGAGGAAGTTACAGCTTTTGTAAGTGCCCATTCAGTATTCCTCCTGTTCTTAATTCGTTTGTGTGGAAGATATAATGATTTTTTTCTCATTCAATTGCTCATTTCCAGACTTTGAATGGCGACAATAGGCATTTGTATCTGCTTCCACAAGTAAGTAATTACTCAGGATCAATTTGTTTCTCTATGATTGATATTCTGTTTACTTCATGTAACTTCGATCTTGGACTAATGAGGTCTCCTCCTCTCCTACTGAAGGAACTGCCGGTAACTCTCAAAGAGCCTCGCGGAGAAGTTTTCTCAGACATCTCAACACAAGGTATCGATCTTCGTCCGTTATTTTTAGTAATCTTTCTGGTACCTGCTGGAATCACGATACTCCAATCAGTTTTCTAAGATTCATCTCTTTCTTTATGTAAATTGCAGAAACGGATTCGGAACTACTTGAATCAAGGGAGCATAAGTCTGCTCGAGTTCTGTCTGCAACAGAAGATGATAAGCAGTCTAAGCGAGATAATCCTATCAAGCAGGTGACTGATGGATTTGGTAAAGGACATGAAGGTGACGCATCTAAGAATACTGATACAGTCGGCGGAAAAAATGTCCCTGGTGAACGAAAAGCCACCGGCGGCAAGTTTCGAAGATCTCGAGCATCGACCCATTCATTGAATAATCCCACTCAATATAGGGTAACTCCATATATCTTTTAAAATTTGAAATATCGTCATAATTTTTTTTATCACTATATTGTATGGTGTGCGGTACATGTCTGTTGTCAGCTGCAATTTGGTTTGAATTATTCATGAATATATCTTCTTTGCAACAATTTGCAGGGTTTTCTTGATCTCGATGGTTAGAAATTGACTTAATATCTCTGGTTTTCCGAAAGTCTACTGTACTAATTATTTTTCTTTGATTATTATGTCACAATTTTCTGACTATTACTCGATTTGACTGAGTGTGGCTCTGGGAATTAAGCAACCAATTAAGTTTAAGTTGGCTTATAATTAAAAGCAGAGGCTACAACACTAACTTCTATGTTACTGTATTGCAAAAAAAAACGTATAATGTCCTGGTTGATCTAATTGTAGCGTAATAAGATTTGTTTATTTTGCATGTAGGACCGCCCTATTGTGGTTGATCAGACTATTAGCAGCTCTGAAGTTCCAGTAGGAGAGCTTAAGAAAGGAAATGAACCAGTGGCTATGCCTAATGCACGAGTTCTACAGCTCAAAGATCAGCTTATTAGGTCTAAGGTGTACTTGTCTCTGCAAGCCACTAAAAGCAACCCTCAATTTATTAGAGAACTTCGTCTGCGCATCAAAGATGTGCAACGTGTTGTGGGGACAGCCAATAAGGACTCAGAATTGCCAAGGAGGTATATAAGTTTCAGGGCAATAATGCATTATCAGTTTAGCTTTGCTTTCGGTAGGCTAACTTATAATGCATATTGGTTTTGCAGTGCTAATGAGAAAATGAATGCTATGGAACAAACATTGACAAAAGGCAAACAGATACAAGATGATTGTGCTGCCATTGTGAAGAAACTTAGGGCGATGCTCCACTCAACAGAAGAGCAGCTTCGTGTGCACAGGAAGCAGACTCTCTTTTTGACGCAGTTGACTGCAAAAACCATTCCGAAGGGTCTGCACTGTCTTCCTCTTCGCCTTACTACCGAATATTATTCATTGAATTCTTCTCAACAGCAATTCCCCAATGAAGAGAGATTAGAGGATCCTAGCCTCTACCACTATGCGCTCTTCTCAGACAATGTCTTAGCAGCAGCTGTTGTAGTAAACTCAACAATCAGCAACGCACAGGTACTACTCCTTTTATGGCCTTGTCCTGAGAATATGTCATAAAAGTGCGTGTAGACATTTATTGATCTATGTTTTTTATAACAGCTATCTCTTATGGGAGTTTTCATTGTCATTGCCAGGACCCCTCAAAGCACGTGATTCATATTGTAACGGACCGACTAAATTATGCGGCAATGAGAATGTGGTTTCTAGTAAACCCTCCAGGAAAAGCCACTATTCAGGTTCAGAATGTGGAGGATTTTACATGGTTAAACTCCAGCTACAGCCCAGTACTCAAGCAGTTGGCTTCTCCATCCATGCTAGATTATTACTTCAAGGCTCATAAAGCTAATCCTGATATGAACCTCAAATACCGAAACCCCAAGTACTTATCCATCCTGAACCATCTCCGATTCTACCTACAAGAGATCTTTCCCAAATTGGACAAGGTGCTTTTCCTGGACGATGATACAGTTGTACAGAAGGACCTAACGGAGCTTTGGTCCCTTGATTTGAAGGGGAATGTTATTGGTGTGGTTGAAACTTGCGGAGAAAGTTTCCACCGGTTTGATCGGTATCTAAACTTCTCAAATCCACTTATTGCAAAGAATTTCGACCCGCGAGCTTGTGGATGGGCATATGGAATGAATATTTTTGACTTGAATGAGTGGAGGAGGCAAGGCATTACAGAGATATACCACCAGTGGCAAGAACTGGTATTTATGATATTTCCATCATTCTCTTTTACTTTATGATCAAATATAATTTCTTGTTTAAAATTCAATGAGGAGTTTTAACTTTGTGTTTCCTTTGCAGAATCATGACAGATCATTGTGGAAGTTAGGGACACTGCCACCTGGTCTTATCACATTCTCGAAAAGAACTTACCGTCTTGATCGTACATGGCATGTCCTGGGCCTTGGATACAACCCTAATGTGAACCAGAAAGAAATAGAAGGAGCTGCTGTGGTTCATTATAATGGTAACATGAAGCCTTGGCTTGAGATAAGCATACCCAAGTACAGGAGTTACTGGGCAAAGTATGTTAACTATGATCACGCCTATCTGAGAGAGTGCAACATCAACTCTTGACTTCAGTTCATTTCCATGGTGTATAAAAGACCGACCAACTATCGTTTTTGCTAGAGTTGGAGCTGTTTATTAGGTAAATTCTTTGCTGTATTCATTACTTCTCCACAGATTCGTTTATTGACAGTAGAATGGGTACTAGTGTTTGTTGCCAGTCCAGCATCTATCATATGTCCTTCCCCGTGTGTCTCTGTGAAAAGTTGCGGGTGAATTTGTACATGGTTGAAGCTATAGCTTTGCCTGCACTTATTTAATGTGTCAAATTCAGTCGGTCCTGCACTTATTTAATGTGTTTGAACAAAAACACATTTAAAGTTGCGGGTGAATTTGTACATGGTTTCTATTAAATATGTGATCATTACAAATTAGGATAGTTTTTGTTCTTCTTTTAATGTGTTTGTTGTGTGAACCCTGACTAACAAGTAACAATCCCTTTTCTTTTAAAGTGTTCTTGCTGTTTTAGATTGTTAAATTACTTTGTGCTTAGAATTGACAAACCCAGTGTCATTTGTGGTGGTGTTTTTGTGTACTGATTCATCTCAAACCACCCAGTATTCTCCATTCAAATGACAATTGAAAACACAGAATGGTAGGATATGGGTATCCTATCTTGTGAAAAGATGATGAGGCAGTCAGCTATCTGTTTTCTTGCGTTCCCTTTTATGGGTAGTTGTGGTTATGGAAGTATAAATAGGTGGGGTAGGTCTAGTTGGCAGTCAAGTGGTGGTGGGACCTTAGATCTGACAGGTTGGTCCGTGTGTTGTCTTTCACATGGATATTTGGTGGTTGGGGTTTGGTCAGAGTCATCAATTGGTTGTGTAATGTGTAGCTTAATGATTTTTTCTCTGCTGAAATTGCGGGTTTCCCATGCCCTGAGATTACGGAGCGAGAGTGCTTCAACTTGACAATCTGTTTTAATGAATATTATTGTCTATGGATGATATGATTGGATATGACTTCCAATCACATGGTGAGAATCATAAACTACACAACCTATTTTCGATCCCTATTCTTTGGGTTGACTAAGAGTAAGATTAGCTCCTCCTCCCACGTATTCTGCACCAATAGTCTGGTGTTTCTGTGTGCGCAGCAATGTAGGTGAAGAAATCTTAGAACGCAAGGGTTGCAATCGTTGCATTTTTTATTTTTTGTATAAAAGGGGTCAAGAACCAAATTCTACCGGCAAGCTGATAGGTATAACCCATATGTAATCGCCATAATAAAAGAACAACTTAGACGAGGTTAGTTATGGCATTGAGACTCAAGAAAAACTAGTCTAGATTGAAATCTAGATAAATAAATAAATAAGTTAATATTTCCCATGATCCCACCCACATGTTCCAATGATCCCATATATTTAAATTAATATACTAAAAAAATATGTATTAAATTAAGGGTTAATAACCAACAAACAAACTGAATTCTTGAGAAAAAATCAAACAGCAAACCAAATTTTTTTTGTTGACAACCAACCAAACTTTTGGATTTGAGCAATCAACAAACCTGCCTCAAATTTTCATTACGTTTGAATGAATTTTTCAATGTTTGAAGGAGTTATTAAGTCAACATTAGTTGAAATATTTTAAGGAAATATTATTACGATTTAATAATTCCCTCAAACATTGAAAAATTCGTTCAAACATAATGAAAATTTGAGGTAAGTTTGTTGTTTGCTAAATTTTTAAAGTTTGGTTTGTTGTTTGTCATCAAAAGAAGTTCAGTTTGCTATTTGATTTTTTCTCAAAGTTCGGTTTGTTATTTGGTTATTAATATGTGTTTCATCTTATATCTTCTAAAATCCAGCAATAACTTTCTAAAGTCCATTTACATGTCGTGAATTCATAGTATTGGTGGCGTTTCTGATTAATGCTTTCCTGAACAATTGCAACCGATGGGATACTCTGTGAAGCTCCCATCCAAACTCTCCTATCAAGATAACCCATAAATTGGCTTTTCTGTCTAGCAGTAACAGAATGAGGAATTAATACCCTTAGAAGGTAGGGTACTCATTGAAAACAGAGTTTGCGCAATATATATGGAGTTGTACTTGTCAGAGTTGTGTATGTTGTGATTTTGATAAATATTATAAATTATAACTATAATAACTATAATTTTTAATATTACAATTTTATTCATAACTACAATTTTAGGAGAATATTTATACTCAAAATACTTTTGTTTTATTATAGTCTATGTAAATTTAAATTTTGAACTCTTTGGTTATAAATATTAACTCAACTATTATAATATTCTAATTTTAACACAATAGGGTTTAATACAGGTTCAATATAAAGAACTTCAAATCAATACAACACAGAGAAAATGAGATCAATGCAAATAAAAGGATTTTCCCTCCGAAATATACCTCAAAATAAAAGTAAATACTGAAATATCTTCAATTTTGAAAAAACAAATTTACCAAGATTCGTGGGTGTAAATCCTACATGTGAATAAGATTCGTGAATAGAACATTTGCTTCAGCCGAGAATCACTTTCACGGCGGAAAAACAAATCTTGCAAATCATTCTCTCTTTCTCTCTCGTGCAAAAGTTGTTAATCATTCGCGGGTATGACTTACTCTTGAATGTCATTCATGGGTGATACTTTTTAGGACAACCTCGAATGACATTCGCGGATATACTTTTTCAGTATACCTACTTGTGAATCTCATTCGCAGATAAGTGTACTTTGATAAAAAAAATCCAAAATTAAAGATATTTTAGTATTTATTTTTATTTTGAGGTATATTTTAGAAAAAAAATTCAAGAGAATGTGTCGGGGGAGAGAGACCGAATAACAAAGCTTTTTGAGTTGTTAGGACTGGTGGTATGAATATCGAAGTTAAGAGATAATCAATCATTTGAAAATTGAATGTAGTTGTGGTGACCAGTGATTCAAGCAGATTGTGTGAAAATGATTTTTTTTTTTAAAAGTAACCATATTAGTTATTTTATTTAAAAAAGTAAGTATACAATTTTTTTTAAAAAAAAATAGTTATACGCGCACCCAGGGGTGCGCCAATTGAATAGGCGCACCCCTGGAGTGCGCCTATTCATGGGTGCCACTTCTCGCCTATGGGGCTGCAGCTCTACTTTTTTTTTTTAAATCATTTTGTTCGAAAATGATGACTCGATTTTTAATTAAAAATAAAATTATGTATCTATTAATTTTTTTTTTATAGTAAGTAGATATTTTAATTGCGATTCAAATAATGCAACAAATATTAAATTTGGATTTACGGATTGACTGTACGGCATGCCGTAAGTTGATATATGAAAATTGTACTTAAAAAATTATAACTCGGACCATGTAAGTCCAAACTCAACACAGTTAACGTCAATTAGATCGTAAATCAATTATCTACGTAGGATAATTCTTTTGATTAAAAATACAGTGATTTTGTAACCTAACATCGTTTACACCCAAATTTGACTGAAATAAGTAAATGCATTAGGTGAGAAATTTAATTATATACTTACTCAAAAAAAATCAAAAAAATTACGGTGCGTAGATAATTTAATTACGAATTAAATGACGCTAACTATGCGTTAATTGTTTACTTTTAAACTGACTGTATTATACGGTACGTAAAAAACTCTACATACGATACAAAAGCTTCCAAATAGTGTTTTGCACAGTAAAAGTATTGTTTACACAGTGAAAATTTACCGTATAAACAGTAATTTTACTGTGCAAAACACTATTTGGAAGTTTTGTATCGTATGTAGAGTTTTTTACGTACCGTATAATACAGTCAGTCTAAAAGTAAACAATTAACGCATAGTTAGCGTCATTTAATTCGTAATTAAATTATCTGCGCACCGTAATTTTTTTGATTTTTTTTTAGTAATTATATAATTAAATTTCTCACCTAATGCATTTACTTATTTCGATCAAATTTGGGTGTAAACGATGTTAGGTTACAAAATCACTGTATTTTTAATCAAAAAAATTATCCTACGTAGATAATTGATTTACAACCTAAATGGTGTTAACCATGTTCAGTTTGGACTTACATGGTCCGAGTTATAATTTTTTAAGTACAATTTTCATATATCAACTTACGGCATGCCGTACAGTCAATCCGTAAATCCAAATTTTGCATCATTTGAATTGCAATTAAAATATCTACTTACTATAAATTTTTTTAATAGATACAAAATTTTATTTTTAATTAAACATCGAGTCATCATTTTCGAACAAAATCATTTTAAAAAAACCCAAAAAAGTAGAGTTGCTGCCCCATAGGCGCGACCCCGGGGTGCGCGTATAGCTATTTTTCTAAAAAAAAATTGTATACTTACTTTTTTAAATAAAAAAACTAATATGGTTACTTTTTAAAAAAAATCGTGATAATGTACAAAATAGATAATGTGAATTAAACTTATACAACTGAGATTAGAACTTATGTCGTGTGGTTATACCATAATTTTAGATCAAATTACAAATACTATAAATTATTATAATAAAAATTTATTACCATAATTATATCACACCTTAATAGTGAGATTAATTAGATAAAAGTAGTGTGAAAATCACAATTTTTACATTTTCATAGCATTATTTATTAATCTTACTTATATATATTACTAGATATTTCATAAGGTCATGTTCATTGTATATTATTAAATTATATTCTGGTTAACTATCTCAACAGTTATTTTATCTTTTAATTATGTGATTAAAATGTTACTCATCTTTTTTTGTGTGACTGAAACGTTACTTAAGTTTGAAGATGTGACTGAACGGTTATTCCGTGAAGTTTCCGTCACATATTACCATCTAATTGTCACGTGGAAAGCACATGACCTAATTTAAACGATTTAAAGTGAATTGAAAGTACGATTCTACACTCCTGTCACCTTTGTACCGTTTCCCCTCGTTTTATAGTCATCAACAGACTCTAACTTCCCATCAACTCCCATTTCCCTCCAACCCACCCTTTCATACATTCTTCCGCATAGATGTCTCTCGATTTCCAGAACCGAACTCCCCCTCCTCAACAACATTGCGGTTCAGAAACCACATCTCTAAGTAAGTTCTCGTTTGCGATTCGGTTGAACTACAACTTGATTGTCTTTTCGCATTCTAATGTGTGCTACCAGTTCAGTTTCTATTCGTCTACCCTATTCTCTGCGGTAATCTTTGAATCGTTTGAAGATTACAGTTTGCCTTTTTTGTGCGGTACTAAACTATGAATTTGCTGCAGATTAATGTTCCAATTTGTGTGCGATTGTGCGATGTGCTGCAGATTCATGTTCTAGTTCGGCTTGTAGGTTAGGGTTTTGTGTTGTGGTTCTTCGTATGTGTTGTAGACTGTCGATCTTGTAACAAAGTTTTATTTTTTATTGTGAAAGTTTGTTTGTTTTTCCCGAATATTTGTTGTATTTGGTTTGATTTTGTCATTTTGTTGTTTGTATATGTTGTTAATTGGGTTGATGCTTTGTGGTTTTGTGCGTTGTGGGTTACGTTTGTTTCACATTTTGTGATAAATTTGTTATCTATGTTGAGATATGCTTTTATCCGCAGGAATGTCAAGCAAAGACTACCTTTATACGCTATACATTAGGCACGATGGGAAGTGGATTGGCAATGGGGGAATTCATGCATACGAAGGTGAGGAGAAGTCATTTGTCATACCGTGGGAGAATATGAATTACGAGTTTCTCTCTGGATTACCGCAGCATCGGAACGTGTCCTTTCAGATTCAAGAGCGTTGGTTTTTCTGGATCAGGCACTCAAGACAGTCATTCCAAAGAGAACGAGGCAATACTGTCGGTCTACGCAGTAGAGTCGGGTTCATGTTGTTCTTCCATATTTTGTATAAATCCTTTTTTTGTGGTTCATGTGAGATTATAGTGTTACTTATGAAGGTCTGTTTTAACGAAACCCGTTTTGGGATTCTATGATGAATTATGTTTTCGGATGTATTCTGGATTTTTATGGATTATGATGTAGGTTGTGCAAAACCGAAGTAACGGTTAGGCAACAAAATGTCCAAACTTAAGTAACTGTTTAATAACATTTCAGAAAAGATAATACTTCATTTAACAACTTCTCGGATAACATGAGTCACCACCTTCACAAAATACACAATGTTCTTCATCCTTCAGTTACAATTCATACTTCAGTTACAGACAAAGCTCCAACTAACTTCTACTAATTCTTCGCAATTGAACTTAGAACAAAAACAACAATAACAATTACCAACGCTGCAACTAACTTCTGATTGGGTCGACTTTCAAGAGCTCGGGTTTTCGCAACATCCAATTGTTATTTCAAATGTTTCTCTTTTTGTTGAAATTGCATCACTGCAATCCGACCATAAGGACACATAGATGGATCTTCGCAATAAAAAAAACCACATTCGGGGTTCTGTACAAACTACAACAGAAGAAACAACAAACAGGTACCTCAGATTACAAATTACGGTTCGAAAACAAGAAATTAGGGTTCAAATTAGTGCAGCAAAATGGATTAGGATTACCAATTAGGGCTACTCACTGTGAAATTACCTCAAAATTGGGGCATCCATGGAAACGGCGAGAGAAATTCTGCCACGTACAAAGATATTTTACGGAGCACACAAGCCCACAGTAACACATTCTCAGACGCGAATCTCCGTGGTAGGGATTAGGGGAAGAACTTGATCGAGATCGAACCTTTATACGGTTGTCAAACACCATAGGATAACATTCATCCTCAGACTTCCTGGCTGCTGTCTCTTCTGTCTTCTCACAGTAAGTTCTTCCTTCTGCTTCCAACCGTGCTTCTCCAAAATTTTCGTGCCCAAACATCTCCAACAGCTAAGGAACAAGTTGATTAAGTAAACAAGGTTTATGGTAGTTTCGGAAGTTCACATTATAAGAAGGTCATGTGACAAGCACATTACATCGGTTAACGGTGAAAAATAACGACAGTTAAAAAACTGAACTGTTCAGTCACACATGGAAACATAAATAACGGTTGAGTTCAAGTTTGAACGGTTCAGTCACATGTGTCAACATAAGTAACAGTTCACGTAATTAATCCATTATATTCGTTAGATAAATTGTAACTTTTAGCAAATGAAATAGACATTTTTTTTGTAGTCCTTCTCTGAATGCATTAAGAGAAGAATGTCCCACGAAAAAAAAATACTTACTATATAATATTTTTTGTTTAGTACAAAATTATTTCTTAAATTTTAAAGGTTAGACCCTCAACATAGTAAAAGATGATTCTACCAAAAAAACAAAAACATAGTAAAGATGTAGAGATGAGGTTGGATTTTTTCAAAAAGTATACACTTTAGTTTTTTTTATTTAGGAAAGTATGTATAGAATTTTTTTTTTGGACAAAATAGATATACGCGCACCCCCATAATGCGCATTTTTACTGTTCAAAACACTATTTGGAAGTTTTTGTATCGTGTGTAGAGTTTTTTACGTACCGTATTATACAATCAGTCAAAAAGTAAAAAATTAACACATAGTTAGCGTCATTTAATTCGTAATTAAATTATCTACGCACCGTAATATTTTTGATTTTTTTTGAGTAAGTATATAATTAAATTTCTCACCTAATGCATTTACTTATTTCGGTCAAATTTGGGTGTAAACGATGTGGGGTTACAAAATCACTGTATTTTTAATCAAAAAAATTATCCTACGTAGATAATTGATTTACGACCTAAATGACGTTAACCGTGTTGAGTTTGGACTTACATGGCCCGAGTTATAATTTTTTAAGTCAAATTTTCATATATCAACTTACGATATGCCGTACAAGCAATCCGTAAATCCAAATTTAATATTTTTTGCATCATTTGAATCGCAATTAAAGTATCTACTTACTATAATTTTTTTAAATTATTTTAATAGATACATAATTTTATTTTTAATTAAACATCGAGTCGTCATTATAGAACAATTTTTTTTAAAAAAAAAAAAAAAAAAAAGAGACACCCCAACGCTGCCAATTGCATAGGCGCATGTTGGGGGTGCGCGTATTGTCAAAAGGCGCGTTCTGGGGGTGCGCGTATATCTATTTTTTCAAATATTTTTTTTCTATACGTACTTTCCTAAATAAAAAGAGTTTTTTCAAAAACTGTTCACTTTTGAAAAAATATTTGAAAAAGTGTATATCGAAATTTTTTTTTTAGAAAAGTATGTATACGCGCGACGCGCCTATTCAATAGGCGCATCCCAGGGGTGCGCCTACTGCAATAGGCGCACGCCAGGGATGCGCCTATTGCCTAAATTTTTTTTTTTTTCGCAAAAACACCGGTCTATCAGAAACCACGTTGATTTTAAGTCTGCTTATGGTTTTCCTCCTAAATAGAAATTGAGAGATAGTCTCACGCGTTGCTTCATCTCAGTATTCATAGGTCCAAACTCCAAATTTTCCAACTTGTTCTGAACAACAATGAAACAAAGTTGTTTATTCACAAGTTTCTGAATGAGACTTTTCTTCAGATACACTAGCTAGTTTGACATTTTCAGGAATTACTCCTGCAAAAGAGCTCTTTGGGGTTACTTTAGGTTCCTGTCCTAAATTTTCCAACTTGTTCTGAACAACAATGAAACAAAGTTGTTTATTCACAAGATTCTGAATCTTCCGAATATCTTGTAAAGCTTCTCCAATGACTATAGCTTTTTATCTGAGTTCAAGCCTGCTTATTGTTTTCCTCCTAAATAGAAATTGAGATATACTCTCTCCAGTAAAGAATAAAGGAAGTTCTAAGAAGAAATGGTTTTTTAGCAAACTATGTATACGCGCACCCCGGGGTCGCGCCTAACGGACATAG
This sequence comes from Chamaenerion angustifolium, assembly GCA_946814005.1. Lineage (NCBI taxonomy): Eukaryota > Viridiplantae > Streptophyta > Magnoliopsida > Myrtales > Onagraceae > Chamaenerion > Chamaenerion angustifolium. The sequence goes on along the minus strand of OX328277.1, from coordinate 3,432,976 downwards.
TTACTTTTTGAAATTTATCTAAAGTAACCCCAAAAGAGTTATTTTGCAGCAGTAATTCCTGAAAATGTCAAACTAGCTAGTGTAGTTGAAGAAAAGTCTCATTCAGAAACTTGTGAATGAACAACTTTGTTTCACCCTAAATTTTCCAACTTGTTCTGAACAACATCCGCGAGGTCAAACATTGAAACAAAGTTGTTTATTCACAAGTTTCTGAATGAGACTTTTCTTCAAATACACTAGCCAGTTTGACATTTTCAGGAGGAAAACCATTTCTTCTTAGAACTTCCTTTCTTCTTTACTGGAGAGAGTATCTCTCAATTTCTATTTAGGAGGAAAACCATAAGCAGGCTTGAACTCAGATAAAAAGCTATAGTCATTGGAGAAGCTTTACAAGATATTCGGAAGATTGCAGCTGCAGGACCTTTCTAGCATGCCTGCCTCTAATGTGTTGCAGCTGTTAGTTAGCCTATACCCTGTTCGATTTTTCTTGTTGAATGTTCAGGTCAAGTGTGAGGCAAACATACCATACATTTTTTCGTGTTATAACCGTGCTCCGGAGCTTATATTTGGAGCAACATAAATACACATCATCTACCAACAACATGAACTTTGTTTCATTGTTGTTCAGAACAAGTTGTTCAGAAAAATGAAGTACCAATCAAGAAAAATGGAATTTGTTAGATGGGGATCGAGTAATCTCATCGAGTTTCTCAAATCGGTTGGTGTAGAGACGCATGATTAGATCTCTCAGCAAGATGTTGGAGCAATTATAGCGCGGTATATCAATGACAACAAACTGAATCACCCTACGAAGAAGAGAGTAGTTTGTGATGAAAGACTTCAATTTCTATTTAGGAGGAAAACCATAAGCAGACTTAAAATCAACGAGTACACTATGCAGAAAAGCAAGAGTCTTCAGATGCCGAAGAAAAAGGCAGTGGAAACCCCAAAGAGCTCTTTTGCAGGAGTAATTCCTGAAAATGTCAAACTAGCTAGTGTATCTGAAGAAAAGTCTCATTCAGAAACTTGTGAATAAACAACTTCGTTTCATTGTTGTTCAGAACAAGTTGGAAAATTTGGAGTTTGGACCTATGAATACTGAGATGAAGCAACGCGTGAGACTATCTCTCAATTTCTATTTAGGAGGAAAACCATAAGCAGACTTAAAATCAACGTGGTTTCTGATAGACCGGTGTCCGGTGTTTTTGCGAAAAAAAAAAAATTTAGGCAATAGGCGCACCCCTGGCGTGCGCCTATTGCAGTAGGCGCATCCCTAGGACGCGCCTATTCAATAGGCGCGTCGCGCGTATACATACTTTTCTAAAAAAAAAATTTCGATATACACTTTTTCAAATACTTTTTCTAAACTAAACAGTTTTTGAAAAAATTCAAATAAAAAAACTAAAGTATATACTTTTTAAAAAAAATCATGAGGTTGACGTTGAGATTTGTTCATTAATTTTGGAATGACAACTTAACCAGTTATAAATTACTAATATCATATCACATACATTAATAGTTGAAATTTATAATTGCATAGCTAAATAATACACTTTTATTATCATTTCAGCAAATTTTTCGTTAATGTTATAAATAAGTTTATTTTTTTTATATTAGATGATTTCTAACTAGGTTTAATTAATTAAACAACTAATATATAGAATTGATAAAATGCTTATATTTTTTTTCTATTTTATTCTCCTCTCTTATTGTTACATTAGGTTTGTATTTTTCTAATTCATTTAAATATTTTTTATATATATTCTTTGTGTAAAACGGTATACAGTGAAAAGCCCCGTTATACTTTCATATAAAACAATATTCATAATAAGTAAGACAACTGTATACAAAATATACTTTTTTATTATAATATTCAAAATTATATAATATATTTGCATTAAAAATAATTTGATATTATAATAGAAATTAATATATATCACTACGGGAGAGATGAGATATAACGGCCAACAATCACGGCTCAATGTGTGTTGAGCCGTGATAAGTCAAATTTATTTCACTATCACGGCTCAATTGATATTGAGCCGTGGTTGGGCTTATTTGACGGCTCGATTTACTGAGCCGTTCCGATTATCACGGCTCAAATTGGAGTTGAGCCGTAATAATACGTATTTTTTTTTATTCAGCTCATTTATCACGGCTCAAATTAGGATTGAGCCGTGATAATACTTATTTTTTTTTATTCTGCTTATTTATCACGGCTCAAATGTTGAGCCGTGATAAATTCAAAATTTCAAAAAGTTAATCTTCCCGCTTCGAACCATTCCCCCGCCTTCTTGAGCCATTCGCCCACTTATTTAATATAACAATTCATCTTACTTTTGTATAAAACAATTCAGCCAGGATGAAGACTCCTGCCTCCAAAGATAGAAGACTTCCTTTGACTCCTGCCTCCAAAGATAGAAGACTCCCCCAGTCGCCCGCCTCGCCTCCCCCAGTCGCCCGCCTCGCCTCCAAGAAGACTCCCCGCCTCCTGCATATTTTCACTCGCGAAGCTTGGACGAAGCTTGGACGAAGCTTGGCGAAGCTTGGATGCAGCTTGGCGAAGCTTGGTGCTCGAGACAATGGCGAACGTCGGTCTCCTCTACTTCATGTTCCTCGTCGGTGTCGAGACAATGGCGAACGTCGATGTCCCTCGCCAGAGCGGAGGGAGGCGAAGGCGGCGGCGGTTGGAGCCAGGAGAGTGACGCCGGTGCTGGAGGCCTCGTTTCTATGAAGAAGACGATTAACCTAATACCCCAACCGGCGACAAGCCTTCCACAGACGAAGACAAGCAAAACGAGCAGCCATGGCACCACCGACAGTGAAGTCGACTGAGGTAACGGTGGTTGTTGCGGCCGTGGATACGGCTGCGTCTGAGGTGGCACGGCGGGAGGAACTAGAGTCGTCGTAGGAGGAAAGAGACTGGGGGAGGCAGACACGGGGAGTGGTGGCAGGTGGACGGTTTGGCCGGTGACTTTTTGCAGAAAAGACAGAATGGAGGCGTCTCTTGAGGCGGATCGTATTATTGTTTTTTTTTAAAAAAAAATAAATTTGGCGGCTCAAATAATTGAGCCGTGAATAATAATACATTTTTAAAAATATACGGAATTAATTACCACGGCTCAACTGAAACGAGCCGCGGAATTAATTATTGCGGCTCGTTTCAGTTGAGCCGTGACAATTGACGGCTCAACTGGATTTGAGCCGTGATAATGCTGCCGACTCGTCCTGTAACGGCTCAAATTCAGTTGAGCCGTCACATTATAACGGCTGGAATATCCAGCCGTTACAAATGGTGTTTTTAGCCGGTGATAGCATTCTCTCCCGTAGTGTATATATACATACATACATGTGATATACATGCTTACACGTCGATATATATATATATATATATATATATATGAGTTGTTTTTTTATAGATAATGAAAAATAAAACACGAAGGGTGGCGAGAAACTTGCCCTCTAGTCCTTACAACAAAATAAAAATCATTAAATTTTATTGTCCTCAAGTAGACAAATTCCATAACGTCATTTTTTATAGCGTTTGTTGTTTTCGTCGGTAGAATTTCATGAATAACGTAGATTTAACTTTGGTTAATCATCATACCAACCATTATGTCTGCAACCACATTTTCTTCTCGAAAGATATGTCGGAACTTCATTTTGTCGAACTGCAGCATGAATTTACTACAATCCTTAATGATGAACATTAGTCTTAGATTTGAAATATTATCATCGGAGATAAGCTTATGAGATGACAAAGCATCTGTTTCTAAGTGGATTGATATGAACCCGAGATGTTTTTGCGAGGAATAGCCCATCTCGGGTGGCCCAACATTCCGTTACGAGGTTGTTGGAGCAACCTAACTTCCTAGATAAACCAGTTATTCACTGACCCATAATATCTTTTATTACTCCTCCTGAACCCGCATGGTTCAGTTTTTTCTTAGACGCTCCATATGTGTTGATTTTCACTCGCCTTTGTTCTAGGGGTAGCCATCTAACATCAATAGAGATAAGCATCTTAGATTTCTCAATCACTTGAATATCATTATGGCACCTGACGTGAGACAAGGATAACTAAAAAATAGAAGTATTTAATGTTTTATCTTTAACAATGAGATAATTTTTGTTTTTCCAAATATTCCAAATTGCATAGGGAAAGAACAATGTCCATTCAATTTCTTGAATAGGAGCCTTTGATACCTGACAACCAAGTTTGATTCACTCGTACAAAGGAGATGAGTTGTCTGAGCCACTTTTGATGACAAAATAAAAGAGTTCCACGATTTTTTTGCATGCTCACATACATGCAAAATGTGATTGATGTCCTCCACTTCCGTTTGACAGGTTCTGCAGATAGCGTTAATATTGCAACCCCTATGATTCAACAATTTGCAAGTAGTGAATTTGTTTTTGAGACACATCTAAATGAAATACTGAATTTTTAGAATTGTTGTGGTTTTCCAGACTCAATCCCATTGATCCTGAGCGTGACTATTAATATCGTGACCCACTAAAATAGAATAGGCAAAAGCAGTTGTAAAGTTAACTTGACCTAGAACAATTCCAAATTTGTCTATCCAAAAATTCATTTGTTCGTTCACCCGAAATGCTTAGCAACTGATCCAACATGATTTTAAAAAATTCAAATAAAGTTCTATCTAGATTTCACTTGACATTTAGGAAGACATCTGTTGGATCTTGATTTCCTGAATGCTGATCTGACAGTGAATTGAATGTCAATGGATGAATGAAAGTTGCTCTCAACTTAGCTCCGGTGAACCTACGGGAAGGGGATCGCAACAGAGGGGGTGTCTCTGGGTCCCTCTCCGATGCTTAAATGAGTATATGTGTGTATAGAACTCAAAACGTAATCAATGTATAGAAAAGCAATAGTATTTATAGAGTAGGATAGACCAAACCGTAGAAGGTAACAACATATCTTAGTCAATATTGTGCTGTTGAAGATTATGATAGCAGATATTACGGTTATGGCGTAATATTGCAGTTACCATATGTAATCTTTAGAGAATATGTGCCCGAGATATGCGGGATATCGTGGCCATATCTTTAGGAACGGTTGGTGGGACTAGAGGAGAGAGGCAGAGCTCTCTTCAGGGCGAGCAGTAAAAGTTCGCGACTTGGTGATGAATGACGACCATCGATGGAGCCTTTGGCGTCCATCTTAGCCTGGGCTCAACTTTGGGCCACTCTATTGAGGGTCAGATCAACTTTATCATGAGAGGAGAAATTGGACCATAGATATTATATATATATATATATATTGATACATAGAACGACCATAGATATATATATATGAGTTGATAAAGAGAGACGGGCTCTGTAGATAGTGTCGGGTGACTTCATTGATGCATTGCGAGTCACTGTCTTTTCACAGCCTGCTGCTTCTGAATCGGGCACCAATGGAGGAGACGAGTACTTATTTTCCTTTAATTCATTGTCTCATGGACTCAATTCTCAAATATATGTATATATATTTTTAAAAATGTGTAGGTAGTTTTATAAATTAATTCTTAAATCTTTATATCTATACAATATGAAAATCAAATCACCTAAAAAAATATATAATAGTTTAATCAACTTTACGAAGTTGTTTTTTTGCTGGAGTGAAATAAAGAATTATATTGTTTTTTTGATGGAATTGTATATGGAAAAGGAATGTAATGTGGTAAAATGACATATTTGCCCCTCCTTATATATGTATAGTATATAATACATATAATTTGTATCAATTAATTTAAAAATTAAGAATAATAAAAACTTATAATATAATTAATGATTAATTAAAAAAACTTTTAAATTTATTTAATTAATTAATATTAAAAAAAATCATTAATTAATTAACCCGAACCATCGACAATATATTTACCCGAACCATAATATTATTAATGACCATACTTACACAATACAAAACAAATTAGCGTCCTAAATCAAAATTATACAACTTCGTAATATTGATCTCAACTTTGTAATACTGATCCACTAAACAGCTTCAACTCGTCATCTTCATCTAGACAGCTTCAATCGAACAACAATTTAACCGTTATTATTCATTCCACCAGCATCCAAGATTACTGGGACACCTGCATCAGAGGTACTGAATGGTTAATAATTAACAATTGTCTTCCCTTCCCCTCTAGCTAGCTATTCGATCGGTTCACGATGACAAACCAAATAAGATGGTTTTGTTGTTGTGCTCTAATCTGCACCTATCTTCTGTTTTCAAAAACCATTCTTGCTGCACCGACCGATCAAGATTTTCCTCTACAGCTTCCAGATCCTGAGCCAAGCATCTGGGGCGGTGTAGTTCCCGAAACGATTTATCATCTTGTCCAACACGGCGGTGCTGTCGGGAACGGAACTTGTGATGATATTGTAGTCAACTTCAAAAAAAAATTGTTTTGTTACTTATACGACATTTACCAATACTATTATGACAGGAAAAAAAAGACACAAACTGTATTTATTTTTGAAAAATGACTATACTCCGACTATATATCCTTCTGATCCCATTCAAAATTTTCATAACATGTATTTGAGTACAAATTTTCATTACGGTTAACAATTAACAATGTGATCAATCAGCAAACCAGAAATTCAACAGCATACATTAAATTCAATAAATCGGATAAGCACATAAATTTAGCTAATCTGGGATTAGTGAAGGCCTCTTTCAAATCGAAGATTCAACCAAAACATTGCAAAACGGAAGAGCTACAAACTGAAAGCAGACACCAAAGCTAACTCATACCTCAGATTCAAACGGGCATAGTTTCGATGCTCAGCTTCTTCAGATCAGTTATCTCATCCCCGCACTCGATCTTATAGCCGTTTGGTGCTAGCAAAAACCTAGCGGGGCGTTTCTAACTTATCACTTGAATTTCAAAACCCTAGATGGAATTAATGCACTCAACCAAACGTCCTACACCAGTGAATTTCAAAAATTATTTTATAAAATAAAAAGGTTGATTGAAAACTTATTTATATATATGATTATTTTATATTTATCCTTCAAACTTAACTAGACCCACTACAAAGTTAATGTAATTCTAATTTTCTGTATATATAATAGAATATGTGTATCTTAAGTCTTATGTTGTTAAAAGGAGAGGCCAATTTAATAGATAATTAATTATTATATGGATTAATAATTTCAATAGTATCGGATCTTTGACTTATTTTATCAGATGGTACTTAAAAAATTTTGTATTAATGTATCGTACCCTATGTTTGGGAGTGTTGTCTTTTAATCTATCCATCAATTTTCCATTACATTTTTATGTTAAATGGTCATATGACTTGTACATGTGTAAATTCAGCACCATATCACTAATTTAAACTTGAAGGTCAACAGTAGGTTGGATTAAAAACTAATATTTTAAAACATAAACTATCATGCAAGAAACTTAATAAGTTACTATGGAAACTATTAACCCTTATTATATAAAATATGTTGGAATATGTAAACATTTTCAACATAGCGTAGTAAACTCAATCCACTACAAAATTGTAACTTTAATTATAATTAGTTATAGTGAACAAAGTATTGTAATTAGTTAGAACACCTATATTTAGAGCATATAATAATAACAAATTATAAGGAATAGTTTCCATTTTCTGATAAATTTTCATGCATGAGACTGACTATTGAAAAGAAAAATCTACGGTGCAATTAGTTCCAACAATGAAGTTCATGGAGACCATTACGCAAAATGACAAAGTTAAAGGGTGTATATAGCTATGAAATTTTCACTCCCTATTATAAAGACCGTCGTAGCTGCATACAAACACTTCACTGCATACACACATAAAACTTCTGTGTCTCAAAAATGGCAAAGCCAATCCTTCCTCTTCTCCGCCGTCAAACCCTAATCCCTACCACCGCCACCACCACCACCACTGTCTTCTTCTTCTTCATCTGCTATCTCCTCTTCTCGACCATGATCACCCCAACATCGGCGGCAACCGAACTTGTCAAACAAGTATGCAACCAAACAAGTTATTACCGTTACTGCGTGAACGCCCTCTACGCCGATCCCCGAACCCCAAACGCCGACACCTACTTCTTAGCCTACATTTCCTTCAGCGCCGCCTACATCAACGCCACTAACACTCAGGACTACCATGACCGACTCAGAAACCACTCCCACCATGGCCATCCACCACTTGGTTCCAAAGTTCTGAAGAGTGTAGAGACTTGTGTGGCGAGTTACAAGATAGCCGTTTCAGCCCTTGAATCGGCCTATAATGACCTTAACTCCGAGAGCTTCAGGCAGTTACGGCATCTGTCTAGGGCAGCGGGGCAGGCTGGGGTCACTTGCCAGAGAGCATTTGGAGGGACGGTGACGGTTCCGGTGACGGTGAGGAACAGGGATATGAAGCGACTCTCTGGGATATGCATTGTCATTTCAAATATGTTAAATGGAACTTGAAGAAATTTATTGAGTTTCACGTAATATATATATATATATATATATATATATATATATAATATAAGTGTTGATTAGGAATATTTTTACATTTTAGGGCTCGAACCTAGACTACTAGTTAAGGGACGAAATGTTAAATCCCTGGCTAGCTAGCTTTGATGGTTAATTACAACCTTGTATACTACACACGCCATGGAGCTCTATCTTACTTTCCTAATTAAATGTTTGATATATATATATATATATATATATGTACGTCTTCTTTCTCTTATTCTCTTAGTCGATGTCATTTATTTTCTAGTATTCTGTCCTTGTTTACATCGTACATGTCTATGCTATTGCAAAAAGATGATTCCGAGGGTAAATAATTTGTCTGTCATACTCGGACGTAATTTGTAATTTTACATAGATTTCTAACATTCGGTCCGAAATATGAATTATTCATTCTATGACCAACAGTTAATAATGATCAGTTTTGTAAGTAAAGAAAATTATACATTTTCGGTGGACTGTATATAAATTTTTATAATCAAGTAATACATTAGTTTTCATAAAAGAATATAGTATTACAATAAATAAAACAAAATAAATATAATTCTATGTTAAAATCATAGTAGCTAATAGAATGGTAATTGCATTAGTCTTGAAGCGTTTTAGATATCTACATTTGATGGTAGTGTCACGGTCACGTGGAAGTTTAATACAAATTTAAGCTTAGAAATTTTAAAAAATAATCTTAATTTTAGAATTGTTTGTAATGTCTGCAGGTAGTGGATGTGATTTTAATCAACTATAATTATTCTGAATTTTAAAAAAGAAATATCAGATCTCCAATGTTGAGACAACTTCAATAAGTTAGATGTTGTTGGGGTATGAGGACTGTGGCCTGTGGGACCATGTATATATATAATAAATGCTAAAGTTGGCATTTGTCTATATTTTTTCTCAACCAATGAAATAATCTTATTTGCCAAAAATAACAATGAAACAAAACAGTCTTACATTATTGAAGGTTTGCCTCTCAAATACATTATCACGGTATGCTAATGAATAATATGTAATATATATGATTATAATTGTCGTCTATCGAATCATTTGAATAGGATCAAAAAATTTACGATTGCACGAAAAATGGAGATTTCCTTCAGTATTTCCTTTTTTTATATGAAAGTTAGTACTAGTATTTGAAAGAGTAATGTATAAATATAGAATTGATAAGTGTTGGGAATGAGCGAGAATTTATGGAAAAGGTCCTAATTCATTTTTTTATAATTTTTTTGAAAAAGTAACTATGATAGAATTTTTTTGCAAAAAGTAAGTATCAACAGAAAATATTTAAAAAAGTGTGTATAAGTTATATCCCTAATAGCGTTTAAAGTAGCGTTAAAATTAAAAGGCTATTAGAGGTAGTGTTTTTTTTATTATTTCGACCCATAGTAGCGAAATTATACAATAATTTGTCTCGTCCAACAATTATTTGCACATTTCTCCCTTCAAATATTTACCGAACATCTCATTTGCTACGAAATCTTCATTTGCACAACATCTCTGTAATCTTCATCTGCGCAGTTCTTCATCTCGTTCGTTTCTAACTGTCCATGTAATATATGTTTTTGTATTTTTTTATTACAATATTTTGAAAATTGTCATTTGTATTCTTTAATTACAATGCTTTGGAAATTGTAAATAGTTATATTTACATAAATATTATCTTAACTAAAAGTTAAGCAAATCTGATACGGACTTTTTAAATATTAATTATTTAGGATCAAACATGATAGAGATTTATATCATTTGCTTGTATGACGGTGAAATATTATCTCATAATGGCAGTGAAGTCTATGTGGGTGACACCTCCGGTATTACTACAACTACTTTGGATATCTCACTTTTTAGACTAAGGGAAAGTATATGTACGGAGTGCGGTTGGGATGATTTTGAAGCCCGATTTATTCATATTTCATATAAATTTACAGATACTGATGGACATTGCAAGTTTGTACAAATTCGATCACAAAGTGTATTGTCTTTTGCTCTACAGTTAAGTGTTGCTATTATTGTGTTTAGTGTAACTAAATGAGTTAATTTGATGCCAAACATTACTGATAGTCATGAGACAGTGAATGTTTTGCATGGTCACACCGATGTTTTGTCATAAAGTAGTATTCTTCACCAAATCTCTACGACATTGTAGATTCAGGCCCAACAATTCTAGACACGCAGCCACCATGTCTTCCTCAGGTGCGTAGTCATCAGCTACGACATCTCCGTGTATTCGTAGTCCTAGTAACATAGCAACATCCTCAAGTGTGATCATCATCTCCCCATGTTTCAAATGGAAAGTGTGTATCTCAGGACGCCAACGCTCGCATAATGCCATCAACTTATGATCAAGCTTGGGACGTGACATAATAACCACATCTCATAAACCAACAGTTTGCATAATAGATTTAGCCTCGTCTGACTACCACAGTATCCCTTACCTCGTTTTCCCGAGAAACACTCCTGCCCGTAAGCACCTCATCAATCCATCTTGGGTAGTTTGTCATCTTGACCAAGCTCTACCTCTCATCCATGAGCGTGCAAGACTCATGACGACTGACTATGTGAGACACGTCCAACATTATCACCTTTGTCAGGTGTACGCATACCAAATCCACATGCCACCGCACGAGCTCTATCTCAGGACTTTCCCATGACCTTTCTCAATGTGTGGCATCAATGTAATCAGCATGATCTCCCCAAAGGTGCCCAATGGTGGCGATCGATTAATTCACCAAGTGGGTAGAGGGTATCACTCTGGTGTCATCCACGACAAAAAACATTAAACATTTCATTAGACAGGGCATCATCATGCGTCATGGGCTGCCAAAATCAATCATCACCGACAATGCTAGAATCTGAATAATAAATTGATCGATGGGTTGTGTGATAAATTTAATATCAAGCATAAAAACTCATCTCCATATCGTCCACAAATGAATGGCGCAGTAGAAGCTACAATTAAAGGACTGGCACAATAAGATGCTTTGGACACTCATGACATACAAGACCTCAATACTGACATCAACAGGGGCAACCTCATTTTCCATTGTTTATGGGACTTAAGTCGTGTTGCCAATTGAAGTATAATTTATGTCAGCTAGGATCCTCGTCGAGGCAGAGATGGACGGGTCAGAGTGGGTGAAATGCAGATACGAGCAACTGAAACTCATGATGAAAGGTAACTCATCGCGCTATGCCACAGACAATTGTACCAACAACGCATGACTCGTGCATTTAATAGGAAGATGCGCCCGAGAGAATTGCAAGCAGGCAATCGAATTCTCAAAAACAAAAATCGTTCGAGTCAATCCAGACTCTCAGGGCAAGTTTGTGCCTAAAATATGAAGCGACTTATGTCGCCAAAGAGACTTTCAGCGGAGGATTCCTGATCATCACTGACATGGACAACAAAGAACTCCCCAGTCCAATCTATATGGACGTAGTAAAAACAAACTTAAAGAGCTCGTAACCAGAAAGCGAACCTCCCAAAATGAGAGAAAATTCCCGCTAAATCAAAAACCTGAAAGGGCAGTTTATGCAAAATTTAGAGAAGAAGGACATGATTAAAAATCCCTAAAAATGGCGATCAAAACAAAAGGAAAGGAATTAAATTCCTACTAGGTTGAAAACCCAAAAGGGCGACCTAGACAAAAACATTAAGGGAACCGAGAGTGGACGACAATGTTTCCTACAGTAGCAATAAAGAGAAGCAATGGTCAACATTAATTTGAACTGCCTCTTCAACTTGCATGGATACACCTTGTGGATGTACCATGAATGACTTTAGGGAACTCCATCATGAAGAACTCCAAAGTCAATTAATGAGAAACCAGGTCGAGAAGTTTGCGTAAGCAGTTAGACACCTCGACATGTATTTTAAGCTCTAAAGAAAATTCCAAGACGGCGAGCGGAGTCTTTAGGTGTTCAGCTTCCGCAAGTCATCCAACGACCAGGACACGTAGTTGTCCAACTTCTGGGAGTCACGAGCTAACAAGCAGAATCTTTAGGTGCTCAATATCCTCAAGTCATCATCGACAACCAGAACCTGTAGTTAATCCAGCTTCTAGAAGTCACGAGCCAACGACGAGAGCATTTAGGTGTTCAACCTCCCCAAGTCATCCTCGATGACCATGACATGTATTTATCCAACTTATGGGAGTCACAAGCCAACGAGCGGAGCCTTTAGGTATTCAGCATCCGCAAATGATTTTCGACGATCGGGACATGCAGTTATCCAACTTCTAGATCTTCCATCAGAGTTTTTGATTCCTGTAGTGAAGTTTTGTTGCTCATTGTAAAAATGTCAGAAATATTTTAAGGAGATGTTTGATAGTTTTTATAGATGTGTAGATCACTTAGTGACTTTAAATAGATGTTCCCAAGGCATTGCTATGAAGGGATGGGTATAAATTGGTTTGGAACTAAATTAGTTTATAACGGTATCTTGCCTTAAATGGGGTAAAACTATGATTCACCCCATTTATTCGAACCACTTTACATTTTGTTCAAGTACCATACATTTTCCATAGTACTTCCAAACTTGTTCGAATCACTTCATACTTTTTGTAATAAAGAATAAAAATCCAAACGTCAGTAATACATGAAATGTTCAAAATTAAATTGTAAGATTAAAATAACTAATTACGCAAATCATCTCTAACCCGAAACGATCTTAAAAATAACATTAGAAAATGTATTAAAAATAGTATTGGGCACTTTATAAGAAATAGTATTAGAATGACATTATAAACGGATAATGTATGATATTAAACCGGTTTTTAAATTTGATCCAAATTAATTTATATTTTCTTCAAATTATTATTTCTTTCAAACCAGTTCATATAATCGGTTTAAAATTCGTTTTACCCCAATATGTTGTTTATGGTCACCCCTCCTCAGAAATCAGAATACGTGAATTATTTGTGAATACCCAATCTCCGAATTGAGTGTCTCATCCTGAATTTTTCACTAAAATATACTTTAATTAATAATAAAATACTAAAATGTAATCATTTTGCCACCTATGAATGGGAGTCGTGAATGTATACTTTTAACTGTGCAATTAGTTTCACATGCGACTCTCATTCGCGGATGATACTGTACCGTTAGTTCCACACACGACTGGGAGTCGCGGGTAGGTCGGCTGATGAGATAAATTATTCCTAAAATAATCGAGATCTGTGTACGATTTTTCCGAAAACTATTATTTATAAAAGTGATATTTTCTTTTAAAAAAATAAAATAAAAAAGTAATCCAGTTATATATATATATATATATATATATATATATATATATATTTAATAATAACACGCACCAAAATGTGTAATCTTAGAAGTTTAAAGTAATTTTAAAATGTATGCACCCAAATTTATATTATCTTACCATATGGAAAAATTTAATAGTACTTGGACCCCAAATTGTACGAAAAAATACATATTATTATGTTATTTTAATTCATACAGAAATGATTTGTAATTTGATTCAATATAATATTTTTAAATTATAAATATCAAAATACAAAAATCATAATTTTTAATTATATAGTACTCTGATTTTATGAATTGTTAGTTTATATATGAAAACAAATGTGATTTGTTTTCTAATAATATATGTATAATATATATATATTATTATAGAGCAGAGGAGGAATACCATCTTAACACGAAAATACTTTTTCTCATACTAGGATAGTAGAAAGATACAAAATCCAAACTTGTACAGAGAAAATAGGAGAGATTTTCAGAAAAAACGGAAGAAAATGATATATTGTCGTTATTTATCAAGCAAAGACAGAATTTGAAAATAAAATCAGATAGTTTATTAGTTTATCGTTATTATCAAGCAAATCCACCCATGACTGAGAGTCACGGGTGGAACTAATGGTACAGTATCACCCGCGAATGGGAGTCGCGCGGGTAAAACTAACGACACAGTTAAAAGTATATACTCGCGATTATTATTTGAGGGTGATTTTTCCATCCACGACTTTTAGTCGCGGATTGATATAGATGCGTATATGTTGGTAAAATGAGTATACTTTGATATTTGGTTATTAATTGAGATAATATAGTGAAAAATTCTCTCATCCTCACCAGATGCGTGATTTAGCGTGTCGAATGTATATATTTCGGTGCAGTGTTCACATTGGGAATAACAAGTTAGTTTCCAAAGTTCTGGGCTTGGTCCGGCTCATTATTAAAGTAACACTAGGCCCATATATTACATTACTGGCCCAACAACACTCGGAAAATGCTGTGTAGAATAATTCAATTCAATAGTTGGATTGGATGTCAAATTACTTGAGTTTAAGTAACACATATGTTAGTTTAACTATTAATTTATTTAAAAAATGTGTGTATTTCCTCATTCAATTTTTTTTTTCCAAAATACTCGTTTCATTTGATTCAAATAAAACGGCGTGACATTAAGTCATGGTTGTTCATTGTTACAATCATTCGCTAATAAACATATCAAATGAAGTGGGGTCGGGAGACCCAATCATTAAGTCGCACTCTCATTCGCGCTTGTTTCACTATCTAATTCACACACTCGTTTGTTGCTCTTGAAATTGCTCGTCATCGCACTTGCTCTAGTTCGGATGCTAGAGATCGTATGTTCCCTATCAAAGTCTTTAATCGCCATTTGGTCACCCCTTCGCTGATTTGCTTGATAATCACTTGGGAGTCGGATTCGAGGGTAATGTTGCTCCATGCTCTTTCTCGTGCTAGGTGAAGACCTTCTTGGATCACTATTGCTTCTAGTGTCGTTATGTTATCTTCTCGTATTCTTCTATTCATGCCTCCTGTCACTTTCCCTTGTGAATCTCTCGCTATCACCCCGATCCTGCCTTGCTTAGTTCTCGCACACCACGACGCGTCACAGTTAATTTTTGTCTCGCCATGGTCGGTCTCGTCCTGTGTTGGCTTTGGCTAGCTTGACCTCGGCTCGGCTGGGACGTAAACGTCTTCATCAATAATTTATGAATATAATAATAATGAGCTGGCTAGTATAATATAATATTTAGTAAATATTTATTTTTAAATTAATTTAAATCAGATGAGTTTGGTAATGTCATACGCATAGAAAATTTAGCGTATGCTTCGACATATATTGAAAATTCTTATTTTCCAAGTGATGTTTTTACTTTCTATAGAAAAAGAAAAGCCGACGTGCTAAAGAAACATACACAACACAAAAAAAACCATCATCACAACTGTCTGCATGTGGTTGGTTTCTTTTAATTATCAGGGTCATGAACAAAAATTCAAATTCAACAGGATTCGACTCCACTGTTTTTATAATTATAATTTCGTTCTTCTTATTTATATATATATAGGGTTAATTGTCAATTTGCCCCCTAATATTTAAACCGAATTTAAAAATCCCCCTTAATGTTTAAAATTTAAAATTTTAGTCCTAATGTTTGGACGAAATAAAAAATCCTCCATTTCCGTCATAAGACCGTTTATTTGAAACGGTAAACCCAACACGTGCTCTGCATGTGCCTTTTCTTAAGAAGAAAAGACACAAATGCCCTTCATCTTGCCACATCTTGCTTTGCTTCTTCATGTGTCCGCAGCCAATCTGGATGGCCAAAACCAGACACATATCCTTCCACATCAAATCTGTAAGCAGGAATAATTGACCAACGTCATCAATTATGTAAGGGAACTCTAAACCGAGTTATAAAGAGTGAGTTATAAGACATATTGTAAATATGAAAATACACGTTTGAGATGGCGAAGGTGAGGCTAGTGAGCGGGTGGGGAGCCTTAGGAGGTGACGGCGGCGACGGCGGGAGAAGCTGAAGCCTCTGCACGAAGGCACCAAAATCTTCTCTGACAGTTTTCTTAAGCTTTTTGGTCATTAATAGGATCCCCGCGATCCCAAGACCTAGAAGCACCCACAGATTGGCGGAAGAAGACGCCATGAATGACCGCTAGTAGCAGGTCTCAAACGTGATTATTATTATGGAATACCATATACGAAGAAGAAAATTCAGAGGGGAAACAAACCCACGAAAAACGCAGAGTTCAAGAACGAATAAGAGAAAAAGTAGCAAGCAGCAATCAATCTCCACATGAATCAAATTTCCTTCTCCATTTTCTTCGTTCCATCAATTTATACAATCAAATGAAGCAGCATAGCAGCAAAATAGTGAAGTGACGTGATGATTGAATACCCCCATTATATCACCAAGTTTAGCCCTGAGTTTCCATGGTGGCCTTGTTTCTTCCGGCACGGCCTCAGAAACTGCTTCAGATTCAGCGTGTAGCTTCAGCTTCAATATTCTCTTCCGGAACCGCTTCAGCATCCGATTGAAGCTCAACTCTGACCATGAAACTCCGCCTCAAACTCGACGTACCAATTGGCTCACTGACCGAAGAACCTCAGCTCCCTCACCTGTATCTTCAACATTCTGATGAAGGCTCAACCTAGTTCAAACAGTAATCACCATTCACATCTCGTGGTTGGATTGATTGGGGCAATAGTTGCTTTATTGGTTATGTGCTGCCTTCTTGGTTTGTACTATTGGTATACATGGATTTGGATGAGGAAGAGGAGCATCTGGTATTAATTCGCACCTAAGGGCGTTTGTGTCTTTTCTTCATAAGAAAAGGCACGTGCAGGGCACATGTTGAGTTTACCGTTTCAAATAAACGGTCTTATGACGGAAATCAGAGATTTTTGATTTCGTCCAAACATTAGGACTAAAATTTAAAATTTTAAACATTAAGAGAATTCTTAAATTCGGTTCAAACATTAGGGGGCAAATTGACAATTAACCCTATATATATATATATACTAGAGAACTATCAACCTTCCTTTTCTATAATAAAAATGATAATTATGTGAATTTTTACCTAAGTAACTGTTTTAAAAATTTGATCTTATGTATAAATTAAAACATTTTAAAAGACATTAGCCTACGACACACGCTACGCGCGTGCACATCGTCGTCATTTGTAGCGTGTAAGGTGTTACGAATGTATAATTCGATCGTTCTGATTTCTAGGATAATACAAGAATAGTACGACAATTAAACACTTATTTAAAATATTATTGATGTAAAACTAAACTTAATTTGCATTAAATAAAATTTAAAAGCTATAATTATTTTTAAGAAATTGCTCGAGCGACCGGGATTATTTCTTAAAAATAATTATAGTTTTTAAATTTTATTTCATTGTTTCATGCAAATTAAGTTTAGTTTTACATCAATAATATTTTAATCAAATATTTAATTCTAATACTATTCTTGTATTATCCTATAAGTCAGAACGATCGAATCATACATTTGTAACACCTCACACGCGACCAACGACGATGATGTGCACGTGTGTAGCGTGTGTCGTAGTTTAGTATAATGATTAGAGAAATACAATTTAGTGGATTAAAAAGCTTTCACTTCAAATCGTTTTTCAATTGTATATGTATAAGACATAAATCTACATGTTATGGAGGTATAACCCTTTATTTACTATCGTAAATGATATATATATGTGCTCATTCAAATTTTTCAATAACTATTCAATGGGTGTAAATTAGGGGTGAGCAAACTACCCATTTTGACCCGGAACCTATCAGGGACTGACACTTTGGATAGGTTTCGGGTAGTAGTTTTAAAAATAGGGTAGGTTCCGGGGGAAAAAATCCAAGAACCTATTTATCCGGTTTCGGTTCTCTTATCTGGGTACCTTAAACTAACTTAAACTGATTCTATATATCTATATATATTATTTAAAAAAACTAAAGAAATAGAACGAGAGCACTCTGAAGAGCCTTCATGCGCAGTGTTGATGATTGTAATAATGGTTTTGATCTCTGAGGAGATTTGTGTAAATGTGAATGAAATGATAGTATTGAAAAATATATCCTCGTCAATAACAGGAAACAAACCAAAATCGGTCTGGAACCAAACTAAAATCGTTTTTTTTTGGGGTAAAAAACAACAGGTTCCTAACAGGGTACCCAGAACCGTCTGTACAAACGGTTCCGGGTAGGATCCAGTTCCAAATTTAAATACACTATTGCATACTGTGTAGGTTTCAGGAACGCCTAAATTTACAGGGTACCCAGAACCGCTCACCCCTAGTATAAATAGTCTTTTAAAGGATAATATAATTACATATAGTGATACTAAAGAACATTAATAGTCAACAAAAAAAATTAAAAGTTAGAAACACTATGTAGACTAAATTTCAAGTATTTATACATGTAATTTCTTCAAAATCACATTTCTTAATCAGAACTTTTGTTCTTGACTGCGTAGTGTCACGTGATAAAATAATATATAACTTACCGTGACTAAAAACATGGTCAAAAAATATATCTAGATGTTTGACAATGTTTGACTTCTGCAATAATATAAGTGAAAATGTTTTGGTACTCCGAGTCAGTCTATCAATTTTTTTAAAATAATTATATTTTATTATTTTATGTAAATTTAATTTAATTTTATATCAATAATATTTTAATCAAACGTTTAATTCTCGTATTATTCTTCTATTATCTTATAAGTCATCACGATGAAATGATATCTTTGTGCAAATGTGGAATTTTTTTTTTAAAGTAACCATGTTACTTTTTTTATTTAAAAAAGTAAGTATACAATTTTTTTTTATAGAAAAATAGCTATACGCGCACCCCGGGGTCGCGCCTATGGGGGGGGGGGCAAACATTCATTTTTTTTTTAAAAAAAAAAATATTTTGTTAGAAAATGATGACTCGATGTTTAATTAAAAATAAAATTATGTATCTATTGAAATTTTTAAAAAAAAATTATAGTAAGTAGATATTTTTAATTGCAATTCAAATAATGCAAAAAATATTAAATTTGGATTTACGGATTGACTGTACGGCATGTCGTAAGTTAAGATATGAAAATTGTACTTAAAAAATTATAACTCGGACCATGTAAGTCCAAACTCAACACGGTTAACGTCATTTAGGTCGTAAATCAATTATCTACGTAGGATAATTTTTTTGATTAACCTAACATTGTTTACACCCAAATTTGACCGAAATAAGTAAATGCATTAGGTGAGAAATTTAATTATATACTTACTCAAAAAAATCAAAAACATTACGGTACGTAGATAATTTAATTACGAATTAAATGACGCTAACTATTCGTTAATTTTTTACATGTGTAAACAGTAATTTTACTATGCAAAACACTATTTTGAAGTTTTTGTATCGTATGTAGAGTTTTTTACGTACCGTATTATACAGTCAGTCTAAAAGTCAAAAATTAACGCATAGTTAGCGTCATTTAATTCGTAATTAAATTATCTACGCACCTTAAGTTTTTTGATTTTTTTTGAGTAAGTATATAATTAAATTTCTCACCTAATGCATTTACTTATTTCGGTCAAATTTGGGTGTAAACGATGTTAGGTTACAAAATCACTGTATTTTTAATCAAAAAAATTATCCTACGTAGATAATTGATTTACGACCTAAATGACGTTAACCGTGTTGAGTTTGGACTTACATAGTCCGAGTTATAATATTTTAAGTACAATTTTCATATCTCAACTTACGGCATGCCGTACAGTCAATCCGTAAATCCAAATTTAATATTTTTAGCATCGTTTGAATCGCAATTAAAATATCTACTTGCTATAATCTTTTTAAAATTTTTTCAATAGATACATAATTTTATTTTTAATTAAACATCGAGTCATCATTTTCTAACGAAATAATTTTTTTAAACAAAAAGGAATGTCTACCCCCCATAGGCGCACCCTAGGGGTGCGCCTATTCACCTAGAGTGCGCCTATGTACAATATGCGTGACCTCGTGTTGCGCGTATAGCTATTTTAAAAAAAAAAATTGTATACTTACTTTAAAAGTAACATGGTTACTTTAAAAAAAAATCGCAAAAATCCAGTATATATAATAATAATACTCACCCTATTTTCATATATAGGCTTCCTTCGCTTTGGTTTATTTATAATAATAATTGCAGTTTGAGGCCAACAATTTCTCACTTTTATTTAATATATATATATATATTGTCTTTATATCTCCTATCACAGGCACAGGCAGGCTAGAACGCACTGCAGCGGTCCCCTCAACCTTTATCCAGAGTGACATGCGTTATCGACGTTTATATAAGCTAACTTGTTAGGAGAAGATGATCGATTCAATTTCTAGAACAGTACAAGAATTAAACATGTGATGAAAAATATTATTAAAATTGTAAGACTAAACTTAAATTATCTAATATAATGAAATAAAATTATTTTTATTTTAAATATTTTTAAGAAATTGATTGAGCATCCGAGAGCAAGAACCACTACTAAAGAGACTCTCGGATGCTCGAACAATTTCTTAAAAATAATTTCATTTCGTTATATTAGATCATTTAAGTATAGTATTACAATTTCAATAAGATTTTTCATGAAGTATTTAATTCTTGTATTATTCTAGGAATCATGTTGATCATATCATCTTAACACCTTACGCAAGTCAAACAACACATGTCCTTTTTGAGAATTCGTGATAAATATAAATTAATTGGACTATTAAAAAGTATTTGTGTAAATTTATAGGTGGTGATTACAAATATTATTGATCCCTTGTATATATATATATATACATAAGTCTTTTTTTAATAGCCCTCTTTGAAATTTCTCATCTTTTTATATAATAACTGAAATATATATATATATATATATATATAAGTATATAGTACAACAATTAGTACGCCTATTATATAATCCTTAAACAACTCAAAAATTAAACTTTAGTTTATCACCATCCAACTAGATTGACCACAAAATACAACACAAACTAGTTGGTCGAATCCATTCTTATAGTTGTTGTATTGTGTTGTCTTCATATATATGGATTAAGAATTTAAGATACTCTTTCTAGGAGGAGGTATTTGAGAATGAGGGGAATTTTTTAGCGTTGTTTAATTTTATACTTAAAAAATACAATTATTTTTAAATTATTCTCTTAAAAGAATTTAGATTTACCTACTGGATTTTTTTTATTTAATTATTTTATCATTACTTTAATTATTTTCCCTACTAATATAAATTCTTAATTTCGTCCGTACTTCTTTCCCGTAAGTATTTATTAGGGAGGAGCTAAGGTATACTAAGATCAGATGCACCTCAATCAGATCAGCAACACGTTACTAGTTTCTTTATTTATTTTTTTATAGGAAAAAGGTGCAAAGACAGCATTAATATTAAAACTATAAAGTTGAAGTACGTTTTGTGTGATAATTATTTTTTAAATTAAATATTAAGTTATAAAAAATTAAAAATATATAATATATATGTATAATTTATTTGTTTTATTACTTGTAAAAGTATTTTTAATTAAGAATAAATTTAACTTAATTTTATATAATAAAAAATTAGGTATATTTATAAAGAATATTAATTCTATTAATATTTTTGTATAATATCAATTATTTCATTTGTTGCAATACTATAATTTTATTATAAAATATTAAGATCAAGTCTATTTATTCATAAAACTAACTAATATATATGAATACATATTAAAAAGTAATAGTAACAATTATTAATACAATGCTAATTAATAAAATGTAAGTTATGTTTTGTGATTTTGTTAGGTGTAATATTTTTATAAAATATTAAAATCATTAACATTTGTTTTTACTAATTTTATAATTGTAAAAACAGATTTTATTTATTTCCTAATATATAAAATATTTTGAGTGTATAAATATATAACAAATATTTTTCATATTTATTTAAAACCATATTTATGTTCGTATAATACTTTTAACTTAACTTTTATGGTTTTGTAACTTCTATTAGTTTCATATAATTATATACAAATGTTAAAAATTTACCTTAGTATATTCTTATTCATTCATATGTTAAATTTATATTAATTTTTTTTGTAATAAGGTAGACGTTGTTGTTATGCAATTTTGATAAAATTATTATTTACTAAACTAAATGTATATTTAGTTAGTTTATTTAATCTTTAATTGTAATATGTTCATACTTGATATCTATCTAATATAATATTATTTAGTTTAGTATTGTATTTATAAATTTCACTATATACATTATATTTAAGATAAAATCATAAATATACCTGTGAAATAAAAAATATATTAAAATTTTGTATATTATCTTGAGAAAGAATGAGAAGGTTCGAAGAATTTTAAAGTGTTTTACATGGCATGCTACTTAGGAGTGACAATTGTATGTTTAAAAATTTATATAGACCAATTAAAATATATTATTTTGACATTAGAAGTTAAAAACTATTAAAAAAATATTTATCACAATTGCATACATTGTAACCAAATTAATATATATACTAGAGAACCGACAGGATACATTTTATTTAAGTTAGCACTATAAAAAATATTTTAAATATAAAGTTTAAATCATCATGAATAAATGAATAAAAATAATTATATTACTATATAGATAAGATTAACTCAACTTACAAAATAAAATGTTATTAATATGATTTTTATTAATATTATTCATCTTACTTTTACGTTTTATAAATTTTATTATGTTTTGTAAATTCATTATAGATTTGTTAAAGTTATTTAGTAATAAAACCATAAATTTTTTATTTTGTAAACACTTTATTTAGTAGTAGTTATTATTTATTTATTTTTATAAATGCAAATATGTAAAGACTACGTACATAAAATAGCATAACTTAGGAAATTATATATAGATACACTATCTTATAATGCTATTATTTGTAATCCTTATACATATATAAAACTTTATAATTATAATTGTTACATAATAATATTTCATTGTTATATTTTACTCTAAAGTTTAGTGCAATTTTCCACAAATTGATCGGGTTCAAAATTTACCGTTTATATTAAATGGGAGAAAGTTTAATTTGATCAATGAAACAATTTTTTATAGTGAAAGAGGAACTTTGAATTAATTTTAGAATATCCATGTGAAAGTAAAATGATGATGACATGGATGCAACTTGTTGAGTCTGAAATTTCCAGCTGTTGACTTGACAATGAATTTAACGTCAAAGGATTGATGATCGCGCACTTTCGTTTGAGCGCCGATGAACCTGCAAGAACAAAATCGCAAAAGAGGGGGTGCCTCTGAGTCTCACTCTGATGCTTAAATGAGTATATTGTGTGTATGAACTAAAAATGTAAAGAACGTATGTAAAGTAAGAGTATTTACAGAGTTGTGAGATCAAACTGTTATAGGCAGCTGGATATCTTGGTGAATATTGTGTCGATGAAGATTAGGATAGCAGATATTACGGTTATAGCGTAATATTGCAGCTACCTTATGTAATCTTTATAGAATATGTGTCCGGTATACACGAGATATCGTGGCTGTATATTCGGTGTCGGTTTGTGGGGCCAAAGTTGAGAGTTTCGACTCTCTTGGCGAGCGCTCCCATGGCCAGCAGTAGGAGACTTTAGCATTGACCGATGGAGACCTCAAATAGGGCTTTGGCGTCCACTTTAGTTTTGGGTTTGGTACTTGACCGCTTTATGAGTGTCAGCTTACCCTTACTATGGGTCGGCCCGGTTATGAATGATATGAGTTTTACCCCCTCCAAAGTTATTGGGCCTTCGAGGCCTTTCCCATATTGAGTCGTCACTATCGATACCCAACATTTGCCCCCAAAGCTTGAGTGAAGTTTATTCGGTCGAGTTTGATTATGTGATAGGGTTTGATATAGTGACTTTTAAACTAGATCTTTTGTTGTCTTTATCTTCTATTTGCGCCTTTTGATGCTCTGTATCCTCTAGCGAACGGATTTTTGGCTGCTTAGAGTTTGTGGAATATTTGATATCTTACCCTATTAGGCGAACGCTTTGGGTTGTCAGGGTTTATGGATGCTCATTCATTACTCTTTAGGCGAGCACTACCGTTGAGAGGGTTTTAGGAGACGCTTGGCATAGATTTTGGCGATCACCTATTTTGTGTAAGGTCTCGAGCATTTAATGAATGCACTGTTATCAAGAATTCAAGAGGAGATTTGAGGCATGTTTGTCTCTTTTTCTTCCGTAACCAGAGTGTAGGTTGACACTTTTTTGTACTGTTTCAACCTTTTGTCTTCCCGATGCGACCCTTGGAATTCTAACATCGCTTCAATTTTACCCAAAATGGTGTAATCATTACCTGAGCCGTTTCAAACGTGCCCATTCGGTTTCCCCCATTTTGGCTATAAAAAACTGAACTTTGACATTTAGTCCTTCAAACACTCAAGCCATTTGCATTCCAGAGCTCTAGTCATCTTCAATCCTCCTTTTTTTTGTTATTTTAGACTTCTAGGAAGAAGTAAGCAAACAAGTGGAAGAGGCAGAGCAAGGTTAATCAACTCAACGAAGTGAAGGAACCTAAGAACATGGCGTGGATCAAATATTCAACTTAGTTGATCCTAAGATGGCTTATGAGATTGATAGGATTGTAACACATACGTGTTTTGATGAAGAACAAGAGTGAAATTGATGTTCAATGAAGATATCTTCCTTTTAATGAGACATTGGGTAATAATGCACCAATACTAGGGCTTGGAATGCAATTTCCATTGTTGAAGCCTTTATGGGAGCTTTGATCAACCACTCAATAACTAATGCTTATAAGTATTCATGGTCCTTCAATAACAAGAGGAAGCTGCAAACAATGAGCAAGAAGGGGTGTGTCCGGAGGATATATGTGTCAAAACTAACTAGCGAATCAACTTTTCAGATTAAGACATTTCAGTCAGAGCATAAATGTGTTGACATTCTTCACAAGACAAAATGTCTTAATTTAGCATGAACATGCAGGAAGTACCAAAACAAAGTCAGAAATCAACCAAACTTGACCATATCATATATTCATAATGACCTTCTGCAGCAATATTGTTTTGACATAAATAAGTATGCAATCTAGAGGGGTAATAAGAAAAACAAAAAATCATTGTATGGTATTAACGTGCAACAATTTGAGAGTTTGTAAAGTTATGTTGATATGTTGTTATTGCACAACAAATGGATTAATATAAAGATTCAGGTGAACTCATGCATAAACTGTTTGCGTCAAATGCTTGAATGCATGTACTTATGTTTTGAAGTCAGTCTTTGGGTTGCATGCCACTTTGGGTAAGATGGTTGTCATTTGTTGTGTGTGCGTGGTGGTGGTGGTAGGGGCGGGGATTTTGATAGAAAAAAATATTTGTTTATATAGAAAAACTTGGCAATCTATTTGTTTCGAACAACTACCTAATTACTTAATTAATCCTTTATTTAAAAAGAAATCAGTTAGTGAATAGTTCATAGCTCATATGGTTTAGTTAGCGGTAAAATAAAGAGTAAATAATTCCAATATACCAAGATGTTTATTTGTTGTTGATAATTGTACCAACATGTTTGAAAGTATTATTGTGTATGCCTAGATGTTTGACTGTTGTTATTAAATGCACTGCAGTTAATGTTCTGTCAATTTTTCACGTTAAATATTACTGTTTTCTATCAAAATGACGATTTTGTCCTCATATTCATCTTTAACACAAAAATCACGAATCAAATCTAAGAAAACAAATTTTAGTATGATTTCGAACCACAAAATGCATTTTTGGATTTGAAATCAACCCAAAAATGTTGTTTGAGGTTAAAAACATTAGCCCAAAACAACATATCTGAGTTGATTTGGAATCAGAAAATGTTGTTCTGGGTTCGAATTGGGTTAATTTCAAAATTTAATATGTATTTTGGGTTTGATTTAGTGTTGAAGATAAACAAGAGGACAAAATTATTATTTTGACAAATTTAACAGGAAAAAATGACAGAATATTAACAGTGGTGCAAATAACAACACTCTAAAATATTCAAATATATAAACAACATAAGTGATGTATTTAATAACATGGTTAACCATTTAGTGCATTGAGTCTAATGATGAATTAGTTAAAAATAGAGTAGTAAAGGTAAGAATTTTTTTACCGTAGTAGCCCCCATTTAGTAAATATATACGGAAATGTCATCGTTTTTTTTAATCAAATACGAATCTAGCCCAAAGTGTGAATCTCATTCACGTTTCTAGCACACGCGAACCTCATTCGCGAGTAAATGTCATCTACGATTCCACCCGCGAACAAGATTCGCAAGTGGAAACACTATAAATTTCGATGGTCGACCATTTCACCTTGTTCCATAAATGTATGTTCGATAATTTCCTCGTTTGATCATTTCCTCTCAATCTACTCGACTCCCGTTAGCGGGTTGTTGTCGAAGCTCTGTTGAAATATTTTCTGGATTATCCATCCATTTGTTGGAATTTATCCCTGAAATATTTCACAACTAATGTTTTTTAATTAATATTATAATTAATTATGCCTGTATTTTAATATAGATAATTTCAATTGATGGAGAAATATTAATTATTGTGTAATATTTTTATATTTAGTAGGTGTTTGAATTCTTCCAAAAATGGTAACTCTCATCCTTCGTTATGACGCTAGATCACATTAGACGAAGAAGTTGTTAATTATATTGATGGTAAATCCACAGTTATTTCTATTTAAACCACAACCACCTGTACCACGCTTAAAGAGGTTGTTACCATAGTTTGCGATTTGAGTTCAAAAGTAATTGATATTGATCTCCTTTGGAAGTCGTTGTGTTGACCACTATCTTAAGTGTTGTGCTGGCATATGTTGGGGTTGACTATATAGAAGTGACAGATTCAACGACTTCTTCGACGAAGAAAAGGATGGTCGTGAAGAGCTACCATGACCGCGATCCATTATTTGTGTCCATAACAGTGCAATTTAAAAATCTAATTTACACAACAAAACGCAAAGAATGCAACAATTACACTAATTTAACCATGGTCTACACAATTCAACCCTAATTAAGTTGAAAAACAAATTCGGCTGAATCTTATTGAAGTCGACAGGGAACGGGACACGTCTTCTGCGGCGAGACCACTAAGGGAAGAGGAGGTCGGCACTCTGGATGACGGCGGGAGACTTGCGTACGACGACCGAAGAATGATGGCTGGGCTGGAGAGGAGCTGCTGTGGGGGAAAGTGGGGGGAGGAAGACAACGACAAAACGAAGCAACGGGGAGGGGGAAACAACTTCGTTTTAAATTAAGCTAATCGCGGATCCCGTTCACGAGTAGATGGGTCTTAAATGTTCACTCGCGAACAAGATTTGTGTGTGGATATTTCTATTCATAAATTGTCCACAAGCGAATAACGTTCGCAGGTGAACATTTTTTTGGGACATACCCGTGACTGAGATTCACGCTTTCGGGCTAGATTCGTATTTAATCTAAAAAGGGAAAGGAATTGGTGGTTTAAAAAAAATGGGGCTAATATGGTCAAAATTTCTAAAGGTAACGTTGGTGGTTGGAAAAAAAAAAGAGAAAGAAAAGGTAACGTTGGTGACGGGGAAAGGGAGAACTGAGAAGAGACGCGTATGTACGTAATTTTAAGCACGAAATGAAAGAACAGAATTTCAAAATAAACACGACCAGAAGCTGCTGACTGCTGCTTTTCTATACATGTTGCAGAGGTTTGTCGTCTCTCTTTCTCTGGTCTGGACTTGTGTTTTCTATTTCAAACCAACGAACAGCAGGCAGGCCACTCAAACAGAGCTCCGCTTCCATAGAGCGACTATGGGGCTCAGGAAAGCAGCTAAAAAGATCGTGATTGCAGCCTGCGCCTCTTTCTCAAGGAAGCAAACTCTTGATGATCCATCGGTTCTTCATTCTTCTAACGATGTAAGTCAAATTCATCTCTCTCTAGAAATTTCTGGTCTTTGTTCTTCTACTTACGTGGAGTTAATTTACTTGAACGTACAATTTCTGGCTCAAAATTCGAGATTCGAGTTATTTTCTGTATCTCTGGACAGCATTTCGAACAAGTTCTTGATTTCTCTCGGTTAAAGCTCCGAATTCGGTCCAAGGAACAAACTTAGTTGGTTTTGTTCAAAAGATTGCTCGTACAATAAGCTGCATTGCTTCACTGCCCTTCGCCTGTTCGACGTTTTGCTTATTACAAGTTTCTCTGACTTCCGTTGGTAATTTTCTCTTGCAGATCTCAGCAGTGTCTCCCAGAAAGAGAGAGAGCGTCTACGCAGACGTGGACAAAGAAGTATCAGAGTCCACGAACGGCGTCGCCTCTAAGGTACCCGTCTGTTTCCTCTCATCACAATTGATCCCTTCTCAGTTTCTGAAGAACGAAATAGAATTTGATCAACTGAGCAGCAGAAAATTTAATTTATTGCTGATTAATTAAGCAATTCCAGAAAGTGCAGTATTGGAACCATTCGGAGCTGCTTCATTTGGCTTCACTTTAACTAATCGGCAGAACTAAAAATCTTATCAAACAGAATCCAATGGATCTGAACTTTGACTAAATTTGTGACTTTTCATGCTGTATTCCCTTGTTTTTATTCCATAAAGTTTAGATTTATTCCAATGAATCCAATTTAGATTTTTTCACAATTTTCAACTTCTGACAACTCACATTAATCAATAAATTAATTTTGTGAATAGCAATTCACCTCAGATTTTTTATAATAATTTCATGAGCTCGGATTTACTAAATGCGACCAAAAATTTCAGTTGCAAAAATAAAATATTAACAATTAATATTACTGGACTCTGATGAGGATTCATAGTAACTGCTAACCCCAAGAAATTCCCTCTTAATTGCTCTTCACTTCACGGCAGTACTACTACAGACACACATTACCCAGATTGGTCTCACCAGTTATTAGAAAAGGGTTCTGCATCACTGCCCCGATAGCAACCACCATAATTATTGTGAATGTCAAAAAGGTTTCCTATTGTAGAACCCTAGATGCAAGTAGGTCAAAAAATGTGTAGATCAATGTAAAGAAACAGACTATTTATCATGTGGAGGACTGCAATGTACCCTGACACATGCGCACCATAATGCTGGCCATTGCCATGCCCCACTTGATGGATGCTGCTCCATGCCCTAAACCACCACTAATGTTTTACTTGCATGATTACAGACATCCTCCTTCTGAAATTACCTTACTGGAATTAATAAAAGAACAATAGTATGTGACCGTTATTTTAAATCAATTCCAGTGTGGAG
The DNA here is from genome assembly GCA_946814005.1 of Chamaenerion angustifolium. Lineage (NCBI taxonomy): Eukaryota > Viridiplantae > Streptophyta > Magnoliopsida > Myrtales > Onagraceae > Chamaenerion > Chamaenerion angustifolium. Next base: position 3,403,403 of record OX328277.1, on the reverse strand, counting down.
ATAAAGTATTGATTTTGATACAATCAAGTCAACAAATGGACACCATACAGACTTACTTTACTCTCTAAGTTTAGGTGGTTGGGTATCCACCTGACAAACCTCCATCATTGAATCCTTCCTTCATTTTTTTTTATAGATAAGGAAAAGTAAAACATACACACTGACGAGCATTTCGCACCCTAGTACTTACTACAATATAATAATTAACTAAACTTTATTGTTCTCGAGTAGACAAATCATACGTCGTCCTTTTGGATAACGTTTGTTGTTTTCGTCGGTGTAATTTCATGAATAACGTAGATTTAATTTTGGTTAATCATCATACCTGTCATGATGTCAGCAATCACATTTGTTTCTCGAAAGATATGTCGGAACTTCGTTCTATCGAACTGCATCATGAATTTCCTACAATCCGTAATGATGGACATTAGTTTAAGAGTTGAAGAATTATCATCAGAGATAAGCTTATGGGCTGAATGGACATATGTTTCTAAGTGAATCGATTTGAAACCGAGTTGTTTTGCCAGCATTAGTCCATCTCAGATGACTCAGCATTCCGCTACGAGGTTGTTGGAGCATTCTAGTTTCCTAGAGAAGTCAGTTATTCATTGATCCATATTATCTCTTATCACTCCTACCAAACCCGCATGATTCAAATTTCCCTTAGCTTCATCTTTTTTGATTTTCACTCACCCTTACCTTTGAAGGAGCCATCTAACATCAATAGAGATAAACGCCTTAAAGTTCTCAATCAATTGGATAACATTTCAGTGAAACCTGGTCCGAAATAAAGAAAGCTCGAAAATGGAAGTATTTAAAGCTTTATCTTTAAAGATGAGAGAGTTTATGTTTTTCGAAATATTTCAAATTGTATAGGAAAAGAAGAAGGTTTATTCAAGAAAACTTGAATGGGAGCCTAACCATCAAGCTTGATCCACTCGTGACCCACAATCCCCTGAATCCTTCCTCAAGTTAAAGTGGGTCACCGGGAGGGGAGTGTCTTATAGACCGAATTCAAAGCCAAAAAGCCTACAAATCTGCGTTTATGGACAAATGACTCATTTCTGTGGGTCTTCTATCCTCCTTTACACCCACTAATCTGCTCATCCCTTTCTGTTTCTTCTTCTTATATGTCTTTTTTTTTTTGGTAAATTCTTATAAGTCTATTAGTCTCCATGCCAAAGATTCAGTATAATTGGTTTGTTTATTTGGCTCAATAATTATTACACTTGAGACACACATGAATTTCTTAGATCTTGTTTTCCTCACTCATTAAGACAATGGAGTCGTTGTGTTGTTGTCCCTACTCCATTGCCTTGCACTTAATGATCAATATTCCTTTACACTACACTACACTACTAAGTTGGGTTTTCTTTCTATTATATTCAATATGGTGAGTTCACTGCCGTCCCTTCATCATAAATTTTAGATTCAAGTATGAGAATCAAAGAATATTCATGGTCAACCTCTCCTTTAGGATTGAAATAAAAAAATAAAAAATGAAACTTTAGTTTTCCAACTGATTTAAATTAGGGGTGAGTTTGGGCGGGGCGGGCCAGGCCGGTTTTTTAGACAAGACTGAGCCCGAGCCCGAAATTTCGGTTTTCACCTTTGGAGAATCGAGACCGACTTCGGTATAAAAAGCCCGTCCGAGTCGGTCTTGCTTGATTCGGGCCGGTCTCGGTCCATTATCGAAATTTTCAGTCCAAATAAAAAAAAATGTCTGAAATTTCACCAAATTTAGAACATACAAACACAATAAATCAAGTATCAAACATACAATTCAAACACACATTATAAATATATAACATACAATCCAAACACACATGGAGACTTTGTGAGTTGCTGTATACTACTATACTTGTATAGTATATATAGTATTATGTATTAGGTTTTTAGGCAACTCGGGCCGGTCCGAATCGGGAATTTCGGGAAAAATCCCGAACCCGAGCCCGACTTTAGAGGAAAAAACCCGTCCGCTCGGTCTCGATCCTAGTCGGTCTCGGTCCTAATCAGTCTCGGTCTTAGTCGGACCGGTTTCGAACCGGTCTCGATTCAACCAGTATTTTTTGCTCACCCTAATTAATTTTTTTTTAATAGTTTCATTTCAACTTACTTTCTATTATTTATATACTATTACTTCCTGACTCGTGATATTATTTATCAGAACCTGAGTTTCCTGATTGCTCAATTACTGAACTTCAGTTTGTTTTTGTTCCCAAACAAAATTTAGTTTGTTTTTAGGTTTTCAGTCAAAGTTGGGTTTGGTTTTTTTTTTTTGTAATTAACCCATCAAAAAATATGAAACTTTTAGTTTTCCAACTGATTAATTTTTTTTTAATAGTTTCATTTCAACTTACTTTTTATTATTTATATACTATTACTTCCTGACTCGTGATATTTTTTATCAGAACCTGTGTGCAATATGTCTAGATCCTCTAAGCTTCAGCACTGGGACCAGTCCTGGCCAAGCCATATTCACCGCGCAATGCTCCCACGCCTTCCACTTTGCGTGCATTTCATCCAACGTGCGACATGGCAGCATCAACTGCCCGATTTGCCGGGCCCACTGGACCCAGCTGCCACGTGCCTTAAACCCTCCGTTCTCCCTCTCTTGCCACCGACCCGATCCCATCCTCAGAATCCTAGATGACTCCATAGCCAACTTCAGAATTCACCGACGCTCCTTCCTCCGATCTGCTCGGTACGATGATGACGACCCAGTCGATCCCGAGCAGTCCTCGAGGTATCCTCGACTCGATTTTACCATCGTGGATGTTCACCCCGTAAGCCCGAGATTATATGGGCACGGGCCTAACCACCACTTAATGACCACCGCCACCTCATTACAGCAACAAATCTACGGCTGCACCACGCACCGGGCCTACCTTTCGATGAAACTGGGCCACCAACGGGCAACAGATCTAATTCTCGTAGCGAGCCCAAACGGGCCTCATCTCAGACTGTTGAAGCAATCCTTGGCGTTAGTCATCTTGTCCTTACGACCAATCGACCGGTTCTCCATCGTCACTTACTCGTCAGCCGCGGCCCGGATCTTCCCTCTGAAGCGGATGACTTCGAGCGGGAAGAGAGCTGCTCTACAAGTCATAGACCGCCTCTTCTACATGGGTCAGGCAGACCCCACGGAGGGGCTCAAGAAAGGGGTCAAGATCCTCGAGGACCGAGTCCACAAGAACCCTATCACTTGCATTCTTCACCTCTCTGACAGCCCGACAAGGTTGTTCCACTCGATGGACATAAATACATCGATCCCGGTCCATCAATTCCATGTTGGGTTTGGGTTTGGTGCATCGAACGGGTTTGTGATGCATGAATTTGAGAAGTTCATGGCCAGAATGCTCGGAGGTGTAGTGAGGGACCTGCATTTGCAGATTGGGGAAGAAGGTGCAGCCGTGAGGATTGGGGAGCTCAGGGGCGGTGAAGACAGGAGATTCTTGCTGGACCTACAAGGGGATGAGGATGTTTTTGTCAGGTACAGCTACACCGAGTACGAGGAAGATGAATGTGTCAGAACAGAGGAAGCCATTGTTAGTGTTGGGGATAAGAGGAGGGATATTATGAATGGAGATTGTGTGGATGACAGAGGGAGAGATCCGACCACGGTTGGTGGAAGGATGAGCAGCGTCGAGACTTTGGATTTCCACGACCCTCACATGGCTCGAAGGTGGGCTAAGCACCTGCACGGTTATAGACTCTGAATGTATTGAGGATCTGTGATGTACTTTAGATTTTACATTTATAGTGAAAAGTAAATTGATTGGAGTGAATACTCAGACCGATTATGAAGCCCAAAAGATTGCTTGTGAGAGGAAGCCCAGTCCGTGCATCATTTCCATTTGTAGTAAATACTATGTACAATTTCTCACACGACACGATTAAACGACATGTAACGATCTGCATTTTATACGATAATAACACGACACGATTATTAAGCGTGTCTAAAAAACTCTTATACGTTTAGACTTGATTAATAATCATGTCTAAACATGTCTAACCTGCAAATACACTACAAACATACATTTAAACACGATTAATTAATCGTATTGTGTCTAGGCGTGTCTAATCATTATGAACATTGTTGGCAGTGTATTCTTTAAAACAAAAGTTATGAACATATCATAAATTAGTTACTATAGTAAAATAATTTGTCATTTAATTAAAATTGTGTACATCCCACGGATCAATGAGACAATGACTAATTATAGACAACTATCGTAATATTGAACTTTAAAAATCTTGCTTTGTATATATGAATTTGTGTATATATATGTTTTAAAACGTATATGAGTTTGACATTAACGGATCATGTGTCTAAACAACTCTTATACGTTTAGACACAATTAATGACTTATCCGTTTAGACACGACACAATTACTGACACTGCACGATTAGACACGTTACGACACGATTGTCACCCTTATACGTAACAAACTTCCCAAAGTAAACATCTAATGACAAATTTAACAAAGAAGTTATATATTATCTTGGAAAAGTTAAATGAAAACGTTTACGGCATAATTTGCTCGTTTAAGCATCTTTGTCTTCTCAACTTCCTCTACAGGTGGCACAACATCTTCATCAATCATCGACATGCTTGTAAGTTAAACATTCAGAAAGTGCACTGGTATATTGTTGGGTCACGTTCTGTCATGACTTCAAGGCGTCACTCCTAAATGTTCCAAGACCCGCACAAAGGAAAACATCGGGTGTTCCCATTTGTTTTCCCTCCAAAACTTAAGTTAGTCCAAGTGTTTAGAAGCGGTAATGGTGAGAGTGAAAATATCAGTGCATGCCCTAAAGTTCAGTACATATTGAGAATTTATAGAGAAAACTAACTTGTTGATCAAGTTAAGTTTTTACCGTGGTTACTTTCTATCAGTCGGAAGAGGTAAGATATCAAATCACCGGGTATGGGGTAATAGTCTTGTCATGTCATATAAGAGACAAGAGGAGGTGATGCTATACTGTCGCATCATGCTAGACCATACGAGGCGATGTCTATACTGTCATGTCATGCCAGATGAGTCCTTACTACTATATGGGCTTAGGACAAGCTCCCCTTGGGATTCAGGATGAGGAGGAGCCGCCTTTTCTATAAGTGAAGTGTCCTTACCACTATAGGGGTGGCACCCTTATACCCATCATATATAAAGACACTGTTCCAATCAATGTTGTGAAAGGCGCTCGCCTCAGTGTAGACATAAGTGTTTGCATATCCAAAAGCTTTAGTTCGTTGAGACACTAACTTCAAACTATGTAGTTTAGCTGCTGCCTTGTCTTCATCCTGCTTTTGACAACTTTTTCGACTTTTGCTTACAAATGTACTGTGAATTGATTAGAAAAGTTAATGATAAAAATGTCATCGCATTTATATGTAAGAAAGATATAGAAATTAGAAAAATGTTGACCCGGAAGAAATCACCAAATCTAATTTTAGACACAAACAATTTAGTTCAGGAAACGATAAGAATAGCAAACATTGTTAAATAACAAAAGTGAATTAAGTATACGCACTAAGAATGATACATACTATAACAGTGCGCTTCTTTCACGGAATTCAGAATATGGAATAATGAATAGAAAATAAGAATATAAAGTTGTTGTTTTGGTGAGATAGAATAAAGAATTTTGTTGTTTATTTGGTGAAATTGTATATGTAAAGGGAATGAAATTTGGTACAATGACATATTTGTCATTCCTTGTATATATGTATAGTATATAATACATAAAATTTGTATTAATTAATTTTAAAAATTAATAATAATAAAAACTTAAATATAATTAACTAATAATTAAAAAAACTTTTTAAAATAATTTATTTAATTAAGTAATTAATATTAAACGAAAATGCTATGAGGGTACAAGAACAAGTATTTTGAAAACCATTACATATAACCATAACATGAGTATTGTTGTGTTATGCAAGTAATCCTAAACCATAACACCACCATGAAATTAAGCAAGTAATCTCTGGACTAACAAATGACATATCATCTGGTACAAGACTTACCAATATTGTATTATGAGCAATATACAAAAGAGAGAAACATATCCACGCATCCTATACAACGGAAAAAATGATCTTGCCACCCAAATTCACAATTCAGTACAACAGTAGTTCTCAACAATCCCCTCGATCTGTCATCGATCAGAACTTCCAGCAATCTCTGCTTTGCTCAGCGCCGATCGATAGTCCAAATCGCTGCATCCAGCAAGCAAACTTTCCCACACCAATCTCTATGGCTCGACATCAGTTCCAGCAACCTGGGACAAGCTTTGTCATTTCCAGAGATTTCTTCCATTTTTCTGCAGTTCAATCAAACAGTTGTCAGCTGGAAAAATGAAAAAATATTAGATTTTTATACTTTGTTCTTATAAAAGCTGGAAAAGGACATTTTTTCTAAGAAAAAACATTCTTTTGAACAACCATGGCAGCAGAATCAGAGCTGCAAAGAAGTTCGATCTAGTCAAAGAAGTACAATATAATGTGCTCAAACTCACTAAAATCATAATGTTGATGCAAAGTGGATTTATAAAACATTTATGTCCTCCTTCGATTCAAGTACCCTACAGTCCTCGGAATACCGTGGTTACTAATGGATCTTAGGCAATTCATCGAGCACCTGATCGTCATTGTAAACAAACTAACTACTGCATTCTTGCAAACTCAACTCCTTTCCTTGAGTTTCAATTGTATTAATCTCAACTTTTTTCTACTTCACCGTAAAAAGTAACAGTTCGGATAATTCCTAATTTAAGTTTAAAGAAAGAAAAAGGTTATTTTCGGTATCTTAATATTTATATGTAACGAGAGGTTAATGATTTAAACAAAAAATATGAACTTATTAAATATTTAAGTAACTAAATAACACAAATTTGAATCAAACAATTACATTATACTTAAGTAGTCATTTAATAAAACATAAATGATAAGAGTAACACTAGACAAATATAAATAAGGGTTAATATATTTAATAGTTAAACATATTTGCTTAATGTGACTATTTAGTTATATATCTTTTTTGCATAACTAAATGGTTATGTATCTTTCAGTATGTGACTATTTGATTATAATTTGTGCTTTTTAGTTATTCATGTCTGGTAAATGTGATTAAATGGTCACTAAAATAACAATTTTGCCCTTCCCCTTATCTTTATCATGCTTCATATTCATTTTCATATTTTTCATATACATCTTCAAGTTCTTCAGATTTATCTGCAAGTTCATTTTATTCTTTGCAAATCGAACCCAAAAATTTATTATGGTTTCGGATGAAGAAGTAGAAGATTTCACAAAACATTTTTGGATTACGAAGAAAAAAGAAGAAGAAGAATTCGATTTTTGTTTTTTTTGAAGAAAGCTACTACATGAATGAACAAATGAAGATAAGTTAAAATGATATTTTTTATATTTTTATTTTATAAAAAATCATCGTAACCAAATAGACACGTGTTTAAAGATACAAAAACATTTTGCACAAAGAATAATCAATTAGTCACATGAGAAAATATACATAATCATTGAATATATTAACTCTATAAATAATTAAAAAGACATTTAATCCTACTAAGTAGGACTAAGATGAACTTTATGTGAAGGCTAAGGATCTTTCTAACATTTATTCAATACATAATAGTAAATCCTTGGATCTATTATTACCTACGAGATTTGCCTGAGTTTCATCTAGGGGTGTCAAAATCTGACTCAACTCGTGGGTGACTCGTCCACAGGTCGTGTTTAGGTCGGAAACCTTTATCCACGGGTCAACCCATGACCCGTCCAATTTATATATTATATTAAATCATATACATGTGTCAAACATCAAGAAGTTAAAGGTAAACCTAGCAATTGAAGTTGCTCACTTGATCTCCTATGTGCTGGTCGAACGGGTCAGCTTGACCCGTGGGTCATGGAGGTCAACGTGTCAGACTAACTCAACCCTTACCATTCATGACGGGTCATTCTGACCCGCAGGTTGACCCACTAACCCGCGGACCAGGTTTGTGTTTCAAAAACTGACTCATACTATTACACGGGTCGGGTTTAGGTCAGAGGATCTCTGACACGACCCATGATCCGTTTTGACACCCCTATTTCATCTTAGGAAACAGTACAAGAATGAAACATAGTATTTTGACTTTTGAGGAATAAAGAGTAAAGTGTATATTTTTCTATACAAATTAATCGAAAATTTTATTTGCACGCTGCTTATTATTATTATAGATCACAATTTATAATTATTCCAATTTTACCTTTAAGTCATTTTCTTTGTTTTATTTTAAAAAATATTTATAAAAAAATACTAAATAATATTTTTAATATTAATATAAGTCAAATATGTTTTTTAAAACAAAAAAAAAAGACATTTTTTTTTAAAGAAAAATGAACCATTAAGGTTTATTTTTTTAAAATAAGATTTGTTTTTATTTTTTAAAAGTATATATTATAGTTTTTTTTGTTAAAGTGTTTTTTTTTTTTAAATAAGTTTATTCGTTTTGTTAATTTTATAGAATAAAAAAACTAATATAAATTAAAAAGTAAATTTATCACATTTCCAATTAGTAATCTTTAAGAAAATATTGAGTGGTATTTATATAAAATTTTCCTAATTATTTGAGGACTAGAGTGGATATTTAACCATTAAATAATTACTTTTGTCAAGTTTAGGTACATATTCTGTAATTAAGACAATTATTATTATTAATACAAACAAATTACAATTTTGTTTTTTATGCACTTATATTATTATTATTGTTATTATGTTATTAAATTGTTAACGGTGAACAATATATTAGGCGTTTATCAAAGCGGCCATTACGACAATCAAAGAGATTCTCTACATATACAATGAGTGTTTTTAAACTATAAATCACTTGGTGCTCGTAAATAAATGCTATGATTGCACGATATTGGTGGGGAGGATCAAATTCATGCAGAAAGATCCACCAGAAACTTTGGGAAGTGATGACGAGAGTCAAACAACACGGAGGCATGGTCTTGAAGAAGCTCGAGACTTTCAACCTTAGATTACTAACCAAGATGGTTGATCGGGTCATGTCGGAACTTAATGCGCTCTGGGTGAAAACAATTAAGGGTTTGTATTTTGAGTACGGTGAGTTCACGAATGCAAAAAAAAAATAAAATGGGTTGAGGGCATCATGAGGTTTGTCAAGTTTACTTGCAAGTAGAGATGTAATTTGAGATGAAAGTTTCTGGATAGTAGGAGACGGAAAGAGGAACACGGGGATCAAGCACCCACTAAAGATGTAATCTGAGATGAAAGTTTGAGACTAGCAAAAGATGCATGGATTTACAAAGGTAGTAACCTGGAGATCGAGCACCCACTAAAAATTCCAGTGGTTGCTAACGCGAAGGTGGCGTCCATCATCCAAACTGAGGCAACATGATGGGATGAAGAGTATATCCGCCAGATCGTGAACCAAGAAGTAGCAGAAGACATCATGTGAGTGCCCCTCTCAATTGAGAGATGCCAAGATATCATTATATGGTCCCATAACCGAGAAGCCTCTCCATCAGTAGAATCGATTTGCCACCACCTTAATTAAGAACAAGTAACAATATGGGATCTAGCCGATGACCAGAGGGGAAAGCATGACAAGGGAGCTATGACCACATATATGGAAGTTCAAAATTTTCCCTAAAATCAAGACTTTCATGTGGAGACTCGTCACTAACTCCATTGGGACCCGATAAAATTTAGCACACAGAGGGATGATAGTCGACCTAACCTATCATTTTCGTGAGAATTTCGAAATGGGAGAACACTTAATCTATCAATGTGATTGGACTAAAACAATATGGTTTAGTGTCCGGGGAGTACGCCTCGATCTATCTTCAGTTAATAACCTTGTGGACTGGTTGATCTAGAGAAGGAATGAGTTGAATATCTCTAAGGCAATCCAAAAAGCAAGATATAATCTGGTCTTAATAACATGATGACATATTTAGAAAGCTAGGTGCAAGTTAGCTTTCGAGGGTAAACTATTGAACCCCGTGGAAGTCACCCGAGCATTCTACGAGGAGCAGATGAATACTGGGAAGAACCCCCGCGAATCGTCGAGCTGCTACCGAAACCCAAGACCTGCATTTGGACACCTCTCACAGATTGGGTTGTGAAGTGAAACTGTGATGCCTCTTGGTGTTCGCAATAAAAAAATAGGGGTGTTAGGCTAATTGCTCGTGATTCAAATAGAAGAATGATCGACATTATGAGACGTGTGAGGGGACAAGATGCAGAGTGAGTGGAGGCAATGACCATTTTAAAAGCACTGAACTTGATAACTAACAGAGGGTGACATGAACGTGGAAGTCCAGACTGATGCGAGCAATGTTATCAATCAAATCCTTGAAAATGGAACGTACCGGAGAACCATTCTGACCGTAAGAGAGATGCAAACAGAAAACCTTTCAAAAGTGTCACAATTTAACCTTTCTAAACATTTTCAAATGTTACAATCGAGCCTTAATCGAACCGAAACTCAATTGTAACATTTGAAAAAGTTTAAAAAGTTAGATTATGACATTTTAAAAAATTTCTATTATTTTATAATTTTCAAAACTTATTCTCTTAAATTTGGATGGAAAAATGAACGGAAGGGACAAACTCAAACTTTGACCAAACATGAAAGAATTGTTTTTATAATTTAAACTTAAAAAATAAATTGAAATTCAGTCAAACATTAGGCCAATATAGTATTTTATCATAAAACTATATTTTCTAACCAAAAACTAATCCTCCTCAATATTAAAAGTCAATGTTATTCTCTCCAATTTTCATTATACAAATTGTACTTCTTATACCTCTATAATTTTCAATCATTACAACTTCATCAATACTCAACCATCACATTACAAAGTTTTTCATGCAATTATACTCATCATACATCTACAATTATCATACATTACAACTCTATCAATAGTCACATATATATCCTCCTGCAAACTTCTTAATATTCTTTATATATGTTTTCTCTTGAGCACTTAAACATTCTCATCTTTATTGCATTTCCATCATTCTCTCGAAAACTTATCTACGGAAGAAATGTATTTTACGTAATTTATTACTCTATTTTTTGAAATTCATTAGTAAAGCTACTCATATATTCTTTTTAATTTTGTATGCATCCATTTCTGAATTCATTACATAAAAATTAGGTTTTGGAGATCCGCTCAACATTCAAGTGGGACAAAGTGAAAATCATCGATTCTTGCTACAATCACTTGGTGAGTTAATATAATTAACTAGTTTAGAAAATTAATTGTTGTTTTTTTCTTTTCATTCTATCCTTTTTTCTATTTGCATGAAGTTTTTTACCAAATTTGCATGAGTTGAGTAGTACGTATTATAATGTCATGATATTGTTTTATTAGGGTTTGGTAATTGCAACGATGTGTTTTTTTTTATCTACATTGAAGCTGACCGAACCGATGGAAATGTATTTAAGGTATATATGTATAATACATATATATGGTACGATGCATCATTTTCTTTTATTATCCTTTAAAATACAAATGACCAATATTTAATTCAAATTAGGTATTGTTGGAAGGCAAGAGACAGAGATACTTGTTACATAAAAAAAAACCTTTAATTTATTCATAATACAAAAATATATTTTTATTATGTCTGTTCATTTATAAAAATTTAGTTTTAATGATTTTTACTGAGTCAACATTAATAATATTAGATATATTAATTAATATATAACATTATGTTTTTGTTTTTTGTAAAATTATTGTATTAAAGTCATTTTTTTAATTTTTATTATTAATTTAATTTAATTGAACAAACAATTCTCTTATAAAACAAACGTTTAAATAAAATATTAATTGATGTTTGATGTCTAATATTATTATATTTAATAATTTTATTCTACTTTTTTATGGAAATTATTTTTTTAGTAAATTTAGAAAGAAAGATTAACTTAGATGATATTATTGTTTTTTAGTCTAAACGAACAATTATAATGATTTTTTTCTTGCTAAGAATGTATTTTTCATTTTTATACTTTTCAATTGTAGTTTTTTTTTTTAATTAAAATTGTAATTTCCAAATAAATTAATTCAATTATTTTATACTATAACTTTCCGTTAATACAATTTAACATTAAATATGTTCTCGCATGAATAAAGATGTACGATAGACTAATCAGTCTAGAAAATTTGGTTAATACATCCCTATAATAAATACAAATAAATAAAACAGATTCCGAGATCAATTTTTGGAAAACATCTATTTTATCGGTCAAAAAAAGAAAAATATATACTCTCTCTTCTGTCCTCTCCTAATGGTCCGTTGTTGATAACTTGATATATATATGGATGGTTATTAACTGAGTTTCAGCATCGCCAGCAGAGCTGCAGACACTTTTTTCTCGTGGGTGCTTACGAGGTAGATAGGTATGTCCTCTCTCTCGACTTTTGTCCCATACGACTTCTTCCTAATTGGAGACCTTTTAGAATTCTTCATCAAAATTTGATCTTTGTTCATAGTATGATTCTATTGTCTGCGAAGCAATTGGTATATAACCTTGTCGTGTTACGCGGAGGAAGAAAAACGTTAATGAACAGACCCAGATCTTGTTGTTTTTGTGCATGAGTAGGAGGAGGATGGCGCTTACGATGAAGCAGATGGCTCTGATTGTGGCGACACTGGGCTTACTCTCCTTCATATTTGGAGTGGTTGCTGAAAATAAGAAGGTAACAATTCGTATGGTCGTATGAAATTGATATCCCATAATTGATTCCTGTAAAGATTATGCCTTTTATAACAAGGAAATAATCTCTGATCATCCTCCTGTTTTAATTCAATTGAACCTGTTCTGCCTTTTGCCTTCCTTTAACTTTTGAGAATTTCTTTACATATTGTTGTTGTTGGGGGAATGAGAGTATGATGATGAGTATGTGTTGCAGCCAGCAACTGGAACAGCAACAACGATCCAAGGGAAGGATGTGACGATATGCAAGTATAAGTCGGATCCGTTTGTGGCTCTGGGATATCTGTCTGTTGTATTCCTGGCTGCAAGTACGGTGATGGGCTATTTATCCCTTCTTCACCCTTACCAGGGAAGATCCATTCCCCAATCCGCTCTCTTCCAGAACACCCGCTTCTTCATCTTCTTCAACATCTCTGTGTAAGCCTATTCTATTCTATTTCATGTCTTTTAGGATATGCATTTCATTTAGATGAGTTGTTCTTTTCTTTCTTTGTTTCACTGCTTTGTTTGGATAAATGAGGAAAAGGAAGGTTTCCCTGTGTCTTATTTGGAATGAAAGACTGTGAAATGAAAGGATCGTGTTTTCCTTCAAATCCCTTCTTTCCTTACTAAGAAGAAAGATGAGAGGATCATTATGTTCTTCTTTTCCTACCATTTATGACACAAATCCATTTCATGAAACTCTCTCATTCATTCCCCTTCACTGAGGATCTATGGTGTTGGCAGGGGACTGGCTGGGTTAGCAGGGGCACTATTGCTATGGCCAGTTATAACGGAGCAGCTTCACTGGAAGAACAATGTTCACCAAGGCACAGACTACAGTTGCCCAACTGCAAAGACTGGACTGATTGGCGGTGGAGCTTTCGTCTCCCTCGATGCCACCCTCTTCTGGCTCGTCTCCCTCATGCTAGCAAGCAATACCCGCGAAGACTACTTTGGCGAAATTGACACACCACTTGAACAAAACAGCAGCAACCTTGCTGCTTTCGACGAACCCATTAAGGGTGTTGGTGCTCTCGCTTAATTAATTAAAGCTAATGTTTGCCTGTCTGCCTGCCTGTTGGACTGTGTTCTTCAGTTATATGTTATATTAGTATGTCAAATCATAAAGCCAGCCGGCCCTGCTTAATGCTATTTCATTGTGAATATCGTTGTCCTCTTATTAAAAACTTTTATTTATAGTATGGTCCAAAAACAAGGAGCACCCATTTATATTTTTTGCTGTTCACTTGTCCTCTCCTCTGGTTGCTTTCTTTACAAGTGGTAAACTTGATCTTCTTCTGGTGTACTTTTCCATTCATCACATGCCTACAAATCCATGAGCAAATTCAGTTAGATGTAGGTAGAGAGAACAGCACAGAGATATAGGGCCGGTAATTTCTGACACGACACGATTAAACGACACGACACGATCTGCTTTAAAGCGTATATGGGTTTGACCTTAATGGATCCCGTGTCTAAACAACTCTTATACGTTTAGACACGATTAATAATCGTGTCTAAACAACTCATATATGCGGATATCTGTATAAACACGATTAACTATTCGTGTCTAATCGTGTTGTGTATACATGTGACACATTTAGACACATTTAAGTATAATAATAATAATAAAATATTAAAATACTCACTTTTTAATATTGAACTATGAAAACCTTACTTTGTATATTTGAATTTGTGTATATATGTATTTGTGTATATATTTGTTTTAAAGCGTATATGAGTTTGACATTAACGGATCCCGTGTCTAAACAACTCTATACGTTTAGACACGATTAAACGACTTATACGTTTAGACACGAGACATGTTTAGACACGTTTAAAATTTATCCGTTTAGGCACGAGACATGTTTAGACACGACACGATTATGACACGACACGACACGATTGCCCGCCCTAGAGAGAGAGAACTTCCCTCCTGAATAAATAAATAAATTATATAGCAACAACATCTTTAACGCAAATATAGACATTTTACCAAAAAAAACTTCTTTCATATTCAAAAGTTTTTTCAATAGCCCCACAAACATTCTTAGCAGAAGCATTGTCGTTAGTAGAGAATTGTCGTTAGTAGATAATAACTTTCTTTCAATACCCTAATTATGTACCAAATTACTCATCTTGTTATTCAATTCAATGACATTATGTGTTGGTGACATACTCGTGAAATTTATAATCTTTTGCATAACCTATTTTTGTCAACAAATAACTAGTCAGTGTGATATAATCATTAGTTGCAACAGAAACCCAAAGTTTTAAAGTTAGACTGATTCGACCAGAAGCATCTGCAAACATTAGTTTCATCCTAAGTCTTTCTCTTGCACACATTCTCATCAAATCCACCCTAACAGTGTTTCTACTAACAATTTTGGAGTATTTTCACACAAGTACGAGGAGACAACTCTTATACTAGTATGCTCAACAAATAACAAAAAATAATTATGCATAATCATGACATCAATTAAAAGTTCACGGAACTGGACAAGATTATATGTAGATGATCTCAAAGATCTATCATGATTTAGTAACAACTGTCCTATACCGTGTGTATCCTTTTTAGTAACATACTCATATTTAATATGTTTCATCTATTCTCTAACATATATTTTTAACTAATCAAATGGTTGGAAATTAAGAGTTCAAAATGATAGCCCAAGTTAAACAATATTCCTTAATCGAAATCAGAAGCTAATCAATCTTGTCTCGAAACATCTGACCCCTAAACAAGTTCCTGAACCAACATTTGTTTCTCAAATATTTTAGATTTATTTTCAAATTTAACCTTAATTTAATAATTAATTACCAAAATACCATATAACAACCTAAAAAGTCTAGATTTTTGAATTAGTATATAGTTATATGATTTTAAATTAATTCCCTTCAAAATATAACCAATCATTTCATTTTATAAATTGTGTATAATTTTGTTTAAAAAATATTTTTCATTCCGAAAAAATCATTATATTCTATCTGAAAAATGCAGCTTATCTATGATCCGATTGGTCAAAGCAACTGTTTTCTTTTCTCTTTTTCTTGCCAAAGCGATCATGTCTGTTGCATCGGTTGGTTGGCTGACCAGAGGATCAAGAAAGGTAAAGCAAAGCGGACATCACTCTGCACTCTGAATAGAATCCTACAGCTCTGTAGAGTTGAGTCCAAATCCATTCCCTTTCCGGCTTTCCCTCCTCCGTAACAAAGCCTCGTACTGTTTCTTTCTATCTGTTTCACCTTCATTCATCCGCTTGAGTACTGGACCACTGGGTTTCAGCTCCGCTCTTCCTAGGTTTCCAGATCTGCTTCTGTGCATGCATCAATTTTTCATCTTCAATTCGTAGATCAATCCAAGAGTTCTTCCACACTCCTACGCAGAAATGTATTGGATTTTGCCGATTCTGTTCCTCAATATGCTTGTGTTTTGAACTCAGTTCTGTTCTTTTTTTTTTTCTAGCTTAATTTCTCTTTTGGCTTCTTCAAATTAGAGCCTACTGGCTAGTATTAGTTCCTGATCAGGTAGTTCTTACTGCAGCTCATAAAATTACTAGCTAGCTAGCTAGGTCAGAACTCAGGAGAAGAATAGTGTTGTTATTTTTAGCTCAATTTTACTCAAAATGTTAATTTTTGCTGTTTGGGTTCTGTGAGAGATGTGCCGAGACAGGCCACGGCTTAGGGATTGAAATATAGAGAGACTAAAGTATAATTTCTCATGGTTAAAAAATTATTTCATATAGTGAAAATTACATTAGGTTAGCTGTGAGAGAATTAATGGTGCCATAAGTGATCATTGAGTTTGAGGAAGTGTAGCAAGTTCAAGAGGAGAAATGAAGGGTGGTATTTGAAAATACGGTTGAAAGTAGAAAAGTTAACTTGTTTGAAAGGAAAAAAGAAGGATAACAGGTTTGCTTAGAAGCTTATGTGAAAAGGGAGTCCGCACAGTGCTTATGGAACACTGTTAAATTATTTAATGTTCCTTCAAAGGTCTCTAAGACAAATATTAAGGATCATTGCTTAATTTGTCGTTAAGATTTTTTGGTATATCTGTTGTCTAGATACGATGTGATGTGGCTTTGTTGCAAATCTGTGTTTATGCTATTTGTGTGTTTGGTTGTACTCTTGCTTTTTTGTATAGAATAATTATAGGATTCGTACTTACGTAAGTATAAATATTTGCTAAGGCACTTATTTTCCGGCTTTCAGAGAAGTATGTTGAGCATCTTATTCTTGTTTGTAGTGCACTTATAAGATGTTTCAAATAAAGGAAAGCTCAATAGTATTAGACTATTAGTTGTGAATGGCTGGCTTTGGTTACTGACCTCGTCTTATGATAAATTGCAGCATAAATAAAAACAAATAAGAAACTTCCCGATCATGTGATGAATTGGACATTTTGTGACACGATTTCTGCCCAAATAGCAGCATAATTGTAGTGTTAAATATTGTTGAATCTCTTTTATTAGGTAGAGTTGTCTAATCTTTTTTTATTTTTTTCTCCTGATTTAGATAAATGACAGATGTATCAACCAAAGGTTGGCCCTAGTTCAAACATAGTTCATGCAACACTTTACTTCAAACCCAATCTATGGATGGTGGGCACAGTTCAATGGATCCTGTAAATGGAGGGAACAACTCTAACGTAGCTTCTTCTAAACAGCGGTTACGATGGACAAATGAGCTCCATGAACGCTTTGTTGATGCTGTTGCACAACTTGGTGGACCTGATAGTGAGTAGTCACCTTTCCCTGTCTTTATTGGTTGGATATCTACTGTGGTATATTTGCTTTATATTGATCCAAATTAATCGAACCTCCTTGCTGCTTTCAGGGGCGACACCTAAAGGTGTTCTTAGAGTAATGGGTGTCCAATGCCTAACAATCTACCACGTCAAAAGTCATCTGCAGGTTAAAAAGATCATATTTCATCCGACTCAAGCTGCTTCTATTTTTTTTTTAAATATCAAGAGCATGTTCTTGACTATGTTTTTCACATTTTGTGCAGAAATATAGACTTGCAAAGTATCTTCCAGATTCCTCATCTGATGGTGGGTGAATTTTTCGTTCTCCGTCACTAATTTAGTATTAGGTGTTGATGTTGGAATCTTAGCTTATTGGTAGATCTTTTACTCTTTAACCTGAGTTGGTTTGATTCTGATGGTTAAATTTATAATGGAAGGTCAAAAAGTTGACAAAAAAGCAGCAGCAGATACACTCTCTGATGTGGACGGTTCATCGTAAGTATTCAGTTTTATATATCTGATAAAGAGATTCATTCTTGTACTTTACCCACTTACCTTAGTGGAAATCATTAGCCCTTGTGAAATCCATTGCTTAATTTTGATGGGCAAAAAAGCAAGATGAATCCAGATTATCAATGCTATGATGTGGCAACTGATTCTGATCTAGTGATCTGGAATGCTTTCTCCTTTTGGATTTTTTTTAAAACAAAAAAAATAAGGGTGAGGATGATTTTTTTTAAGAGAGTTCATTAATTGTGTCCTTATTTATTAAGTTTTTCACAATTTGGCAGTGGAATGGAAATAACTGAAGCACTGAAGCTGCAGATGGAGGTTCAAAAGCGACTCCACGAGCAATTAGAGGCACGGTTGTTTTCTTCATAAATATATGTTAAATTCCATGAATATTACTGCTGAGATAAAATCATGTTTTTCCCCCTACATCTCAATGAATCAATTGGAGTCAATCCATGTTTATTTTTTCTGTTTGTAACAGGTACAGAGACAGTTGCAGTTAAGGATAGAGGCACAAGGCAAGTACTTGAAGAAGATCATCGAAGAGCAGCAAAGACTCGGTGGGTTCTTCACGGATGCTGCTGCTGCAGGACCCTCAGCAGTAAATGTAATCCCCTCTGACAAGGGCCAAGATTCAGAGATCAAAAACGGTCCGGCCACTCCAGTTCCAACCTCAGAGTCTCCTGACAATGCTGAGCAGCAGGGCCCACGGAAGAGCTTATCGCTTGATGAATCCTTCTCGTATCATCACGAGCCGTTGACTCCTGATTCGGGTTGCCCTCTTCTTGCTACTTTTTCTGATTCCCCTCGAGCAAAGAAGCAAAGAAGGGGCGCGGTAAGTTGTGAAGAGTAACAATTCTTGCTTGGGACAAGATTCATATGATGTTGTAGGAAGAGAGGCGTTGTTTGTGAGATAATTTATGGTTACGAAGTATGAAGAAACTCAGATTTAGTTAGAAGCACTGCAACTCTTACTGAATGAATTGACTATCATGACAGACATTTAACACCATATGAATGAAATTGGTTTCTTCATTAGTGATATTGATTTCCTTCAACAATTAATGGATAACCGATATCAGTTTGTAATTTGATAATCGTGATAAAAGGATTATTATATGATAATATAATGATTTTGGATTAAACAGTAAAATTTGTAGAAATCCTACGATAATATGCAAGTTTAGTAAAATTACAAAATTGCATGGAGATTTTATTTATTTATTTTTTAAACTGAGACCTACGAAGTGCACGGTCTCCTTAAGACAATTTCGCCATCTCACCGTTTTGTATAAGAGAAAATCGGGGCAATCATCTCCTAAGATACAATAGTGTTGTCAAGACGAAACTAAACACAATGTTTTCATTGACCGAACTGAACAAATACATAAACTCTTATCGATGGATTGAAGACTGAAAGTCAAAAATGACCAAACAAGAGTGGAATTTAGAACAACTTTGTAAGTATTTTCGAAATTCTGATCCAATGTGTTAAATTGTTAAGAAGCCACCCAACCGATGTAGGACCGAGAATATACACAAGATTATCATTTCCTCATTCACAACTTGAACTATACTAAAATTCTGACCCAATTCCAATAATGACTCAAATATACTAATTTGGCTAAATCGTATAGGATGTTTTTTTTTTTTTGGCCAAATCGTATAGGATGTTGACAAATAAGTTTTTTGTTGTATTTTCTCACTCCTAATGTTAAATTAACATCTTCTAATTGGTCCATGTTAATCATAAATTTCTCATTCCTATATTACATGCCATGTAAATCACTTTAAAATCCTTCAAAGTCTCTCATTCATTCTCAAGATAAGTTACAAAACTTATATAATTTCTCTTTATTTTACATTATAATTAAATTTTTTTATTAAATATATTTTATTTAGTCAAATTTATATAATAATAAAATACATAATATTATATTTTATGAATATCAAGTATGCACATACTAAAATCTTAAAAATTAAAATATATATTAATTAAGGATTCATTTTATCTATTACATAATACTCTTATTAAAATGAGACATAAGTGACATATCTATTTTTTAATCAAATAATCGCTTTACTTTAAGAAATAAAACGCTGTGACTTTTGGTCACATAAGTTCGTACATCATATCGTTTGCTACTAAACATACAAAGGGTAGTGGTGGTCTTGCGACCCAATCATCAAGACACACTCCCGTTTTTGCTTGCTTTGCTATCCAATTGGCACATTCATTGCTCGTCATTGGAATCGCTCGTCATTACACTTGCTCAACATGTCTTGCTAGTGCTCAGATATTTGGTATGATTGTGGACAGTCTCCAATGTTTCGGTCCTTCCATGATTTGTTGGTGAACCGTGTGTGAGTCCATTTCTATTATGATGCTTTGTCATCCCGCTTCAATCGCTAGTCGCACTCGTTCTTGTATGGCCATGGCTTCCATCGTTTCTATGTTGTCACACCTTTGCCTCCAGTTCATCCCGCCCACTATCTTACCGTTCTTATCTCTTGCCACCACCCCTATGCCGGATCTTTGTGTTTCCTTGCACCATGAGGCGTCACAATTGATCTTGATCGTATGACCAGTCTGTGGTGTCCATTGTTGGATCGGTCTGTCGTCTTGCGTGCGGTTCGGCTGGTCCATTCGGTTGACCCCTATTTGCTCCTCGTAGGCTTGCTTGATTTCCCTTACCACGACACTCGATCTTGGTTGTTTTTGCTTCAAAAGCCGATGAGCATCTAGCCTTCCAAATATGCAAACACGTGATTAGTGTTAGTGCCCACCTCTTGTCGTTCGTGGTGCTTCCTCCATGCAGCCTCGTCTTCATCCTCTTGAGCCATTCCACCATGTCAAACTCGTTTTGCCTATCCACTTGTATCCCAAGTGTGCCGATTCAAACCTGTTCCGTCCATCCATATTCCATGATCATGTGTTCCCGTGTCTCCTCTTCGCCACATATGGGACACTTCATGGTTACATTCATACCCCTGCGCGCCATGTTTGCTTTGACCGCAATGACGTTTGTTGCTAGTCTCCAAATGAAGTTCTTCACCTTTGGTATTACCTTTGTTTTCCAAATGTCTTTCCAAAAGGTGTCGTTAGTGTTTGGGTTCGCCCTTGGTCTAGGTTTGGCCATCTCTCTTATTTTGTGGTAGACCGATCGGACTTGTGGGCTTCCATCCTTTGTGTGGGGTCATATGTATCGGTCGCTTCCCCCGTCTCGCGGTAGTGGAAAGTTGAGAATGTGGGCTGCATCTTCGTGGTCTACTATGTTCCTCACAAGTGTCTCATTTCATATACCATTCGGGAGAATGAGATCACTTACTCTTAGGTTCCCCCCATGCTTCACCATTACATCCACATTCACTCTTTTGCTCTCCTTGGTGTATATCCATGGATACTCGAAGACTCAGATGTTCTCTCCCGTGCCGATTGTCCAGATCCCTTCGTGCTTAATTATATCTCGACCATGTAGAATACTACTCCATCCTCATGATGCTCGGCCACCCTTTTTTGCCTATAGTAGCGAGCACCTTGGGAAGTAGAGTCCCTTTTCTGTCGGGATCAGTCATGATTCGGCTCACCATTTTGGTTAGGAGCGCCGTGTTGAAACTTTGGAGTTCCCGGAATCCTAGTCCCCCCCACTTCTTTGGCTTTTGTTAGGACCTCCCATCTTCACCAATGTGTTCTCTTTCCCTCCGTAGTTTTCCCCCACCAAAAGTCCGCAATGAGAGCATCTATTTCTGAGCACCATGTTTTTGGGAGGCGGAACACATTCATAGCGTACGTGGGTATCACCATGATGATAACCTTGATGAGAACTTCCTTTCTCGCTTGATTTAATGTTTTCGGCCTCCACCCTCCCAACTTGTCCCTGATTTTTGCTTTTAGAGATCCCAATGTCTCCTTCTTTGATCGTCCCCATACTGATGGCAGACCTAAGTACTTACCCGGGTCACCCGTGCTACTAATGTGTAGTGCATCCTTCACCATTCTCTTTACATTCGGTCCAGCCCCCTTATTGAAGAAGAGGGTCGATTTATCTCTGTTTATTCGTTGGCCTGATACCTGACAATAAGATTCAAGAATACTCCAAAGGCCTATCGCGTTCTCGGGTGATCCTCTTATGAAAAACAGGGAGTCATCTGCAAAAAATAAGCGGTGGAGCTCCAAACATTGTCTTCTTAGGATGATCCCCTGTATAGTTCCTTCCCTAGCTGCCCCTTCCATTCTTCGTGATAGCACATCCGCAAGTAGAATGAATAGATAGGGTGATAGAGGGTCACCTTGTCTGATACCCCGAGTTGGGGAGATGTAGTTCGTGCGTTCCCCGTTAACCACCACTTGATATGTGGTCGTAGATATTCGGTTCCGGTTTTGGTTCAAATACTCGAGTACCCTAAACTAACCGGAACCGGGACTATATATAGAATTACAGCCTTGTGAGTGATCTTCTTGACAACGGTTTTATATCTTACATAATGTCTAATATATAATGTTTTATACATAATATTTTGTGTACAGAATGTCTTAAGTATGTTTGTAGTTTTACACGGTTCCGTAGGATGTTTGTAGTAAAGGTTCTGTAGCATGTTTGTAGCATGTCTGCAGTTTTATAACCTTTATTGTATAATCATTTTGTTTTGTGAAAACGTTTATCTTGTGCATTTGTGTATTTGTTATAGGAAAAAGTTGGGTTGTTATGAATTTTAGAAGAAAAAAAATGAAACAGGTTCCTAACAAGGTACCTGGAACTGTTTGTATAAATAGGTTCCGATTTCAAAATAAAACGGGTAGCTTCCGATTCCAGATTTAATTACTCTATATTGTAATGGGTAGGTTCTGGGAGCCCCTAAAATTACATGGTACCCGGAATCTCTCACCCTAGAATTCATTAAGAACGATTACATGAACTAGTTGAATGACCAAAGCAAAGTCAAAACAAAATAAAACACAAGTTTCGCAAAAGAAACATGAAGGAAAAATAACTAATATTTACAATGATAAGGGTTCATTACAAGAAAAAAGAGAAAGAGAAAAACAACATAAGGGAGTTCATGTGTCTTTGCAAGGTTGTAATTCTTCTTGGCATAGCAGACTCCCTACTTGAAGCTCTGCATCAACTTATCACTTAAAGATTGGGAGCATCAAGCTTGGGGCACTTCAGGGGAATCGATATCCTTCTCGCCCATAGGAACAACCTTATCCTCGCCAACAACAGTTTCAGGAGGGGCATCCTTGGCATAGACAGTCTCCATGAAATTTTGGAGCAACTTCACTTCCCAGACAGAAAAGTTGGGATCCAGATCTCGTTGACCAAAACTTGGAGGTAGGCAGCGACCTCAGACTTCATCACCTCCAAACCGCAGTCGACAAACTCCTCAGAATTCTTAAAGTCTTCAACCACATTTTTGGGGTAGGGGATCACCTTGAGCTTAAGCTCAAGCTGCTCCTTTTCGACCCTCAATGCGTCCTTCTAGGCGCGGGCCTCCCTCAGCTCGCCTCGATGGTGAGTAACCTCTGCCTCTACCTGGGAGAGGTGTCGGTAGACCTCCTTGGCTCGCCCTCAGCACGAGTCTTGCCCTCCTCAAAGAATGTATCTTACTAGGGCGAGGCGTTCAAAATGAGACTACATGGCGTCCTCGACGTCATCAATCCCCATGGGAACTTCCCTCTGATCTTGGAGAGGAATGATCTCGTTCAACAAGTGCATGTAGAGGTTTGTGTTGCCCTCCAGCACTATTCTATCAGAAATCTCCATCTCACTGAGAGAAAGGCAAGGGCCCATAGATCCCTCGAATCAGTCGACTTCGGCGACTGGTTGAAAGACAGCAAAGTACAGTACTCCCCGGTAAAGGAAGCCTTGAAAGTTGTTGCCCTCATTGACCCATTGGCAGGGACCCTCTTTCGTTGTACATCCACCTTCGATGGGGTGGGCCAGCAGGGTTGCCCATAAGGGAAGAAATCGACTCTTGAGGAGAAGGAGGCTCGCTCCTTTGGAGGGATGGACCCCCAACTGAGGACTCCTGGTCATCCGCTGGACCCCTTGCCTTCTTTTAAGGGGCGCAAGGGGCCGACGCCTTCCTTGAAAAGGAGAAAACAAAATATAAGGAAGTCAATTATGGAGAACGGCAAACCAGGAGGAGACCAATAAGAAGAACTAGAGAAACTACCTAAAAGGCGATCACCAACAGTGGTCTCGAAATTTTTGTCCTCGGGTTTGCGCTTAGGTCGGATACTTATCAAGAGGAGGAGGAGGACTCAGTAAAGCCTAAGTCGCAAACAATCCTGTCTTAGCTTGCTTGGAAAACATGCTAAGAAGTTTAGGCCATCGAGTGCCTACAACACAAAAAGTAACAGAAAGAAGAAAGTTAGAAAATTACCTAGTCAATAGAAACAGATGATGATTGTTGGATGTCCGTCAACTACAGGATGGTCTCTGAAGTCTCTGCCACCGAGCCGACTGAACAGAGACCCAGTTGCCGATGATGTTGGAACATGTTATCAATGGCGTTCCGATCACGCTCCAACAACTCGCCAAAGCTCGGGGGTAGATCTCCCCTGGATGGTGAAGCTCCCATGGCATTCCCCCTTGTAGAAGAAGGGCGACCATGACCTGTTGAACTGAGCCAGACTCAGTTCGTTAATCTTAATGTCTAAACAACATGGCAAAAAGCAAAAAGGAATAAGGCTAAAGCCACGAAACAGAAAATCATATTGCAAAAAGAAGAGTGTGAATAAGCAGAAATGTTATATGTAGGAGAGAAAGCTGGAACATTGGCTTGTTCAAAGTCCACCACAATAACAGTGGTGGTATCATTCCCTAGAACAGATTTAGGTATCGGGGTCCTTTGGCCCGATGCTGGAACCCCAAGGGGAGTCCCTAATGGTCAAGGGGGCAACAGTTGCCCTCGCAGCAGTAAGCCTCTGGCCAAAGGAAGAGTGAGTCGATGAGGGCTTGGACCAAGAAGCCTTTCTAGATGCGGTGTTCTTGTTTCCATCCATGGTTTTGCAAGAAGAATGGTTTTTCGCAACAAAGTTGAAACGGAAGGATGAAGGAAAAAAGATGAACTTTTGATGAACTCTTGAGATAAAAAACCGTGGAAGCGTAATGAGGAGAATGACAAGTGAAGTATTTTTATTTACGGAAGAAGGAAGATGAACGGTTTCCTGTAGAAAGTCTCAAGTAATGATTACCCCTTTTGGGCAATTTGAAGTGACGGCAGAATAGCAAGAGACGCCCTGGGGAGACAAAGGGGCAGAAACAATACGGAATAAACATCAGTAGGTATTAGACTATCTCTCCTACTGCAGAAGTCGAACAGATGCGCATGCAGAACGCACACTTGACTTTCACATCCCTAAGGAAAACATTATCGAAAACTTAATCCCCAGGGACAAAGAGCATTCACCAAACTCACCATCTCAACCCTTTCTAAAGGGTAAAGCTCGACTGAAACCTCTTCACTCGAGCTTAGGGGGCAAATGTTAGGTATCGACATTAACGATTCAATATGACACAAAGCTTACAAGGTCTTCGCGACCCAATATGATCTTGGAGAAGGGCTACATCCAATCATTTTCAGACTGGGCCGAACCATACTCATGGAAAACTGGAAACCACAAATTGGTCCAGTCATCACCCAGAGTCTATGTGATTGCCAAAGCCCAAGTGGTCGCCCAGAGCTCAGTCAAAGTCCCTCAGGCGATCGCCGTGAGAGTGTTCACCAAAAAGCTCACCCATCCACCTTTGGTCATTCAACATGTGCGAAATATTTGGTAATATCTTCTCGCGTATCTCAGACATATATTTAATGGATGTTACATATGGTAGCTGCAATATTACGTGTGATAGCCGTAATATACTTTATCCCAAAAATCACAAGAGTCGTTATTCACAAAGATTCAGTTGCCTAATACAGTTTGATCATCTACGCATATAAATACTTTGTTTTACATACATCATTCAATTAATACAAGTATACTCATTTAAACATCGAAAAATGACTCAGGGGAACAACCGCTGTCGTGATCCTCTTCTTATATGTCATCAGAGCTACAACGAAGTGCACAATCATCATCATCCTCGAATTCCTGTCCCAACATTATCAAATAAAATGAATTGAAATTTATTATAAATTGCATTAAACTCATTCGATTTGAGATGAAAAAATAAGTCTAGTTATTTTATTTAGTTAATCTTAAATCAAAGATATACAATATTTCATCTGGCATTTTTATTTTGAACAAAAAAAAAATCTGGCATTTTAAAAAAATAAAATTAAAAAACTAAATTACAAAGAAAATGAATATAAAATATGTTTAATTATGGGCTCGACATCCTATAGTCTAAGTATATCCACGTGCCAATAATTTGTATTTCATTTAGTCGAGTTGATTGAGGTTTGAACCTAGACAAATTGATAGTGATAAGCACCATAATAATCTTTATTATTATAGTCAAAGATAATAAAAACGGTTAGTATTATAGTAAGTTATTATTTTTTAAATATCTAAAAGTGGCATTTTTTTTTTTTTTTTGGTCAAAAACATACATATGACATTCATGGACCCGAAATCGGGTCGAAATTCAGTACATTATCCGAGACAATACATCTTAATAAAGAGGTTGGGGGTGAAGACACCCAATCTAAAGGACACAACCCCGCTAAAACCGACTTTGCTAACCAGTCCGCGCAAGCATTGGCGGACCGTGGAACATGTTCCCAAGCAATCTCCACGAACGAAGAGGATCGAAACAAAGCGTTCGACAGAATCGAGTCGATCCTCCAAGCGAAATCTGTTTGCCGAATGTGGTTGATGATGTTCAAGGAGTCCGTCTCAATGATGATACGGGTCCAACCCTTGTCGATGGCAAGTTGAACCCCTTGAGCTACCGCCTCCGCTTCAATTTCGTCTGGCGATCCCGCAAGGAGAACCCCCACGGAACCCCCACACACGGCTCCCTCGCCGTCGCGCGCAATGACTCCATAACCACCATGTAATGAAGAGCTCGCCCAAGCCCCGTCGCAATTTATCTTGATGAAACCCGAGGGGGGCCCTCTCCACGCCGTAAACTGTCGTTGGGCCCGAGCGTGTGCAGTGGCCGAACCTAAGTCAGCCATAATTCGACCAACCTCTAAGTGGATAGCTGTCGGCGTCGGATGGATGCTTTCGAACACGAGTTTGCACCTAGCTTTCCAAATTGACCACGCAACCACCATGAGGGAACGCCATACCTGAGCTTTCGCCTTCCCACGATTGCCCGAGAAGTTGGTAACCTCGGACAACCACGCATCAACCGAGACCTCGCCAATATCCAAGACCGAACGGTCGGTGAAGGATGACCACACCTGTTTTGCAAACGGACAACCAAATAAAAGATGTTCCCTAGTCTCAAGCACAAGGCAAAGCGAGCAAAGACCATCCACATTCGCACGTCTTCTAAGCAAAGAGTCTCCTGTCGGGAGAACGTCGTTGGCGAGCTTCCACATAAATGCTTTTATCTTTGGCCACACATTTGCCGACCAAACCGCCTTCCACACCGAAGGGACCACCGTCCTGTGACCCGCGAGAAGACCGCCAATCCCGGTTGTCCGAATGTGTTTATCGTGAATAGCATGATAAGCGGATTTGACGGTGACATGTCCGCTCCTCGAGTGCGGCCATCTGTGCGAGTCGTGTGCAATAGCAAGCGGTATAGGGACCTGTAAAACAGCCATAACGTCATCATGGTGAACCGCCTCTCGAATCGATGCCTCGACCCACTCGCACCCGTGAGGGCTGATCCAAGACGCTACCCTTTGAGACGGAAGTTGGTCATCCACCACCAGAGGCCGGATCCTACCTGTTTGAACATTCGGCACCCACCTATCCATGAACGGGCGAATGGACCTCCCGTCACCGAGAGACCACACGCCCTCCTCGACAAGAACGTCCCTCCCCTCGAGAAGGCTCGACCAAGCCCAAGAAGCCCTTCCTCCCGTCGAAGCCTGCAGGAAAGAGGCGTTTGGGAAGTAAAGCCCCTTAAGGAAAGTTACCCAAAGGGCGTCCGGTTCGCGTACAATACGGGCTGCCATGTTAGCGAGAATCGCCCTGTTAAAATGGTTCATGTCCCTAAATCCATACCCCCCCCCACCGCCTTGGCGGAGGTCATCGAGGCCCAGTTTTTCCAATGAATCTTCTTCTGACCCTCCCTAGATCCCCACCAGAAACGTGCCATGAGGCTATTGACCTCATTGCACCAAGTGGTCGGAATCCTGAAAATGTGCATGACATAAGTGGGGATAGCACTAAGGACAGATTTTAAAAGTACCTCCTTCCCCGCATGATTCAGGAGCTTGTTGCGCCAACACTGAATTTTGTCCCGAACCCTCTCCTTAAGGTAGTTAAGCGCTTCCCTTTTCGATCGTCCCCAAACAGTCGGTAGGCCGAGGTAGAATCCGGGGTTCTCAGAAGGCAGAATCCCAAACAGATCCGAAATGCTCCTCTTAAAAGCCTCTTGTGCACCCGAGTTGAAAAAGAGAGAAGATTTATGGAAATTGATCTTCTGTCCTGAAGCCCGGCAATAGTCCCCAAGGGTGCACTTGAAATTCGCTGCTTGGTCCAGCGTACCTCTCAGAAAGAAAATCGAGTCATCCGCGAAGAGTAGGTGTTGAATCTCCGGACATAACCTACTCGGGCGGATGCCTCTGAATACGCCCTTAGCCACCTGATGACCAAGCAGTCTAGAGAGGACGTCAGCAACCAATATAAACAGATAAGGTGAGAGAGGGTCACCCTGTCTAAGACCCCTCGAGGGGCGAATCATGTCTGAGCGGTCACCATTGATCAAGACTTTGTAAGTGACCGATGAGACACAAGCCTTGATCCATGAAATCCACTTGTCGTTGAATCCCCTTTGTTTCAAGCTTGCTAGGAGAAAATCCCATTCAACCCGATCATAAGCCTTCTGCATATCGATCTTTAGAGCACATTCAGATCTCCCCGAGTTCGTTCTTGGCTTGCCTCTTGTCTTCAGGTAATGGAACATTTCGTGAGCAATAATAATGCTATCCTGTATGCGTCTCCCTGAAACAAACGCACTTTGGAAAGGGGTGACCAGTTCTGGCAAGTAGGTTTTTAATCTATTCGCCAGAACCTTAGAAATAACTTTGTAGCCAAAGTTGCAAAGGCTAATAGGCCTAAAGTCGGCCGCGCAAACCAGGCTAGCAATTTTTGGAATCAAAGTAATGTGGGTTTGGTTAAGAAATGAAGGCATGATACCTGTAGCAAGGAAGGCGTTAACCGAAGTGAGCAAGTCCGATCCGATTGTGGCCCAACTCCTTTGGTAAAACGTGCCCGAGAAGCCGTCCGGACCTGGTGCCCTCGAACCCCCCATTTGAAAGCAAGCCCTCCTAACCTCCTCAAGGGTCGCCAAAGCCGTGAGGCTATCATTCATCTCCGAAGTTATCACGTTCGGAACACAGTCTATCACCCGACCTAAGGATCTCGCATCAACCCCAACCTCTCTCTCCGACGTAAATAAAGTCGAAAAGAAGCCATGCAGCTCCGATTTGATTCTCTTATCACCCTCGATCCAAGCCCCATTAGCATCTCTAAGACGAATGATCTTATTCCTCCTCCTTCTCGACAAAGTGGTTTGATGGAAGAACTTCGTATTCCTATCCCCATCACCCAACCACTTGATTCTCGACCTTTGCCTCCAAAAAATTTCTTCCCTCTTCCAAAGGGCATGGAGTTTTGATTTAAGCGCCCGTTCCTCATCCAAGTCCACCCTCGATTGGTTGTTAACCGAAAGTTGTCTAAGGGCCGACTTGACCTTAGCAATCTCCACAAGGTTATGCTTGAAGTTTTTGGAGCTCCAGTCGGTCAACGCAAGCCTACACCGGTTCAGTTTAGTTTGTAACTCGAACCCATGAGTCATAGGTCCCCCTCTAAGCCAAGCCGAATCAATGACATCTCGGCATTCTTCTTTCTCTAGCCACATCTCCTCAAATCTAAACTGTCTCTTCCCTTTTAGCCCTTCACGCCTAAGATGGAGACTAATCGGGGCGTGGTCGGACCCGATCATGAGCCCGTGAATACAATGTGCCGAAGGGTAAAGGGCAAGCCATTCCGGGTTTGCAGTTGCCCTATCCAACCTTTCTCTTATCCTGTCCTCCCCTCTCCGGTTGTTGCTCCAAGTAAAGATGGGGCCGTGGTAACCCAAGTCCTCGAGGTTAAGGTCGTCTAAGAGAGCGTTGAAACCGTCAATTTTCCTTTGGTCCTTTCGGCCACCCCCCTCTTTCTCTCTATGATGAGAGATATCGTTGAAGTCGCCGATGCAAACCCACGGATCGGCCCGATTCACCCCCAACACCCGTAATTCATCCCAATTAAGACACCTTCTTGCGTATACTGAGTCGCCATAGACCCAAGTAATACGCGTCAAGCTATTCGACCCCGCACCCTGAACAGTCGTATCAAAGAAATTCCTGGTACTCGAAACAACATGGAGATTTACCTCTTTAGTCCACCAAAGAGCCAAACCCCCACTCGCACCAATTGGTTGGACATACGATGCAAAGTCCATACCAACCTCCCGTCTTACTTTCTCACAGTGGGCTTCATTCTTCTTTGTCTCCATGAGGAAGACAATGGTAGGATGAGAGCCCCTCACCAGGTCTTTTAGGTGACGAATTGTCAAGGGAGACCCTAACCCTTGACAATTCCAGCTTAGGTAGATCATTGTGAGCCAGTGGCTGTCGATTGACAGCCACCGGACCGATTCGCCTTTTCCGATTGCCTTGTGTTTCTAGTACCCATTTTCCTTTCCCCAATCTGTTCTCCACCCTGTTCTTGGACCACTTGTAAGCCATTCCCAAAGCATATCATCCCCCCGTTAACAAGAACTGATGGTCCACTACGCGACTTCCTTTTTTTGATCGACCGACCCCTGATTGATTCTTCAGTTCTCGTGTTTGGATCGTTCGGGAGCGATATCGCCCCCAGCCATTTCAGATCAGCTGCCCCATCAAGCCTACCATCACCGATCTGCAAATCCCCCTTAGTTACCGTATCCTGCATGATCACCAAACCCTGGTCCACGGCCATAGGAGTGGCCTGGTTCCCAGCCGTACCTTTGAGGGATGCTGTCCGAGATGACCCCACTCCAGTACTTGCCGAGACCACTTCCGTACCCTCCGTGCCCGTTTCTCCGACCCCGATCAGATCCAATTCCCTGACTGATCCCCCACTCATCTTTACCCCAACCTGCTGCTCCATGTTGCCCACGGCACATTGACTTCCTTCCCCACCAACCCGATCCGCAGGGAATTCCCCAACCAACACTGCATTTCTGTCGAAGATACTAGGCCCGTAGGATTCCGATTGAATTGGAGACAGAGGTGTAGCTGTTTCCAAAATCCTCTGGATCTCCGATTGTGACAGTTCCCCTTCCTCAACCAACTCCCCAGCAGTCTGAAGTTTGGGCACCAAGGCATTACTTTGTGGCTTATCCCTGACCGATCCATCAGCCTTGGCACCAGTCACCAGACGAGAGTCAGCTTGCTCAGTAATAATCTGAGCCTCAGGTGGCAAAGCCCGAGAAGGAGGGCCATTGTTGGAGAAGGAGCTCGAAGCATGACTACGGTGGTCACCCCAAGATCTCCATCCTGACCTGACCGCGTGGCTAGGAGGCAAATGGGAACCCCTACTGACCGAGCCCTGATTGTTCCTAGCTCCATGTTGCTGCATCAAACTGAGTCCAAGACTTCAGCCGTGGGTCTCTGGAGGTGGCCTGCCGTGCACCACCCCCCACACAGACCCAGCGGCTGTTAATCTTAGGACGATCACATGTTGTCCAAGGTCCGTACAATGGGGAGTCATCCGTCGGGTCTGCCACAACCGGTTCAGAGCACGCCTTCGAAGAGTGCCCAATCAGTCCGCACCCGTAGCAAATGTCGGAGAGCCTTTCATACCTAACAGATGCCCACTTCTCGTTTCCACATGAATCCATCCATTTGAATCTCGGCATCAAGGGAGACCCCGCATTCACATCCACCTGAACTCTCAAGAAATTCCTTTGCTTCATGATTCGGTCCTCTTCCATTTTCAAACAAACACCAATGCTATCCCCAATGCATTTAGCATTCGTCTTGTTTAACATCTCAAGGCTGAGGCCGTGAATTTGGACCCAAATCTGTAATCTAGAAAAGTCAACATCCTCAACAGATTTATTAACCGGGCATGATCTAATATTTAGACAATGACCATGGATCGACCAAGGGGATAGGTCCAGAATCTGTTCCTTATCCTTCAAGCAAGCAAAATCAAAGACAAGTGTTGATTCGTTTTCCTCAGCAATTGAGACCGAACCAAACCTAGCCCAAGCTTCTCTAAGCACATTCATCACAACGTTATTCTTAATGTGCCTATCAGATATCATCATTCCTAATGCTCTATTTTCAGGCCCTGAATCGACTCCTAGGTTTCTCGAAGGCACCAAATTCAGAAGAGACATACCCGGGGCAGATTCACCGCTAGAATTGGACCGAGCCATAGGAACCACGGATCGGACAGGCTCACAACGGAATCGACCACCTGCACACAAGAGGAAGACACGCAAGAATAGAAAAGACAGGGAGATGCCAGGAATTACAGAGATTGGGCGATGGTCGCTCGGGTCAGGACGCTCCCGATGGAAGAAATGACCGGATTGACCTGGACAGTCCGAAAACGAGAAGGGCTCGGAACTCCTGCAGCACGAACCACCAGGACTCCCACTTGAGGAATGGCAATTGATGATGCAGGGATAGAAGATCCGCAGATAGCTCCAAACGGTCGACTTCTTCAAACGAATGGCCGAGAGGAATCACGAGCTTGAAGAAGGCACGGGCGGAGATACCTAAGGCTGAGCTGAAGGCACGAGCGAAGAAACCAGAGCAATTCCAGAACTGAAGGCGAGGCAGATCAATCCCAGAGCAGGAGTTCTCCTCGGAAACTGGCAACTCCGTTTCTAGGGCAAGAAACGAGAGAAGCGCGTCAGACGAACGCGCGCGGATTCATTAATTTTATTGATTATAGATGATAAAGTGGCATTTCACTACGCTATAACCTCAAGACATGACTTGCTGAATTGGATGATTGATTATGCTTAATTGCTTATCCCCACAAAAATAAATAAATAAAGGGCATAAACGTCAATCTACCGTCCTTGTCCATCTCAATCAGGACGAAGCTATCAATCGATCCAGAGAGACGGAGCACAATAGATGCTTCTACTATGGGCAGAGATGATGATTGAATTAACGCACCAAATTCTTATTCTCCACTGAAGATCGGTTTGATCTTCCTCTTACTTGCACTGTTTATTGTAAGCTCGCAGTTCCTCCTCTACCTCCAGCATCTGAAATGTGGATTCGCCCTGTTTTTTGTTATTGACCCGTCAAATTGACTCCATTGTTACATGCTGCTTGGTTCCGTTGAATTCTTGCATGTTTTTGTACTGTATGGTTTTGCAATCGTACGTTCTTCTTGTGTAGGTCCAGAGCTTCTCTAACGAAGGAATGTCTGCGCCTGTCCTATTTGTTGGTTCTAGTAATTTGAATGTTTAGGTCTATACTTAGCTCAGCTGTATATGATTGACTGTATTTGATTAGTTATGACTACTTGTTGTCTGGTGGGGGTTTTCTCTGTTGATTTGATTTTTTAAACTCGTTCTTCCTCAGTTTCGAAAGTGGAGTTTGATGAATTAAAACTGGCTGACGAGAGGAAGATTCCATATAAATGTCTATATATGTTGTTCGACTGCCAGTGCCATGTTCTTGTTTTTTGGTCGCGTCTCAGTTACATGGAATGTGATTGCTGGTCCGTTATGCTACAATTGGGATTATAACGAAACATTAGTTATGCATCTCACTGGTCTACAGCGTTGATGCTCATGAAAAGTCTATACGCGTAAGCATCGATAAGTAGATTATCATACTTGGAAAGTTTAAAAATTCATTTGTAAAAGTTATCTGAGCTTCATCCGTTATCCTTACCTGAGAAGTTCACTCAGTTGTCAGGGTGTTTATGACTCAGTACCAAGAGTACACTATGGGGCATGTAGCAGATGATCAGGAAATGGGAGAAGTGGATGATGACATGTCTTTTCATGGAAGAGTGATGGCTGAATCAGAAACCGATGATGATGACGATGAATATGACAATTTGGTAAGTCTATTCCCTTCTTGATGCTGATCTTATGTTATATTTTGTTATAGCTTTCAACTTAAAAGAAGAGAATATATTAGTAACAGAGGGTTGCTTCCTGCAGGACAATAAGATAACAGATACAGCTGCTGCCGATGCGAGGAGAGGTAAAGATATTCAGGGCATACCATGGGAGAGGTTGAAGATCACCAGGGCACAGTATAGAAAAACTCGGCTAGAACAATATAAGAACTATGAAAATGTACCGCAGTCAGGAGAAGATTCAGAAAAAGTAAATGGCCTTTGACTTCTGCATTTATGGTATCTTTACTTGTGTATTACATTCATATCTTTTGGTGGCTTTTGCCTTTCTCCTAATTTCCTTTGAATGTGATAGGGCTGCAAGCTAACGAAGAAAGGTGGAAGTTACTACAAATTCTGGAGAAACACAAGATCTGTGAAATCAACCATTCTTCATTTTCAAGTATGTCAATGATTTCCATCTTGTAATTCTCTTTTGTGCTGCAACTAGATTAGATAATAATAATGTTGCCTTGTTTGGTATTCTTATGACACAAATCATAACTCCCCATGATTTTTTGTCACTCTCTTTGCAATTGCAGCTGAGGAACTTGGTTTGGTCAACAACGAAGCATGATGTTTACCTAATGTCCCATTTCTCCATAATGCATTGGTCATCATTGACATGCAAAAAGACTGAAGTGCTTGATGTCTATGGGAATGTGGCTCCACGCGAGGTTTTTGTGCAGGGCATTTTCTATGCACTTCTTTAAATTGTATTAATTATCGTGTGGAGTATTCAAGTGGAGCTAAAGCTACCCTTCTTCTCTTTTCTAGAAACATACTGGGAGCATCTTGGAGGGATTTACTCAAACACAAGTTAGTACCCTGGCCGTTAGGGATAACTTCTTGATTGCTGGAGGGTTTCAAGGAGAGCTCATTTGTAAGGTATAAGCTGACCCATTGCATGAGGCCTCACATTTTTATTTATTTTTGGCTAAGGAGCAACCTCTTTTTTTTCCTCACATAAAATTGATTGTGTATTTTAGTGTATAATAATATCCTGGTGCATTGACATGTTCCTCAATTTAAGTCAATGTTCCTTTTAAATTAAGGATATTCCAGACCCCTGAACATTTATATATATATATATATATATGTATCTATCAGCTGTAATCTGGTAAATCATACCACTTATAATGAAGCATTCCCTGGGTTTTAGCGTTTAGATCAGCCAGGTGTCAACTTCTGTTCAAGGACTACATATGACGATAATGCAATTACAAATGCAGTAGAAATATATGACAGTCCCAGGTTCCTCTTTTTGCCTTTTGCTATATTATATGTTCATTACCTATTTTTTTTCTTCTTCTTCCTCCTTCTAACGTATCTTTACGTTTCAGATATTAACAATGAAAGTATATTTTCTGTTGTTTGTTGGTCAGTGGCGCTGTGCATTTCATGGCATCAAACAATGACTCTGGAGTTAGGGACTTTGACATGGAGAGATTTTGCCTTCACAAGCATTTCAACTATCCGTGGCCGGTTAATGTAAGTATCTACTGACTGATATGAATGAAAATACTAGAAGAGTGCATATTTAAGGTGTCATCTGTTGAAACTGATAAATTTTCGACGATTGTTTTGGCATTCTTTTACCTTTCTGGATCTCAGTTATGATACCTGCATTCCCATTGAATTTTTTTTTTTTTTTTTGAGTAAACAAAAGCGTTGATAGCAACCTGCCAGTTTTATGTGCTAATTTACGGACTGACACAGTAACTCTTTCCCTCCATGTATGTGATCTTTCAGCACACTTCAATGAATCCTGATGGTAAGCTTCTGGTCATTGTTGGTGATGACCCAGATGGAATGCTAGTGGATTCAGTAACTGGAAAGGTAAGGTACTCGTACTCCTACCTTTTTCTACCATAGTTACTGACAATTGATTCACAATTTGTAGATAATAACCTCATTGAAAGGACACCTAGATTTCTCATTTGCATCAGCATGGCATCCCGATGGTCGCATCTTTGCTACAGGGAACCAAGACAAGACCTGTCGGGTTTGGGACGTACGTAACCTGTCAAAGTCTGTTGCTGTCCTCAAGGGCAACATCGGAGCCATCCGGTCAATCCGGTTCAGCTCTGATGGTCAGTTCATGGCCACAGCAGAACCCGCTGACTTTGTACATGTGTATGATGCGAAGAATGAGTTTGAAGAGGAACAGGAAGTCGATTTCTTTGGTGAAATATCGGGTATATCTTTCAGCCCCGACACAGAATCCCTATTTATCGGGGTGTGGGACCGCACCTATGGTAGCCTCCTCCAGTATAGTCGGTCCAGAAGGTACTCCTATCTCGACTCAATGCTGTGAAGTCAGTCAGAATGTATCATGCCACCACAATGTATTAAGGAATTGAGTAAAAACGTCTTTGTAAAGAAGTATGGGTGAGGTGTATAGGTGGTTTAACAAATGGTGTATGTGTAATTCAACCGTGTATCCCTTTTTAAGAAACTTCTGTCATCTTCTTTACCATATATGTTCGCTTCTTTGGATATGGTACTACTGGATACAATATTTATGTTTCAATAAGGGATGATCCAATGGTTCTTACTCAATGATGGTTCGAGTATGAATCTCCATCGATTCATAGAGTTTTAACAATAGAATTTCTATCATTAATAAAGAAAACAAGAGTAAAGCTGAATTACACAAAAGAAAATAAAAATCAAAGAAATACGTAAATATAAGATTCAAGAGGGCTTCGTTCATTTTCATATCCAAATGAATGATTATGAAAGTTTTCTTTATTCCCTCAATCTGTATCTGCAAATCCTCGCACAAAGAATGGAAGAATATCATCGATTTCTCGGTTTTTATCACGTCTAGCGCTGATGAGTTATATTTGTTATGCTGATGGAAGGTTGGGTCGCTTCAATTGGATGATTTGGCCTCTCAAGTAGCACTCAGTCACCTGAATCCACCAAGCGATCTCGACCATTCAATATGAATTTTTCCCATCTTTGCATAGGTTAAGCTTATTATAAGCAAATCCAAGTTATATTAAGATGAAGACGAGGCTAACCTGAGATGAGTAGGTCTTGGACAACAGATTGTCGCATTCTTCCACAAGAACCTTTTCACCGCTGGCCACTCTTGCCAACTCCGAAATGAAAACTTCCAGTTCTTCGGCCTGAAATCAAATCGATGAGAAACCAATATCGAAAACATTGCTTCCAGACTCAAATTGAGCACAAATTTTGTCATACCTTTGGCATAAAGCTTTGAACATTGAGTGCTATTGCTTCCATGATCTTCTGTGATGAATTCAGCGCCTCCTTTACCTCCCCAACATCGGCCTGCAAAATAACCATTGGAGTTTTTTCATTTGACATTGCACATTCGGGTTAAGGGAGGCAGATATTGTATAGAGATCGATCGTACCTTAACGTTTGCACCGACAGGTAACTGAAACAGCGCATGGAGCAAAGCTTGAGTCGATTCAGACAAGGATACCGTGTATTCCTTTTCCATATCAGACCACCCATCCAAATAAGGCATCTGAAAAACGAATATTGTTTATTATAAGCCAGAAAAAGCAAGCAATTAGTGCTCGGTTGAAGCAGAAATCTGAATTGAACAATGGAAGTTCCGAGAAATCTTACTTGGTTTTCAAGAATTTCTGATACATTCTTGATCTTTCGCAATAGCCCAAGCTCTAAACGTTTACTTTTCACCGAATCGTAGAGCTCTGCTATCTTAATGCTGCCAGAATAAAGCAATTTCTGCAAAACAAGAACATAGATTAAAGATCCATAACTTTGCTGCAGCTACAAAACCATCTTCAATCATCAAGCATGTATTTATTTGTGCAGAAGTGGTAAAACCTCAGCTTCTCTCTTCTGAGCTTTCATTGAAGCTTCGGCTTTCGCGTTGGCGAATCTCCACTGAAGGTAATGGTTGTGCAGCAGCCTTAGAGAATGAACATCCTCTTGATGGCTCGCAACCTTCTTGGCTTTTGGTTTCGCACACTGTGGCACCACTGGAGGCAAAGGAATCCTCCCTGTGTGGTTTCCGCTGTTCCTGAAGAGGCTTGCCACGACTTTCTCGCCTGCTCGGAGAGACGGATTTTCAGAGTTTGGGACCATTGGTGAAGAATTAATCGATCGTGAACATGGAGAAACAGCGAATTTAGAAGAATTGTGATCGATTCCTCTCTTGCGTTGATCTTCATCTCCAGAGAAGGACGCCGACATGACACTGGCGTGGAGTAGCTTTGTGGCGGCGGTGGGCCCGGCGCTGACAGATCGCTTTAGTGACGACCTCAGAGAACTATCCATGCTTGTACTCACTGTCGGAGTGTCTGATCTAGAACGGGATGGGAATTTTCCGACGGCGTCAGGGTCTCCGTTCTCCTTCACCGATCGTGGCTGTGGGTTTCTTCTCTGGGTGGACAAGTGAGTCTTGCTGCTCTGTAGCGGCCCCAGCAGAGGCGTTTCAAGGCTTCTCCTAATATCTGTCCGATTCTCTGTTAGAGGCTCCAATTCTAGCTGCCGACGCCTCTGTGCGGAGATGGATCGGTGCTGGAGTTCCATGCTACATTTAGGAGATTTTAATGCTGTCAGGTGAAGATCGCCAGAGGAGGAAGAAACCACTGGGGACATGAATCGGGACCTAACCTCCCTCACCCTAGGCCTCCTCGGCGCTGGTGCCATAGTCGGAGGAGGTGCCGCCTGTGGCTGATTCTCTGCTTCAACTGCTGAATCGCACGTCATATTATTATCTGATTCAAGGAAGAGGAGAAACAAGAAAGAGTCCGTAGCCGGATCTCGATCGAAGTAGGTTTGAAGAATGCAGAGAGTTTGGTCAAAATCCAGAACAAAGAAATCTTGATGCTGCCGATTCGATCTACAGATCTTGAAATTCGAGCTGCACCGAGAGAGAGATGATTATTGGTTCTTGAGGAGGGAGCGACGAAAGAAAAAGCGGCTGATTCAGGTTCCTGGTTGGTCGATGGTGGTTCCGATCTGTGGCAATCGAACCGTCAGAGAGAGAAGCAGCGGGACGTTTCTGGTGGTAAGAGTGCAAACTGGAGGAGGAAAAAATCTAGCCGTTGCTTTGGAAGAATGAAGAAGCTACAACGGTCTAATTTTCAAAAATAAACTCCTACTTTTTGTCCGAATGTTCGGAGGCTAAGATCATTCATCTCTATTTCAATTAATTTGGAAAAAATACCTCAATTATTGGTTAGCAAAATTTTATTGTAGGAAGATTCTATTTGCAGACCATCGATTAATTTGTATGGACCACTTTTGTTGAAAGACTAAAATGCCCCAAGAACATTTTACATATTCGTCCTTACTAATTTTAAGGAAATTAATTATTAAATCGACCTCATATTTTCGTAGTTATTAAATCAACCCCATATTATCAAAATGGTGAAATATTATGCTTCTAGCAAATTTTGAACCCTAGACCTCTTACAGAGTAGCTAAAAGTTTTACCACTATACTAGACTATTAGTAATTCCAATTGCTTTCTTTTATACTCCAAATATAGTTATTGTATTAAACATCTCATGTTTATTTATTGATGATCTTTAGTAATTAACATTTGTTCAACGTTGTTTGTTTAATTATAGTTTTAATTTAATTATGTATCTACTAATCATTTTTTTTTTAAAATGATTGAAAAATAAGTAATTTTCTAAATTTAGTATTAATAGACTACCAGAATACTCGTTTTGAATTTTTTTTTCAACCATCTCTAAAAAAATCAGAAAGACTATAATATGTAGATAATTAAATTAGAACTCTACTCTAACACATATGATGCTAAGTTTCAATTTTCCAATCAACCATAAAATTTGGTCAAATTTATAAAAATTGTCAAAAATTACCAATACTACTTTGACCAAATTTTATAATCGATAAGAAAATTGAAACTTAACACCATATATGTCGTTAGAGTTCTAA
Source organism: Chamaenerion angustifolium (assembly GCA_946814005.1). Taxonomy (NCBI): domain Eukaryota; kingdom Viridiplantae; phylum Streptophyta; class Magnoliopsida; order Myrtales; family Onagraceae; genus Chamaenerion; species Chamaenerion angustifolium. The sequence continues at coordinate 3,363,222 of OX328277.1, read as the reverse complement.
TTTAATTATATAAATACTATAATCTTTTTGATTTTTTTTAGAGATTGTTGAAAAAAAATATTTTCAAAAATAAATATGATGGTAGTCTATAAATACTAAATTTAGAAAATTACTTATTTTCAACCATTTTAAAAAATTAATCAGTAGATACATAATTAAATTAAAACTATAATTAAACAAACAATGTTGAACAAATGTTAATTACTAAAAAAGATCAATAAATAAACATGAGGTGTTTAATACAATAATACTAGAGTTGATTCGATAACTATATTTGAAGTATATAAAAAATCAATTGGAATTACTAGTATAGTGGTAAAACTTTTAGTATGTATGTAAGAGGTCTAGAGTTCAAAACTTGATAGAAGCATAATTTTTTCACCATTTTGATAATATTTGGTCAATTTAGTAACTACGAAAATATGAGGTCGATTTGATAATTAATTTCCTTAAAATTAGTAAGGACAAAAATGTAAAAAGCTATTAGGACATTTTAGTCTTTCAACAAAAGTGGTCTGCATAAAGTAGTCGATGGTCTGCAAATAGAGTCTCCCTTTATTGTATAGACTTCATTATGCTCTGTCGGATTTCAACCTCTGCATTAACGAGGTTGAATTTTATTTAAACTAATGCTTTGAGTTATTAACAAAGTTCACACTAGCCCGTCCAATTTGGGGCAATCATTTCACTATCCGTTAAATGAGTGGATAAGTATGAATGTCAGACATCAGGAATCACTATTCAAGAAGTTGAGTGAAATTTCTTTTTTCCTTATGTACTATGGAACATTTGAAAAAATAGGAACTCACTTATTTTTAATGATAAACATGTTTCTTCTTCTGTTTATAATCTATCTTTATCTAAGGCAAAGTTTCACCAAAATGTTTATCTTGAGACTGAGACTACTAATGAGTTTATTTCCAGTGATATTAGTTGGGTTCCTCCAAAAAATGATTGGTTTAAAATCAATACAGATGGAGCTGCTAAACGGAATCAAGGTGTTGTAGGAGCGGGTGGGGTAATCCGAGATTACAGGAGTCAATGGGTTGTAGGATTCTCAATGAATTTAGGATGCTCAAACAGTCTCACTGTGAAATGTTGGGCCATCCGAGACGGACTAATACTGACAAAGACACTCAGATTAAAATCTATTCACCTCGAAATGGACACTCTCTCAACCCATAAGGTAATCTCTGATGAAAATATGTCAAATCTAAAACTAATGTCCATTATTGCGGATTGTAGGAAACTTTTGATGTAGTTCGAAAGAATGAAGTTTAGATATATTTTTCGAGAAGTAAATGCGGTAGCGGATATCATGGCGGGTATGACGATCTACCAGCAACATGTTTTTGAACTCCATACCTCACCTCCGAAAGAAACTACTAATGCGCTCCAAAACGACGTTGTTGAGCTATTCTGTTTCGAGAATTGTTAAAGTTAGCTAGTTTTTGTTGTGTAATTTTGAACTTGGATGAAATAAGTATTTATAGGCTTCCGGAATACTCATTTTGAAAATATTCTTTAACCATCTCTAAAAAAATCAGAAAGACTATAGTATATAGATAGTTAAATTAGAATTTTAACGACACTTGTAGTGTTAAGTTTCAATTTCATCGATCATAAAATTTGGTCAGAGTAGTGTTGCTAATTTTCAAAAAATTTACTGACTTTAACAAAATTTGGTGGTTGATGAAAAAATAGAAACTCGACCATACAATATAATATTTTCCCCAATCGATCCATGGATGGGACCTTCAATTGGAGTTTAGTCAATTGGGTCTGGACGAATCCCCAATCGATTGGGTTGAACCGATCTTCAACCGGTTGAGAGTTGAGACTCCACTTGATCCAAAATTAAGTGTCTCGTGGCGTGTGCCCTCATCCTGACCCCGGTCCCAACTCTTGGATGACTTTGTGTAGGCGGGCACCTAGATTGAGAACCCCTTAGTTAGGTCTCAATCAAATCGAAACCCAATTATAACATTAGTGTAAGTTAGTACAGTTTACTTGTTACATTAAAAAATATAGTTAGTTAATTCTATCATTTTAAAAAATATTCAATAGAATTTTGGATGAAGGATGAACATAACTTACGTTACGTGGTTTTCAAACTTCTTTTTATATTATACAAATTTGACTCAAGTATAAAAGTGGATTATCAAAGTATGATTAAAAACAAAAAATCTCTTCAAATAATTGCTTTCCGGCCAAAAAAAAAACTGTGTTTGTAAAAATTGCATTTACGAAAGCAATGCTTGAATAAAAATACTACACGATTGTGTTACTAAAGATATTAACTTTCACCTTTAAAATGTAAAAACTATTGGTAAAAACTTTCACCTTATGTAATAACTTTCACCTTTATGGGACTAAATTTGGACCTTATTTAATCTTCGTACGATCGGCATATTTTCAACAGAGGTCAGCTCTTGTTTCTTCCCAACTAACCAACCACCGCTTTGACCGCTGATCTTCAGCATCTCTCGCCAATCCAACATTCCCTCCGATCCATGCAAACAGAAAACACAAGTAGCATAGAAAGAGATCAAAGATTGTCCATTGATGGCAAAAGAAGAAAGGGAAGGAGATATCAGGGTGCAGATCATTCTTTGGCTATTCTTCGCCTGCATCGTCGGCGGCGGAGTATTCCTTTGTCTTTACTTTTTCCTGCCAGAAACCGAATATGCCGAGTGGCATTACTTCATCGGGATCGGTCTTGTGGCTGTTCCTTGGGCATTCTGGTTCCTTATGTACCTGTACACGTGCTTCAAACCCCGACCTTCGCCGCCCAAGGATCCAGGCAGGGCAGACGAAGCTCAGGCGCCGTCCTCTCCTGCTGCCGGTGATGAGAGACATTTCCAGCCTGAGGTGACGGTCACGGTGGAGGATAACGATAGAGATCAAGGGTTGGTGGAGGAAGGCAAATCGGGTCGTGGGTTACTTAGGGTTTCCAATTCAAGTACGTCGTCGCATGATGTAGAGTTCGGTTCTAGGGAAAGTGAGATGCCATTAAAGAATGGAGGAGGAGCTCAGAATTCATCAAATAAATGATTAAAAGCATGTTTTTTTAAACGACAGACTCATTTTGTATCGGCAAAAAGATTCTGCAAATACATTTTTACATTCACGAGTTGGCCGTAAATATCAAGAACGGAATCTGGAAGTAAATTAAACCACTCCAACGTAAAGGGTGAAAAAAAATCAAATTTTATATGCCATATTTTTTATTTATATTACCATGATAGTTTGAAATAATACATGTCAACTTGTCTTACGAAAAAGATTATTAAGTTCTAAAACTTTCTTAGAATGTAAAATGTCATTTTCTGGTAAAAAATTGTTAATGAGGAGACAACATATTGATGGCTGGTGCTACAAAATAAATTATAGTAACACAATGTGACAATAAAATTATATGTAATGAACTAAAAAAATATAAAAACGTTATAACTTTGATAACATAAATTGAAAAGAAGTAAATACTTTTTTAAATTGCTTAAAAATTGGAAGGCAAGGACCCAAACCCTTAACTCCGTTTAGGTCCGGTTTCCGTCCAACCCAAATTGAATTGTCCTGGTACCTCTTTTTTTTTGGCCAAATTGTCCTGGTACCTGAGTTTGTACATTTTTGTTCATTTAAATACTTATTATTTTAGTTTTTTTGGGGGGGTATTTTTCATAATTTTAAAATTTATTATCACGTAACGTGATTAACTTTGACAACATAAAATCAACAAACCTATTCTTATTATTATATTTAACGATTGAAATGAAGTTTTGATTAAAATGCATTGGACAATATCATAATATTTCATAACATTGTAATTTTTTGTGCGAAACATAATCATAATAGTGTGTTTGACATAGCTAAAGAATTATAATATTGAAATAAATAGAATAATTTAGATTATACAAATATAATAATAGAGTTAATATTATTTATAAATATAACTTATTTTTTTACTGTATAATATTAAGTTTAGTTTATTATTAATTAAAAATACTTTTACAAAATAAAAATGTAATAAATAAATTATATATATATATTCCGTTACTATTTAATATTAAAAAATAATTTTCGCGCAAAGCGCGTATAGTATAAGGTTTATAGTATAATAATAATTTAATTATTTGTGGATTTGGATTAGTTCCGAAACAGTGTTGCAGCTTGCAGGTAGCATAATGATCTTGTTATTATTTCCAATTGATTGATTGTATTATTAATTTATTATTATATATTCTCTCTTGGAGCTTACATTTTACAGTTCAACTGATAGATTAGTGGTTGATTCGTCTTCAAGCTCTGACAATGGGTGAGCTCATGACGACGACGATCAGCATCAATTGTTCCGCTGCGTCACCGCCGCAGGCATTGATGGAGAGGCTCAAGGACTACGGCCAGAGTGAGGCCTTTGCGTTCTGGCCACAGCTGTCCGTGCGTGAACGCCAGCTTCTCGTTCAGGATATCGAGGTAATTCTTGGCGCTCCTTCACCTGTTGATCGAGTAGATCCAAACTGATTTTTCCTGCTGCAATGAACCGATGAGAAGATCAGCTCATGAAGCTTAGATATAGTTTGCTGAATCCTGAAACTCTAGTATTGGGAAACGAATCGTTGGGCGGTTGTTCGAACTTGCTTGTTTATGGATATGAAGTGATTCCATGTCACTGATGTCTTTACAACTGGTCTCTTGATTTCTATCTTCCAATCGGATATTGTCATATGTGCAGAGTTTAAATCTGTCGCGGCTAGATCGGAATGTCAGATGCTCACTTAAATCTCAAGGTGGTGTTAGGCCTCTTAGCAAAGTGGTTTTGTTTCTGAGGGTTCACTTACTCATTAAATTTTGTTTTGCTTGATATCAGGGCTGCCAGTAGCTGCAATTGAACCTGTACCTGAAAACACTGTCTCCACAGTAGAAGAAAGAACAATGGAGGAAAGACTGAGATGGTGGAACATGGGATTGAAGGCCATCTCTCAGGGGAAGCTAGGAGTTTTGCTTCTCGCTGGTGGTCAGGTGTCATATCTTTCATTACTCAGCTTTAATAGTAGAAGTTGCATGTTTCCATCAGAAATTTTTCAGGACAATTTTTTCAAGTGAACTGCACTGCTTATAGATATTGGGGTCTGATCAAATGAGGAAAAGTCGAAGCTAATGTGATGATAAAGGTTAAACAGAGGAAAGAAGAGAGAAATCCTTGTGCTTACCTTCTGAAAATCAAGTTTATTCATTATCCTGTTTAGAGGCTGTTAGGACGAGTTATTTTCTAACTAGATTTTGAGTCTTGCAAACTAAGTCAGTTGCGATTGACAAATTCCTTGGGGATAAAAAGCAATAATAAACATATTGTCTACTTTAATCATTGTCTACTTGATTGAAAAGGCAGTATGATTCCTTGGTATCTTTTTCCTGGTAATGATAAGTTTATAATCCGTTCATCAAAATTGTAGATTCACTTTTCACCAGAATGAATATGGTGAAGAACCATTCTGGTAAAGAGCAGGGAACAGTACAATTTGGGATAATACTGAGTAGTTGTGACTTTAGTTTTAGTTTTAGGTCCCCTCTACGTGACCTTATAATGGAAATACTTATTCACCAGAGAGGAAAGACTGTTCAAATCAATTTTACTCTCTTTTTCTCTTCTGAAGTTGCTTTACATTCTATTTTATGCCAACTTTTTTAGACTTTTAACATTTGGATGTCTTGGCTAAAAATCATGTGTGGTATGTAATTCTTTAATCATTGCAGGGAACTCGTCTTGGCAGCTCTGATCCAAAAGGATGCTTTAGTATGTATATGCTTCCAACTTGTTACTACCAAAACTAAACTGAATTATTACGCTTCTTGATTAACTATTGTTATAATTTTCAGATATTGGGCTTCCATCTGGCAAATCACTTTTCCAGATTCAAGCTGAGAGAATTTTGTGTGTACAAAGGTTGGCTGCTGAAGCTGTCAGTGAAAGTAAGATTGAACAATCATGCTTCTATCATTCACACTGAGTGACGATGTCTTTCTTAGCTAGTTTATTATCTCTACAGATTCTGTGGGGTCTAAACCTATTCATTGGTACATTATGACCAGTCCATTTACTGATGATGCAACCCGAAAGTTTTTTGAAACTCACAAATATTTTGGACTTGAGGCCGAACAAGTGAGCTATTAATCTCCTCCCCACCTCACATATTCCTTTTTCTTATTCTCCACTTTCCAGAAACATGAACCTGACAACTTTGTTTGCTTGTGTTGATGGAAACCCTATCTATGCAGGTTACCTTCTTCCAGCAAGGTACTATACCATGTGTTTCAAAAGATGGTAGATTAATCATGGAAACTCCGTTCAAAGTATGTTTACGTTTCCTTTGAACACTGTACTCTTCAATAGTAATTGAAAATGAAGAAACAAATAAAGTAGACAGTGCAACACTTTTACTAGTTTCAGAAGAAAAAAATAGATATTACCAGACAAACAAGCAAATGCAGTTCCTTCTGTAGGTTGTCTTTTTCTGTTCAGTAGAAGAGTTTCCATAGCTTACCTTGAGAAACAAACTTGTACAGTTGTGATGGTTACTTAAAACTCTTTCCCTAAAGCCAGGTGGCAAAGGCACCAGACGGTAACGGTGGAGTTTATTCAGGTACTGTTTTAGAGACACATCAGTAAATTTTCAATTGTTTTACCACAATTTTTTGGCATATTTTATTTTCTATGTTGATGTTAACCCACTTGGTATCAGCTCTAAAGTACAAAAGACTCTTGGATGATATGGCGTCAAGAGGGGTCAGATATATAGATTGCTATGGAGTAGACAATGCTCTGGTAACTTTCTTCTTTTCCATATATTTATTGTATGTAACTCCAATGAATGAAGTTATTGTAAGTTTGTAACTAATTTCCTGTAAGCAGGTCCGCGTGGCTGATCCTACTTTCTTGGGCTACTTCATTGATAAGGGTATTACCGCTGCAGCTAAAGTTGTCAGGAAGGTAATATAAACCTGCGGTATCTTCTTTCAGTATAACAATTTTATGTACGACTCTTTACCAAAGCTTCCTCAGATATTAGTGATCCAATAAAAATCCAGTCACTATAAATGTTAACAGTTGGGTAATGGATGGTACTTTATTAGGCATATCCTCAGGAGAAGGTCGGAGTATTCGTGCGGAGTGGCAAGGGTGGCCCCCTGACTGTGGTGGAATACAGCGAGATTGATCCGGTTCTGACTTCTGAAGTCAATCAACAAACTGGACGGCTTCGATATTGCTGGAGCAATGTAAGTAAAAACTTGATTTTCTTCCTATATAGATTTTGTATGGTAAGGTTATTTTGCTTGGTCTAGTATGTACTTACCATCATTGGCATTTTTCAATTTTTTTGTTGACTTTTTGGAATCTTTTCGTACGTTTTTTTGTGTGTGTGGATGTTGGACAGGTTTGCTTGCATATGTTCAGTCTGGAGTTTCTGAATCAAGTCGCAAATTCCCTTGAGAACGATAGTATGTAAGTTGCTCAAACCTTCTCAGGAAAAGTACAGACTCATTGTTCATTTGTAACTGTAGTAAGTACGCTGCATATGGTAATCATCAGATTATAACACGCAGATATCATCTAGCGGAGAAGAAAATTCCTTCTATTCACGGAACTACCACTGGTTTGAAGTTGGAGCAGTTTATATTTGATGCTTTCCCATATTCTCCATCCACTGCACTTTTTGAGGTAACAAACTTTTAGATTTTTCCGTCCCATTTCATCTACAAACATTTCCTGCAGAATTCTACCTCTCTTTAAAATCAGGTGTTGCGTGAAGAGGAGTTTGCACCAGTTAAAAATGCAAACGGGTCAACCTTCGACACTCCAGACAGTGCAAAGCTGCTCCTTCTCCGATTGCACTCGCGATGGGTTGTTGCTGCAGGCGGTTTTTTGACCCATTCAGTGCCTCTTTATTCAACAGGTAATTTAATATAATTTTTTCTTCCAACACCCATTTAACAGTCTTCATTCAACATCTTAATGATCTCTGGCTTTGTTTTCAATTATAAATTTTTGGTTGGAAATCTGATGGGGTGTTGTCTTCTTCAGGTGTGGAAGTGTCCCCTCTCTGTTCCTACGCTGGAGAAAACCTGGAGTCGGTTTGCCGAGGCCGAACATTCCACGCACCATGTGAGATTACATATTAGATTTACAAAAGATATCGAATAAATGCGCTGCGGCTTTTACAAAATTGTGAGATTCATTTGCTGTTCCTAGAACCTAGATTTTTGTTGTTGTCGTCTGAGTTCATTTCCTTCTTCAATGTAAAAGACAGAAGCAATCCTTGTTACAGCTGACATCTAGCTGCGTTTGATTGAATGTATTATTACATACACGTATTATTTCATACACGTATTAGTTAATACACATATTAGTTAATACACGTATTAATTAATACATGTATTAGGTAATATTATGTTTGAATGAGACATATATTAAGATATATTTATATATACATAACCAAAATAATGTTTGATTTAGTATATAATAATACGCAAAGTGACAAAAAATTATAAATACCATTAAATTTATGTTGCCAATGTAAATAAATTGAACACATGAATTCAGTTATTTTTTTAATAAAATATATTCATATTTAAAAAAATGAAAAAAAATCATAAACACAAAAACAAATAGTATCATTTTTTAGTTATAACTGTTTAAATCTATTTCTACTCCTCTTTTGATCTTTGCAATCTCATTCTTAAAACGCTACTCCTATGCATACAGCTTCAAAACATTCATGTTCTCAAGCGACTCTGTGTGATTAATTTTTGATTGATGAGAAAAAATAGAGCATTATGTTGGTTTTACAAACATGTGGAGCGATATGATTTTACAAACAAAGTGATTTTATAAAAATAACATGATTTTACAAATCGATTTTGAGAACATGATATTAAAATCACATGTGGAATAACACTTAGCACAATATGGAGACGAAAAAGTTAAATAATCACTTTTAAGTTTTTTTCTCATGACATATGCACATAAAGAATAAAAAAAATGATATTTAATGTTACTTTTAATATATTTTTTAAAAAATATCAAATAAACGCGCATGTGTTAAGATATTATTGAGTAAATTATTAATTAATTATTTAACTATTTTTTAAAATATTGAATATATGTCATATATCATTGTCAAAATGAACTCAAAAAGTGTTTCTGAATTCGAATGGTACCCAACAATTGTTGTTGCGTTTGTCAATAATTCATTTTTAGTCAAATAAAACATATATGGAACAATTAATGATGAAAAATTATAAATAGCATTATATCATTTTAGTTTTCATTTAATATATTAATATTATGATTATTATTGGATAATCTAAATAAATAATTTATTTATATTTTATATAAAAAAATCACAAATTTTGATAAAAACTGAAAACTAACATGATAAACTATTTTTATGTAGGGTTAATAGACTAAGAGAAGTTAAATAAATTTTTACTATGTATTAAATAATACCATAGTTAAATAATGTATTAGTTAATACACAATTAACAATATAATTATGTATTAGCTAATACATATGTATTAGTTAATATATATCATTATTTCTAATCAAATATTATATAATTAATACGTGCATTAATTAATACTAACATATGGTTAATAGTCCAATCAACAATACATAATGAAGTATCTCACGTAAAGTTTTTCGAAAAATATACATGTCAGTTTTTTTTTAAAATAAGTATATATTAAAAAAAAGTAGAAATTTAGGCATATGGTAGGTAGCGCATATATATATATATATTTACCAAAAGTGCTATTTTAGGTAACGTTTTTCCACAAACACTACTCTGGGTAGCGATTTCTCACAAACGTAGCGTTTGTGGGAAATGCCACCAATAGGTGACGTTTAAACCATTGTTATCAGAACCGGATTGGATTTTGAACCGGTGAGAGGACCGGTTCCCGGTTCTTTCGGTCGGACCGTCCAGTTCATAATGCTACAATCGCCCCTCCACCTCCAGCCTCCGTCCCTCTAGCCGCCCATCTCCACCCCCTCTCCTTCTAGACTCCCAGCCGCTCAGTCGCTCACCTTCCGAAGTTCGAACCTTTCTTTGCTTCACAACATATCCTTCCGAAACAACTCGAATACGTCTCTCTCTTCTCGTCTTCGATAACAATGGCGGATTTCAAACCCCTCATGGAAATCCCCACTTAAACCCCACTAATTCGATATCCGAGACACATTCCTCTTCATTTTGAACCATGATTACGTTGTCGTTTTGTCAGTGTCACCTATTATGCTGTCGTTTTGACCAACTACGGCCCGACGATTTTCGATGGAGGCTTAGATTCTCTTATTGCTCTTGCCGTTTTTGCTTTTATTCCACAGCCTGCTTTTATGTTCTTGTATAGTTGAAGTAGTTTTATTTCAATTAATATTGTCAATTACCCTCTGTTTCCAAACAATTCGATATACAAGCTCTTGATTTTTCCATAGCTAAAGCGGTCACGTTTTGGATCATCAAAATATATTGTTTAGTCTTTGAAGGTATGGAACACCACCCCCAGTCCCCACCCCAAAAAATGCGTTCTGGTAATCGTCTGGTTCACATCGGTTCAACCGGGTTTGCTATGCAAGACAATCTTTTGATTGAATCAAATAAGATAGGGTCCGGTTTCTGATCGAACCGTCGGTCCAGTTATGATAACTATCTTTACACACATTTGTTTTCTTCATATTTTGACGACTCGATCTCTAATTAAAAATTAAATTATGTATCTATTTTTTTTTATAGTAAGTAGATATTTTAATTGTGATTCATACGATGCAAAAATATTAAATTTGGACTTACAGATTGAATGTATGATTTGCCGTAAGTTGAGATATGAAAATTTGACTTAAAAAAATATAACTCAGGCTCTGTAAGTACAAACTCAACACGGTTAACAACATTTATGGTGAAAATCAATTATTAATTTATTTATCTACTCTATTTTGTTTTGGATTTTTTTTTATCAGATATATATTTAATTTTTTAACCTAGCATCGTTTATCCTATAATTTGACCAAAATGATTAAATGAATTAGGTGAGAAATTTAATTATATACTTACTCAAAAAAATTACAGTGCGTAGATAATGTAATTACGACATAAATGACAATGTTAGGAGCAACAATAATTAGGTTAAAAAATCAAATACATATCTAATAAAAAAAATTAGAGTAGGTAGATAATTGAATTTCGCCATAAACGCCATTAACCGTGTTGAGTTTGGACTTCTAGGGTCTGAGTTATATTATTTTAAGTCTAATTTTCATATCTCAACTTACGGTAGAGCGTACATTCAACCAGTAAGTCCAAATTTAATATGTTTTGCTTCGTTTGAATCACAATTAAAATATTTACGTACTATAGTATTTTTTAATAGATACATCATTTAATTTTTAATTAAACATCGAGTCGTCAAAATGTTTAAAAAGAAATGTGTCTAAACGCCACCTCTTGGTGGTGTTTGTGAAAAAGCACCATCACGGGTAGTGTTTTTGGTAAAAACAAATATATATGCGCTACCACAAATAACACATATGCCTAAATTTTTAAGTATATTTTTTGAATATATACTTTTGTAAAAACAAATTCTGACATGTATACTTTTCGAAGTCTAAACGCCACCTTTTGGTGCCGTTTGTGAAAAAACACTATTACGATTAGCGTTTTTGGTAAAAATATATATATATATATATATATATATATATATATCCGCTACCACAGCTAACACATATGCATAAATTTTTAAACATTTTTATTTTTGAATATATACTTTTGTAAAAAAAAAATTGACATACGAAAAACTTGCAGTCTTACTTTCGGAAAGAGAAAAAGAAACAGTGTACTTGTTTGTTACAGCAATCGACAGCCCGCCGGTTCTGCAATTATTGATGCGATTCCCGTCTCGCACGCATGCCTCCTCCACTGCAAGTTGCGTGTTCAATCAAAAACAATCGTCGACAGCAGGGTTCGAACCTGCGCGGGTGAAGCCCAACAGATTTCAAGTCTGTCTCCTTAACCACTCGGACATATCGACAATGATGCTACGTTACTATATAATACGTAAATAAATGAAAAAGATCTAATATATTTGCAAAAATTGGTAACTGATGCAACTTTTTTTGGGTCAAGGGTTTTTAATGTATTATGTTTCATTTTGTTGGTTTTTGAAGAAACGTTTAGTTTTCTGTTATTTGTTCCATTTAAATTATACACGTGCATCTCAGTTGACTTATTTTTTTGACCATTAGCGAAAAAGAGAACTTTACTGCTAAAAAGAAAAGTAAAGACAAGAAAACTACCTGTCGGGGAGAAGGTCGGAACGCTGGCCTCATACACGTCCACCACAATAGGTGTGGCAGTATGGCCCCCGGAGGTCGTTTCAGCACAGTGTCCCTCTGGTCAGACATCAGAGTGGAAGAATCCCTGATAGAAAAAGGGGCATTGGAAACCCTAGGAGTAGCCTTCTGCCCGGATGAAGAATGAGTCGGAGAAGGTTTGGAGAATGAAGTCTTGTCGGAAGTTTGGTTCTTATTACGATCCATGATCTCAAAATAATTCTTACTGTGGGTGAAAAAGCTTAGAGAGAAAGTTGAGCAGAGATCAAGTCACAAAGGGAGCATAGAACACTTAAGAACTTTGAGAATGAAAAGGTTTGGAGCGGATAAAGTGAAAAATGACAAAGGTTGGCTTTTTAGCCAAATTTGGGGAAACTGAACGGATTTCTTTGAGAAACTTAGACAATTATTATACATTTTTGGGTAAAACCGAAGCAATGTCAGAACCCAAAGGGTCGCATGGGGGAAACAAAAGATCGGAAGAATACAAAAAAATATGTCAGTATATTCCCCTACTACGGTAGCCAAAGAGACACACATGTAACTGACGTCCTTTCCACTTCTCGTCCATAAACAGTGCATTCATTAAATATCCAAAACCCTACAAATAAAAGTGCTCGCCAAACAACTTAAGTCAGCGTCTCTTAAAACCCTAACAACGGTACTGTTCGCCAAAAGAGTAGCAAATGAGTATCCACAAATCCTGGTAATGAAAGCGTTCGCCAAAAGGGTAAAGGATCAACATTCCAAAACTTTAGAAACCAAAATCGTTCGTCAAAGGATACAGAGCATTGAAAGGCACGGGGATTAAATAAGAAATCAAATGTCCAATCAAGAAGTAACTATCTCAATCCTCACAAATCAAGCTCGATTGAAGCAACTTCACCCAAGCTTCGGGGGTAAATGTTGGGTATCGATAATGACAACCCAATACGGCACAAAGTCCATCAGGCCTCCGTGACCCAATAACATTTTAGAGGGGTAAACCCAAATCACTCGAGACTAGGCTAATCCACAATTGGGGTAAGTTGAAACTCACAAAAGTAGTCCAGTATCAAACCTGAAACCAAAAGTGATCAATTATTTATCGGCGGGAGTCAAATTCCTAATAAAATCTTAACTTAGATTAAATTTCAATCATGAGCGAGATGGACTAATTAAATAATATTAAAAGACAGCTTGCAAGTAGGGGTGTCAAAAATTGACCCATCTCGTGAGTTACCCGCCCACGGGTCGTGTTTGGGTCATATTTTTAGATTCACGGGTCATTTTGACACGACCCATAAATGACTCGAGGGACGGGGTATTACAAAAGTGGAAACTTTCAAAGGTATTTTGCAATTAAACTGTAAGTGAAGTAACTCAGCATCATCTATGCATGTATGGAGAAGCCATGAACAAGGAGAACTACTGGAGTTGGTTGATATCTCCATGAATGGGGATTTTGATGGACTATCAAGTATTTGAAGATCAGACTCTTCTGCACCCAAGATGCACCGAAGCTCAGACCCTCGATGTCAAAAGTAGTAAAGATGCTGATGAAAGAACTAGATATGAATGAAGAGAATATAACAAAACCAGGTTTTCGTTCGTTGATGTTCATGTTCGTTCCTTCTGATTTGTGTGTTGTTTTATATAAGTGTAAGAGGAGTAAAATGTTTTCCTTAAATTGTCTAGTAAATGAAGAATAAGAAAGACTAAAATGTTTTACAATATGAGTTGTCCCGATCATCATAGTAGAATGTATTTTTTTTGTGTATGTCTTTGAAGAAACAAGATTGAGTTTCTAGTTCTTGTAAGAATGTATCCTAATGACTTGGTTTTTGTTGATATAATATTTGTCATAAACGTGACTAATCTGATTTTGTTTGGTCTAATTTGATTTGATTTTTCTGAGATTCTGTCTCTAGTTTTGTTTTAATCTTATGTAATCAGTAAAAAAAAACAATTCGTATTTCATCCAAGTGATGTTAATGTTATGATAGCTTTTAGTAACAATTGGATTATGATAGAGTGAAATTAGATTTGTGTAGTTCTACTCTCAGTCTGGTTTCTACTTTTTTAACCAATAGTGGATCCTACGTGTCAGACTGACCCGCAGGTCATGAAGATCAAACGGGTCAGTCTGACTTAAACCTTACTATTCTGAACGGATCCTTCTAACCCACGGGTTGACCCAACAATCCGTGGGTCATATTTGGATTTTAAAAACTGACTCATACGAGTACACGGGGCGTGTTTGGATTAAGGAGTTTCTGACACAACCCATGAATCGACACATGACCCGTTTTGACACCCTTACTTAGGGGTGAGCAAAAAATACTGGTTGAACCGAAATCCTGACAAAACCAGCTTGAGATCGGCCCGACTAAGATCGAGACCGAGCGGACAGATTTTTTCCTCTAAAGTCGGGTTCGATCTCGGTCTCGTACTTTTTCCCGAAATTCCCAATTAGGACCAGACCCGACCGAATTGGTACACACCTTGTTACTATTTCCTTTTTATATTGTGCATATATGTGCAATCTGCATCTTGGGTTGCTGAAGGTAACCTATGGTATGGTACTTTGTCCTTGTTCATGACGATGATTGCAGTTTGTTGTTGTTTCATTGGTTATCAGTATTTATCCATATGACTATCAAAGAAATTGGCTCGAAAGTGGCTTTAGCTTTAAATTGTATTCACACTGACTTTTGGAAGTGACTTTCACTTTGACAAAAAAAAAAATTAACTGCAAAATTCGTTTTTTTTAATGAAAATTTCGATAATAGACCCTTTCTAAATGCAGCTGCCAAACAATGGTGCCCTTCGTAATTTTTCTAGAACATTCTTAATACCTTTTTCAAATAGATAAAAGAGAATTTTTACACTTTAACGCATAGTTATTGGAACCGGACCGTCCATCGAATCAGCGAGGGGGCCAGTTCACGGTTTGACCGGTCCAACCCGATTAAGTGTGCGGTTTACTATTCACAAGAGGAAAAAAATTGAAAACTTAAAATACATACATAGTCTCAAACACAAACATAATTACATCAAACTACATAGTTTCACACACACACAAACTACATAGTTTCAATATCAAACACACATTACTCTCAATTCTCAAATACAATAGTAGCGAACCGGTTTAACCAATTGGGTTAAGGCAATTGGTTTGTGCAGAACCAAAAACCGGGGAAAAACCGAAACCCCAAACAAATTCAGCTAAAAAGTGAACTGGAAACCAACCGGTTTTACAAAAAACGTCAGATTCAACCCGATTCAAATACTGTTCATTTGTAAAACGGTCTTTTAATTGAATCAAACCAGAAAGGGGTCCGGTCCGGTTCTTATAACTATGATTTAACGGAGTTGGTTTATTATTGCTGACAGAGTAAGGTGGAGACCGGCCACCTGGATTTTCTAAGATCGAGGTTTGTCCGCATAATGAGAAATTACTTTCATTCACAGTTCACACTGTAAAATTGTTTCTCTCAAAGTATTATATATTTTTAAAAAAAATTAAGAATACACGAAAATGTCTACCAAAAGTTTTAGTTAAATTTGTGAACTTTACTAATTAATTTGATCGAAACTTGATCATGTCATTCACGAATTTAAGTGACCCTTAGTCATTATATAAAAAAGGGTTAATGGTCAAAGTGCCCCCTAAATTTTAGTCGAAATTTAAGAATTTCCCTTAAAGTTTAAAATTTGATATTTTAGTCTTAATGTTTGGACGAAATAAAAAATTTCCCATTTCCATCCTAAGTCCGTTTATTTGAGACGGTAAACTGACATGTGCCTAGCACGTGACGTGACTTAAATTTTAAAGATAAAAATGCCCTTATGTTAGTGTGTAGAAGAACGTAACTGCATGTAAGATTATTTGAAATATAATATGTTGAATCTGTTTAATATTCCGCCCTAAATTTTGTAAAATTAATCAGTTTTCATCCAGCACCACCATTTGAACAGATTGATGTTGATATAACCAAAACCCTTCAAATACATCCGACATAATCAGAAGTTGCATGTTTGAACATGTCTCAAAAGCTAACACATACCAAAATGTAACATGTTTGAAGTCTTTTTTCCGCCTAACACATAGAAAAACCTAAAATGACACAAACTTCGTACATTTACATCTTTTCCTTTCCTTTCCTAGACATGGTTCCTTGACTCGGTGCACTATCTTGTGTGGAAGGAGGACCTCCTGTTCCTTGACTTTGCTCTTCCTGTTGGGTCCCTTTTTTAGACTTCTTTGTTCCCTTTCCGCATGATCTAGCATTATGCCCAATTTGCTTGCATTTTCCACATAAGAGCATTTTGGTATTTAAAATTTAAGTCACGTCATGTACTAGGCACATGTATGTCAGTTTACCATCTCAAATAAACGGACTTAGGACAGAAATGGGGAATTTTTGATTTCGTCCAATTATTAGGACTAAAATTTCAAATTTTAAACTTTAAGGGGGATTCTTAAATTTCGGCCAAACTTTAGGGGGCACTTTGACCATTTACCTTATTAAAAACTTGAAAAAAAAAATTAGAGAAACATCATTATTATATTTTATTAAATGAGATTTTTTATAAAACATTGTAGGATTTTATCTTGTTGGATGATCTCAAACTAAGTCACTTTTAAGTCTTTCGCGAGGTGTTGTCCTACAGGGCCCCATTAAGAGAGCAACATTGTAAACACCTGATTTTGGCTCGGGGTCAAAATACCGTACGCGACGAATCGATAAAAAAAAAAATAAAAAAAAATATATCTAAAAGTATCTACACAAATATCTATACAAATTTTGTATATAAATAGAAGGTAGGCTTCGTGAAAATGAGGAAGGAGAGGGAAGAAAGAAGAAAAGAAAAAAAAAAAAAGAGTAAAAAATACCGATAATTATCGGACTCGGTTCCTCGTACGGTATTAAACCTCCAATGAGTTAGGTATATTTCTCTCATATTCAATATCATATTTGTATTTTCTAAATGTGAAATAAAATTGAGAGTTTATATACATATATTATATATTTATGTATAATATATATTTATATTATGTTTATGTATTACTATATATATATCTATATGTATAATATATATTTATATTATGTTTATGTAATATTATTATATCTATATGTATAATATATATTTATATTATGTTTATGTAATATTATTATATCTATATGTATAATATATGTTTATATTATGTTTATGTATTACTATATATATCTAATTATCTATACGTATAATATATATTTATGTTATGTTTATGTATTACTATATATATCTATATGTATAATATATATTTATATTATGATTATGTAATACTATATATATCTATATGTATAATATATATTTATATTATATTTATGTTATCTATTTATCTATATGTATAATATCTATTTATATTATGTCTATGTAATCCTATATATATATATTATGTATTATGTATATGTGATTTTTTTTTTCAAAATTGACTTAGGTCATTCCAAAACTTTGATGAAGGTTACAACTCGGTCCTTGGACTCTCGGGTCATTTCTGGGACGTTATCGAGTGTTATAAACCAAACCGGAAAAGTTTTGGGTCATTTATGCAAATTGTTTTTCTTAATTCAGCTCTTAAAAAAAAAATACAATTGGATTTCTAAACTTTTCTAGACATTCCATGATTTCTAAAAATGTTACAAATAAGTCTAGAATAATTTTCGGGTTATTTTTTATAATTTTACCAAGTATTACAAATAAATCTAGAATAGTTTAGGGTCAATTCTGTAATTTAAAAAAAAAATATTTTCAGTTAAGTTATATTTTTTTCTAAAATTAAAATTTTTATTCCTAAATTTTTCTGGACATTCCATGACTTTTCAAAATGTTATAAATAAGTATAGAATAATTTTCGGGTTATTTTAGAACTTTACCAAGTGTTACAAATAAGTCCAGAATAGTTTAGGGTCATTTCTGCAATTTTCGAAAATATTTGTCCAATTCAGCTCAAATTTTTATAAATTGCATTTTGGTCCCTATATTTTTTTGGACATCCTATAACTTCTTAAAATGGGACAAATTAGTCCAACGAGCTTAATATTTTCAAAAATTATTCGTGCATGTTTTGACAAGTTTAAAATGGCTCGAGAGTTAAACCATTTTCTTTCGAGCACGATTAACTTTAGTTCTCTCTTGTTTATTTGAAATATAAAAAAATAAAATTTGTTTGTACATGGTTTGTTTAATTTAAAGAAAATGCATGTAGTTTTTTTGGGCCAAGCATTATTAAAACGGGCAATTTGGGCAAAATTGAAAAACATTTCAAAAGCAAATTAAAACCGAAATGGCGGATTATAAGCTCGCGAGCTTTTAAGACGTAGTCAAACCCCCGAACTCGATTATCTGGACGTAGACATTTTTAAGCCCTAGGATGTAAACTCCATGTACCCTAGGCAATTTTAGGATTCCGATTAGCCTTCAATTAATCGGTGGCGACTCTTTCAAATTTTTTCGGTCCGGTTGATGACCCCGCTCGACCGGACCCTTCGCTCATCAAGACCCGACATTTTCAAAAACGAAATTTAAAAATATTTTTCCAAAACGGGTCGGGAAAGTCGGATCCGACGTCCGACAAACATCATTAACATACTTGTTTTTAAGGGTGTCAAAACGGATCATGGGTCGATCCATGGGTCGACCTTAGGTCCACCTTGGGCCGTGTCAGGGACTCTCTGACCCAAACACGATCCGTGTAATAGTATGAGTCAGTTTTTGAAACTTAAACCTGATCCGCAGGTTGATGTAAACCCGCGGGTCAGCATGACCCGTTAGGAATGGTAAGGGTTGGGTCAGACTGATTCGTTCGACCTCCATGACTCACGGGCCAGTCTCACTCGTTCGACCCATCATTTCCATAAAAACCAAATCCAGACTGAAATATATAAATGAGACGGCTCACGGGTTTACCCGTAGGTCAAGGCTTCTGGCCCAAACTTGACCCGTGTTTTCACGGGTCATCCATGAGTTGTGTCAAAATGACACATGAGTCAAAAATCTTGACTCGTGGACGGGTCATTCACGGGTTGGGTCAGATTTTAACACCCCTGCTTGTTCTACATTTAGAATAGTCATCACTCGCATTATAGTAAGTTCGTGAGGTACATATGTTTAACATGAATATTTTTTCATTTAATAAAAAATTACAAAAATATATCATTATATTTTATTTAAATGAGATTTTATTTAAATGAGATTTTTTTATAGAAATTATAAGATTTTATAATATTCAAACAATAAAAACTAACCAACGGACACTTGGTCCAACGGTATTACCTCTTGCTTAGGGATCGATTCTCGATGTAACCAAGATTAATTCTTGGATAGCCAAAAAAAAAAACTATCTTAAACTACTTCAGTTTTTCTTTTTGTTTTTCATTGACCATGGATATATTTTCATTTAACAAAAACATTATCATTATATTTTATTTAAATGAGATTTTTTTTATAGAATTTTATCATTTTTAAACTCGAAACATGAACTCAAACTACTTTATTTTTTTTCAATATATTTTTCGTGGGTGTTCTAAAGGACCCATATATTTTTCAAAAAGTAGATATGTCAGAAAAAAAATTTGAAAAAGTATGTATGCAAAATTTTTTTTTAGCAAACTATGTATACGCGCACCCCGGGGACGCGCCTACCGGACATAGGCGCATCCCAGGGGTGCGCATATTGCATAGGCGCACCCCAGGGGTGCGCCATTGCCATCAATTTTTTTTTTTTTTTAAAAAAACGAATTTTTCAATAATGACGGTTCGATGTTTAATTAAATATAAAATTATATATCTATTAAAAAAAATTTAAAAAAATTATAGTAAGTAGATATTTTAATTGCGATTCAAATGATGCAAAAAATATTAAATTTGGATTTACGGATTGACTGTACGGCATGCCGTAAGTTGAGATATGAAAATTGTACTTAAAATATTATAACTCGGACCATGTAAGTCCAAACTCAACACGGTTAACGTCATTTAGGTCGTAAATCAATTATCTACTTAGGATAATTTTTTGGATTAAAAATACTGTGATTTTGTAACCCCCCATCGTTTACACCCAAATTTGACCGAAATAAGTAAATGCATTAGGTGAGAAATTTAATTATATACTTACTCAAAAAAAATCAAAAAAATTACAGTGCGTAGATAATTTAATTACGAATTAAATGAAGCTAACTATGCGTTAATTTTTGACTTTTAGACTGACTGTATAATACGGTACGTAAAAAACTCTACATACGATACAAAAACTTCCAAATAGTGTTTTGCACAGTAAAATCACTGTTTAAATACTGTGCAAAACACTATTTGGAAGTTTTTGTATCGTATGTAGAGTTTTTTACGTACCATATTATACAGTCAGTCTAAAAGTCAAAAATTAACGCATAGTTAGTGTCATTTAATTCGTAATTAAATTATCTACGCACTGTAATTTTTTTGATTTTTTTTGAGTAAGTATATAATTAAATTTCTCACCTAATGCATTTACTTATTTCGGTCAAATTTGGGTATAAACGATGGGGGGTTACAAAATCATTGTATTTTTAATCCAAAAAATTATCCTACGTAGATAATTGATTTACGACCTAAATGACGTTAACCGTGTTGAGTTTGGACTTACATGGTCCGAGTTATAATTTTTTAAGTACAATTTTCATATCTCAACTTACGGCATGCCGTACAGTCAATCCGTAAATCCAAATTTAATATTTTTTGCATCATTTGAATCGCAATTAAAATATATACTTACTATAATTTTTTTAATTTTTTTTTAATAGATATATAATTTTATATTTAATTAAACATCGAGTCGTCATTATTGAAAAATTCGTTTTTTAAAAAAAAAAAAAAATTGATGGCAATGGCGCACCCCTGGGGTGCGCCTATGCAATATGCGCACCCCTGGGATGCGCCTATGTCCGGTAGGCGCGTCCCCGGGGTGTGCGTATACATAGTTTGCTAAAAAAAAAATTTGCATACATACTTTTTCAAATTTTTTTTCTGACATATCTACTTTTTGAAATTTATCATTTATAAACTATAGAATTTTATAGTATTCAAACTATTTTGTTAGGGAGAAAAATGTAGTTTGTAGATGAAAAAACAAAGTTGTTTGCATATTTGTTAACTTGAACAAAATAGAATGATATGATTTCTATAATTTTTCAAGTTATGTAATCTCTTTGTTTCCAAAATCTTTTTTGTAATTTTATTTCTTCTGTTTTCAAATTTTCACTTTTGATTTTTTTATGAAAGGGTTTGACTAAAGACTTCGGTCTAATCCGTAAATCACAATTGAGGCTTGACCAAAGTCTCGGTCAAACAATCGGATGAGGTTCATGAATTGGACCTAGTGCTGCTTTTCCCATAATTTAAATTTCTGTTACTTATAATTAAATTATATATATATATATATATCTTGTAGGTTATGATTCCGCCGGCCTATATATACATATAACAGATGACCAAAAAATATATATATACATATAACAATAATATATATACTTAATGTAATTGGGTTCATGTGACCACGTTATTTGCTGTTGAAATTCGTACCTTTGTAATATATAAATATTGTTAATCAGAGCTTCATATTTTAAAATGATCGATGAAGAAGATCTCTCAGTGGCAAGAGATAGTGTAACATATAAGTATTTTAACTTATAACCAATTGCGATCTAGGAAAAAAAAACAAGTGAATGGTAATATTTTGTACGAAATCAATAATAATAAATCAGGTCAGTATAATTTTGAATTGGTAAAAAAAAAAATCATATTTTTGTAATAAAAATTACAATATATATAATAGTTTAGAATATTGGTGTTATAATATTTAAATAAGTAAAAAATGTTATTTTTGCACAAATAAATCCTTTTCTTAATTTTTCATTATATTAATACGTAAAACTGAATTATACAACTAAACAATAACATGACGCATTACAACATTCAACACCATTTAGAATACTAGTAACCGTAAGAAGTGAACACTTTAATATGAAACATTTAAATGGTAACCTCAACCTCAGCCTTAAAAGGTTAACACAAAACCAAATCTGCTATCAAACTCCTAACGTATATTGTACTTGGCCAAAAAAAAACAAAAAAACTCCTAACGTCAATTAGGAATTTTATTATAAAAATATGAATTAATAATAAATATTATTAAAATATACCAACATTAAAAAACAGTCAAGTGGGATAAAACTTTGGACTTCACTCATTGTACAATGAATCCGTTGCTGCTTATAACTTATAAGACTTCACAAGACATAATTATAGTATTGTACCAAATAATGTAATAAAATATAATTTAATATATAAAATGCTCAAAATTTGACAGGTCATTTTATAGAGTTTTTTTTTTTTTTTTTTAAAGTAGGTGTTGTAATTTTTTTTTAGAAAAGTAAGTATGTAGAAAAAATATTTCGGAATCTGGGTATACGCACTACCGGGGGTAGCGCGTTCAATAGAGTAGCACTTTTGGAATAGACGCTATTCAAGGTAGCGCCTATTCAATTTTTTTTTTGATATTTCGATGTTAAATTAAAAATAAAATTATGTATCTATTGAAAAAAATTAAAAAACATTATAGTACATAGATATTTTAATTGTGATTCAAATGATGCAAAAAATATTAAATTTGGAATTACGGATTGACTGTACGCTCTGCCGTAAATTGAGATATGAAAATTTCACTTAAAAATATATAACTCACACCCTGTAAGTTCAAACTCACCACGGTGAACGTCATTTATGTCGTAATTCAATTATCTACATAGGGTAATTTTTTATTAGAAATACAGTGATTTTTTAACCTGACATCGCTTGTCTTATAATTTGACCGAAATAATTAAATGTATTAGGTGAAAAAATAAATATGTAATTATTAAAAAAAAAAAAATTACAGTACTTACATTATTTAATTATGAATTAAATGACGCTAACTAGGCGTTAATTTTTTACTTTTAGACCGACCGTATAATACGACACGTAAAAAGCTCTACATACGATACAAAAAATTCAAATAGTGATTTAAACAGTAAAATAATTGTTTAAACAGTAAATTCACTGTTTACATCACTATTTGAATTTTTTTTGGTATCGTATGTAGAGTTTTTTACGTGTCGTATTATACAGTCAGTTTAATATGGACAAGTAGATGGTTACCCATCCACCGCCCCATGATCCTTAGGTCCAAAACTTTCGAGGGAGTTCCACTTCTTAGCCATCGAGGATCTATGACCACCCACCCTTCCCGAGTTATTCGACAATTCAGTGGATTCCAAGATATCCCGGTGCACATTGATGGATCACCAAGAGAATACAAGTGGCACAGCCGAGCATACATTGCAAACTCGCTACGAGACTCAGTTCGACAAGTGAATGATGATTGGGGAAACCAAGTCTTACTATTCATAAATCTGACGAAAGACTCCACGACAAAGGAAAATGAATACCATATCAACAACGGAGTACGTTCACAAGTTCTACTCGGCACCCGCAAGTCCGCCTTTTGACATGAAGAAGATAACCGGGGATAGACCCGAGCAATAACCATCATCTCACGAGGATATCTACGCGATCATGAAAGCTAAGGTGGAAATTCAAAGTATTGCTTGGACTGATGAACACCTCAGATCCAAGAAAGAGATCCAACGCCTCCGCAATGAGTTACGGTGTGTGCGAAATGAAGGGAGAAGTCGGGATCGCACCTTGGAGAAATGTGAGGGCAAAATAGCTAAGTTGAATGACATACTTGAACCGTCCAGACGAAGGGAACCAAAGGAGATTTCGAGAGCCACGACAATTTACCCCGCTTCCAATACCGTTGGTTGAATTGTACAAGAAGGCTTTGGCTCAAGGGCTCATAGGTCCTGAGCCCCGAAATGAGAATTCCGGCTAATGAACAAAATTCAAAATGTGAGTTCCACATGGGAGCACCTGGGCACACCACCAACAATTGCTCTCGCCTGAAGCACCGAATCCAAGACCTTATCGATCATAAGTATCTGGTCTGAAATCCCATTTTGCCATCGAATTTCAATACCAATCCGCTACCCAACCACGCTTCAGGCTCAGTCAACATGATATTCTTAGAATAAGGACAAACCCCTTCGGTCATCCCCATGGGGCGGGAGATGCTAACAAATTATGTTTCGATGATCACCCTACTAATCATTGACTACGTACAACAAGAACCAACACCATTCAAGTACGAGAGCAACAAAAGGGCACCGTGGAGCTATGGGAGTCACGCAGAAGTATATGCGAAAAATGAAGATTTTTTCAGTATGACTCGATTTGGACATTACTATATCCAGCCAGAAAACTCACCCAAGAAGAAGGAGGTAGAGGTAGCCCAAAAGAAGAAGATAACTAAAGAAGAAGCGAGCAATTTCATGAAGATTGTAAAGGATGCTGAGTACAAGGTCGTAGACCAGCTGCGCAGAACCCCAGCACATATATCTTTGTTGGCTCTATTGTTGAGTTCTGAACCACACCAAGATACATTAATGAATATTTTGAAGAAATCCCTGGTACCAAAGGAAATTTCAACCCGCCAAGTGGAGAATATCATCAGTTCGGGTTTTGCTAGCCAAATCGCCTTCGGAGATGAAGAGTTAGGTTATGAGGGACAACAACATGTCAAGGCCCTCCACATCGTGTGCAAGAGTAAGGGATATGTGCTCTCAAGAATAATGATTGACAACGGCTCAACTTTAAATGTATGACCGATGTCCACCCTCCAACATATGAAGATAGTTTCGTCACTCATCCGTCCAACAAAGAGTGTCGTTCGAGCTTTTGATGACAATATAAGGGAGGTCGAAGGAGATTGGTCCATGCGTGTTTAACGTATCTTTCAAAGTCTTAGACATTCCAGGGGTCTATAGTCTCATTTTGTGAAGACCTTGGGGCATTGCCTTCTACCTTGCATCAGAAAGTAAAATTTATATATGAGGATCGCCTGGTTGTGATCGATGGGGAGGAAGGATACAACATTTATAAGGAGACTTCCGTACCTTTCATCGGAATCGAGACTGAAGATACACTGTCTTTCTATGCCTTTGATTTCATTTCTGTGATTAGGGATTGGGGAGAGCCAGCACCAGACAGAGCTGAGCTAATGGTGGGGAAGATCATGTTGGGCAACAACTTCATCTTAGGATGCGGTCTGGGAATCCACGGTCAGGGCATCATACATCCAATAGCTCCAAGGAAGAACAAAGACACTTTCAGACTAGGTTTCCATCCTAATTTCAAAGATTAAGAAATCGCCCAAAGGAAACGTTTAACCGAAAATTCACGGGCATTGCTATTTCCTCCCCTCGCTGTTTCATTTCCTGGCCCACCACAAATTATTCACCCCGACGACGTTCCTTCTCACGAAGGCTTATCAGGCTTGTTTTCGATCGGTGTCACCATTGAAGCCCTGCTTGATGAAGCTCCATCATGCCTTTTCGTCCGTCCACTTGCTAGTGTGGAGAATATCAGGATGACATTACCTGCTTATGTATTTTCTCTTAGTAACAATGAGTAAGACCTTTAGAAAAGGGATAAATTCCGCGTAGGGCATATGTTTTGAGCCTCACGTTTTTGGAATAGGAGAAATTTGTCATGACCACATCAAATGAATCCATTTTGTTAATCCATCATGTTATCAATATTATATCTTCTTCTACCTACTTCTGACATTAATCTCCCTTCTCTTATGCTTCCTTCTTTAGGAACAATACCTCTAGAGAACACAAGGGGAACCATGATTCAATCTCGTACAAGGACACCCTTGCTGAATCTGACTCTGTGCATTACGAAGAAGGATCCGGTGAGGAGGATGTCACGAAAGAAATTGAAGAAAGTTGGGACAGGTACGAGAGAGACAAGCTCCTAACAACAGTTGTTACTGAGGTCATAAACATCGGCACTCCCGAGGAACCACGCGAATTGAAGATTGGGACAAGTCTGAGTCCTGACCAAAGAATTCATATGGTGGATTTGCTAAAAGAGTACCAGGATATTTTCGCCTGGTCATATGCTGACATGCCAGGTCTTGATTTGTCAATCGTGGAGCACGCTCTGCCACTATACACTAAGAACTTTCGACCCAAGATATAACACCTGAGGAGACAAAGTCCCGACGTAATCCTTAAAATTAAGGAAGAGATAATCAAGCAATCGACGTTGGATTCCTAGAAGTTTGCAATTATTCTGAATGGATAGCAAATATTATTCCAGTACCCAAGAAGGATGGTCGCGTCCACGTCTGTGTCGACTATCGAGATCTTCACAAAGCCAGTCTGAAGGATAATTTCCCTCTACCTCAAATTGATATGTTGGTCAACAAGGCAGCACCTCATACGATGTTTTCGTTCATGGACGGGTTCTCAGGATACAACCAGATTAAGATGTCTGAGGCAGATAAGTCAAAAACCACATTTGTCACGATGTGGGGCACATTTTGTTACAGAGTTATGTCTTTTGGTTTAAAAAACGCAGGGGAAAACTACCAAAGGGCAATGGTGACACTGTTCCACAAACAGATCGAGGTGTACGTAGATGATATGATTGCAAAGTCTCAAGAAGGTGAAGATCACTTGATCAATTTACGCATGCTATTTGAAAGGCTCAAGAAGTACAAGTTGCGTTTAAACCCAACTAAATGCACTTTTGGAGCCACATCAGGCAAGTTATTGGGCTTTATAGTCAGTGAGAATGGAATTGAGGTAGACCCTGACAAAGTCAAGGCGATACAAGAGTTACCCCCACCATCAACTGTCAAGGAGGTCTGAACCCTATTAGGCCATTTTAATTACATTGCGTGTTTCATCGCAAATATGACAACCAAGTGTCAACCTTTATTTCGTCTTTTACGTAAGAACGGTCGGATAATCTGGGATGAAGAATGTCAGAACACCTTAGAGTACATAAAAAATTACCTGATGAGCCCACCCGTCCTGGTGCCGCCAACTCCAGGACGACCACTCATTATGTATTTAAAAGTGCGCCAAGCCTCGTTGGGGTGCATGTTGGGACAACTCAATGTGACTGGAAAGAATGAACATGCCATATACTACGTGAGTAAGAAGTTCACGGAGGGTGAAACAAAGTATCAGGAGGTGGAAAGGATATGTTGCGCACTCGTGTGGGTAATGTAGCGACTTCGCCAATATACGTTGTACTACACCATGCGTCTGTATTCGAAGATGGATCCCATGAGATACCTTTTAGATAAGCCAGCTTGGACAAAAAATATCGCCAAGTGGCAAGTTCAACTATCTGAGTATGACATAGAATTCGTGCCTCGAATTTCGGTGAAGGGGCAAGCAATCGCTGATCATTTAACAGAGTTTCCCATAGACGACGATCACTTGATCAACTTTGAATTCCCAAATGGGGAGATTATACAAGTAGAAGAAAGGGGATGCCAAAGTCAAATTGGAGGATGTATTTCGACGGTGCTGTGAGTTCAGTCGGAGGGGGTATCGGGGCAGTGCTCATCTCACCAAAGGGGCGACACTTTCCAGTGGCAACCAACGTCACCTTCCACTACACCAACAACATTCCAGAATATGAGGCATGTGTTCTCGGCATGCGCACTGCACTAGACTTCGAAGTGAAGAAATTAGAACTGTTCGAAGATTCAATGTTAATCATCCTCCAAACGACAGGGGAATGGAAAACGAGGGATGCCAAACTTCAACCATACCACGAGCACCTTGAGGATTTATCTGCAGAATTTAAGGATATCACTTTCACTCATATGCCGAGAAATAAGAACCAATTTGCAGACGCGTTGGCAACACTCACATCAATGAGTAAACTTTCGCTGGGACATCAGGTACTGCCAGTGGAGATCGAGATCAAAGATGTTCCAGCCTATTGTTGTGAAATCGAAGAGTCAGACGGTCAGTCGTGGTTCACTGGCATAAAAAAAACACCTGGAGTTCGGAGAGTTCCCAGAAGGTGCCACAAGAAATGACCGAGAGGTCGTACGAAGGATGTCTTGCAATTGTTTTCTTAGTGGACCAACATTATACAAAAGATCATTTGATGATACTCTCTTGAGATGCGTGAATGCCAAAGAAGCTGAGCGCGTTATGGAAGAAATTCATGAAGGTTGTTGTGGCTCACACATGGGCGGGCGAGTGCTATCAAAAAAGATAATGAGACTTGGATACTTTTGGTCCACCATAACGTCTGATTGTGCGAGACACGTCCAACATTGTCACCTATGTCAAGTGTACGCATACCAAATCCACGCGTCACCACATGAGCTATATCCCATGACTTCCCAATGGCCTTTCTCAATGTGGGGCATCGATGTAATCGGTATGATCTCTCTAAAGGCGTCCAATGGTCATCAATTCATGTTGGTGGCGATCGATTATTTCACCAAATGGGTAGAGGCTATCACCCTAGCATCAGTAACGGCAAAAGCGGTCGAGCGTTTCATTAGGCAGGATATCATCGCGCGTTATGGGGTACCATAGTCAATCATCATAGATAATGCCAAAAATCTGAATAATAAATCTATGATGATTTTTGTCACCCATCAACCAATAATAAATCGCGCGTTATGGGGTACCCCATCAACCAATTTATTATTCAGATTTTTGGCATTATCTGTGATGATTGACTATGGTACCCCATAACGCGCGATGATATCCTGCCTAATGAAACGCTCGACCGCTTTTGCCGTTACTGATGCTAGGGTGATAGCCTCTACCCATTTGGTGAAATAATCGATCGCCACCAACATGAATTGATGACCATTGGACGCCTTTAGAGAGATTATACCAATTACATCGATGCCCCACATTGAGAAAGGCCATGGGGAAGTCATGGGGTATAGCTTGTGTGGTGACGCGTGGATTTGGTATGCGTACACTTGACAGAGGTGACAATGTCGGACGTGTCTCGCACAATCAGACGTCATGGTGGACCAAAAGTATCCAAGTCTCATTATCTTTTTTGATAGCATTCGCCCGCCCATGTGTGAGTCGCAACAATCTTCGTGAATTTCTTCCATTAGGCGCTCAACTTCTTTGGCATTCACGCATCTCAAAAAGGTATCATCAAATGATCTTTTTTATAAGGTCGGGTCACTGAGAAAATAATTACAAGCCATCCTTCGTACGACCTTCCGGTCATTTCTTGTGGCACATTCTGGGAACTCTCCGGACTCCAATTATCTTTTTATGACAGTGAACCACGTCTGACCGTCTAACTCTTTGAATGTACAACAATAGTCTGGAACCTATTTGATCTTAATCTCCACTGGTAGTACCTGGTTTGCCGGCGAAATTTTACTCATTGATGCAAGTGTTGCCAATGCGTCTGCAAATTGGTTCTTATTTCTTGGCATATGAGTGAAAGTGATGTCTTCAAATTCCGTAGCTAAATCCTCAAAGTTCTTGTGGTATGGCTGGAGTTTGGCATCCCTCGTTTTCCATTCCCCTGTCGTTTGGAGGATGATTAACATTGAATCTCTGAACACTTTTAGTTTCTTCACTTCGAGGTCTAGTGCGGCGCGCATGCCGAGAACACATGCCTCATATTCTGCGATGTTTTTGGTGCAGTGGAAGGTGACCTTGGCTGCCACTGGAAAGTGTTGCCCCTTTGGTGAGATGAGCACTGCCCCGATACCCCCTCCGACTGAACTCACAACACCGTCAAGTACATCCTCCAATTTGACTTCGGTATCCCCCTTCTTCTACTTGCATAATCTCCCCATCTGGGAATTCAGAGTTGATCAAGTGATCGTCGTCTATGGGAAACTCTGCTAAATGATCAACGATTGCTTGCCCATTCACCGAAATTCGAGGCACGAATTCTATGTCATACTCAGATAGTTGAACTTGCCACTTGGCGATATTTTTTGTCCATGCTGGCTTATCTAAAAGGTATCTCATGGGATCCATCTTCTAATACAGACGTGTGGTGTAGTACAACGTATACTGGCGAATTCGCTGTATTACCCACACGAGTGCGCAACATATCCTCTCCACCTCCTGATACTTTGTTTCACCCTCCGTGAACTTCTTACTCACGTAGTATATGACATATTCATTCTTTCCAGTCACATTGAGTTGTCCCAACATGCACCCCAACGAGGCTTGGCGCACTTTTAAATACATAATGAGTGGTCGTCCTGGAGTTGGCGGCACCAGGACGGGTGGGCTCATCAGGTAATTTTTTATGTACTCTAAGGCGTTCTGGCATTCTTCATCCCAAATTATCTGAGCGTTCTTATGTAAAAGACGAAATAAAGGTTGACACTTAGTAGTCATATTTGCGATGAAATGCGCAATGCAATTCAAACAACCTAATAGGCTTTGGACTTTCTAGACGGTCGATGGTGGGGGTAACTCTTGTATCGAATTGAATTTGTCAGGGTCTACCTCAATTCCATTCTCACTGACTATAAAGCCCAATAACTTGTCTGATGTGGCTCCAAAAGTGCATTTAGTTGGGTTTAAACGCAACTTGTACTTCTTGAGTCTTTCAAACAGCATGCGTAAATTGATCAAGTGATCTTCACCTTCTTGAGACTTTGCAATCATATCATCTACGTACACCTCGATCTGTTTGTGCATCATGCCGTGGAACAGTGTCACCATTGCCCTTTGGTAGGTTTCCCCTGCGTTTTTTAAACCAAAAGACATAACTCTGTAACAAAATGTGCCCCACGTCGTGACAAATGTGGTTTTTGACTTATCTGCCTCAGACATCTTAATCTGGTTGTATCCTGAGAACCCGTCCATGAACGAAAACATCGTATGAGGTGCCGCCTTGTTGACCAACATATCAATTTGAGGTAGAGGGAAATTATCCTTCAGACTGGCTTTGTGAAGATCTCGATAGTCGACACAGACGTGGACGCGACCATCCTTCTTGGGTACTGGAATAATATTTGCTATCCATTCAGAATAATTGCAAACTTCTAGGAATCCAACGTCGATTGCTTGATTATCTCTTCCTTAATTTTAAGGATTACGTCGGGACTTTGTCTCCTCAGGTGTTATATCTTGGGTCGAAAGTTCTTAGTGTATAGTGGCAGAGCGTGCTCCACGATTGACAAATCAAGACCTGGCATGTCAGCATATGACCAGGCGAAAATATCCTGGTACTCTTTTAGCAAATCCACCATATGAATTCTTTGGTCAGGACTCAGACTTGTCCCAATCTTCAATTCGCGTGGTTCCTCGGGAGTGCCGATGTTTATGACCTCAGTAACAACTGTTGTTAGGAGCTTGTCTCTCTCGTACCTGTCCCAACTTTCTTCAATTTCTTTCGTGACATCCTCCTCACCGGATCCTTCTTCGTAATGCACAGAGTCAGATTCAGCAAGGGTGTCCTTGTACGAGATTGAATCATGGTTCCCCTTGTGTTCTCTAGAGGTATTGTTCCTAAAGAAGGAAGCATAAGAGAAGGGAGATTAATGTCAGAAGTAGGTAGAAGAAGATATAATATTGCTAACATGATGGATTAACAAAATGGATTCATTTGATGTGGTCATGACAAATTTCTCCTATTCCAAAAACGTGAGGCTCAAAACATATGCCCTACGCGGAATTTATCCCTTTTCTAAAGGTCTTACTCATTGTTACTAAGAGAAAATACATAAGCAGGTAATGTCATCCTGATATTCTCCACACTAGCAAGTGGACGGACGAAAAGGCATGATGGAGCTTCATCAAGCAGGGCTTCAATGGTGACACCGATCGAAAACAAGCCTGATAAGCCTTCGTGAGAAGGAACGTCGTCGGGGTGAATAATTTGTGGTGGGCCAGGAAATGAAACAGCGAGGGGAGGAAATAGCAATGCCCGTGAATTTTCGGTTAAACGTTTCCTTTGGGCGATTTCTTAATCTTTGAAATTAGGATGGAAACCTAGTCTGAAAGTGTCTTTGTTCTTCCTTGGAGCTATTGGATGTATGATGCCCTGACCGTGGATTCCCAGACCGCATCCTAAGATGAAGTTGTTGCCCAACATGATCTTCCCCACCATTAGCTCAGCTCTGTCTGGTGCTGGCTCTCCCCAATCCCTAATCACAGAAATGAAATCAAAGGCATAGAAAGACAGTGTATCTTCAGTCTCGATTCCAATGAAAGGTACGGAAGTCTCCTTATAAATGTTGTATCCTTCCTCCCCATCGATCACAACCAGGCGATCCTCATATATAAATTTTACTTTCTGATGCAAGGTAGAAGGCACTGCCCCAGCGGCGTGTATCCAAGGTCTTCACAAAATGAGACTATAGACCCCTGGAATGTCTAAGACTTTGAAATATATGCTAAACACGCATGGACCAATGTCCAATGGTAATTCAATTTCTCATTTGACCTCCCTTATATTGCCACCAAAAGCTCGAACAACACTCTTGGTTAGATGGATGAGTGACGAATCTATCTTTTTATGTTGGAGGGTGGACATCGGGCATACATTTAAAGTTGAGACGTTGTCAATCATTACTCTTGAGAGCATGTATCCCTTGCTCTTGCACACGATGTAGAGGTCCTTGGCATGTTGTTTTCCCTGAGAACCCAACTCTTCATCTCCGAAGGCGATTTGGCTAGCAAAACTGAACCGATGATATTCTCAACTTGGCGGGTTGAAATTTCCTTTGGTACCAGGGTTTCCTTCAAAATATTCATTAATGCATCTCGGTGTGGTTCATAACTCAACAACAGAGCCAACAAATATATTTGCGCTGGGGTTCTGCGCAGCTGGTCTACGACCTTATACTAATCATCCTTTACAATCTTCATGAAATTGCTCGCTTCTTCTTCAGTTATCTTCTTCTTTTGGTCTACCTCTACCTCCTTCTCCTTGGGTGGGTTTTCTGGCTGGATATAGCAACGTCCAGATCGAGTCATACTGAAAATGTCTTAAATTTTCGCTGATCCTTCCGCGTGCCCCCCATAGCTCCAAGGTACCCTTTTGTTACTCTCATACTTGAATGGTGTTGGTCCTTGCGGTACCTAATCAATGACTAGTGGGGTGATCATCGAAACATAATTGTTTTGCATCTCCCGACCCATGGGGCCAACCAAAGGGGTTGGTCCTTCTTATAAGAAGATCATGTTGACTGAGCCTGAAGCGTGGTTGGGTAGTAGATTGGTATTGACATTTGGTGACGAAATGAGATTTAAGATCAGGTACTTATGATCGATAAGGTCTTGGATTCAGTGATTCGGGCGAGGGCAATTATTAGTGGTGTGCCCAGTTGCTCCCATGTGGAACTCACATTTTGAATTTGGTTCATTAGCTGGAATTATCGTTTCGGGGCTCAGAACCTCATGACCTATGAGCCCTTGAGCCAAAGCCTTCTTGTACAATTCGACCAACGGTATTGGAAGCGGGGTAAATAGTCGGGGCTCTCGAAATCTCCTTTGGTTCCCGCCTCGATTGACAGAATCTTGTGGGTTAGGCAGGGAGGCTATTCCTTGTGGGGTTTGAGGAGCTTGAGGCGTCGGTACCACTGGTGATGGTTGGTATTGTTGATACGGAGGCGAGTAAGGAGCCTGGTAAGGGTTCAGATAGACCGCACCTATGGCCGGGTAGGCTTCTTTGTTCCAGGTTTCTTAGGATCCGCTACACTTTTGTATGGGTCTTTAATCTTTCCGGACCGAAGACCTCGCCCGATCAATTCGCCCGTCATGATGAGATTTGAAAATTCCGATTGTGATTGACTCATCAATTCGCTCGATCACTTACATTTTCAAATATCCCGTAATATGTTTTGCAGTACGGATTAATATTATGATGATTATAAACAAAGCGCAAAGTCAAAATTTGTCAAACGTCGACATATATATTTTTTACCATATTTTTAGTCACGATCAGCTATATATTATATTATCATGTGACACCACGCAATCAACAAAAAAAAAAAAGGTTAAGAAATGAAACTTAGAAGGAATTACAGACATACATATATACTCGAAATGTAGTCTACATAAATTTTTTGTTACCTAGATAAATGAACTCTTAAATTACTAAGGACGTAGTTGTATATTTTAATTTACTGTAATAGTGTTTCTTAATTTAAATTGTTTTTTTCGTTGACTATTAATGTTATTTTGTATCATTATATATAATTATATTGTCTTTTAAGAGACTATTTACACTCAATGAATATTTAAAGAAAAAATGTTGTACCTTCGTAACATAAAGATATATGTCTTATATTGTGCTTTAATGTTATAGAGATCAATTAAAGAGTTGTACCTTCATAACATATAGATATATGTCTTATATATACAAAGTTGAAAAAATATTTTAATTGAAAGTTTTTTAATTCACTAAAGTGTATTTGCCTAACGATTATACTAGACTACGACACGCGCTACGCTCTAGCACATCGTCGTCGTTGATCGCGTATGAAATGTTATGAATGTATGATTTGATGGTTCTGATTCTTAGAAAAAAATACAAGAATAGTACGAGAAATAAATATTTAATTAAAATGATGTAAAATTAAACTTAATTATAGATTTTAAAATTTATTTCATTATTTTATGCACATTAAGTTTTTATGCTATAAAAACTTAGCATAAAAACTTAATTCATAAAATAATGAAATAAATTTTAAAATCTATAATTAAGTTTAATTTTACATCATTTTAATCAAATGTTAATTTTACATCATTTTAATCAAATGTTAATTTTTCGTATTATATTTTTCGTAGGAGTATCATTCGTAACAGTTGACACGACGACGATGTACTAACGCGCGTGTTATAGTGTAGTTATATATAATAGGAAAAGAAAAATGCGATCTATACAGAAGGTTTCTCACGTTCTTGAATGACGCCGCTGCACCTGCACCGGTAA
The DNA here is from genome assembly GCA_946814005.1 of Chamaenerion angustifolium. NCBI lineage: Eukaryota > Viridiplantae > Streptophyta > Magnoliopsida > Myrtales > Onagraceae > Chamaenerion > Chamaenerion angustifolium. Next base: position 3,327,967 of record OX328277.1, on the reverse strand, counting down.
CTCCTCCCCTTTCACCGTCTTTATAAAGTCCAAGGCTCAACTCCTCAGTCTCTCTCTCTCTGTTCCTCTCCATTCACCCGCAACGCCTTTGGTTTTCCTCTTGCTGCCAAATCTCAGATCTCGTGAGAGAGAGAGAGAGATGACACAGATGTGGGTCCTGTGGTGGCCAAAGGACGGTGCCGCATCCACCGCTGCTTGTACCTCCAGGAACTCCACCGCCGCAGTATCATCCATCAACCGGGAGAGTGTTAGCGCACCGTCGCCCAACTGTTGTGGCCTGGGAAAGTTTTTGATGAAACTGAAAAGGCGAAGCAAACTGCTTATGCAGCGCCGCCGTTGCATCTCGGGAGGTCGGATCAGCGCTTCGACGACGCAGTGCCATTACGATCCGCACAGTTACTCACTCAACTTTGATGATACGAGCGTGAGTGGAAACCATCTCGATCAAGATTACTATCCGTTTCACGTTTTCTCTTCAAGGTACGCAGCTGTCAATCCCGGCGTGGGTTCTTGTCAGAGAATGCAGATGGGTATTTCTCATTCGGAAGGAAGATGATGATGAATCTATTTTAAACTGCTGCATATAGAAAGGTGTCTAGCATTCAGAAATGGAATCATACACCAACTAAACTATTATGCAACGACAGTTATATTGACCTCTTTCCAGGATTTGCATGTCATTAGCAATATGAAGATGAAGAATTGGATTTTATTGATGATTTTGAGTAAACATGATTCAAACGAGGCTATCGTGCTTTGTTTTGACTGGATTCTATTGTTTAATCTAGCACCATCTTATTTAAACACTCTCCCCTTTGTGGATGAATGAATGACACCGGTCCAGTCGTTTTATTATTATTATTTCGAATAGAAATTTATATTTTTAGTTCTTTTTTTTTGTAACAAAAATACCATACAAGAAAAATAAACTGCCCTATTATATTATGAAATTTCAGTTTAAATTGAAAAATATATAGTCAAAACAATAACGAGCATTCAAAACTTTATTAAACAAACAAAATAATATTTATATAATCTTCTACTATTTAATAACTAAAAGACCAATTGAATAACTATTAATATTATATTGTGTTAATTGATTAATTATAATAATTAATATAAATATATATATATAAATATTAACAGTCACTCCAATCTCTACTGTCTTTAAAACATAAACCGAGACGGATTAAAATAAACTAAAGTAGAAAAACAAACTAAAGTCTAAACAGTCCAAACCATCTATTTTTTGTTATTTTTTTTTTTTTTTTTTTGCCAACTATGAAATCTTCATTAAGACGGAATCATATCCGATTGGTATAACAATAACAATGACATTATAGTAGATAGTGGTTCACACACCCAATTTACCAAACACATCTATTTCTTGGATTGTCTAGTAATTCAATTGGAACATCTATTTGCTTTCCGTCGTACCTAGTTCCATGAGACTTCCTCTATTTGTGACGCGATCACATTTATCGTATTTATAATGTTGTTCAGTCGCCAATCCTGTTCTTGAGCCGTCCCATCAATTTGCTTGAGTAGTAGCTCGGAGTCGGACTCGATGATGACCTTTGTCCACCCGTGGTGAGTCACTATTTCCACTGCTTGTAGTATGGCTCGGGCTTCCATGTTTATGGTTGACGTGTCCCTCCTCGAGGATTGTCTTCCCTCTATCAATTTTCCAACCGAGTCCCGCATGATGACGCTGGTTCCGCCCTTTCTGGTATTTGAGTCTCATGCCCTGTCACAATTGATTTTGATCTTCCCTTGTTCCGGTGGTACCCATTTCGGTTGTCGACTTTCGACCTCTCTCTGCCTCGGTTCCATTCGCATCGCCCCAACGGTGTCTCATGTCTCCTGTGTTAGTCTAAGTCCTCTTTCTAAGGTAAGGTGGGTTTGCGATTCCTTTTTGTCATTATACGTCCGACAACGTTCTTTCCATATTTCCCAAGGTGGGTTTGCGATTCCACTTTTGTCTTTAGGAATGCTCCCCCATCCTGTTTCGTGGTGGCGACCTCGATGATTTCCTTCATCCAATCTACCCATGTTAGTTGGGGTTGTCCCTCCCATCGGACTCCTAATCCCCAAAACCATATAGGTCTTACCCATCGACACCTCGTCAATGTGTGGTCAATCGTCTCCACTTGATCACAAAAGGGGCAATTCAGTGTCTTAGTTACCCCCTTTCCGATGTAGCTCCTCTGTCACCTGTAATGCACGATTACAGCTTCTCCAAATAAATTGTTTTACCTTCGGAATTGTCGGGTCATTCCAAATTTTCCGCCATGTTTATGGACCTATTGTTTGTAAGGAGGCATGGTTTGCTTCTTCCGATTCTTTCCGCTCCATTAGTCTTTGGTATACTAGTTTCGGGTGTGCTATCCCCGTTCTCGATGTAGGTCATACCAATTTATATCGTGCTCCTTCCCTTGTGAGGTGGATGGCATGGATGGCAAGGTTCTCCCCTTCGTTGATTTGATCACGGATTCTACTTGTGTCTCATCTCGACCCTTCATCCTGTGGTATGTCCGCTACCCGCATGTCTCGATCGGCTGGGTGTGATGTCCCGCATGCCAGCATGTGTCCGTTGATTCCCGGGACCCAAGCATCCTGGAAGCATCAACTGTTGTTCCCTTTCTGACCCACCATATTCCTTCCTCTTCTAGTATCTTTCTTCCTTCGAGTATGCTTGACCAAGCCCATGATGTTCGTTCTCCTTTCTTTGCCTGAAATAAGTTGGACCTAGGAAAGTAGATACCTTTTAATATCTTTGCCTAGTACGCATCTGGGCTGTTTTGAAGTCGCCAGGCCGTTTTGGTTAGCATGGATTCATTGAATGTGTTGATATCCCGGAATCTCATTCCCCCTTTCTCCTTAGGCTTTGTCATGTGCTCCCATTTCCTCCAGTGAATCGTCCGTTTGTCCATGCTTTGAATCCACCAGAAGCGGGTCATCATGACCATAATTTCCCCACACCAAGTTTTAGGGAACTTAAATAGGGTCATTGCGTATGTTGGGGTGACAGTTATTACCACCTCGAGCAATATTTCCTTACCCGCGCTACTTAGGTATAGATTTTTCCATCCATTCATTTTGCTCCATGTTCTGTCCTTCAGGTATCCTAGTGCCTCCCTTTTTGACCTTCCCCCAACTGTGGGGAACCCGAGATATTTTCCCGCATTACGTGCTTCCTCGATTCCCAGGATTTGGCTCATCATACTTCGGCTTACTTGTGACATCCCGAAACTGAAGTGAATGCTCGATTTTTGGAGGTTGACACTTTGCCCCGATGTCTGATTGTGCCCTTCCAGGATTGCTTTGAGTCCATGTGCATTCCGTTCGTCCGCTTTGATGAAAAAGATTGAATCATCCGCGAATAGGAAGTGGTGGACCATTGGACATGTCCTCCTGATCCAAATTCCTTCAATCTGCTTTTACGTCAACCTGCTTTATGTTAACCACTTGTATGATCTGTCTTGATAGCACATCATCCATATATATAAATAAGTAAGGGCATAGGGGATCCCCCTGTCGAATACCTCTTGTGGGTGAGAAGCTGTCCGTCTTCTTTCTGTTGATTATGACCTTGTATCGCACGTTCTTAATGCATCCTTCAATCCATCGAATCCAGGTTTCCTCAAACCCCATCCTACGCATGGTGTTGAGTAGGAAGCACCATTCCACCCAGCCATATGCTTTGTTCATGTCAATCTTTACTGGACATTCCTCCACCTTTGCTCTTTTGCTTGTCCTGAGGTGGTTGAAGGCCTCATGGGCGACAATTATATTGTCATGTATTAACTTATCAGCCACAAATGCCCCTTGGAATGGGGTGAGATTGACAATGGTAGTATGGCTTGCAATCTATTAGCTAGCATTTTTTACAACACTTTATAAACAAAGTTGCATAAGGTTATAGGTCGAAAGTGATTTGTTTTGAACGAGTTTAACACTTTAGGGATTAATACAATATCTGTATCAATAAAGCAAGGGTCGAGTGTACCGTTTACCAAGTAGATCTTTATCGCATGAACGACATCACATCCTACAATCTTCCAATACTTTTGATAGAATCATCTGGGCAATCCATCAGGTCCTGGGGCCCTCGCTCCCCCCAGTCAGAATGTCGCCTGTTTAATTTCTTCATCCGAGCACGATTTGAGGAGGTTCTAATTCATCTATCTTGTCACTGATTGAGGCACGCATCCTAGTATGTCGTTCGAGTGATTGACTCCTTCCTATTGGAATAGATCTTTGACGTACCTTCCACATTCCTGACTAATTTCCTCTTCTGATTCTATCCATGTTCCATCAAATCTCTGAAGGCTCTTGATTTTGTTTCTACTTATCCTTTCAAGGGTAGACTTATGGAAAAATGTCATGTTTTGTCTCCTTCTCCTAGCCATCGTATTCTCGTCCTTTGGCTCTAGTAGGTTTCTTCCATTCTCCAGTGTTCTGCCAGCTTTTGTTTGAGTGCCTTCTCTTTTTCCTTTACGTGGTCCCTATTGCTCTCCCTTTGAACCAATTCTATTTGACTCTGCAATTTTCGCCTTGTTGTGTTTGAAGTTCGCCTTACTCCATTGTGTTAGCTTGGTTTGACATCAGTTTATTTTCGTGTGGAGGGTAGGTCTTCGGTTGGGTGGTGGATTAGTTACCCACAACGCCTTCACTGTTTGTTCGCATCCTTCATCTGTCATCCACATGACCTCAAATCTGTAAGTTTTCCTCCCCTTGCTGTCTCGGTGGTCTATCAGAAGGATCAATGGATTGTGATCCGATTCAATGGCCGATTTATGGAATATAACAGTGTTCGAGTCTATGTCTAACCATTCTCCATTTGCCAGACAGTGATCCAGTCGTTCTCTTATTCTCTCATCGTTGTTCCTATTGCTGCACCATGTGTATGGAGTGCCTTTAAATCCGATGTCACACATTGAAATGTCTGAGATGAAAGAGTTAAAGGCATACATTTTTTTCGGGTCTTTGGGTCTCCCCCCATTCTTCTCGTGTGAGTAGGAGATGTCGTTGAAATCACTATATACATCTATGGCCCCCTTAACCGACTTTCGATTTGTGGGATCGCTATCCATACCTTCATTCTCTCTTCCCATACCGTGTGTCCATACACCCATGTGATTTTAACTTCTTCATTGTTCCCTTCGAAACGGACCGCGGTGTCTATGAAATGAGCATTTTTCTGAATGATATTGATATTCACTTCCTTTGTCCACCATAGTGCAAGACACCCCACCTCCCGGATAATCATCTATTGGGTTCCACATAACATTTATCTATTTTTTGTTCAGTTTAATTTCCCCTTTTCTAATTCGGTTCGGTTTACACCTTTTTAAAGACCCGACGGTTTTTTACTGACTCTAATATTTTATAATCCTATTAAGGTAATTAAAAAGCCATAACTTTGAATACAATACTCCAATTGATGATTATTTTTTTATGTAAAAACCTTTATAATGATATTATATATTTTAAATTTATGTACATTACGAATAGAATAATAAAAAATAAATTCATATGTTCTCTTAATATACTAATTTAAATAAAAATTATGTATAAATGCATGGATTAATAACTTACTTTATCTTCAATTTTCACATACTAAATTTCGCTATATCACAAGAGATTTACGGTAGTTGGTAGGCTTGGCCAAATAAACCGGTTCGGGCGAACTGGTCTGATCTGGTCTGGAACTGGTTTGGTTCGAATCGGTTCGGCCGAACTAGTTCCAAAACCAGACCAGTGTTTTTTGCCTTCAAATAGAACAGTTCAAAATAGTACCAAAAATCCAATTCGAACCGGTTCGACTCGACTCGTTTTTGATACTGGTTTATACTTAAATTTCAATCAAACCACTTTAAACCTATATAATTTTAGAACCGGTTTGAAGCAAAATTAACTAAACCGGTCTGAAATTAAACCAAACCTAGATATGTTTTCAATAAACCAAACCTAGAGATATATTGGACTCTCGTATGTTGATGTTGGACAAGATTTTAGTCGGTTGTGGAACAGATTTTCAATCGGTTCAATGTGTTTTTCAGTCGGTTCAATGTGTTTTTCAGTCGGTTCAGTGTTTTTTCAGCCGGTTCAATGTTTTTCAGTTGGTTCAGTATTTTTTAAGACGGTTCAGTGTGTTGGACAGAATTTTCATCCGGTTTAGGTTCGGTTTGAACCGGAATATTTCCGAACCAAAATTAATATTTAAAAAAACAGACCAGAACAGTTCGAACCGGTTCTGAATCGGTTCGAACCAGACCAGTTCTTTTTTCCTTAAACCAGACCAGTTTTTTTAGAAACAGAAAAATGTACTGGTTTTTTTCAAACCAGACCAGTTCAGTTCAGAACCGGTTCGGGGTCGAACCGGTTCATGAACAAGCCTAGTAGTTGGGTTGTCATGGAAATTGAAAAAAAAATATAAGGGTGCCACCCACTGATAGCTTTGCCCCCACTGAAAAATTGAAGATGGGTACAAAGGAAGAAAATAAGAAACACGATGATGACAGAATGCCTTACTGACTACTGGTTTCAACTTTCCAGACATTCATTCTCAATAACTTCTGCACCTGATGATGATAACCTCAGTGTTCACATCCGCCAACTAGGTGACTGGACGCAAGAACTTAAACGGGTCTTTGCAGAGGCATGTGAACGATCTTGTGAAAGGATGAGTGGACTTCTAAGGGTAGCTTGCTGCAAGGTGCTTCTGGGGACTCGAAATCGGTTCGTGTTTTACTTGGGGAATTCTCGGAAAGCTGCTATTCAGACGGATTGGATTATGTATGAGTATGCTCTTGTTGATCATTACAAGGTAGTTTAACTCCAGCACTAACACCATTCTCGTTTAGCCTGAATTCAAAGTGTTTGCTTTGGTTGTAGGAGAAGGATTTTTGGGTTTATATGCCTTAATTTATTCTAAGTACACGTGAATTGATTAGCGCTTGATGAAATTTATATGATTGTTGTTATACGATGATCGATGTGATTCTTTCTCTATATCGAGAAAACGCCATTTGTCATTCGAAGCTTCATTTTTTTTAATATTATTCCAAGCTCCATTTTTACAAGTATTATAATTTTCTTCTTTTTGTGCATATGGACTAATACCTTTGATGAAGAAACGTTTAGCCGGACCCTTCTCTGCATTTGGCAAGACACAGTGATAAACTGATAATGAAATCAATCAATCATGGAAGTGTTATAATAACTTGATTACGAAAAGAAAGTTTTATTAAGTAATGGAATAATATGGAGTTCATTGTTAGTTGCCATAACACAAGACACTTTGAAGTGATAAGTAAATCATGCATAGTTATAATAAGTTTTGATAGATGGCAGATAAAATTTGATTAAGTAATGGACAGAGTTAATTGTTAGTTGCCGTATTTTTTTTTTTTTTTGTAAGAAACCATGATGTTTTCTAGTCAAATTCTCTTGATCTGTTATACTAAAAAAGCTCATGCTGTGATATCTATAATTTCTCATCTTGTAGATGACAATTTTCTGGAGAAATTTGTGTATTGAATTGCTGTCTTTGGATCTACTGTATCATTTTTTCATAAACAGAATAGTTAATTTCCGTCTTTCATTTTAGATCAACTTTATTCTTTTGGAGATTATGTTAATCACAGGTTGCCTGAATGTGCAGGATTCTTTTGTGTTATGCCGAGTATTTATCAAACCTCGTAGTGGAAACAGCACATCGGATAACCTTACCAGATCTTATGCAGATAAAACTGTTGTAAGATTACCTAATAAAGAACATGTAACACCTGAAAGCGCTATTCCTTTTGCAGTGGTTAGTGAGTTAAATTATATCAGTATCAGACATAGCCTGGATTCTCAGTTCCATCCAGACAATCAACTCGGCTATATGGTAAGATTCTTGCTACTTGGCTCTGAATTTTCGTTTCTTTCCATTCGAGGTTGGCACAAAATGCTATCAACCTGAAAACTGCAAAAATAAATCACTGAATATCCGTCCCGAACTCATTATTGCCCCCACTGAAATAAATTCCTGGCTTCGTCCCTGAAGGGTGGGAAATCAGATATAAAAAGCTAACCTTACGAAGTTGTTCCACTACTAAAATAAATAAAAATATGGGTGAGTAAATAATTTCAATGCACTTATATGTTTACTAATGTTGTTATTTACATTACTCATTTAGTTTTTTGCACTTTTATGTTTGAACGTGTTGTAAAATGTATCAACAGTTAATTATTCATCCATTTTTCCGTTAAATATTTCAAAATGACAATTTTACCCTCTTGTTCATTTTCATATTATCTTTAACACTTAATTAACCTTTTGGCAAAAAAACAACAACTTAATTCACCTCAAAAACACATATTTGGTTTCAAATTCAACTCAAAAATGCAAATTTTGGTTTAAATCCAACTCAATAATGCAATTTGGATTGAATTCAAATCTGCATTTTGAGGTCCAAATTTCACCAGAATTTGCATTTTGGGATTGATTTGAACCCAAAAATGCAGATTTTAGTTTGAATTCAATCTAAAAATGTAGTTTTGTGTATAATTGAAACTAAAATGTGCATTTTGAAGTTAAATTTAGTATTGAAAATGATATCATTTTGACATATTTAACGACAAAATTGGACGAATAGTTAACAATTAATGCATTTAACAACCGTTTATAACTTAAGCGTGTACACAACAACACTTTCAAATATGTTTGAGCATTTAACAACAGTCAAGCATAAAGTGCATTCAACGGTTGTTTACCCTAGAAATAATATTGTAAACACGCCTTCTATATAGGGCTGACAATGGTTAGGGTATAGTATGAGTATGACAAATATCATATTCATACCATATTTTTAAACCACATACCATAACCATAATCATTACGGATACAATTTTCAATACCATAACCATTAAAATAACCGTGATTATTAATCATGGTTTTATCCGTATATCCATATTTATTCCATACATGTAATATAAAAGACCACGGACTGTTTGGTGTGCCGGAATCCACATTCTCGACAATATAAAAGTTTTCCCCAAACGTTGGTCGTTGGGACCTTAGAACGGGGGATGGTTTGTGGCGGTGTCCGAAAATACAGATTGGATAATGCCATGAAAAATGTTGAGAGTAATACAGATTGCATTAGATTAAATTACTTCTTATTTTTATTAGTGTGGAATAAAAAAAATGTTAGTACAAAAAACCAACATGAATTGTCTTACCAAGCATTTTTGAGGGAGACCTGAATTTAGTAATATTGTGATTTTTTTATATTATATTTAAATAATACTATATATGAATTCAATTCACTCAGCATAACTAAGCATTTTATAATATAAGAATATTAAGTGTAATATTTTGGTGATGTGACTCCCTTCCTTCTTCCTACACTGTACAACACAACAGTCCTGACTCCAGTCAGTCATCTTCCTCACAAAACTACTACAACTGTAATTCCTCTCAAACCGTCAAACGTAGAAAACCTGTCCCACGTTCAGTAGACTCTCATGAGGAACGTTGAATATAACACTGTTCTCTCTGCAAATCTTCCTCAGAAAAGCGTAGATATAATCCACAGTCACCTTCTTATAAAACCTTGACTCCCTCCTTGCTAAGATCACCGTGTTGCCCAGTATATGAACGACTCCGGCGTCCCTACAGCTGTTCAGAAACTCCTTCTCGTCCACCTCAGGGGTGGAAGGAGACACAATGTTTCCTGTGGATGAGTTTGACCCAATATCAGAGACAGATGAAGAGTACGTGTTCCCAGTACGGTTCGCCAAAAACGTCTCACGAGACCGCTCCGTCTGATGACCGGAAACAACGCTGGAATAATCGTCGGAGTCAGAGCAACCCTCCATCATCGACTCCAAACGAACAAACAAGAAAAGTTGGTTGAAAAGTTGGTTTTCAAAATCATCGTCCTTTTTGTGAAGATCTCGATAGCCGTAACGAGCCACGCAACGGAACATGTGGAAGTTCTTTGGACCGATACGCTTCACCAAGAACCGTTCTTCTTCAGGGACGGTGTAGACTGGGAGGTACTTGACGCAGACAAAAACAACAACGGAGTGGATGGCAGGGAGGTTGGTGACGAAATGAGAGAAGATGCGTGGGACACCGCTTGCAAGCTCGGTGTAGACAAGACCGATTCCTGGGACACGGACCAATCCCAGGCCGGGGCCCAGACCGAGGATCCACGCCATCGAGACCTTGCTGTGCATCTCAAACTCGTAGCGCTTTACTGTGCCGTAATGCCAGACAAACATGATGACGAGGAAGGCCGCCGCGATCACCAGGGGGACCCACCCACCCTGGTTCACCTTGACGAGCACGGCTGAGAAGTAGGTGCATTCCACTATGAGGGACAGTCCAGTGAAGAGCAGGACTAGGACCCAGTGGCAGTGCCATACGAGGATCATGATCAGGGTCATCAACAGCGTTGTCACGAGCATCACGGTCACAACCGCCGTGCCTATTCCACATAATCAAGTAAAACATAATCAATCCAAAAGTATAGGTCTCAAGTTCTAATAGTGGAGAGAGAACTTGCCGTAAGCATTTCCGATCTGATTTTGGTTTTTGAATCCCGCTGTCACTGCGATGCACAGAATCATCAAAATCCAGTTGATATCCGGTATGTAGATCTGCCCCAGAAAATTCTTCGAGGTGTGCATCACTTTGACTCTCGGAAAGCATCCTAAGGCAAGTGCCTGCTTGATGATCGAGAAAGTTGCCGAAATAGTGGCCTGACTAGCGACTATCGCGGCCAAAGTCGCAACAACGAACACCGGCCAGTATATGCTCTCTACAACATAATACACAACACAGTCAAGTACAATGAGATTCATCAATTAGGCGGTCCTGTTCTTTTTTATACCTGGAATAGATCGATAAAATGAATCGTGAACATGGTCGGTGTTGCGCACGATGTAGGCAGCTTGACCGGAATAGGCTAGCAGAAGACAAGGAAATACCACCACTGTGAAGGCAAGCTGGACGGCCGTAACCGGAAAATGAGCTAAATCTGCAAACAGGGCTTCGGTTCCTGTTATATATTTAGTTAGCATTTGGCATCAGTATATAATCTGTGTACGTCTTAACCAACTATCTCAAAAGTACGAACTTGTGAGTGAAGGCGACTGGTATACTCTTAAGTCATCTTAACATTCTCCCTTAAATGCGCTCTGATACCATGTGAGACTTAAGACATAAGCCTTAACCAACTGTCTCAAAAGTCTAAACTTGTGAGTGAAGACGACCGGTATACTCTTAAGTCATCTTAACATAATCTACTAAAATTATTATACAAAAAGTTATAACTCTTTGATTACAAAATATTTATTGAATGGTGTTTATCTGATTTAATTCATTAAAATTACATAATTAAATTTTTTTTACCTGTTATACAAAGAAGAATACCGCCAAGAGAGGTCCAAGCATCCTTCCCTCCACGTTTGAAATATCGATATATATGCACCGGAGAAAACGCTCGTAAAACAGTATGGTCGTATTTCCAGATATTGAATATACCGATCCCTCCAATCAGGAGAAACCAGAGAAGCACGATCGGAGCAAACAACCATCCGACTCGATCTGTACCGTAGTGCTGTAAGCTGAATAACCCTATTAATATCACAACAGCAACCACCACCACAACATCTGTTCCAAACAAACCAGTAAGATTTTTGGGAAAAAACAAGGAAAGAAAAATGGATCTCGAAAAATGGAGTATACCGTTACTGATTCCTGGATGCTCTACCTTGATCCCTCCAGCAGCAGAAAGAACTGTTACATCAAACATAGAATTTTCAAACAATCCCAATGAATGTTTCAAAATTCAGATAGAGGTTATTAGAGTATGATACCTGATATAGCTGGAGTTAGAATTCCGTCCCCGATTACCATGCAGGTGCCAACAAGAACAAGAATCAGGAGGGCCGTCTTGCGTGATGCGTGTTCTAGCCATTTCTTTGTTTTAGCAGCAAATGATTTCTCAAAGAAAACGGACCTGCTATACGTTGTTAGCTCCTCATCTGTACGATGCTGGTTTGGTATCGTTTTTATGTTTGCATGTCGGCAGAGCAATGAGTAGAGAGCAAATGTCCCACCTACATTTTTTAAGATAACAACGATATGCAAATTACCATATGCAGATTGGTATGAACTTGAAGAGGATTTCTTGGGCAAACAATTCACATATATATCGGCTTTGCAAGCATATTCCAACTACATCAAAAGGGGTGGCTTGATTTACTTACCTTGACCGTTGTCATTTGCTCGGCAGACAATGAAAACATACTTGAGGAGAGGGATAAGGGTGAGTGAGTATATGATCAATGACAGAGCTCCAATCACATCCTCTGGATCGCGAACTTTTTGAGGAAACGTATTATAGAAAACATACAATGGAGATGTTCCTAAATCACCATAGACAACCCCAAGGCTCTGGAACGAGAGACGAAGAAGAAGCAAAGCTGAAAATTTCTGAAAGACAATAAGCAGAGAATCAAAATCTGACTTTTTCACAATCAACAGTTTCTCACAACGAATTGAGATGACTGGAACTGTATATATAAGAAAAACAGTACTTGCACAGAGTATGAATCTTTCAAATGCAGATAAAGCTCAGAGAAAAGATCATACCTTTTCTCTGTACATATTCCTAATCCTACCAGCTTCATCATCCATGGGTTGATCGAGCTTTTGATCTAAAACCCACATACTTCCTTTGGTAGTCTCCGTCGTCTGTTCATCAATTTCAACCTCTGAAGCCATCTCAATTATTGACCCTAAAATCCAATCCCAGCAGAATTCTTTTCTACAATTCCACTAAACCATAATCCTGTTAAACTTCTTGTTCCTGACCAGCAGCGAGAGAATACCTGCAGACCAAACACAGAAGTCAATCCTTATTTGCAACCAAAAAAAATAGAAGCAGCACACCCAAAATTGAAGTCATCAGTACCTACCAAACAGAACCCAGCTAAATTATAAATTCAATAAAACACAAAGTGAAGAGAGAGCAGAGAAGAGGAGAGGAGAAAGAAATTGAAGATGAAAGATGTGTGAATCGTCAGAGCAATCAAACCCCACCAAGATTAATAATGGAAAGGACTCTCTGTTCTGTTCTTGATGCAACAGAGCTTGCAAATGGATACTCAAGAAGTGAGCAGAGTATGGGCAAGGAATACTTGATTGAGCTAGAATTTACCAGGTGGGGTCGATGAGCTTGATATCAGCCTCAATCAATCTGAGCCACACACAAACGGAATCAAGAAATAGATCTCAGCTCCAAACCGTCCAAAATAAAATCATCTGGGAGCTCTTCCCTGGCCAGAGTTGGCACTTGGAAGAAAACCTCTGCTTATTTAATATATTTCAAAAATAGAGAGGGAATTTATTTTTTTTCGGAAAAATAACTAATAATAATAATCAAACCGAAATTTAATCAAGAATCTGGGTAGAAGCATTATTTAAAGGTTTCAAGAAACAGAGTGCTTGTGGATCTCCGTGGAGACGATGAAGGTAAAATGGAGAATCATGGCATAAACTACAGTGTATGATTTTGTGTATCTTTGTTAGAAAAATCGTCGCGTGTTTCAAATTTCAACAAAGTCAGCAAGATAGGATTATTATTTTCCTTTTGTAATGATCTTAGCGTGCTTATTTTTACTTCTATGCCATATGGTGGTGACATTATAGTGGTGGTGGTTCATGGCGATTATGTTGGAGAACTCTCGAATAGATGGTGGTTGTACTATCGAATGGTTGCTTGGATTATTCTGAAATCGTGATGATACTTTCAGATTGAAACAATTTGGAGGCACCCAAACTTTCAATCGGATAAAATCAGAATACTGAACTAGAACTTGAGAAGGATTGTGAATGTTTGAGATGGAATTTTAGGACCTCCCCTATGACCAATTTATAGTGTTTGCCACACCCTTTGGATAAGACACCACATCCTTTGGAAGAGACACTATGCCCCTTAGAAGAGACACTACACCCCTTGCCCAAGCCTTGTGACATTTCGGCCACAACATGTCCTTTGGTTTCAAATTTTGGCTCCAAAACCAAAGGGACACCTTAGGATGATGATTTGGAGGCGAAGTAATTGCAATGGTTTGACCTAATACTTGGTTCTAAAGAAAGTGTCAAAAACCCGAGAATTTTGAGGTTAAAATGTTAAGTCATTAGTTCCAAAAATTCAAATTTACAATGAATATTTAGAATAGTGACTTTATGAATAAGTCATTGGACCCTGCCAGGGGCGCTGCCCCTGGACCCCGGCAAAGGGCCCCTTTGACCCCCATTGCCTCGTCTCTAATCAACTGATAAATCTCTGATACAGTGAATCATAATATACTTAAACATATGTACATATATATATATATGTATATATACTATATATATTTTTCAGTTTTCAAATATACATATGTATATATATATATATACTATATATATTTTTCAAATCTCGATTCCTCTCATACGGTATTTTTATACCGAGCCAAAATCAGGTGTTTACAGTTGCCCCTCTTTGAGCACGCGCTCATGGAAGTGATCTCATGAGTGTGTGTTCAAAGACAAACAACTGATTTTGGCTCCTCTTTATTCATTATTTACATAATAGACAAACATTATTACGCAACTTTCGGAAGCTAGACACCTATAGGTCCCGATCGTTGACGATGATTTGTGGAGACTGAGCGTCTAAACACTCATCAACTTGTGATTCCCAGACGTTGGACACCTACAGGTTTTGGTCGTCGAGGATGACTTGCGGAGGTTGAACACTTAAAGACTCCGCTCGTCGGTCGGCTTGTGACTCGTTGAGGATGACTTGCGGAGGCTGAACACCTAAAGGCTCCGCTTGTCGGCGTGTGACTCCCAGAAGCTGGATAACTACAGGTTCTGGTCATCGAGGATGACTTGCGGAGGCTGAAACTAAAGGCTCCACTCGTCGGCTTTGTGATTCGTTGGGGATGACTTGCGGAGGCTGAACACCTAAAGGCTCCGCTTGTCGGCTTGTGACTCCCAGAAGCTGGATAACTACAGGTTCTGGTCATCGAGGATGACTTGCGGAGGCTGAAACTAAAGGCTCTACTCGTCGGCTTTGTGATTCGTTGGGGATGACTTGCGGAGGCTGAACACCTAAAGGCTCCGCTTGTCGGCTTGTGACTCCCAGAAGCTGGATAACTACAGGTTCTGGTCATCGAGGATGATTTGCGAAGGCTGAACACCTAAAGGCTCCGCTCTTTTTTTTTTTTTTTTGTGACTTGAAGAAGCTGGATAACTACAGGTTCTGGTCGTCAATGATGACTTGCGGAGGCTGAAACCTAAAAGCTTCGCTCGTCATTTTTTTTAAGAAGCTTTGTTGTGGGTGACTTACGGGGGTTGAGAACCTCAAGGCCCCGTTCGTCGGCTTGTAACTTTCAGAAGCTGGACATCTACAGGTTCTGATCGTTGGGGATGACTTGCGGAGGTTGAGCACCTAAAGGCCCCACTCGTCGTTTTGTAAATCTAGGAAGTTGGATATCTACAAGTCCCGATTGTTGATGATGACTCGCGGAGGTTGAGCACCTAAAGACCCCGCTCATTAGCTTGTAATTCACTTTGGAGGTAAAAACCCTTCTCGAGATGTCTGACTGCTTGTGCGGACTTCTCAGTCTGTTTTCTCATTAATCGACTTTGGAGTCCTTCTTGATGGAGTTCCCTAAAGTCATTCATGCTTTGTTCAAAAGGTGTATCCATGCAAGTTGTCGAGGCAACTCAATGCAGATCACAACTTCTTTTTATTGTTACTGTGGGAAACATTGTCGTCCACTTTTGAGCATTTTTTTATTTTATTTTTTTATCTCTTGATTTTCTTTCCTTTTGCTACGGTATTTTTTTTTTTACCGCACCTCTCGATTCCCTTAATTTTTGCCTAGGTCGCCCTTTTGGGTTTTCAACCTAGCAGGGATTTGATTCCTTTCCTTTTGCCATGATCGCCCTTTTTAGGGATTTTTAATCATACCTCTCTTCCCTAAATTTTGCCTAAACCGCCCTTTCAGGTTTTCGATTTAGCGGGAATTTCTCTCATTTTTTGGAGGCTCGCTTTCTGATTACGAGTTTTTTTCCTACATCCACATTGATTGGATTGGGGAGATCTCTGTTGTCCATGTCAGTGATGATCATGGCTCCCCTACTGATAATCTCTTGATGACATAAATCCCTTCAAATTTAGGTACAAACTTGCCCCGAGAGTCTTGATTGACTTGAATGATATTTTTTTTATCTCTCGTTTTTCAATCATTTTGCTACGGTATTTTTTGTTTTTTTACCGCACCTTTGGGTTCCCTTTATTTTTGCCTAGGTTGGCCTTTCGGGTTTTCAACCTAGCAGGGATTTGAATCCTCTCCTTTTGCCATGATTGTCCTTTTGAGGATTTTCAATCATGCCCCTCTTCCCTAAATTTTGCCTAAACCGCCCTTTTGGGTTTTTGATTTAGCGGGAATTTTCTCACTTTTGAAGGCTCGCTTTCTGGTTACGAGTTTATTTTTCATCCACATTAATTGGATTGTGGAGTTCTTGCTCGTCCTTGTCAGTGATAATCATGGCTCTTCCGCGGAAAATCTTTTTGACGATATAATCCCCTTCATATTTAGGCATAAACTTGCCCCGAGAATCTTGATTGACTTGAATGATTTTTTTTTTTAATCTCTCACTTTTCTATCATTTTGCTATGGTATTTTTTTATTTTTACCGCACCTCTCGGTTCCCTTAAGTTTTTGCCTAGGGTCGCCCTTTTGGGTTTTCCACCTAGCAGGGATTTGATTCCTCTCATTTTGCCATGATTGTCCTTTTGGGGATTTTCAATCATGCCCATCTTCCTTAAATTTTGCCTAAACCGCCCTTTCGGGTTTTCAATTTAGCGGGAATTTTCTCTCACTTTTGGAGGTTCGTTTTTATGGTTACGAACTCTTTAAGGATAGTATTTTTTGACTGCGTCCATATTGATTGGACTGGGGAGTTCTTGATTGTCCATGTCGGTGACGATCATGGCTCCTTTGCTGAAAGTTTCTTTGGGGACATAATACCCTTCATATTTAGGCACAAAGTTGCCCCAAGAGTCTGGATTGACTCGAAGAATTTGTTTTCTGAGAATTAGATTGTCTGCTTGTGATTCTCTTAGACTGACTTTCCTGTTAAATGCACGAGTCATGCGTTGCTGGTACAATTGCATGTGGCACTGCGCGATGAGCCGCCTTTTGTCGTAAGGTTCAATTGCACGTATCTGCATTTCACCTACTTTGACTCGTCCTTCTCTTCCTTGGCGAGGATTCTAGCTGCCGGGAATTCTACTTCAATTGGTAACACGACTTCGATCCCGTAAACAATGGAGAATGGGGTTGCCCCTGTTGGTGCTTGTATTGAGGTCATGTAAGTCATAAGTGCCCAAAGCAGCTTATCATGCCAGTCCTTTAATTGTTGCTTCCACTGCGTCATTCATTTGTGGGCGATATGGAGATGAATTTTTATAGTTGACCACAACTCATCCAATTTAGATTTCTGGCATTGCCGGTGATGATTGACTTTGGTATCCCATGACATACGATGATGTCCTTGCTGATGAAAAAATTCAATGGCCTTTGCCGTTATTCACGTCAGGGTAATAACCTCTACTCCTGATGAAGTAATCGATTGTAATCAATGCAATATGAATCGATGACCATTGGACGCCTTTGGGAAAATCATGTTGATTACATCGATGCCCCACATTGAGAAAGCCCGTGGGAAAGTCCTGGAATAGAGCTCTTGCAGTGGCACGTGGATTTGGTCCACGTACACTTGACAGAGGTGATATTGTTGGGCACGGTTTATACAGTCAGCCGTCATGGTGAACCCAAAGTACCCCAAGTCTTGCACGTTCATGTGTGAGCCGCAACAACCTTCATGAATTTCTTCCATTAAATGTTCAGCTTCTTTAGCATTCACGCATCTCAAATGGGTATAGTCGGGCCACTGGGAAATTAATTGCAAGTCATTCCTCGCATGACCATTCAGACATTTGCTTGTGGCGTTCTCTGGGACCTCCGTACGCCATATATCTTTTTTTTTATATCAGTGAGTCATGGTTGACTGTATGATTCTTCGATTGTACAACAATAGGCTGAAACTTCTTTGATTTTGATCTCCATTGGCAGTTTATGGTTTCCCGGAGAAATTTTACTCATGGGTGCGAGCGTTGCCAATTTTTTTGAACGCAAAGACGCAAATAAGAACACAAGGTGATTGTTGGTCTGCTTCTCTTCTTCGCAGCTTTCATCCCTGTGGTGATGACGTTGCTGGCGTCATTGTTGTTGTCCCTCCATGGGTTTATCCACCCTTCAGGGAATCCGATCAGTTGGAAGTACTCCGCCTTGCTGTGACGAAACTTTCTGTAGTGGCTACATTTCATGCCTTTCCGATCGACGATGCCAACAATGGCGTCTCCTCTTCAGGAGTCAACAACGGGGTCTGTCCCGTGTCAACAATGGTGTCTCCTCTACAGGAGTCAATAATGACATGTCCCGTGTCAACAATGACGACTCTTATGCAGGAGTGAATAACAACGTCTTTCCCGTGTCAACAATGGCGACTCTTCTGCAGGGGTCAATAACGGCGTATGTCCCGTGTCAACAATGACATCTTGATGGCATCTTCCCCGTGTCAACAATGACGTCTCTTCATCTCTATTTAAGTCGCCTATGCTTTAGCTCGATCAAACGACAGAGAGTTGTTTTTCTCATCTCCTTTACTTTGCAAAACAACCTTCCCTTTCCCGGTGGTCGAATGTGGTCTGGTGGCATGGGTCGGTTTGACTCTGATTGCCACTTCCTCTAAGCGAGGCGTAACATAGAAGACAGACTCAATTCTGATGATGAACCTCGGTGTCCCTCCTTGCTGTGGTACCCATTACTTATCTCTGGCCCCTTCTTTGGTCGGATAGTTGCATAAGTTGATTCTTCATCAGGTAACGGATTTTTATCGGAGTAGATCTCGTTTTTCCTTATCATACTCCTCACTTACTGCATTCAGGAATTGATACAATTTGGTATCTACTTGATTTTGTATTCCAAATTGCAATGTCGTCTGAGCCAACAGATCATTCACTGTAATGTATAAAGTCAGATTCGGCAAGGGTGCCCCACTAACGAGTGGACGATCAAAAATGCATGAGGGAGCTTCATCAAGTAGAGCTCCAATGGTGATACCAGTTGAAAATAAGTCTGAGAAGCCCTCGTGAGCATCAATGTCATCGAGTTGGATCACTTGTGGTGGGCCTGGAAATGAATGGCGAGGAGAGGAAACAACAATGTCTCTGAACTTTCGGTTAAATATTTCCTCCAAACGACTTCATAATCTTTGAAATTAGGACGAACACCCGATCCTTGGTCAGGATGGCAAAAATGTTTGACATGGATTGATGAGGTGTCATAACAGCAGTGTTCCTCGGGAAGACGAGGTCGGGGATATTGTGGTAGTCACAACCGCCAAAATTCGTTCGACCTAGGAGGTCATGTCAATGATTGACTGCACTGTTCGGGAACTCATGGTGTGCATGGTTTGCTTTAGCTTGATGAATTTCTCCTCGTGTTTTGAGGTGCTGGAATCGTCGAATGTCGCATGGATTTCCGAAAACCTAAATCCAAAATACCGTAGTAAGAAGGATGAATACACAATTGATCATGCATGATTGCTTTTGAAAATTCTATGTTCCATTCATTCCATTTGTAGACTTTGATTGTATGGTAAAACGTTTTTCAAAAATACTTTATAAGGATTTGGCCAATTGATGTCTAGTTCTTTAGACGTTTCACACAACGACGTAGCTCATTGAGTGCATTTGTTGCTTGTTCCTTGGTTCGAACGAAGGTCGAGGACATGTATTTTGAAAATCTTTTTATTTGCCTCGTTCTTGGTATGAATTGTTCAAGGGTGTCATTCAACTTAGCAACGTTGCCCCCACATTTTCCAAAGTGCCCCAACATTGCTAGAATGACGGTGGTTGTTGGAGTCTATCCCTGATTATCTCATCCGGGTTGAAAGACGAACTTGCTGGTGTCGAATGGAATTTGTGAACGTATTCCGTTGTTGTTAATCACGCAGACGCGTTTTCCATATTCCAGAATTCAGACAAGGCGTTGAGAATCTAATTGACTTTGTAATTTACGAGCTCGTGAACCTTGTCAATCTTCTTGTTCATGTATATCTGATTCCCTTTTGTCATGACTTTCCATATTCGGGCAATTTCGACCGTAGGGGGCTGTACGGCTTTAATGTGAGGGCAATGATTTTTTTTTTCATCCTAACCAAAGATGGTGCGTGAAACGTCTTAAGGATACAAGATTGAATGAATGGAACTTACATTTTTTTTTTTTGAAAAATGCAATGCAAGTGCGAGAATTTAACTTCATTAGTAAGACTCGTATTACATTTACAACAGTCTGGAATATATAATACAAAAGGCCAAATCCTATTCATGTCATGATCTAAGGCCAAAACAAAACACATTTACATCAATGGGCCAAACTTCTTCATGGGCCAAATTTCTTCATGGGTTGTGGGCCAATCTCGTATCCAAATACTTGGGCCGAATTCTCATTTTCATTAGTTGAGCCCAAAATATGGAAATACACACAAAACGGGTAAAGACTAAACACGGTGTAGAGATTTTGTTATAAATGGATGGGATTTCTAGGTCCTCTGAACCAGCGGAACCTCACCCACTAAAGAGGATCACGGGCCCATTCCGATCATCGAGTTGAGTTGTTTGGGTGTGTGCCGGCGGTCCAAACCGCTCCGGGCGCATTCCCCTACTAAACTCCCTAAGCTCTTAATGTGCTCCACGTCCGAGCGGGTAATGGTAACCAGCGTGGTGTGTGCAAAACAAGAATTAAATTTTTTTTTTCACTTATTACAATTAAATCGCCTTTTGGACAAAATTTGAAACTGCAAGCATGAGCAAACGGTCAAAACGGATATGGCAAAACATAATATGGCAAAGCAAACATGACAAAGCCTAAACCCTCTTAAAGAGGTCCCCAGCAGAGTCGCCAAATTGTCGGACGTCGGATCCGACTTTCCCGACCCGTTTTGGAAAATATTTTTGAATTTTCGTTTTTGAAAATGCTGGGTCTTGGCGAGCGACGAGTCCGGTCGAGCGGGGTCATCAACCGGACCGAAAAAATTGAAAGAGTCGCCACCGATTAATTGAAGGCTAATCGGAATCCTAAAATTGCCTAGGGTACATGGAGTTAACATCCTAGGGCTTAAAAAGGTCTACGTCCAGAGAATCGAGTTCGGGGGGTTTGATTACGTCTTAAAAGCTCGCGAGCTTATAATCCGCCCTTTCGGTACTTTAATTTTGCTTTTGAAATTTTTTCAATTTTGCTCGAATTACCCGTTTTAATCATGCTTGGCCCAAAAAAAACTACATGCATTTCTTTAAATTAAACAAACCATGTACAAACAAATTTTTTTTCAAATAAACAAGAGAGAACTAAAGTTAATCGTGCTCGAAACAAAAATGGTTTAACTCTCGAGCCATTTTAAACGTGTCAAAACATGCACGAATAATTTTTGAAAATATTAAGCTCGTTGGACTAATTTGTCCCATTTTGAGAAGTTATAGGATGTCCAAAAAATATAGGGACCAAAATGCAATTTATAAAAATTTGAGCTGAAATGGACAAATATTTTCGAAAATTGCATAAATGACCCTAAACTATTCTGGACTTATTTGTAACACTTGGTAAAGTTCTAAAATAACCCGAAAATTATTCTAGACTTATTTGTAACATTTTTAAAAGTCATGGAAAGTCCAGAAAAATTTAGGAATCAAAAAATGTAATTTTTGAAAATATTGTTACTAAACTGAAAATATTTTTTTTAAATTACAAAATTGACCCTAAACTATTCTAGATTTATTTGTAACACTTGATAAAATTCCAAAAATAACCCGAAAATTATTGTAGACTTATTTGTAATATTTTTAGAAATCATGGAATGTCTAGAAAAGTTTAGAAATCAAAATGTATTTTTTTTTAAAGAGCTGAATTAAGAAAAACAATTTGCACAAATGGCCTCAAACTTTTCCGGTTTGGTTTATAACACTCGATAACGTCCAAGAAATGACCCGAGAGTCCAAGGACCGAGTTGTAACCTTCATCAAAGTTTGGGAATGACCTAAGTCAATTTTGAAATTTGTTTTTTTTCACATATATATAATATACATATATTATACATAATATATATATATAGTATTACATAGACATAATATAAATAGATATTATACATATAGATAAATAGATAACATAAACATAATATAAATATATATTATACATATAGATATATATAGTAATACATAAACATAATATAAATATATATTATACATATAGATATATATATAGTAATACATAAACATAATATAAATATATATTATACATAAACATAATATAAATATATAATATACACATATATATTAACAAGTATATTATACATAAATAGATAATATATGTATATAAACTCTTAATTTTATTTCACATTTAGAAAATACAAAATATGATATTGAAGATGAGAAAAATATACCTAACTCATGGGAGGCTAAAATACCGTACGAGGAACCGAGTCTGATAATTATCGGTATTTTTCACTCTTTTTTTTCTATTTTTTTTCTCTCATTCTCTCCTAATTGAAGCTCCTCACCGTAGCATTTCTTGAAGCCTCTTTTCATTGAATTCATTCATCTACCTTTTATAGAAGAAATGTGTAAATATTTAATTAATTAATAAAAACTTTTTTTGTTTTTTAATAATAAAAAAATAAAATCGGTGGAAAAGAGGCAATTTTCCACCGTTGGAATTTTTTATTATTTTTTATTATTTTTAAATTATTTTTAAATTTTTTTTTATTTTTTTTTTAATTTTTTTTTTTTTTAGTTTTCAAATATACATATGTATATATATATATATATACTATATATATTTTTCAAATCTCGATTCCTCTCATACGGTATTTTTATACCGAGCCAAAATCAGGTGTTTACAACGACACTTTCAGATTGAAACAATTTGGAGGCACCCAAACTTTCAATCGGATAAAATCAGAATACTGAACTAGAACTTGAGAAGGATTGTGAATGTTTGAGATGGAATTTTAGGACCTCCCCTATAACCAATTTATAGTGTTTGCCACACCCTTTGGATAAGACACCACATCCTTTGGAAGAGACACTATGCCCCTTAGAAGAGACACTACACCCCTTGCCCAAGCCTTGTGACATTTCGGCCACAACATGTCCTTTGGTTTCAAATTTTGGCTCCAAAACCAAAGGGACACCTTAGGATGATGATTTGGAGGCGAAGTAATTGCAATAGTTTGGCCTAATACTTGGTTCTAAAGAAAGTGTCCAAAACCCGAGAATTTTGAGGTTAAAATGTTAAGTCATTAGTTCCAAAAATTCAAATTTACAATGAATATTTAGAATAGTGACTTTATGAATAAGTCATTGGACCCTGCCAGGGGCGCTGCCCCTGGACCCCGGCAAAGGGCCCCTTTGACCCCCATTGCCTCGTCTCTAATCAACTGATGAATCTCTGATACAGGGAATCATAATATACTTAAACAAGCGTGCACTCCGCACCCTCCTAACTTGTTTAATGAGATACTATGATCCTATTGGTCAACTAGTCAATCCAATTATACTAAAATATATAACATATTATGCCATTTTATTATAGGGTTAATTACTTTAACCATTACTTATGTTGACAGTTGTGATTGAACGGTTCAAACTTGAGCTCAATCGTTACTTATGTTTCAAAATGTGACTAAATGATTCAGAAACGTAACTGCTGCTATATATCCCCGTTAAAATTAGGTATGTGATGTGCACATGACCATTTTCATAATTCAAATTCCTAATACGTTTTTATTCTTCATTCTCGTCTCTCCATTCCTAGTCTCACAAAATCTCCCACCAAAGAACCCTAGTCTCTTCCCTGGAATCTCGAAAATTGTGAGTTCTTTTCATTTTTGTTAATATGTGAGTCTGTTGCTCGTTCGTTGGTTCAATCCACTGACGAAATCAGGAAATTACTTGAATTACTGCTGGAATGTCGTCGAATTACTGTTGGTCAAGGGTTGTGGATGGTCTCTAAATTGTCGATGAATCTAAGCTCGTGAAGCATTTGGGAGGGAGCGGCTTTGTTGTCCCTATCGAAGTTGTCCCTTTTTGTTGGAGCTACACAGCACAGAAGCTGCAGAAGCTCTTCGAAGATTCTGGGTGTATACCATGTTGGCAAAAGTAAAAAAAAAAACATTAAGTAGAAAACTAACTTCTTTGATTGATAGATGTAAAAATCAGTACAAGTATGACCCCTTACTTATACATGTATATCTAACTACTTTGTTGATAATATTAGCCAGCATTGATTGCAGTACATATATGTCAACATTCTCTTTTCAGTATTTCAACATTCCTTTTCTTTTTTTGACATATTGTCTCTAACCTTTTTTCACTGTTTGTTTTATTCTAACACTCCCCCTCAAGTTGAGTAGTCGGATCTCCGATGCTCAACTTCCTCGGTACCTCATTGAATGACTTTGAGTTTACTGCGTTGGTGAGTATATCTGTCAATTGGTCCTCAGAGTGAACGAATGGAAATTTGATGTTCCCAGCTTCGGGGTTTTCTTTTATGAAGTGTCTGTCCACTTCAATATGCTTGGTCCGATCATGTTGAACTAGATTTTTTGAAATACTGATCCCTGCTTTATTGTCACATAACAATTCACATGATCCAGTTGGAGGAAAACCTATCTCTGTCATTAGTCTCCTTAGCCATAGCATTTCTGTTAGTCCTATCGCTATTCCCCGGAACTCTGCATCTGCACTTGATAGGACCACCACCTTCTGCTTCTTACTTCTCCAGGTTACCAGATTATCGCCAATAAGAGTAAAATACCCGGATGTGGATCTTCGATCAACTGGGTTACCTACCCAGTCAGCATCTGTGTAACCTTGTATTTCTAGATGACCATTTCTTCTGAATAGAACTCCATGGCCTGAGGTACCCTTCAAATACCTCATTATCCTAATGACTGCTTCCATATGATCATCTTGAGGTTGATGCATAAGTTGACTTACTACTCCAACTGCATAGGCTATGTCTGGTCGGGTATGTGATAGATATATAAGTTTGTCAACTAGCCTTTGATATCGTTCTTTATCTGCTAGTTTCGCCCCTTCCGTTATGCGTAGGCCATGATTTACCACCATTGGAGTTTCAGCCGGTTTGCATTCCAACATTCCTGTATGCGTCAGAAAATCCAAAATATACTTATTCTGAGATATAAAGATCCCTTCTCTTGACCTTAGTACCTCAATCCCAAGAAAGTATTTTAAATTTTCGAGATCCTTCATTTCGAATTTCTCAAACAGGTTTCTCTTAAACCTGTGCATTTCTTTTGGATCATTCCCTGTAATAATCATATCATCGACATAAATGATCAAACGGGTTATTAGGTATCCTGTCTTTTTCAAGAATAAGGTGTCTTCATGGCTATAGTGAACCTCCCAAATCATGTTCGAGGAGATTGTTTCCGGCCGTAGAGTGACTTTTTCAGTCGAAACACTTTTCCTTCTTGACTTTCATTTGTGTATCCTGGTGGAACCTTCATATACACTTCTTCTTCAAGATCTCCGTGAAGAAATGCATTCTTCACATCAAACTGGTGGAGTGGCCAGTCTTTGTTTGCGGCTATAGACAACAATACTATGATTGTGTCTATCTTAGCTGCAAGAGAGAATGTCTCGGAATAGTCAATTATGTATGTGTGAGTGTATCCCTTTGCGACCAACATTGCTTT
Source organism: Chamaenerion angustifolium (assembly GCA_946814005.1). NCBI lineage: Eukaryota > Viridiplantae > Streptophyta > Magnoliopsida > Myrtales > Onagraceae > Chamaenerion > Chamaenerion angustifolium. The sequence goes on along the minus strand of OX328277.1, from coordinate 3,302,061 downwards.
ATATCTATCAATGGAGCCATCCTGCTTGTATTTGATAGTATAAACCCACTTGCAACCTAACGGTCTCTTTCCGACTGGTAACCTGCACATCTCCCATGTCTTATTCTTTTCCTGTGTCTTCATCTCGATGATGACTCACAGGTTCGGCCAACCAACTCTATTGGATCATCATAGGAGGGACTTTGACTATCATAGGAAATGTTTGGACTACTTACCCAATCTAGTAGATCTACTGTATGATTCCCCCCACCACCCCCACCACCACCACCCCCACCACCACCACCATGAACACTAGATTGGTGGTAGAAATATTTTGTTTCAAGGAAATCACAATTCATAGTGGTGAACATGTGACGATTTTTAGGGTCATAACAACGATACCCTTTTTGATTAACTCCATACCCTACAAACACACACTTGACAGCATAGTGATCAAATTTTGTGATGTCACTTATTGGTATATGTACGAACACTGAGCGTCCAAAGACACGAGGAGTTAAACTGAGAGTTGGGTTACTTTGGTAATTTCAGAAAGAATGTGAATCAGTGTTTGGAGGTAGAAGATACGAAGGACTTGAATATTTTTCTGACCGAAGGACTTGAATATTTTTCTGAAACTGAGTTTGGATCATTTTGAAGAAGTGGGTGAATTTGTCAAACACTTTAGATTTTTGTTTTAAAAATACACCTATGTCATACGAGTGCAATCATCGACAAACAACACAAAAAATCTGAGACTGTGACCCCCAGATATAGGTGTTGGACCCCACACATCAGAATGTACTAAGGAAAAAATAGACTCCATTCGAGTATTATTTGGCTTATAATTTTGTCTATGACTTTTTGCAAGAATACAAGTCTCACAAAAATATTATTACTCTTATTCAAAAACAACTAGGGAAAAAAGAGTTTTAGATAACCCGAGGATGGATGACCCAATCTCCTATGTCATAGTCAAGCCTCTCGTTCTGTAGTTCCGTGAGCAAGCAACACTGAACCTTGTTGAGCCATTTCATCACCGTAGTATATACCTGTGCGTTCAGTGCCACACCCAATAATCATCCATGTTTGGATATCATGCAATACACAAAAATTCGGATTCATCACCATAGTACAATTTATCTCCTTAGTGACATGAGACACTGATAACAGTTTATTCAAGAGTGTCGGAACTATGAGACAATTTGATATCTTCAAAGTTGGAGAAATTTCTACGTCTCCCATTCCCGTAACCTGGGTCTTCCCCCATTTTCTGTTTTAATTTATTCTATCCGGGATCTCATAAGATTAATAAGATCACTTGAATCATACGTCATAGTATCTGTTGCACCGCAGTAAAAAATACACATGTGATTTTTAAGTCCATTTTTATGTTGGACCGAATTGGCCCGTGTCAAATGTTGAGGGACGGAATTGAAATAATCAGGGGTTGTTTTTTCATTTTTTATAACGTTTGGACTCAAATAGCTAGGGTTAGAAGTAGAGGGACTTGGATGCAATTTTAAAATCCTTTTACTTTATCTTCCGTCCCCATTTGCCTAGCTCCCGTCCACATTTGGTCTTGTGCGTCTGCCTTCTCCTTTGCGTCTGATTGCTGAAAAATTAGGGTTTCCGTCGAACCCTGCGATTCCGGCGAAGGAAGGTCGCCTTCAGAGGCTGGTGGTCGCGATGAAGTCCAGCGGATGGAGGGCCCTCTTCCCGCTTCTGCGATTCCTCCAATTCGTTCCTCGGTCTGTCCGTTGCCGCCTCCGATGCTGGTGGCCGAGGGGTTGCTCGTTGCGACGGCGACACTGTTGCGGTCCTTCTCCGCGCGACTCTCGTCCCACCATTCTGGGTACCCGACCAGCTGAAAACATGTGTATTTGGTATGTCGATTCTTCCCACATTGTGTGCATCTGAGCTTGCTTTTGTCTAATCGGGATGACGATCCACCTGTCTTCCCGGTTGTTTCTGACTGATTCTCTGTTGTTCGGTCTCCTTTCGTTGCGTTTGCTGCTGCTATTGTTTCGCCCCTTACTTGTAAGCCATACTCCGAACCCGATGATGGTCCATTACCGGTGGTTGCCGCTCCTAGGATGTGGAGCCTAGCGTCCTCCTTTCGGACATAAGCGTATGCTTATTCGACTGAGGGTAATCGGTCCTGTCGCGGGACTTCGCGTTTGATTCCATCGAATTTGGAATCGATTTCCCCCAAAACCGGTACATCTTTTTTCGGTCCAGAGTTGATTAAAATTGTGATTTCGTGGTTGCAAATCATAGGGTTCGGTCTTCTGTCTTTGATCTCTCCCCATAGGGATTGCATCGTAAGCCAGAATTCCTCGAGTGTCATTATCCCCTGCATCATTTTCGCAGCCTTGTTATGTAGATCAAAGATTTGTAGCAAATCCTTACCACTAGCGTAAGTAGTTTGTAATGTCTTCCATAGATCACGGGATGTAGGGTAATGAGCAACATTGTTTGCCAATCGCGAAAAGATATTCTCGATCATCCATGAAAAGACGACCAGATCGTCTAGTTTTCACCTTTCATGGCCCGGTTCGAATATGCTTGGGGGTTCTGGATCCCCGGTAAGATGCTGCAACCGCCCCTACCTCCAATTGCAATCTGTATTAATTATCGGTGATTTTTTTAAAAAACAATATTCAAAATATCTCGTGAAAATAGAATTTAGATGTTTCAAATTACTTAACTGAGAAACAAATATTTAAGATAATTTAGCTCACAATTCTTTTTAGTAAATTATATATTGACGAAAAATCAAATTATATATTTTACTAATAGATAATAAAACGTGCAGTTTTTTTTTGTTTTTTTTTTCTATCGTAATCGTAAACATGGTAGTGTATGGTCTAAAACTAAGAAAAAGAAAACAAAATAATCAACGAGTATTCATCTACTAATCTGATGTTAATTTGTTATTTTATAATGCAAGTTGTTTCATTTTCAGTACAACATAGAGTGCGTTTATACGTAATTTCTAAATAATTATTTTTTCTACATATTTATTTATTTTTTTAAAAACAAAATATACCGCAAAACGACGCAACTTGATTGCTATGTTTTTTTATTACTAAAAACATTATCTCATTTCATTTTTCAATATCGTTTGCATTAACCGAAATACAATCATTCATTAAAATATCAACTAGTGGAAGTGGAAGTTGTAAAACTCAATCATATAATCTCACTCTCAATCTCGACTGGTTGACAATTCAGTTAGCTCATTCATTGGATGTGCGTCTAACTGTTGACCAATGTATCGACTCAAAATTTCCTACCAAAACTAAGATATTAGAGCATACCACTGCACTTCGTCTATTCTGTGTTATTCCTTGTAGTTGTTCCATGATCCTCTTTGAGTCAGACTTTATTATGACGTTGCGCCATCCATCGTCAATCTCACTTCTAATAGGATTGCCTCAACCTCCATTACGTTGACATTTAATTCCCTTAAACATTTGTTCGTTCCGCCAATCAAACCGCCCTCGCAGTTCCTCGCGAGCACACCTATGCCACTTATGTTCGTCCGACTGCACCATGATTCATTACAATTTATTTTTACGTATCCTTGGTTCGGTCTCTTCCATGATTGCGTCTCTCTGGGGGTTTGGTTCGGTCTGGGTATGGATTGGGCTCGTCGGAACTCGTCATACATCTTCCTCGTTTGCTCTACCACCTCCCTCGTGTTTGGTCTCTTGTTTTCGAACGTCACCTTGCATCTTTCCTTCCATATATTCCAGCACGTGGCTAGGCACATCCACCACCTTGGTTCCTTTGTGTCGCGGTTCGTGCTCGACTCGTTTCTCCTTGCTCGGATCCACTCACCAATCACCGTGTTATCTTGACTCGTGACATCAAGCCCTAGGCTTTCCATCAATACCGAACCAGTCCATCCACACTTGAGTACCATGTGTTCGACATCTTCTTCACGCCCGCACACCGAACTGTCAGCAAATATTGCAACTCAAAAGTAATTATTTGGTGAAGTAACCTTACTTTGCTTCAAGATGGAATTTTAAGGTGAGATTGAAATTTAAATCAAATGAACTGAAAACCGAATATTTATTTTATTCACTTATTATGGGTATTTATCCAATATTTTTAAAAAACTCAAAACTATTAAATTAATGTAATATCAAACTCACTTCAAAATACTTTTGAATTTGTAAGTATTTTCTCTTAATAATTTCTTTTTCTTTGTTGGTGGAGTACGATACACTGAAATTATCTTGTTTTCTCCTGCACGTGTCTTTTAATTTCTGAAATTAGCCTCGGCCCTTGACAAGGACTAGGACTGTAGGACATATTCGGCCCGTAGCTAAGTTATCTAGCAGTGCCGTTGTTAAATTGACGACCTCAACTATAAGGAAGATGGCATACCGTGCTTACCTCTGTATTATGATGTGTATTAATACATTTATTAAGTTAAATTTATTAAATACGAACATTTAAATTTATTATATCATAATCATCAATAGAAACATAATACACTTTTTTTTAGGGTTAATTACTTAATTGGTTACACATGTTTGACCAATGTTCAGAATGGTTACACATGTTTCAAAATATGATTAATTGGTTTTGCTATGTGACTAATTGGTTACACATGTTTTTTTCAATGTGATTAATTGGTTATTCTGTTAGTAAACCGTTAATTTTAACGTTAATTAATTTTTTTAACATATTATTGAATTGTGAAATGACTATTATGCCCTTAGTTGTATTGTAGAACACATGGAAGGATTGAAGAACAATAATCGAACCAAATTCGATTTGATGTTCTTGAGAACCCAGAAATCAGATTTCTGGTTTCTCAAGAACCCAGAAACATCATTTCTGGTTTCTCAAGAACCCAGAAACAGCATTTCTGGTTTCTCAAGAACCCAGAAACAACATTTCTGGGTTCTTCACAATGTGGGTAATATGTCGAACCTTTTAATCACATCATTTCAAACAACAGTATCCATTTAATCACATTATAGAGAAACATGTATGACCTTTTAATCACATTATAGATAAATATGTATGACCATTTAATCACATTTGGTGATAACATATACTGCAGTACAGAATTTCAAGAACCCAGAATTGCGATTCTAGGTTCTTGACAAACCAGATATCAGATTTCTGGGTTCTTGAAGACCTAGAATTGCGATTTTGGGTTCTTGACGAACCAGAAATCTGATTTCTGGTTCTTCAAGCACCCAGAAATCTGATTTCTGGTTCCTTCAATTATTGTTCTTGAAGATGATGATGTGTTCTTGAAGATGATTCTAGGGTTAATTACGTCATTTTACGTATCTAAATAGTGACTTAACTGTGATTTCTAATGGTGAACAGTAAAAAAACCAAATAGTCACATTTCAAAACCAATTAATCACATTTTGAAACATGTGTAACCATTCTGAACATTGATCAAACATGTGTAACCAATTAAGTAATTAACCCTTTTTTTTATACGTTCATGTCATGTTATTTTATTATGTTAAGTTAGTTCAATTGTATATTCACTTGCATTTTTTAAACAAAAATAACAAAATAATGAGTTACTCATATTAACAACTATAAATAAATATACTAAAGAAATTTGACTTACCAGTCAAACTTTATCGTGTGTGACATGTTTCAATACTTAAACAGGATCACGACACGAAAATTAGCTCGTGCTATCGTTCTATCATATATTTCTATGAACATAATTTTTTGGTGCATATTGATACGGTATTATTGTGTTACGTAAGATACTATCAACCCTACAAAGCCCCAAATGAGTGTAGGATTTCAATTTGGAAAGAAAATTGATATAACTCATTACTCGTGGGAGTGTGTATATTTAAATATCTAAAATATATTATATTGTTAAATACCAACGAGCTACGTGAACTTTAAACGTTTTGCAACGAGCTACCCGAATTTTAAAAAATCAAAACGGGCTACCTCAACTTTGGCGAAGGTGCAACGAGCTACCTCCGTCCAATTTCTGACGAATTTCCGACGGATTTCTATCAAGAGTTGACGATAATTTGGACGAATGTAGCTCGTTGCACCTTCGCCAAAGTTGAGGTAGCCCGTTTGATTTTTTAAAGTTCGTGTAGTTCGTTGCAAAACGTTCAAAGTTCGGTAGCTCCATGGTATTTAACTCTGTATTATATATTTAGTTGTTTTTAAAAGGGTTAATTATATATTTGTTAGCTAAATCATTAGGACATAAATAAATTATAATTTTATCAAAAGTCAAACTAGTAATTTACAGAAAGAACCATGTAAAATGATAAATAAAATAAAAAAAATTATCATAATTTAATAATAAATTAGATTACCCTACAAATATTATTTTTATGTAAAATTAATTAACAATTTGTTAAAAACAATATGTCTGAACCCTTCGATTTTTCTTGGAAAGACTATTTAATTGAATTATGTCTAAAACCTTCAACATTTATACGTTTTAGAGAACTTTTAATTGAACTGTTAGTGAACCGGTGGATGTGTACTGATGATAGGAATGTTGCGTGTACCTAATTGGAATTATCCTTTGACAACTACACACCGTATTTATCTGACACCTGTTATACGTTGATTATTCAAGGAGCCGACTCTTGTGGTGACTCGATTGGATATGTATCTTGACCTATATTGACCCCTCATGGGTGGAGGACCACTCAACAATACAAAGTTGCAACAATCATCCAACAATCATATTTCCACCCACAAAATCATACAATCATCCACGTATAAGAACCGAGAATATGTGCGCTGTGTAAGAGAAGAGATTTGCATCATTGCGTGACCCGTGCGAGAGAAGAGAATCATATGAGAAAATTAGTTGCGACAGATTATACTATGTAAAACAATAACAAATTTAAGGTTAAATACTTAGAAATTAGAATAAAACTTTCTTGATATTAATATTATATATATAATCGATCATGAGTAGATTTAGGGTACACTCAGTCATGCTCTCAACGCCTTAAGGCTGTCATTGTCTAAATGGTCACAAACACCTAAAAGGTCATCGCCGCCTAAAAGATCACGAACGCTTAAAGGTCGATGTCGCCTAAAAGGTCATCAACGCCTAAAAGGCAGTTGCCGCCTAAAAGATCACGAACGTCTAAAGGCCGACGCCGCCTAAAAGGCCTCAATGCCTAAAACTTCATCAAACGCCTAAAAGGTCATGAATGCCTAAAGGCTGTCGCCGCCTAAAAAGGTCTTCACCGCCTAAAAGGCCCTCGTCGCCTTAAAGATTGTGATCACCTAAAAAGGACTCCACCTTAAAGACCTCTAAAGGCGCAATAAGCAACGCCTTCATCCAAGATATGCATGTATGAACCTAAAAGGAGCAATGCTCCTATTAGGCTCAGTGGGCTGATGATGGATATCTGGCGTCAAACGCCCAAAGAGGTTGTTGCACAAAAGAGACTGGCGCCCTAAAGAGGTTGACGCCTCAAGAGGCTGATGCCCAAAAGAGGTTGGCGTCCAAATAGGCTAACGTCTCAAATATTGATGTGTGCCACCTCAAAACGACTAGGGGAATCAGTAACCGAAAAATCTGGATGACAGTGACTGTGTCAGAATAAAAAGTTACCACGGTATATTGTGTCAGTCTCACAAATGACTACCTATGATACAGAACTGACCATGGACTCAGGTTAAGTATCCCTATAAATACTCTAGTTTTACTTCATTTGAAGAGGATTGATTTTTCATAGATGTCTTATGTGCTCTCCAAAACGAACATCCGACCGACTTTATCATCAGAGGGGAAACCCTACCATGGGCGACACCTTGACTTTCCTTCTTGCAAGTCACCGGAGCAGCACTCGGAACGTAAGGTGCAAAAATTAGGATCCAACATCTAGCGTCGTTTGTGGGAACGTGACAACAAGTCATGTTCTCAACACCAAAAGGTTGACGCCGCCTAAAAGGTCACGAATGCTTAAAAGGTAACGCCGCCTAAAAGGTCATCAACGCCTAAAATGTCGTCGACGCTTAAAAGGTCGTCGTTGCCTAAAAGGTCACGAAGGCCTAAAGGTCACCGCCTCCTAAAGGTTCTCGCCGCCTAAAACACCCTCAACACCTAAAAGAACGTCATCGCCTAAAAGGTCATCAAATGCCTAAAAGGCCGTCATTGCCTAAAAGGTCACGAACGCTTAAAGGCCGCCGCCGCCTAAAAGATCGTCATTGCCTAAAAGGTTGTATGTCGCCTAAAGACCGACGTCGCCTAAAGGCCGCCAACGCCTAAAAGGCCCTAAACGCCTAAAAGGCTGTCATTGCCTAAAATATCATCGTCGTCTAAAATGTCACGAACATCTAAAAAGACACTTACAACCTAAAAAACCATCGCCGCCTTAAAGGCCGTGATCGCCTAAAAAGGACTACGTCTTAAAGGCCTCTAAGGGCACAATAAGCGACGCATTCATCCAAGAAATGCATGTATGAACCTAAAAAGAGCAATACTCCTATTAGGCTAGCCAGGCGTATGATGGATATTTGGCGTCATGGATTTAAAGTGTCGGTGTCATACTTTAGATTTTTCATGGTGGCGGGGGAAAGTTGAAGTCACTGTGAAAGAAATCTCACACCGATGAGTTTCTAAAATATTAAGCATCGTATATACAATAACATTACCTCCTCCTATCACCAATTGGTTTTAAGACGGAACGCAAATTGTATAATGTAATTGTTGTTTGGGTGTGACTCGACCCAGATATTAAATTTAACACAAGTTATATAATGTGGTTGTTATTTGGTATGGATCGACTCCGATATTAAAATTTAACAATAACACACACTGAATATATATACCAAACTGTCTCACGATATTATGAGTCCAGACCATGTGATGTATTTGTACTTCTTTTCATAGACTTTAAAATAGACTTATCAAACTCTTTTTCCTTTTAAAAAAGGGTTAATGGTCAAAGTGCCCCTAAAGTTTGGCCGAAATTTAAGAATCCTCCTTAAATTTTAAAATTCCTCCTAATGTTAAGAAATGATGAAAAAATTCCCATAAAATAGCATCTGACAATGGGAGATTTTTCATCATTTTCAAACATTAAGGGGCATTTTAAACTTTAAGGGGAATTCTTAAATTTCGGCCAAATTTTAGGGGGCATTTTGACCATTTACCCTTTAAATAATTAACCGTTAAGTTTGTAAACCTACTATTATCATTTGGGCCAAAAGTTATAAATACAGCAGCAATTTAAAACACTTCAAGATATGGGCTTTTGTAATTGACCCTTATTTTGGGCTTTCTTTTTTAGAAAATTTAAATATATTTTTAAGTTTAAATTTACATTAACACATATTGAGGGCCAATTGCTCCTTTCATCCAAACATGGTTTTTGTGCACTTTGATCCAACGGTGATAGCCATAGCTAGCCTTCCTCCAACCAAAACCCTAGCCGAAGAATTCGTCACAGGTACCTTTCCGAGTGTAGAAAATAAAGAATTAGAAATGAAGAGAAGAGAAGAAATATTAGAAACTTCTCTGTTATTCCATTGTGCCAATTATAGAACGAAAGTCTGGTTATAAAGAGAAATGCAGACAAAAGAGACAATGCAGACAGAGCAAGGTGTACTGCACTAACAAATAAAATAAACTAACTTATTACAAAAGCTCCATAACTTTTCTAATGATAATAAATTGGTCCTTATACTTCAACATTCCTCTTCATCTCTTCTTCTTCATTGTTGTTCTGAAACATATCAATAATTCCATATCCATGGAGCAGCTTGTGATGTTGGTGTTTGGCTAAAGCTTTTGTCAGTAAATCGACCAATTGATCCTTCGAATCAACATGAATTGGAACAATAATGCTACCTTGAATCTTCTCACGTACAAAGTGACAATCAATCTCGATATGTTTCGTTCGTTCGTGGAACATCGGGTTTCCTGCAATCTGGATGGCTGCTCTGTTATCACAGAAAAGAGAAGCAGGTTTATTTAAAACAACTTTCAGCTCTTTCAATAATCCACGAATCCACACACATTCGGCAACAGCAGGGCCCATGCTGCGATACTCAGCTTCAGCACTCGATCTGGAAACTGTTACTTGTTTCTTCGATTTCCATGATAGAACACTCGATCCAAGCTTTATACAATATCCCGAGACTGATTTTCGTGATGTGGCACATGCAGCCCAATCGCTATCGCAGTATACCTCCATGGAATCTAGCTTGTTTGCTGCCGAGAAGAATAAGCCTTGTCCCGGATTTGTTTTGATATATCTCACCACTCGAATTGCAGCATCAAAATGTGATTGTTTTGGTGCGTGAACGAACTGACTCAACGTTTGAACAGGGTAGGATATGTCCGGTCTTGTCATGGTCAAGTATAACAAGCGTCCCACAATTCGTCTATATCGTTCAACATCGGCAATAGGACTATCTGCCTGATTTAATCCAAACATCCGATCATATTCAATTGAAGTCAACCGAATGTTATGTTCCATGGGTGTTGGAGCCGATCGTGCTTCTTGTTGTCTTGCATCATTGATTAACTCAAGTGCGTATTTTCTTTGGTTGAGAACAATACCAGCTTTGGATCGTGCCACTTCTAGCCCGAGAAAGTATTTCAAGTGACCCAAATCCTTCAATTTAAAATGAACTTGCAGCACATTCTTTAGTTCATCAACAAGTTGCTGGTTGGATCCACTAATGATAAGATCATCTACATATACTAGAAGATGCACTTGCCCTCCAGGAACAAATTTGCTGAATAGCGAATAATCAAATTTGCTCTGTGTGTACCCATGATTAATCAACGAATTCGTCAATTTTATATTCCATTGACGAGAAGCTTGCTTGAGACCGTAAAGAGACTTTAGAAACCTGCAAACCTTCCTTCCATTTGTGGGTGAATCAGCTGAATGAGGCAATCCTTGTGGTATCTCCATATATACCTCTTCATCTAGATCTCCTTGAAGAAAAGCGTTATTGACATCAAGATGATATATCGACCAGTTTCGTGATGCTGCAATCGTAAGAAGAGATCTCACGGTAACCATCTTGACAACCGGAGAGAATGTCTCATTGAAATCTGTACCTGCTTGTTGTGTGTAGCCTTTAGCCACTAGTCTGGCTTTTTGTATCGATCAACAGACCCATCAACATTGTATTTGACCCGGTAAACCCATTTACATCCAATTGCTTGTTTAGATTCAGGCAATTTGACAATTTTCCAGGTATTGTTGTCTTGTAAGGCTTTCACTTCGGCATCCATCGCTTCCACCCATTCTGAATGAATAACAGCTTCTTCATAAGATAATGGTTCATGAATCTGTGACATGTTCCCCAAATAACATCTGTAATGGGATGAGATACCATCGTAGATCAATAGTTTGGTCTGCATGACGTAATCGGATGTCCATCTTGGGGCCGAAGTGATACGAGAGGATCTTCGTGAGACCTGGTTGCTCGGCTGATGTTCAGGTCTGTTCGACTGCTGTGTATTTTCTTGCTGCACTGAATCTTGAACAGAGTCCAAAACAGGACTTTCATTCGTATTTCTGTCAATTTCTGCAGTAGTTGGATCCAGATCAAATGATTGATCATAGTGATCATCAAATGATGACACAGGTACATCAGTCCAGTTTGAGAGTTGCACATCAGTTTGGAAGTGCTGTTGAAGTTCGGCCCGACTCATGGTGAAAGGAAAAATGGACTCTCGAAACATTACATCTCTGCTGTAAAATATTGATCGAGTCTGTATGTTCAATAGCCGATATCCCTTTTGATTGGGTGAATACCCGAGAAAAACTGCTGGTATAGAACGAGGTCCCAACTTGTCTTTGTCGTGGACAATTGTGGCAAAACATAGGGTTCCAAATACCCGGAGATGCTGAAGATCAAACTTTCTGTTGTAAAGTGCTTCGAAAGGTGATTTCCCATGAAGCACCGTAGAGGGCATGATGTTTATTAGGTAGCAAGCTGTCAACACACAATAACCCCAGTACTTAGAAGGAACAGCACCTTGTAGTTTCAGAGCTCGCGCAACTTCGAGTAGATGCCGATGTTTCCGCTCGACAACTCCGTTTTGTTGAGGAGTGTGAGTGCATGAAGTTTGATGTATGATCCCTACCTCATCAAATAAGTCCCTCGTTGATGAATTTACAAACTCGGATCCATTGTCACTGCGAATCATCTTGACCCTCCTTCGAAATTGAGTAAACGTTAGAGCAAGAAAATTCTTAATATGCACAATCGTTTCAGCCTTATGTCGAAGAAGAAATACCCAAGTAGATCGAGTGTTGTCATCGACTATCGTCAGAAAATATCGGAAACCATCAACAGTTTGACTTTTGTAAGGGCCCCAAATGTCGAAGTGAACTAAATCAAACGGTTCATTCGACCTTGTAATACTAGTTGGAAACGGAATACGAGTCTGTTTGGCAAGGGGACAAATAACACACTCCTTAATACAATTATCTGTCTTAATTCTTGGAAGTAAAATTCTCATTTTATTGAAAGGTAAATGGTTGAATCTTCTGTGCCAAATAAGCTCACTATCCTCCTGTGTATGAGCAGCAAATTGCAATGCCTTCTGCATAGAACTCTGAAGAATGTAAAGACCATTGGAAACTCTACCAATCCCCATGGTTTTCCCAGTAGTGAGGACCTGAAATTTCACAAAATCAGCCCCAAAAACTGCAGTGCTGCTCATATCTCGACATAATTGTGAAATCGACAGAAGGTTATACTTGAAGGTCGAAATGAATAAAACATTCCTAAGCAACAGTGAACCATCCACAAGACAAGTCCCAATCCGATCAACCATAACAGCATCACCATTAGGAAGAGAAACAGGATGCTTAACAGGAAGATCACGTAAATCGAATAACCAATCATACCAATGTGTCATGTGATTAGTGGCTCCACTATCAATGATCCAGTGATCCGAATTATAGGAACTAGATGCAGCAATGAAATTCATACCTGAGAAAGAATCAGTAGTATCTACCATGTTTGGCTTAATAGAACCAGAACCACCGGTCGAACATTGTGGAAGCAACTTCAGAAGTTGCTCTGCTTGTTGCTTAGTGAACTGGAAAGTATGCTGCTGTTGTATTACTTTGTGTGCTGCCCCTGCTGCAATCTGAGTGTTCGGTTCTGCTACAGAGGAAGCATCAACATGATTTGCAGCAGTGGAAGACCGAGATTTGCTCATGTTCCAGCGCTTACGGACTTCATCAGGAACACCATGTTTGCGCAAACACTTGTCGATTTTGTGCCCTTTCTTGCCACAAAAGGTACACTGCAACTGTAAGTCTCTCGAATTTTTAGACCAACCTCCTGCAGTGTTAGCTCCAGCAGGACCAGATTCACCAGAAAACATAGCAGTAATCGGGTCATCTAAACCAGATGGAGAAGAACCAACGATAGAACGTTGATTTTCCTCCAGAATCAGTACAGAATAGGCATGGTTCAAGGATGGTAAAGGACTCATCATCAGTAAGTTTGATCTGATTCCAGCATATGATTCATTAAGCCCTATCAGAAACTGAATTAATTTCTGTTGTTCATGACGAGCAAGAGTTTTTGGAGATTTTGAACATTCAATACAAAGCCAACCAATATCATCGACTATAGCCAACTCATCCCAAAAGAGCTTCATCTTTCCAAAATAAACAGCAATAGGCAAAGAATTCTGCTTCATCTGATAAATCTCTCCATGTAAATGAAAGATTCGCGTACCATCAACTTTGCTGAACCTCTCGCGAAGATCTTCCCAAATCGCCCTGGCTGTTGGGCTGTAGTGCATCTCGTGAACCAAGTCATTTGCTACGGAGTTGATAATCCACGCCTTAACGACTGCGTTGCATCTATCCCACCGCAGCAACATCGGTTCTGTCATGGACTCCCGCAAGCACGTTCCATCAACGAAGCATAGTTTGTTCTTTACCAATAGAGCATCGGATATGGCCCGAAACCACATCTGGTAGTTGCTGGAACCAGTGAGTTGAATATTGATGAGAGAAATCCCCGTTGTCTCTGACGGATGCAAATAGAAGCGATCATCAGAAGGAATCTCGCCCATTCCAGTCGTTCCAACTCTCGGCCAAGCAGTTTGTGCTTCCATGAGAGCTTCAACAGCAAATCAATTTTCGATTTGCTCTGATACCATGTAGAAAATAAAGAATTAGAAATGAAGATAAGAAATATTAGAAACTTCTCTGTTATTCCATTGTGCCAATTACAGAACGAAAGTCTGGTTATAAAAAGAAATGCAGACAAAAGAGACAATGCAGACAGAGCAAGGTGTCTGCACTAACAAATAAAATAAACTAACTTATTACAAAAGCTCCATAACTTTTCTAATGATAATAAATTGGTCCTTATACTTCAACACCGAGCACCGCACCTATCCACCCAAACAGGACTAGAGCAATCGTCACTGCACTCACAATCACCCCAACCCTCACTCTATATTCCCTTATAAACGCCGCAGCTAGAAGCGGCACTATGGCGCCTGAAGAAAATGCTAGGGCAGATGCGGAAGCAGCTTGTAGAGGATTTGGGAGAATAACTGGATGTTTATCATGCTTGAAATTCTGCAGGATATAAAATCCAGGAAGGTTCATAAGATTTTCCTGACCCAGAAGTGTTTGACCCTCCCAGATTAGATGTAAGCTTCATTGTTTCTTAATTCACAGTCTATACTATAATCTATATCGCTGTCTTCTCATCTCATGAAATGATTTGAACTTACTGCAGTGCAGGCTCCTGTAAAGTCCTATGCACTCTTACCTTAAATGACAGACAAGGTTTTCTTCCTTGTATATGTCCAAATAATGTAACCATTGGCCTATCACTGGCCATCAGTCATAATACGAAGCAAGATCAAATACTCATGAGAGCATAGCAGCCTCAACACCACCAATTCAATCAACATCCACATATACAAAGTGTAGTTGATAGAACAGATTCGATAAAAGAGATATATGCGAAACGAAACCATATTGCATTGAAGAATTCAGTGCTCCAGAAAGACAGTTTTACATGAACTAGTAAAGCATAGAACAAAACATGTTATAACTGAGCATTCAGCTAAACATCAATTATATTCTGGCACAACAATACTAGAAAATAAATCTCAATCACTGGAACATCTCACTTGTGAAGAGGACATGCACAATTGTCACCTCCTAACTCTGTTGCAACACAAGGAGTCTGTACCTTTCCGTCCTGGTACCAAGTAGACCTCTTCTCAACTAATTCACTCACGAAAAGATCCAACTTCTCGATGTCAACACTTGGCATGACCACCACATGTGCAATGCTTCCCTCACAAGCAAGCTGCCATCTACGCACAAATTCCTCATCTTGTGGCCGTTCAAACACGACTGTGCTGCTGAGTTCATTCAACATGGCACTGATCCCAGCATCGTAGAGGCGGTGCTTCAGGTAGTGAGCATTTCTTAGGCATTTCTGGACTTCCTTCTGGAATCCTTTATAACCTTTTCGGTTGAGGGTGTACCAGAGAAAGATGGGAGCATGGCCGTTTCGACTTCCCATGATTGTGGCATCCCTTGAGGCAAGGTACTCGACGTTGCTTGAGAGAGCATTGATATGAGACATCCTCGTGATTTGAACTCCACAAGGCATTGGACATCCCACAAACTTGTGGCCCGAGACACTGACACTTCCAATTGGCTTCTTAAATGACACTTTTGGCGCCTGTTGTGAACCAAAAGAAAAAACTGCAATTCAATCCTTGTAAAAAAATATATATGTATATACATGCAGTAAATAAGATTTTTTGGGGGGTAAAAAATGCAGTAAATAAGATGACCTACACGTTTGACAAAGGGCATCATAAGTCCGAACAAAGCTCCATCACAATGTATGTAGAAACGATCCTGAGGGAATCCATTTTCTTCAAGAGTCTTTATGACCAAATCAAGGTCATCTACAGCTCCTTTGACGGTAGTCCCTAAAGATATGGAGAGCGAATATCAATTCGTCAACCGATATCTCATGGTTCAATAACACATACAAGGTTAAAATACAGGAGGGAAAGAGATACCTATGTTAACATTTATAATCGCAGGCTTGTCTTTGTTAGCAAGGAGTTTAACTTTGAAATCAGCACAGTCAATTTCGCCTGAAATCAAAGTTTCCACTTTAACACAATCCATTCTATACATCCGTGCTGCCTTGAAGACTGAGTAATGTGATTCCTTTGATGCATACAGAATTCCATCAGGGAAAACTTCCCTCCTAAAAAATAAATTCTTTCATCAATCTAGCGATCTCTAGTAATAATACCATTAAGATGAAATGTTATACTAGAATTGTAAGATCTTAATACTCATATTGATTTATTACCCTACAAGAATTCCATGGAGATTGCCCTCTGTACCACAGTTAGTAATGTAACCCCAGTACTCATCTTTCTCTATTTCCCACAAACGAGCAAACCAATCCAAGACACCAACTTCAAATTGTCTCGAATGGACACCATAGTTGCTCTCTATAAATGGATCGCCAAGATTGTTTATGGAAAAGTGCTGCAACTGCGCCAGAGCACCATAATCAAAGTCCAAATTGTAAGGGTAACCTGCAAAATCAATTAATCCATTGAATTAGAACTTTCAAAAAACAAATGTAGCAGCTGCAAGTGCCACAGAATTATCAACAAACTGTTACATTTTCTATAAAGTAAACCGCGCTGGAGAGTGCAAAAGAAAAAACGCGCTGGAGGAATCAAATAGTAGCTGTGAAACAGGAAGATTTTGCATTGTAAAATATTCCGTTTGACTGAATTCGTAGGATTCACCATATACATTGCTATTAAGATCTTGCTTTACAAAAAAAAAAAGGCTTTAATTAAAATTGTCATTGATCTACAAAAACAAAAGTGGAGTGTTAAGACACAATTGAAGTGCATACATGGGAACACAAATCCATAATTTCCAGCTTTCCAGTTTATATTTCTCAACAATTTCACCATTATATAACAGATATATCGTAGCGAATCAGGATACTACATAATTATCAACATAGAGTTAGTAAAGATACCTAAGTGGTGATTGGTTCTCTCCATCAGACTCTTTCTATAGCGAGCCAAGACGCTGGCCATGTAGGCGTCCTTATCTCCGGTGGACTCATCGTTATCCTCGGGTTCCGTGACGGCCAGGCACGTTGTGTGGACATTCTTTCCCAATACGATCTCTCTTTCCACTACTCCATCGTCCTCCAGCCGAGCTCCATTTGCCTTCCCGTTGGCGACGTCCATCGGCATCGAGGACTGCAGATCGAACACCTCCGACACCATATCCACTGCTCCGTTGCTCATGTTGCCTCCTAGGCGCCGAAAATCTATGATTAAGAGAAACGTAATGCGATTGCGGGAGATTGATGGAAATGCGCGGGACCAGGAAAGGGCGGGAGATCTAGTAGTAGAAGAACCTGGCCGGAAGGCGTGGTGGTTAAGCACGGTATCGGTTGCCGGAGGGAGAGAGTGGTGGAATTGTAATATCTCCTCCTATATAGATTTCGACCTAGAAAGTAGGAAAATCGAGTCTCGATGGCCAATTGCCAAAATGGCATCTCAGAGGAGCTGATAAAAAATTATCCTTTCTGTTCGTGATAATTACACTTCGTGCCACTCCTCCAACTTGTTGGCCCCAACTTCAAAGAGAGTTTATTTTTTTGCCATTTCCAATAAGTTTTTTAAAAAGTAAAATTGTGAAAAAAAATATTTGAAAAAAATAAGTATACTGAAAAAATAGGAAAATCGAGTCTCGATGGCCAATTGCCAAAATGGCATCTTAGAGGAGCTGATAAAAAATTATCCTTTCTGTTCGTGATAATTACACTTCGTGCCACTCCTCCAACTTGTTGGCCCCAACTTCAAAGAGAGTTTATTTTTTTGCCATTTCCAATAAGTTTTTTAAAAAGTAAAATTGTGAAAAAAAATATTTGAAAAAATAAGTATACTGAAAAAATAGAAAAATCGAGTCTCGATGGCCAATTGCCAAAATGGCATCTCAGAGGAGCTGATAAAAAATTATCCTTTCTGTTCGTGATAATTACACTTCGTGCCACTCCTCCAACTTGTTGGCCCCAACTTCAAAGAGAGTTTATTTTTTTGCCATTTCCAATAAGTTTTTTAAAAAGTAAAATTGTGAAAAAAAATATTTGAAAAAATAAGTATACTGAAAAAATATTTAGCAAAATGTATATAAGCGCTACTAGGGATAGCGTTTTTCAAAAAAACGTCATTAGAAGTAGCGTTTTTCATAAAACGCTACTTCAAGTAGCGTTTTTATGAATTTCGCTACCCCTATTGACGTGTTTTTGACGATTCGATGTTTAATTAAAAATAAAATTATGTATTTATTAAAAAAAATAAAAAATTATAGTAAGTAGATATTTTAATTGCGATTCAAATGATGCAAAAAAATATTAAATTTGGACTTACGGATTGACTGTAGGCTCTGCCGTAAGTTGAGATATAAAAATTTGACTTAAAACAATATAACTCATACTCTGTAAGTTCAAACTGACCACGGTGAACGTCATTTATATCGTAATTCAATTATCTACCTAGGGTAATTTTTTTGATTAGAAATACAGTGATTTTGTAACATAACATCGCTTGTCTTATAATTTGACCGAAATAATTAAATGCATTAGGTGAAAAAATTAATTATGTACTTACTCAATAAAAAAAAATTAAAGTGCTTAGATAATTTAATTACGAATTAAATGACGCTAACTAAACGTTAATTTTTTACTTTTAGACTAACTGTATAATACGATATAATACGAAGTAAATTACGTATCGTATTATACGGTCAGTTTAAAAGTAAAATATTAACGTCTAGTTAGCGTAATTTAATTCGTAATTTGTAAATTTTTTTAATTAAGTATATAATTAAAATTTTAATATAATATCGTTTATCTTAAAACTTGTCTGGAATGATAAAATGGTTCATGTATGAAATGTAATTATATACTTATTAAAAAAATTACAGTACGTAGTTAATTAAATTACATTAGTGTCGGTAACACTTTTGAGTTTCAACCTTAGGATTGATTGTATTGTACCATTACATCAATTTGCTAATTTTGACTTATTCTAATGTTACCATCATAACACAAAATTTAAAAGTTTTTAATTTAAAATATAACAAAAAATGAATGAAACAAAGAATTTGTTATAACTTAAATCCAGCTACAAATTTATAATGAAAAAAAATAAAGCTAGTAATTTTTACATGGGAAAAGTATGAAAAACCACTCGGATGTTTGATTTTTTTAGCAACTGGACCCGGATATTTTTTGTCGCAATTAATAAGTGTCGTATGTTTCATTTTGTTTGTAATAACACCTTCCGTCAATTTGACCGGTTAAATGTCATGTGCCTTGCACGTGACACCGTTAAATTTGAACCGAGTCGTGTAAAATGACAAGTATGCCCCTGGCATCCCATCACTTCTTACTGTTCTCCAGCTAGTTCAAGAAGGAATGGTAGAGCCGTGGAAAGCTTTTCATAGTGCACATCTAGTGTCTGATTTAATACCTCACTGAATACACATGATAACGTACGGTATTTGCCAACTCATCTTGAACTTATCTGGTTCTGCACTTAAAATCCTTGTTTGTTGATGATGCATATCTTCTTTGTTGTCAAGAATTGGAACAGAGTTTCTTTGTCATGTCTAAAGATTCTATTTTGTGAATTTGCTCAAGAATTTGGGTAGAATCTGGGTTTCTGAGCAGATTGCTGCAAAACCCAGCTGGGTTTCTTGTTGAAAATTGAGCGAAACCCAGCTGGGTTTTCTATGTATCCGTAAATTACGTAATTGTAATTGTAAATTACGTAATCTCTCTAAGAAAGATGAATGGGTTGCCAGGTAACCGTAATTGTGTCATTTGTACATTCGTCATCCCCTGTATGTATGGTTTATGACGCTTAATCTTCACTCCTCATGCATTGAATATTCACTATAGCGTTCCTACCTCACCAGTTTTTGTACTAGTGTAGGGAAATCTTTGAGGCTTCTGATGGTGGTTGTATAGCTTTAGATTAGCTAAGAACTTCACAGAGTGAGTACATTGTCTTTTCCTCTATGGTGATATGTTGTTTTCTTGGGTTCTTGATTGTGATTCCTCATCTGGGTTTCAGGATCTTGATCTGATTCTCTCAACTGAAGCTGGTGAAAGTCTACCCACAAATTTTCGACTCCAGTTAACCATGAAACTCGGTATTGGATCTTTCTAACCTCAATCCCTTGCTTACACTTCTTGATGCAAGCTCAATATTAAGCTTCACTTGTTTAATTTGTGTAAAATACTTCGATTTCTTCCTGAGAAATGCAATTGATCGCGGGTTTAATGCATCACAGATAATGATAATGCGGTTCTCCAATCTCTGGCTCAGACAGAGTTAATCGTGAGATTTTTATGTATGAGGAACAAAATTCTTCAGAAGAAGCTGAGAAAGATGAAGAGGAGGTCAATTATACATGCTAGGGGTATTTTAGGTATATATCATTGTGATTACATCACGTGCAAAACATGTGACTTCAAATTAACGGAATATGAAACGAAGTGACAGAAATGCTGACTTACCAACAATTGAAAACATATGGGTGTAAAGACAAACTATATGGGTGCAATTACCAATCTGGCGAAACATCCGGGTGATTTTTCATATTTTTCCCTCTCTATATACACTATAAATTCAATTAATAATCTGATATTAATAAAAAAATATCTAAAAAAGATACTTAGTATACCCAAATTTAGAGTGATATTTAATGTGGAACTGTATCGAGTGAATTAATTATGGCCGTCAGATGAAAGAAAAGATTGAATATTCAACCGATCCAAGTGCTCAGAACAAACCTTGTGTATTTTCTACGTACTACCCTATAATTTCTTTAGTGCCTCTTTCCGACAACTCTGATTTTTTGCCCGTGCTGACTGACAACTCAGCAGTAAGAAAATTACTACATTTAGGAAAACCATGCGTTTCATGTGAGTAGGGTCAGTGAGGGATATAGATTATAGAAGAGGTCAATATTTCGGTGGGGCCCACGTAAGATTCTTGGTTGGATCGAGATGCATGAGAAGTGGCGGCGGCCGGTCTGAAACTATCATTGTTAAATGTAATTCGCGAATAGTATTTAATTCAGATTTTTTGTTTATATATTTTACTGTTGCAAAATGTATCAGCAATTTATCTCTTTGTGAGATTATTGGGGATAATGGGGAGTGGGATACCTCGGGTCTGTCATTCCAGATTCCGACTCACATCTATGAAACGATCAGAGCGATTCCGAGGAGCCTAGAGCAGGGGACTCGGGACAAACGTATTTGGTTGGGTTCGCCGTCGGGGACCCCATCCGTGGGCTCGGCCCACAGGAGCATCACGATGCAGAGACATAGCCACATTGATCAAGAATCAGGTAAATGGAATTGGATCTGGGAATGTCAGAATATTCCTAGAATCAAACACTTTCTATGGCTGTGTAACCATGACACGATCCCTACCGCGTCCATGTTAAGGAGACGAGGTATGGACATTGACCCAATTTGTAAAATTTGTGGCATGGTCGAAGAGGACACGATTCATGTGTTGCGGGATTGTGAGGTTACGAAACAGGTATGGGTGGATATTGATATCCCTGCTGGTAGTGCGCTCCAGAGGGGCCAATTAGCGACTTGGCTGAAATCAAACTGTCAAGAGGTTCGGGAGTACAAGGATGGAGTGCCTTGGTGCTTGATCTTCACCTCTGTTGTGTGGTATATTTGGAAGAATAGAAACTCTTTTGTGTTTAATAACAAATTCCTAGATAGAGATATCGTGAGTTTAATTGTTTTGCAGGCTAAAGACATTTTCTCGATATTAGCTAAGTCAAGGGGTACCCGAAGCAGGATGGAGATCGGTGTGCGGTGGAGTCCTCCAGAATGGGGTTGGTTCAAACTGAACACAGATGAGTCAGCTATAGGAAATCCGGGCTCAGCGGGTTGTGCGGCGGTCCTTCGTAATCACCTTGGAGGTTGGGTGAGGGGTGCCCAAAGGAAGCTGGGGATCACAAACAGCTTAGTCGCTGAGCTTTGGGGGATCATGGACGGGCTGATGCTAGCAATGAAGATGGGAGTCCAGGATCTCCACGTGGAGTCAGACGCAAAAGAGGCCATAGGTATGATAGTAGAAGAAAGTATGGAAGATAGACCTCTAACTCCACTTATTGTGGATTGCAGGAGGTTCATCTCGGGATTTAAGAGAGTCAAGCTGAGACACATATTCAGGGAGGGGAACGGAGTCGCTGATTGCTTGGCGAAGGAAGCGGTCACCTTAGAGAATAACTTTGTAGAACTTGTATTCCCCCCGCCAAGGGTGAGGGCTTGTATTAGACTAGACGGTATGGGTGCAGAAAAAACCAGATGTGTAGACGTTTTTAGTCGGGCTTGTTAATGAATGTTCCTCTTATTTAACAAAAAAAAAAAAAAATTCAGAAAATTTGGTCAAACTCAAATTTTTTCGACAAATCCAATTTTGGTCAGCTTGTGTAAGAAAATTTTGTTCAAAATGACTAGCTGGTCAGAAAAAAATTTCAAATTTGTTTTAAATAATAAACAATCAGCAAAATGACTAAATTCTTATGCACAACTTTCACCCGCGAATGATATTTACGGGTGATGTTTAAATATCCTACTTATTTGCGGGTAAGTATATTTTTGTATTTATTAAAAAAGTGATGACATTTTTTGTAATTTTTTTGTTTCATCGTATTTATAGGTCAAAAATTATTGCCATCATGAATAACTGAAATTGAATAAGATTTCGCCTAATCCGTAAGGCGTGGATGATGTGTGTTTCCTTTATGAATTTCTATAATAATTACCTGAGTAAAAATGTACTCGTCCAATTCCAAGCTCAACTAAAGTCCAGGCCCAATAAAAGCCCAATACTCTCTCCTACTTTCAACAATACTCTTGCTTTCGGCTAGGACAAACAATTTCTCACGATAACACGACACGAACACGCACAAACAAATTGTGTTCATAGAAGTATATGATAGAATAATAGTATGACCACGATAACACGAAAATATTTTATGCCGTGTTTGTGTTTAGGTATCATAACAACACACAATAAAATTGAACATTTTTCTTAACCAACTTTAAAGTTAGACTTGAAAGTCTATTTTTTAAAATAATATTTTAAACAAATATCGTTCAATAACTTTTAAAAATGTATTTAGAGATTAATTTTATAGAATTTGTTAATTCTACATTAAATACTCCTTAAATTTGATATTAAATTTATAATTTTTACTATTTAAATTTACACACGTACTCGTGATTTGTCAACTCTACTCTTCTACTCTCTGATTTGGTCTTCAAGCCGAATATATTATTGTGGTGAGGCTTCCGGTGCATTCATTTTAATTTTTGATCTCTTTTATTTCCGTTGCATATAGGGGGACAATGTTGAAGAATATAAAGTTAGGAACCAAATCTCAAGGAAGTCAACTATAGGGTCCAACTGGTTATCTCTCTCCCACAAAACTCTTCAGAAATATCTATATACATATTAATTTGGTCAGACTTTGTATAATTAGGGTACATGAAGGATATGATGCATGCCATGAGGGGGCCAAGTCAATTGTTAGAAAAGTATTGAATCAAGGATATTACTAGCCGGCGATGGTGAAGGAAGCAGATGAAATGGTGAAAAAATGTGAGTCATGCCAAAGATACACTCCCAGAATTGGGCGTCCACCATCTGAATTGATACCTATGCACGTCGCCTTGCCATTCGTGCAATGGGGAATCGATTTGGTGGGTCCATTTCCCAAGTCTAAGCAAAAGTGTTATATCATCGTGGCAATGGATTACTTCTCCAAGTGGATACAGGCTAAAGTTTTGGCGTCGATTACGGAATTCGAAGTGGTTAAATTCCTAAAATCCAGGATTATATCCAGATATGGAATTCCGAGTATTCTCGTCAGTGATAATGACCCTCAATTTTCCGGAAGAGAGCTAAAATGTTTTTGTGAAGAATTACACATTGAGCATCGCCATGCCTCGGTAAGGCATGCGCAAACCAATGGGCAAGTAGAGTCGGCAAACAAGGTCATTCTCAGCGGATTGAAAAAGTGGATTGACGCCTTGAAAGGAAAATGGACTGAGGAACTGGATAATGTTCTATGGTCCATCCAAACAACGCCAAAAATGTCCACGGGTGAAACACCATTTGGATTGGTATATGGCTCAGAAGTTGTTGCCCCTACTGAAATAGGAGTTGCATCACATCGAGTAACACATTACGAGGCGGTGCCTAATGATGAACAAAGGCGCGTCGACCTTGATCTAGTGGAGGCCGAAAGATGGATATCATATGAAACCCAAGGAAGAATGAGGTTGGTCACTGCCATATATTATAATTGGCGAGTGTTCTCTCGCCAATTTTTCGTTGGAGAGATGGTATGGAGAAGAAACAAATTCTCATTTGGATAGGATTAATAAATCATCTCCAAAGTGGGAAGGTCCTTATAAGGTCGTCGTCGTCCCTCACCCCAACACATATGTCTTGGAGGATGAGGAAGGAAGAAAGCTGAGGAATACTTTTAATGCGGAGCATTTTAAAAAATTCTATGCGTAGATTGTAATTTACAATGCCATTGTAAATATATCAAGTATGATCTTTTACTAATGAGTATTGCAAGTTTTCAAAGTCATTGATCCCATAAACAAAGGAGCTATATAAGTGACAAAATAAGAGTCGACGCTTTGATGACATGCCTTGATTTCATTATCTAAAATGATGATTTACAATATAAAATGTTCAAGTGCTGAAAAAACAAAAATTACCAGATCTAGAAAGCAATAAAGATCTTCAAGTGCTTTTTGAAGGAGGAGTGGTTTTTGAAGAAGTGCCCTTGGAAGGAACACTACTAGGCTCTGGCGCTGCTCTTTTCTGCCCAGCCTTAGCTGGAGTAGCACTGTTGCTGGCCTCTGACGTCGCTGCTGATTTTTGGGCAGCCTTAGCCTTTGAAGCGACAACTTCATCTTGCATATTCTCATGTTGCATCCGTAAGAATACCTGAAAACCCTTTACTTTCTCCACAGGGAAGTCAGGTTGAACCTCGTGGATTTGGGAGACTAGTATTCCGTACATACGGATGATTTTGTCCACCAAATGTCTCTCGACAGACTCCTTAAAGGCGACAGTCTGCTTATAGGATTCCACCGCCTCAGCCTTGGCAGTTTTCAATTGACGAAGCGCCGCCTCTTTCTCCTTTTGTGCAGCTTCGAGCTGGGAAAAAGCCGTTTTTTTATCTTTCTGAGCAGCCTCCTTGTCCTTGATCGTCGCCTCTTTCTCCTTATTCAAGGAGGATACGTTCTTCTTGGCTCGGCAAGCGTTTTCCTTGTTCTGATTGGCAACCTGCTCACAATCCGCAAGTTGCTGAGCAAACTTGTTGGCCTTCTGAACAGCAAATTGAGCTTTCTCAATTTCTCCCTCCTTGAGATGACGCTCCTCGTCGACGCACTTCAGGAGGAATGCCTTATCTTTTTCAAGAATGGCTTTCTTCTTCATCCATTCATCCCTCTCCTTCTCAAGTTGAGCAGTCTTGCCAACCCTCACTGCATTGTCCTCCATAGAGGCACATTTGTGGGCTAGGTGTACTGCCACGGCACCGACCTCAGTTTCTGTGGCCAAAAGCTATAGACAAAAGGTTAGTCACAAATAATGAGAAGAATGAGAAAGTGTAAGTAGTAAAAATTACAGAGGCGACTGAGGTGAGGTGATTTCTAACGGCCCCTTCGACCCATTAAGGATCGAAGTGGAGTTGGCGACGATCCCCGGGAAGAACTGACTCGCTCACAATATGTAGGGTCAGGTCGGAGTGAAGGGGGTTCCTTCGGGAAGCTTGGCGTGTAGGGAGGTTCCTTCTGGAATACTAGTACACTGCAAGCGATGCCAGGGCTCCCAGTTCATCAGACGATTCTCGAAGACTGGTGTCTCATAAAGGTGTCGTCTCAAATCGAATCTAGGGCCTTCAGAAGGACCCAAGGGAGGATCGATGGGTATGGTAGATGAAGGAGACACCTGGGGCATTGTTGGCCTAACAGATGAAGGAGACACCTAAGGCATTGGTGGCATGATAGGCGAAGGGGATATGAGAGGTGGGGCTTGTCCGAGGGGTGAGCGATCGCGTGTGGAGGTCGAAAATCTCCCACCTTCCAGCGACGCCTCCGGACCTAAAAGTCAGCAACCAAAGAATTCAGTTAGCCAAAACCTTTACAAAGTATGGTACAATTCTTTTGAAAAATAAAGGAATACCTCTTGGTGGCGACGTCTCCTCAATACTCTCATCCAGCACGATAGTGTTGGAGGGATCTGTAGGATTGGTCTTGTCCTTCTTTGAGTGTCGCTTCTTCTCAGGAGCCGTGGACTTAGCCTTATGTCTCTTCTTTGACGGCTCCTCCTCACTGATAGGTGGAAGGACACCAGTCGCCGCCTGGATATAGCGTCCAGAAGGTTGAAATAAGTAATGAAAAGAATCATCATCATTTGCAAAGAAGAGAGCAATGATTAGAAAAATACCCAATCAATCTCTGGTTGAAGATTAGACGACTTTAATGTCGCACTAGCAAGCATCGCCTCTGTTGTATCCTTGGATATATATATATATATGAGAGTTGCCCCTTTGAATGTGCTAGGTATATAAGGTTGAGGGTATCAAGATCCTCCTCAGAATACTCAGTGAAGGAGGGTAAATGATATGTTCGAGGATTTCTTAAAGCCCAGGCGACGCCCCCGAAGAAGAAAAAGTATTTACTTTTCCAGTTGGAATTAGTGGACTTAAACCCACTAACCAATGGTTTTTTAGCATCCCAAAACCAAGGGTTTTGCCCTAGGCGTCGCACATTCCAACCCTTCGACTCAAGGAAACGAGTTTGAAAAAGAAAAACGCCAAAGACGTTGAATTGAAGACGATAGAAGGATCGAATTAAAGAAAGAGAATAGGGCCAACCCTTTTCAAAACAAAGAATACTAAATTCTATCCACATACGAATGGCGTTGGGGGTCAACTGGGTAGGGGTGATACCGTAATAACAGCACATTTCTACTAGGGATTAACAGAAAGGGAAACGAAACCCCGCCTATATTTGACTCAAATAGATTGTGGCTTCGTCTTCACTTGGAAAACACACTCGATCATAGCCCATAGACTCAGGATAAGGGAAGCGGGGTCGATCGGTGTTGCCCATACCTGAGGTTTCTACCGCCCATGCAAAGTTCTCTCCGGTAAGGAGGTTTTTCTTAGAATCAATAGAAGGAAGGGGAAAGTGAAGAGTCTTACTAGGGATATTGATGGAAGAGGCCATGACTAAAAGTGAACTTCTCAAAAGCGAACTTCTGATGGCGTTACTCGAAAACGGGCAATGATGGCGACGCTCTTCTCAAAAGGCGATGGCTAAGCTGATCAGTTTTTAGAGAGAGAATCTAGAGATAAGGCAGAGCTAAAAGTGTTCGAAATGAATGAGCCACCCCTTTTTATAGTGGACCCTAGAAAACCTTGCAATCATTGAGTCTGAAGATGAAGCGTCATTACTATTGGACTGTTGGATTGAAACGGAATTTGAAACGTTACTTCTGATGGACCGTTAGATCTCAACGGTCACACGGATTGCTGACGTCATGGAACTGTTACATTCAAATTCAAAGAAAACCAAAACGACGTGCAATGTGAACCGTTGGATCTTAAGGGATCACACGGATTGCTGACGTCACGAGGGCAAATGAACCGATTCGTCCCTTCAAATTCAAAATTGAATTTTCCCGCAAGGAAGTTTTTGAATTACCGCCTTCTAAAAATATGGGAGTCATCACTTCATCCAGGCTCATCGACGCCTGGGAAAATTCCAGGTTTATTGACGCCTAGGAAAATCTAGGCTCATCGACGCCTAGGAAATTTCTAGGCTTATTGACACCTAGAAAAATTCAAGGCTCATTAACGCCTATGAGATATTAAAGGCTCATCGATGCCTATTAAAACAAGAACCCAGTTGAGGCAAATTAAGGCTTATATAAAGTCGAAACTCACAGAGAGATTCTATCCAATCAGAACTAACACTCCTGTTTGGCTTGGGGGGCAAATAATGGGGTTTATAAGAGACGCCTTATTTAAATAACAATTTATCACTGACCTAAATAAAATTAAGAGGATTCTATCCACCAAAAGGTGTCGTCCCGTAAGTGTTAGAGAGGCGTCAACTTATACAAGGCGTACCTCCACGTGTCAGGATAAGACCACATTAAATGGGGTTAGACAACATTAAATGGGGATCAGACATCTCTGATATAATTTGAGGATATGATCTTTGTCCTATCCGAAAGTCAGTTTGACCTCAGTTAAAAGGTTAACCATGGTAAAAATGTAGCACTATTCATTGGGTTAAGTCAAACCTATAAATACCAGCATTCATTATCATTTATTACATTCTAAAATTTACCACATCCACATAAAAGTTCTTCAAAGATTCAGACTGACTTAAGCTTCATAGTAGAATAGACGGGTCAATCTGAAGCTGATTATATGTGCAAGTCCGACCCGAGAGGAGCGACGTATGTATATAGAGGAAGATTTATAAGGATCCAACAAGTATAGTATGTAAAAAGTGATATTTTTCACTTTATTATTATTTACATAATTTACTTTCATTTTTTCTGTTTGTAGTCAAAATTGATTGAGAATATTATATATATTTCAGAATCGTTGACTGACCTACTGAGGAACTGTTTCTGGTCTCGATCTTGA
Organism: Chamaenerion angustifolium; assembly: GCA_946814005.1. Classification (NCBI taxonomy): domain Eukaryota; kingdom Viridiplantae; phylum Streptophyta; class Magnoliopsida; order Myrtales; family Onagraceae; genus Chamaenerion; species Chamaenerion angustifolium. The sequence goes on along the minus strand of OX328277.1, from coordinate 3,273,265 downwards.
TCGGTTCCTAACTTTGTCCTTGTCGTGAGAGGCACCGTTATTGAAATTTATTTACTGATTATATATATATTCATTTATATTGAGAAAAATAAATAAATAAAATATAAGAATGCAACGAAAAAAGGACCACAATTATTAAAGTCAGAAGCCGCGTTTGCATTTCGAAGGAGGAACAAAAACTAATATGTACATTGATTTTTTTCTCCTAAAGATTATAATTTGTTGACTTTTTTCATGGAAATTTATACACCACTATTTCTAAATAAATATAAAATCATGACCCTACAAACAGATATTATTGGTGTATATAGTTGATTTTTATTATACAAATTTTGTAAAAATTTAGAAGTTTAAAATATAATAAACATGTAAACAAGAAAGTTTATATTTAATTTAAAAAATAAATAAATTAATAAGACATTATTATCTATATATATTCACTATGCTTACTATATGTTCTATATATTTTCTATCCGTGAAGTGCTAATTTGAAATATCATGAATTCATGACCGATTATTGTGGCGTTAGTTTAGTGATTTTTTCCACCCGATATGTAAGAGCCATGTAATAATCACTCCTACAAACGTATAAATCTTACATTAATTGCAAAAGGTAATCATCTTCGATCTTCCGATCATCAAATCTCATAAAATTAAAATGTTGGGTCAATAACTAAATTATTCGAAATTTGGTTATTTAACAATAATCTACTCCAATTTTAGTTTATTAAAATTGTACTATTTGTATTTTTAAAATTGTGACAAAATACTACTTTCAGTAGGCTTGTTCATTTAAACTGATTCGGCTGAACTGATATGATTCTAGTCTAGTTTGAACCGGTTTGACCACATTAGTTTTAAAATCAAACCAGTTTTTTAAGATTCAAGTAGACCAGTTCAAAATAGTAGTTTTAATTCAGTTTGAATCGACTCATTTTTTATACTGGTTTATACTTAAATTTAAATCAAACCACTTTAAACATATGTAATTTTAGAACCGGTTTGAAGCAAAATAAACCAAACCGGTCTGAAATTAAACCAAACCTAGAGATGTCTTCAATAAACCAAAGCTAGAGATGTATTGGACTCTCGTTTGTTGATGTTGGACAAGATTTCAGTTGGTTGTGGAAACGATTTTCAGTCGGTTTAGTATGTTTTTCAGTCGTTTCAGTGTATTGAGCAGAATTTTTAGTCGGTTCAGTTTTGGTTTGAACCAAATTATTTTCTAACCAAAATTGTTATTAAAAAAACCAAACCATACCGTTTTTTTACCTAAACCATGCCAGTTTTTTCATAAACAGAAAAAATACTATTTTTTTACAAACCAGACCAGGTCAGTTCAGAATCGAACCGGTTCATGAATAAGTCTAGCTTTCCGTTGTTTTCCATTAAATCTAAAGAGAATCGACATTGTAATATATGATTCATTCATATTGTAAAAAAAATAATATTATTTTTGGGAAAATCAAACAATTGAGACGGAAAATCTAAAATTTTCATATAAGAACTTAATTAAAATAAAAAATACTTATTTTTGTTTATCTCTTCTTTTTAATCTTTTTTTTTGGTAAAATTCTTTTTAATCTAATACTTATTTTTAATCCTTTTTAAAAAGTATGTTCTTTTTAATCTAATACCGACCAACTTACAATGTTTCCTTCTTTCCAGATAGATGAAGAAGAATAGTCAATAATTTAGCACCATCGGCCGCCTCAAAGACAGCAAGCAAGCAAAGGGAATTATGGATATTATCAAGGGTAGGACTCTCACATTATTGTCTTATTCCTCTTGAGGGCGAGCCTCTGAAATACGCGATCGCCTTGACATTCCCGGCGACCAATAACGAAGCAGAATATGAGGCTCTTATCACTGGACTCAGACTGGCAAAAGGAATGGGTATAACAGCGCTTAAAGTAAAAAGTGATTCAGAACTTATTGTCAATCAGGTTAATGGCGCCTACGAGGCAAAGGGAGAAAAGATGAAGAAATATCTCGGCATCGCCAAAAAATTAGTCGTGGAAATCCCAAATTTCGCGATTGAGTTTATTCCTCGCCAGGAAAATCAGATGGCAGATTCTTTGAGTAAGCTAGCCTTCGGAGGAGCGACAATCCAGGATGTGCAATTTCTGGAAAAGGCCCTATGTTCAGTCCTTGAAAACAGAGCGGAGGTCTTCAACATTCAAGAACAGGTCACCTGGATGACCCCGTTCCAGAATTATTTGAAAGAAGGCATCCTCCCAGAGGACGAAGGCGAATCCACTAGGATTAGAAGACTCGCAGCCAGTTATCTAATCATCGATGGAGAACTCTATAGAAGAGGTTATTCGACGCCTTACTTGAGATGTGTTGCTCTACCCGAAACAGAAAAAGTTCTTCAGGAAGCTCATGAAGGGGCAGCAGCATGTCATGAAGGTGCTCGTTCACTAAGCAGAAAAATATTCAGACTGGGATATTACTGGCCGACCTTGGGAAAAGACGCAACCGAATTAACACAGAAGTGTGAAATTTGCCAGCAGTTTGCACCACGATCGAGTCGACCATCGACATTATTATCCCCAATGGCGGGTGCCTGGCCCTTCGCTCAATGGGGAATCGATATATTGGGTCCTTTTCCCATTAGCACTGGTCAGCGTACTCACATTATAGTGGCGGTCGACTACTTCACTAAGTGGGTAGAGGCGAAAGCTCTAGCTTCGACAACGGAATTCCAAGTTATCAAGTTCATGCAGGTCAACATATTCTCCAGGTTTGGTATTCCCAAAATACTCATCAGCGATAATGGTCCGCAATTCGTTGGAAAGGAGTTGAAATGGCTCTGTGAAGAGTATCATATCGACCATCGCTTCAGTTCAGTACATCACCCTCAAACGAATGGGCAAGCTGAAGCAGCCAACAAGGTTGTCTTAGCAGGACTCAAGAAAAGGGTTCGAGCATTCAAAGGGAACTGGGCAGACGAACTGGAAAACGTATTATGGGCAATCAGAACAACGCCTAAGGCGGCCACAGGAGAAACGCCTTTCAGTTTAGTGTACGGATCAGAAGCAGTAGCACCAGCTGAATTAGCAGTGCCTACCCACAGAGTCCTACACTTTAACGCGGAGGCAAACGAGATCGAGCGCAGAACTGACCTCGACTTGGCAGAGGAAAAGAGATGGCTCTCGGAAAAAAACACAGGCAAAAATGCGCTTGGCGACCGCTCGGTATTTCAACAGAAAAGTTAGCGCTCGCCAATTTTTCGTGGGGGAGATGGTTATGAGAAGGAATGAATTCACAAGGCTGGACAGTAAAAACAAACTTTCAGCCAAATGGGAAGGACCATACAAAGTAGTAGAGATCGCCGCACCAGGATCCTACTATTTGGAAACCATCGAAGGCGAGAGGTTACCCCGTCCATTTAATTCTGAGCATTTAAGAAGATTTTATGCATAGTTTGTAATCAAACTGATTATGTCAATAAAAGAAAGCCATTCCTTCATAAAGCGCGTCCACTCGAAGCAAGCTGAAGCCACAAAAGCCCTGACGCCAAAGTCAGGCCACAAAAGCCCTAGCAACAAAGCTAGGCCAAAAGCCCTAACAACAAAGTTAGGCCAAAAGCCATGACGCCAAAGTCAGGCCACAAAAGCCCTAGCAACAAAGCTAGGCCAAAAGCCCTAACAACAAAGTTAGGCCAAAAGCCCTGACGCCAAAGTCAGGCCACAAAAGCCCTAGCAACAAAGCTAGGCCAAAAGCCCTAACAACAAAGTTAGGCCAAAAGCCCTGACGCCAAAGTCAGGCCACAAAAGCCCTAGCAACAAAGCTAGGCCAAAAGCCCTAACAACAAAGTTAGGCCAAAAGCCCTGACGCCAAAGTCAGGCCACAAAAGCCCTAACAACAAAGTTAGGCCAAAAGCCCTAACAACAAAGTTAGGCCAAAAAGCCCTAGCAATAAAACTAGGCCACAAAAGCCCTAGCAACAAAGCTAGGCCAAAAGCCCTAACAACAAAGTTAGGCCAAAAGCCCTGACGCCAAAGTCAGGCCACAAAAGCCCTAACAACAAAGTTAGGCCAAAAGCCCTAACAACAAAGTTAGGCCAAAAAGCCCTAGCAATAAAACTAGGCCACAAAAGCCCTAACAACAAAGTTAGGCCACAAAAAACCTGACGCCAAGAGTCAGGCAAAGCCCTGACGCCAAAGTCAGGCCAAAAGACCTAGCGAAATGTTAGGCAAAATAAAAGCCCTGACGCCAAAGTCAGGCCAAAGAAAGTTTAGGCGATCACTATTGATGATAAAACCTGACAAACTCCAAATCCCCTGTTATTAGGCCAACACCTCAAAGGTTTAAACTTCAAAGAAGGTAATATCTCTTTGAACTTAGAAGTTTACGCTTTTAAGTATCAAAAGTATTATCCTTAGAAAGTTTAACTTATGATTGGTCTACGGCTTTAAGGGTCGACGACATTACAAAGCAAGAAAAAAGTGGAAAGTAATTATGAGTAAGATATTGGATAGCTAAATATGTTCGAAGTCAATTAAAGGCTCAAGAATATAAAAGCATTCAATAGAAAAATCCAAGTCTTCGACAAATAATTACAAACCAAAAACAGAAAATACAAAAATGGCTATTTAAAAAAGAAAAATACGGTCGCCAAGGAGTTGGGGACTTCAAGCTTTGGGGTTCTCGGGGGCAAAGACGCTCTGCTCGCCTTCGGGGGCAGAAGTACCGGGCTCGCCTTCAGGAGCAGCCTCCCCAGCAACAGAGGGCTGCGAAGGCTGACTCCGCAGGAAGGTCTTCAAGGAGGCAACTTCCCCAAGAGGAAAGTGGGGATCGACCGCCTGGACCTCCTCCACCAGGCCTTGAAGAAATTCGGCAATCGCCGACTTCATCACCTTCAAGGCCTGGTCCTCAAAGTCTTCGGAGGCCTTGAACTCCTCAATCACGGCATGGGGTGAAGGAACCGCCTTCAGCTGATCAGCCAGTCGGTTCTTTTCCTCCTCTAGGGCGACCCCCTAGCTTCGGCAGCATCCCTCTGGGCCTCCGCGGCGACCCTAAGAGCGTCTGACTCGACCAACTGGGCACGAGCTTCCTTCAACTCGGCCTCCAGGCGAGCACGGACCGCCTCCCCTTCATCAAGGCACTGATGAAGGGCCTCACCTTCATGAAGGAAGGCTGCAGCATCAGCCTCCCTCTTCTTGACATCAGCAAGGAGGCGCTGCTCCTTCCTGAAATACTCCTCCCGGGCGCCGTCCACCAAGGTGATTGCCATGTCAGCGGTCTTCTTGATGGCCTCCAACTGCCCGGGGGTGACCCCTGTGCTTCGGTATTGCTCCAGCTCGACAAGCAGATCAGAGTGCTTGTCGGCGAGCTCGCCGAAAACGCGGCCGAGGATCACCTCTTCCCGAACGAGCTGACAACAAAAGCACAAGGAAAATGTCAAGTCATCAAAATGAAAAGGAATGACAAGGAATAAATAATGGAAAGAGGGCGAGATCATACCAGGGCAACTCGTTCGAAGTGGGTCCGTAAGAACCCCTCGATCTGAGGAAGCTCCGTAGGGACAATCGAACGGTCCTTGGGAGGAATTATCCCATCAAGGAGCCGCATGCACATATCCGGGCTACCCCGTAGGCTCTTCTGGGCGGGGTACCCCTTCTTGGCAAGGTCCCCACAAGGGACCCAAGGCCTCCGAGAGTCCCCAACCTTAAAAGGCTGGAACAAGCTCGCCATGGAGCAGTACTCCTCGGCGGGAGCCCTCGAGGAGCTGGAAGCAGCAGGCCCCTTCTTTTGGGCCCCAGACTCCTTAGTAGGAGCCGTGGGCACTGAAGAGGCGGGAGGCGCCAAAGACAAGGCCTTCTCCTTAGCGGCGGAAGGGCCCTGAAGAGAGGGAGAAGGAGACGCCGTGTCCAAACCCTTCCCTTTGCTGGCAGAAAGGCCCTTAGGAGGGGAAGGAGAAGGATGTTGGTCGACATCAGGGTGCTCTTCACTCCTGACCTTCTTAGAAGGAGGAGGAGGAGGGTCCCGGGCCACGTCCGCCAAGGACTCCACTGCAAAGCAACAAGACAATAAGTCAGGAGTCAGAGAACCGCAGAATGTAAAAACATTAAATCAACAAAAGGCGAGGTAGTACCTGGTTGACGAGGGCCAGTAGTGGCTGAAGGAAGCGTCTCCTCGGGCTTCCTCTTGGTCGAACGCCTAGAAGGAGGGGGGGGGAGAGCTTAGCAGCACTTGGTCGGAGGACAATCCCGCCGATCCCTGGTCATCAAAGAGACCTATCAGTTTTTTGCTCTTGCTTACAACCTTCCCTACAAGTAATAAAACAAGGGAAGAGTTAGAAGATTACCCAATCATCAAAGATTGGCGTAGCTTGATGAATGCCCGCCATCTCGAGGGCATTCTCGGTAGTCTCCGCCACTGAGCGGATGGACTTGAACTGAGATGACCGATGCAGCCGATATAAATCGTTGATGGCATTCCGATCACTCCCGGACAATTCTTCGAAGGAGGGAGGAAAATCCTTGTCCGGAGCAAACAATTTCCAAGGTACGCCCCCCTTATACAAGAAGTAAAACTTCTTGTAATTGGAGTTAGTGGCCCGGAAATCATCGATCAGGCGGACATGGACGTTCCAAGCCCATCCTTGAGGGCCTCCCCACTCCGAAAACTTCGGCCAGCGGGATTGGAAGTGGTGGAGGTGGTTAGCCCCTGCTGCCAGTCGGAAGAAGCACCGGAACAGGGCCAGTGAATATACCCATTCCTGGCGTAAGCATAGGAACTTGAAGCCGACCCACATTCTGAGGGCATTCGGGACAAGCTGTGTGGGGTGAATCCCGTAAAACTGACACAAGGTCTGTAAATCCTCACAGAGAGGAAAACGCAACCCAGCATCGATCTGGGTCGCATAAATGTAAACCTCTCCATCGTGAGGAAAATGCAGACCTAGGCCAGGATACCTAGGAGCATCCTCCGCACTGAAGCCACCAAGCGCCACCATGGTCTTAAAGTAAGCCGGCTTCAGTTCGTTAGGCTTGATATCTACTCAGAATGATTCAAGTATGGCACAGCAAGTATAAAAACAAAGGAAAACAGAGGATATTGCCAAAATAGAGCAATAAAATGGCGAAAGTTTACCTTTTGGGGAAAAAATAGGCGTGTTCAGCTCAGGGTCATCTACCACCACTGGGGTGGCCGCAGACCTTCCCACGTCAGGCTGTTTCCCCGCTGAGGAGGGCACAACTTCATCCCTAATGGTCAAGGGAACACCGACATTCTGAGGGGCGCTGGTTTTGTTAGCACCCTTGATGGCCATGTGCTTTATTCGCTGACTTCTGGGGGCCATGGAAATGGTCGAAATGAGAACTGAAGAGGATTGAAAGAGAAAGGAAAGGTTTGCAGCGAAGTTCTGAAAATCTGAAGGAGTGGATAAGCGTAAAAAACAAAATGCGGAAACTGACGTTTCTTATATAAGCCCAAAAAGGAGTAACCGCCACGGACGAATCGAAGCGACACGGAGAATAATTGCGCCTTTTTGGAAAAAACCAAAGCAATGTCAGAATTCCAAGAGACGCCTCGGGGAGACAAACGGTTGGTTGGTGCAGACAGCTGTCAGACTACCCTAGGTTTACGGAAAAGTAAATGTCAGGCGTGCCTCAAGTGACCGTTCGATTTCTGGACAACTGCGCAGTTATTAAATGCTAACAAGTCCACTAAGGAGACAAGAGGGTCGCCAGCGCACTAATAAGCGCTATTAGAAGTATCTCGGGCAGGTAATGATCGCCTAACTAAGAAAGATAGACTTCCATAAGCCTGGGTCACCTCGAGTGATCGCCAAAAGGGAATAAAAGGAAGGATATTCTTTCGGCTTTGAACAGATAAGGAATTGCTCGCCAAATGAGCTAGAGGTGTCTCAAAGGCACTGAACCATTACCAAAGACGTCACTATCTAAAACCCTACCAGGAAATCAAGCTCGACTGAAGGAACTTCAATCAAGCTTCGGGGGCAAATGTTGGGTATTGATAGTGACGGCCCAGTAAGAAAAGGCCTCGAAGGCCCAATAACTATAGAGGGGGTAAACCCATGACATCCGAACCGGATCGGCCCAAGTACAAGCCAAACTTGGCCCACCATCGAATAATCCAGAATCGAGCCCAAAGTCTATAGAGACACCAAAGGCTCTCAGACTGCTCGCCATTCTCTACCAAGTCGCGACCTTCCACTGCTCGACATGGGAGTGCTCGCCCCGAAGAGAGCCTTGCCTCTCTCCTCTGGTCCCACTAAACCGTTAATAACAGAGTGGCCAAGATATCCCGCATATCTCGGTCACATATTCACTAAAGATTAGATTTGGTAACTGCAATATCTCGCAGTAACTGCCATATCCCACGATCCGAATCTTCAGCAACTCAATATACATTAAGATATTCAGTTGCCTTTATACGGTTCTATCTATCTTACCCTATAAATACCCTTGCTTTACATACGTTCTTGACGTTTTGAGTTTTATACACACATATACTCATTTAAGCATCGGAGAGGGACCCAGAGGCACCCCCTCTGTTGCGCTCCCCTACTTGCAGGTTCACCAGAGTTGGAGCTGAAGCGTCATCCCAACCTTGTCTGGCATTCAATTCACTGCCAGATCAGCATTCAGGATTTCACGATCCAACACTGTCCATTCACGGCCATATGAAGCGGCGTTTGGCCCTTGTTATCACATTTCGAACCAAGTTCCTGTTCTTTGTTTAATAGTGCATTTACGACCTCTAAGTGACCGTTTCTTGCAGCTGAGTGCAACGCCGTTTTGCTGTTGTTTCTTGTCACGGCGGCAAGGTGACCGCAGTTTTCCAACAAGAAGTTGACAACCTCGAAATGGCCCTGTGCGGCGGCGGTGTACAAGGCTGTTGTGTTTGTGGAGTCAACTGTCATGGAAAGCTCCAAGTTTTGATCCATCAATACCTTCAATACATCTGTAACAAGAAAATGAATTGATATCAAAATTTAGATACATTTAATAAAAATAAAATAAAATCAAGAGAAGAGAAGAGACAGAGTAGTGAAAAATGAAGTTTTTAAAGATGAACGAGTCGCTATGCTACAATTTTGGGGAAGAGAATGATGAAATGAATTGATGGATGTAGGCCGTAGGGTTTGAGGTTTTCACTTTTAGTTCTTTAATTATATATGTACTGCGGAGAAGAGAAGGAGATGGGTCATGGGTGTGTCTAATTAATGTTATATTGTTGCAGTTAATATGTAAGGTTTTGTATTGTATTGTATTGCATTCGTTTGAGTGATGTGTCAATATCTGTAAATGAAGAAAGTTGTATTTTTTTTTCCTTGTTCTTTTAAGTAGAGTATTCGTCCTCTGTAAAGTAAATGGAGATACTATCTTACTTGTGTGTGTATTGTATTTGTTTCCCTCACAGTGAAGTCTGCTAATTACTGAGAGTGATGATGCGCAGTTGAAGAATTTTTTGAATCGTTGATAGGGATAGATGGATGTTATGAAGAGCCGTCATCTAAAACATTCACGTGATCTGACCTGAATGAATCGTGTAAGGTTGCTGCGTAGTCCTGGTCTTCATTTCGTCTTTAATTTGATTTATTGGGGGTCCAATCCTCGATTTCATTCATGCATGAAACTTGACAAATGGTCTAATGTTTTATAGTTTGCAACTTTGCACTGCTGGAGAGTTGTTCAGTTGCGGCCCGTGGATCGTGGAATCGTGGAATCGTCTCGCCTCGCAGTGTACTGCTTCGTCATCTTCTTCCTTTGGAAGCTCTGCTGCCTTTCCATGGCTATGGCTTCCAGTGGGGTATTGTAGGAGGGTAAATAGAACCAGAGGAGTTTAATGGATTAAAGAAGAAGAAGAAGCGGTTCGGTTAGTTAGCATAAAGGAGGGAAAACATATAGAGGGTAGTTTTGGTATTTTCGATTTTTGTTTTTTCAACGTTCAAATTATATGTCACGTGAGAAGCACATGTCAACTTTTAACGGATAAATTAACAGAAAAATCAACGTTTCTTCAAAAACCAACAGAAGTAAACGTTTTACATCAAATACCCGCGGCCCAAAACAAATTTCATCGATTACCATTTTAGGCAAACATGTTACATCTTTTTCATACTTTTCCCTATTATCAAGGGTAGGACTCTCACATAATCACAATAATAACGTAAATTATTATATTAATTTTCTTCTTAAATTCATTTTTTTTTACGTAAAATAACATACTTTTTATGAGAGTAAATTTGATTATTAGGTATTTCTTCAAACAAAATGTCATTAGTTTTTGAGTTTTTTTTCTTTAAATCTATTTTTTAAAATAATATCACTTTTTAAACCATAAACTAATCACTTCTTGTCACATTCTTTTCTATTAAAAATTGATGGAAAAATAAATAAAGGTAACATTTACATCAACTCCGAAATATTAATAACAAATTGAAAAACGAAACGAGATTTCGTGTTAATTTTGTATTTATTATTCCTAAAATGATGAAAGGAAATTTAAGAAAACATGTAGAGATTACGTGGGTCCCTTGTGGTTACCTACTCTACATCTTTTTCTATTACTCCAAAATTTGAAAAAGAATTGGATGCTTGCTAGTGAGAGGATTCATGCATATGGACAAGATATAGAGAGCCTTTCCTTTGACTTTTATATGTATAAAGAGAAAATATTAAATGCTAATGGATGAAAAATGAATGTTAAATGTATGCAAAAGTAGTGGGTTTGTTGATGTATATTGATTAGAATGAGTTGATATATAGTGTCGAGGTATGAAGTATGGCAATCAATTACAGATTTTCGGGTTTAAATATGAACTTTTCTGTTTACTTGTTAATTATACTCTAAACTTTTAGATGGTATCAGAGCAAAAATGACTTAATTGTTTGCATAATCCCGATACACAATTAACAAAAATAGACTCATAATTTGAAGAATTAATATAATCTATTAGTAAAAAAAAATATATTTACTATTCAATAACTTAGACTTATATTATTAGAGTAAATAATCAATTTGAATTGCAGTAACATTTTGCAGATGTTTAGGAGATATAAACTACAACATATTTTTCAAAAAACAAATAAGGTGACTAGCATACTTGCTTAAAAATGCTATTAATTTAGAGAAAGTTTATATCCAATTAACTTAAAACTAGATAAAAAATTTTTTTTTTAAATAATAAAATTGTAGCTCATTGAAAAGTGAGCCATTAAAATTAAATATTGAGTCGCCATAAATACAAAAAAAATAAAATATTCACAACTCAAATATCAAAAAACTATTTTATTTAGCCCTTATCCATGTACATTCCTGTGTAGTGGTGTGCCCTCACAAGATTACACATTACTAAGAAGTAACGACAATGGAGGCGGACCCATGACTCCTTATTTAGGATCTAAAATTTAAATTATATTCGTTTATTCAATTTGAAGGGACAAATATATAAACTCTATTTATTTTATTTATTGTAATATTTTAAAATTAGTTTAGGGCTACACTTGCCAACCTTTTAATTACCCTCCCTGGAATCGCTCCTATGGTTGACGATTAATTCAGACTAAATAAAATTCGATATCGTAAAATTCAATCATATTATATTTAAGGATATGCAATATGTCTCGAACTCGATCATTCTATAGTGTAAAAATACGAGTACGTCAAGTCAACCCTACTGTCTTTCTAGAAGACGAATCGGGACGCTAATAAAAGTAGCGAGTTTTCTCTCTACGTAGTACGTACACACTCAAGAAGAGAGAGGCAACGACTGGTTCAACATGCAAGTCAGAACAAAATACTGATTTTATTTTATTTTTCAATATATTTAAAAAGGATAAATAAATTTGGATTTATATGTTAGGATGTAACACTCAATTTAATTTGATGAAGAAATTGAAAATCAACTCTGATTTTTAGAGAGGAAAGGAAGAACTGGAGAATGCTGTTTTTCGTGGTAACATCCAATTGGGTAAACTCCACGCGGTTTGGGTCATTTGTATTAATGATTGACACTGTTACAAAATACGTATACAAGGAGAAATACAGTATAGTACAGTACAGTGTACAGGTTGAACCGCAAGACGCGTACATTAATACATAATAGAACATTACATATTAATCAGATTCCAATACTAACATTATATATAGTCGGGACACCCTACCAAGCTAGTGCATTTACCATGCAAAACCGAATAATAGAGACGAAGCTCATCAAAACGTAACGTAATATTTTCATAATATAACAATTTCATTAGAGAATAATAATAATAATAATAATAGCTAGATAATTATAATAAATAATAAAAAGTTATGGAGAACATATAGATATAATACTAATATCTAGTGTATGATAAAATGCATGCATGCAAGACAACTTGCTTACTACATAATTTTTGTTGACTTTCTATATATATAATATATATACTCACCTAACTTGATCTTTTTATTAACAACTTTACACTTACTATGAATATTTTAATTTCAAGTTGTACCTTTACAAACTGTATATAAAGGGTAGGGTGGCATACATTCAACATATCCCAACCCAAGGCAAGTCAAGAAAACATGGAGACTTCAATGGTCTCCCTCATTGCTACACTGCTCGTGGTGTTAGTGTACCTGAACTTGCCATCCTACACCATTGCAAACTCTTATCAATACCCTTCTCCACCACCGCCACATAAGAAACCCTACCTGTATAATTCTCCACCACCACCTACGCCGATGTACAAGTCCCCACCGCCACCAGTATATAAATCTCCACCACCACCACCACCGGTTTACAAATCACCACCACCACCGGTTTACAAATCACCACCTCCTCCTAAGAAGCCATACGTTTACAAGTCACCTCCTCCACCGTCGCCGGTTTACAAATCTCCACCACCTCCTAAGAAGCCTTACGTTTACAAGTCACCTCCACCACCATCGCCGGTTTACAAATCACCACCACCGCCAGTTTACAAATCGCCCCCACCTCCTAAGAAACCTTATGTTTACAAGTCACCTCCTCCACCACCACCGGTTTACAAATCACCACCACCACCGGTTTACAAATCACCCCCACCTCCTAAGAAACCTTACGTTTACAAGTCACCTCCACCACCAGTTTACAAGTCACCACCACCACCAGTCTATAAATCTCCCCCACCTCCTAAGAAACCGTACTATTACAAGTCACCTCCTCCACCCCCAGTGCACAAGTCGTCACCACCCCCAGTTTACAAGTCCCCACCGCCTCCTAAGAAACCGTACGTTTACAAGTCACCTCCTCCACCACCAGTGCACAAGTCGTCACCACCACCTCCTGTGTACAAGTCTCCTCCTCCACCGATGCATAAGCCTTCACCTCATCCTTACATCTACGCCTCACCTCCACCACCTCACCATTACTAGAAGCTCGAACGGCTCTAGTTTCAGGTATGTTCACATTGCACATATATATATATATATATGGTATAACTGTATAAGATCAATTATTTCTTTTTTTGGAATACTAATGTTTTTTTTCTTGTTTGTTTTTAGGACGAAGATAATTCGATGATAGAGAAACTAGAGCTGCAGAGAAAAAGCCAGTCTCCGCGTTTGGGTTCGTTGTCATGTTGCAATAGAGAATAAAGGGAAGAGATAATTCACACAGTGTGATTTTCCAAAAGTTGATTGTGTATTCATGGCCAATTATGGATTTGTAGACGAATAAGTATCGGGGATACGTTGCTTTCAGTATTTTCTGCCAATGTCATTATTGTTTAGCATCCCTTATAATAAATATTTATATTTTCATTTTCTAAACCTAATATCTAGTAGAATATAATAGTGACAAATTTTTATTAACACGATACAAAAACAATTATGTTCGCAAAAGCATATGACATAACGTAACACAGTAACATATGGTAAATTTTGTTTCATATTCTTGTTTATGTACCCCAATACTTACAATAATAATATAAAATTGTGTTGATAAGTCTTTATTTTAGTAATAAAATTGTGTTGATAAGTCTTTTATAAACATAATAAACTTATTAATAGGTAAGAATACCACATTTGTTAATGTGTGTACCTCTATTTAGACCTAATATATATGTTGAATGATGGTTGACTCCACCGCTATACCACACTGCTATAATTGTAAATAGAGAGTATTATATAAGTAAATAATCACCTCCTCATATAAATATATAATTTAGGACTGAAGTCAATGGTCGATTTCGTAGACCGTAGAGCTGTCGTCCATTAAAATGACACGTTCTTGGACAGACATATAATATGATATATAAAACAAATTGATTTTCAGGACATTTGTTCCATTCAATTTCAAACGGAAAAATAAAGAAAAAGACAAATGGTATCTTTGGAGTTTAGGACACAATTAATCTTACAATAATATACTTTTTAATAAAATAAATAGACCAAATTAACATGCAACCAATCATTCAATCAAATAATAAAATATATCTTTAAAGAAAACCAGGGAATATTCGATCCGATTTACCGCATATCATATCTGACTTACATCAATCGTAACATGTTTTTGAAATAATTTAAATTAAATATGAATTTTAGTATGTTATAATTTAAATTAAAAAAGACTGTTGGACCGAATTCCCGACAAGACCGGTCCGAGACCGAGTGAGCGACTTTTTTTTATTCAAGGTCGGGCTCATGCTTTTTTCCCGAAAGCCCGATTAGGACCGTCTCAGACCGAAGTTACTATGCAAACCCTAAAAATCAATGATGTAGGTTTGGAACTATGAGAGAAAATGAACTTTGTTTGTATTTGGACAAATTAAGTTTTTTTTTTGCCAGATTCGATCCAGGGGAAAGACTGGCCCGAGTTAAAAAAATATTAACTCAGTCCTCGAGAAGGTAAGACCGAAATTTCGATCTCTGTTTCGCTATTGCCTTCGGAACCAGCCCCGGCTCATGGGGCTAAACCACATGAACTAAAATATAGTAACACATAACTTATATTCCTTCGAAGCAAACCACGTGTCAAAGTATAATTTTTTTCTTTAAATAAATGGGGTAGCTATTGGATTATTTGTGTAATTGTTTCGTTTACATTGGAAAGGTAAGGTTAATTTCAAAATACTCCCTAAACTCTTGGGCTTTGTATAATACACCCTTTGTTAAACTATGTCATTTGTGGTAACTAACTCGTAAGCCTTAAACATTCAGCCATTGGTGATTATTTGGATAGTTCAAGGAGGTATACGTCATGGACGAAGCCAGGATGTAAACCCAGTGAGGGTAAACCGTCAAAATATATAATAATTTTTTAATTAAAATTTACAATTGTTCTCGACGAGTTTTCATATTCTGAAAACATGACAAAATTTTATCGTTATCAATAGTACAAAATATATATTTTTCGATAAGAGTAACTAAACAGTCGTTCATCCAAGAGTCCCCCATCTTGTTTCGCAATCTATTCACAATCTTCATCGCTGAGAAAACCTTTTCAACAGAATCAGTGCTAACTGGCAAAATCAATGCTAATTTCACGAGCAAATACACCAATGGATACACAATATGTCTTTTGCTTCAAGAACTTCTCATTTATTTTGTGGCTTGAATGTTCTTCTTCATTAATAGATTTTCTTTTAATTCTACTGAAAAATTGATCAATACATATAACATAAACACAAAATTAAGTACAAATTATAAACACAAAATTAAGTACAAATTATTGCTTTAAATAAAAATAATATACTAATCCAATCCAAAGAAAGCATGTCATGCTCACGACCCCAGCTATTCATCTTCATGTCAAACAAATTTGGACAATTAGCCCAACACCAAGGCCCCAACTATTCATCAATTCATGTTCAAATAATTTAACAATTATTCTAACTTCTCAGCCCAAATGCCAAATAATTCGAAGAAGATGCAAGAAAGGTAGGTCAGCCATCACTCAATACTCAGTAAGTCACAATTCTTTGAAAACAAGTAGACAACCAGGCACCAGCTCAAAAATTCTCTCGGCGGCACCAACCAACAGACAGACAAGAGACAAGTAGACAAGGACAACTACCTCTTCCTTTCGGTAGTGATTCACGCCCACGACTCTTCTCTTCTTCCTTTCGGTCTACAACGACTCTAATTAAAGAGGTAAACTACTATCTAAATTATGAAGATTTGAAGAAGTTACGAGAAAAATCGAAGTTACCTTTCATATTGATTTAGAATCGTGAATCGCTCTTGAGTCTGACCTCTGTGTATTTGGGTCTAGCTTACTCTTCAGATTGAATTTGCTCTTGATGGAAATTTGGAGTTGAAAAGGTGAGACATTGCGGTTCTGTGAATTTGGCCTCTGTGACATTGCATTTCTTTGTATTTGGCCTCTGTGACATTGCATTTCTGACGAATTTGATTTTCTAAATTTGTGAAAGTTATTTTTTTCAGAACAATTGCATTTGTATTCTAACTCAATCCAAATTGGTGAAACTTATCAGATTATCCTTTTGTATTTGTATTCATCTTCATTTGTTTTTTCAGTGGGGGCAAAAGATAAAATTAGAAAAAAAATTGAAATATACACTACTACATTAAAAGTCAGGGGGGGCAATTGCCCCAATTGGACCTTGAACAACTCCGTCACTGGGTATACGCGGTGGGGGATTTTTCGACCCAAATTTGCGTTTCTAGGTTCGATTCGAACTGAATCCAGATTTACGTTTTTGGGTTCGAACTAAATTCAGATCTACGTTTTTTGGTTCGAAATCAGATTTCGGATATGAAGAATCGTGAAGAATAATATAAAATGGAAGAGTAAAATTGTTATTTTTGTTATCATTTAATCATATTTGTCAAACATATGCGACTCAATATGACATGTTTAATAAAAAAGTCACATTTTTAAAACGTAAATGATCATTTGGCTACACAAAAAATAAGTGACTATTTAGTCACATAGTGCCAACATAAATGAGTGTTGAGGTGGTTTACCCTTTAGAAAGTTAGTTATAAACCCACCGTAGCAAGTGGAGTTCAATCAACTCCTACAATGAGTAAACCTGATTTGTTTCTTCACGACAATGATGTTACGTTATAAATTAAATTATATATCTATTAAAAAAATAAAATGAGTAATAAGTAGATATTGCATTTGTAACCTAAACCATATTAAGTTTTGACTTAGCGATTGACTAAAAGTTTACTTCCTAAGTTGATACATTTTTGTCCAATGGAAACCCTAGTATAACCACCTTAATGGTTGTGAAGCTAGTTTTCAATGGCGTTGATTACGAATAGCCTTGTAGACGAGATTTAAGAAATAATAGATAGTCTAGTCACTACTGAAACTCCCTCTTTTACCGATGAAACATTAATTTCGTCGGTAGTTTGCAAATCTCACATGTCTTGTTCTTCTCTAATGCCTCCAATTCAACATCCATAGCTTGTTGCCAACTCTTGGATTGTTGAGCCTCCGTGATACGTCTTACTTGTATTTGATAGTATACACCCACCTGCAACCTACTGATTTTTTTTTTCCACCGGTAGTTTGCAAATCTCTCATGTCTTGTTCTTCTCTAATGCCTCCAATTCAACATCCATAGCTTGTTGCCAACTCTTGGATTGTTGAGCCTCCGTGATTGTTCTCGGAATTTCTTGTAGAATAGACATTGTGAATGCCTTTGCTTCCTTGCTTAGCCCCCCTTACCGTGTTTGCCATTGGATACCTGGGTTTGCTTGTTCCCCTATCCGATGTGTATCTTTTAGGCGGACGCTCTCGATTTTCTCTTGGGGTAATTTGTATCCTCCATTCATTTCCTCCTCTTGTTCTTCTGGTTCTTCAATTGGAAGATTTTGAGGTTCAAATGAACTTACCGGGCTTACCTCAGATACCTCAAATGGTGGAGCATCAATTGTGACCCTTAGTTCGCTGGTCGATACTGGCGTATCCGATGTTGGCCTGATGGTTTGAGTTGCCAGCTCTGTTGGACCATCATAGGAAAGGCTTTGTCTGTCACAGGAGAAGTTTGGGCCACATATCCAATCCAGTGGTTCTATTGTAAGATTCCCCCTGAACACTGGACTGGTGATAAAAAAACTTTGTTTTAAGGAAATCACAGTTTATTGTGGTGAACATGTGACGAGTTTTAGGATCATACCACTGATACCCTTTCTGATGAACTCTATATCCTACAAACACGCACTTGACAACACACATATCAAATTGGGTGCGGTCATTTTTAGGTATGTGTACGAATACGGAACATCCAAATACCCGAGGATTTAGACTGAGTGTGGAGGGTAGGTAATTTCAGAGAGAATATCAAGTGGGGTTTTGAAATTTAGGATTTTCGTAGGGAGACAATTAAGGAGGTAGGTTGGCGTAGCAACAGCTTCAGGCCAGAATGTTGTTGGTACTTTGGACTCGATGAGAAGGGATCTTGTCATTTTAAGAAGTATGCGATTTTTCCTTTCGGCCACACTATTTTGTTCTGGCGTGTGTGGACAAGAGATTTGGTGAATAATTCATTTTTCAGAAAAGAAATTTTTCATATGTTGGTTGACAAATTCCCCTCCATTATCAGACTGAAGGACTTGAATGTTTTTCTGAAACTGATTTTGGATCATTTGGAAGAAGTGAATGAACTTGTCAAAAACTTCAGATTTTTGTTTTAAAAAATACACTCACGTTATGCGAGTGTAATCATCGATAAACAACACAAAATATCTAAGATCTTGACCCCCAGATATAGGTGTTGGACCCCATACATCAAAATGAACTAAGGCAAACATGGAATTCATACTTGACTTAAATGTTATGACTTTTTGCAAGAATACAAGTCTCACAAGAAAGAGTACCACTTTTATTCAAAAACAACTTAGGAAATAAAAGTTTAAGATAACCCGAGGATGGATGACCCAATCTCCTATACCATAACCAAGTCTCTCTTTCTGAAGTACCATGAGTAAGCGACACCGAACCTTGTCGAGTCACTTCATCAACGTAGTACAGTCCAACGCGTTCAGTGTCACGCCCAATAATCACCCCCGTTTGGATATCCTGCAATATGCAAAAATTCGGATTCATCACCATGATACAATTCATTTCCTTAGTGACATGAGAGACCGACAATAATTTATTTGAGAGGTTTGGAACTAGTAAACAGTTTGAAATTCTCAGGGTTGGAGATATTTCTACTGTTCCCATTCCCGTCACTTGAGCCCTCACCCCATCTGCATTACTAATATACTCAATCCGAGACCCGAAAATATTCGTAAGATCACTAGCATCGTATGTCATAGTGTCGGTTGCACCACAGTCAAAAATTCACTGATGATTTTTTAATCTGGTTTTATCTTGGACGGAATATGCACACGTCAATTGTGTAGGGGCTGAATTGCATTATTTTTGGGTTGTTCTGTGATTTTCCACAAATTTAGTCTAAAACTGCTAGGGTTTGAAGTTAAGGGACTTGGTTGCAAATACCAAGTCCCTATACATGTTTTGTTTGAGCAGCCGCGGTCTTCAATTTGCAGCCCTCCCTTTCTCACGCTGCAGCTCCTCTGGTCTTCGTCTCGTCCAGCTCCTCGCCTAGTGTTGCCGATTTTGTCGCAGCCGGCTCGGTCGTGGTCTTCGCCTCCACTTTCCACAACTCCGACGAAGAGACTCTCCCCTTCATCCCCTTGTATGAACCGAGGATGGTTGCGGCTCTTATTTCCTAATGAAGGCGCCGGGCTCGCGTTTCCACCGTGCATGCTGGTGGCCGACGGGTTGCTCAGTGCGGCGGCGACGCAACTCTTCTCCTTGTCTTCCCA
Source organism: Chamaenerion angustifolium (assembly GCA_946814005.1). NCBI lineage: Eukaryota > Viridiplantae > Streptophyta > Magnoliopsida > Myrtales > Onagraceae > Chamaenerion > Chamaenerion angustifolium. The sequence continues at coordinate 3,253,508 of OX328277.1, read as the reverse complement.
CCAGTCGGGATAACCGACTAATTGGGAGCATCCTTCCTTCGTGTTCCGCGTCTTACGACAGTGAGTACACTTGAGCTTGTTTTTGTCGATCCGGGATGACGACCCGCCGGTTGCTCCGTCCGTGTCCGACCGTTTTTGGTTTGGCCGAACGAATTTGTTGCTTGAATTTGCTGCGTTTGAATTTGCTGTGTGTGCTTCTCCGTTGATATGTATATGCACTTTTGTTGTTGCTAATACGTCCCCAATGCTCGATGATGTTCCGTTGCTAATGGTTGTCGCTCCTAAAATTTGGAGTCGGGCGACCTCCTTCCTCACTGAGGCATAGGCGACTTCGACTGAGGGAAACGAGATCTCCATAGGGAGGTCCCGTTTTATTCCGTCGAATTTCGGATCAATCCCTCCGAGAAACTGGTAGAGCTTGGTCTCATTCCAGATTTCGTTGTATGTTGCGATGTCGGTTGTGCATCGCATGAGGTTCGGCCTTCGGGATTCAATTTCCCCCAAAGGGACTGCATCGTTAACCAGAATTCCTTCATGTTGAAACTCCCTTGGATTGTCTTTGCTGCCTTGTTATGTAAATCGAACACTTGTAGTGAGTCTTTGTCACTACCATAGGTTACCTGCAATGCTGTCCACAGAACTTTTGTTGTAGGATAGTGAGCAACATTGTTAGCTAACCTTGATTCCACGTTTTGCACACTACGGGGGAGAAGGCCATCACCAGCCAAAAAACCATTTTCTAACGGCTGGATATTCCAGCCGTTATAATGTCACGGCTCAAATGATTTTGAGCCGTAACATTAAGCGTCGGCAGCATTATCACGACTCAATTCCAGTTGAGCCGTGACATTTGCCGGCTCATGCTAAAACGAGCCGCGGAAATAATTATCGCGGCTCATTTGAGTTGAGCCGCGATAATTATTTTCGTTTTTTTTTAAAGTCTTATTATTCACGGCTCATTTGCATTTGAGCCGTGAATAATGCCACTGAAAAAAAAAATAACTCACGACTCTAATGTTTAAACTTAATTTTTGTAATTAATTAAATTAGTGGAGAATAATTTTATCATTCTAATTTTATTCATTATTAGTTACTCCTCACTTTAAGAGAATAACTCATGTAAAAGTTATCAATCCTTATTACCCCTAACAAGAAATTTTGAATTGATTCCAGCAAACAAACAGCTAGTGATTAACAAACAAGCTCTAGAGATTTTACAAATCGTAGTACTAGCTAAGCTACTTCCTTGTAGAATCTGCAGCACCCATTTCACTTTCAATGCGTCTGATTTCATCCTTGAGCTCTTCAACTGTTACTCGCCCACGATCAGCATGTTTGGTACGGCTCTCCTCCACCAACAGATATGCACCGAACAAGTGCATTTTCAGCTTCAACAGTAGGCGGATTGTCCTGCAATACATAGTGCAGTTAAACATTATTTTAAAGAATCAACACCCATAATAATAATAAGCAGCAATTAGGAACTCTATGAAATATTAGACCTCACACCTTTGAATCTTGCAATTCTTGTCTCCTGATCTCCAAACTAGCTAATGCATCCAACGACTGCATCTGCATATTAAAGAAGCACAATATATTTTTATAAAAATAAAATAAAAGCAAGCATACCACACTGGAGATGCAAATATATAAACTAGTCTCCACCAATAATATGAAGCTTCAATTTTTTGCTTAGATAAGGCTCATCCATCTAATCTGCAAGTCAATATTGAATTCACATATAATGCAAGGAAGGGAGAAACCACGTGAAATGGTGAAAATGGATACCACACCCATAAATCGCACCCTGTAAACTATTAGGCTTCGAATGCGGAATGCTCAAGCTAGAAAATGATAAATAAACTTACCAATATGACCATTGCTGTGCGCATGTGCATCGGACTGCTAGTGGACTCTTCCTTACTGAATATACTTCTTTGTCTTCCCAATTTGCCTAAGACCAGCCTTGCTATCCTGTAAATCAAAATGACTCACTACCTGAGAGGAAAGCTACTGAGCCAAGATTATTACATTCGATTAATCAAACAAAACATGAAGAACATACCTGAAATTCGTGAGGGACGGCGCCAAATCGACTTGAAGCGGAGGGGGACGACACGGAATCGAAGATTCTGGGCAAATAATACCGAAATCAGAGATGTACCGATGATTACAGTTGATTAATTGAAAAAAATTGAAAAACTTACCTGGATTTCGTTCGGCACGGGGAGGAGATGCAGAGAGAACCGAAGAAGAAGACCTAGCAGCTGCGCAGAAATGAAATCGACGAACTGTCTGCTAGGTTAAACAGAATACATTCACGGCTCTAGTCTATTTGAGCCGTGATAAATATTATTTTATTTTTTAAAAATTACCCATTTATCACGGCTCGAATTAAATGAGTCGTGATAAATGTACTATCGTCGTGCAATATTGTATTTATCACAGCTCAAGCCCAATTTGAGCCGTGATAAATGGGTCGGATGGAGAAACAAATACGTATTATCACGGCTCAACTCCAATTTGAGCCGTGATAACTGTAACGGCTCAGTAGATTGAGCCGTTAAAAGAACGACATCACGGCTCAAATGATATTGAGTCGTGATATTGAATTTATTTTCAAACATCACGGCTCAATATACATTGAGCCGTGATGTTTGGCCGTTAAATCCATGCTCTCCTGTAGTGGCATGATCCATGAAAACACGATTAAATCATATTGTTTCCATTTTTGGTAGTCTGGTTCAGTTCTGGGCGGGGGTTCTGGTTTCCCTATCAGATGTTTCAGCCGTCCCTTTCCCCCTATTGCAATCTGCATGAGTCTTGTCCATAGGTGGTAATTTGGCCCATTGAGTTTTGAATTGATTGTGATTGTTCTGACACTTAAGCCCTGCCTAAGCACCCTTGCTATTCGGATGGTTAAGTCCTCTTCACTAAGGCCGAAACCTGGTTGGTTTATGGCTATGATAATCACGATCTTTACCACTAACTTACTATTCTCTTTTTGACAATTGCTTACTTATTATTACACTTTTGACAATATTGCACATTGACTTGCTTTTATGCTCCATTATTCTGACATGAAGGTCTGCTGGTGGCCATGCCCCTAATCGGAGCAACTGTAATCACGACATGTTCTGGCGCCATATCCGATAGGATTGGTCGTCTCCCGATGCTTATCCTATCGTCCATTCTCTACTTCATCAGTGGTTTGGTCATGCTGTGGTCTCCCAATGTCTATGTCCTCTGTTTGGCTCGTCCCAAAGACGGGTCCGGAATCGGAGAAAAAGAAGCATTATTGTGTTTATGCAGAAATGTCATTAATGGTTGGTAGTTTTTTCCATATATATTATATACTTATATTGTCTTTCTAGTGGACTATAAAGAAGAAACAAGGGTTGATGTTTTGATGTGTTTATTGTGATATTCTCTGTAATCCTTTCTTGCACCTAGAAATATATATATATATATATATTGTATAGGGAAAAACATATATATATATATAATTATATATACCTTTATATATTTTCCTAGATTTGTATATATATATATATATATATGCTTCTCTGCAGATAGATCACTCCACATGTAATGAAGAATATGACTGTCTCTCTAACCCTTTCTATGCTTCATGTCCCTTTTGAGTTTCCAAATTTTCTCCATTTTTTGCATATATATATATATACTTTCTGTAGGATACATATATATACACACATATATATCTCGCCAAGGAAATGATGGAGGCATGGTAGGAGAGGTTGGATTAACTTTTGACCAAGTGGATTCACATGGGGAAATGATGAATCTACCAATTGTAATATTACCTATATTTGGAACTATGACATACATTTAGACTTTTGAAACTATCATATTGGACTATTATGGATTCTATATACACAATTGTTTCTTATAAACTTGTGTCATTGAACTATTTATAAATTCATATTTGTTTTTTAAAAAAGAGTTCTTTTACCGACGGAATGTTCCGTCGGTATAAAATGTATAACGACGAAATATATTTACCGACCACAATGTTTCGCAATGTAAATAGAATTGCAGATTTCCTTGCCAAGTACTCACCGAACTTGGAGGAAGATTTTGTAATTATCTTACTAAATCCACATCTGGACCTATTGCCCTATATTTTGACAGGAAGTCCGACCATCCAAGAGCAGATAATAAAGCAGGTCTGAGAAGGTAGATAAACTTAAAAATACATAAGATTAAGGATAAGAGTCGTGCAGAACTAAACATATGTATCAGGGTAGGCCTATTATGCTGCGAGTGCGAGCTCTTCACCGCTCCCACCTCCATGAACGTGCTTCATTGCGCTGATGATGGCCGTCTTGTTCTTCTTCATCCGTAGCTGCAAGATCCAATTTGGTGTTTATTCCTTAACGAGCAAGTGATTAAGCTCAGTAACAATTATGTTCTTTGTATGTTTTGTTTACTGTAGTGAAAAACGCAGGAACTCATACAGATTCAACATATACAAGGTAAAAAAGAATAATCTTTATGGAGATTCATGAAATTAATTCGATCAAAAATGCATTTTTGGATGGGGTGAGAGTCGTGATTAACTTACTGCGCGTGGAGTATGAAAACCGTAGATGTGATTGCCCTTGTAGATGAACTGCATATCTTCATACACCTGGGCGGTGTTCTTACAGTAGAGTTGAAAAACCTTCTGCAGTTTCTTGTCACGGTTCAACAAGAAGAAGATCTCACTCCTATCCTGTCCCACCACTGTAATTTTCACTTTTTCAGGCTCATTGGAACCGGAGTTGCTCTTCTCTGCAACCATTTTGCTCTTCTTCGGTGAGGGTTCGTTTTCCATTGCTTGGCCAGAAGACGAAGAAACCAGTGCAGTCGTTTTTGCTTTAGTTTCAGAAGGGAAGAAGACTGGCCCTGTGTAGACTTTTGAAAGCTGTCATTTCCATATTAAGACAAGTATTACTATATTAATACTTACTGTGGTAGTCTGGTAGAGAGTTGGTGTAGTGCTGCAGTATGCCATTTCTGTTTTCAGCTAAAGTAGATCAAATTGTACCTGATATAGCACAGGCTCTGACGAAAGAAAGAACCCTAAAACGAAAAAAGGCATCCTCGTTTATTGTTAGGGTTCATCATGGATGGAGGGAAATTTGGATAGATAGTATATATTTTGAAAATTTGAATTTTACTTTTTTGGTCGGTAAATACATATATATAGACAAATTTGACTTTGCCGACGAAATCGATTTTGTCGGCAAAACGTAAGTTGTTGACGAAAAAATCATCTTTGCTGACAAAAATTATGTCGGTAAATAAATTGTTTTTACCGATGACAAATTTGTGACATATTTCGTCGGTAAGCGTTTACCGACGGTGCATTCTCCGACGATATCTTTACCGATAAAATTTATTTTGGGGACGAAATATTTACTGTTTATCGACGAAAAACTTTCGTCAGTAAAGACCAGATTTTCAGTAGTATAATTACAATTACTTATAAATTTCTAGTACAAGTTGGTTAAACCAAATAGTGATATTAAATGAAATTCTTATGATGGATCGAGTTTGAAATTGATTAAATATGTCACTTAAATTTTAAGCTTCCGACTTAAACTTGTCAAAGTAATATTGTATACTAAAAAAAGTGTGGATCGTAAAATGCAAGTCAGAAAATTCAAGAAAAACTGTAACATACAACTCTTTTTTAATAAAAACATTTCAACACTCAAATTCTAACAACCATTAATATTTTTTTCTCAATTTTAAGCCTCCACTAGTGTTGCCATGTTGGGATATTAGTCGCTTCTAATTTTCACCTTACAGGACTTTGGGATTCGATGAATTAAGAGAAATGCAAATGACACAAGAATTTACGTGGTTCACCTATTTGGTTACGTCCACGGCTCACACCCACACTTTCACTATAGACAAATAGTGTTACAAATTGTATCACACAATATGTATCGCTCGCACTCTAAAATACTCACTCCGTATTTTTGGCTCACAATACAACACTATTTTCTCCCACACTCAAGACACCAACAACCGATTCTTAATATTCTCTCTTTCTTGTGGTTCTACTTTCCTTCAACATTGTTGACTTCTTATAGACTAGAAAAGATGACAATCTTTAGTGGCTTGTCAACTTTGCTGAGTGTCTTGCCCACTCTGGTCAGTGGCTTGCCCACTTTCGTGAGTGACTTATCCACCTTGGTGAGTGGATTCTCCACATCAATGAGTGGTTTTTCTACTTCAGATAAGTGGTGGTGGTGACCCAAAAAAGTCTTAATTCTAAACAACTTCCCACTTGAAAACTTTAACTCCACTTGTATCTATGAGTGAACTCGGTGTGTGGCTTACCTGTCTTCTATTGTTGAAGACCCACTGAAGCTGAGAACAACTTCAGTTTCTCTGTGGTCACTGACTTGGTTAACATGTCAGCTGAGTTCTTGCTGCCTTGGATCTTCTCAAGTGTTAAAACTTCATCTTCTAGTAGAGATCTGACGAAGTGATAACGAATTACAATATGCTTTGTTCTTGAATGAAATGCAGAGTTCTTTGCCAGATGTATCGCACTCTGACTGTCACTATGCAAAACATTCTTCGTCTGTCTTAGACCCAATTCTGCTAACAAACCTTGTAACCAGATCATCTCTTTACTTGCCTCAGTGACTGCTATGTATTCCGCCTCTGTAGTCTCAACTCGTTTCTTCTGAAACACAAACAACTATCTGTAGTGTCTTTTAGATACCTTAGTATCCACTTGATTGTTTCTTATTATTGTCTTCCAGGATTAGTCATGAGCCTGCTCACCGTTCCCACTGCATTAGCAATATATGGTCTTGTGCAAACCATGACATACATGAGACTTCCAATGGCTGAGGCATATGGAACCTTAGCCATGTAATTCTTTTCTTCTTCCGTCTTGGGTGACTGCTCCTTGGATAGTTGAAAATGACTAGCCAATGGTGTGTTGACTGCCTTAGCATCACACATGCTGAATCTTTTGAGAACGCGCCCAATGTACTCCGCCAATGGTGTACCCTTTGACTCGTCTCTATTGATTCTCATCCTAAGAATCTGCTTTGCTGCACCCAAGTCATTCATCTTGAACTCACTCGACAATTGCTTTTTTAAATTTTGATTTCACCCATATCTGAACCTGCCACTAACATGTCATCGACATAAAGTAGCAAAATAATATAGTTGGACTCAAACCTTTTGAAGTAGCAACAATGGTCAGCATTGCATCTGAAATAGCCAATCGTTTGCATAAACCCATCAAACGTTTTGTACCACTGCCTTGAAGTCTGTTTCAATCCATATAAGCTCTTCTGCAGTTTACACACGAGTTTCTCCTTGCCATTTTCTGAGAAATCTTCCGTCTGCTCCATGTATATCTCCTCCTCGAGATCACCATGGAGGAAAGCAGTTTTGACATCTAACTGCTCAAGTTGCAAGTCATATGCTGCAACAATACTTAAAACTGCCTGAATGGTTGTCAGTTTTACAACCGGTGAAAATATGTCGGTGTAATCGATACCTTCTTTCTGCTGAAAGCCCTTGGCTACAAGTCTCGCCTTGTACCTTTTGGAATCGTCATGTTCCTCCTTGACTCGATACACCCATTTGTTATGTAATGCCTTCTTTCGCTTGGGTAACTCAGCTAGCTCCCATGTCTGGTTAGAGATAAGGGACTCCATCTATTCTTTCATTGCATGCTCCCACTTGCTAGAAAACTCTTCTTGACATGCTTTATCATAGCATTCAGGTTCTCCTGCATCAGTAAGCAGCAAATAATTCATGTACCTTCTATTTGGTATAGGAGTCCGTGAAGATCTCTTTAATACAGGAGATGAAGATGGAGACTGTAATTGATCAGTCTGTTGTGTGCTGCTCTGCGATGTCTGTTCCTCTGACTGAGGACTCTCAACTGCTTTATGCACTATACTTTTGCCCGGGATATAATCTGGATCAACGTACATAGGATCGCTCTATGCTACACTACTAGGCTGTAGTGTAAATTACCTCAACCGTTACTTATGTTTGCACATGTGACTAAACCGTTCAAACTTGAGCTCAACCGTTACTTATGTTTCCATATGTGACTGAACTGTTTAGTCATCTAACTGTTGTTATTTCTTCCTGTCAAGTAGTCTAATGTGCTTGTCACGTGAGGTAGTTCTATTATGAAGTTCTGAAACTACCCTAAACACCTTGTCTACTTATAATCAGCTTGTTCTTAGGTGTTGGAGAAGTTTGAGCGCGAAAAATCTGGAGAAGAAGGAAGAACTAAAGAACCCACGGTGCGAAGACTGAAGCCATGAAGTCTGAGGATGAATGATATCCTATGGGTTCTGACAACCGTTGAAAGGTTCGATCTCGGTCAATCTCTTCCCCTAATCCCAACCACGGAGCTTCGCGTTTGAGAATATGCTACTGTGGGCTTGTGTGCTCCGTCAAATTTGCTGGTACGTGGCAGAATTTCTCTCGCTGTTTCCATGGATGCCCCAATTTTGAGGTAATTTGACAGTGGGTAACCTTAATTGGTAACCTTAACTGTTTGCTGTTTCTTCTGTTGTAGTCTGTACAAAATCTCGGATGTGGTTTTTTTTACTGGGAAGATCCATCTATGTGCCCTTCGGTCGGATTGCAGTGATGCAATTTCAACAAAGAGAGAAACATTTGAAAGAACAATTGTATGTTGCGAATACCCGAGCTCTTGAAAATCGACCCAATCGGAAGTTAGTTGCAGTGTTGATAATTCTTTTTTTTTTCTAAGTTCAATTGCGAAGAATTAGTAGAAGTTAGTTGTACCTTTGTCTATAACTGAAGGATGAAGAACAATGTGTATTTTGCGAAGGTGGTGACTTATGTTTGTGGACATGTTGTTAAATGAAGTGTTATCTTTTCTGAACTGTTATTAAAAGGTGACTTAAGTTTCTGAACTGTTATTAAAAGGTGACTTAAGTTTGGACATTTTGTTACCCAACCGTTACTAAAATCCAGAATACATCCGAAAACATAATCCATCATATAAACCCAAAACAGGTTCCGTTAAAACAGACCTTCATAACTAACAAAATATGGAAGTACAAAATGAACCCGACTCTACTGTGTACAAAATTAACAACATGAGACACATGTGGTATGTCGAGGCCTCTTGAAGCGACATTTTTTGCTACCATGATTGGTGTGGCTCCAGTCTTGAATGATTTCAGAGCTCTCTCCCTCTCCTTCAAGAAACCGTGGTACTTACAAATTGAACTTTATCACCATGTATAACTATAGCTGGAAAACCATTATCAGACAACCAGCTTTCTAAGATGTCTGCTCCATGTTTTGTCTCCACAAATATCAAAGTCAGATCCCTCTGACATAGGACCCGTTTTCATGTAGGTTCAAATATCCCTTTTTGTCCATATCCTCAACAAACTCAACCTTTTGCTTGATCAAAACTGTGCTTGAACCAATTCTTCCAACAGACAGAAAAACATAGTTGCACCCGTGTCTCTATATTTCAGAAAGAAACAAAATACAGGACCTGAATGTCATCTGGATCTGAATGCAAAAAAAGTGAATGAAAATCACTCTTACAAAGACCGATACTCTAATTTATTGGATTATCAAAATGCAAAAGAGCAAAGATTAGTTAGCTATAACCAGTAAAAGAACCCATCTAATATATTCAATAATAATAAAACATAAGCATTTAAACTGGAAACTAAACCGAACAACATACCTCAAAAGTGAAGCTAGATTGTTCCACTTCATGTTCTCAAAAAAAATTATAAGGCTTTCTTTTGATTGGTAATCATAGTGGAAGGAAATGCACAAGCGAAGCATATCAACAGAAAACCCTAACCTACAAGCCGAACTTCAACATCAATCTGCAGCAAATCGCACAATCACACAGAAATAGGAACATATTATGCAGCAATTTCATCGTTTCGTACCGTACAACAACATCAAAGCCCTAATCTTCAAGCGAATCGAACATTAATATAGATAATAGGGTAGATGAACACAAACTGAAGTTGTAGCACACAGTAGAATGTGAAAAGCTAAAGAAGTTGTAGTTCAATCAAAGTGAAAACAAAAACTTACTTCCATATGTGGTTCCGAAACGCAATGTCACTGAGGAGGGGGAGTTCCGTGCTGAAAATTGACACACTCTGGGCGGAATGAGGGTATAATCGTACTTTCAATTGCCTTCAAATCATTTAAATTGGGTCAGGTGCTCGTTCTTTGCATGTGACATTTAAACGGTAAGATTTGACGGAAACTTCACGGAGTAACCATTCAGTCACATCTTCAAACTTAAGTAACGTTTCAGCTACACAAAAAAACAATAAGTAACCTTTTAATCACATGGGCCAAACATAAGTAACAGTTGAGGTAATTAACCATTTATGTCCTTGTACATCACCTTTTCATTGAATATCACGTCTCGACTTCTGATCATCTTCTTGGTCAGGTCATCCCAGAACTTGTACCCAAGCTTATCTCCACCATATCCGATGAAGGTGCATTTTAGTGACTTGGAGTTAAGCTTTCCCCTAGCCTGATCACTAATATGCACATATGATACACAACCAAAAAATTTCAAATGAGAAAGTTTTACCTCTTTTCCGCTCCATACCTCTTCTGGTATTCCGAACTCTAGCGGAACTGATGGTCCACAGTTGATCAAGTAAGTTGTTGTATTAACTGTCTCTGCCCAGAACTGCTTGGGCAGTCCTGCATGTATACGCATGCTTCTGGCTCTCTCAGTCAATATTCGGTTCATCCGTTCTGCTACACCATTCTGCAATGGTGTCCCTGGCATAGTCCTTGCTAGTCTGATGTCATTCTCAAAACAGAACTTCATGAACTCTATGTCATCATACTCTCCACCGTTGTCAAATCTCAATGTTTTGATCTTTAGACTTGTCTCATTTTCTACCATGGCTTTCCATATCTTGAACATTTCAAATACTTCAGATTTATGTCTCAAGAAATAAACTCATACCTTTCTGGAATGGCCGTCAATGAAAGTCACGAAATATGACTTTCTGCCAATGGATGAGACAGTGGTTGGACCCCAGACATCCGTGTGAACTAGCTCAAGCTTTTCTTGTTTTCCTTCTCTGCCACTCTTTATGAAGCTGACTATCTTCTGCTTCCTAAATATGCAACTTTCACACAAGTCAATGTCAACTGACTTTAGGTCTGGTATTCTTTCCTTGGAATGCAACATCTCGAGACCCTTGTCACTCATGTGACAAAGTCTCTGGTGCCATAAATTTGGATCATATTTGTTGTCTGCAATTGCAATTGACCCACTAGTGTTCGTCGTCGTATAGAGTGTACCACTCTTCTGGCCACGAGTGACTGTCATCGCACCTTTAGAAACCTTCCAAGTATCGCCATTGAAGGTTGTGACATAACCTTCTGAGCGATTGTTATTTTAATTTTGTAGTAAAATATTTTAATTTCTCGACATATAATACCTGAATTTTGAATGATATTAGTTTGGAGTAATAACATATTAACAACTTTTGGCAAAATTTATAAAATAACGAAGAAATATATTTTACTATTGTATTAAAATAACTTTGTCAAAGTGTTGGAATCATCTATGTATTAACACTAATAATACTAAAAAATCTATAAGTTTTTTTAACATTTTAATAATCTCATTATTTGAAAATACTCTATAATATATAATTATCATCATAAAAAATGTATACAATAATCAAATATCTCCTTTCAATTTGGTTTTAAGTTTTCAAATATGATTATCTTTTTTGTATTTATTACTTCACTTGATAGAATATGTATATTAAACATATAAATATACATCAATTTTGATCGATTTTAATTATGTTTGAATTATATAACTTTATAGATGAAATATATTTTTATAACTACAGTGCTCACAATTAAAATGTTTTTCGAAGACGTGGAAAGAAGAGAGAATATTTTGAAGAATTTTTTTATATATAATTGTAGAAACATTAAAAAGTCACAATTACCAAAAAAAATATGACGACTTGAGAACATAATATACAATTATCATTAGGGTTAATAGTCAAAGTGCCCCCTAATGTTTGGGCGAAATTTAGGATTGCCCCTTAAAGTCTAAAATTTTAAATATTAGTCCTAAAGTTTGGACGATTTTAAAAATTGCCCCTTTCTGTCCGCTGACTGTTAATTTTGGACGGAAAACGCCCATGTGCTCGGCACGTGACTTCAATTACAATTTAAAGACAAAAATGCCCTCTTCTCCTCCACCTCATCTCATTTCACCAGACACGCTCAAGAACATAAAACAACACGAATAATCTGCAGAAAATTTTTCAATAATTTCCAGTAATCTGCAAGGTACACCATTTTAATGGGTCTTCTGTTTTCTTGCTCAAGGATTCCGTGTACTTTCCTCTGGTCTCTGTTGCTTCTTATTGTATTTGCCATTTCTATATTTAATTCAATTCCAATCTATATAATTAGTGAGACGATTTTGATTTCGTCATTTGGGCCTTAGTCATTTGGACAATCACAAATCCTCCCAAGCAAAACTGGAGGCTAAGGAGAACAACCTTGGTTCTGCAGCGACAGTCGGAGCAAGCAGACGGGATGGAGGAGCAATCTGCGTGCGGGACCCAACTGGGTTGCTCACCAGACCCTGTCGGCGGAGGCGGCGACGGTGCTCCGGCACTCCCTCCGGCTATATCTGGGTTAACTTTGATCCGATATGTTTGTTTTGGAAAATTATATGGATTCGAATTGCCGAATGTATGAGAAAATCAAACACTCTTAGTTGTTTCACTGTTATACTTGTTATTAATGCGTGTTCAAACTTGTAAAATTGGAAGAGTTGCTGATGTAGAATCGTGGATTGGTGATTTTTGCAAAGAATTTAAAGAATGGAGCTCGATCACTAAGTTTTTCAAGCATAGATGTTTGGAGCTGTATTTATCATTCACCATAATCAAATTTTGTGCTTTATTGGTGACTCTTCGCGTTACTTATTTGATGCCAATGGTTTCTTATATTTTTCCAATGGGTGCTGCCAACTTCCAAGGCTGTTGCCTTGTGGGGCTTCATTTGATTATGTTAAATTTTGCAATACTTATGTTGCCTTCATAGCTGATATTTAGATGAATAATTTGTCCCTCTGAAATGTGAAGCTACCACCATCGTACAGTCTTATAGGTATAGACTTAGTTACCTATTGCTGCTGCTGCTCTAAGTGGCCTTGTGGGAAGTAAACTATAACATCTCCTTGGTTGGGGAGGGAGGTGTGAGGTCCAGCACAAGCCCGCCATAGCTCCGCATAGACGGAGGACGAAGCAGAAGGAGATGAGTTTGAGGAACAAGATGATGAGTCTCCATTGTTGTCAAAATTCTCCGGTCCTTCACCAATTGCACGGTTCAAATCAATTTCCATTAGAACCCCTAGACTTTGATTCTAGCTTCCAGCCAAATGAGAGTAACACATTTAGCAAGCAATGGAGAACAACTGCAAGACGCCATGTATGTTCTTCAGTAACAGAGATGAGGTGGAGGAGAAGATGGCATTTTTGTCTTTAAATTGTAATTGAAGTCACGTGCCGAGCACATGGGCGTTTTCCGTCCAAAATTAACAGTCAGCGGACGGAAAGGGACAATTTTTAAAATCGTCCAAACTTTAGGACTAATATTTAAAATTTTAGACTTTAAGGGACAATCCTAAATTTCGCCCAAACATTAGGGGGCACTTTGACTATTAACCCTTATCATTATTATGTAAAATTGTAAATTTATATAAAATAACAAATATAATAATTAATTAAAATATAATTAATTAAAAATACAGATAAATAATTAATGATATTTCTTCTTCCTCTCTAATTTAAATTTAAAAATTGATTATATTGTACATCTTACTATTTATTGCTTCAAATAATAGTTAATGCATATTTGACATTATTAATTCAATCTAAATTCTCTCAGTTGTAGATGAAATTATAACTTTTATAAATGATCTAAGATTTTAGATTCACCGTTATTTTAACGTCCGCTAAAGTGAAAATATAATTTCATTTGTTAGCGATATATAAAAAATAGTGGATGAGAAATGATAAATGGATAGTGATAGAGAAATATATAATTATTATCTTGTAAATTTTTTAATGTTACATACGTGTGAAGTTGGTTAATATGTATCTTTAATGTATGTATAAGGTCATATGTTCAAGTCTTTGTGCATATAGTTTGTTTAATAAGTTTTTGAGATGATATTTGAATGATAAAAAAAGATATTTGAATGATAAAAAAAGATTTTAATAAGTTTTTGTGCATATAGTTTTTTTAATAAGTTTTTGAGAAGATATTTGAATGTTGCATACATGTGTAGCTGGTTAATAAGGTCATATGTTCGAGTCTATGTGCAAATTGTTTTATAACATTTTGAGAAGACGGATAAATGATCAAAATAGTGATGATAAATATAAACTAATTAGATTATTAAAAAGTATTTATGTTATTTTACAGACGACGGTTACAAAAAACAGTTCTGCATTAATAATAGATAGATAGATAGCCTTAATAATATATATAGACGACGTACACAAATTATTCTTCAAAGACATGTTCGATGAATGCAAATCAGACATACATCAGAGTATTTGAAGACGCCACCATTATTCTTTCCGAGGAACATTAATATAAATTATTTTATAGAAAGTCTAAATTATAATTAATCTATATTCTTGTTGGATAACTGACGATATATCCACATTAAATTAATTATTATCTAATTTATAAGAATCTATTAATCAATCTCATAAATTCACTTAATTTTCAACTCTAATTACAATGATATTTGGGTTAGATATATTGGAACAAGATCCACCGTACCCACTAATATGTACATAAAAATAATGTTAACTTTGACTTACAAAGTATACATAGAGAGAGATTAAATACCAAATTAATAGTTAAACGTAATATGAGTGTACAATTTGCTAATTAATTTTACTTTTGAGTAAATTGTTAGATAAACTTTCTGTAATAAAAGTTATATATATTCGTCAGTTTTTTTGTTAAAGTTAAACTTAATAGATAAAAATTTAGAAAACAAATCCTAAATTTTAATATAATGATACCATATTACCATGACCTAAAATCTCGAATAATAAATTCTTAAATTTGAATATGAAATTTTCAAAATAATACAGGCTATACAAAATCTAAACTAAAACTAATAAAAGTAAAATTGTGGGTTTTCAAAATTATAAAACATAAATTTAAATAAATATTTTAAAAGTTTCTTTGAGCATATTTTAAAATCATAGTAAAATATTAAAATAACTTAATAATTTTTTAAAGTATTTTCTAATAAAGTTTAACAGAAAACAGAAAAATTAAGGAAACTAACTTTTTTTACTACACAGAAAGTTTAACTAATATTGTTCTTAAAAAAATTATACATTCATATATAAAATTCAGTTAATAATTTAGTATTTTACCCTGAATATATCTTTCTCTATATGCATACTCAACAAGACTGCTCAACCACTAATTAAGAGCATATTTTGATACATCTGAACTTCTGAAGATTCCTTGTCTCAGGAAGAATCCTTATCCAACTCTAACTTGCTTTATTTAAGGGTTATCTTCCGAAGTTGACTTCTCTAATAAAATTAATAAGATTTGTTTTTGGTAAAATATAAAATTAATAAGATAATTTTCGGTCTTTTGCTTTACGGGTATATTTTGTTTGGACTTACAAGATAAATACCCTATTATGTAACCTAATGAGATCTTGCAAATAAGTATGAATATCACTATCTAATATCTATATAAAGATAAAATTTTATTTTTCATAATAATTTTAAAAATTACACTTTGATTGATTTTCTAATTAACCTACCATTTTCTTTTGTTTCTTTTCTGTTGTTGGATTGTAAGGATATTCCGTCATGAGTTGGGTATCTGGTGATGATATAATATCGGTTTAAAAAAATTGCTTTAAAAAATGATATATTCATTGAATTTTTTTTTTATTTTTTTTGAACCATAAAAGGAATGGGCTAGTAGTGGTGATAAGCTCCACTCCGCTACGTAATGTTCGGACTTTCGTCCCACGGTACTCAAGTTTCCACTAGGAAACCAGCGCATGCATTGACCCCGTCAATGTAGCCCCACCAGCAGCCTAGGATTGAGAGGCCGGCCCGTTAGGCCCAAGTCGTAATTCTTTCCCTTTTTTTGTTTTCAGGGGGATTCGAACTCGTGACCCCGGAGCTAAACCACTTGGGAGTTAGCGCTCTCAACTACTGGACCACAACACTATAAAAAAAAAAAAAAATTTGACACAACACTATAAATCTGAAACGGCTGATTCAACATGCTTGTTGATACTATAATAAGCTCCGATACCTGCAAGGTCAAACCTAATGTCGCTATTCGATGTGCTATAAATAAATTAGTAATTTGAATTGAAGAGTTTAATATTATTGCAGATGAAAAAAAGTAAAATAGAAAAAGGATTATTAATTAAATTTAAAGTGGAAGATAATAAGCGAAAGAGCTAGCTTTATAAGCTTGAGATCTGTTCTGCAGAAGTTCCAAAACTTCATCAATCATTCACAGCAATACACAACACGGGAAGAACACACGTCTCTCTTCCCTGCCTATCTCGTTCTGAATCATGAAAGGGAGAAGTGAGATGGAAAAAGGGATAACAGAGATAAGATCCGCCATTGAAGAGCTCACTCTCATAGTCAAACTGAAACCTGCTGTTGCTGCACAAGTGAATGATCATGATCGTTGTGATGATGAAGAAGAAGATGGTGGTGGTGGTGATCATAGTGATTCTGTTCATATTCCTATCAGACCTTTCCTATCTATCTGTAACTTGATTCTACAAGTACTTGGTTAGTTTGAATGAGTTTCTTTCATCTTCTTCCTAAATGCTTTCTTAGAAAAATGAACAGTATAGGTTTTGTTGTTGCAGATAAGATAGGTCCAACAATGGCAGTTCTCAGACAAGATCTTCATTCAAACATTCAGGTAAATTATTAATTTCTATTTCCAGGGAACTAATATATATATATATTATATAGAAGGAAACGTGCAAGCTAATTGTATGACTTTCTTAACTTGCGCAAAAGTAAGAGGACAAAAAACTCCATACTTCATATTCTGTCGCTGGTACCCCCGCAGGGTTATATTCGTACTTACACAAATATGTCCTTCAATGAATCATGAATGACGTATAGTTATATCTTTTCTTATGGATACGCAAGTTTGCCTAATGCCTCTAATTAATTATATTGAAATTCAATTCTTTTTAAAGCAAACATATAGAAATTAAAAAATAGATCGTAGCTACGCCAAAAAAAAACATTATACCCCAAAGATTTTTTTATTTTTTTAATGGGTCACTTACTGCTGATGTAATAACACATAATTATTGTCACTAATTAGTTATGTAAATTAACAATAGAGATTAGAGACGGTGCATGAATCAGAGCCGTCCAAGTATTGGAATATAGAAGAGATAATAAAGAAAGAAATTCGTGAAGGCATCCAAAGTAAACGCGACAGCTGCTCCAAGGCTCTTGTTTGGCTTACTAGGTATGCTTTTTGGCAGGCTCATTATCTCTGCAATTATTATTATTTCATGATTTGGAATTGAATTTTTTCATAAAGTTCCAATTGTTTTTTTTGAAAAATATAACTATACAGTAAAAAATAATTAGAAATATGTATATAAAGGTAGCATTAGTTCAATTTATGTATTGTTTTTCTTTTTCTTTTTCGACGACTCGATATTTAATTAAAAATTAAATTATGTATTTATTAAAAAATTATAGTAAGTATATATTTTAATTGAGATTCAAATTATACAAAAAATATTAAATTTGGACTTACAGATTGACTGTACGCTCGCTCTGTCGTAAGTTAAGATATAAAATTTGACTTAAAAAATATAACTAAGACTTGTAAGTTCAAACTCAACTAACGTCATTTATGTCGTAATTCAATTATATACATACTGTAATTTGTGTCGATTTTTTTATTAGATACATATTTAATTTTTTAACCTAACATCGTTTGTCCTATAATTTGACTGAAATGATTAATTGAAAAAATGCGAAATTTAATTATATACTTATTAAACAAAATCAAAAAAATTATACTGCGTAGATAATTTAATTACGAATTAAATTACGCTAACTAAACATTAATTTAATTTTTTACTTTCAGATTGACCGTATAATCCGATACGTAAAAAACTATATGTATTATATATATTCGTATGTATAGTTTTTTAAGTATCGTATTATACGGTCAGTCTGAAAGTAAAATTAACGCATAGTTAACGTCATTTAATTCGTAATTAAATTATCTACGCACTGGAATTTGTTTAATCACTAATCATGGTTGTTAATTGCTATAGTTTAAAGAGACAAGACTAAATTAATTGTTAATTAGGTTAAGCTGATTTGTTTTTGGTAGAATTAGGTTAAGCTGATTAATTAGTACTATTACAATGCCCTGGGACTATTTAAATTAGAATTTTTGTTAAAAGTTAAGGGGTACAATTTTTAATATTATAATTATATTCTTAACCGTGAATATTAATGATAGTTTTACCGTATACAGATATTCAAAATACTCATATTTTATTTTAATTCTTATAACCTTTTTTTGGGACTTTTTAGTTGTAAAATAATAATTTAATTATTAAAACACTCTAATTTCAATATAATCAATGTAATTCATATTCTACATAAATAATGAAATCTAGTTACATGATAAATTCTTTTATACGTTTGGTTATAATTATAGCCAAGATTATTATAACCGTAACTAATAGAAAATTCATTTTTATAATCGTACCACACCATATACTTGTGCGGTTAACTACATAAAATTATTGTAAGAAAACAGAATTCTAAGATTTTCACGGCACCAATTTTATCATCCAAGTCGAGGGTTTGTTTTGCTGTTAATTAATCACGTTCGCGACTTTCTGATGCATACACTTTATAGGTCATTGGATTTTACGGTGGCTCTGTTTCAAAGATTGTCAATGGAAGACGATTCAGGAGTAGGAACAAGTATGGAGCATGCTGTGGAAGAGTCGTACGAGGTTGCCCTAAAGCCATGGCATGGTTGGATTTCCTCGGCCGCAGTCAAAGTAACTTTTTTTCCTTTCTAAACACATGCATGGGTGCATGTTTAGACCTTCAAAATTATCATAGGATGCTGTTTTGCACAGGTGGCATTGAAGCTAGTGCCTGATAAGAACATCTTCGTTAGTCTCCTTTCTGCGAAAGGCCAAACTGCTGAGGACGTGAAAGAGGAGATGAAGACGGTGGGTTCTTTGCTTACACCATTCCTTGAAGAAGTTCATTCAATACTAGTGAGTTATCGATTTTGCCATACTATATATGCATGATTTGCATTCGTAAGTGATTTTTAATAATTATATGGAGAGTTTATAACGTTTTCTTGTTTCTCTTTCGCAGAAGTTTTACAACTTGGATAGACTAAAAGCTACGTAGTCATGCATGAGGAAGCGTAAAGGAAATATCACGAAAACTGTACAGATCTTTTGCATGTTTATTTTATTATCATCTAAGTTGATTTTATTGTAATTTATATATACTAATGGTCTATATCGGTAAACGTATTGTCCGTAGAAACACTTGGGTAAGTTATGGTTGAACTGATAACAATACAAAAGTGTCTGTTTGTAACACTTTTTGGAGATATCTTCCATGGCAACACCCTCCCATTAATCAATTCTCAGCTCCTTAATTCATTTCAGAAGGAAAAGTGAAGGAAAAGTGGTTTGGAATGCAACCAATAGGTTACTCAAACTCAAGCCCATACTTAGCATGAGAGCCAAGTCGCTACAAATCTGGAATATTATGTTTTCCCACAAGAAAACGTTACATTTAGAAAAGAATTTGTGTATAAATAACTTTCAATTGGCTTCACCCCAATAAAAAGAAGAGCATCCTAGTACAGAAGCAAGATATTTGATAAACAAAAAAAAATGTCTTCTCAGACCGTCAACTACTTTCCCTACTTCAATCCACCACCGCCAGCCAGCCATTTGCCACCTCCTCCTCCACCACATTCAGTCTCTCAGCCACCGCCACCCCATCCCCACCCGGTGACTCCCCCACCTCCTCATGTCCTTCCCCCACCACAACCTCACACATTTGCCCCACCACCTCCTTACATCCAGCCGCCTCCATCTCCTCTGCCACCGGCTCCTGACCATCACCACCCAACGGTTATCATCATCGTTTTCATCTCTTGCGGAGGCCTTTTCTTCTTCGCGTTCATGGCGGCCGCTCTCTTCTGTTGCATGAAGAAGCATAAGAAGAAGACGGTCCAAGAGGCGGTGACTATCCAGTTTGATGAGCACCGGAAGGTGAAGGAGGAGATTGTGGAAGGACCCCATGGAACTGAAGCCATTATCCTTTCGATTGAGGATGATGTGCAAATTGAAGAAAAGATGAAGAAGAATGAAAAGGTTGGTGAAAGTTGTGTCTTGGGTGCAAAGGAAACTGAGAGTGCCAGTAGTGTCGTGGAGGATGGTGGAGTTACTTCAGCACCTGCGCAAGTCCACCACCTCGAACACAAGAGCACAGTTAATTAATCGTGATTGAATAAGAGGGTATAATCTCGTAAAAATATTCTCTTAATATGGAAGGAAAAATGTATCTGTAAATCATTAAAACTATACATATCTTTGTAACAATTAATTATATTGCTTGTTGATAACATGGTACATGTTATTTCCAAAGAAGACTCCTACCAATAGAATTTACAATACACCAAATCCAGAATTACGATATCTAGAATAACCAAATCCAGACCTTCTTGACCAATGCCAATTTACATTAATATATATATATATATATACACCATATGTGTATGTGTATATATACATATATGTATGTATGTATCAGCATATATATGTATGTATGTATATGTGTATGGATTATTTGTATATGTGTACGTATATATATGTATATGTGTATGCGTATTTATATGTTTATGTATATCTGTATATGTATCTATATGTATTTGTATATGTATGTATGTATTGGTATGTATATGTCACTACGGGAGAGGAGGCCATCACCGGCCAAAAATACCATTTCTAACGGCTGAAATATTCAGCCGTTATAATGTGACGGCTCAACTGGATTTGAGCCGTTACAGGACGAGTCAGCAGCATTATCACGGCTCAAATCCAGTTGAGCCGTCACATTTGCCGGCTCAACTTAAACGAGCCGCGGAATTAATTATCGCGGCTCGATTAAGTTGAGCCGCGATAATTAATTCCGTATATTTTTAAAGGCATTATTATTCACGGCTCAACCAAAATGAGCCGTCCAAAATATGTATTTTTAAAAAAAAATAATTAATTGGATCTCTCATGGACGAATTCCGGCGAGAATCTCTCATCTATAACACGAACTAACGTTCATCACCACCACCGCCGGAGAGAGAAACAGAGAGAGAGAGAGAGAGAGAAACCTGCTGAGAGAAAGCTTGGGAAAGAGCTCGTTCAGCAACAACGACTCCATATCCATCATCTCACTGAGTTGTTGTGGAAGACAAAAGGAGGTTAGTGGAAGACAAAAGGAGCGGTGGAAGACAAAAGGAGTTGTAGTGCTTATTAACTATTAAGTTAAAGCATAGAGGAAGACAAAAGGAGCGCCAAAACGAAAATGTTTGAAATGTGATTTGTTTTTTTTAAAAAACATTTATCACAGCTCAAATTAATGAGCCGTGCAAAATAAATATATTATTTTTCCTTTCCTTCGATGACAGTAACGGTTTTATCACGGCTCAAGCCCAGTATGAGCCGTGATAAATGGGCCGGAGAACACAATAATTGCGTATTATCACGGCTCAACCCATATTTGAGCCGTGATAACTGTACCAGCTCAGTAGATTGAGCCGTTAAACTAGCGTAACCACGGCTCAAATGCTAATAAGCCGTGATAGTTAATTCATTTGCATTTATCACGGCTCAATATACATTGAGCCGTGATCTTTGGCCGGTAAATCAATACTCTCCCGTAGTGTGTGTTTGTGTACTTTTTTTTATATATACTAGACTCCGGCATGCGCTACGCGCGTGCACGTTGTCGTCGTTGGTCGTGCGTGAGGTCTTACGAGAACATGATCAACCTGATTCCTAGGATAATACAAGAATAGTACAAGCATTGAGCACTTCATCAAAATATTATTAATGTAAAACTAAACTTAATTTGCATAAGATAATGAAATAATAAAATTTAAAAACTCTTAAATATTTTTAAAAAATTGCTTGAGCGACCGGGAGCATATAACACTATCAAAAAGAATCTGGTCGCTCGAGCAATTTTTTAAAAATATTTAAGAGTTTTTAAATTTTAATATTTTATTATCTTATGCAAATTAAGTTTAGTTTTACATTAATAATATTTTGATGAAGTGCTCAATGCTTGTATTATTCTTGTATTATCCTATGAATCAGGTTGATCATGTTCTCGTAAGACCTCACGCACGACCAGCGACGACAACGTGCACGCGCGTAGCGCGTGCCGGAGTCTAGTATAACCATTAGGGAAATACACTTAAGTGGATTATAAAAATTTCAGTATAGTTTAGTAGTTAATTAGATATATCTATATATATACGCAACACATATCTACATATTATGAAGGTACATCGTTGAGTTTATTCCAAATTTACTCTAAACACTTAATTAAAAATATTATTTGAATTTTAAAACTAAACTTAAATGACCTAATATAATTAAATAAAATTAATTTTGTTTTAAATATTTTAAAAAAAAATACTCGAGCAACCCAGAGCCTTTTTAGTAGTGGTTCTTGCTTCCGGTTGCTCGTGCAATTTTTTAAAAATATTTGTAACTAAGAATATGATCAAACAAATATATGTCGATATTTGATAAAATTGACCTTGCGCATTGTTTATAGTCACTTATAGTCATACTATGAGTATTTTCACTCACATACCATGTTATAATATCTCATCTCATATCAAATATCGCTTAATGACCGACCTCAAACTAATTTCTATGAGTATTCATACCGACTATTATAAATCTATCATGATAACATCAACTATTGCTTAATGCTCGATCTCGAACTTTCTATGAGTAATTTTCACTCATATACCATGTTATATTATCTCATCTCATACCAACTATCGTTAATGCTCGACCTCGAACTTTCTATGAGTATTCATACCAACCTCGAACTTTCTATGAGTATTTTCACTCTAACAACATCCGTAGGATTCGGTCCTATGCGCTCATACTATTTGTGATATAATACGTACGCTCATAAGTCAGAACTCGTCAATGAATGCATTCAATATACTCTTAAGGTATCTTAACACATTCACTACCATGTCTATAAAATAACGACTATTACAAATCTACCATGACAACATCAAGAAATTCCCACTAATTTGCACAAAAAATATTATTATATATTTGATCAATTCATTTCTTGTTTTTTTACTTTGATATTTTCAGAGTTTCTAAAATATGAGTAAGTTAAGTTTAATTATATTTTAATTTCAGATATATTTATCAAATGTTTAATTCTCATATCAACACCTCAAGCATGATAAATATTTATCATATATGTTTATAAGAATATGATCAAAAAATATATATGTCGATATTTGGAGAAAATTAAGTATTTTACTTCCAACCAAACTTTCTTTGAGTATTTTACTCCTGACATCCGACCTTTCTTTGAGTATTATAATTTTGACATCAGACCGACCTTCGTTTGAGTATTATAGTCCCGACATCCAACGTTTCATTGAGTATTATACTCCCAACATCCGACCTTTCTTTGAGTTCTATATTCCTGACATCCGATCTTTCTTTGAGTATTATACTTCCGACATCCGACTTTTGTCTGAGTATTATACTCCCGACAACCAACTATTTTCGACATTCGACCTTCCTTTGAGTATTATACTCCCGACATCCAACATTTCTTTGATTATTATACTGCTGACATCCATTGGATTTGAACCTGGGTGCTGTCACTATCTATAATTTAAGGCGCACGCCTTAACCAACGGTCTCATAAGTCCGAACATATATGTCATTGAAGACATTTAATATACTCTTAAGATCTCTTAACAAACTCACTATCATGTCTATGAAACAACATTTATCAAAAATCTATTGTGACAACATCAAGAAATTACCAGAAAAATAAAATTAGATATTTGATTAACTTTTTCCTTATTTTTCTTATTGTCTTATTTTCAGAGTTATTCTACTTTAATATTTCCAGAGTTTACAAAGTAGGGTTGATAGTTAGGTAAGTTCATAATTTAATTTTAGATATATTTGAAATGTAGAGTTAAGTAAAGAAATACTCATAGAATCTAAATTTGACAAATCCTAAAAATATTTTGTAAAGATAATAAACAATAAACATTGAAAATTAATATTTATTTTTATATTTCACTAATTCGTAACATATTATTTCAACACATCACCAATGTTATTTTAATTTTGTAGTAAAATATGTTTGTTACTTTTTTCTCGACATGTAATACCTAAATTTTGGATGATATTAGTTTGGAGTAATAACATATTAACAACTTTGGGCAGCTGGAATCATTTATGCATTAATATTAATAATACTAAAAAATTTATAATTTTTTTTAACATTTTAGTAATATCATTATTTGAAAATACTCTATAATACATAATTATCATTATAAAAAATATATACATTAATCAAATATCTCCTTTCAAATTTGATTAATTTTTTGTATTTATTGCTTCACGCGATAGATTATGTATATTCAAAATATAAATATAGTCAATTTTGATCGATTTTAATTATATTTTAATTATTTAAATTTGTAGATGAAGTGTATTTTTATAACGACAGTTCCCACAATTCAAAAAATCTTTAACTTCTTGGAAAGAATAGATAA
This sequence comes from Chamaenerion angustifolium, assembly GCA_946814005.1. Taxonomy (NCBI): domain Eukaryota; kingdom Viridiplantae; phylum Streptophyta; class Magnoliopsida; order Myrtales; family Onagraceae; genus Chamaenerion; species Chamaenerion angustifolium. Next base: position 3,228,524 of record OX328277.1, on the reverse strand, counting down.
TGTTTTGAAGAAAAACAATCTATATAATTAATTGTAGAAACATTAAAAAAATCACAATTATAAAAAAATAAATATGACTACTTGAGAACTTATATACAATTATCATTATTGTGTAAAATTGTAAAGTTATATAAAATAAAAATATAATAATTAAACAAAATAAAATAAAAATAATTTTTAAAAACCGGATTAATAATAAATGGTATTTCTTCTTCCACTTTAATTTAAATTTCAAACTTGTTTAAATTGTACATTTTAATTATTTATTGCTTCAAATAATAGATAATGCATATTTGAAATATTAATTCAATCTAAATGTTCTGAGTTGTAGATGGTATTATAACATTTAGAAATGATTTAAGTCTTTAGATCCACTATTATCTTAATTTCCAATAAAGTGAAAATATAATTTCATTTGTTAGCGAGATATAAAAAAAATGATGCATGAGAAAAAAAAAGATGGTGATAAAGAAAAGGGAAAAGTCTGAAAAACGTCCATCATGTTTGATGAAAATGGTTTTTGGTACAACTTGTTTTTTTACGATGGTTTTTGGTATAATATGTTGCAAATTGATGGTAATTGGACCTTCCGTTCACCTATCGTTTAAATGTCACGTTAAGTAGTCACGTGTTTGTCACGTGATCTGCAATTTTCCTTATTTATTTAAACAACAATTAATAAAATACAATAATTCCCTTCCCCTCCCTCGTCATTCATGTTAATCTGTTGCTGCAATGGTGGAGGACATTAGGTCGGAGCTGTTTCCAAGAGAAGCGCAATGGAGTCTGAGCTCTTCCCTGAGATCTGAATCAGCTGTCACTGATCCTTCTTCGGCAACGCAGCAAACGCCCAAACCTCCTCACCTTCTCCTTCCTTCCATTCCTCTCTTAGTGCTGAGCAACTGAAAAATTGGAGATGGAGACCATGATTTGCAGCTGAAGTTGGTCAGAATTTGCATGAGTACTTCAGAGCTGTTTACAAGAAGGTCATTTTCTACTGATTTTACATATTTGTCATAAAGATTTGTTGCATGTCTATGAGTTTTCTTGTGGTAATCTTGTTCTGAAGCTGGGTTTCAGGTTACTGAAGCTGATATTGAAGAGTTTGAAGCAAACTTCAGAGGATCTGATTCATAAAAGAATGACATGATTATGGCCTTTAACTGCTTCTTGTTGATGGATGTGCTGCAGGAATAGCAGTGCTCTGAAAGCTTGCTAGGCTATGAGAGAAGCAATAATGTCTGGTATTTGCAGTTGTGGTTATTATGATAGTGTAATACGGTTAGCAATTACATTTTTGTTGCAATAATCAGTCTGTGCAACCGCATTTGTGTTTACAATTGTAATTAAAGAGTTGTTTAACATACAATTGAGGTCAATTGTACTGATCAATTAATTTGATAGATGGGTCTGTCTTTACTTTTTGTATTAAAATAATCCTCTATATATTTTGTTGCTCACATTCAGGAAAGCTGAGGGAAACAAAGGCATACCAGAAGTGGTCAAAGAAAATTTCACAAATTGAACCGCCTACTGATCATTTGAGGAAGAGGGGAAAGTGAGTCTTCTTAGTTAGCATGATGAACTCTAATATAAGTATAAGCACAAAAAGGTGTTGCGGTTTTTACCGTGAAAGGCTTCCAAAATCAGTGGAATCAGAACCGCAGCTCCAACCTACGGCAGTGGCGGAGCGTTGGCGAGCAACTTTCGGAGCTTGCTTCCAGCAAGAGCATCGTCAAGCTGTGGGAGAATCTCAGACTTGGGTCAGGACTCGAGCTACAGGGAGAATCCAGCACTTTCATAGACAAGCGTGAGGAAAGGAAAGCACATGTATCCTCGCCCTTGTTCTTAACGCCACCATCGGTAAATTATACATCGGCGGCGACCTGGTCACCGCTGCCTTGGGGTTGATTTGACGGTGGAGGAGATGAAGATCAATCAACGGTGGCGGAATCATAGCATTCTCAAACGGAGATGGAGCCGCAAAGACGAATGCATTCAGAGAATTATTCTACGGATGCGTGAGGCATTACCAGAAGCTTATGGAGTGATGGATGTTGAACTTCCGTCTGAGCTTGCAGAAGCAAGGTTAACTATGGAGTCTCTGTTCATCGGAACATAAAGGAAGAGGTAAGGGCAAAAAAGGAATTACAAATAATAATTTTTTCAGGTTGGTCACGTGACCTTACACGTAATATTTTAACGTTTCAATTGAACGACAGTTAGACAGATGTACCAAAAACAATCGTCTTCAAACATGTTGTACTTAAAACAATCGTGAGGGTTGAAAAACCATTTTCGTCAAACATGATGGACGTTTTTCAGACTTTTCCCTAAAGAAAATATAATTATCATCTTGTTTAATTTGTAATGTTGCATAAGTGTGTAGCTGGTTAATATGTGTGTCTTCAAGTTATACAGTCATAAGTTCGAGTCTCCGTGGAAATATTTTTTATAACCTTTTTTAGAATACATTTAAATGACCAAAATAGTCATGATAAATATAAACTAATTAGATTATTAAAGGGTATTTGTGTCAATTTACAGGCGGCGGTTACAAAAACCACTTATGCCTTAATAATATATATATATATGTCATATGTGATTGCATATGTATACACGTATTTATATACATATACGTATGTGTATGTATTTGTGTATGTATATGATAAATATATAGGGTTAAATATCACTCACTCCTAACATTTAAAAATGAAAATTTAAGTATGAAGGAAATTAACAATTAAAGATAAACATCTTAAAAACTATATATAGTGTTTGAATATGTAGTTGCTTAATTATTTATGTTAGATATATATCTCAACCCATCATCAAATTCACACATAATGTCCAACTTCGTGCTAATAATTTTTCAAGAAAGACCTATCTATGATTCCACTAATTTAGGTGCTACGTGCTAAAAACATCTTAGCCGACCATTTGAATATGATGTTGTTCAATTTTCAGAAAAAGGAAACAATATCATTATGTTCTTAAGCAGGTACAAAGGTATATTAACTGATTACACATATATATATACTCATACTCTTGCAAACTTCAAATTGAAGTCAGTGTTTGCCAATTTTTCACATAACATTGACAAGATTAGTGCCATGATCTTCATTGTACTACAAGCTCAGCATATAATTAAGAATTTGCTTAGGAGGGGCACAAACCTATTAATTGAAAGATTAACTCCATGTGAGGTAATTTACGAGTTTTCCTTCTATTTTTTATATAATTAATATGGAATAGAATATAAATTAAATAACTAAAATATTAATACTAAAAATTATTATAGTAAAAATTTAATACAATTATATGTTAAATAATAAATATAACCCCTTAACTGGCGCTCCTCCGGAGACAAATTTCTCAGAAAATAAAAATTTGATAATCGAGTAAATTTTCACGGTAGACAATCGATAGACTATTCTTTAACTATGCCATCACTTAATGATTAAATTAACCTTGACAATGATTATGTATATTATGAATATACAGATAAAGAAGCGGCACTCAATCCAAATGTGCGTTCTACGTGTAGTCTTGTCATTAGCTCTAAGTATGTAAAAATATATAATACGTTCACGCTATATGGCTAGATAGTCTGTAATCTGCAGCAGAACCCTGGCTAATCGAGGATAGCCATCTCGTGCAGCTTTTTATTCCGACTATTTGCTAACTGACCCATGTCTTCCATGTAGGGCGGCTGTCGGTACGAATATGGTGTAAGTATGACCAATATTGTAACCGTACCATGCTTTCCTTCTTATTCTAATTTATATAAATCACGCTTTCTTCAACCTTCAAATGTTTCTCAACATTCATATGCCTAAAAGTGTGTAATATAGTAGGGTAACCGGTAGAGAAACAAGCATGCCAAAGATCACCCTGATACATTAAATATGCTCTATCAATAATTTGCAGAAATAACATTAACTGTATTAACAAATCATTATTTAGTTAAATGAACACATTTAGATACTTACCCAGTACTTAAAATGTCAGGATGGATCCCATATTCTCTTGCAAAGACGAAAGGTACAATCCCTTGAGGGAGAGCAGACTGAACTATGGCAGCATGCAGTCGGGACCCCTTTAGCCGGACAACCACTGACGCTGCCGACATTACTAACGGACCACAAACGAAGCGGATGGCCATCGAAATGGCAGCCATTTTTGCACCGCAAGCAATGATCCGAGTTTGTAGGGCCATGAATAAACCTAAAAAAAAAACTTGGTACGTAATAGTTGTACGGTCTGAAACCCTTTCATAAGATCAAAGGAGCTTTGCATATATAGTTATTGAGTTTACCTAAACTAAACATTGCCATCCCAAGACCTGCATCAGATATTATGTTTATGGAGTTCTGCAGTATGCTTGGCATCCCCACATTCCACCTGCCCCAAACCCATCAAATGAAAGAAACAAAGTTTGTATATATATACCATCAGATTATGAACAGTACAATTCTGCATGGTTAGTTTAACCAAAAGATTTTAGGGTTTGAATTCTTAGTCGAATACGAAATGTTCCGAGCCATAGTCGAGAAATTTCAGATCATAACGCGTATAGATGATTAAATTGGTTACACAATGATGAATTAGATGAAGTTAATGAACTGACCGAAACGAGATCAGAGACCAAACCAGGCCCAAGATACTGGAATATGTGTTAGGGTTCCGAGACAGCTTCCGGAAGACTAAAGTAAGTATGAGCCTTAGCATTACAAAGAGGCGCGGCATTTCTTGAGCCATTGAAGATCCTTCCTTTGCTCCACTATGATCTTGCATTGGAGATTTAACATTCTCCCTAAAGCTTATTTCTGTTTCTGTATAATGTGAATAAGAACCAATCAAACAGATGAAGTTAAATTGTTTAAATTAAATGGTAAAACGAGTTAAAAAGGTTTCAAACTTTATACTCCAAACCCGAAATTGTATAAGTGATATATATATATATATTAATATATATATATATGAATACATCTTGCACTCCCCTAGCTAGATCTTCTATGAGGGTAATATATTAGAAAAGTTAAATTAACTTCTATTTTCTTTCATTCAAAAGTAATGTTAGTTTATTTATGGGTTAACTACCTCAACATTACTTATCTTTGACGTATGTGATTAACATGTTACTCATCTTTTTTTGTATGCGACTGAAATGTTACTTAAGTTTGAGGATGTGACTGAATGGTTATTCCGTAAAGTTTTCGTTACATATTTTCGTCTGACTGTCACGAGGAAATCACGTGACCTAATTTAAATGATTTAAAGATAATTGAAAGGACCATTTTACCATTCTATCTGAATTTGGTCTGCAAATTTCCGGAAGAGCAATTGTTGTTCTGCCGGAGCTATCCCCCACCAGATTTCTGGGCGATTATGAAGAAGAAGTCATGGGAAAGAGAGGTCAATCATCTCGTGGTAGGGTTATGAGGAGAGGGAGCTGAGGTGGGTGACGACCCAATTGAAGAAGGGTTGCTGCAAAGCTGACGACGACAGAGGGGATGGAGATTTGGGAGAAGTCTAGGAGATCTTCTTTAATTAAGTCATGTAGCTTGTCCACCATGGAAGCTTCTTCATGAGACAAAGCTTTGGAGCTTGCCGACCGTGAATATGATTCTGTTAACGATTATGGTGACATCCCAATTTGGAGCTTTGGAGATTTCAAGCTTGCCGGCGCAGAGGAAACCGACTGGTTTGAGACGGACAATTTCAAGCTTGCGACGTACTGGAGCTCTCTCGATTCTGTCGGATTCTGTTGACGCACTGGAGCTCTCTCAAGCTTGACGGATTATGTCACAGGGAAGGAAGGCAGCGGATTGTTGTGCTCATCCTGAAGTGAGAGCAGGGAAGGAAGGCAGCGGAGAGGTAGTGAAGAGGGGTAGTTTGGGAAGTTCGAAATGTTAACGGTGATAAATAACGGAAGTTAACAAACTGAACCGTTCAGTCACATATGATAACATGAGTAACGGTTGAGCTCAAGTTTCAACGGTTCGGTCACATGTACCAACATAAGTAACAGTTCAGGTAATTTACCATTTATTTAATAAATCAACTAATATTTTATATATATAATTTTTAAAATTTTAAGAATATTAATGGGCTAATTAAGTGTTTTGAAATAAAGTTAAGAAAGGCCATTATGAATTATATCAAGGATGAATATGTCTAGATAAAAAAGGGATGTTTTAGGTGATGACAACATTATTGTTCTTATAGCACGAGCGCATGGGTGAACACTCAATACCATTTTTCTTGTTGTGTTATCATCATCACTCAGATCTTCTCAATTTTATATGTATTGTTTTTTTATATTCATCATGCTTTACATCATAATATTGCGACTTCTTTGTTCTTCTTATACGAAACTGTTACTTATGGTCCTATACGTCATATTGTCCGTTGAATATGTGTATATATATAATACACAATTAGAGCTAACCGAGAATATATGTTATATCAGTTTTTATTAGAATATACAAAATTAAAGTTGAAATATAAGTCCAATTTCGAGTCTTCAAATTTATATGGCAATTTTACTCTATTTTCCAAATTATTTACATGCAATTAATATATGGCCAACAACTACATCGTCATTGAGGAATATGTATATAAAATTTTAGAAATTTAGAGTATAACAATCATATAACTAACATTTTTAATACAAAAATATAACTTAACGAATTGTACTTTTTTTACTTATATATTATATAAAATTTTCAGTTCTGAATAATAGTAGATAATAATTATATCTATCAAAGTCATCTTATAAATATATCTAACTAACTCATCAATTTCATTATTTTTCAAATACATTTTTAGGGGAACTAGATTGAAGGCTTGTTCATGAACCGGTTCGGGATCGAACCGGTTCAGAACTGAACTTGTCTGATTTATAAAAAAATAGTATTTTTTTCTGTTTCTAATAAAACTGGTCTGGTTTATGGAAAAAAGAACTGGACTGTTCGAACCGATTCAGAACCGGTTCTAACTGTTCTGTTATGTTTTTTTAATAAATCTGGTTCAAACCGAAACTAAACTGGCTGAAAACCAGGTCCAACAAACTGAACCGATTTAAAAAAAACTAAACCGATTGAAAAAATACTGAATCGACTGAAAAAATACTGAACCGACTGAAAAATATACTGAACCAACTGAAAAATACACTGAACCGACTGAAAAATACACTGAACCGATTGAAAATCTGTTCCACAACCGACTGAAATCCTGTCCAACATCAACATACGAGAGTCCAATATATCTCTAGGTTTGGTTTAATTTCAGACCGGTTTAGTTGATTTTGCTTCAAACCGATTCTAAAATTATATAGGTTTAAAGTGATTTGATTTAAATTTAAATATAAACCAGTATAAAAAAACGAGTCGAGTCGAACTGAATTTTTTGTACTATTTTGAACTGGTCTATTTGAAGCCTAAAAACACTTATTTGGTTTTGGAACTAGTTCAGCCGAACCAATTCAAATCAAACCAGTTCCAGACCAGACTAGTTCTTCTGAACCGGTTATTTTGAACAAACCTTCTAGATTCCTTTCATCCATATATCTCGCATTCTTCTCTTACTAGATTCTTTGGTTGGCCACTCATTCAATTAAGAAAGTAGCAATAGAACAATGAATCATTACACACGTGCTTCCTAGCTATGATAACACCTATCAATTGGTGGTCTGACTTGGTAAAAAAGTTGCGACAAGATCCAAGAAATTTTTACGTCAGACTCTATATTGAGCTCTCTTTTTCACCTATAACTTAATTATGATTTTCTTATTGGCGTGGTGGACCAAATGTTGTCAACGTTTGAGTCTCATAGGATTATTTTTTTTCTTGTATGTTTATTTCATGTAATTATTAAATCTCGAACACGTACACACGTGTGTACGTATGTAAGCATGTCTTATAAACATGCCTCTCTAAGTTTGTCGATTGCGACTATGTAATTTCTGGGAGACAACATTGCAAGACAAGTCTAATTAATTGTAAAGCTACCTGTCTGGTTTCTGTCTGATATCTTTGTGTGTGGATGTAACGTTATTTTGATACACAAGTGTCTTTCAACAATGCTTCTATTGCAAGCCCTAACGAGGCAATGTTTTGTCCATTTGGGCAAGAATTAAAACCCATGAGATGTCAATTAATTCATGGAAACCCTACATTTTGTAATAGATGTTCAACCTACTCGTGAGACTTGAGACGTACGCCTTAACCAACTGTCTCAAAAGTCCGAACTTGTGAGTAAAGGCGACCCCGGTATACTCTTAAGTCATCTTAACATCCTCCCTTAAACAGATGTTTATGAACATCGGTTTATCCATGAGATTTGTGCCCGACCTCGGCCTTTAATGGGAGTGTATCAATATTTTCAACGTCGCCAGGATTTGAACCTGCGCGCTCTGATACTATGTGAGACATACCATGTGAGACTTGAGACGTACGCCTTAACCAACTGTCTCAAAAGTCCGAACTTGTGAGTAAATGCGACCGGTATACTCTTAAGTGTCATCTTAACACTACTGAACTAACCGTTGGTTGAAACCTGATATATATTGTAAATTTGTAGTCTTTATTTTTGTTCTAGAATAGTAAAAATGGGTGATATATTATGTGGTAACTATAATAGTTCATAAGAAAGCACAAAAATGAATAATAATGACATTGCAAATTAAATAAAAACCTAAAGGAAAACGTACGTACCTTGGTTGTGTCTCTTTCCATGATCATCCATATACTTCCCTGGAGACTCCCACATCATTCTAACCTCGTTAAAAACGGGTGATTTTTCCGGTTTCAGCCCTCTCGCCGGCGGAGACTTGACCCAAACGGGTGTAATGTTGTTGCCAGAAGCCACAGCTATACAATCCATCTCGTTAATGTTCGACGCACGTGGCGTTGGTTGGAGTGAGTAAGCATCCGATGAAGCATACCCCGATAATCGAGGACTTGCTGATCGATACCCCAAATTCAGATCTCCGTTAGCATATGCAATGTTGTCAACGTTGTTATAAGAACTGGGAAGTGGATATTGCAATGGGGTGTTAACTGAAAATATCTCTGCATTGGAGAGATTTGATGCCCTTGGAGTTATACCCAAGGTAGAGGACAGGTTTGAGTCGGGGGCAGATGATGTAGACCGCCGAATCCTGACCCGAATGCGCCCATCGTGGTCAATCTCTGACTCGGTGTAAAGCGGGGCCCGACCGTCGAGAGATATCACATCTCCATCAAGCTCAAATCCTGTTATTGAGGCTGCAGCAGTGCCAGGGAACTGCATCTGGATGAGCCGAGTTGCGGCTCTATACTCGAAGAGAAAGAGTAAAAGCGTGTACCTATAGTAGAAACATTGTAGTGGCTTAACTAGTGTACAAAAAAACTGTAAATTTACCAAAAAATTTGAACAATATTTTCATAAACTTAAGTTAGATTTCAAAAATATTACTTTAACACAGTATTCATATATATTTTGTACCAGATAATGCACTGTAGGACAACGACTTGAACCATGAGGTTCTGAGTGAAGTCCCCATACATAGCCTTCAGTAAAGGAATCCCCATCACTAACGTGTTGGGAAGCGTCGACACTGAGAAGAGCGTGATCACCCAGTCCAGGCCGCCGCCGGAAACCGCTGCCCAGGTGGAGAGGACAACCAGCACGGCAACCTTGGACAGCGTATCGGCCAAGATGAACTTTGCGTCCATCTGATAAGGGTCGTTCTGGGAGATGAAGTGGAAAGATAGCACGGGAACTGCAAAGACGGCGACGAATCTGTTGATCCCGGAGCACTGCTCCGGCGAGAAGACCTTCCACCACTTGACGGAGCCGTACGCCACCAGCATTGCCATGTATAGGGGAACCATAGCGCACATGACGTTATAGAAATCCTCTGCTGTTATCATCTTCTTCGGCTATGCTGGGTCGCTCTAAGTATTGTTCAGTAGAAGAAGCGCGCTTGAGAATACATTTATAGAGAAGAGAATAACTAGACGCAATTACCCCTGTAAAAGTTGCATTAAATATTTAAATCGTAGAAATTGAGAGTAAAACGGACATTGCACTAAGATGTTGATTGTAACAGTTGAAATAGGGGAGGATCTCTGGGCTAGGCTTGTTCATGAACCGGTTCGGGGTCGAACCGGTTCTGAACTGAACTGGTCTGGTTTGAAAAAAACCAGTACATTTTTCTGTTTCTAAAAAAATTGGTCTGGTTTAAGAAAAAAAACTGGTATGGTCGAACCGATTCAAAACCGGTTCAAACTGTTCTGGTCTGTTTTTTTTAATAACAGTTTTGGTTCGGAAATAATCCGGTTCAAACCGAACCTAAACCTGCTGAAAATCCTGTCCAACACACTAAATCGTAGGAAAAAATACTGAACCAACTGAAAAACACTGAACCGACTGAAAAAACACTGAACCGACTAAAAAATACACTGAATCGATTGAAAATCTGTTCCACAATCGACTAAAGTCCTGTCCAACATCAACATACGAGAGTCCAATATATCTCTAGGTTTGGTTTATTGAAGACATCTCTAGGTATGGTTTAATTTCAGACCGGTTTAGTTGATTTTGCTTCAAACTGGTTCTAAAATTATATAGGTTTAAAGTGGTTTAATTTAAATTTAAGTATAAACCAGTATCAAAAAACGAGTCGAGTCAAACCGAATTTTTGTTACTATTTTGAATTGTTCTATTTGAAGGGTAAAACACTGGTCTGATTTTGGAACTAGTTCGGCCGAACCGGTTCAAACCAAACCAGTTCCAGACCAGGCCAGACCAGTCCGTCCGAACCGGTTCATTTGGACAAGCCTGCTCTGGGCTGTGGGTACATTACATTGGGTTGAGCCTTTGAGGGTTATTAGATAGATATAATTTCATAATAAATATTTCGGGGTTGGAACCCAAGCCCGAACGCGTACAAGTTTCTTTTTAACTTTGAAAAACTAACTTATTGATGGCTTTATGAAATGTTTTTTTTTGCCAACATATGAAATAGTTTTCAATGGTGATAAACTCATTCATATTATTTTCGATAATTTCTGACATAATACACGACAAACTGTATTTATTTGTATATGAGTTTTACTTTAACATAAACATATACCTAAACAACTCTTATATATTTAGATATAATTAATAATCTTACCTAAATATTTTTGACTTACAAATATACGTATAAACATAATTTAGTATATATATCTAATATTTAAATTTATTTTTATACTTAATTTTGAATCACTTATGAATTTCAAAGACCCAAATAGGCTAATGCAAGAAGACCAACAGTCAGATTTGGTTAATCCTTCTGGTGTTAATGATTTGCTTATTTCTCCACCCTTTCACTTGATTAGGTTAGTTGACCCTTAAACTACTTTCTATTCATCTATCCTCTTAGGAATTACGAATTCCAATGATGCCATAGCATCTCCTCTTCGTTCTTAGCAATTCAATTTTGTTTTAGTAAGAGTTTTTCAGTGACATGTTTCAATTCTCTACATCATTACTTAGTAAAAATGAGTTACCGAGTCAGGTACAATATATCTAGTTAATGGTATATTAGAATACTTAGAAGGCGTATTGGTAGAATTTCACAACAAACTAAGATTTCAGTTAGTTTACTATTAACGAAGTAGAAAAGATAGAAGAAAGATAAAGTAGAAGAAACGATGTAAAATGGAACATTAAAAAAAATCAATCAATTTAATGAAGTAAAAGACGCTTTAGTTGGATCCTCACTAACATACCAAAATTAAGTTACATGCATATATATTGGATTATTAACCACTTAAAATCCTCACCAAATAGGCTTGATGTGTAACTTCTTATAGATCGCTTAAAACTAAATTTATAATCTAAAGGAAATTTGAGAAAAATGTTACTGGGTAATCAGAATAGATGAACACTCATTTTGTGATGAAATCGGATACTTTCAATAATTATATGTTCCACACTTAATTAATGACTGGTTACTGATAAAACTCTTGGTTATATATGTCTTTGCCTCCTAACTCTATCAAACATATACTAAAGATCAATATATATACTTGTGGTCTCCCCGATGTATTGTGGTGAATGAACTTTTTTGATCAGATACATGAACGTTTTTGGTCTCCCCAATGTATTGTGGTCAATGATGAACGTTTGGTCTCCTCAATGCAGAAGGGTCACTATAAAACCAGATCATCGCCTAGAACACAGGCAGCAACTTACATCATTCAAGCTTCATTTATGGAAGAATTCGAAGACATTAAGAGGATTCGTGTCCACCATTCTGTTGGTTCCGTCGCCAATCCCATCAAACTGAGAATACAGAGACAGGGCGAGGCTGACATCTGCTACATCTTCCACAGAAAGGTTCCGCTTCGTAAGTTACTTGCGGACTACTGCAAGATGGAAAATCTTGCCTACAAAGTTATGCGCTTCCTCCACGATGGCTCTAGGGTTCCGGCAGATAAGTGTGCAGCTGATCTGGAAATGGAAGATGGAGATATTATTGATGTATTTTCCGACCAGATTGGCGGTTGATTAGATTCATCATTACTGTTAACTAAGTGAGTTAACTTCGTAGTAATGGATCTGCAGTTGAAAAATAATATAATAATAAAGTATATCCTTGTGTTTCATCCATCATGGTGTGTGAATTCTTTCTTACTAGCGTTCATTTCATTGAAGAAAAGGTATGTGTGGTATAATTAGTCACATTGTAAGAAGTTAGCCGCCTTGGTTTACTTCGATTGATCCAAGTAATTTTATCTTACTGAGGTAGTATATCGGTTATGGTTAAGGTTGTTTGATAGGTGATATGTCAAAAACATTCCATAGTTGAAAATGACATTTGCCGAAGTTTGTGACTTAATTTTCCCTTTATCAATGCTTAAGGTATATCCAACTCATCATGACACTAGAATATACTTAATTACCTACTTTGAATTGCCCTTCCATTTACGGATTCTATCACATAATTCGTAACTCCCTTTATATATAATAAACAAGAGGATATAAATAAAGGTCTTCCATGCGAGTTCTTGTTTGTGGTGGATCATAATGATTTGTTTGTTGAGCGCCGCCTTGAAAAATAACCTTCCCATTTAACGCTGCTAATGACGATCATGATGTTAACTTTGCTAATATTAATTAGGGTTAATAATCAAATCACTACATTACAATTAAACAAAAGAAGAGTTGTAATTACGATCAGTAGAAATTAATATTCTTGGGAACGAGTGTGAGGGGATGGATTACAATGGTCGGCCATGAACCCTAACCACACAATAGAGAAATTATTATTGAATTTCATTCTGTTATTAAAATACAAAGCTAGTATCCTCTATATATAATATGAGGACATAAGAAAATATCCTAAATATTGACAAATCTAATCTAATATCTATATCTAAGATAAAATATTATCTTAACATATAATTATCTCAAAAATAAAATATTCTAAAAATAGAAAACAAATCTAATTTAATACCTATATCTAAAATAAAATAATATCAAACTGATAATTATATCTAATACGTTATACGATCATGATGTATCTTGTAAAGAGTAAACCCTAGATATATTTTCCTGCAATAAAAGAATAGAAAGAAACCTAGGTTGTTGAACCATCATTTTCTCAAGGCACTGCAGCACCTACATAAAAAACATTGCAGTATTCCATGAGTTCAACAAAAATGGAGGGACAGCATAGCTGTTCAGTGGAATCAGATAACAAAAGAAATTATTTTTTTAAAAAAATTAACTTATTGCCGAACAAACTGTGTTTGCCCTCATTTGGGTCATCATTTTTTAATTCCAAATGAATTAGGGTTTGGTTTAGAGTCACGGCAGTAAAGCATCCGAAACCAGAAAACAAAGTCAGTGTCAAACGTATACTTAAGGGTTACTTCACTTTCCGGTGCTCATTTGAAACAAGTATCTACATGTTTGTTAGTGTACACTAATATTAAAAAAAAACAAAAAAAAAACTTAGTCATGTATTCGTTTTGTATTGTTCATCACTAACCGTGATTAATTAATATAACCAATCAATTATGCCATTAATGTCTTATTCAGTGTGGTTAGGTTGGTCTAAGTCAGTTTTGGCAATTACGTGTATCGACTGATCCACCTCATCCATGGCTTATTCAATTAGCTTCGAAGGAGTTTTAACTAAATAATTGTTTTCTATTGGACACACAAACACTCCAAACTCAGAGGGGGAAGTAAATTTCAAGCATGATTTTTTATTTGCCAAACTCACCCATGAAGTTCCTTCCATTGATATTAAGGGTGACAATTCGTGTGTGTCGCGTCTAATCGTGTTGTATCATTAATCATACAGTGTCATTAATCGTATTGTGTGTAAATGAATAAGTTTTAAACGTTTCTCCAAACTCAAAATAGGAACCACTACATAATTATTATTAAACAAACCACCCGTGAAAAAAATGATTAACTTTTTGAACAAAAAAACTTCATATATATATATGTCACAAGTCACAAAACAATTTGACACGAAAATCACAAAATTCATAATTTAATTTCATAATCAAGTTTTAAAATTCACAAGTGATTTAAAAATAAGTACAAGAACAAATTCAAGTATTAGATACATATACTTAATTGTGTATGTGTAGAAATAATGTTTAGACACTATTATATATCAATCGTCCCTAAACGTGTAAAAGTTGTTCAGACAAAAGATGTGTTATATTCAAATTCATATGAACATAAATGCATACGGTTAACGATCGTTTAATCGTGTTATGTCAAAAATTGCTCTAACCAATGAAATTGTTTTGGCCAAAAATAAATCTATGAAATTGTCTCTCTAGCTCATAAAGTCTATGTAGTGCTCGTGAAAAAAAAGCCATTTCCTCAGGGCGGTTTGTTCATCATTTAATGAAGCCAGCTTGAAGTCAACTATGGTTGTAACAAAATTCATTGATTAGTGGTTTAGTTAGGGAACATTTTTAGCCTCGCCAGGGAACAGACCTATATGTATTTTCATGGTTACAAACTTCCAAATGGGGATTGTAGAGACTTTTGGATACACTATTTTTAGTGGAGCAAAATAGAGCTGTAACGCGTTAATACTTGATATGATACACGATAGTAATTAAAACTAACATTTTAATTTGTTACAGATATTTGAAAATGTACCAACTTGTTTCATATGTAGTCATTAATTTGAATGTTTAATATGTCATTCATGCATAAACACATGAAATCATCTTAATACCTACAATATTTTTATCTCTCTTAAAATCATAATTCAAAGACAATCATATGGTTTTGAAGAGAATGGACCTTAAGTAATAAATGTCATTATCTTTTATGGATTATTAGAAACTGACTGGATGCAGTTGAGAAGCTGATCATAAATGTGCAGAAAAGGTAATAATACGGTGGTTTCACATAGAGATACTGAAGAAAATGGAGTTATGCTAATGGCTAGCTTAGCTGTACAAGTAACAAATCAGTATATATAGTTATGCTTTCTATTTTTAACACGTGTGAAAGCTGTCTCCAATATTTTCCTTCATTTATGTGCTTAGCATACTCAGACTTGCATCATATATATATACACACATATCTTTATATATATAAGGGTTAATAATCAAAATAACAAACCGAACTTTGAGACAAAATCAAACAGCAAACCAAACTTTTTTTGTTGACAAACAACAAACCAAACTTTTGGAATTGAGCAATCAACAAAACTACCTCAAATTTTTATTATGTTTGAACAAATTTTCTTTGAGTGAGTTATTAAGTCAACATTAGTTGAAGTATTCTAAGTAAAGAATATTACGACTTAATAACTCTCTCAAACATTGAAAAATCCGTTCAAACATAATGAAAATTTGAGGTACATTTGTTGATTGATAAATTCCAAAAGTTTGGTTTGTTATTTGTAAAAAAAAAGTTTGGTTTGTTATTTGATTTTTCCTCGATCTGTTTTTTTATAATTAACCCTATATATAATGCAGAGAGAGAGAGACAGAGATGTTTCTTAACTGTCTCGTCTTTGAAATATATGCAATGCAGGAGAGTATATATATGGATTCATGGACCGCAAAGTTTCCTAGTTAGGAACGCATTAAATAGCATTCTGAACATATAGTACAACTAGTTTTAGCACATAACAAAGTTGAATTAACATCGGAGCTTACCCTACATCTACACGTGAATGTACAATATTAGATATAGTTATATAGATATACATATGCGACCATGGTTTTATAAAGTAAATGCCATTGCACAGGGGTTAACATAATTACAAAACTAAATCAACTAAACTAAGTTAACTTTCTTCAAGCGATAAAATCTTATCAAATATATATGAATTTGCATTTGGTACTCTCCCACCTGTCTCAGTTAGATCTTGATTAAATAAACATTCCCATGCAACTTGTTGCCTTGCAGTGTCTTGAATAACAACTAAATGGGTTAAACCTATAATTTATACATGCATATATTTACGTTTGGATATATTTTTATTGAAAACAAATTTTAATGTAATATCATGATGTGATAGAAATAGAACAATGAATGAATAAATTATTAAATAATAGAATGATTAAAACATAATTTCAAGCTAGTCTATCTGTATCGGGAAGGTTCACAACATTAGGTATATAAAAATATATATTTCGGTTAATCGTGACGGCATCTACTAGTCTGTCTTCTATCCATATATTTCGTGTTTCATGGAAATGAGAGGATAGGAATTCCGATTTCGGTGGGGTATAAAATCTCATTTAGTTAAGAAAGAATATTATATATCATGCACTCCATTGAAACTATTTTTGAGTTGCCATCTGCATTGGCATATCATATTTGTGTCATATTATCTATATTACTTGAATGCCTTGAACTTACTTTATTATGGGTCATGTTAGAAGAAAAACTAAATATCTATATGGAAAAATAAAAGTAATTATTTGGAAATTTAAAAATTGGTTGAAAATAAGAGCTCGAATTAGATAAAGAGAAATGTATATATATATATATATGCCTCATTACATAATAGTTTCTTCAATACAGGTGATGGTGAAAAAGAATTAGGAAAGCAGTCTATGCAACCTAGGAGAGCTGTCTCTTTACTGAAAGCCACAATCGCCTCTCTCTTTGTTGGATTTAACGTAGTACCATGTCTTATTGTCTTAACAAACTCTATGAACAGAGCTTAGAGAGAGATTGAAGGTAATGTATGAACAGTTTTAGAAGACGACCAGATAAGTTCATGGCTAGCTATGCAGCATTACACATAAATTAAACACGACAAGAAATCAAAAGGTCAGTGCTGCTACTACCTGTTACTATAAATTTCCTATATATGGTGTATATATATACACATATACATGTATAATATAGCAGACACGTTTATAGAAGCCATCGCATCAATATCAATATATATATAGGTCAGTAGTTTCATTTTTCTTGCAAAGCCAACAAAAGTGACTTCCCATCCCTCAGCCCTAAAAACTCCTTGACTATATCTATCTATCTCCTTCTCATCCTCTCTATCTCTCCCTCAGCTTGACTGCTCTATGCAGGTACGTACTGTCCTTTGATTTGATTTAAGTTGGTGATCATCAGTTGGGTTAGCGGTCGATGGATGAATCGTCGTGTAATTCGGGTGATGAGGCAAAGATGGTGGCTTGCCCACGTGGACACTGGAGACCTGCTGAGGACGAGAAGCTGAGGCAGCTTGTGGAGCAGTACGGCGCTCAGAACTGGAATTCCATAGCTGAGAAGCTTCAGGGAAGATCAGGTACTAGGGTTTAGTAAACGAATCCTACAACTATAACTGAAACATCCTTTCTTTTTTAAATTTCTTCTGTAAAAACCATTTCTCTCTATAAGAAGGGAAGAATTCATTTACACTTAATAATAGTTGAATACTCCTTTGCACCAACCCAGGAAGAATTTCCATCTGGGTTGTCTTAAATGTTCTTTATTGTTCTTGAAAAGTTCATACTCTTTGCAAGAAAAAGTGGTTGATCTCAATTAGTGATAGATGGAACAATTACGTGTACGTGTTTCCCATGTTTAATTTCGATGAGATTCAAAAGTTTGTTTGGCAGTAATAACACAACAATAATTCCCAACTGAAAATTAGAAAGAACAAAATTTAGAGCTATTTTGTATATGATTTTATTTTTTAAACTTCTGCAGGGAAAAGCTGCAGATTGAGATGGTTTAATCAACTGGATCCCAGAATCAATCGACGTCCATTTACCGAAGAAGAAGAGGAGAGGCTTCTCACAGCGCACCAAATCCACGGCAACAAATGGGCACTGATAGCAAGATTGTTCCCCGGTCGAACCGATAACGCAGTGAAGAACCATTGGCACGTCATCATGGCTAGAAAACAAAGAGAACAAACCAAGTTGTCTGGAAACAAGAGAAGCTTCAATCATCTCGGTTCGTCTGCTGCAATCACAAACCTGAGAAACTCCAAGGGCTTGTTTGGCTGGAGATCAGAGAGTAGTGGTAGTAGCAGTGGAAAGACTAGCTTTCTTGGATTCCAAAACCCCAACCCCAAACACTGGAACTTCGACCTATCACCACAAGAAAGTCGGCCGTTTAGCTTCAACTTCTCGAATGCTTCGATTCATGGAGGGAATCTCCATGGAAGTACTGGAAATGGGTTGTTGAACTGGAGGATTCCTAGTCCGTTAAGGAACGCCAAGTTAAGCTATATGGAAAACACCGAAAGGCTGTATCGAGGCGGTCATGGGATCGAGGAGTTAAATGATTTGTACGTCCAGAATCCACCTGAGTTTCCGAAGAACATGCGGCTTATTTCACAGCAAGAGAATGCTGATCATCATCGTCATCATGAATCTGCCAAAAAGAAGGAAGTTCCGTTCATCGATTTCCTTGGAGTCGGAATGCCATCTTGACTACCATGCGCCATTGTGAGATATAACTCGTACTACTCTACTCTCCACTTATTTATCCGTTTTTATCATGAATAATTAGGTTTGAAGTAATTGTTTAGGATGTTTTAGTCTCAACTATTAGTTAGTATATATCAAAATAATTATTTAGGTATGAGTTAGATTCATAAGAGATGTGTCCGAGAAATTTTCATGACTGTTGGTGGATGAATGAGATTGAGAAATTAGGTGGTGCATTAGATTTATGTAGTTGGTCAAATGACTTCGCAAAATAATGAAATTGACATGATTTGTAGTTTATTAAGCTTCTTTTTTTAGCTTTAGTTAACTTTTTTACTTTTTGAGTTTACCCTCTTGGTTAGATACTTGTGCAACCTATCTTTACTTAATTTTTAATTAACACCTTGGAAAATTAATACAGTTAATGTGATGATATTTTTAATAGGGTTAATAATCACATTGGACATTTTATAAATCACTACCCGAACTTTATTTTTTTTTTAAAATTGTTATCTAAACTTTTATACTTGGACTAAATTGCTACCTTGTTAAGTTGTTTTTTTTGTTGTTAAAATCCTTATTAGCTAGTAAAAGTTTGGGGTGAACACAAAATATCCATTTCAATTCAGAATAGGGTAGGGTTTGGATAAGGTGATTGGTATTAGAATGATTTCAAAAGAAAGATATATAAACTAACAAAAACGAGTCTGATTCTAATAGCAGAATACCCATCTTGAAATCAAAATGAATATATCACTAAATAGATATTAATACATTATTGGCTACTTGATTTTTGTTTTAAAAGATTATCGTTATATATATTGTTTCACTTTTATTATTATAACGTATATAATAAAAAATGATTTTTTTTAAAAAAATGAAATAGGTTGATCAACAAGATATCTAAAACTTGTTATTATTAACAATTTCCATGTAAATTTTGGTTCCACTATTAACATGGTATCAATCGAGCTCTTTGACTAGTTAGAGCTACGGTTGTAACAATTTGTTTTCAATGGACGTCGGCTATGTTTTGAAGCGATTTTAGAGAACAATTCAAGTTTCGTTGCTAAAAACATTGGGCAAAGAGGATGACCGTGGAAAGTTATTGCGACTACACACGTTTTATATATGCATTTCGATGTGGCACAATGACGGCTATTTCTTAACTGTATAAATATGTAATCAATAGTATATATAAAACCATCTCAATTGGCATACAAGTTATGTGAAATACAATTTAGATGATTAATTATATCAGTTCATAAGTATACATACAACATATATGAGTTAAATGAGTTTATTAAGGGTTCAACAAAATTGTATTAATCTCCGAAAAGACGCTGTTGACTCTTCGGTTTCGCGAATTGTTAAAGTTAGCTAGTGTTTTTTTTGTTGTGTAACTGAACTTGGGTGATTAGTTGTCACCTATAGCGGTTTTTTAATCCATAATTATCAAAAAAAAAAAATTGTATATACGTTGAAGTTGTTCTTGATAGTTTATAATTACATTGCCCATATAAACTGCGAATGTTTTCTTCAATCCTTAACGGATCATCGTTAGGGTATCCAACTCGTTAACGGGTTTTCGCTCACATTTACATAAAAACAAAAGCAAAATCAATTTCCAAACCAGTAAAATACTAAAAGACGTGCCACACCTTGATTTGTAAAGTCATGACTTGTTCGTTTACGTTTATAGAAAAACTAGTTAGAAAATCGACATCAACTTTCAAATCTATGAAGGATGTAGGTGTCAGAGTTTAATTAAAACGTCACGTTATCTTATATTCACATAAAAAAACAATCAAACTTAATAGTCGACATTAGCTTCTTTACAATGGATGTCAAAAACCCTCATCATTCCTAGGTGACGATCTATTATTTAAGTTTTTCTATCAAGTACTTTAGTTTTTTGTAGGATTTATTGAATTTCTATTCTTAGTGAGTCATGAGATATTCATTAATTTCTTTTTCAAACAACCTCATTAGTTGCAGCATCGCTTTCAGAATATCATACTGACAATTTATTAGTGTAAATCGAAGTCACGACATATGGTTAAAAGTAATGCCCTATCATTCTATAACACCTACACGCAATAATATTGTTTACTAAGAACAAGAACACTTTAATGTTGGCGTGTCGGTTTATTAGATACCATATGCATCTTGAAAACAGAATTGTTAATTAATATAACCCTAAAAATCAATTATAGGGAAGCTATGATTCATCTTTTTTTAGTGACCCATCTAAAACTCATCAAATTCTACCCATTTATTTTAGCTGTGCAACGTAACTAAACCTCGTAGGGCAGTTTTGCAGGTTTCTAGTGAAACTTGCACAATAGACCTGCAAGAATTTGCAATTTTGCATTCTTAAAATTATTTTTCACATTGTCACATTTTTTGAAATGATGTGAAATATATTGATTTTAATTATTAAAAAAACAGGTGGAGATATCTATGATTTCTAAAAATTGGGCCTTACACTCAGGACTTAGCCCAGCTACATTGAGATCTTCAAATCCCTCTTTTCTGCCTTCAATGTTATTTTTGACAATTGGATGAACTTTTTTTTTTGGCCAAGAATTGGATGAACTTACAAATCCAAAAATGAAGAGAACTAGTTGTAGAGAATAGAGATGGAAGGCGAGGATTCAAAAATACTAATGTTAACTTCACTGTTTGGCCGTAATTATCGTATTTTATGCCGGATATGAATACATACGCCTGACAACAATTTTTTTTCATAAATACGAGCATTTGTCATCTTTATATATCGTTTACTTGTGAGTATTATAGAGTATGTCTTATTTATAAGTTTTGGGCAACGTTCTCACCAATGTACGAGGAATAACCAAATTAATAATTTTTTATTTGTAACTTATTGTAGAATTTCGAGAGGATTTTTTGGATTCATCTGAAGTCGTGATGACAAGACTATTTGGTGGGTCACCCAATATTTCAATCGGAAAAACTCAGAATCTGAAAAAGAACTTGAGTATGTGTTTGTTTGTTGTGTGTCTTCGAACTAGAACTTATGATCAATTTATAGAGTGTCTCACCCATTTTGGACGAAACTTGACGTCAAAGATGCAGACAACACCACTTCAGATCAAATTTGGCGTCAAAGACACTTGCACCACTTCAGATCAAATCTTGGCGCCAAAGAAAGTAAGATTCCAAAGTGGGATTTTCTTTGGGGTCAGAAATAATTGATTAATTCCACAAAATTCAAATTTATAATGAATTTTTAGAATAGTAACTTTATCAAAAATAAAAAATTTCAAAGCTGACCCCAACCAGGGGCGCTGCCCCTTGGAGCCCCTAATAACGATGAGGTTTTGATACCATGAATCATAATAAACTCAAACATATGTGCACTCCGCACCCTTTTGAATTGTTTGATAAAATATTATGATCATATTGGTCAACTAGTCAATTTAATTACACTAAAATATCTAGCAATTCTCCTCCATTTTAGTGTAATCCTTAATTACCAAAAACACAACAAACAACAAACTTATGCATAACTGAAATATCGTGACGATTGAATTTCATGTTAGTGCATTACACATTTTAAATATTCAAATATCAAGGTGTCACTATGGATTGAACATTTGCTATTCATAGTGAATACATGAAGATAATATACACATACTCAAATAGGGGTGATAAAAAAAGATTGGTGGACCGAATTCTTGACAAGATCGGCCCGACTAGGACTGAGACCGAGCATACGTTTTTTTTCTTCAAGGTCGCTATCAATCTCGGTCTTTCCCCCAAAAGCTCGACTAGGACCGGACCGACCTTGAAGAAAACCCTAGAAATTCATGGCAGAACCCTTGAAACATTAGTAATTCATGACATTGAAGCATTCAACAGACCTTGGATCGGTTCCATAAGGGAAGTGCGACGGAAGACGAGAAGCGAGCGGGTTCAAAACCAATACTTCAATGATTTTTTTGGCTAATCTTGTTGGTTTGTTTTTACCAAAAATTTCGGTCCAAGATCGAGATCGGCCCGAGTCGGGCGAGTTTTTTTTGGCCAAAGTCGGTCTCGGTCCTCCAGATGTCTAGACCGAAAATTCGATCTCAGTCTCGGTCTTGCCTCCAAGACCGGCCCGGCCCGGCCATGATCAACCCTATTTTCAAATGTTCTCACTTGACACTATCTTTTACTAGCCTTGTGTCCTAATCCTTCATAAACATATCAAAGTCAAGTCCTAGCTTCTTGAAGCGGTTAAACTTCATGCTCATATAGGTAGATCTTTTACTCTTGCACTCACATATGCCATTCTTCAAAAGAACTATTAAGTTAAACTTCAACATCCTAACTTGCAGGTCTGAACACATACCTTGAGATGATACAACTAATGTGTTCCAATCTCTAGATGTTAAGCTTTCCACATTGAATTCAACACCTAATGTCATATTAGGGGGGGAATTCTGTATCTCAACATGAGAGATTTCAAATGGACTTTAATCTCATCCCCACATCTGACTTGTGCACAAGATCTCTTCTTAACCATTTGGTCAGATGATTGGCTAAATTATGTTGAGTGTTAATAAACTACTAGCTGATACTAATGCCACAAACTTAAATTCCATTGTTGAGTTAGTAATGCAACTCTATTTCTTTGATGCCCAAGAGATAGCACCTCCCCCAAGAAGGAATACCCATCCACTTGTAGAAGAATGATCTTCCACATTGGAAATCCAACTTGCATCTGAATAACCTTCAAGAACCGAAAGAAATCTAGTATAAGTCAAACCATAATCCATGGTTCCTTTTAAGAATTTTAATACTCGATTTAAAGCTTGCCAATGATGTGAACTAGGATTGCTAGTATACCTACTAAGCTTTCCAATAACATATGCAATATCAGGCATAATACTAATCATGGCATACATAAGACAACCAATAGCTCTTGAGTATTGATCAAGTTGAGATACTGTGACACCTTTATTAGGTGGGAGCTTCAGACTAGGATCTATAAGAGTGCTAACTGGAAAACAATCTTTAAAGTTAAATTTATTCAGAATCTTCTCAATATAATGGGATTGAGAGATTTAAATACCATTGTTCTTTCGCTTGATCTTTATATCAAGAATCACCTCAGCCTCACCCAAATCCTTCATATCAAAATTAGATGACAAGAATGTCTTGGTTTTATCAACTTGATTTTGGCCAGTACCAAAAATCAACATGTCATCTACATATAGACAAATCATAACTCCTTTAGCAGAAGTATCAAACTTTCTATATACACACTTGTCAGCTTGATTAAGAAGAGCACCATTAGACAATACCACATCATTGAATTTTTGATGTCATTGTTTTGGTACTTGTTTAAGACCATACAATTATTTCTTCAGCTAGCACACCTTATTTTCATATTCAGGCATAACATACCCTTCCGGTTGTTTCATGTAAATCTCTTCATCTGAATCACCGTTCAAGAATGCTGTTTTCACATCCATTTGATGAATTATAAGGTTGTGTATAGCTGCAAGTGCTATCAATAACCTAATAGTGGAGATTGCAACAGGAGCATAAATATCAAAGTAATCAATCCCTTCCTTTTACCTAAAGTCTTTAATAACCGATCTGGCTTTATACTTATCTATTGTACCATCCACTTTTATTTTCTTTTGAAGATTCATCTGTTTCCTAAAGCTTTACAGTCAGGAGGTAGATCAATCAATTCCCATGTATTATTATTCATGATAGAATCCATCTCATCCTCAATAGCTTCTTTCCAAAATGCAACATCCCTTGATGCCATAGCTTCACTAAATGTTCTTGGATCCTCTTCAATAATAAAACAATATTGATATTGATACCCAATCTCCACTCTTGACCCTTCAACCAAATAAAATTGAAAGTCAGATCCAAAAGATTTTACTTTTCTAGCTCTAGTGCTTCTATTTGGTTCATGCGGTCCAGGTACATGAACAGTACCACTAGATACATCTTCAGCTTGAACTAAGTTCCTACTGAAAAAATTATGAATCATGTCTCTTGGTCTAGGTATATATGTAAATCTATCTTCATCAAAGTCTGCATCTTTTGACTCTATAACCATGTGCACAGACACATAGTCATTAGATTTTAATACATAGAACTTATATGCATAGGAATGCTCTGCATACCCAATGAAGATACAATTTATACCTCTTTCACCCAAGTTTCTCCTTCTGGGTTCAGTGAGCCTTACAACTACTCTACATCCCCAAACTCTCATAAAACTCAATTTTGGTGTCTGTGTATACCAAAGTTCATATGGGGTAATCTTATTCCTTTTATTAGGAATTCTATTCAATAAATAAAAGGTTGTTAACATAGCCTCACCCCCAAAAACCTTCACTCAAACCTGAATAGGATAACATGGAATTAACCATCTCTTTCAAAATCCTATTTTTCCTTTATGCTACACCATTTTGTTGTGGTGTATAAGGAGTTGTGATTTGGTGTATTATACCAGTAGATTGAAAATACAGAGGGTCATAATACTCACCTCCTCTATTAGTACGTAGATTTTTAATCAAATCACTTTGATGTAGCTCAACTTCTTCTTTATAAATTTTAAATTTATCAAGAGATTCATCATTAGAATGCAACAAATAAACATAGCAATATATAGATGAATCATCAATAAAAGTAATGACATACTTTTTATTTCCTAATAAAGCTGTAGCATGAAAATCACATAAATCGATATGTATTAGTTCCAAAACTTTGGATACTTTGTTAATATCCTTGAAAAGTTTTCTAGTTATCTTAGTTAACATGCAAGTTTTACATTTTTCATTGTTTATATCAATGGTAGGTATGGGACACATTTTAGACATATCTTTTATTCTTTTATAATGTACATGTCATAGTCTAACATGCCATAATTCTGATTTATTAAAATTATTGCTAGTACTAGTAGAAGCCATACAAATAGATTCATTATCAAATGAAACATTAAGATTCAACATAAACATATCATTACATAAATAACCAAAACCTACAAAAGTACCATGTTTTGACAAAATATACTTGTCACTTTCATACATGTGTTTGTAACAACAATTATTCAACACAACACTACACAAAAGATTCTTTTGAATCCCGGGAACATACATCACATTGTTTAAATATACAAATTTTCCAGAAGTAAAAACAAGTTTTACATTTCCTAGTCATTTGATTGGTTTAGTCGCAACATTTCCCATCTTTAACACATATTCATCTTCAATTGGTTTAAAGTCTTTGAACCAACGAATATTTTTACACACATGACTTGTTCCTCCTGAATCAATCCACCATGCAACATGATCATCCTGCACATAAAATCCCTCATATATTAATGAAACATAATTATGACCCGAATTATAATTTTGTATTAAAATTTGACCTTGTTGCTTTTCTGGATCCTGAGATCCTCTTGGACTAGTATTATTCTTGCCTCTACCAACCCGACAATCCTTCTTGAAATGACCAAGTTTGCCACACTTCTAACATGTCACCTTAGGCTTCTTGTTAGAAAAATTGTTGTCATCTCCTTTAAACTTCCATTTGTCACCCTTGTCTTTGTTCGAATTAGAAAATCGATCCTCTTCAATCATGTTCACAGAAGAGTTACCAACTTGGTTTTCACCCTTAGGGTTATTGTCGACTTCTTGAGTCCTTAAAGACTCTTCAATCCTAAAGTGACTTCCAAGTTGAACAAGAGACATCTCTTCCTTATTGTGTTTCACGGTATGTTTGAAATCTTTCCATCATGGTGACAGTTTGCTAATAACACTGGAAACCGAGATGGATTCATACATCTTCATGTTATGTTGAGCAAACTGTCCCAGAATCCTTAACAATTCATTATATTGTTCCATGACCTGTCTAGAATCAACTATCTTGTAATTATTAAAATTACTAACCAGAAACTTCTTGCTTAAAGCATCTTCGACCATGTACTTGGATTCAAGGGAATCCCACAATTCTTTTGTAGACTCAACGTTTTGGTATATGTCAAAAAAGGAATCAAGCATATCATTCAGGATGTGACCACGAAAAATGTAATCATCGTTCTCCCATTTGCAGCGCCTTCTAGTCTGCTCCACCGTTTCATTCTCGAGCTCTTTCGACATAGGGGTACTCAACACGTACACAACCTTCAATATTTTCAAAAGGAATTGCATCTTCTTCTGCCATCTTCGAAAATCATTGCCTTCAAATTTGTCCAATTTCGTAAACTTGTTTGTCATATCTCTAGCAGATTCTCCGTTCGTCATCTTCAGAGAAATAGTTTCAATCTTTGTAGAATTTCTTGGATTGATACGAAATCGTGACGACACTTTCAGATTGAAACTATTTGGTGGTTCACCCAAAATTTCAATCGGATAAAATGAGAATCTGGAAAAGAACTTGAGTATGTGTTTGTTTGTTGTGTGTCTTCGAACCAGAACTTATGACCAATTTATAGAGTGTCTCACCCCTTTTGGACGAAACTTGGCGCCAAAGATGCAGCACCAGTTCAGATCAAACTTGGCGCCAAAGACACTTGCACCACTTCAGATCAAATATTGGCGCCAAAGAAAGTAGGAGTCCAAAACTGGGGGCTCTGCTCCTTCGACCCCAGCCAGGGGTGTTGCCCCCTTGGAGCCTTCATTGATTAGGGGCTTCGCCCCTAATAACCGATGATGTTCTGATACCATGAATCATAATAAACTCAAACAAGTGTGTACTCCGCACCCTCCTGACTTGTTTGATGAGATATTATTATCATATTGGTCAACTGTCAATCCAATTACACTAAAATATATAACACTTATTATGTATTAGATAAGTTATTACCCTAATGTTTCTGTAGATATTAATATGCTAGGGAACAAGTGTGAGGAGAGTGATAACAGTGGTCGACTATGAAGCCTAACCACATGATATAGAAAATATTATTGAATGTTTTCTGCTCTACTAAATACAAAGAGAGACTCCTCTATATATAGTATGAGCATATAAGAAACTATCATAAATGATTGTAACAAATCTAATCTAATATCTATAAGATAAAATATTATCCTAATAGATAATTATCTCCAACACTCCATCAAGATGAGCATGTAGCACATCTAAATGGTCAACTTGTTTTTGATGGCATTGTCTTCGAGCATTTGTCATGGACGTTCCTTTCATTTGCATAATCCTGATTCAAGGACTTAATCCCTATTTTTGTAGAATTCAGAGGTCCATTTGAAAACTACCTTTTGCATGATCTGATTCAAGGACTTAATTCCTATCTTTGTGGAATTCAGAGGTCCCTATGCAATTTAGCACTAATTTTTGCTCAAAATCCAAAATCCTGGGTTTTTCTGTTGCTTCAGTGAATGATGGATGTTGATGTCTGCAATGAAATTGATAATTCCATACTTTTGCTCTCCCTCGTGTGGGTTCTAGGATTGTTTTGGTGGTTAGACCATTTTGCGTTCTTATACCATGTAGAAATTAATATGCTAGGAAACGAGTGTAAGGAGATTGATGAAAGTGGTCGGCCATGAGGACTAACCACAAAATTTAAAAATTATTATTGAATGTTTTCTACTCTGCTGAATAAAAAACGAGACTCCTCTATATATAATATGAGTAGATATCAAACTAGATAGGAACAAATCTAATATAATATCTATACTATAAAATATTAACATATTTAATCTAATATGTGATAAAATATTATTCTAATAGATAAGATAAAATATTATTCTAATATATAATTATCTAACACTGTTTCCAATATGTAGTAAGATTCGTGAATCATTGTGCGGACTGGTTAGCTAAACAAGCTCTACGGTGAATGAGTCACTGTGACTGGTTTAATCAACCCCCACTTTTACATTTTTTACGGATAGACATTGAGTTGTACCGGGTTTATTCTCGACCCCAAATTTTGTGATTAATATACAGAATTTTTGGAAGAAAAAAAAGTAGTTGTAGGTGCGGTAGGTATGCGTCCAAACAGAACTCATGTGCGGTCGGAGAATTTTAGACATTTTCATGTCACATCTCTGCCCTCCATGACATTTTGTACATACCAAGTCAAAATTTCAGCTCTTTTGTTTGAATTTAGCTTTTCATTCAAGTCACATTATATGTGGAGGAAAGGAGTTCGGTTTAATGTTAGTTAGTTGAAGGCAAGATGTCACACTTAGACACTTAGGGTTCAGTTAGTTGAAGACAAATTCTTCTTTCAATTACACTTTGCTTGGAAAAGAGTAACTGGTGGAAGATGTATATATATGGTTTGGCAAAGTTATAAATGACTTGTAATTTCTTAAACATGAATGAAATTCAAACCTTTTTAAAGTACCATTTTGAAAAATCTTTAAACTTAACTTTACTAACCTAAAAGTGACAAATTTAAGTCTTCCTCTAGGATCTGGTGTCAGAAACTAATTGCACCCTTTGTTGACTCCTTCCTTCGTATTCCCATTGATGATGATGATATTTATGGTTAATAATGCTCCATTGCTAGTTGAAGTCCAAAAAGTTGTTGAGAGGCATGACCCTTATTCAGTACTAGTGGGTTGTTGTATTGTAGTGGTAGGCGAGGAGCACTTATTTACTTCAGTCACTTATGGATATGAGACAAATTGCAGACAATACAATTTCTTTCATTTTCTAGAGAAATTTTCAAGTCTTTCACATTTGATTTTTTACATAAAAAACAGAATTTATTGTTTGTAAAAATTTGGGTACCTATATATTAATGTAATATATGTTTCAAGACTAAGTGATTATTTTAACTAGTCTAACTTAGTTTGATTAAGCATGCTATTTTTATTTATATTTAAAACAAATGAGATTTTTTTTTTTGTTGAATTTGAGTAGTACATCACTTGCTTAGGTTATAAGAGGGTCAAAAGACTTCCTTCAATCATGCGTGGAATAATTCAGGATGTCACAATCTACTCTCATTAGAGAGTGCAACATCCTTATTACAGACCAATTCAGAATATGTGTCATCAGTAGTAGGTGACTCGCGCTAAAAAATCCTATATTTTTTGGTGGATACTAGACAATGCATTGCTACTCCGACACTTGTAAGGGGAGATTTTGATCACCATACTAGAACCCCCTCAACTAGACCATAGCCTTAATGGTGAGCACCTGATAACTCAGGTGAAGGCAAGTCCTTGAGATTATAGCCTCAGTCCGTCGCCTCAACTCGAAAGTAGTTCATTTAGGCTCCTTCGTTTTATTACAATGTCCTATCTTATCTTAATTAAGAGTAACAACTCATCATGTAATCGACATAATCAAAGGCAAGATTATTTCTCATAAAGATTCGACCTATCCTAAAGGGATAAAATTCCAATTTATACTCTAATATCAAGTGAGATATATGAAAACACGTTACAGTAAGCACATCTAATTTTAATAATGATGTTAAGGTTTTGTTAGTATAATTCTTAATACGTTCTCTCATTAGAGCTGTCTACATTTCGTGTTATTAGTGTACATACCCTACACTAATTGAAGCATTGGAGAGGAGTATGAAGATAACCTTTGACTATCCCTTTTGTAGGTGCTTGGATCAACTTCCGACAAGTTTTCATTCACATTCGATACTATATCCCAACACTTTTCAGATTTTTCGAAGGGTTCACTTAACCAACTATTTTTCTCATGTTGACAAATGCTTTCTACCTTGCAAGTTGCAAGTTTGATCATTGTTCTAGGGTCGACTCTGATATCACTTTAGCACCTCAAGCCGTAGTCTAACACAGTTTGATTGAGTTTATTATTTTTATTTGCACCTAAAAAATCATGTTGAACGCACATAATATATATAACACTTACTTATAAGAGATATAATTTTATGTCGTTAGAACTATTGAGTACCATTGGTGTTGTAACGATATTTCTTAAATGTGACGTTATATTTAGTTCACGACATTTACAAAGTACCACTAAATTGAAATTCATGGCACTTTTATTGCAATTACAATAATTTGTTCATTTTCATTTCTTTACCGAACTTTTACACTATTTATAGAAATATGACAGGGACGATGATGTACAGAATTGAACTGCATGTTTTTTCTCGAATCCATATGCTTTGATGTGTCGTACTAAATAATAATATTAAAAAAACACGAAGTAGCGATGGGCAGTGAAAGATTCCAACATCCTACGTAGGCATAACATAAGCATCTAGCAAAATAAATTCTAGGATATATGTCTGGAACTTAAAGTAAAATAGAATGAGAAATATATTGTTTTCGTTCCTTCTGGAAATAGAAGCACATTTTTTTATAGTGATATGTATCATGATATTTACTCATTAATGTTCACTTTATAGCACCACTTAAACTTTATATAAAGTATATAATAGTGGCGACCACATGCAGTATACAATTAATATTATTATATTTTTTATATATAAATGTACATGGATTTATGGAATTTTTTAAGAAAGTATACACTTTCGATTTTTTTTTTTTTAAAAAGTGTATATATAAAAAATATATTTAGAAATGTATGTATAGGCGCGACCCAGGGGTGCGCCTATTGCAATAGGCGCGACCCTGGGGTGCACTTATTCCACATATTTTTTTTCCTCGTTCGAACCAAACAGTCTATCAGAAACCACGTTGATTTTAAGTCTGCTTATGGTTTTCCTCCTAAATAAAAATTGAGAGATAGTCTCACGCGTTGCTTCATCTTAGTATTCATAGGTCAAAATTCCTTTACGCTAGTCTCACCAAATTCCTCCAGTAAACAAGAAAGGAAGTTATAAGAAGTTAAATACTTTTTTCCTGTCCTAAATTTTCCAACTTGTTCTGAACAACATCCGTGAGGTAAAACATTGAAACAAAGTTGTTTATTCACAAGTTTCTGAGTGAGACTTTTCTTCAAATACACTAGCTAGTTTGACATTTTCAGGAATTACTGCTGCAAAAGAGCTCTTTGGGGTTTTTAGGTGCAAGAGCTAAATTTTCCAACTTGTTCGCGTATACAACATCCGCGAGGTAAAACACTGAAACAAAGTTGTTTATTCACAAGTTTCTGAATGAGACTTTTCTTCAAATACACTAGCTAGTTTGACATTTTCAGGAATTACTGCTGTAAAATAGCTCTTTGGGGTTTCCACTCTTGCGTCTCGGCTGGTTCTCTAAAAATGTGAAGTTTAGATACTAACATGGTACGGTAACCAAGGTCTTTCAAGCGACCTGATGCTTGTTCATTCTCTAGGCTAGTCTCACCAGGCTACAATTGCTAAAGCATAAGCATAACACATTAACACTAACCAGGCTAGAGAGACGTACATCTCTGACTCAATATCTTCTGAATATCTTGTAAAGCTTCTCCAATGACTATAGCTTTTTAATTGAGTTTTTTTAAAAAGTAACCATTATGCAGAAAATCAAGAGTCTTCAGATGAGGAGTTTTGGAGTTCGGGTGAGGATAAACAAGCTAATGTCAAACTAGCTAGTGCATTTGAAGAAAAGTCTCATTCAGAAACTTGTGAATAAACAACTTTGTTTCAATGTTTTACCAGTCGAGGAATTTGGTGAGACTAGCGTAGAGGAATTTGGACCTATGAATACTGAGATAAAGCAACGCGTGAGACTATCTCTCAATTTCTATTTAGGAGGAAAACCATAAGCAGACTTAAAATCAACGTGGTTTCTGATAGACCGTTGTTTCCACTTGCATATCCAACAACACCAGCCATGGGGTTTAGATTTCTCTTGATAGAGAACCAGCCGAGGAATTTGGTGAGACTAGCGTAGAGGAATTTGGACCTATGAATACTGAGATAAAGCAACGCGTGAGACTATCTCTCAATTTCTATTTAGGAGGAAAACCATAAGCAGACTTAAAATCAACGTGGTTTCTGATAGACCGTTTGGTTCGAACGAGGCGCACCCTATTCAATAGGCGCACCCCTGCGTCGCGCCTATTCAATAGGCGCACCCCTGCGTCGCGCCTATTCAATAGGCGCGACGTGCGTATACATACTTTTCTAAATTACAAATGATAAATTAAAGTGTCCTATATTAAAACTGTAGAACTTTGGGTTTCTTAAATTGATTTGAAGTTGTGACGACACTTTCAGATTGAAACAATTTGGTGACATCCAA
This sequence comes from Chamaenerion angustifolium, assembly GCA_946814005.1. NCBI lineage: Eukaryota > Viridiplantae > Streptophyta > Magnoliopsida > Myrtales > Onagraceae > Chamaenerion > Chamaenerion angustifolium. Next base: position 3,195,475 of record OX328277.1, on the reverse strand, counting down.
ACTTTCAATAAGATAAAATTATAATTCTGAACTAGAAATTGAGAAGGAATGTGAATGTTTGAGATGAAATTTTCGGACCTCCCGTAAGACCAATTTATAGTGTTTATCACACCATTTGGAAGAGACACCACACATTTTGGAAGAGACACCACACATTTTGGAACCATTGGAACCTTTATGCCTTCCCTTTTGCCTGTTCATTTCAAAATTTGGCTCCAAAGCAAAGGGACACATTGAGAAGATGACTTGGAGCCGAAGTCATTGCACTATTTCAGGCTAAACTTGACTCCAAAGTAAGTGTAAAAAAACTGGGAATTTTGAGGTTAAAATGTTAAGTTATTAATTCTAAAAATTCAAATTTAAAATGACTTCGGCTCCAGCCAGGGGCTCTGCCCCTTGGACCCCGTCAGGGGCTCACGTCGGGGTGTTGCCCCCTTTGACTCCTATTGCTCGTCCCTAAGCAACTGATGAATTTCCGATATATTGAATCATAATATACTTAAACAAGCGTGCACTCTGCACCCTCTTGACTTGTTTAATGAAATACTATAATCATATTGATCAACTAGTTAATCCAATTACACTAAAATATCTAACAAAAAACGGCATTATTTGATAATGAGTCTTTTTGGTAAGGAATATATGTACGTATATAAGTTAATGATATCTTCCCATAACAAAAACACTAAAAAAAAGTATTTTTATTAATGTAATAGATGTATGGTCTGTTGCGAATAGTTATTAATGCCGAAATCATTAGTGTAATAAGATAAATATTGAAACATATATAAAATTATTTCTATAAATAAATAGTAAAGTATTAAGGTACATTTTTTTTCTATAAATTTTGAAAAGTATATATGTCATAATTTGTTTTTAAAAAAGTATATATGTAAATTTTTTTTTATAGCAAAATGTGCATCTGCGCAGGTAACGCTACTGGTACCTGCGTTTATTATTATTTTTTTTTTTACGTTTTTTTTTTTGAAAAGAAATTGAAAGAATTTTTTTTTTTTTTTAAATTGCAGTAAGTAGATATTTTAATTTCGATTCAAATGATGCAAAAACATTAAATTTGGACTTACGGATTGACTGTAGGCTCTGCCGTAAGTTGAGATATGAAAATTTGACTTAAAAAAATATAACTCATACCCTGTAAGTCCAAACTTACCACGGTGAATGTCATTAATGTCGTAATTCAATTATCTACCTAGAGTAATTTTTTTGGTTAGAAATACAATGATTTTGTAACCTAACATCGCTTGTCTTAAAATTTGACCGAAATAATCAAATGCATCAGGTGAGAAATTTAATTATGTACTTACTCAAAAAAAATCAAAAAAATTACTCTAGGTAGATAATTGAATTACGACATAAATGACGTTCACCGTGGTCAGTTTGGACTTACAGGGTATGAGTTATATTTCTTTAAGTCAAATGTTCATATCTCAACTTACGGGCAGAGCCTACAGTCAATCCGTAAGTCCAAATTTAATGTTTTTTTTGCATCATTTGAATCAAAATTAAAATATCTACTTACTGCAATTTTTTAAAATATTTTTAAGATTTATTTTTAAAAAAAACGTAAAAACAAATCTTAAAAATATTTTAAAAAATTGCAGTAAGTAGATATTTTAATTTCGATTCAAATGATGCAAAAAACATTAAATTTGGACTTACGGATTGACTGTAGGCTCTGCCGTAAGTTGAGATATGAAAATTTGACTTAAAAAAATATAACTCATACCCTGTAAGTCCAAACTGACCACGGTGAACGTCATTTATGTCGTAATTCAATTATCTACCTAGAGTAATTTTTTTGATTAGAAATACAATGATTTTGTAACCTAACATCGCTTGTCTTAAAATTTGACCGAAATAATCAAATGCATCAGGTGAGAAATTTAATTATGTACTTACTCAAAAAAAATCAAAAAAATTACTCTAGGTAGATAATTGAATTACGACATAAATGACGTTCACCGTGGTCAGTTTGGACTTACAGGGTATGAGTTATATTTTTTTAAGTCAAATGTTCATATCTCAACTTACGGCAGAGCCTACAGTCAATCCGTAAGTCCAAATTTAATGTTTTTTTGCATCATTTGAATCGAAATTAAAATATCTACTTACTGCAATTTTTTAAAATATTTTTAAGATTTATTTTTAAAAAAAACGTAAAAACAAATCTTAAAAATATTTTAAAAAATTGCAGTAAGTAGATATTTTAATTTCGATTCAAATGATGCAAAAAACATTAAATTTGGACTTACGGATTGACTGTAGGCTCTGCCGTAAGTTGAGATATGAAAATTTGACTTAAAAAAATATAACTCATACCCTGTAAGTCCAAAATGACCACGGTGAACGTCATTTATGTCGTAATTCAATTATCTACCTAGAGTAATTTTTTTGATTAGAAATACAATGATTTTGTAACGTAACATCGCTTGTCTTAAAATTTGACCGAAATAATCAAATGCATCAGGTGAGAAATTTAATTATGTACTTACTCAAAAAAATCAAAAAAATTACTCTAGGTAGATAATTGAATTACGACATAAATGACGTTCACCGTGGTCATTTTGGACTTACAGGGTATGAGTTATATTTTTTTAAGTCAAATTTTCATATCTCAACTTACGGTAGAGCCTACAGTCAATCCGTAAGTCCAAATTTAATGTTTTTTGCATTATTTGAATCGAAATTAAAATATCTATTTACTGTAATTTTTTTCGATTTTTTTTCAAAAAAAAAAAATGAAAAACGCAGATGGTACCTGCGCAGATGCACATTTTGCTAAAAAAAAAATTTACATGTATACTTTTAAAAAAAAAATTTCTGGCATCCATACTTTTCAAAATTTATCTTTTTTCCTTCATCCTTCCCAAAAGTGCTATAAATAGGGCCATAGATTCCACTGAATATGACAACATCTCCAACTAAAAGCTCCCACTAATTCTCTCCTATAATTAGGTTTTGTTATACTAAAGATGTCTCAGGGAAGAAGCAGTGCAACCCCAATTGCAGTGTCAATGCTGCTGATGCTGCTCGTCTCGGCTGAGCTTGCCACGGCAGATGTGTACACTGTCGGCGGCTCATCGGGTTGGTCCTTCAACACCGTCAACTGGCCGACGGGCAAGAAGTTCAGGGCCGGAGATACCCTCCGTAAGTCGCATTAGTTAATGTTCATGGGATGAAATTGATGTTCTTGAAGTTTTTCTGGTTTCTTTTTAGACAGTACTGTGTGTATATGTTTTTTCAGAGTTCAACTACGACCCATCAATCCACAACGTGGTGTCGGTGACCAAGGCAGGGTACACCAACTGTCGGACTCCGGCAAGGTCCAAGGTGTTTAACTCCGGCAGGGACAATATCAAGTTAGTCAAGGGACAGAACTACTTCATCTGCAACTTTCCTGGACACTGTGAATCCAACATGAAGATTGCTATTACTGCCGCATAATTCATTACCCTCTCTAATATATGACCCTATCTATATATGTATGTTATGGCCACAATGAGATAATAAAAAATGGAAAATGTTGTAACTTTGTTGCCCAGGGTTGGACTTGAGTTTTTTTTTTCTTCAGCAATTTCGTTTCGAAAGCATTAAGAAATTAAAACCTTTCCCTGAGATCATAACATTTATTACTTATTATTATAAAAGAATTCAACTTAATATTCTTGAATTTTTTCTAATATCCATTATTAAACAATTTTATATCATAAAGTTACTTGATTTTTTCCTACAATAATTTATAAATTAAATATATTACCACTCAACCAGACTGGCCAACCACTTATTTTACATTACCTGAAACTAAATTTTAGAAAATCATTTATGGTAATTAAGGTTCTTGATTACGTAGCAATGAGCTCATGTTATCACCCTCACGAGTGAAGAATACATTTGTTGTAAGCGGTATATCATGAAGTTCATCAACTCTGGGCTAATCAATTAAATTATGTGCCTTCACCATAATTCTCTTTATTTTAGGTCTTGCAAAATTTAAAGGTAAGCTTAAACCTTAAAGCCCAATGAAACAGACCTTTATTGCTGGAATAATAAAAGGCCCCAAATTGATATACACAGATTGTTTTTAATTTTTTGTTTTTTAAATCTAATTAGTCTGGCTCTGGCACATATATCTAATTTTTTTAAAGAATTCTTATGTTAATTTTTAACTAAAAAAATGAATTTAACTCAAGTATAATTACTCAGTTAAACAGACTTTAGAAATATTCGTAGTGTAGCTAAGTTTAGAATGGTTCCGAAATAATTGGAAATTACGTTTCATAGTCCAATAGAAAATATATGTTCAATGAGTTTTAATCGGACAATTTAAAAAAAAAAATTGAACTTTCAGATTAGGGACCTCTTTTCTTCTCCCATAGTCATAACTTCTATATTAAATAAAAAATAAAAGTAAATAAATGTCTTCAAATAAAGAATACCATTTGAGGCAAAGACTAGCTCGTCCAACTATAGTAGTTTATCTGTATATAGAATTTAGTTCATCTAAATTTTGTTCGGACCAGATAGAACAAACAACAAAACAGGTTTTGTCTTTGAAAAAACAACAAGAAGAAATTGAAATTGAAATCAGCAGGTCCCTCCTTTCTCTACGGCATCATCGGAGAAGATTTGACAATACTGACCTTGTCTGGTTTCACTTTTTAGTTTTTATCTTATATATATAAATTAGCGATCCAAATACTCTATAATTATAGAATGTATGAACTTTCAATTTCAATTATTTATGATCAGAATAAACTTGTTCACACCTAATCAAAGTGCCTGAATTTCGACCAAAAACAAATAAAAAAAAAATCAAAGTGCCTGAATTAACACGTTTTTCCTGAATTAATGTGTGTATGTATTCCACCGAGGAGTCCCAGTTCTCACGCGTCACATTTCACCTTCACTTACTCCATTATCTCAATTAATACTAGGGCGGGCAATGGTGCGGTGAAAAACTCATAACCACGGTTATAATCATTACTGTTTAATATGGTTAACCGTACCATTATGGTACGGTGCGGTTATGATGATGAATTCTCTACCCATAATGGTTATGGTTATAGTTATGGTATTTGAGTTATACCCATGGTTATTTTATAAATATAATAATTATTTATTATTAATAAACTAATATATATATATATTATACTAAATATAAATTACAACATAAAGAAGCTGTAAAAAAAGAGATAAAGCTATTTTTTATAAATATATTATTATACTAAATAATGAATTAAATAATGAATTGTTGAACAGTTGTACATCAAAGTTGTTCGACAAAGAAAAAGATAAAGCTATCTTTTATAAATATATTATTATACTAAATAATGAATTAAATATTGAATTGTTAAACAGTGTACATAATGGCTTATATCAGACCGAACAAGACTTTAATGAGTTGCTTTAGTCTAGTTCATCACTTCATCTCTTTCTCAGTTCTCAGGTACTACTACTCCCTTCACTCTCTTTTCTTTCTCTTGGTTTCGATTTGTATGGTTGTGTCAAGACACATAGCTTTGTGATTTAAACATTGTGTTTAACTACTATCTACTGCAGTTTCAGTCTGTGATTTAAACATTAGTTTTATTCCTTGTAATATATATGTTGAGTATGCAGATCTGGACGTTTTTTTACTGATTTTGTACATCGTTGCATTCAGATTCATGGTTAAGCAGTTATGTTGGCTTCCCGAGTCTATGATTTCTCTGAAATAGCAGGCTTTCTTGCATTTCTGTTCATTTTTTCACTGGTAGATGTTTTCACTGTGAGATTTACTTCCTAGACCGTGACATCCTTGATAGATGCTTTAATTTTGACTGTAATGTAGATGCATGGTTTCGTATCTATTAGTTTTGAAGATGTGGTTTGAAGTCTGTTTTAAGTTGAGATAGATATTAGGGTTAATTAAGTGAACCGTTACACATGTTTGACCAATGTGATTAATTGGTCACACATGTTTTTTCGCGTGACTGAAACGTTACACATGTTTCAACATGTGACTGAAACGTTACTCCGTCATTGAACCGTGAAAATTTTCCATCTAATGCTCATGTGCTTGTCACGTGATAAGAGGTAGTTTAATTTCAGAAATACGAAATTACCTTGAAGCCCCTTACGTCCCCTATAATCAGTTTCATCAACCCATTTCCCCCCATTTCTTGCTTCCGTCCCTTGGCTTCCCGTAGAAGTGATTGCGCCACGGTCCCCTGCTGCTGCTGCTTCCGTGCATTTCCGAGGTAAGATTCTTCTTCTTCTCGCGTTCAAGTTGTGAAATCGGGGCTTGTTGTTGAACTGATTTCGCTGTGCCCTCACTGTCGACCGAAGTGATTTCGCGTGGAGGGTTGCTGCTGTGCACCGACTTGATTTCGCTTCCCGTGGCTTCCCTTGTTGATTTGCTGCGGCTTCACCTATTGATCGAGCAAATGTTTGTCTTCATTTAGGGTTTATCGGCTGTTTATGAAATTTGTGTTTGTGAAAATGGGTATTTGACCGAAACTTGCTGGTTTAGGGGTATGAAGTTTGAAAAAATCTGTTTTTTTGTGCGTAAAGTTTGAATCTTTCGGCCAAAATTGAAGTTCTGATGTTCATGTTTGCTGGTTTATGTATGTCTTGTTGCCATGTTTCAGCCAAAATTGAAGTTATGTTGTTCATGTTTGATGTTCATGTTTAATATAAGTTTTGATGTTCATCTTGGTTCGTTTTGTTATGTTTAACAACAAACATGCATGACCAATTTCATGTTTGGTTGTTTTCAGTTATTCAAAACTGTGGTTCAATGGGCAAGAAGGATGACATTGCCGAAGCTGTTTTTCACCATGGTGGAAAGTGGGTTGATAATGGGGGTAGCCGAACCTATGTAGGTGAACTGGAGTCACTCAAAGTGCCTTATGATAAGTTGAACTATCTGTCACTTACCGGACTAGCTGAGGTGTATTGTGACTTCGTCGAAAATGGCTCCATATTTTGGTTGGCCCCCGGTGGAAATCCGAACACCGATCTTCTGGCGATAACTTCAGATGCCGACCTGAAACCTATACTAGAACGTCAAGGAACAACGAAGGAGATCAGTTTCTACGTTATGCCACCATTTGATAGAGAAGAGTGTGTTTTGTGAAGTTCTGCTACTTTTGTGGTGTTTTGTGAAGTTAGGAAACTTTTGTGGTGTTTGTACATGTTTTGGGTCGAACATGGGTGGTACTTGGTGACTTATGTCTGTTGAACTTCTTCTATGAAAGTCTATGGATGGCTGTTTCTGGGTTTTCAGGTTTTGAATGGAATGTTGGAATATGTTTGGGTAGATCTGATCTGTTACGGCTGTTTAACCTTTGAATCACATTTATATGAAACATGATGTACTATTTAATCACAGTATGGGTAACATGTATAACCTTTTAATCATATCATTTCAAACATCAGTATCCATTTAATCACATTACTGCGAAACATGTATGACCTTTTAATCACATTATAGAAAACATGTATGACCATTTCATCATATTTCGTTATAACATGTGTAGAAATTATGTTTCTCAACAACTGAAACACAGATGCAAAACAACTGCAATGCATAACATATACAGAACTGCAATACAGAACTGCAATTGCACCATATACAGCATACAACTTCCTGTCTTTCAATTGCAACATACAGAACTGAAATCCATTTCCACAATGCTGATCAACTAATTCAAATACATCTACTTGTTTAGTACATTGATGAAAATGAAAGAACACAGAACGATAATTGCAGCATACAATTTCCAGTGTTTTTGTTTCGCAGCAGCTTCTGCAGCATGTGCAGTCGCAAGTTCTGATCGAAGCTGTCCCTCTACACCTTGAAACTTAAACACGGCGTTTCTTCCATATTGACACATTGGTGGATCTTCCCATTGGAAAAATCCACAACCAGGATTTTGTACAGACTGGACAACACAAAAAAGGAACAACATGTTAAAATTAGGGTTCTTAACAAAATTAGGGTTTCTAACATAACAAACTAATAGGGTCAACATGGTACCAAAAAATTGCAATTACCTCAAAATGTGAACACCCATGAAACCTACGACCGAAATTCTTCCAAGTACCCGCACATTTGACCGACGAAATCTCACCGCAGAAACATAGTCGGGCTGTCGACACTAAACGGGACAAATCTTGGATGGTAGAGTGGGAACGCAGAGACGCCGAAGGATCGCGCGGAGGGGAGGGGCCGAACCCAGTCCATGGTTCCTTCTTCATCTTCGTGCGTACGCTCTGCTGCGTGAAGAATGGAAATGTCTTCTAATATACAACATTAAGGGCATTTTGGGAAGTTAAGGCTGGAAGTAACTCACGTGCAAGGCACATGGACAAACTAACGGTGATATTTAACAGACAACAGTAAAAATGACGTTTCAGTCACGTGCTGAAACATGTGTAACCTTCCTGCACAAGTTATAACCTATTAGTCACATGCGCAAACATGTGTAACGGTTCACTTAATTAACCCTAGATATTATATTTGATATGTTTCATACATATTTTAATGTTGCTCTATGCTTCTTAGGATTTTCATTTCTAATGTCGAATCAAATTGACCATGCGGATGAGTCTTTGACAGTAAGCCAACCTCAAATTCAGTCTTCACTTCGAACAGTCGGCAGTGAAAGTTCTCACAATCCTGCAATGGATAATACAACAGAACCAGAGGTAGACATTGAGACACATGTTCCTATGATATATATATCTGACACACAAATCAATATATATCTGACACACAAACCAGAGGTAACTATTGCAACAAGTCTCTTGGGGCAGAACAACAATCTGGGACTAGCCACCTACGGGCACATCTTAATGGTTGTTTGAAAAAAAAGTCGCAAATTGGTCATTTACAAATGATACTCAACCGTCAATCAAAGATAGATGGTACCCCAACTCTAACTTCTTTCAATTTCGATCAAGCAGCTGCAAGGAATGAATTTGCAAAGATGATTATCATGCATGAACTGCCATTGACTTTTACAGAATACGAATATTTTCGAAGTTTTATGGCATGTGTGCAACCATTGTATAGAACTCTTAGTCGTAACACTGTGAAGAGTGATATTTTAAAGATGTACACCATTGAGCGAGAGAAGTCTATGAATGTTAATGTTGAATCATATGAATGTTGAGTGATGTTAGTGTTAATGTTGAAGGATGTTAGTGCTATATATTTTTATTGTTGGTAATATAGATAGATATATTTTTTAAAATTAAATTTTTGGGCTTTTATTATATTACATGTGGAATAAATATGGTTATACGGTTAAAACCTTGGTTAATAACCACGGTTATGGTATTGAAAATTGTACCCATAATGGTTATGGTATGTGGTTTAAAAATATGGTATGGTTATGGTATTTGGCATACCCTGACCATACCCTAACAATTGCCAGCCGAAAATTCCGACAAGGTCACAATACACCTCAGCTAGTCCAGTAAGTGATAGATAGTTCAACTTATCATAAGGCACATTGAGTGACTCCAGTTCACCTACGTATGTTCGGGTACCCCCATTATCAACTCACTTTCCACCATGATGAAAAATAGCTTCGGCAATGTGATCCTTCTTCCCCATTGAACCACAATTTTCAATTCCTGAAAACAACCAAAGGAGAGAACATTTAAACCAACAAAACGAACCAAGGAGGAAGCCACAACAAACGAACTCCGACTATTTAACCACAATCAGTAAAACTTAACACCGAAACATACATAAATGACAAAACTTGAACATCAAAACTTCAAATTTGGCCGAAAAATCCAAACTTTACGCACTAAAACACATAACTATGCTATTTCATACTTCTTCAACAAAAACTTTCGGTAAAATACCCATTTTCACACACAAAATTTCGCAAACTACCGATAAATCCTAAATGGAGTCGTACCTTTGCTCGATCAACAGGGGAGACGATGTTCGGTCGCAGTAAATCAACAGCACGGAGACACTTTCTGCGAAATTACTTCCGCAAGGAGACAACACAGGAACAAACGACATCAATCGGAGAAGAAGAACAGTACGGGTAGAAACGACAACAGAACCGAACACAAGTTCGCGATTTCGGAAGTTGAAGCCGAGAAGAAGAAGAAGCTTACCTCGGAAATGCAGGGCAGGCGGACGCGCGATGGATTCTTCTGCAGAGGACTTCGACAGCAAGGAGAAGACGGGTCCGACGAAATGGGGGGAAACAAATGGTTGATGAAACTGAATATAGGGGACGTAAGGGGCTTCAAGGTAATTTTGTATTTCCGAAAATAAACTACCTCCTATCACATGGCCTGCACATGAGCATTAGACAGAAAATTTTAACGGTTCAGTGACGGAGTAACCAATCAGTCACATGCTGGAACATGTGTAACATTCATTTCAGTCACGCGAAAAAACATGTGTGACCAATTAATCACATTGGTTAAACATGTATAACGTTTCAGTTAATTAACCCAAAATAATATAATAAACAAATGCAAAATTTCGTCGCCATTTAATATTAAATTATACGGACCTATCAAATTGCAATTTTATATACACTTTCCGATTTATTTTAAAACATTTATTAATAAATTGTTTAACCCCTCCAAATTTGAGCTAACATGTCATTAATCAAGAAAATGATATATATATCCCCAAAATCGATGTTGACTTGGTATAGTTTTTGGAAACCCCAAATGCTACTTGTTTGCAATAACATAAAGTCCAAGGAAAGCACCCATGACCCTTTCAATCCAATCTATTTACCTTCTCCAGATCTTCTTCATCTTTTTCACCAACCGCCATGGAGAGAGAACAACAGGAGATGTAGTTCCTCGGCTGTTACGAGCCTTTTTTCAATTCTCGGATTTTATTTCGTAGGCCCAATAATAGTAGATAGCCCAGTATTGAGTCCAGTACTTAGCAGGCCATTAGTGTTGTCTTCCTCAGACATAAGTGTTCGTCTTGTCTGCTTATGGAAATCAATAAGATATTGATAACAGAATTCCTCCTCTCCCTCCAATCTTCTCTCTTGTTCGTTACCGATCAAGGTATGTCACCTCTAGGGCGTACCAGTTGGTATCAGAGTCGCCATTTTCGCTGTCAATCGGAAGAGAGCCTACCTAGTAGGGAAGCTTCCAAGCGAAGTCGATGGCTTCCGTGAACGAAACCATAGCTCAACGAGACATCATAGTGGACAACACCATGCCGGAACAACAAACAGCACTTCAGAAGCATAGCAGGTTACTGCAAGAACACAGTCGGGCTATAACCGACTTATCAGAACAAGTAAAGGTTGCTAACGGTGATAACAAGGCTGCCTTTGATGAACTCAAGATGTTACTCAGGTCTAGGAAAAAGAGTCCTGAACCGATGAAGGAGGCGGGAATACTTGGGTCTGGTACGGGAGGATCACGTTCTATACCGACTGTCGGTCAGTCAACAGCTCCTATCCAGTTTGGCACAATAGATTTTCGGTCTGATTTTAAAGAAGCTCGTCATGCATATAGAGTAAGATGTAGTAAGATGTAGTAAGAAGCTCGTCATGCTCGGTAAGATTGATTTTCCTCATTTTGTTGGTGTAGATGTAGTAAGATGTGTATTTCAATGTGAACATTACTTTGAAATTGATGGTACTCCTGAGGACGCAAAGATGAAGATAGATGCGATTCATCTAGAAGGGGAAGCCCTGCAATGGCATCAGGGGTACATGAGGGTTCAAGCAATGCAGGGAAAGACCCTCACCTGGTCCGAGTATGTGGAGGTGCTCCACGCAAGGTTTGGGGATGAATTGTTTGGTGACCCGATGCTGGAAATGAGGAACATGCATCAGGACGGGCCACTGGCGGAGTATCAACGAAAGTTTGACACTCTCCTTCACAAGGTTCAGTTAATGGAACGAGTGTCGGAACGTGCTGCTATGAGTCAATTCATAGGAGGATTGGAATACCAACTGCAGGGGATGGTTCAGCTACAAAGGCCACAATTACTTCATGAAGCATATTCGGTGTCTCGACATCATGAAACAGTACGGGCCCATAAGCATACACCAGTACACCGTAAGTTCGTTTCTACGCCATCTGCTCGTTATAATACACAGTCGGTTGGATCTAATGTTGTGGGGTCTGTTGGTTTACCACATTCATATAGTAATACTGCTGCCGCGAATTCTGGTATATCTAATGCTGCAAGATCAAGTGCTGTGAGTGGGATGAATAAGCAGTACAATGGAGGAAGGACTACTCGTTTCACTACTAGTAAGGAGATGGAGGCCCGACATGCCAAGGGACTTTGCTACTGGTGTCCTAAAAAATGATTAGCTGGACACAATTGTAGGGACAAACAAATATTCATGATCAAAGTAGGAGATGATAACGGGGTAGAGGAAGAATGTGAGGATGTTGCTGAGGTGATATTGGAAGACAACCCTGAAATATCTATCCACGCCATCACGGGTACGGTGGGTGCTAACCCACAATGAAGGTGGAGGGAAGAGTGAGTAACCGAAACCTGCAAGTGTTAATAGATTCGGGCAGTACCCATAACTTTGTAGATGCTGGGATTGCTGAGAAGCTGGGATGTGTAACTGAGCCCATACCAACTGTTCGAGTTATGGTGGCAAATGGGAATGAAATGGTATGCAACCGCACTTGTAGAGGATTCGAGTGGTAAATGCAGGGGCAGCGTTTTAGGACAGATGTGTTCCTCATACCGTTGGAAAACTACCACATAGTTTTGGGGGTTCAATGGCTGTCTACATTGGATGATATCCTCTAGAACTTTAAGGAGCTCACGATGAAGTTCATACACGGAAACGAGTTTTGTGAGCTGCGGGGTAAGTGTACTAGCTCGTTACAATTGAGCAGTCATGACAGAATGCAGAAGCTGTTGGCTAAGCGGGAAAACATAGCTTCAGTTCAACTATGCAGCATATCGGTTTGCGAGACAACTTATGACCACCCGTTCCTGTTTACCACGCAAGTGCAGCAAGGTGACAGACCGAATGATAAGATGGAACAACTCCTAAATAGGTTCGAGGACCTTTTCTAAGAGCCAACTGAATTGCCACCTACACGCGCAGTCGACCATCAGATTCCGTTAAAAACAAGGGCAGCACTAGTGAGTTCTCGACCATACAGATACCCAACGCCTCAAAAGGATATCATCGAACGAATGATGACCGAAATGCTGGAAAAGGGTGTCATTAGACCCAGCTCAAGTCCCTTATCTTCATCGGTTGTGTTGGTGAGAAAAAAAGATAACTCCTGAAGAATGTGCGTAGATTATAGGCGCCTCAACGATATTACGGTCAAGGATAAGTTCCCAATCCCTTTGGTCGACGAGTTATTGGATGAGTTGCAAGGGACGACGGTTTTTACAAAGGTGGATTTAAGGTCGGGATACCATCAGGTTCGAATGGCTGAATCAGACATACACAATACTGCATTCAGGACTCATGAGGGTCACTATGAATTCATGGTCATGCCATTTGGGCTCACGAATGCCCCGACTATCTTCCAAAGTCTTATGAACGCCATATTCAAGAAGCACCTTCAGAAGTTTGTCCTAGTGTTTTTTATGACATCCTTATATACAAGTGAGATATGGATCAACATTTGGTGCAGTTGGAAGCAGTGTTGGAATTGTTGAGAAAACACTCCTTATATGTGAAGAGATCTAAGTGTATTTTTGGGGGTGTCCAAGTGGAGTATTTGAGGAACATTGTGACGGGAGAAAGTGTCTCAACTGACCTCTCCAATATAGCAACAATCAAAGAGTGGCCCATGCCTACATCAGTGAAACAACTTCGGGGATTCCTCGGACTTACAGGATATTACAGAAAGTTTATAAAGGGTTATGGGGCTACTAGTCGTCCGTTAACTGAGCTGTTGAAGAAGGACTCCTTTCGATGGTCTGAGGAAGCAGAGGAGGCGTTCCGAACACTTAAGTTAGCAATGACGACAACACCAGTATTAACATTACCAAACATGACCGACACATTTACAGTTGAAACGGATGCTTCTATTATCGGAATAGGAGTTGTTTTGATGCAACGCGGTCATCTGGTGGCTTTCATCAGTAAGTCCTTCTCTAAGCGTCAACAATCTCTCTCGGTTTATGAGAAGGAGCTCTTTGCCATTCTATTGGCAATAAAGAAGTTGCACTTCTATTTAATTGATCGCCACTTCATAATCATGACTGATCACAAGAGCCTCAAGTTTCTCCTAGAACAGAGGATTACAACACCACTACAGCATACATGGTTAGCTAAGTTGCATGGCTACGACTATGAGATTTTGTACAAGAAGGGGGCACATAATGCTGCAGCTGATGCGCTATCCAGAGTGCAGAATTCGGAACTCCTGGCGATGGCCATGTCTACCATTTCAAATGAGCTGCTGGACCGAATCAAACAGAGCTGGAAATAGGATGTGAACTATGCTCCACTCCTCGAACTGACATCGAACGAACCGCCACCCTCCAAACTCACAGTCACTGAAGGTCTTATTCGTAGGAAGGGAAAGTTGGTGGTTGGTAATGATAAGGAAATAAGGCAAGATATTATGAAGGTGTTTCATGAATCAACAATGGGGGGCATTCAGGGGCAACAGTTACCCTCAAAAGGCTGTCATCTTTACTTTATTGGAAGGAAATGCGTAGAAATGTGAGGGAATATGTGAGAAACTGCGGAGTCTGTCAACAATACAAATATGACAGATCAGCCTTGCCTGGATTATTGCAGCCATTACCGGTTCCGAATGCAATATTTTCGGATATCTCAATGGACTTTGTATCAGGATTGCCTAAGTCGAAGGGAAAAATGTCATCTTCGTGATAGTGGACAGGATGATAAAATATGGGCACGTCCTCGCATTAAATCATCCATACTCTGTAGCAAGTGTAGCTCAAGTATTTGTGGATAATATTTACAAGCTTTATGGCCTTCCCAGCAGTATTGTCAGTGACCGAGATCCCATCTTTATCAGCTCCTTATGGCGTGTGTTACTGAAGCAACTAGGGATAACGCAGTGCATGTCCTCTTCTTATCACCCGAAGACGGACGGACAGACGAAGGTGGTCAACCGTTGTCTTGAATCGTATCTTTGCTGCATGGCCGGTGAAATACCTACCACGTGGTACAAGTGGCTACCCTTAGCTGAATGGTGGTATAATACATCATACCATTCAGCTACACACATGACACCGTTCGAGGCTTTGTACGGGTTTGCACCACCACTGCACGTGCCGTATTTCCCAGGAGATTCAAATAATTCGGAGGTTGATCTGCTGTTAAGAGGTAGGGAGGAGAATATCAAAATGCTCAAGTTTTACTTGACTCGGGCCCAAAACAGAATGAAGCAAGTGGCCTACGAGAAGAGGTCAGACCGAAGCTTTGTGGCAGGGGACTCTGTGTTTTTAAAGCTCCATCCTTATAGCCAGCATACGATGAGAAAAACAGGAGCATATAAGCTGCAACCAAGGTGGTATGGACCTTTCAAGGTATTGGAAAAGGTAGGTTTGGTGGCTTATAAGCTAGACCTGCCGAGTACTGCGTTGATTCATTCGACTGTGCATGTGTCACAACTGAAGCTAGCTCATGGTGATATGGTGAAGTCCATTCCATTACTAGCGGGTGTGATGCGTCCGTTTCAAAGGGTACCTCAGTCCATACTCGCAAGGAAGATGGTGCGTCGTGGTAACCGGGCGGCAACCATGGTTCAAGTTAAATGGGAAGGTCTGTCAAATGAAGGAGCAACGTGGGAATATCTGGACGAGTTTCAGCAGCAATATCCGGACTTCGACCTTGAGGACAAGGTCGTTCCGTAGGGGTATGCATTGTTACGAGCCATTTTTCAATTCTCGGGTTTTAGTTTGTAGGCCCAATAATAGTAGATAGCCCAGTCCTGAGTTAGTAGCCCATTAGTGCTGTCTTCCCCAAACATAAGTGTTCATCTTGTTTGCTTATGGAAATCAATAAGATATTGATAATAGAATTCATCCTCTCCCTCCAATCTTCTCTCTTGTTCGTTACCGATCAAGGTATGTCACCTCTAAGGCGTACCATCGGCCCATTCAGCATCTATACATAATCTTCTGACTCTGCTTCTTGCCCAACTCTTCCAGATAATATGTCAGTCATATCATCTCCTTCCCAGCTTCAGCTATCGCCACATACTCAGCCTCAGAAGATGAAAGAGCAACACATTTCTGAAGCCTGGACATCCAACTCACTGCTGTACCACTTATGG
Source organism: Chamaenerion angustifolium (assembly GCA_946814005.1). Taxonomy (NCBI): domain Eukaryota; kingdom Viridiplantae; phylum Streptophyta; class Magnoliopsida; order Myrtales; family Onagraceae; genus Chamaenerion; species Chamaenerion angustifolium. The sequence continues at coordinate 3,179,206 of OX328277.1, read as the reverse complement.
TCAAGATGTATCCGGATGTGCTCTTGCCAGAGTCTACATCTCCACCAAGATCAACATCCACAAAACCTTGCAGAATCACTTTGTCTTTGCCAAAACAAAGTGAAGTACTAGATGTACCTTTCAGATATCTCATAAACCACTTCACAGCTTCCCGACGCTCTTTACCCAGATTTTCCATGTACCTGCTAACCACACCCACTGCATGTGCTATGTCAGGTCTTGTACAGACAATAGCATACATCAGACTCCCAACTGTTGAAGCATATGGAACCAGTGTCATCTGATCACATTCTTCGGCTGTCTTGGGTGACTGCCCATTTGACAATTTTATGTGATTTGTCAAAGGAGTAGTTCTAGGCTTAGGATCCGTCATCCTGAATCGGGTCACTACCTTCTCAATGTACTGCTCCTGGGATAGACTTAAGGTGCCAGCAGATCTAGCTCGAGATATTTTCATCCCAAGAATCTCCTTCGCTGCACCCTAGTCTTTCATCTCAAACACAGAAGACTGACTTGCCTTTACATTGTTTATCTTGCTCATACTGGATCCTGCAATCAACATGTCATCCACATACAAGAGTAGAAATACATAAGAATCAGTGTATTTCTTGAAGTAACAACACTGATCTTTTTCACTCCTACAAAAGCCACTATTGGTCATGAAGGAGTCGAATTTCTTGTATCATTGCCTCGGTGCTTGTTTCAACCCATACAAGCTCTTGTTGAGCTTGCACACCATGTGTTCCTTACCCGGAACAACAAATCCTTCTGGTTGCTGCATATAGATCTCCTTATCAAGATCTCCATGTAAAAATGTTGTTTTTACATCCATTTTCTCAAGATGCAAATTCTTAGAAGCAACAATACTCAATAGAATCCTGATAGTAGTTAATTTCACAACATGAGAAAATATTTTAGCATAATCAATACCTTTCCTTTGTGAATACCCTTTAAATACTAACCAAGCCTTGAACCGTCTTTTGCCATCTGGTTCAGCCTTGATCCTGAACACCCACCTATTCAACAAGGCTTTCTTCCCTACAGGCAATTCAGTCAACAACCACGTTTCATTCTTCTCAAGTGAGCTCATCTCATAATTCATGGCTTGTTCCCACTTGATTGAATCCTCCACATGTAGGGCCTCATCAAAATACTCTGGTTCCCCTTCATCATTCAGCAACAGATAATGTAATGAAGGTGAATACGTATCTGGTGCTCTGATGGTTCTGGATGATTTCCTCAACACCTGGTCAGGTGTCATTTGTTCCACTACGGGTTCTTCAGCAACAGTGTCTGGAGTTGTTTGAGTATCTTCTATGGGTGTAGTCTTCTGTAAATCAAACTCAACTCCCACTTGCTTCGTAGTCTCTGGAACCTTCTGTTCTCTGTCCTTGTATAAGACAGATTCATCAAACGTCACATCACAGTGTCTCAGGATCTTTCTGTTCTTGTCATCACAAAACCTGTAACCAAACAAGTCAGAATCATAGCCTATGAAGTAACACTTCATAGCCTTAGTATCAAGCTTGTATCTTTTCTCTGGATCAACATGAACATAAGTCGTGCAACCGAAAGTTCTCAAGTGTGAGTACTTGAGATCCTTTCCTGTCCATACCTCCTCTGGAATCTTGAACCACAAGAGAGTTGATGGTCCCCTGTTGATCAAGTATGCAGCAGTGCTCACTGCATCTGCCTAGAACATCTTGGGCAGCCCACAATGCAGCCTCATACTCCTCGCACGCTCATTCAATGTTATGTTCATCCTCTCAGAAATTCCATTCTGCCTAGCCTTACCAGGAACTGTCCTCATCAATATGATTCCATTAGCAGCACATAAAGTTTTGAACTCTGACTTGTCATACTCTACTCCATTGACAGACCTCAAACATTTGATCTTCAATCCGGTCTGATTCTCAACTTCAGCTTTCCACCTCTTGAATGTTTCAAACACATCTGACTTATGCTTCAAGAAGTAAACCCATACCTTCCTGATGAAATCATCAATGAAGGTAACATAAAACCTGGATCCTCCAAGTGATGAAACTGGAGATGGTCCCCATACATCTGTATGAACCGTTTCCAACTACAATTTCTTCGACTCTCTAGGAGTCTTTGTGAAGCTAACTCGTTTCTGTTTGCCCATAACACAACTTTCACAAAGACCCATATCAACAGACTTCAACCCCTCTAAAACTCCCTTTTCAACCAGCATCTTCATTCCCTTAACACTCATGTGTCCAAGTCTGTTATGCCACAGACATGAACCAGAAACACCCTCAGCGACAGCAGACATGTTTATACACCCTGCAGTGGTGTATAATGTTCCAGATTTTGTGCCACGAGCTACAATCATAGCACCCTTTACAATCTTTCACAAACCTTTACCAAACTCTGTTGCATATCCTGTGCTATCCAACTGACCAACAAAGATCATATTCTTCTTGAGTCCATGAATATATTTGACATCCTCCAATATCCACTGGTTTCCCGATGGGTTTTTTATGCAAACATCACCCTTTCCTTCAATCTCCAAAACTTTGTTGTCATCAAGATATACCTTTCCAAAATTTACAGACTTGAAATTTTGAAACAATTCCTTGCTTGGAGATGAATGAAAGAATGCACTAGAATCCAAAATCCAGGATTCAACCGGGTTGTCCACACTAAGGATTAGAGCATCCCCAATGTCTTATGCTGAATTTACAGAATCGGTATCATCTCCTGACTTCTGATTCTGGTTCTTCTTGGGTTTCTTACAGGTTGTCCGATAGTGTCCTTTCTCTCCACAATTCCAACAAATCACGTTGGCTTTGTTCGGAGATTTTCCTCGATTCTTTGATTTTGATCGACCATGTTGATTTTAGCCCCTCAAATTGTTTCTCCCCCTTCTGTCCACACTGAGAGCACTACCCGATGAATCTCCCACTTCTCGTTTGCGAATACTTTCATTGAGAACAACATCTCGGATTTCATCAAATTTTAGTTTCTCAGAACCACGAGAACTACTAATTGCAGCAACAACAGTATCCCAAGACTCAAGCAGAGATGACATCAAAATCAAGGCTTTAATTTCATCTTCGAAGTTAATTTTCACAGAACTCAATTGACTCACAATCATATTAAACTTGTTGATATGATCAGCAACAGATCCACTTTCAGACATCTGTAAATTGAACAATCTACGCATCAAATATACATTGTTCATCGCTGGTGGCTTTTCGTACATATTTGATAGCGCCTTCAACAAATCGGCCGTAGTCTTCTCCTTGACGATGTTGAACGCCACGTTCTTCGACAAGGTCAATCGGATCATCCCTAGGGTCTGACGATCTTTCAGCTTCCACTGCTCCTCTGTCATGGAATTCGGCTTCACCCCGATCAAGGGTTCGTGAAGATCTTTCTGGTAAAGACAGTCTTCGATCTGCATCTTCCAGAAACCGAAATCGGATCCATCAAACTTCTCGATTCCAAACTTCGAACCCTCCATCTTCAATGATCTGTTGAATCTCCTTAGCTCTGATACCAGTTGTTAGGATCTAATTGCAACAAACTCACTTAATCGGATGAAGAATTGTACACAATTGAGAATGAATTTTAGAGAGGAAAGGGAGAGAAGAAGAACTACTGATTTCCGTGGTAACACCCAATAGGGTTACCTCCACGCGGTTTGACTTTTGTATTAATGATGGTTACTGTTACAAAATACATATACATTGAGATATACAGTACAGTACAGTCTACGGGTACTGCTGATTTCCGTGGTAACACCCAATAGGTTGAACCGCGAGACTCGTACATTAATATTAATCAGACTCCAATACCTAACAATATTGTTATCCTTCTTTAATTTTTGTGCACATATCATGGATTGTGCTGTTGCTTGAACAAACAGTCCTTATTAAGTAACCTAATGTTCTTCTGTTCTACTATAATTGAAATTTGGCAAATTATGTCATTCCCTTTTTTCTTCCGTCATTTGCAATTATAATTAAAAAAAAAATGTTGACTATTTATTATCTTCTTCTAGATTACACCAAAATTCCAACACGAAATAAATTAAAATATCGTTGATTATTATTTGCTTGGTAGAAGAGAACAAACAAACATGTCGCATGTCAGTTTCTGCAAGACCAACCACCGCACTTAATACTTGGAATAAGATATGTTTTCTGGGTTGTCTTGGTTCTCAAGATTTTTCGGTTCCATCACCGTGTGGCTCAAGCCATCACCACCTCTGTAAGTTTTCTTGTGGCCAAAGCAAACTGAAGTGATAGTACAAGAAAGAAAAATGAAAGGGCATCACTGCAATACATGATAGATTTAGTGTACAATTCCGATCATGAAGTTTCGGAAATGACTTTTGTAGTCAAAGAATTTGGACCATGAACTTTCCTGAACCGCAGACTGAACAATGGAGTAAACGCTTTCATGAATAATTTTGGTAGGACTTAGATTTTCTCATTATCTGTATTATGGTCCCAATCACAATTAATGACAGGAATTCATAACCAATATGCGTCTGTCCGATTAATTTAAAACCCGATTCGTCGATATGTTGATTGTTTCTGTCAAAAGGAGACTGATTGAACAACTGGAGGTGCAATTTAATGATCATGAATAACAGAAGGCAAGTTCAGTAAGATATTAAAAGGAAGAGCATGCTTGTTCATCTTGTCCACGTAAAGAGATGATAAAAGAAGCAACGTCTGTTTAATGGCCAATGAAGGATAAAAATGGGAACCTTGGAGATGAGAATAATGAGATGGAGCTTTCTTTTCTGTCCCCACCACTCATCTAGAATAGCTTGACTTTTGTGTGTTTCAATTAACGCCTCCCTCTTGGCCAAAAAAAATAATTAACGCCTCCCATCTTTATTTAATATTATCTGTCTCTCATGCAATACATATGTCATTAATAAACTCTGCAAACTGATCATTTTAAAACTTAACTAAATATTAACAGAAGATAAATAAAACCTTTAATTGGTCTTCAACTTAAAGATTTTAGGTGAATTTATTGATATTTCAGAAATATAATGATAAGATTTTAAGGTTAAATTCAGATTTATTTTATTTAGGTATGATAAGAACAGTGCATATGTGTAAAAGTATTGTCCATGCTTCCAGTTGAAGGACCATTTAAATTAAAATTGCATGACAGCAAACAATATTATTAATTGAATATTTATCTAATTCTTTAAAAAATTAAATCAACTGGTCTTATATGTAATTAAATTTAATCAAATATCTATATCTATATATATTAACTACAATCAGCTAAAAAATGCCTGACGTTGGTAAAGCTGTCAAATACGATAAAGACACCAAAAGGATCAGAGTTTGGTGAATAATAATGCCAATACCCACCCTTCCTTAAATCCCTGCATAAGAGAAAATACCATTTATCTCTTTACTTCTGTATCCTCCCTATTTTTTCATATCAAAGAAACCACCATGTCGGATTCTGGTCCAAAACTCGACCAAAACATCGTCCAATTCTCTGACAACATCAGACAGTTCAACTACAGTTATGCCGAACCGAGGGATCCCTGTTACAGCCCACGAAGAACTCGATTCGGCGGCGCAGATGAGGATTTGGGGACTCAAACACCACCCTTGTGGAAAACTAGCTCAGCCATGAGCCCAAAAAGGAACCACCAATACTACGCAAGCCTGTCACCAAACTCGAGGACCAGACAGATCGCCAGAGGCCGAATGGAGATGATGGAGATGGTGAGGAACATGCCCGAGTCTTGCTACGAGCTATCTTTAAAAGACCTTGTCGAGAAGCCTACGGTTGCCAATCAAGAAAACGGTACCAGCGATCGATTTTCAGAGGAGAAAGCTCGTGAAGATGGAGAAACGATGAGGAGGAATGAGAGTTGGAAGAGGCAGAACAGTGTAAGGAAGAAGAAATACGATCCAATAAGGAGCGGAAGCATCGGCAATGGAGGAGGGTTCTTGCTGAAGATGGTGTTTCCGGTTTCTTCTTCGTTGGGGTCGCCGAAGCAGAAGAAAGTGAATCATTATGGTAATTCTTCGCCTGCAAGGGTTTCTCCCAGACCTTCATTGAATGGATCTTCAAAAGGGTTGGTTACGGATTGGTGGAAGAAGAAAGGTTCGGGTTCGGAAGATGATGAAAAGAATGAAGAATTTAATGGGGATTATGACAAAAGCCTCGAAACCAGCCGCAGTAGCAGAAGGTATATACATATATATTGTACGTGCATGGAATTTACATGTTTGCGGCTTATCATTAAGAAGCATCGAATTATGTATTTATGACACATTTGGTAAATTTCTTGGAGTAGAAACTTGTTTTCTTGAAGATGAAGTAAAATTTACGACAGTATGATCTGCTCAAAATCCTACCTTCAATATTAAGTTTCGTCCCTCTATTTATGATTAATCGTCATCATTGAGCTGCAGTTGCACTTCAATTTGAATGATACAAGCAAAACAATGTAGAAATTGATTTTTATATAACTGTTTGTGATTAATATCGAGTTGATATATCATGTTAAGGTTCCTAATATGGGTTATGAACAGATGCAGGCAAGGGAGAAAAGGTTGCTGGCCATTGATGCGCATCAAGAGAAGCAAATAGAGAAAAGAGGAAGAAGTAAATGAACTCGGAGGAAGTGAATAATCAAAAGATGAAATGGACTGCAAGTTAACGAGTTAGCTCATATGTTGCAATACTTTACCAGTCAAAAGGAGCAGAAAGTGCAACAATTATCAGTCAAAAAAAAAAAAAGAAATGTGCAGCTACAAATGTCAGATTGTCAAAAGTAGAGCACCATATTGTCAAGTATCATAATTAGTATTTACAGTAAAAGTGCAGATTGTAATCTCTTTATAGATAATGTACTGAAATGAAATATTACAAGTGAAAGTTTTACCAAAGATTAGTTTTTTACTCTCTATTCAACATGGTATCAGAGCAGTGTCAATCCTCATTAAATTGTTTCATCATTTACCAATTGAGCATGACCCGGGACTAAGTACCTTTCTCAGTCGAAGGGTGCACCAAACCAGGAATCAGATTCGCCATGTTTACACCATAAACAATCAAATCCGGAACCACAGAAGGGAGGGATGATTTAGCCACAACACTTCTCAAAATTTTGAGAAGTGGTATGGAAAATTCAGCTACGACAACCATCGGCTAGCAACATCAAAATACATCAGAAAACTTGACCGCGACGGTTAAGCTAAACGAGTCCAATTACCCGCTATGGGCAATTGTAATGAATGCAGCAATTGGAGAGTGGCGAGGACTCAACCACATTACCGGGGTGCCATTACCGCCAACCCCAACCGAGCCAACTTATCCGGAATGGGAGGAACGAGACTTATACGTTTTTCCCCAAATTATATAGAATATAGAACCAGATTTAATCGGGAATGTTGCAGCATACCCGAGTGCAAGAGCACTATGGAGTGACCTACAAACAACTTATAGTGCAGGAGGGGATGCTTTACATACATACAACCTCCATGTCAAGGCGAGCGAACTGAGACAATGCGAATTGTCTCTAGAACGCTATTTCAACATCCTGCAGGGAATTTCGCAAGCAATAGATCGATAACATTCGAACTCAATGAGGCATGAAAAAGATATCACGATATAAAATAAAGAATGTCAAGAAACTCGTATATTTCAGTTTCTAGCCGGATTTAATATTAGGTATGAAACAACAAGGCGAGAAATACTCAAGGAGGAACCACTACCTTCGGTCGAACGAGCATACACGCAGGTCCGACGGGAGGCAACCAGAACCGATATCCTCAACCAATCGACCAAACCAACCATAGGAAGTGAGTTCACAACAAGGGCCAGAACCACAGTCGGACCTGGACACGGGAAAAACCTAAGCAAAGCAGATCGCGAGAAACAATTGGAGGAGAAAAACAAGCTCTGATGTTCTCATTGCGGAATGAATCGACACACAAAAGAGGAATGCTTCAAATTAGTTGTGTATCCCGAATGGCGGGATGAAAAAAAACGAACCGGAAAAACAAAACCATTCGTCGTGGGAGACACCGTTGCGGGCAACCTTGCGGGCACTAGCGACAACCGGCAGTATCTGAGCACCGGAGCCGACGAAAGAGACGAGATGGTCGTAACTTACCTGGTCGAAGGAGCAAGGTTTGAAGCACGAGTCTGAACTGTGCCTTACCTAGACAACGAGGGAAGGGCGATAGGTCTAGGCTACGGCGACGTGGCCATGACCGGAGGCAGGGATGAATCGGAGGGGACGAGGTCCGGTTCCAAGAAGCTACCGATTGGAGACCTAGGAGGAATTGGGAGAGGCAATGTTGCTGGAAGAGAACATGCGGCTGCTGCTGGGAGAAGACATGCGACTGGTAACCATGACCTAGGTGACCAATGCTCCAATAATTGCAAAAGTGACCCTATAGTTTATGCTAATTAGGATTTTAATGCCCGATAAATGTTCTGAGTGGATATTTGACTGCAGAGCAACATATACAATGATTCACACTAGTCAAGACATAATTTCCTGGACGACTCCACGGAAGGAAAAAATTCAGACTGTTAATGGGAGTTTTACACCAGTAATGGGGGCCGACACAATTCAAGTTTCTCCAAATTTGAAAGTGTCAAATTGTCTCTACGTGCCGTCATTGCCATGCAAACTATTATTAATTGGTCACGTCACTAAAGAATTAATCCGTGTAGTATTGATATATCTGAATTGCTGTATTTTACAGGATATCCAGACGAATGAGATAATTAGGCGTGTAACTGAGCGAGATGGACTATACTATGTGGATGAGGTGGCTCAACAAGAGACTGCGCTACTGGTTCACGGGACAGTTGAAAGACAGTTCAGGTTATGGCACAGTGGGTTAGAGCACCCATCACCCTCCTACCTCAGTATTTTATTTCCTAGTTTTAAGAATAGGGATTGTGGTCCATGTGAAACTTGCATTTATGCTAAGAGTCATAGAACTACTTTTCCAACAAATAATACGCGTGTCAATTCAGTGTTTGAGTTGGTTCATTCAAATGTCTGGGGTCTAGCTCCAAACTCTATAAATAGTCGTTTCCAGTATTTTTTGCTATTTATTGACGACTATTCCAGAATGACTTGGGTATATTTCCTAAAAAATAAGTATGAAGTTCCTGATAAATCCGTGTCCTTCTATAACCTCGTAAAAACCTAGTATCAAAAATAAATTTGCATCCTTCGATCAGACAATGAGGGAGAATATGTTAATCAAACTCTCACCAAAAATTTTAAACAACATGGGCTCATCCATCAGACCACCTGTCCTAATTCCCCACAACAAAACGGAGATGCGGAACGCAAAAACAGAATTATCTTAGAAATTACCCGTGCTATTATGCTTGAGTCCCATGTGCCCTAATATTTCTGGCCAGAAGCTGTAGCTACGGCTGTCTACCTTATTAACCGGCTACCCACAAAAGTTCTTAATTTTCATACTCTGTTCCATTGGTTATCCCACAAAAATGAAATGTCTCAAGTCTCGGATCTCACACCCAGAGTATTTGGATGTTCCGTCTTTGTTCATATTCCAAAGTCGGAAATGACTAAATTTGAGCCATGTGCTATAAAATGTGTCTTTGTTGGGTATTAGCCACATCAGAAAGAGTATCGATGTTACAACCCAGTTACACATCGCATGTACACTATATTGGATTGTAATTTTGTTGAAACCGAGTACTATTACTTACCCCAGCTTAGCGGTCAGGAGGAAAATAGTGAGGATGATTGCTTAAGTTGAGTTAAGATGTACAACCATAATCAAAACATGTCCAATACTGACCCAAAAGAACCAGATATCAGTCCAAACGATGTACCTCTAAAATAGAAGGACGATCCATCGAACTTAGCAATACGCATCAAGAATCTCTCACATCTGGAAATCCTAAGGTGTGTACTACTCCCATTATAGATCATTCTTTTTCTGTATTTGAAACTGAAGATCCAGAAGAAGTAGTAGGGGAGGAGAACTCTGGGAGATACATACTATCTCCACGAACAACCTGAGGAATACCGCCTATAAGGTACTCACCAGAGCATAAACCAAGCAGACTGCGGTATCCAATGGATGATGGCGACAGGGGGAGCCTATCTGTGATAGCAAAAAGTTTCAGAGTCGCAATCGACAATGAAATTATCCCAAGAACGGTACAAGAAGCCAAGGGAAACAGACAATGGAACCAGCCAATGGAAGTTGAGATGGAAGCTCTCACGAAAAATCAAACATGGGAAAAATGCAAGTTACCCACAAGGAAGAAACTAATTGGTTGTAGGTGAGTATTTACAATCAAACACAACGCAAATGAAAAAATAGAGAGATATAAGGCTCGATTGGTGGAAAAAGGATATACTCAGACGTATGAAATTGATTACTCTGAAACATTCTCACCCGTGGCAAAAATAAACACAATTCGACTACTATTCTCAATAGCGGCAAACCAAGATTGACCGCTTCACCAATTCGATGTAAAGAATGCATTTCTGCATGGGGATCTCAAAGAAGAAGTGTATATGAGAGCTCCACCTGGCTTTGAATCAAACTTTCAGACAAACGAAGTCTGCAAGCTGAAGAAGACATTATATGGTCTCAAATAGTCACCTAGAGCCTGGTTTGGAAGATTCTCCATTGTCATGAAGAAATATGGATACAAACAGAGTAATGCAAATCATACGTTGTTTTATCAACGCAAAGGTGAGTTGACTATTTGTCTAATTATCTATGTGGATGACATGATAATTACTAGAAACAACCAGGAAGAAATTAGTCAACTCAGAAAGAATCTATTCTCAGACTTTGAAATGAAGGATCTGGGAAACCTCAAATACTTTCTTGTAATTGAAGTTTTGAGATCAAGAAGAGGTATCTATATTTCCCTGAGGAAGTATATACTCGACCTTCTAGCTGAAGTGGGGCTAATAAACTATAAACCAGCAAATACACTACTGGTTCCAAACCATGGCCTGAAGATGGGAGACGAAGTCAAACCCGCAGACCGTGGGAGATATCAATGGTTAGTTGGTAAGCTTATTTACTTGGCACATACAATACTAGATATTTCATATGTCGTGGGAGTAATAAGTCAATTCATGCACAATCCTCAGGAAGATCACATGGAAGCTGTGTTGAGAATTGTTAGGTATCTTAAGGGTTCTCCTGGAAAAGGAGTTCTCTTTGAGAAAAATGGACACCTAGATGTTCAAGTATAAACAGATGCATATTGGGCTTGCAATCCCATGGACAGAAGATCCACCTCAAGGCACTTCACTCTTGTAGGTGGAAATCTAGTAACTTGGAAGAGTAAGAAACATAAAGTGGTAGTACTTTCAAGCGCTGAAGTAAAGTTTCGAGGAATAGCAAAGGGTCTAACTGAAGTTTTATGGTTGAGAAAACTTCTAGCAGAATTGAGATTTCCAATCAAACATACAGGCAAGTTGATGTGTGATAATAAAGCTGCAATCAGTATATCTGAAAATCCTGTGCAACATGACATGACGAAACATGTTAAAGTTGATCGTCATTTCATCAAGGAAAAATTAGATGAGGGACTGATTAAGTTTCTGTGGGTTAAGTCAGAAGATCAGTTAGCTGATATTCTGACTAAAGTTGTTACTGGTAAAATATTATAAACAGTTCTCTGCAAGTTAGTTATTGTAGATCCTACTACCCAACTTGAGGGGGAGTGTCAACAAAGCTGAAATTGTCAACAAAGTTGAAATACTTTACCAGTCAAAAGAAGCAGAAAGTGCAACAATTATCAGTCAAAAGGAGCATAAAGGTGCAGCTACAAATGTCAGATTGTCAAAAGTAGAGCACCAGATTGTCAAGTATCATAAGTAGTATTTACAGTAAAAGTGCAGATTGTAATCTCTATATAGATAATGTACTGAAATAAAATATTACAAGTGAAAGAGTTTTACCAAAGATTAATTTATTACTCTCTATTCAACATTGTATTCATTAAATCTTTTATAGACAGTTTGTTTGAGTGGTGATGATCAGAGGTCTTCTTGCTGAAACAAAGCAGACACTTGTCATTATATATCTCATATGTACTTTGCTGTTGTCGGCAGAATAAAATTTGCAGTATCAGATTCAAGTCTTCATCCATTTGCAGAAAATCTCTCTTCCTTTGGTTAGTCTCGATCCGTCTCTGCATGCTTGAAATAAACAGGGTGGGCAATTTCTTGAGCAGCAAGATTCAAGATGCGATTAAATGGCAGCACTTTTCATTCAAATAGTGGCTTATTCGTTTCCTAGGCGGCATATATATATGTTCGGTTATTGAGACAAACTTGGCATCACTTGTTAAAAGCAAGTGAGAGAGGGAGATCATTATTTAGGTAACAAGTAACATGATACGTGAGTGAATATATATATATATGAACAATAGATATGACGTCGCTTCTCATAATATATATATATATATATATATATATATGTGAACAACAGATATGACGTCGCTTCTAATAATGAGTTGGGTTGATCATTCTAAATTGCTTATGAAACTAATATCGAGCACATGACCATAGTGTCACTACAGAAAATCCACCCATTACCGACTCAATTAAACTTTCGTCGGTAGAGATCCGTCGGCAAATATATATTTACCGACGAAATGTTTTATTCGTCGCCAAATATAATTTTAGACGACCGTTTTGTTTTGTCGGGAAAATACCTTTTTACCGACAATATAAATAAAAATTGCCAGGAAAATATGATAATTACTTACAAATTCATGTTTCGTAGGTAAATTATTGGCCATATATTTGCCAACGAAACTATTTCGTCGATAGAGGTTTGAAAAAATATGTGCCTACGAAACTATACTGTTTGTCGGTAAAGACATTTAACTTTACCCACGAATCCTTGTTTCGTCGGTAAAACTATCATTAATATCTCAAATAAAAATTAGTTCCTCTGAGATTCGAACCAATTACCAAAGAATGAGAAGAAGGTTCCCCCACCAATGAACCAACAGTATTTTTGATAACATTTATCAAACTTTATTGTAAGTAAATCATAATAAATAGTTATAACAATGCAAAACGTAAAACCCTCACTGCTTAAGTCACGCAACAACATCGAATGAGAAGACACAAAAGAGTTACACGCAGACGACTTCTTCGCCTCCTCTCTGCCTGTCTCACTCCTTTCTCTGTTCGTCTTCTTCTCTCGTTGGGTTGACCTCATCTGTCGGTCTCTTCCGTTCTCCGTCTGTTCCATTCGCCAGCGGTCCACCTCTGTTCGCTGTGCCGTGCTGATGTGTTGTCGTCCTGCTGTTGTGTTCGTCAGGGGATCTGGTTGAGCGCCGTAAGTACTGTCCAAGTTCAATTTCTTCCCTCCTTCATCGATCTCTGCTGTTTGAATCTTCCTTTCGTATATTAATCGTTTGTTCTTATTTTGTTATGTTCTGATGCTGATTGTTTCCGTTAGGTTTAAATTTGAGAAAGCAAAAGAATTAGAAATGGCGTTATTCGCTTCTGCTTGCGTCTCCGTCGGCAATGCAAAAGCCGCTCTCGAAGTTGTGGACCGCATCTTCAGAGACTGAACGGATTGAAACAAGGTAGTTTTTCATCATCTGTTTTTTCTGCATTTCATAGTTCCCTTACCTACTTTTTCGTTCTGCATATGCCTTGGATCATCATCATTTTGGTTAGTAAAAAACATTTGTTTTTTGTAAAACAAAACACGCCCAGTGGGACTCGAACCCACAATCCCCTGATTAGAAGTCAGATGCCTTATCCATTAGGCCATGGGCGCCATTTTACAGCAATATGTTGCAGTTGATACATTCAATCAACTGACACACAAAGTAAAGGTTGTTTTAAAGGGTTGTCCTTGAATCTTCTGTTTCTAGCCATTTTATTCTGTTCTTCATCGATCTATGTGTTTGAATCTTCCTTTCTAGCCACATTATTAGGATTGTTAGTCATTTACCTGTCCAAATTTGTGTGCTCTCTACCATGTTCTCATTCTCATTTAACATCATCAAACTACCGTTAACTTAATTATCATTTTGGAGACCTGCATATTGACCGTTGTCAACAATGGAGATGCAGTGGCTGTGAAGAAGCTATGGGCAAGGAAGAAGGTTGTCATAGATGACGATGATGATAAGGAAGACTGTGGGTTTAACGCGGAAGTCCAAACATTAGGTAAGATAAGGTATAAGAACATTGTGAAGCTGCTGCACTAGTAGGGACTGTAAACTTCTTGTTTACGAGTACATGCCCAATGGTAGGTTAGGAGATTTGTTGAATATATAATAAATCTGGTACATACTTCTCTATTTGTAAACTAAATTTCTTGTTCTTCTAAATATTAATATAATATTTGATTATTATTCTATTTGTAAATTTATATTTTTTTTTAAAAAGAGTTCAATTTTTACCGACGTCATATTTTTCGTCGGTAAATACCTATTTGCTGACGAATTTGTCTTTGATGACGAAATTGATTTTGTTGGCAAAATCTTGTTTTTTAACGAAAAAATCATGTTCGCCGACAAAAAGTCAGTTGGTAAAAAATTTATTTTTACCGATGGAAAATTTGTGCCATTTTTCGCCGGTAAACTTTCGTTGACGATATCTTTACCGACGAAAATATTTATTTACCAACGGAAATTATATTTGCCGACAGAATTTAGACATTTTACCGATGAAATATTTTCGTCGGTAAAAGGCGAATTTTTAGTAGTGTGTACTAATAATAAAGGAACAGCTCGATGTGAGATATTTTCAGGTCGAACATTAGAAATTTGGTATAATAATATGTCACTATTAACTTCATTTGAACTTTGAAATTTTACATTAATTAAAGGTTTATATTGAAAAATATCTCCAGATATGTATGAATTATGAGATTCAATGGACAAAAGTACATTACACTCTAGGTTTGGAATTTTGTGATAGATTATAATATTAGAAGACGTAAATATATCAGAATAAATTGAAAATAATGATGTATTTGTAAATAAAATAAAGTTGAAGTATCAATATATATAATTAAAGGATTAGAAAGTTTTAATAGATACTAAAATATGGATTGACTTTGAAGTGATACAACTTTTTGGCATGGTATAGTAAAATAATGCAACTCTTATACGCCTATAAATAGGAACATATCCCCCACTAACAAGCTATCTATCTAATAATAAATTCAATCAATCTCAAGTCGATTTCTCTAAATCATGTGGTATCCAATATGGTGTCCAAAAAACTGTCTTAATTGATAGAATTTATCATGAATGGTCTTCGAAGTTTGCTACTTGTGATTTTGTTATATCATTGGAGATGATTTGTAGAAAATTCATTAGCAAAACTCATTTAGGAGTGAGAGAAAATATTATCTTTCAAAATGTGAATGCACGTTGCGTTTCAAAATTACACAACTTTGATATTGTGTATCATATGGTCCGGTGTTAGATCAAAATCTCGTATCATATAACAAAATGTTAACTCAAAGTCTTGTAACATATAACTCGATGTTCGTATTCTCTATTTTATTATTAACTCAATGCAATGTATCGAATATCATTGATGATTTAAAGTCTAGTGACAATAATTCACTTAAATATCATAATACATAATTTACTGTTGATATGTATAAATTGATTGGTCGTAGTCTTATGCCTAAGTCTCGATTCTAACAGATATCTGTTATGCATGTGAAGTATATTATTCAACGGACAAATGATCCGATCGATAAAAGAATAATAAATCACTAGAAACGAAATCTATGTAATTGTACTTACCCAATCTCGCACTGTGCATATAATATATTAAAGATATGCAAATACGTGCATGTATTCATTTATGTATGCAATGTGTCATGAACTGCATGTCATGCATGATTGAGTACAAACTGAAAAGCCCACTGGTGAGTTTTACATGCAAAATATCATGATTGCAAATGACAACAAGATGTATTATATGCTTTCATATATCATATATACAAAGGAGGTGGATCGTGAGATTCATCCTGATTCAGGTTCTGAACTTCTTCTGCAGAGAAGAAGACGTCCAATCTTGACGGCAATGAGTTTGAGGCCGCAGAAGAAGGTAGAGAATACCTGACGTTTGATGCTTCCTCTTCTGCATGAAGGAGACATATTGCAGTTTACTCCCTTCTTGAGGATTTTACTGGGCACAGTAGAAACTTTTTCTTCTTCCTCCTCCTCCAACTTCTTTCCAGAAAAATAAGTAAAAAAAGAGAGAGAAAGCAAGAGATTCAATGTTAAAATGAATTTGTTACCGAAGGAATATATAGTGGTGGGTGGTATTGGTGGTGGTGTAGGGCACCGGTTGATATCACAATATGTTTCCTGCGTGGCAATATTCGTGAATGTTAATCCTGCTGTATTATTAATAGTGTATAAATCCATAAATTTTAAACCTTCATTCAAAATACGAACACGACACGACTATTAAATAAATTATACGTAACACGTATGATTAACATTTTAAATAAAAAATTATATATATATACATGATACAAGTCATGTCATACAATGCAAAACAAAACAACACGACACGACACGAAATTTATAAAATTTGTAATGTAATTTCACAATTAAATTTTATAAAATTCATAAGTGTTTCAAAAATAAATACGAGAATAATTAATTCAAATATTAGATACATATACTTTAAATTGTATTTATTTGTATATTTGCAGATGAGAAGTGTTTATACACAATTATTAATCATCTCTAAACGTATAAGAGTTGTTTAAACACGAAATGTGTTAATGTAAAACTTATATATGTATAAATATATATCGTTGTAGATCGTTTAATCGTGTCGTATCAGAAATTGTCGACCCTAGCCTTGGATACTAATTTTGTTTATTAGGTAGTTTCTTATCGTTACTCTTTTGTTAGTCAGCATAGGTGAGGACATAGTTAGAAATTAATTTCATGGTAAATGATCAAGACTATATCGTTAATTAATTGGAGCAAGTTCTACGTTTAATGGGTTAATGCAATATTTTAAATGGAGTAAAATCTTATATATAGTAGTTATAAATATAAGAACATTTTGAAAAATAAATGAATCGGATAAGAGTTACTATTCACTCCCTTGTTTTGTTTTCATTTATAATTTCAGCAATATAAATACAAACAAACTATCCTAGGATTCATCATGTATTGGGTTCATCGCTCTTGACTCTCAACTAAATTATGGAGTCAATGAATAAGAAATGTATATATACTTTGGTTTTATTATCAACAAATAAATAAATGATATTGAGCTATCAAAAATGATATGGTTTAAAAACATTTTTTTTTCCTATAATTTCTTAGAAACATCGTGGAATTGATGTCATGTCCTAAATACACGTTGTCGACGTGTAGGTTAGTGTCGCTATAACCAGGCCGGCTGCAAAACACACTTTTATAATTCAAATATATTTTAAAAAAAAACATATATACAAATGTACTAAGATAATACAAATAATTAAGTCATTGTGGAGCTCAGCAAGTAAAGGACAAATATTTTAAAAATCATATAAGCTTATAGTCTAAGATAGGGGTGATCAAAAAAGACTGGAGGACCGAATTCCCGACAAGACCGGCCCGAGACCGACCCGACTAGGACCGAGACCGAACGGGCGGTTTTTTTTCTTCAAGGTCGGTCTCGGTCTCGGGCTTTTTTCCCGAAAGCCCGTTTAGGACCGAATGTATTGTGTATTTGAGATTTTCATAATATCACACCGAAAATAATGTGGATTTTGGAGGTTTTCTATCTCTATAAAAGGTGCATCTTGATAAATTTATTAAAGAATATAGTTAGTTCATAGTGTTTCTTTGAGATGTGAACTATTCCTTCGCCTTTTACTAAAGAATATCGTGAATTCATAGTTTTTTTTTCTTTTTTGGGTGTAGATTCGGTCCAGGACCGAGACCGGCCTGAGTCAAGAAAGACCAACTCGGGCGGGCCTTTTTGGCCGAGGTCGGTCTCGGTCTCGGTCCTCCAAAAGGCAAGACCGAAAATTCGGTCTCGGTCTCGGTCTTGCCTTCAGGACCGGACCGGACCGCCCATGATCAGCCCTAATCTAAGACCACTATCAATGTATAAATATCATTATTGTAGTCTCAACATTGCTAGTGGTCTTCTTTTTTTTACACAAAAATCACTTCATTCATTCATCCGTACTACCTACACTTTCCGATAACAAAATAGAAGCAAACAATGGGGGATCTACTATTGCCCACTTATCTGGGCACATTCTCTGTTTAGATTTTGTAGCTATCCAGTGTGCACAACTATTTGTGTTTCTCCTAACAGAAATTCATCTTACTCTAGGTATTCTGTTTACAATTTCCACAATGTCTTCTACTATGTTTTCCAATTCCCAGTATGCAGCTTGTAGTTGGTCCTGCAGGATGCTAATGATGTTCTTCACGTTTGATTCCACTATGATCTCTTCCCATCTGTGATGCTCTACTAGTTCGACTGCTTGCAAGATTGCTTTAGCTTCCATGTTCTTTGCACTTCTGTATGAGCTTTGAGTGTTGCGGCCCGCAACCATTATCTTCCCCGTCCAGTCCCTTGCAACCACTCATGTACCACCCGTTTTGGTTGAGTTTTCCCATGCTGCATCATAGTTGATTTTAATTACTCCCTGTGGTGGCTTCATCCATCTCTGCATCGTTGGTGCTACTTCACGCCTTGTGCTGTCTGGTGCCCTTCTTGCGTTCCAGGCTTCTTCTAGTGATAACACTGTCGTTCGTAGTACTCTTTCTAGGTTCGGGTTCGTCCCTACGTTAACAGCTCTGCATCTTTCTTTCCATATTTCCCATAATTCTCCCTTCAGTCGTTGCTTGTCATTGCTTTCTTCGCTTATGGTGCTCAGCATCTGCATGCTTCTTAACCATTCAGTCCATTGTGTGTCTTCTTGCTCGTCCCATCTCATTCCCATTCCCATTCCACTAAACCACGTCTGTCTTGCCCACTAGCATTTGAGTATTGCATGACTTACTGTTTCCCTACCCATGCAAAAGGGGCATCGTTCTGTTACTTGGACTCCACGACGCTGCAGTTCTGCATGGACTGGTAGGGCTGTGTTTGTGGCTCTCCATAGGAAGCTCTTCACCTTCGGTATCGCCATACTCTTCCACAGTTGTTTCCACCGTGCTCTTTCCCCTTGGGCGTCTTCTTCCATGCTCATGTTTCCTGTTGTGCTATATATTTCTCGCTCTCGCAGGCATCTGTATACTGTTTTGGGTATTGAGACTCTTGTATTTGTATGGGGCCACACTAGTCTGTCCCGACCTGGTTTCTTGCTCAGGTGTATGACTTTTATAGATTCCTTTCTTCCACCGTTAGTTCTTGATGTATCTGTACCAAATCCCAGCTTCGGTCCCTTGCTGAAATTAATTGTTCCACCCGGAGGTTGTTCAACGCTTCTCCCCTTTCCTCCTGTCTCAGCCTATTCATTTGGAGGCTTGGTATCAAAGCATCATAAAACACATTAATATCATTTCCATTACCTACTTTCCATACTCCATACCGTTTGAGGGTGTCTCACTACAGGAGAATGGTGAGATAACAGCTTAACGGGACGGCTCAAATACAATTGAGTCGTGAATAATTTATTTATCTAATTATTCACGGCTCAAATACTATTGAGTCGCCATTTTATTTAATAAAAAAAAAATCGCGGCTCAAATGTCCAAGCCGCGAAATAAATAAATAAATAAAAATTGACGACTCATTTTTTGAGTCGTCCTTTTTTAAAAAATTGTTTTTATTTTTGCTATTTTTCACGTCTCCATAGTGATTGAGCTGCCATTTTATAAAAAAAATATTTTTCACGGCTCAATAGTGATTGAGTCGTAAAAAATAAATCTCAATTTTTCTTCCCGCTCTCTTCCTTGTTTTCACAACCTGTACTGAGAGCTTAGCCTTGACATCCGCTCAATTCCTTCTTTCGTGCTATGTTATGAAGAGAGAGTGCATATTATATTTGCTTATTCTTTTCTTCTTTCTGCCTTGACATTCGCTCCCTTCCTTCTTTCGTGCGATGTAATGAAGAGAGAGTGCATATTATATTTGTTTATTCTTTTCTTCTTTGTAAGGAGAGAAGCTGATGATAGAAAGCATGGATGAGTGCATATTATATTTGCTTCTTCTTTTATTCTTTGTAAGGATGGAGAAGTTGAGGATAGTTAGCATGGATGGTAAGGCAAAAGTTCTGGGTATTGGTGGTCGAAGTTGGTGAATACTGGGCAAAAGCTCGCCACCGCGGACGATGTTGGGATGCTTCACCATCTTCTCTGTCAGTTCCGATCTCCACCGCGGACGATGCTGGAGCTCCAAAAGCCCTTATCTGTCAGTTCCAATCTCCACCACCTCATGAGAGGAGGTTCGAGTGGAGCACCCCGTCGGCACACTTATCATCCATAGAATAAGACGAGGCTGAGAAGAACAAGAAGACATGGAGTAAGAAGAAGAAGAAGAAGAAGAAGACACCGAGGAAGAAGAAGACACATCTCAATATATATATTTTTGGCAGCTCAAAATAAATGAGCCGTAAAAAATAAAAATATTTTTCACAGCTCATCATATATTGAGTCGTGATAATTCTCCCGACACTTTATATCACGACTCGATTTATGTTGAGTCATGAAATTTAACGGCTCAATTAATGAGCCGTTAAAAATACATTTTTGAGTCGTTATTGTCCAACTCTCCCGTAGTGTCTCTTCCAGTTAGTATACTTGTCCATTCTCACGATGGTCTTGCCCCTTTCTTCGCACTCAAGAGGTTTCCTCTCGGGAAGTACCGACCCTTCAACACTTGTGCCCAGATTGACTCTGGCTCATCCTGTAGCCTCCACGCCGTCTTCGTTAGCATTGCCCTGTTGAAATCGCCCAAGTCCCTAAAATCCATTCCTCTTATGTCCTTGTGTAGAGTCATCCTTCTCCATCTTACCCAATGTATCTTCCTCTTGTCGTCCTTCCCATTCCACCATAATTGTTCCTATAATTTTGCTATGTCTTCACACTAGGTTTTCGGGATTCTGAACAGGGGCATGACGTAAGTCGGTATAGCTGTTATTACAGGTTTTAACAATGTCTGCTTTCCCGCATTGTTCAAAAACAGGGTCTTCTATCCATGAAGTTTCTTTGTTACTCTTTCCTTCAGGTACCCCAACATTGCCCTTTGGGACCTGCCCCAGTTTGTTGGTAGTCCGAGATACTTTCCCGCATTCTCTACCTCTCTTATTCCTAGTATTTCCTGCACCCATTGCCTTGTCACGTTTCGAGTTGTAGCCCTAAATTGGATGCACGATTTGGCCATATTTATGTTCTATCTGGATGCTTCACTGTATCTTTGAAGTGTCTTCTTAAGGGCTCGGGCATTTCTTTCGTTTGCTCGTATGAAAAAGATTGAGTCGTCCGCGAACAATAAGGGGTGGATCTCTGTGCATGTTCTTGTCATTGTAATTCCCTATATTCGCCTTTCTTCTATGTCCCGACATATCTGTTTATACAACACGTCTGCTATTAGTATAAAAAGATAGGGCGATAATGGGTCACATTGTCTTATTCCACTTGTCGGTCTAAACCTTGATGTTTTCTTTCCATTCACCACGACACTATATTGTACTTTCGTTACGCATTATTCGATCCACTTGCACCATTTCGCACATAAACCAAATTTCTTCAGTGTTTCCATAAGGAATACTCACTCTACCCTGTCATAAGCCTTGTTCATATCCAGCTTTATCGCGCACTCATCTTGGCTACCCTTCTTATTCGTACTCAGGTGGTGGAATACTTCATGTGCTATAAGTATGTTGTCATGTATAAGCCTACCAGATACGAACACACTCTAGAATGGTGTTATTAGCTTAGGCATTATGCTTTTCAAACGTTTTGCTAAAACTTTGGATACTATCTTGTAACTGAAATTGCATAGGCTAATGAGTCTAAAATGCATAGGATTTATGGGGTTTGGTACTATTGGAATTAAGACAAGGTCAGTATAACAATAACCAGTAAGTAATACACCTGTTTCAAAGGAAGACTTCACCGCTTGGAACACGTGGTCCCCTAACACCTCCCAGAAGCGGTGATAGAATACGTTTGTGAATTCATCTGGTCCCGGTGCCTTATCTCCTCCCAGTAGGAACACTGCCACCCTGACCTCCTCATTTGTTGTACATCTTGTCAGCATTCCATTCATTTGGTCATCCACCATTGCATGTACACAATCCAGTTGTTCGGCCACTTCTCTGCACCCCTCAGTTTGGAATATACTCCTGAAGTATGTTTTGCATTCTCTATGTATCTATTCTTCATGTTCTGTCCATGTTCAATCGCTTCTTTGGATATGCCTAATCGTGTTACTTCTCTTCCTCTCGACCGTGGCTTGGTGGAAGAACTGGGTATTCCTATCCCCTGCTCTGAGCCACTGTACTCGAGATCTCTGTCTCCAGTAATCCTCTTCCTTTGTCCAGGCTTCCTCTATCTATTTTTTTAATATGTTTTCTTCTCTTCTATCGTACCTTCCATTGTTATTTTGTTATCGACTTTGTAGTGCCCTTTGTGTCTCTTCGATCACCCTCCGGTAGTTGACCCTACTTGATTGATTCCATCTCTTTAGCTTGTTTCAACATTCTCCAATATGTTATGTAGACTTGTTCTCCTCCTTTCATTTTGTTCAGCTCCCCATACTCTATTGACTATTCTCCCACATTCTTGTTGTTCTGTCCACGTTTTTTCAAAGCGAAACGATTTCTGCCCCTTCTTCCCTTTCGGTTCTAGTTCTATTATTATGGGGCAATGATCCGACCCCATGATCAGTTTATGGATTATTGTTATCGCAGGGAATTTTCTTACCCATTCTCTGTTTGCAATTACTCTATCTATCCTTTCCCGGATTCGCTGATCGCCTTCTCTGTTATTGCTCCACGTGAAAGATTGTCCTTTGTATACCAAATTGAATAGTCGTGTTTCTTGCATCATCTCGTTAAAGGCATTCATAATACGTTGTTGTTTCGGCCTCCCTCCTTCCTTTTCCAATGCCCTTGCTATTTTGTTGAAATCTCTTACACATAGCCATGGCCCTGTCTTTGTACGTGCAGAGCTTTTCAGTTTCTCCCATAACTCTAGCCGCTTCCCCAGTTCGTGCTTCCGTATATCCAAGTGTTGTGGACGAGTTCTTCTCCTATCTTCATGTCTAGCGCTATGTCAATCATTGAATCCTCATAATCTCCTTGTCCCACCATCGTGCAAGTCCTCCCGAAATACCGTTTGGGTTCACATAACAACTTTTCTCCAGTTTTTTTTCCTAGTTGTCTCACAGTACTACTCGTTATTTTTAGTCTCCATTAGAAAGATGGTATCCAAATTATTCCTCCTCTTGAGATCGGATAGGTACGGAATTGTCAAGGCCGATTCCAGTCCCTGACAATTCCACACTAGGTAGTTCATTGATCTCCTGTAGCTGTTGCGGGACAGCTACCATAACCCATCTTTTCCATTTCGAGCTTCTCATCCATTATTCTTCTTCTTGTACCCCTTTGCCTCTGATTTCCCCTCCTTTATTTCCTTTGTTGTTTATCTGTTTGGTCCTGCACTATCACTTCCCCTCTCTTTGTTTTATGCCTCTTCCTTTTCCTCTCTTCCTCATCTCCTTCATCAGATTATGTATCCTCCTCGAACTTCCATTCAAGATTCATTTTTTGTAACATCGGACTCGGCGGGCCTATTGTCATTGCTACAATTGCCCCTCCTTCTCTGGGATTCTTCCGGTGATTCGACTATATAATGGTTGCCCCTCCTCCAGGTTCCCTGTCTCCTCCTTTCCTTGCAGTCTCTTTTGTAAATGCCTACCCCCTGCCCTACCTTGTGTCCCTCACCTGTCTTTTATTCTCTTTTCTTCCCGTTCTTCAATCGTGGGTTCTCTACCCCAGAGTATTGGTTTTGGCGTTTCTTCTTTTCCTTTTCCACTATGTTGGTTTATCTCTGGATATGCTTGAGTTGTGTCTGTTTGTATCGTTCCTCTAGTATTTTGTTCAGCCTTGGGTGATGACTTGGAAATTGTATTTCATAGTCTTCATGTTGGTCTTGTTGTTGCTCTCGGTCCTCTCTTTGCTCGGTCATATAATTGTTTGTGCGGGGACTGGTCAGTTGAATGTTTCCCTATGTTGGCTCGATTGTTTTGCTTGTATCCCTTGCTTCATGTCGTTGATTTTCACTCTTCCTATACGTTATCATATTTCTCAGTTCCCCTGTGCTGGGATTGTTGCTATTTTCCACTCCTTCCCCTGTACCATCTTCCTTTTCTCCTCTCCATTGCATATCTTCAGATTGATATGTTTCCTTTCCCTGTTGATCGTTCGGGGTGGCATCCTCCTACCACCTTGCTTTCCTCTTCCTTTCCTACCCCTTCCTCAGGTATGTTTTCTGTTGCCTTTGTTGCCTTCTCCCTCTCCTGCTTTTCTTTAATGATATCCCCCCAACATTTCTTCTTTTTGCCACTCTTGTTTTCACCTTGTTGATTCCCTACCATCCTGCACTGTGGCCCCCTTTTCCTTGGTCATTCTGCTCTTGTCCATGGGTCATTTATCGGTTCCCCATCGTCCACCTCAGACATTATCACCTCTGCTTTGCAGGTCCTTTCTGTGTGGGCTACCCTACCGCAACCGAAACATAACTCTGGCAGTCTCTCTTACTTTATCTATGCTCGCCCAATGTCACTTGCTCTTCTGGTGTACTAGAACCCTGCTAGCATGGTTTTTTAGTGTCCACTTCCACTTTAATCCGCACGTAATCTCTGTCTACTCCCCTTGGACCGAAGATCTCATCTATTTCTACAACTTCCCTTATGGTTTCCCCTATTTTTTTCTGAGTTGTACTTACTGAATTTATCCATTTCCAGTCCATGTACTTGTACCCAAAATTGGATCTTGTTGAATTTGATTTCCGACACTTTCACCCCCCCTCTTCCAAGCTTTGAGTGACAGACAGTGACCCTGGATTGCCCATGGGCTCCAATCCATTGCATCCTTCATGTCTTCTTCCTTTTTAAATTCGAACAGAATCGCCTCCCCTGTCATCTCTTGTACTTTGATCCCTGAGTATCTGCCCCATGCGTGCTTCAGGACGTTATGCACTACATTCTAGGGGTGATAAAAAAAAGACTGTAGGACCGAATTTCCGACAAGACCGACCCGAGACTGGCCTGACTAGGACCGAGCGGACAGTTTTTTCCCGAAACATCGGTCTCGGTCTCGGACTTTTTTCCCGAAAGTTCGTTTAGGACTGGCCCGACCCGAAGTTACTATACAACCCCTAAAAATCAATGATGTAGGTTTTGAACTATGGAAGAAAATGAACTTTGTTTAGAATTTTGTGTGTTTGTTACTTGGTTGATTTGTACTTTGTAATTTTGATTCCAATTATGTTTGTATTTGGACAAATGCAGTTTTTTTTTTGGTGTAAAATTCGATCCAGGACCGAGACCGGCCCGAGTTAAGAAAGACTGACTCGGGCGGGCTTTTTTGGCCGAGGTCGGTCTCGGTCCTCCAGAAGGCAAGACCGAAATTTCGGTCTCGGTCTTGCCTTCAGGACCGGTCCGACCCTCCCATGATGAGCCCTACTACATTCATTTTAACCGGTTTGTCCCCGATTACTTTGCCTACACACATGTTCTCTATTGGCATTTCCACATTTTCCTGGACATCCACAAACTTTCCCGGCCGTATTCTATCATCCCCTTCCTGCAGGTCATGCTCTTGGTTCCAACGGTCCATTCGGTGATTTCCTGTCAAAACAAATAATACTACACCTCGTTATTGATAATGCCTTCTCTTGTCTCAAGCTTCCTGGGGTTGATTGGATTGTCCATCTTGTTTTTGCTTGTGTCTCTGCTTCTTGATTTCTCTCGGCTTGTTTTCGTTCTTGAACTCTCCCGTCCCTGGTTGGACCCCCGTTCAGCAGCTTCTTGTTTGATTGAAACCGCCACGAGGGGATGTTTTCCGGCGAGCGGCGACAAATCTCTCACTTCGGGAGAGAGACTAGGGTTTTCTCTTAGCTTCTGTGTGTATTTTCTCTTAGCTTGCTAGTGGTCTTAGACTATAAGCTTAAATGATTTTTTAAATATCACGAGAGACCTCATGATAATTCATAATTAATGTTGTGTTTACAAATTAGATGATATGATGTATTCATATAATAGATAGATATTTTGAAATGATTTTTCATATATGTAGTAGTCTATGATACTTTAATGAACTTTATTACTTTATATTTTAAGAAAAGTTATGTGGAATTATACCATGCAACATCGGTCGGCCGACGAACAACTAATAATAAGCTATTTGAAAAAAGAATTACGGATATAAAAAATCTAGATCAAACATTCAGTCAAAAACATAGTACAATATAACGTAGAGATTCAACATTTCGTCTATATTAATAGATCGTTTATATTATATATACTTGTTTAAAAATAAATTAGATCAACAATTATTTATGTTTGTCATATGTGACTAAATTATCATTTATATATTTTTCTGTAGTTAAATGGTCACTTACGTTTTAAAAATATTTTTTTATTAAATATGTCATATTCAATCACTTATATTTGACAAATGTGATTAAATGATCATTTGAATGATAATTTTTCCCTTCCTTTATCTCCTTCTTCATGTGACAAACACGTGCATATTGTTGGGTATTGATAGTGACGACCCAATATGGGAAAGGCCTCGAAGGCCCAATAAATTTGCAGGGGGTGCAACCCATACCATTTAAACAAGGCCAACCCACAGTAAGGTTACTCTGGCCCTCATAAAGTGGTCCAGTATCGAATCCAAACTAAAGTGGACGCCAAAGTGCCACTTCAGGTCGCCATTGGCCAAGGCCAAAGCCTCCCACTGCTCGCCATGGGAGTGCTCGCCAAGGGAGTGCCCAGGAAGTGCTCGCCAACAATCAAGGTCGCAGCCATAGGAGTGCTCGCCATCAAGAGAGTCTTGTCTCTCTCCTCTGGTCCCACCAACCGTTAACAAGGATATAGCCACGATATCCCGCATATCTCGGGCACATATTCACTAAAGATTAGATACGGTAACTGCAATATCTCGCCGTAACCGCAATATCTACTATCTAAATCTTCAACAACACAATATTCACGAAGATATACAGTTACCTTATACGGTTTGGTATCTCCTACTCTATAAATACCTTTGCTTTACATACATTCAATACGTTTTGAGCTATATACACACATATACTCATTTAAGCATCGGAGAGGGACCCAGAGGCACCCCCTCTGTTGCGATCCCCTTCTTGCAGGTTCATCGGAGCTCAGGCGAAAGCGCGCGATCACCATCTCCTTGGCATTCAATTCATTGCCAGATCAGCATTCAGGAAATCACGATCCAACATTTGGCGCCGTCTGTGGGAAAACGAGCAAAACAGTCATACATACTCGCTCTAACCGCAATCATCGGAAAGAAGCTAACGAACAGTCCTCGGATAGCTCTAATTCCGCTGCCGCTTCGCCACTCCACCAAGAACCTGCAAGCCAAGCAGTCTGTGATGCCGTCCCTCCGAGACCGGCACGTGAACACATTGGCAATTCGAGAACGACCCCTGTTCCAAACGTCGCAGAGATTCCAGATCGACAAACCATCCAAGTGGCTTGGGAAACCATTCAGGTAACCGCAGAGATGATATCCCTCTTGGAAACCATCATAGGACAGGCCCGCAGAAAACCCCCTGCTCCTCATGAAGATCCTCGTCCTACGGGGCCACCGGAATCAGAAACTGGAAATCCTGGCACCACAGCCCCCCAAGAAGATCAAGAGATGACCTTTGGACACCAATCCTTACATCCGGCCTCCACTGAGACGCCGGCGGTCACTCACTCTGTCAATCCATCAAGTTCTGCACCGACTGAAGGACAGCAGCCCCAATTCACTCTTGACCAAGTTGAGGAGCTTATCACTAAGAGACTCAAAGAACAACGCGAAACCGTTATGACTCCCTTTAAGGAACGATCAACTCGTCTCTTCACCACTGACCTGGTCGTCATCAAGACCCCAAAGGATGTCGTCGCCAGGGCCATCCCCGAGTATAGAGGTGGAGGCGCCCCCATTATACATGTTAATAAGCATGAAGCCTCTCTGTTGGGTAAGTCGACTGATCCGAATCACTTAGCCCTATTATTTCTGTCGACCCTTTTGGGTTCGGCGCCGTCTTGGTTCTTTGGTGTCCCTGCAGGATCAAGAAGGGTAAGAAGGGTCGAGAAAAGCCTAGATCGGAAAACCCAGGACCAAGACATCCAGAGGTCCCCGAGTATTTCACGCCTTTAAACAGGCAGATCTCGGCGGTACTAGTCGAGATGGAAAGGTCTCTGGCAAGGCCACCGAGACCCCGCAAGAGTGGTCAGACCATGGGGAATGACACCGAGAGCTATTGCAGATATCACAAGCGCGACATCGAAAAGCTGATAAAGAGAGGAATGTTGAAGGAATGAATTCACAAGGCTGGACAGTCAGAATAAACTTTCGGCTAAGTGGGAAGGACCATACAAGCAAGTGATTCCTTCATAAACATGTTCACTCGAAGCAAATCGAAGAAAAAAGCCCTGATGCCAAAGTCAGGCCAAAAGCCCTATCACCAAAGATAGGCCACAAAAAAGCCCTAACAACAAAGTTAGGCCACAAAAGCCCTGACGCCAAAGTCAGGCCAAAAGCCCTAACAACAAAGTTAGGCCACAAAAGCCCTGACGCCAAAGTCAGGCCAAAAGCCCTAACAACAAAGTTAGGCCACAAAAGCCCTGTCACCAAAGTCAGGCCAAAAGCCCTAACAACAAAGTTAGGCCACAAAAGCCCTGACGCCAAAGTCAGGCCAAAAGCCCTAACAACAAAGTTAGGCCACAAAAGCCCTGTCACCAAAGTCAGGCCAAAAGCCCTAACAACAAAGTTAGGCCACAAAAGCCCTGTCACCAAAGACAGGCCAAAAGCCCTGATGCCAAAGTCAGGCCAAAAGCCCTAACAACAAAGTTAGGCCACAAAAGCCCTGACGCCAAAGTCAGGCCAAAAGCCCTAACAACAAAGTTAGGCCACAAAAGCCCTGTCACCAAAGTCAGGCCAAAAGCCCTAACAACAAAGTTAGGCCACAAAAGCCCTGACGCCAAAGTCAGGCCAAAATCCCTAACAACAAAGTTAGGCCACAAAAGCCCTGTCACCAAAGTCAGGCCAAAAGCCCTAACAACAAAGTTAGGCCACAAAAGCCCTGTCACCAAAGACAGGCCAAAAGCCCTGACGCCAAAGTCAGGCCAAAAGCCCTATCACCACAGATAGGCCACAAAAGCCCTAACAACAAAGTTAGGTCACAAAAGCCCTGACGCCAAAGTCAGGCCAAAAGCTCTAACAACAAAGTTAGGCCACAAAAGCCCTATCACCAAAGATAGGCCACAAAAGCCCTAGCAACAAAATTAGGCCGAAAAGCCCTATCACCAAAGATAGGCCACAAAAGCCCTGACGCCAAAGTCAGGCCAAAATACCTAGCAATAAAGTTAGGCAAAATAAAAGCCCTGACACCAAAGTCATGCCAAAAGTCCTAACAATAGAATTAGGCAAAGACAGGCCAAAGGCCCTGATGCCAAAGTCAGGCCAAAAAGCCCTAACGCCAAAGTTAGGTCAAAAGCCCTGACGGCAAGGTCAAAAAGCCATGTCACCAGAAGTCGAACGCCCCCACGTAGAAACCACTCTCCAGCTCCGCCCGAGCAATTCGGTCCATCCTAGAGCAGAAGGGTGATAAACCTGATTGCTGTAAGGTTTGGTGTCGGAGGAGAGGGGTCCAATGCAAAAGAAGTCTATGCTACCCAAATCTCTACAGCCGTCCAACTGGGAAGAACAAAGACCTACACTAAAAGGCGAACGAACCCACATCAAGGGTAACAGTTCCCTTACAAATTGGGCACAACGGAGCAGACGAACCAATAAGGTAACAGTCTCTCCAAAGAAAATCCTAAAAGGCGAACGAATCTAAAGGTAACTGTCCCTTTGAAAAGCGAAGTTGAAAACAAGTATGGTAAAACTTCCTAAAGCTTTCCAGCTTCCTAAAAAGGCGAGCGAATCTTGGGTAACAGTTCCCCAAAAAGGGCGAACGAATCTGAGGTAACAGCTTCCTAAAAGGCGAGCAAATCTTAGATAACAGTTTCCTACGACTAGGCGAACGAATCTAAGGACCAAAATCCTCCAAAGCGAATGAATCCATATCAAAGGTAACAGTTTCCTTAAGAAACATGGCGAAAGGAACGGACGAGCCGATAAGAGGCCACAGTCCTACCCCCGAAACCTAAAGGAGCGAAAAGAACCTCTAAAGGGTAACGTTTCCTCCAAAGAAAGGTCCAAGACCGTTTGAATGAAAACAAAAAGGCGAGACTATTCTACAAAAGCTGAAGCGAAGTTGAAAACAAGTATGGTAAAACTTCCTAAAGCTTTCCAGCTTCCTAAAAAGGCGAGCGAATCTTGGGTAACAGTTCCCCAAAAAGGGAGAACGAATCTGAGGTAACAGCTTCTTAAAAGGCGAGCGAATCTTGGGTAATAGTTCCCCAAAAAAGGGAGAACGAATCCGAGGTAACAGCTTCTTAAAAGGCTAGCAAATCTTAGATAACAGTTTCCTACGACTAGGCGAACGAATCTAAGGACCAAAATCCTAAAAGGCGAACGAATCCATAAAGGATGACAGTTTCCTTAAAGGCATAATCCTTGGGTAACAGTTTCCTTAAGAAACATGGCGAAAGGAACGGACGAGCCGATAAGAGGCCACAGTCCTTCCCCCGAAACCTAAAGGAGCGAAAAGAACCTCTAAAGGGTAACGTTTCCTCCAACGAAAGGTCCAAGACCCTTTGAATGAAAACAAAAAGGCGAGACTATTCTACAAAAGCTGAAGCGAAGTTGAAAACAAGTATGGTAAAACTTCCTAAAGCTTTAAAGCAAGATAGACATCGGAAGAACAACCAAGTATACTCGAAGTCAAACAAAAACCAAGGCTTACGAAACAAAAAGACCCGATATCAAAATTGGGCGAAAGACCTAACGCCAAAGTTAGACAAAAAGACCTAACGCCAAAGTTAGGCAAACCAAAAGATCCGAAAGACCTGATGACTGAATCAGGTGAAAGACCTAGCACCAAAGTTAGGCGAAAGACCTGATGCCAAAGTCAGGCACAAGACCTGTTATCAAAATCAGGCGGAAAGACCTAGCACCAAAGTTAGGCGAAAGACCTGATGCCAAAGTCAGGCACAAGACCTGTTATCAAAATCAGGCGAAAAGACCTAAGGAAAAAGTTAGACAAATAATGCCTAAATATAAAAATCAGACAGAAGTCCTAGCGCAAAAGGCGAGCAATCCGTCAAGGAGTCCGTTCTCTTATAAGTTGGGCAAAAATTAAGAAGTAACATCCAAAGCGAATGAATCCATATCAAAGGTAACAGTTCCTTTGCGAAACAAACACAAGAAAGTGGGCGAATGAACCTAGGGCGACCACTTACTAAAAGATGAATGAGCCTCGGGTAACAGTTCCCCGTGATTAGACGAACACTCCAAAGGTTTAAAACCTTAACAAAGCGAACACATCTACAAAAGATGATAGTTTCCTTAAAGGTATGATCTTCGAGTAACAGTTCCCTTAAGAAACTTTGGTGAAGGGAATGGATGGTCCAAGATCCTATATGGCGAGACTCTCCTACATAAGCTAAAGAGAAGTTGAAAACAAATATGGTAAAACTTCCTAAAGCGTTCGAACGAAAAGATATCGGAAGAACGACCAAACACATTCGAAGTCGAAAAAGAGTAAAGGCTTACGAAATTAAAGGCGTTCATTATAATAATATCCGAGTCTGAAATCAAAAGAATAATTACAACCATCCCAAAAACAAAGGGAAGTAAAAGTGATTATCGATAAAAAGAAGGATGAGCAAAAAGCAGGAGGATGAACAGGCTCCCTTGACCTGAAACTCTGCATCGACTCGGTCGCCTGAAGGCCTGAGACCTCAAGGTCTGGGTTCATCAGGGGATGCAGTTTCCTTCTCGGCCTCGGGGGCAGCCTCATCGTCAAGGAGCTTCCTTGGTGTAGCCGCTCTCAATGAAGTCCTGAAGAGACCTCACCTCCCAGAGAGGAAACTTGGGATCAATCCCTTGAATCTCGTCGACCAAGATCTGGAGGTAGGAAGCAGCCTCGGCCTTTATCACCTCCAAGGCGCAGACAGAGAACTCCTCGGACTTCTTAAAATCCACGCTAAGGGGGGATGAGACAGCCTTATGATTTAAGGAAGGATGCTCCTGCTCAGCCATCGAGGCATCCCTCTGCACCCATGACTCTTTCAATTGAGCCATGAGGTCACCATTCTCTGCCTCTAGCCAAACAGAGTACTGGTCGACATCCTTGATCCGAAACTCATAGAGGCCTAGGCAGCTAACAACCTCGTCTTAGCCCGCTTGGAAAATAGACTGAAGAATTTAGGTCCTCAAGTGCGGTCAATGAATTTAGGTCCCAGACTGATGGGTCAGAAATTTATCCAATCAATAAAGACTGGCGTGGAATGACGAACCCCGACCTTGAGCGTCAGTTGTACGAACTGATGAATGCCCGCTAACCCAAGCATCGACTCTGAAGTTTCCGCCCCTGAGCGGATTGAACAGAAGTTTGGTTGCCTATGATGTCAGAAGAAGTCATCAATGATGTTCCGATCACTCCCCGACAGCTCTCCAAAGCTCGAAGGAGTATCCCGTTCTGGCTGAGAAAGCTTTTTCGAGGATAAAAAGAGAGAAATGAAAAATTGAAACAGAAGGCTGAAAGAAGATATGAACTCTGGAATGCAAATGAATTGAGTGCGTAAAAGACTAAATGCTAAAGTTCGGCCTTTTTAGCCAAAACGAAGGAAACCGAACGGGCATGTGAGAAACGGCTCAGATAATGATTACACCCTTTTGGGTAAAACCGAAGTAATGTCAGAATTCCAAGGGTTACATCGGGGAGACAAAAGGTTGGAACGACACGAAAAACCTGTGAGTCTGCCCACTGGTTACGGAAGACAAAGAGACAGACATGCCTCAAAAGTCCTCTCGACTTCCGCTAACTGTCCATTCATTAAAATGTTCGAAGTCTTACACAAAAAAGGTGATTGCCAAAAGCTATACCAGACCTCTCCTAACACCCTCGCAACGATAGTGTTCGCCCAAAGAGTGAAGAATGAGCATCCATAAACCCTGGAAACCCAAAGCGTTCGCCTAATGGGGTAAGGTATCACACATTCCGAAAAACTCTACGCAACCAAAATCGTTCGCCAAAGGATACAGAGCATCAAAAGGCACAAATAGCATATAAGGAAAGCAAAAAATCCAGTACAAAAGTCACTATCTTAAACCCTATCACAGAATCAAGCTCGACCGAAGAAACTTCACTCAAGCTTCGGGGGCAAATGTTGGGTATTGATAGTGACGACCCAATATGGGAAAGGCCTCGAAGGCCCAATAAATTTGCAGGGGGTGCAACCCATACCATTTAAACAAGGCCAACCCACAGTAAGGTTACTCTGGCCCTCATAAAGTGGTCCAGTATCGAATCCAAACTAAAGTGGACGCCAAAGTGCCACTTCAGGTCGCCATTGGCCAAGGCCAAAGCCTCCCACTGCTCGCCATGGGAGTGCTCGCCAAGGGAGTGCCCAGGAAGTGCTCGCCAACAATCAAGGTCGCAGCCATAGGAGTGCTCGCCATCAAGAGAGTCTTGTCTCTCTACTCTGGTCCCACCAACCGTTAACAAGGATATAGCCACGATATCCCGCATATCTCGGGCACATATTCACTAAAGATTAGATACGGTAACTGCAATATCTCGCCGTAACCGCAATATCTACTATCTAAATCTTCAACAACACAATATTCACGAAGATATACAGTTACCTTATACAGTTTGGTATCTCCTACTCTATAAATACCTTTGCTTTACATACATTCAATACGTTTTGAGCTATATACACACATATACTCATTTAAGCATCGGAGAGGGACCCAGAGGCACCCACTCTGTTGCGATCCCCTTCTTGCAGGTTCATCGGAGCTCAGGCGAAAGCGCGCAATCACCATCTCCTTGGCATTCAATTCATTGCCAGATCAGCATTCAGGAAATCACGATCCAACACATATCTCCGTCAACATTTAACAAAATATCATACGAATCCAACAAATTGTATCTTTATATAAAGTTAGTTAGAAATTTGTTTAAAAAAATGTTTAGCTAGAAAATTATTTAAACTCTCAAAGTTGAGTCAGTAAAAATGTAT
Organism: Chamaenerion angustifolium; assembly: GCA_946814005.1. Taxonomy (NCBI): domain Eukaryota; kingdom Viridiplantae; phylum Streptophyta; class Magnoliopsida; order Myrtales; family Onagraceae; genus Chamaenerion; species Chamaenerion angustifolium. The sequence continues at coordinate 3,144,858 of OX328277.1, read as the reverse complement.
ACATAAATAGGGGTCAATCTATTATATCGTGTCTAGTCATTGTTGATGTTAATCATCTCGTATAAAAATAAATAAGTTTAAAATGTGTTTCAAAATAGAAATTGAACACAACACACAAATTACATGATCAACTTTTTAACAAACTAAAAAACACTTCACATATACAATGAAATTCTCTAATTTTATAATTCAGTTTTACATTCAAGTTTCAACATGTATAATTTTTTGTTTACAAACAATAAATATAAAAAAAATTAACTTCAATTACTTATTATACTTTTCTATATATATTTTGGAATCAATATTGTTTGCACATGTGTTTATAGATATAAAAATACGTATGGCATATATTTATGACACATCATAAATTATCGGTCTAATATAGAAAGTGTCGGTGGGTTAATAACTTAATATACCTAATTCCGATTTCACGACCATTCAATAGACCTCGACCGTGTCTGAAAGATATTTTTTTACGCGCCGCACATGCAATTTATTATCATTTTAAGTTTAACTCGCACCGTTAGCTTTTTTGTCGGTTGAATAGTAACCGTCGTTGTCTGCTATTTATTACTCAGTCTCGAGATCTACGGGGAAAAAAAATCCAATTTTTCCGATCTTCAAAAATCAAAATCATTAATTATTATATATATATACAATAAAATATATAAAGAGACTTGCGATTCATTCCAATTTCCACCATCTTCCCATTCAGATTCTGTTGATGTTCTGATAATTTAATCACCTCCGGCTATTACTACTCCCACTAGATTGGATCGTGTCAATTCATTTTTTCAACTCAAACAAGCTGCTTTGCGTCCTTTCGTTTCTCTTCGTCTTCGTTCTTTGCGGCGCCAGGGAAGATCGCTCACTGAAATCTCTCTACATCTACGATGTTCATGAAACTGTGAAGCTAAAATAAGGTACTGCGTCAGACCCATGGTCAAAGTTCTATGTTTTCATCAATCTTGTTCCGGAACAATACCAAGAAGATAATGTGCTACAATTACATTTGATTTGGCCAGCGAAAGCTTTCCTTTGCTGTATTGTACTGATCATTTGACTGTTTCTTGACTATGAACGGAGGACGGCAATTCATTTTAGTCCGGTTCTTGATGCGATTAAATTTTCTTCTTGAAATAAAGCAGAGTGAAAATCAGTTAGGATTGATTTCTTGATTTGGAGGAGGAACAAGATCTGGTACTGTTTCCTTCTAAAGATTAATAAATGGGTGTAAATGATTCAGCTGGTTCTTGAATTTTTCATGGGAGTTCAGATCTTCTGTCCCGTCTTAGCAGTTTGTGTAAATCAGCAGAAATATTTGAACTGTCGCGTATTGTTTTCTTTTCCTGAGCTTCTGAATCGCTCGAGTTTTCCCTTTCAACTACTTCTCCAATGTGAAGTCATTCACAATTTTTCCATGCACGTGTGATTTCAGTAGTTGGTGAATTTTTGGGCGTTCATCATCCTTGGTTGGGTGCATTTCAGCTGGGTAGTAAATCACCCGATTGTCATCGGTTATTGTGCATTAGAACTTTGTTGATTGTTCAGCATACTTGCCTTGGTGCATAGTTGTTACTTTGTATCACATTCCTTTTATAGTATCTGATGAATCCGCTCCTTGTTATTTCCAGGCTTTAAAAGTAGTTTCATAAGCTTCGCAGATGGCTCTTGGAAAGTACTCCAGGGTTGATGGCCGAAGATCATCGAACTACTGCTCGACAGTTGTTGTAGTGACATTTGTTGCTTTCTCGTTGTTTGCTGTTTGGATGTTCATGTCCTCTTCTGTTGTTCCTCCCAAGTATTCAAACACATCAATTGAGGACAACAACAATAAGATAGGACAGCAAGTAACAGAAAATGAATTGGGTCGGGGCGACTCAAACCAAGATCCGAGTGAGAAAACATTTGAAAATCAATCAGACAATTCAGATGAAGAAGCTAAGGAAGAGGCGTCTGTGACGGACAGTGGTGATAAGCAGGATGAGACAAAGAATGCAGTGGAGAAAATTCAAGAAGAGAAGGATGATGATGATAAGGTGGAGACGAAGAATGCTGAGGAATCTAATGTGGATTCTGACTCTGATAATGCAAAAAATACGGAGGATAACATTGAGAAAGTGACTGCTGACAAGGACATAGAGGATAATGTAGAAAAGAATGTGGATGGTGGTGATAATGATAATAAGGTAGAGACAAGTGAGCAAGAGACAACCTCTGTGGACACTGAGGAGGATGGAAATAAAGTCAACTCAGATGTTTCCGAAGAAGGATTGGATGACAAAGTAGAGATCAAGGACAATGATAAATCCTCAACTGAGGTTCTCCCTGCAGCGGGTCTATCTGAGATTCTAAATGAAACAACCACTCAGACCGGGGCTTGGTCAACTCAAGCAGCAGAGTCCCAAAATGAGAAAACATCACAAGAGAAAGGACATTCATGGAAAGTTTGCAAAACAACAGCTGGACCCGACTACATCCCGTGCCTCGACAACTGGAAAATGATTAGGAGTCTTCATGATACTAGTCACTATCAACATCGAGAGAGGCACTGTCCTGATGAAGCTCCTACCTGTGTTGTTCCTCTCCCTGCAGGATACAAACGCTCAGTTCAGTGGCCTAAAAGCAGAGACAAGGTTTGGCAAATACTTCTTAAAAATGGAACTGTTATTTGGTCTGATATTCTGGTTTAACTATTCTGTTCTTAACTTCTTTTAATTAATGTAGATCTGGTTCTATAATGTTCCCCACACGAAGCTTGCTGATGTTAAGGGGCACCAAAATTGGGTGAAAGTTAGCGGTGAATATCTGACTTTCCCTGGAGGTGGAACTCAGTTTGTGCATGGTGCTCTTCACTATATTGACCTAATTGAAGAAGTAAGTAGTTGCATATTTTCACTGCGCTAACCACTTCTGCTAAGCTAGTACAGTTTGTGCTAAGTTATCAATTCCTTATACGTTGCTAACCAATAAAATGCTCAAAAGTAAAGCGCAGTACATTCAGTTCGACACAGAGTGTAGAAATTTAGCAACTGGTAAATACAAGTGGTGTTTATAATATTATCTTCGCTAAATGCCTATCTGCTCTAATTGTGAGTGAAGCACAATGTAATGGACGCATCTGTATTTTTTTACTGTTTTGGATGAAACTTGTCACCAATTAGGATCTCACTTTGTAACTTCTGCATGTGAAAGACGTTTGACTGTAAAAATGTAGAAATATTCATGTGCTGCCTCATGAGCTTTGTGCTATACTGTCAACCATTTCTAATTAAAAACGTTGTCACATCACACTCTCCTTTCCATAAATTATTCTTATAGTAGTCACTGCTTTTACTTATATAAATTTAGGATCTTCTATAAGAATATGTATACAAAATTTATGCAACCTCTTGACTGATCCAAATAAAATTTTGAAGGGGCATCCTGATATTGCATGGGGTAAGAGAAGCAGGGTGGTATTAGATGTAGGCTGTGGTGTTGCTAGCTTTGGAGGATATTTGTTTGAGAAAGATGTTCTCACAATGTCTCTTGCTCCCAAAGATGAGCATGAAGCTCAAGTGCAATTTGCCCTTGAACGTGGAATTTCAGCCATATTGGCAGTTATGGGCACCCAGAGGCTACCTTTCCCTGGTGGCGTGTTTGATATTGTCCACTGTGCTCGTTGTAGAGTACCGTGGCACATTGAAGGTATGCCTTTTCTCGGGTTACAAGTTTGTCAGGTCTATTCAATACCAAATGTACTTCATATTTTTCTGCATATAAGGTGGGAAACTTCTGTTGGAGCTCAACCGCGTCTTGCGACCTGGCGGTTACTTTGTTTGGTCCGCCACTCCTGTTTACAGGAGGAATCCTGAAGATTCTGGAATCTGGAGAGGTTAGATTTTTTAAACTGTATATAGTCCTTACAGCCTCGGTCATTATCAATTTACGATGATCCTTATTAATTTTATTTTTATATCTAATTTACTGCAGAAATGACAAAACTAACAAAGGCTATGTGCTGGGACCTTGTGGCTATTAAAAAGGATCCTCTGAATGGAGTGGCAGCTGCAATATACAAAAAACCAACTTCCAATGAATGCTATGAGCATAGACAACAAAGCGAGCCCCCGCTTTGCAAAGACTCTGATGATAAAAATGCTGCATGGTAACCCTTTTTAATGCTGCCTTACTATTGAATACATACTCGCCTACATATTTAGTGTAAGGGTAAATGGTCAAAGTACCCCCTAAAGTTTGACCGAAATTTAAGAATCCCCTTAAAGTTTAAAGTGCCCTTTAATGTTTGAAAATGATGAAAAATCCCCCATTGTCATATGCTCTTTTAGGGGGAATTTTTCATCATTTCTTAACATTAGGCGAGATTTTAAACTTTAAGGAATATTCTTAAATTTCGGCCAAACTTTAGGGGACACTTTGACCATTAACCCTATTTAGTAATTACTTTTCAAAATTCAAGAAAATGGTTGGGAATAAATAAACTATTGAATCCTTATAAAGTATTTGTTCATTAAGTTGTTCTACAATGGTATTTGTTCAAATGATTCCAGGAAGGTGCAGCTGCAAGCATGCATGCACAAGATTCCGACAGATTCATCAGAGCGCGGGTCCCAGTGGCCGGAGCAGTGGCCTGCACGTGTTGCTACACCACCCTACTGGTTGAAGAACAAAGCTGGAGTGTACGGGAAAGCTGCTCCAGAGGATTTTGCTGCTGATTATAAACACTGGAAGAACGTTGTCTCCCACTCATATCTCAACGGTATTGGAATTAATTGGTCTTCTGTGAGGAACGTTATGGACATGAGAGCCGTCTATGGAGGGTAAGATTCTACTTTCTTCTGCATCGTCCTCCATGAAACTATATGCTGCTTTTGGCGGAATTTTGTGCTTGATTAAACTAATTGTGAAATTTTGTGTTGCTAGATTTGCTGCTGCACTAAACGACTTGAAGCTGTGGGTTATGAATGTAGTGCCAATTGACTCCCCAGACACACTCCCGATAATCTTTGAGCGCGGTTTATTTGGAATGTACCATGACTGGTGTGAATCGTTCAACACCTACCCAAGAACATACGACCTTCTCCACGCGGATCATCTCTTTTCCTTACTCAAGAAGAGGTCTTTTATCGTTCTATATTCATTTAATTACATTCCTTGAATTTGAGTTCTTGGTGACCAATTCAATTGATTATCATTATCATTATTACAGGTGCAATATAGTTGCAGTGATGGCAGAAGTGGATAGGATACTGAGGCCGAATGGGAAGCTGATCGTGAGGGATGATGTGGAGACGGTGAATGAGATTGAGAGCATGGCTAAATCCCTCAAGTGGGGTGTCAAGTTGGTGTATTCGCAAGACAAAGAGGGGTTGCTGTGTGTGCAGAAGAGCGAGTGGCGTCCTAGTGAGGAAGAAGCAATAACTGCAGCAATCATATGAGGATGAATGCGGTATTCTTTCATGTATTGAGGAGTGAGTTATTATTACCATTTGAAATTATATCCAAATCGAATCTCTTAAAGAACACAGTTTTGTAACTGATTCATAAATTCAGATAGATATCGATATATATATAGCTGTAGATTCAGAAGTTCACTCGGTATGATGTATCTAAAACTCATTATTATCAGATGCTTTTCATTTGAAAATATACAAATTCTATCAGTTTCTGCAGTTTATTTGTTAATTTTTACTTCATTTGACACAAGATGCAGCAATACAGTGAAAAGGGGGCCAGGAAATTTAATTTCTAAGAATCCCATATTGGAATGCGATTGTCATCCCTTCTTTTCAATTCAACTTATACCCTAGAATGCTCGAGTTGATCATACTAATACAAGGATTCCTATGAAAAAATAAAATATTTGTCTAAAAATTCACATTTATTTGCTCAATACACTTGGTTTGGTATTAGTGCCGCGTTTCATTAAATAGGAATCAATTAAGTTTGATGTGATGAATAATGATTTTAGCACGCTGACAGAACTAACTCTTATTATCTTCAAGAATTAACTAACAAGAACAAATGAGAGTTGCTCGTAAAGTAGGGCACATAAAGTATGAAGATGCTTTTACTTTGGGGCTCGGTTTGAATATGTTCTCCCCTATTATAAGTGAAGCATGTTGTGACTTCTAAGAACATTAATTACCATTAGGAGTTACAAATCGAGCGTACGTGCGTATTATCGTGCGTATCAATACGTTTATCGTGTGATACTTACCAAATACCAACGCGCACGATAAGCTTATCGTGTCATGTTACTAAACACGAACACGACACACAATTTTTCGTGTGTGTTCGTGTCGTGTTATCGTGTTGCCTTAAGTTAGTCAATTATATCTTCAATGCGAGATTTATAAGAAAATATCAAAATAACGAATGATTTATAGTAAAAATTATCAATTTAAACATTAGATTTCATGGATCTTTAATGTATAATTGACAAATTTGAGAAATTAAATATCTAAGTAGACTTTTAAAAGCTACTAAATGAGACTTGTTTAGAAAAGTTAGAAAAATAGATTTTCAAATCTAAATTTATAGTTGGCGAAAAAGAAATTCAATTTTATTGTGTTATCGTACGTATTCTGACGATACCTAAACATGAACACGACACGAAAATACTTTCATGTTATCGTGTTCATACTATTGTATTATCGTTCTGTCATATACTTCCACGATCATGATTTTTTTCGTGCGTGTCCATATCGTGTTATTGTGTTTCGTAGAAAATTAATAAAAATGGTTAATTTTCTCTCATGTTTTCATTTCTTAATGATGTGTATAAACAATGATTTTTCCTATATGGTTTAGGTTAGGTTATTTCATGAACCATTTGATTAATTTCATTTAATGATTATTATGCTATCATTGTTTTTTGGTAAATCTTATGCTATCATTAAATTCCACACTTGAACTCTTACACTTTGATGACATTTTTATTTGGTAGTTTTTTTAATCAATAAATAAACCAAATATAATGCAATGACGAGTCTAACAACTTTAATTCCCGAAATTCCTCGTCTCGTTCCTCAACTAAGATTCTGCAGCTAATAAAAATAAAAGGGAGGGGGGGGGGGGGGCTTGTAGCTGTAGGACGTGTCTTTTGTTAAATTATTGATTAATTGTTTTTTTTTTTTGGCCCAAATTATTGATTAATTGTTTTATGATAACTAAGTGAAACTTTGAGTTAATTATAATTTCTTTTTGTTAAAGGATAAATTAAAAATGAATCTTTTAGAAGAAAAAAAAAATATCTTCTATTTACAATCATCCCTCGAGGTAATTTTCCCATTTTTCATAGGATTAAATAAATAGTTGGACTTTATAGGATTTGACATGTACGTAGCTAAAACCTTTTTTGAATCAAATAATATGTAGTCATGTTTTTTTAAATAAGCAAATACATACTCATATTTATTAAAAAATAAACAGAATCAATCACATATTTATTATGTAATAAACGAATTTGGTCATCCTTTCTAGACCTAAAAAGTCTAAGTTGAGGTAGATATAAATGAAGAGTTTAGAATCATCTGAATTTATTTGTTCTTAACAAAAAACTAAACAAAATTTTGTATTTGCTCATTCAAAAAAGTTTAGTTATCTATTTGTTTTAAAAAAAAAAGGTTTAGTTACCTAATTGTTAGTTGTTACATCATATAAAGTTCACCTACATTATTCCGTTTTCATAAGAAGATTAAAAAAAACTTAAATAAGTATGCTATATATTTGCACTGAACTATAATCTCCATGCAAAATTCATCAATAGATTAACAAATAATATGGAATGATCCAAGAATAAAAGAGGCCTATTATTTAAGATAAAATAAGATTTTTGGAATATCTTATTAAAATGAGATTGATAAATTTTCTCTATAAATAATTTTTTAAAAAAAGAAAGAGAGATTTTCCTCTAGCCAAACTTTTCAAAATTGTAAGGGTTGTTTCGACTCGTCTACCCTGGCGAAAGGGTGCCGCCGCACCCCCTCACCAATCCCCCAATTAACTACCCAAAAAAGATTAATGATAATAGTAAATAAATAAATAACAAAGAATTCCTAAAGCAACAAAAACAAAACGGCAGCTAGCTAGCCAACCATGTGTATCTCTCAACACTTTGGGAATTATTGAATCATTCCCTTGTCTGCCATTGAATCACCTTTCTCATGACACACCCAAGTTGGACAACCTCATTGTTCTCAAACATGTCTTCTCCCTCGGTTTCTTCTTATATCATAAACCTGCATGCACTTCCAACTCCACGTTATCATTTCCTCATCTGCAACTAACTGTAAATCCAGAGAGACATGTGTTTTTCTCAAAGACAGAAGCACTTGGTTTTTGCTATACTCGTTGGTCTAATAGTCATGTCGGAAATGATCGAAGCGTCGAGGCTGCCTAAGGAATTTTGGGAACAGACGCTGCCTAAGAAGCTTCCAGCACCATCCTCATCCCCTTCGAGAGGAACAAACTTGGTTTCTTCATCGGCTGCGGTGTCTGTGAATGTCGACAAGAATCTCCCTTCATCTGACGGCAAAGTATAGAAAATGTCTGCAAAGAATTGCAGATTTGCATGATTGGAAGGGTAACAAGACTGTATAACTGTGTATAGTGTCTCTTGCTGATCATATAGCTGAGTAGAACTGTATCAATTATTTGCTAACACTGAGATTTTTATATGTAGTTCCAATTGGATGTAACTACTAATGTCCATATACAGGAAACTTCCTTTTGTTTTAGAGCAAAAATGCAAAAGTAGTAGGGATAAGACAATTCATAAATACAAAATTAATCTTTCCCTTAACGAACTTTATAAAAAGAATTAGATGAACTAACCAACATCTGCAGAAATTAAATCAAATCCAAGCATCCAACCGAGTTGCCTGTGAAATAGATTGTTCTGCAAGATCATCCGCAAGCAAATGGGAGGGCATGCTACTAAAAATGATACAGGGTGTTAATTACTTGTACATGGTTAAAAACACTCAAGGTAGCATCCATTTAATTTTACCCAAGTTCATATGCTGTTTTGTTTTATCGATAAATCTCAACCTCTAAATCGTTTCCCGAAATCTAATCAAGTGAGGTGAAAATCTGCAGTACAAACCAGTTAACCCCAAACTTTAAATCTGAAGCTAGTGAAATAATTTTTATTTCTTAATGTTCCCCTCATATCATCATGTACTGAATACACTGAGGCTATGGGTTTGAACTTGAGGTACCAGGGTCACTTGGACTCGATACCATTATCAAGGAACCAGTTCACATTTAAAACCTTCAGGTGCTACTTGTTAATTGAAGACCCACCAATTAATGCTTGATGAACATAGAGAGAGGCTAGAAAAGAAAGAATCCCAACCCAATTGTATAAATCAAGGAAACTAAGAATATTGAAATCAACTGAGACACATTCTTCAAACATCTAAAAACATATGTATATATGTATGTAAGTATGTACGTACGTTATGTATGTATAGTAGCGGTTCGAACGTGAAGGGAGGTACTCAACAGCATCACCATTAGCATTATTGGGTCAATCACGGAAAACTCACAATCTCATCATACAGCGAGCGAGAAGTGTTCAACGGCCAACTATAATGTAATTGCTTCCGCTTCACATACTATATATGGTTAACTGATAAGGACGGTGATGACGTGGTCAATGATCTTTGCATAAGATATTGTAAACAATGTTGTGGAGTGACTTTTTCTACGTCTACATAATAGATATAAATATTGAATTCATTCTCATACTTTAGTTTTGGATAATTGTTATGAAAAATGCGCAATCAAGCTAGCAAGAGCCCATATATATGTTGAGCAGCCACCCAAGGACAAGGAGTAGCAGCCCACGTGAAGAATGCAAGGGAGAAGCCACCATCTTTGACCACCACCTTCTCCAAAAGTCAAGAATGAGCAGCCCACTCTTGGATGCACATGAAGAGAACTCCTCCTATTAAAGGAGAGTTCTGGTATGCATATGTAATAAGGAAAGGAGTGGTAGGGTGTAAGGGATAGAGTGAGAGATTGAGAGAATTTGTAGGTTTTGGAAATCTTGCAACAAATTCTATCAAAGAAGCTCCAGTGGACGTAGGCAATTTGCCGAACCACTTTAAAATCGTCTTGTGTGATTTCCGGTGAGGTGAGTGAACTATAACAAGTGGTATCAGAGCCTCGGTTCGAATTTGTCCGAAAATTCAAGTTGCTCAATTTCAATTTTAGACAATACCAGGGTGTTCCTCTCGTCAATACGAATCCGTTGCCGCAAACGGAATCGAATTCGGACGTCGGAGTAGCCCACACTTGCTCCTGCAAGTTTCTGGAGTTGTTCACGCGCCCGACGCGCACCGGAGGTTGAAGACGACTGCAAATACACGCTCCCACGCGCCCCCACGCGCAGCCACGCTCCCCACGCGTCCCGTACCTGTTTGGAGAGTGATTCCACGCGCATACACGCTCCTACACGCGCTCTCACGCGGCCCCACGCGCCTGGCCGATCTGAACCGTCCATTTTCAAGATCTACTCTGGTCTTGATCGAAGCCATCCGGAGTCCGATTTCAACGATCAAATAGTGCTTTCCAACTATTTGGATCATTCCGGAGTCATCCGTACGGTTAGAATTTTGAAATTTTGAGTCTAAAATTTCTAAATTTCGAATGGAAAGATCGGGAGGAGATGGGAGCTCTGATAATGTCAGTAGCTCCAGGCGACAGTCCAATGTTTCAAATGCCAAGTTTCAAGTTGAGAAGTTCGACGGGACAAGCAACTTCGGCATGTGGCAATGTGAAGTCATGGACGTCTTGATCCAACAAGAATTGGATATTGCGTTGGGAGAAAAGCCAGATGATGTGACTGATCGGGATTGGAAGAAGTTCAACACTCAAGCGTGTAGTACAATCCGATTGTGCCTTACCAAAGAACAAAAGTATTTTGTCATGAGAGAGACAAATGCTAAGGTACTTTGGCAGAAGTTGGAGGATAAGTTCATGAAGAAGAGCATTGAGAGTCGTTTGCACTTGAAGAAGAAGCTCTTCAGATTCCAATTTCGTGAAGGTATTTCAATGTCCGAGCATCTGAACAGTTACAACCAAATTCTTGCTGATCTATTAAACTTAGATGTTGAAATAGATGATGAAGATAAGGCTTTACTTTTGTTAAATTCCTTGCCTGATACGTATGAGCATTTAATTACTACTCTACTGTACGGGAAGGAAAGTATTAAGTTCGACGATGTATCTAGTTCTTTAATTAGTAATGAGTACCGGAAAAGGGATAAGCAGGTACAACAAGATACATCAAGTGAAGCTTTAACAGCAAGGGGGAGACCACAGTCAAGGCATCCCAGAAAGAAGAATGATTCAAAATCGAAGACCCAGACCACTTCACGTGGTCCATCAGTCGGTAGAAAACTCGCCAAAGACGAGTGTGCCTTTTGTCACAAAAAAGGACACTGGAGGAAGGAATGTCCAAACCGGAAAGGACAACCGCAAAATCAACCCACTACAGCCAATGTCGTGGACAAAGATGATGATTCCGATTTTTCCTTGATAAGTTCATTATCCATTTGTCATTCCGATGAATGGATTATGGATTCTGGATGTACCTATCATATGTGTCCCAATCGGGACTGGTTTACTGATTTCACAAAGATCGCAGGTGGAGCAGTTCTTATGGGCAATGACAGTGCCTGTAAGACACAAGGAATAGGTAGCATTCGGTTAAAGCTGCACGATGGTAGCATCAAGACTCTAACAGAAGTTCGGTATGTTCCGGACTTGCGGAAGAATCTCATCTCACTGGGATCTCTGGATTCAAAGGGATTCAGAATCACCATTGAAGACGGAACTCTCAAAGTATTAACAGGAGTTCGGGTGGCTATGAAGGGTTTAAGGCGAGGTAACTTGTACTTCTTGCAGGGAAGTACTGTCGATGGGAGAGCTTCCACAAGCTGTGAGAAGCTGGATAAGACTGATGTCGACACCACCAGTCTTTGGCATATGCGTATGGGACACGCAGGAGAAAAAGCTTTGCAAACACTGGTGAAGCAAGGCTTACTCAAGGGTGCCAAAACTGGTAAATTATCTTTCTGTGAGCACTGTGTATTAGGGAAGCAGAGGCGGGTCAAGTTCGGAACCGCAGTACACAATACACAGGGAATTCTTGACTATGTGCACTCTGATGTTTGGGGGCCGACCCAAAATGCATCTTTGGGAGGTAAACGTTGGTTTGTAACTTTTGTTGATGATTATTCTCGTCGTGTGTGGGTGTATACGATGCAGAATAAAGATGAAGTGCTGAAAATCTTTCTTGATTGGAAGAAAATGGTTGAGACTCAGACCGGCAGGAAGATCAAGCGGCTCAGATCTGATAATGGAGGTGAGTACACGTCAGACCCCTTCATGGAATTATGTCGGAGAGAGGGAATTGTCAGACACTTCACAGTACGAGGTACACCGCAGCAGAACGGTGTGGCAGAACGATTGAATCGTACTTTATTAGAGAAAGTGCGATGTATGATGCTGACTGCTGGACTCAGCAAGAAATTTTGGGCTGAAGCTGTGACATATGCCTGCCACATCATCAACCGACTACCCTCAGCTGCCAATGAAGGGAAGACTCCCATTGAAATGTGGAGAGGTAAACATGCTACTGATTATGATTTTTTACACATTTTCGGATGTCCTGCTTACTATCATGTTAAAGAAAGTAAGCTTGATCCTAGAGCTAAGAAAGCAAAATTCTTATGCTTTAGTACTGGTGTAAAAGGGTATAGACTCTGGTGTATAGAGTCCAAAAAGGTAATAATTAGTAGAGATGTTACATTCAATGAATCTGAGATGTTTAAGTCACATAAGCATAAAGATTCCGGTGAAGGCAGCAGTGATGGTGAACCATCAAAAGATTCGCAGAAGGTGGAGTTTATTACTTCACAGAAGTTGGAAAAGCATGGACAAGATGAACCGGTCACAGTACCTTCATGTCAACCTGAATCGATAGCAACCAACAGACCGAGGCGAGAGACACGTGTACCAACACGTTATGCAGACTATGTGACATATGCATTACCAGTTGAAGGGGGTGAGATCCCAACCACTTACAAAGAAGCTGTACAGTCCAGTGAACAAGTTGAATGGACAAAGGCAATGAATGAAGAGATGCAGTCTCTTCACCAGAACCGGACTTGGGACCTTGTATCGCTTCCAAAAGGAAAGAAGGTAATTGGCTGTAAGTGGATCTTCAATCAGAAAGATGATCAAACTGCTAAAAATGGAGTACGATACAAAGCTAGGTTGGTAGCCAAGGGCTACGCTCAAACAGAGGGAATAGACTACAGTGAGGTATTCTCTCCTGTTGTTAAGCATTCATCCATTCGAATATTACTAGTTTTGGTTTCACAGTATGATCTTGAGTTAGCACAGCTTGATGTAAAGACGGCTTTCTTACATGGTGATCTGGAAGAGGAGATTTATCTGTCTCAACCAGAAGGATTTAAAGAAGCTGGCAAGGAAAATTGGGTATGCAGTCTGAAGAAGTCTCTCTATGGCTTGAAGCAGTCACCTCGGCAATGGTATAAGCGGTTTGACCGTTTTATGATGGGTCTGAAATATACTCGTTGCCAATACGATCATTGTGTATATTTCAGAAAACTTGCAGATGGATCTTTCATTTATTTACTTTTATATGTAGATGATATGTTGATTGCATGTAAAAGTAAGGGGGAGATAGGTCGTTTAAAAACTCAGTTAAGTAATGAGTTTGAAATGAAAGATTTAGGAGAAGCACGAAGAATACTGGGGATGGAGATCAGCAGAGATAGGGTGAAAGGAACAGTTCATCTTACTCAGAAGCAGTATTTGAAGAGAATACTACAACGCTTCAACATCGACTCGAAGACGAAGTCGGTGAGTACTCCTATGGCCTCATATTTCAAGCTCAGTGCATTGCAGTCTCCTAAAACTGATGAAGAACGGGACTACATGAGGAATGTCCCATATGCAAGTGTTGTTGGAAGCTTAATGTATGCTATGGTGTGTACACGACCTGATATCTCCCAGGCCGTTAGCTTAGTTAGTCGTTATATGCATAATCCAGGAAAGGACCATTGGCATGCGGCTAAGTGGATTCTACGGTATATTGCAGGGACCGTAGATGTTGGTTTAAAGTTCGATAAGAGTGTAGATAGTCTAGTAACTGGATATGTTGACTCAGACTATGCAGGTGATCTTGACAAACGTCGATCGACAACTGGTTATGTGTTCACTATGGCGGGAGGACCAGTTAGTTGGCGATCAACTTTGCAGTCAACAATTGCACTATCATCAACTGAGGCTGAATACATGGCTGTAACAGAAGCCATGAAAGAAGCTATCTGGTTACAGGGATTGGTAACAGAATTGGGCTTTGAGCAGCAAGAGGTTACCGTGTACTGTGACAGTCAGAGTGCAATCCATTTGGCCAAGAATCAAGTTTATCACTCTCGAACAAAACATATAGATGTCCGATTTCACTTTGTGCGTGAAATATTAGAAGAAGGTGACATCAAACTTCAGAAGATTGACACTGAAGATAATCCAGCAGATATGTTGACGAAGGTCGTCACAGGAATCAAGTTCCAACATTGTTTGGACTTGATCAGTATTGTACACTGCTGAGCACCGGCAGGTGCATTGGAGCATGTTCGATAGCAGAAATCTCTCATGTCAAAGCAAATGGTGGATTCATTTGAAGAATGAATACATTTGCAAACAGTCTCGTATGGCACACTTGGGTGGAGGGGGTGATTGTTGAGCAGCCACCCAAGGACAAGGAGTAGCAGCCCACGTGAAGAATGCAAGGGAGAAGCCACCATCTTTGACCACCACCTTCTCCAAAAGTCAAGAATGAGCAGCCCACTCTTGGATGCACATGAAGAGAACTCCTCCTATTAAAGGAGAGTTCTGGTATGCATATGTAATAAGGAAAGGAGTGGTAGGGTGTAAGGGATAGAGTGAGAGATTGAGAGAATTTGTAGGTTTTGGAAATCTTGCAACAAATTCTATCAAAGAAGCTCCAGTGGACGTAGGCAATTTGCCGAACCACTTTAAAATCGTCTTGTGTGATTTCCGGTGAGGTGAGTGAACTATAACAATATATATATATTGGAAATTCAATCTCCAGAGATGAGGTCTAAAGCAGGCCGAGCTTTGAAGCCGGCTTGAGACGTTGAGATTTATGACCAAATTAACTCTTTGTGCACATAAATAAATATTTTGAACAAGTTTTGCCACAACAAAATAATATCATATCTGACATCTATTCTGACATCTAAGCTGAGTGCTATTCCAAGCAATCACATCCAGGCTTCAATGTTAAAGGACGAATTAACCGTAACGGTACTAAATTCCGCAGTAGTAGTTGGGGATATGTCGCTGCAGCTATACTCGACTGTCTTGCCGAGCAAGCATTCAGTCTCTCGAAACGTATCAGCACCTTGTAATTGTATCCAAGGATGTCTCTTTCTGTCCCGAATCAATCCCTCTAATTCCAGTGCGACCTCCTTCATGGTCGGCCTCTCTTCTCCATTAATCTTAAGGCATTTGCTTGCTAGCGAAGCAACTTCCTTAATATGATCCACAGGACCATCTTTCAGAATCCTTTCGTCAACAATGTCTAATAAGCGACCCTCCTTAACTGCCAAGACGAATAAAAGCGATAGGTTTCTCTCATTTTCAGGCCTCTTGAAAGATAGAGCTTCTTTTCCTGTGAGCAATTCAGCTAGAACAACTCCAAAGCTGTATACATCGCTCTTTTCTGTCAACTGACTCGACAAGAAATACTCAGGATCCAGGTATCCTAGCGTTCCTTGAACTAACGTGTTCAATTGGGTTTGATCAATAGGCATTAATCTCGAGGCTCCAAAATCCGCCACCTTGGCTACATAGCTCTCATCTAGGAGAATATTTGTGCTCTTAACATCTCTATGTACAATTTGGATCGTAGTGTCGGAGTGCAAGTATGATAATGCTCCTGCCGTCTCTGCAGCTATACGTAATCGAGCTCCCAAAGAAGAGATTGCCGAGCTACAGTTACGGGAACCATCATGTATGTGTTCGTAAAGAGTTCCATTGGTGACAAACTCATAGACTAATAGCGGGTACTCGGTCTCCAAGCAGCAGCCTATTAACCTAACTACGTTCTTGTGGTTGATTTGCGAGAGGATGATAACTTCGTTGATGAACTCTTTCACTTGGCTTCGGTCCATCATCTTAGCCTTCTTGATGGCAATTATTTTGTTGTTCATCAGTGTTCCTTTGTAAACGGTTCCGTGGCCTCCTTGACCGAGGATTGCGCTTTCATGGTAGTTGTTTGTGGCCTTCTGGAGCTCTTCAGCAGTAAATACTTTCATTGTCTCCAGATCGTTCGCATGGTCGGAGAGCAATCTCTGCAAGATGAGGCCTCCGTTTTCTCGGAAGAATCTTTTCCTCTCTTTGGTTGCATGTCGTTGCCTAAGCCCCAACAATAACCAGGAAGCGCATAACAGAAGGAAGAGCAAACCTATGCTTACACCTTGAATGATTATTAGGAAAAGGTTAATCAGAACTCCAAATACACAATTTCGTTGCGTTAAATGTTGGTCGAGGCGGAGAAAAATTACGTGTACTTACCTAGTCCGGTTTCGCGGGGTGAGTACTTCCCCTTATGAACAGTGGGGTTGCATCCAGTTCCATTTGTCCATCCATCTCCTTCAAACCCTTGGGGACATGAACAACTGAATGTTCCAGCTGAATTGATGCACTTCATGGAACATGGGTTTGAAGCTGTGCATTCATCAATATCTGAAAGCAATGATTGTTGAAATTACATTAAACAACGTACAACAAGACATATGATATGTTTAGCCCAAGACACATGTGAGTGCATGATTAGCCTAAATCACAAGTGGGTGATGCTCTTTCTTTGTGTGAGTTAAACATATTTCGACTATGTGGTATAACTTATAAGAGCTCCCTAATGATATAGTCAATTGCAAAGTGCATTTACTGTTCTACTTTTAAAGTGAATATAAGGGTTTAAGTAAACTTAAACTGCAATATTGGGTGTAGTATAGCTCAATAGAGATCTTAGCTTCCATAATCAATACTCTTCTATTTTACTATCTGATTAATGATGAAGATCTGCTTAATGGTACCTTGGCAACCATCGGAGAGATAAGGGTTTCCTTGGTAACCCTCCATGCAGTGGCAACGATACCCCTCCCCGTTGGTGGCATTTGAACAGTAGCTATTCTCCTTGCACATATAACTCGTCATATTCTTCTTGGCATCTTCACACGTTTGATTCCCAACAGACCATTCTAGAACAAGAGGCACCTTCTCCTCACTTATGTTAAGCAATGACGCAGTACTGAAGTTGAAATAATCATTCTCCGCAACGAAAGCGAAGCTGCATGGATTGAAGTCAAGGACATCGGAATGAAGGGAGTAGCTTTCCAGGGATATGTTGTACCACTTCACGTTCCTTGGGATACTTGTTTGGCAACAGCCGATTCCCGAGCACGAACCATTCACCACGTCATCAATGTTGTTGCAGAGGGACAGACACCCGGTGGCGTAGCTGCTACCTTGGAATCCGCTAAAAACAGCGAATGTGTCGCAGCCAATGGCGGTGAACTTGTTCTTGGTACTAGATATGGGGAACAAAGAGAGAAGGAGACGAGGAGATATACTAGATGTCTGATAACCCGAGGCATTGTAGCAATCTCTTGCTACGGACACGAAAATCGTCATTTCGTGGTTCTCGAGCGAAATCCCTTTGATTAAGATATTTGTCCTCGGATCGCCCCAATACGGTACGGTTTTGCCGCAGTCGATGACATACGAACTGGTTTCTTCGGGCAAATGGCAACTCTTTTCGTCAGATCGAATCCCGAAAGGGAAAGGGATATCTTTAAGGTCACCGCAGCTGCTGTTGCACCCGAGTTTGGTCTGAGCTTCAACCGGAGATCGGGCTAGTATAGCCCCGAGCATAAGGACTGCTACGAAAAGTTCCTCAAGGCGAATCATGGCTTCTTTTGCTCGACTCTTTTGGATATGAGTTTGATTTATTGGCAGTGAAGCTTCAATATGACTTTTGTCAGCGTGCAATGTCTCAATTTAAGACACATTCCATGACGGTCGTGCCTTATTATATTACATACGTATAATATGCCAAGAGAAGAGTGCTAAGGACGGTTAATTCTATCGCCTTGAACAGTTCCCAGTCGTGAGATGGCAGCCGTCCGGCCTTAATTCACTTCACTGAATTATTTATACACAGATATAATATATATGTTATAGCTGTAGCCTGTAAAGTACCTTTTTTTTTTTTTTTTTTTTGCGAATGTTGGAAACTTGGAATCTATGCATCAGATATTTGAGGGTTTTCATTTCAGGATGCCGTTTTGTTATTTTCTTCCATGGATTATAATAAGGGTTTGATCCATACATCACTTAACTTAATTGCAGAACTGTTCGGCAATCTAGGTGGATTTATTATTTATCAGGAAAAGAAACGATTTCTTGAAAATACAAATTAATAACAAAACTATTAATATCCTCACCTTACTCCATTTATTACCTCCCTCCCATAAACCCCTAGTCTAGGCCACGAACGCACGACCTCAATCTTCGCCGGATCTGTGGCTACACCCTATGCTGAAATAATGTGACCCAAATACTCAACCTTAAACCTCCCAAAGCAGCACTTTGACTCCTTAGCATCTTAGTTATACACCAATATATCGTCAAAAAACACAAGGACATAACGATTCAATAACGGCTGGAATGCGTCAGTTCATCAATGCTTGGAAGGTGGGCGGGGACATTGGTTAATCCAAATGGCATGACAAGAAACTCAAAGCGTCTTTGATGCGGAATGCCATCTTATGAACATCCGACGTGTGCATTCGAATTTGATATACCCGGATCTTAAACTCAACTTCGAAAAAATGGTTGCACCGTCCAACTCGTCAAGCAACTCCTCAATCAATGAATTGGAAAACGATTCTTAAAGGTTGCTTCGTTTAACTTCTGATAATCAATGCACATGCACCACGATCCGTCTTTCTTCTTTACCAATACAATGGGCGAAGTGAATGGACTATTGTTGTGCTTAACCACACCTATTTCCAACAACTCCCGAGTCATTTTTGTTGTTCTTCAATCAAGAGAAATTGAAGAAGATGAGATTCAACATGGAGTTGAATAACACAAATACAAATATTATATGTGTTGAACAAACTCTCATAAACTCTTATAAAACTCATACAACTCTCATACAAAACATACAAACATAACCACCTATTTATACTAATACATAGTAGCACTTTGTTGACAAAGTGTACAACACTTTGTTGACAAAGTTTACAAGGTTGGTGCAGTATTTTCAATAGTAGATATGCAGCATTTTCTATAGTAAAACACATGTTGGAGTAGCAGCAATTTAAATAGTATAAACTGATTTATACCAACACTCCTCCTAAATCAGGTTTGCTGCAAACTCCCAATCTTTCTCTAAGAAACCTAAATCGTTTATCCTAAAAAAACCTTCTTAATTGCAACTGTCTTTCCTTTTTCATTCTTCTCAATCATGGCAAGCTCCTTCTTCATTGCAGCTAGCCATTTCTCATCAATCTTGGCCTCCTCATATCCTCCAGGTTCAAGAACTTCAGAGTGCTTCATACGAAGTGTATGAACATCCTGATGTGCATACTCTGCATGCTTACTCTGCATGGTTTCAGACTCTGCAACTCTCCCCAACTGGACTCTCAACTTCTTTATATCTTTCAGAGAGGGCATTCTTTGTGGACCTGCAATGTTCGTGTGGATTAATTGCAGCTTCTTTGATGCTCTCCATGCTGTTTTGGGAAATGTTTTCCTGCTTTGTTTTCCATACTGACGTGCTTCACAACTTGGAGTGTGATCATCAAGTTCGGGTAGGTCCTTCACCATCATCTTGGCTTCGATTTGCAGCAGCCCCTGATGATGATAATGCCCGGGCCTCTTATGCCAGACTTCTTTGATGCCTTCTTTGATTGTGAAAGCAGATTGCTCCTCCTCCAATGGATTGAGTGCAAAACTCTTTCCCTTCATCTTGACCGTGAACAGTTCTTGACCTACTTGATCCTTTATCACACATACTCTGTTTTCGAAAATCACTTTAAAACCTTTCTCTATTAATTGACCAACACTAAGCAGATTTCGATCAATATTTGGCACATAGAGAACATCAGTGATTAGTTTTGTTCCAGAACAACTTGCGATAGCTATGGTTCCTTTACCGTTGACTGCAATATACTCACCATTTCCAATTTTGACTTTGGAAAGAACTGACCTGTCAAGTTGTTTGAAAAGTCTCACATTACCAGTCATGTGACTAGTGCAGCCACTGTCAACCACCCATCCATCACTTGATGCTCCAGATGTGAAGCAAGAAGCCGCAAACAGATGCTCCTCTTCTTCTTCATGGACAGCAGCTTGAGCTTCCTTTTTCGGTTGATCGTACTTTTCAGGGCAAATCTTTTCGACATGCCCCATCTTCTGACACCTCCTGCATTTTATGTCTGGCCTCTTCCAGCATTTGTAGTGAGGATGGTTCGCCTTACCACAATGCTTACAAGGAGGAAGATTTATTCCTTTGGGATCCCTTTCTGCTGCACTCGATTCACCGTCACCGTAGCTTTTCTGGTTTAAGTGCAGTTTGGCCTTCAAAGCACCTTCAATTACCCTTTCGTCTCGCATCAATCTTCTTTGCTCTTGAGCTTGAAGAGCACTAAGGAGCTCTGCCAATTTTAGTGTTGACAGATCCTTGGCGTTCTCCAATGAGACAATGGTTGCTTCAAATCTCTCAGGAAGAGAGACTAATATCTTTTCCACAATTCTGCTATCTTTCATTTCCTTACCAAGTATTCTAACCTGGTTTGCCAGTCCCACCAATCGATCTGAGTATGCTTGGATGGTCTCAGATTCCTTCATCTGCTCCTTCTCGAATTCCCTTATCAAGTTCAGAGATTTCATGCCCCTTATCCTCTCATCTCCTTTGTATTCATTTTCGAGGAAGTCCCAAATTTCATTGGCTGACCTTATGGACATGATTCGACTGAAAATTGCAGGTGAGACAGACGAATAAAGGCATGACTTGGCTCGTGCCTTTCTCATCTTCTTCTCCCTTTGAACCTTGATTTGAGAAAGTGTAGGGTTGGGTGGAAGAGCTGGAATTTCATAGTCTTCTTCAACAGCTTCCCACAGATCAGTGCCCTCCATGTAAGCTTCCATTTTGACAGCCCAAATTTGGTAGTTTGAGCCGTCAAATTTTGGTGGAGCAACGCCTGAGAAGGATTCTTCCATTTGATGAGAGCTTAGAGTGTTTATGGGTGGATGATCTCAAGAAAACGACAATCAAACAACCTCACAAATCCCTCAAGAAGTTAAGCTATGGGTGGATGATCTCAAGAAATCGACAATCACTCAACCTCACAGATCCCTCAAGAAGAAAGCTCTGATACCACTGTTGTTCTTCAATCAAGAGAAATTGAAGAAGATGAGATTCAACATGGAGTTGAATAACACAAATACAAATATTATATGTGTTGAACAAACTCTCATAAACTCTTATAAAACTCATACAACTCTCATACAAAACATACAAACATAACCACCTATTTATACTAATACATAGTAGCACTTTGTTGACAAAGTGTACAACACTTTGTTGACAAAGTTTACAAGGTTGGTGCAGTATTTTCAATAGTAGATATGCAGCATTTTCTATAGTAAAACACATGTTGGAGTAGCAGCAATTTAAATAGTAAAAACTGATTTATACCAACAATTTTCTTGGCAATATTTTTTTAGATGAAGGATAACGGTAAGGTCTTTGGTTGATTGGTATAGTGCCCTCCTTTAATACTATTTGATGATCACAACTCCTCGAAGGTGGTAATCAATCTGGGACGCTAAAATCATCTGCAAATTGAAGCAGCAACTTTCGAATAGCTTTCATGGGCTGAGCTTCCACCTTTGGAGGCATGGAACTAGGCTCTACAACATTTGTTTCTGTCATCTGTATGTTGCACAAATGTATCACAAACAATTGATCTGAATGAATCAACAATTCATTCATCTTCTCGACAGAACAGTGATAATCCATTAAAGCTTACACCTTGTAATTCACATATGGTATCTCCCATGGAAAACTTCATCGTAATCCATTTAAAATTCAAAACAATGTCATCAAGAATGGATAACCATTGAATGTCCAAGACCATACCATAATTGTCCAACGGCAGCACAAGCACATTAGTTGTAAACCATAATCCTTGTATTGATCATCTACTGAAAAGTCGGGTACACCAAAATACAAGAAAGATGAAAACCGTTAGCCACACTCACCGATAATGGTTTCAAATCCTTTTGAATACAACACAGCTTAGTGTTCGTCCTTGCATTGATGAAATTATGCGTGGATCCATAGTCAATCAAAATATGGAGTTGTCGAGTGCTTACCGAACCAACCACCTTCATTGTAGAAAATGACTGTACTCCCATCAATGCAAGGATTTGATATATGTCGTTCTTCACCCATGTCTTCTTCAACAACATTTGCATCCTCTCCTTCACTATATACCTCAATGAGTAATAGCTATTTTGTTTTGCATTTATGACCTGGCACAAAATTTTCTCAACAACAAAAGCATTCTCTCTTGGCTCGTTTCGTGTCTATCTCTTTACTAGTAAGAGTTTTGGTTGGATGAGAATTGACTTTATACTCCGACGAATTAGCCTCCGATGATGGCGTAGGCATAAATGGTAATCCGGTTGTACTTGTCGGCGGTGGAATCTGAGAAGAATTCGGGTTATAGCGACCATGCCCTGTATACGTTGTTTGCTTCGGCACATATGACAAAGATAAGTTAGTGATCTCATGTAGTCTAGCCAATGAATAAGCATCGTGCAAGATTTTCGACCAGAACATCTTCACCAAACAACGCAATTCATCCTTCAATCCTATTAAGAATATGCTGACAACGTACTCCTAAGAAAATCGTCACTTTGTTTAACAAAGCATCAAACTGACAGCAGTATTCTCCCAAGTTGTCGGTATGCATCAACGTTGTCAACTCCTCCATTGCATCTTTGATCAAAGCATCCGAGAAACGAGTTGTGATTGCTCGTACGTACTCTGGACAAGACAAGTCGATCATTGATAACCGACGTGTCGTCATATATGATTGATATCATTGCAGTGCATCTCCCTCCAAATGAACCACTGCATACCAAAATTTTCCGATTCTGGCGTGTCATCCATAGAGAAGAAATGATCGCACCTATACAACCATCTTTGCAGATCCTCTACACCAAACTTCGGGAACTCCACCTTTCCCACGCGCATTGACTTATGCGATGTGCTTGATCCTCGCGACTACAATTCAACCGGTGACTCCATTGCAGCGGCTACTGGCACCGATCAGAAGTACTTCTCCTGCTGCAATGCCATGCCTTTCATAACCGACTGAAGTTCGTAGAAGGATTGAGAATGCTGCACATTTACTGCTTTAAGACGTTCCTCCAGTCTCTGCAGCATCTTCTCGTGGTCGCGCAGAGTTTGCTCCACCTTGTTGGGCTCCTCGTTTCGAGTTGTCACCGCCATTGCACATCACAGCCACCTCCGATGATAATCGAAGCTCTGATACCAATGTCAAGGTAGAATACAAGAGAAAAGAATTAACAGAAGAGGAGAAAGAAATTCACAATTGCTCAGTTGCCTTCATTCGTACTTTGTCAATCCTTATAAAGCAAGGAAGGAGTTCATTCCTTTACAATTACTCAACTGCCCAACTTTTGCTTATTACATTCAAGACCTCACCTTTTCCCACTAGCCAATTACACCCCATTCAATATAACACGTAACACATAAATCCCAAGTGTTCCACCACTTGGACCTGTCAGAATAAAATGTCAAAAAGTGAGAACAAAATTTCAAAAGTAGAATAATAATGTTGACAAACTATTGTCAACACAATAAATGCTACAACTCATATTGTCAGCAAATTAGTTAAAAATATTTGTCTAAGTGCATACCTGCACTAAGTGTGCTGAATGTAATCAATACGAAATATCAAAAGAATATTTGCTTTACCTGTGCCAAGATGGTATCAGAGCAGGTCCACAATCCATAGTGGAATGTTTTTTTTTTCTGGTTGCTCATGATATACTAGAACAAACCCCAATTCAACCAACATGTCTGATAGCGAGAGACACAATTTCCAAACCCAAACAAGTACAAGTCTTAGCGAAGACGACCTAACCCTCAAAATAGCCACTATCCTAGAGAATGACCTCAATCTCAGTCAGAAACCATCCAAAGACCTACCAGAAACCATCATAGTGAGTACAAAGCTCAACAACCATAATTATTATCTCTGGTCCAGATTGATACAAATCGCAATTGGAGGTAGGGGTGGCTGCAACATCTAACCTGGGATCCAGAACCCTAGAGCAGATCTGAACCAGGTTATGAAAGGTGAAAATAAGACGACCTGTCGTTTTTTCATGGATGATTCAGAATATAGATTCTCGATTGGCGAACAATGTCGCCCACTACCCAACTTCTCGGGATTTATGGAACGCATTACAAATGACTTACGCTAGCGGTAAGGATTCACTCCAAATTTTTGACCTACATAACAAGGCTGCGAAATGATGCAGGGAACACTTACACTGAAGGAATTCTGGCTGGCGATGCAATCCCTATAGGGAAAGATCAAAGTAAGGAGGTCAAACCCTATGGTATGCAGTCAAGACATCACAACCTTCAATCAACTATGGAACGAGACAAAAATACACCAGTTTTTGGGAGGAATTTATTCCAAATTTGGAATCAAGTGCGAAGTGTTGCCACATAACTGATTACCCTTAATTGAAGAAGCTTATGCTTCGGTTAGAAAGAAGGCCGCCGGGGTCCACATCCTGAGAGCGGAAACCACCAGTGACAGAACATCATCCGGTGCGGGTATTAGCGAAGACTTACTAGCAAGGGGTAAGTGAACCAAGATAAAGGCCACAACCGTAGCAAATGCGACGAAAGGAGGTCGGACTACACAATATCAGTCATAAATAACCGAGAGGACTGTCAGATCGTCATCCTGAACAGATAAAAACAAGTTTAAATGTACTAACTGTAGAATGACCCGTCATACGAAGGAGGTGTGCTTCCGACTGGTTGGATACCCCGACTGGTGGGACGAGAACTGCAAGGAGAAGTAGCGGAGCTGTGCCGCCGTCACGATGAGCATACCTATGGCCACCAACACTCGTGGTGACAACGAAAAGCCCGAGACCATTGTAGAAGTTCCTCGTCAGAATCCCTCTCGACTACTACCACCAGCACCTGAAGGGGACCTTCCCTTCGTCGAAATCGTAGGTACTAGAGGAAACCCTAACCACATCATGGAAGGCCGAAGAGAAATGGAGGACAGGGGCGAGGAGACAAGCCGAAAAGAATGGGAGGGGAACAGAAGAAAATGGGACGGGAACTGTGACTTTACATCAGGTATATGGACTTGGAATTTGCATCCAAGTCTCTCTATTTCAAACCCTAGCTGTTTTAAACCAAAAGTTATGAAAAGTAACAAAACAACCCCAAATTATTTCAATTCAGTTCCTAAACATTTGACACGTGCCTATGCAGTCCATAATAAAGACAGACTTAAAAACCGTCAGTGGATCTTTGACTGTGGTGTAACAGACACTATGACGTATGATGCACGTGATCTTATGAATATTATGAAGTCCTGAATTGAATATATTAATACTGCAGATGGGGGAAGGCTCAGGTGATGGGAATGAGAACAATAGAAATTTCTCCAACCCTGAAGATATCAAATTGCCTCCTAGTTCCAACACTCTCGAATAAATTATTATATATGCCCCATGTCACTAAGGAAATGAATTGTAGTATGGTGATGAATCCGAATTTTTACATACTGCAGGATATTCAAACGGGGATGATTATTGTGTCTGACACTGAAGTGATTAAACATGTTGGTTTGTACTACGTTGATGAGGTGGCTCAACAAGGTTCAACGTTGCTTGCTCACGGAACTTCAGAACGAGAGGCTTGTCTATGGCATAGGAGATTGAGTCATCCATCCTCGGGTTATCTGAAACTTTTATTCTCTAAGTTGTTTTTTAATAAAAGTAATAATCTTTTTTGTTAGACTTGTATTCTTGAAAAAAGTCATAGACAAAAGTTTAAGCCAAATAATACTCGTACGAATTCTATGTTTTCCTTAGTACATTCTGATGTGTGGGGTCCAACACCTATATCTGGGGGTCAATGGTTTAGATAATGTGGGTATATTTTTTAAAACAAAAATCCGAAGTGTTTGACAAATTCATTCACTTTTTCAAAATGATTCAAAATCAGTTTCAGAAAAACATTCAAGTTCTTCAGTCTGGTAATGGGGGAATTTGTCAATCAACATATGAAAAATATATTTTCAGAAAAAAAAGAATTATTCACCAAATATCATGTCCACACACTTCAGAACAAAATGGTGTGGCATAAAGGAAAAATTGCATACTACTCGAACTGCCAAGATCCCTACTTATTGAGTCCAAAGTACCCAAGTTTTTTTTTGCCTCAAATCGTTGCAACAACTACATATCTTCTCAATCGCCTCCCTACAAAGATCCTAAACCTAAAACCACTGATTCATGTTCTCTATGAAATTACCAAAGTGCCTCCAACACTCAGCCTAACTCCTCGTGCCTTTGGATGCTTTGTGTTCGTACACATACCCAAAACTGACTGCACCAAATTCGATCCATGTGATGTCATTTGTGTGCTTGTAGGACATGGATTTAATCAAATAGGGTATCAGTTTTATGATCCTAAAACTCGTTAATCTTCACCACTATGAACTGTGATTTCCTTGCTACTAAGGATTTTATATCACCAATCTAGTGTTCAGAGGAGGACTCCTACAGTAGATCCACTAGTTTGGGTATGTAGTCCAAACTTATCCTATGATAGTCAAAGTCTCTCCTATGATGGTCCAACAGAGCCGGTTAGTCGAACCATCAGGCCAACATCTGACACGACAGTAACGACCAACGAGCTAAGGGTCACAACTGATACTCCACCATTTGAGGTATCTGAGGTAAGTCCGCTAAGTCCATATGAACCACAAAATGTAGATATTGTTGTTGAAGAATCAGGAGAATAGGATGAGATAATGACTGGAGGATACAAATTGCCTCCAAGAGAGAATCAAGGGCGGTCACCTAAGAGGTACACACCGGATAGGGAGTCAAGCAAATCCATGTATCCGGTGGCAAATGCAGTAAATGGGAGGTTAAGTAATTAAGAAAAGACATTCACAATGTCTATTCTCACATAAGAGGTTCGACGTACAATCAAAGAGACCCAATAGTCCAAGAATTGTCAACAAGCTATGGATGTTGAAATGGAGACACTGGAATAGAATAAGATATGGGAAATTTGCAGGTTACTTGTTGGAAAAAACCCAGTAGGTTGCATGTGGGTTTATACTATCAAATACAAGAAAAATGGCTTCATTGATAGATACAAAGCAAGGCTGGTGGCGAAAGGATACACTCACACATACATGATTGACTATTCCGAGACATTCTCGCTCGTAGCTAAGATAGCCACAATCAGAGTATTACTGTCTATAGTCGCAAATAAAAACTGGTCACTCCACCAGTTCGATGTGAAGAATTCAAAAGGTGGTGGCTCTATCAAGTGCAGAGGCAAAGTTCCGTGGAATAGCTAGGGGATTATCAAAAATGCTATGGCTGAGAAGACTAATGATAGAAATTTGTTTTCCCCCAACTAGATCATGTGAGCTATTATATGAAAATAACGCGACAATCAGTATTTCAGAAAATCCAGTTTAACACGATAAGACCAAGCATATTGAAGTAAACAGATACTTCATAAAAGAAAAACTCGAAGCTGGGAACATCAAACTGTCATTTGTTCTATCCGATGACAAATTAGCAGATATACTCACCAAAGCACTAAACTCAAAGACATTCAATGAGGTACTGAGAAAGTTGAGCATCGGAGACCCGACTACACAGCTTGAGGGGGAGTGTCAGAATAAAATGTCAAAAAGTGAGAACAAAATATCAAAAGTAGAATAGTAATGTTGACAAATTATTGTCAACACAATAAATGCTACAGCTCATATGGTCAACAAATTAGGCAGATATATTTGTATATGTGCATACCTATACTAAGTGTGCTGAATGTAATACGAAATATCAAAACAAGATTTGCTTTAAGTCTGCCAAGAGGACCTTCTGCAATTGCACTGAAATCGCCAATTCCCTCCCTTCACTCCCACATGCTCAACATCGTTTCGCCTTATCACACACGAAAATTCCCCTCCCAATACCTTCCCCGTGTCTTCTTCTAATCTTACCCGCCATAGTTCCCCAATTTCTTTTTTCTATTTTCAAATTTTTTTTTAAAATTATTTCTTTGTATCTGATAGTCATAATACGATAGTAAAAATTTAACAGAAATGGCTAATTGTCAACAAAATTAAACGTAACACACCCAAAACAAAGATAATATATTTATACACTTAGTCAATCAAACATAATATCTGGCCAAAAAAAACTTAGTCAAACATAATAAAGTTATTTCATAGAACACCAAACCCTTTGGCAAAAAACAAAAAGAAGAAGAAGAAAAAATACATCCAAACACCACATTATTTCAATAAACCTCACAAAGTTTCCTTATCAATTCAACCCTTCAACTTAGAAGAAACTTCAACATATTATTGTCCAATGTACAAATACTAAGAGTGATATCCAAGCCTTGTTCGAATGACTTTATCTTCCGCCTTCAATGTGGAAAGGCACTTGATTTCGCATGGTGTCATAACTTGCACTAACAGGAGAAGTACCTACGTCACCATAGTTTTCGATTATATCTCTGGTAAGGTTTTCAGTATCTTGCAAGTCACTAGCATTATGATGAAGCAAAGGATGATTTTTAATAACCATCCTGAAAAGCCCCTCCAATTCAAGTGCAACCTCCTTCATGGTCGGTCGATCGTCTCCATGAATCTTCAGGCATCTGGATGCTAATATGGCAACTTTACTTATATCTTCTGAGCTCCCATATTTCAGTATCTTTGGGTCAATGATGTCAAAGACACGACGTTCTTTAACTGATGATGCGAAAAATAGAGCTAGAGTTCTTTCCTTCTCCGGTCTATCAAAAGAGAGAGCCTTCATTCCAGTTAACAATTCAGTAATGACCACCCCGAAACTATAAACATCGTTCTTTTCTGTTAATTGACTTGAGTGGAAGTACTCGGGATCCAAATATCCTAATGTTCCTTGGACCAACGTGTTGAGTTGATCTTGATCGACCGACATTAGTCGAGAAGCACCGAAATCAGACACCTTGGTCGTGTACTTCTCGTCCAAGAGTATATTGCTGCTCTTAACATCCCTATGCACGATTTGGATGGTTGCATCTGTGTGCAAGTACGATAATGCCCCTGCTGCCTCTGTGGCTACACGCAGTCGTTCTTGCCATGTTGATAAGGTGGAGTTAGGGTTTTTGTGTATGTGGTCGTAAAGGGTCCCGTTAGTCACGTACTCATACACTAACATAGGATACTCCGTCTCCAAACAACATCCGAGTAACTTCACCACATTGTTGTGATTGATTTGGGAGAGGACAATCACTTCGTTGATGAATTCATCCACTTGGCTACGATCTAATAGCTTAGCTTTCTTGACAGCAACTGTTGTGTTATTTGACAGTATACCTTTGTAAACGGTTCCTTGACCTCCTTGACCGAGGATTCTGCTCTCATGGTAGTTGTTTGTCGCTTTTTGGAGTTCTTCTGCACTGAACACTTTCATCAGCTCAACGGTGTTGCCATGATCGGTGAGCAATTTCTGTAAGACCAGACCTCCATTTTCTTGAAAGAATTTCTCCCTTTCCTTGACCACCTTTCTTTGGCGAAGGAACAAAACTATCAAGGAAGCACATAACAGAAGGAACAAAAAGGCCAACCCTAAACCTGAAACAACCAAAAAGTCCATATCATTAGAAAAAAACTAGCAAGAAAAAGGGAGGGCTTATGTCGTCTATTGTTCATTGAACTCTGTTTACAATATTGAAAAACAAAAGCTTTGTCATATCTCATATGTTATGAAGTGAAGAATATGTGACTTTTGTTGAAATAATTAAGAAGTTTGCAAGAGATTTCTTGGCAAGAAACATGCATAGCAAATAAAAGAAAGTCATGCATGTTCGATCCTCTAAGCTTAACCTTAGCTTAACCCGATGAAGAGTGTTACCTTTTTACCGTGGTTAGATTTTTAACTGAGGTTAAACTGCCATTCGGATGGGACAAGGATCTTATCTATAAATATCAGAGATGTCTGATCCACATTTAATGTTGTCTGAATCCCATTTAATGCGGTATTATCTTGATACATGGAAGCGACACCTTTGTATAGGTTGATGCCTCTCTGGCACTATGGGCGACGACTTTGGTGGATAGCATCTTATGATTTTATTTTAAAAGTTCAGTGATAAATGGTTATTAAATAAGGCGTCCCTTATAAACCCCATCATTTGTCCCCCGAGCCAAACAGGAGTGTTGGTCCTAATTGGATAGAATCCTCTGTGAGTTTCGATTTTCTATAAGCCTTAATTTGCCTCAACTGGGTTCTTATTTTAATAGCGTCGATGAGCCTTAAATTTTAATAGGCGTCGTTGAGCCTTAAATTTTAATAGGCGTCGATGAGCCTTTAGGGCCTTTATAAGGCGATGATTCAAATATTTGGAAGGCAGGAATTCAAAAACTTGGCAGGAAAATTCAAAATTGAGAGGATGAATCGGTTCATCTGCCCATCATGACGTCAGCAATCCGTGTGATCATCAGAGATCCAACGGTCCACATTGTCTGGCGTTTTGGTTTTCTTTGAATTTGAATGGAACAATTATGTGACGTCAGCAATCCATGTGACCGTTGAGATCTAACGGTTCACCAGAAACGACGTTTGAAATTCCATTTCAATCCAACGATCTACCAGGTGTGACCTTTCGTCTTCAGTTGCAATGATTACTGTTTCTCCAAGGGTCCACTATAAAAAAGGTGACTCATTCATTTTGAAGACTTTTAGCCACTTCAGCTCTGCCTTCTCTCTCTAGAAAACTAGTCTTGCTTAGCCATCACCTTTTAATTAAAGCGTCGCTATCATTGCCCGTTGTCGAGTAACGCCATATGAAGTTCGATTGTTGAAGAAAGTCATGGCCTCTTCAAGCAATACCCCTAGTAAGACTCTTAACTTTCCCCTTTCATTGATCCGAAGCAAAATATCATTACCCGAGAGAATTTTGCAGATGATGATGATTCTTTTGATTACTTATTTCGACCTTCTGGACGCTATATCTAGGCGGCGACTGGTGTCCTTCCACCTATCAGGGAGTAAGAAGAGCCAGCAAAAATGAAACATAAGGCCAAGTCCATAGCCCCTGAGAGAAAGCGACACTCCAAGAAGGACAAGACTATTGTGCTGAATGAGAGGAAGCGGCGCTCCATAACCCCGCTGATCCCTTCAACACTATTGTGCTGGATGAGAGTACTGAAGAGACGGCGACGCAGATAGGTATTCTTTTTTCAAAAGAATTTTACCCTATTTTGCGTTTTTTTTTGCTAACTAAACTCTTTGATTGCTGGATTTAGATAATGAGGTGTCGCTTGAACGTCTAAGATTTTCGACCTCCACGCTCGATCCTTCACCCCTCAGGCAAGCCATGCCTCACAGGTCCCTTTGGCTCTTTAGGCCAACAATGCCTCAGATGTACCCTTCATTTGCCGCACCAATCGATCCTCCTTTGGGTCATTCTGAAGGCCCTGGATTCGATTTGAGGCGGCACCTCTATGAGACACCCGTTTATGAACCCCTAGTGAACTGAGAGCCCTGCGTCTCTTGCAAGGTACCAATATTCCAGAGGGAACCTCCCTTCATGCCAGGCTTCCCGAAGGAACCCCTATTCACTCAGACGTGGTTGTACACTTGGTGAGCGGATCCGTACTTCCTGGGGAACGTCGCCAGCTCCACTTCAATCCTCAATGGGTAAGGTTTTTTTCTTACTCTTTGTCGTATTTCTCATTATTTGTAATTAACCTTTTGTCTATAGCTTCTAGCCACAGAGACTGAGGTCGGCGCCTTAGTAGTACACCTTGCCCACAAATGTGCCACTATGGAGGATAATGCAGTGAGGGCTGTCAAGGTTGCTCATCTTGAGAAGGAGAGGGCTGAATGGATGAAGGTGAAGGCTAATCTTGAAAAAGATAATGCCTTCCTCCAATAGTGTGTTGATGAGGAGCATCACCTCAAGGAGGGAGCAATTGAGAAAGATCAATTTGTCGTTGAGAAGGCCAACAAATTTGCTCAGCAACTTGTCTCCAACCAGAATAGGGAAAATGCTCGCTGAGAAGACCATTTCTTCCTTGACTAAGGAGAAAAATGCGGCAACTAAAGAGAAAGAGACGGCGCTTCTCCAGGCTGAGACTGCCCAGAAGGAGAAAGAAACGACTTTTCTCCAACTTGGGGTTGCCCATAGGGAGAAAGAGGTGGTGCTTCGTCAACTACAGATTGCGAAGGTTGAGGCGGTAAAGTCTTTCAAGCAGACTGCCGCTTTTAAGGAGGCTGCTGAGAGGCATTTGGTGGACAAGATCATTCGGATGAATGGTAAACTAGGCTCCTAAAACCATGAGATTCAACCTGACTTTCCCGTGGAGCAAGTAAGGGGTTTTCAGGCCTTCTTACGGATGCAGCAGGAGGACAAAGAGGCTGAGGCTGCAGCTTCAAAGGCTAAAGTTGCCCAGAAACAAGCAGCGACGCCAGATACCAGTAGCACTCTTACTCAGGCTAAGGCTGGGTAGAAGTGAGCGGCTCCGGAACATAGTAGCACTCCTCCCAAGGGCACTCCTCCTCCAAAAGGCACCTGAAGAGTTTTTTTTTGCTTTCTAGACCTTTTAGTTTTTGTTTCTCTGCACTTGAAGACATTTTATCTTGTAAATCATTTTGGATAATGAAGTCAAGACATGCAATCAAGTCGACAACTCTTTTAGTATGAAAGTATTTTTTACAACTCCTTTATCTTTAATAGCTCATTCATTTATAGAATCGACGCTTTTGAGAACTTGTGACACTCATTAGTAAAAGATCATACTTGATATATTTACAATGGCATCGTTCTTTACAATTTACGCATAGAATCTTTTCAAATGCTCCGTAAGTATTCATCAGCTACCTTCCTTCCTCATCCTCCAAGACATAGGCATTGGGTTGAGCGATAGCAACAAACTTATAAGACCTTTCCCACTTTGGAGATAATTTATTAATCCTGTCCAAGTGTGATAATTCGTTTCTTCTCCATACCATCTCCCCCACGAAAAATTGGCGAGAGAACACTCACCGATTATAATATCTGGTGGTAGCCAACATAGTTCTTCTCTGAATTTTGTCTGATATCCATCTTTTGGCCTCCACAAGATCAAGAAGGTCGACGTGTCTCTATTCATCATTGGGCGCCGACTCAAAATGTGTTACCCGATGTAAGTCTATTGCTATTTCAGTAGGAGCGACAGCTTCTGAGCCATATACCAATCCAAAGGGTGTTTCACCCGTAAATATTTTTGGCGTTGTCCTGAGGGACCACAGGAAATTATCCAGTTCTTCATTCCGTTTTCCTTTCAAGGCGTCAATCCGTTTTTTCAATCCACTAAGAATGATTTTGTTTGCCGCCTTTACTTGTCCATTTGTCTGCGCATGCCTTACTGAGGCATGTCGATGCTCAATATGCAATTATTCGCAAAAGCATTTTAACTCCCTTATGGTAAACTGAGGACCATTATCGCTGACGAGAATATTAGGAATTCCATATCTGGATGTAATCCTGGATTTTAGGAATTTAATCACTTGCAATTCCGTAGTAGACGCCAAAGCTTTAGCCTATATCCATTTGGAAAAGTAATCTACTGCCACGATGATATAACACTTCTTCTTAGACTTGGGGAATGGACCCACCAAATCGATTCTCCATTGCACGAATTGCCAGGCAACGCGCATGGGTATCAATTCAAGATGGTGGGCTCCCAATTCTTCGAGTGTATCTCTGGCACGACTCACATTTTTTCACCATTTCATATGCTTCCTTCGCCATCGTGGGCCAATAATATCCTTGATTCAAGGCTTTCTGAACAATTGATTTGGCCCCCTCATTACAAGCAGCATATTCTTCATGTAATTCTCTGAGTATGGTAGTAGTTTCAGGTTGGGCGACGCATCTCAAGAATGGTGTGGAAAATTCCTTTTTATAAAGGACTCCATCAATCAAGGTATAACTTGGAGCTATACGCTTCATTATTTTTTATCTCCGCCTCTTTCAAGGGTTCTACACCTATTTCTAGGTATGCTTTTATGGGCGTCGCCCAAGTATCGGTACTTTGAATGTTAAAACATTCAAAAATCCCCTGGGCTGAGACGTTTTTGACAAAGTGTACTTTCAAGGGTGTTTGTTGCCAGGGTTGATTAGTTAGTACAGTGAGTTCGTACTCGTGGAAGTAAGGGCGAAGCTTTCTAGCAGAAACTACCAACGCAAAAAGATACTTCTCAGCCTCTATATAGTTTATTTATGCCTTCGAGAGAATTTTAGATACATAGTAAACTGTCACATGACCAGTTTCTATGTTCTTTACAAGTACAGAGCTTACAACCACTAGACTGACACTTAAGTATAGAACTAAAGCGTCGCCTTTGTCTGGCTTAGCTAGAGGAGGTAGTGTTCGAAGATGCTTCTTGAGCTCTTGAAACGCTTCTTCGCATTCTAGCGTCCACTCGAACTTATTGTTTGTAATTAAAACTTGGAAGAAGGGCAATGATTTATCCCCAGCTCTGGATAAGAATCTATCGGGTACATGGGAGTCGAGGCGAAGCCCAAAAGTGGAAAGTTCACTTTTTTCAAATCTTTCAAGCTCCTACCCATTTTCTGTAGGGCTTCGAGGAAGAGAACATCAGTTGAACTTCCTGAGTGGATGAGTACTCGCTCCACATTGTAACCATTAATTTCGTCGGTGATGACCAGTGCATACTCATGTGGGCATGTCACATGATCCATCTCATCTTCCCCGAAAGTAATGCTTGTTTCGTCTTGTGACCTATGACGCTTTCCTGTCTAGAGGTGCCAGACAGTTGGGTAGCATACACCTCTCGGGCGCTGCTAGTCTCCCCTCCTGAAGCGAAGCCACCACTGATCACTCGCACACGCCCTCTTTTATCTCGGGACCCTTCTTGTCCCCTCTCTCTCTTAGGCGACACCCTTCTTTCCCTTCGAGGACTAGGACTTCGATCCCTTTTTTCCACGAAATTCTTGAGGAGTCCCTTTTGAATGAGTGCCTCAATATCTCTCTTTAAGGTTTTACAGTTGTCGGTACTATGCCTCTTGCTTCGGTGGTACCGACAATACTGCTCATGATAGAGGCCCATAAGTCCTGCTGTTTTTCGAGGTAGTGGAGATGATGCCCAATCTTTCTTCTCCATTTCGTTCAAGACGACGGAAATTTCATGGTTTAAGGACGGAAAAGCCTCAAAAAATTCTCTCGTTGGGCGCTGCATGCTAGGGCGTCGCCTATCCTCTTGGGGGCGACTTCTCTGTGGTCGTTGCTCATGCATTTTCCCTTCATGTACCTCTTTTCTATGATCTTTTAGAGGTTTTCTTCCTTCTCTGGCTATTTCGAGGTCAATATATGACTTCACTCTCGCCGCCATATCCTCTATAGTGTGGACAGATATGACGCTTAAGCTTTCATATAAGGCTGAGCCCTTGGGACCCAACGCTCAGATAAAAGCTTGAATGGTCTCACTCATGTCATGACCTGATCGATACTAGCCAGAGCTTTATTGAAGCGAGTGTAAAAATCTCCCAGACTTTCTTCACCCACTTGTTTGATGCGGTCCAAAGTGCCAGAGCTTTTTAGCAGTTGTCTCCCACCCATGTACTGGACGGTAAACTTCTCCTTCAAGTCCCCCCAAGATTTTACGGACGCTTTGGGCAAGCCAAATAACCAATGGGAATCGACCTCACTCAAGGGTGAGGGAAAGAGGACTGCAAAATGGTTTTCGCCTTTAAATCTTCCCAATAAAGGAGATTCATGCCTCCGAATATACTCCACGGGATCACCCTCCCCTCGGTAGGAGTCAATATTCGAGGTATGAATAGACGTTGGCACCGTTATGTCCAGAATTTATGGAGTAAACGGGTGCGACGCTTTATCCCTCAGCTCGGGCATCACCCTGCCCTTCTGTTCTGTAACCACCTCAGCAATAAGCTCCCTAACCTTGTCAAGGGTTATTTCACCCAGAGAAGGAGCAATTGTTAATGTGGGTAATTGCATGGCTACTCTCCTAAGCAAAGGATCCACTTGGGCTGGTGGTCCATACAGCAGAACCATTTGAGGTCATGACGTTGCTGCCTCCGTGCGATGATGCTCGTTAAGACAAGCATCAAGAGCTGCAGCCATAAGCTCTCTTCGGTTTAAAAGCTCGTCTATTGTAGCTATTAGCGCAGGAGTAATGATCTCTTGGGAACTATGCTCCCTTAGGGGTGCTCTTCTTCCTCCTGATCATGCTATATGGGATTGCGCTGGTACAAGCGGCGCCAGATTATGCTGAGGCGATGGTGCTCTTGCATGGCCACCTATCGGGGATGAATCACTTGGCAGTGCCACTCCTAAATTGTGATGAAGGCGTGACATAAAAGTTGAAGGTGTCAGGTGTTGTTGCAAACTCTGGAGTGAACTTCCCTCTTCAGGTTGCTGGTTTTTCTAATCTCGTGTATTGGCGGGAGCCATGGCAATATTTTGCTCAAGGGTTCCCACAGACGGCGCCAAATGTTGGATCCTCTGAAATCTCTCTCTTACACAAGTGTCGCTCTTCTCAGATCGGACCTGCACAGATAGACAGTCTCGGGTTGACCCATTTTATCCACTCCGAAGCTTAAGTCAGTCTGGGCTTTTGAAGATCTTTTATGTGTGTGAGATAAAATTTCTGAATGTAATAAATGACAATGAATGCTTGTATTTATAGCTTTAGCTTAACCCGATTAATAGTGTTACCTTTTTACTGTGGTTAGCTTTTTAACTGAGGTTAAACTGCCATTCAGATAGGATAAGGATCTTATTTATAAATATCAGAGATGTCTCATCTACATTTAAGGTTGTATGAACTCCATTTAATGCGGTCTTATCTTGACATTTGGAGGTGACGCATTTGTATAGATTGACGTCTCTCTGGCACTATGGGCGACGCCTTCGGTGAATAGCATCTTATGATTTTATTTTAAAAAGGTCAGTGATAAATGGTTATTAAATAAGGTGTCCCTTATAAACCCCATTAATGCATGCATTTGAGAAATTATTATTAGCTGTAAAATCTTTAGAAAAAATGCATTTTCATTAAGTACGTAACAAGAATAAATAAGATTAACACCTTTTTAGTAAGATATCTTTCGTTCCTTCTATCTATCTATCTATCTATTAATTTGACTAAGTATCCTATAATTTTGACAAGTAATTTTTTAACACAATTTTCTCTATCATGTTTTACAATAATTTAATTTGATTAGTCCATGTAAAAACAAAATTGAAGTTGCATACATGTCATCATTCTCTCACATCAACATGGACACTCTAATATTTACCAAAAAAACATGGACACTCGAAAATTAATCAAAAGCTCAACATATATTACATTGGTAAGTATATCAAATTAAATTTTGCCTTCAAAAAATAGTAAATTGCACCTAACAATTTACTCTGAAAAATTACACAAAAATTAAGAGTGAAATAAATAAATATGAATGAAAACACAACAATGTTTTTTAATTTACATAATAATTTTAAATAACTAAATGATAAACAAAACTTCTTATATATATATATAAATTGTATAATTATAGTTTAGCTTAATTAACTTAAAAAATGAATTAAGTGTTGAAACTACATAATATTTACATAGGAAAGAATGTTAAACTATAGTAGCTATGTTAATTAAAAAATGAAATGAATAGATAGATAGTAAATGTATAAATATTTTCGCCAAGAATTAAAATATATAACTATTTATTTGATTTCTAAATTTAAAAGAAGTCAAATTTTAAACAAAAGTTCTAAATGTGTAAACAATTATGTTTGTTGAGAAAACATTTTTGAAAAGAAAATTATAATACAATAATATTATATTTTTTAAAAATTAAGTATATAAAATATAAATACACACGTTAGATTTTAATTTATGTATTTATAGTTATAAAATTAAATTAAAATGATACTTTTTATAAAAATTTGTAAAATCATTATTTAATATTTCTATTTAGCAATTATTATTATATTTTAAGTAAATTTTTATATATAAAAAATAAAACTAATAGTATATATGTATATATAATTTATTAAATTATGTTTGTGTATATAGTTTTCACATTTTTTTAACTAATAAAATAAATAAATAAAAAATAAGTAACAATAAACTATTACTAAATAAAGTATTTATAAATAACTTTTTTTATAGTACTATTACTAAATGAATTTAACATATATGTAACGAATATACTATAAATAATAAGCGTTATTAAAAAAAAAAAAAAAGTAAATTGAATAATATTATATGAATAAAATAGGTAAAATACTTTCCTTTTTATAAGTTGAATTAATCATATCAATATAATAATATAATTAAAAAGTAATTTGATTTATTTTTGCTAATTAATATAAACTTTATATTAGACTATATTTATATAACAATAACTTAAATATTATTTTATATTCTGCACAAAACGCATGTCATTTATCTAGTTATATATATAAATCTTGAGAAAAATTATCATCAATAATGAAAACTAATATGACCTAATTATGTACTTACCAAGTCCCACATCTCGTGTAGTATACTTCCTTTTTGGAATGATATGAGTGCAACCAGTTCTTTCCTTCCACCCATCCCCTTCAAACCCAGATGGACATGAACAATTAACACTGCCAGGTAAATCTATGCACGTCATAGTACATGGATTTGAGGTCTCGCATTCATTGATATCTGCAGATGATCATCCACGAGTTGAGTATATAATATATATCTTTGTCACCCAGAAAAAGTAATGAAGTATGAGTTTAGAAATCGGTACATACTTTGGCATCCATTGGAGAGATATGGATTTCCTTGGTAACCCGTAAGGCAGTGGCAGCGATAGCCTTCTCCATTGGTGGCAGTAGAGCAGTTACTATTCTCCATGCACATGTATCTAGTCATGTTCTTCTGAGCCTCTTCGCACGTTTGATTCCCAATTGACCACTCTAGAACAACCGGTACTAACTGTTCAGGTATATTAAGCAGAGATTGAGTGGAGAAGTTGAAATAGTTATTCTGCGCTACGAAGCTGTAGCTGCAAGGATTGAAGTCCAGGACGAAGGAGTGGTTGTAGTAGCTTGTGAGGGAGAGATTATACACCATGACATTCTTAGGGATGCTTGTTTGGCAGCAACCGATCCCCGAGCACGAACCATTCGTGACATCGTCGATGCTGTTGCATAGAGATAGACACCCCGTGGCATAACTCCTATCTTGAAGCCCGTTGAAGACCGCATAGGTATCACAACCGACCGCAGTAAACTTGTTCTCAGTTGTGGATATGGGGAAACAGATAGTCCGTAGGGATGGGGAGTTCCTGGACTCCCTACCCGAGGTGTTGTAACAGTCGCGTGCCACATAAATCATCATGGTAATCTCATGTCTCTCTAGGGAAATGTCTTTTATAATTACATCGCTAGACGGACTACCCCAATAGGGTAATGGGTGACCTTGTTCGTCGATTTTGCTGCAGTCAATGGTGAATAAGCTGGTTCCATCTTCCAAATGGCAGCTATCGTTGCCTTGGCTGATCCCGAAGGGAAAAGGGATGCTGGTTAGGTTACCGCAACTACTTCTGCACCCGGGTTTTGGTTGAGCTGTGACTGCCAATGTTAATAGGGCTAGTATCAACACTATTCGAAGAAGCTTTAAAGAGGGGATCATGGTTCTTTCTTCTTCTTTTGGCTGTTTTGGGTTTATGATTATGTTTGTTGTATGCAGTATATATATTTATATTAAGACTCATTCTTACATGTAGGCAAATGTATTATTATTGACTGGAGCAAGCTATAGGTCAATAATTTGTTAAACTGATTTCCAATAATAAAGTATTTTCCTAAAACAAATTGGTATGGCGATAAACAAAAAAATTAGGGACCTTAGTTTATTAAAAAAACCAATTAGATAGTTGGAAAGAGAGCATCAAAAACCAGAATAAATTATGGACCTTAGTTTATTAAAAAAAAAACATAAATTTATTTTATTAAATCAGGAAAACAATTATACAGATTAAGAAAAAAACATTATTTTTAATAATGTATATTATATTTATTTTATGAATTTTTCCTCCCAATTTGTAATAAATTTATATATTTATTGTTTCTTTTTAGAATAAAAAATAACATATCTGAAAGAATAAATTGATTTCTTTTTTAAAGAGTTATGTTTAAATGCTATAGTAAACGACATGGTTGTGGAGGCTGGAGCTATTATTACTTGTTGGTGATATTCCTTGTCAACTGCTGTCCTTCTCACGACTTCTTCGCGTACAATTCTTTAAACGTCTTTGTATGCATGCAAATATATATATATACAATGTGAAATGTTCAATAATATAATCCTTAACGTAGGTGTCATCTTTTTTTTTTTTTTTTTTTGCCAAAGTGTCACCTTTGTTATTATTTTTTTTTGGCCAACCTTTGTTAGTGCAATTAGTAAATGACCATTCTTTTTGGTAGAATACTAAATGACAAAATATTGATCAATAGCATGTGACTACCTACCGTATTTATATTAAAATTAATAATCATTCATCTCGATATCGTAGATCTGCTTTACTTAAATGAAAAAATAAATACATTATTTGTTTTTTTTGTCAAATTAACGCTTTACATTTTGAAATAAAATGTCGTGATACTTGATCACGGTTGTTCGTACATGGAATCATTAGCTACTAGACAGATAAAAGGAAGTAGGGATCTCTCGACCCAATCGTTTAAACTCACTCATTGTCTTGATTGGTTTGCTATCCAATTAGCACATTCATTCGCCGTCCTTGGAATCGCTCGTCATTCAATTCGGCATACTTGCCTCGCTGTTTGGATGTTCTTGACGATGTTTGTCGTCCTCCATCGTGTCGGCCCGTGCACTATTTGTTGGTGGATTACTTGGGAGTGTGTCTCGATGATTATGTTTGGCCACCTCCGTTGTAATGCAAGTCTTACTCCTTCGTGTATTGCCATAGTCGCCATTGTCTCGATTTCATCGCTACGTTGTGTTCGGTTTACTCCCCCGATCACCTTGCCGTGGTCGTTTCGCGCCACCACCCCTATCTCAGCTTTTGGTTTGTTTGTTGGCACCATGATGCGTCACAGTTTATTTTTATGACATTCCCCGGGGGTGGCTTCCACTCTTGCTCCGGTCGGACCCCTCCACTCGGCTCGCTCCTCATTGATTTCGGCCACCCTAGTTCGGTCCCATTGTTCTTGTTCCTCATATACTCGTTTTATCTCCATTATAACGGTCCTTGAGCACGGTTGTTTCGCCTCAAAAGCCGCTTTGCATCGTGCCTTCCAAATTTGCCAACATGTGATCATTGTGATTTTCCATCGTTTGTCGCTTGCCACGTCTTGGCCCCTAGGCTCTGTTCTCCTCTCCTCAAGCCAATCAACCATGTTCATGTTGTTTGGTCGACTCACTCACAGCCCTGAGGTCTCATGTCGTTGTGGATACCTTTAGTCACGGGGTCTATTCGCACAATTCTTAGCATCGACACGGGGTTTTAGCAGCGCCAACAGTGCTTCCAGCAACGATGATATACCATCGTTGTAGAGCAAATTTCTTGTAGTGACTCCCCTTTTTGGTTTTGGCCTGCATGATGTCCGAGTTAGAGAAATATAATAAAGTATTTGCCTAAAACAAATTGGTATGGTGATAAACAAAAAAATTAGGGACCTTAGTTTATTCAAAAATACAATTAGATAGTTGGAAAGAGAGCATCAAAAACCAGAATCAATTAGGGACCTTAGTTTATTAAAAAAAACATAAATTTATTTTACTAAATCAGGAAAACAATTATACAGAATAAGAAAAAAAAAACAAATTTTATTTAATAATGTATATTATATTTATTTTATGAATTTTTCCTCCCAATTTGTAATAAATTTATATATTTATTGTTGCTTTTTAGAATAAAAAATAACATATCTTAAAGAATAAATTGATTTTTTTTTTTTTAAATGATGTTTAAATGCTATAGTAAACGACATGGTTGTGGAGGCTGGAGCTATTATTACTTGTTGGTGATATTTCTTGTCAACTGCTGTCCTACTTAGGGCTGATCATGGGCGGGCCGGGCCGGTCCTGAAGGCAAGACCGAGACCGAGACCGAAATTTCGGTCTTGCCTTTTGGAGGACCGAGACCGAG
Organism: Chamaenerion angustifolium; assembly: GCA_946814005.1. Taxonomy (NCBI): domain Eukaryota; kingdom Viridiplantae; phylum Streptophyta; class Magnoliopsida; order Myrtales; family Onagraceae; genus Chamaenerion; species Chamaenerion angustifolium. Next base: position 3,102,209 of record OX328277.1, on the reverse strand, counting down.
ACCGAGACCGACCTTGGCCAAAAAAGCCCGCCCGAGTCGGTCTTTCTTGACTCGGGCCGGTCTCGGTCCTAGACCGAATCTACACTAAAAAAAAAAAAAAACTATAAATTCACGGTATTATTTAGTAAAAGGCGAAGGAATAGTTCACCTCTCAAAGAAACACTATGAACTCTTTATATTCTTTAGTAAATTTATCAAGATGCACATTTTATAGAGATAGAAAACCTCCAAAATCCACATTATTTTCGGTGTGGTATTATGAAAATCTCAAATACACATACATTCGGTCCGGGCCGGTCCTAAACGGGCTTTCGGGAAAAAAGCCCGAGACCGAGACCGAGACCGACCTTGAAGGAAAAAACCCGCCCGTTCGGTCTCGGTCTTAGTCGGTCTCGGTCCTAGTCGGGACGGTCTCGGGCCGGTCTTGTCGGGAATTCGGTCCTACAGTCTTTTTTGATCACCCCTAGTCCTACTCACGACTTCTTCGCGTACAATTCTTTAAACGTCTTTGTATGCATGCAAATATATATATATATACAATGTGAAATGTTCAATAATATAATCCTTAACGTAGGTGTCATCTTTGTTAGTGCAATTAGTAAATGACCATTCTTTTTGGTAGAATACTAAATGACAAAATATTGATCAATAGCATGTGACTACCTACCGTGTTTATATTAAAATTATTAATCACTCATCTCGATATCGTAGATTTGCTTTACTTAAATGAAAAAATAAATACATTAATTTTTTTTGTCAAATTAACGCTTTACTTGATAAAATAAAACGTCGTGATACTCGATCACGGTTGTTCGTACATGAAATCATTAGCTACTAAACAGATAAAAGGAAGTGGGGGTCTCTCGACCCAATCGTTTAAACTTACTCATTGTCTTGGTTGGTTTGCTATCCAATTAGCACATTCATTCGCCGTCCTTGAAATCGCTCGCCATTCAATTCGGCATACTTGCCTCACTAGTGTTTGGATGTTCTTGACGATGTTTGTCGTCCTCCATCGCGTCGGTCCGTGAACTATTTGTTGGTGGATTACTTGGGAGTCCGTCTCGATGATTATGTTTGGCCACCTCTGTTGTAATGCAAGTCTTACTCCTTCGTGTATTGTCATAGCCTCCATTGTCTCGATGTCATCGCTACGTTGTCTTCGGTTTACTCCCCCGATCACCTTGCCGTGGTCGTTTCGCGCCACCACCCCTATCTCGGCTTGGTTTGTTTGTTGGCACCAAGATGCGTCACAATTTATTTTTATGACATTCCCCGGTGGTGGCTTCCACTCTTGCTCCGGTCGGACCCCTCCACTTGGCTCCTCAATGCTCTCGGCCACCCTAGTTCGGTCCCATTGTTCTTGTTCCTCATATACTCGCTTTATCTCCATTATAATGATACTTGAGCACGGTTGTTTAGCCTCAAAGGTCGCTTTGCATCGTGCCTTCCAAATTTGACAACATGTGATCATCGTATTTTCCATCGTTTGCATCTCCATTATAACGGTCCTTGGGCACCCATAGCTCACATTCATTCCCCGTCTAACCATATTTGTCTTTACCGCTAGTGCATTCGTGGTGAGGCGCCACATGAAATTTTTTATCTTAGGTATCATCATCTTGGTGGCCCACATTCCCTTCCACGCTGCACCATTGTCATTAGTAGTCGGCCCGATGTGGCGGTCGTTTGTCTCCCGGATCTTGTGGTACACCGATCATACCATGGGTGTTCCATCTTTCGTGTGGGGCCATATGTACCGATCCTTACCTCCATCGCGCGGTATCGGTATGCGTAATATGTGTTCGACGTCTTCATGATCCATGATATCGGATGAGCCCCGAATCCCACTCCCCATTCGGCTTAATTAACTCTCGAACAAGGAGGTTTCCTCCATTCTCCACCCTCGTATTGACATTAACCAGCTTGGTTTCCTTTGTGTAGATCCATGGGTCCTCGAACACTCGTATGCTTTCTCCCGACCTTACCATCCATATCCCCTCGCCTAGTAATGCCTCTCGGACGTGGAGAATGCTACTCCACCCCCATGACGCTCGGCCTGTTAGGATCAAACAACTCAATCTTTGAAGAACACACTAAGAACTTAGAAGAAAAACTCTGTTTTTCTTGAGAGGAAAGGAAGAGAAGAAGAACTTTGATTTCTTGTGGTAACACTCAAGTGAGCAACCTCCACACGGTTTATCATGATATTATTGATGACGGTTACTGTTACAAAATACGTATACAGGAGAAATACAGTACAGTATAGCCTATTGGTTGAACAGCGAGAAGCGTACATTAATACATAATTGACCATTACATATCAATCAGACTACAATACCTAACAATTCTCCCACTTGGAGACTGATTCCATCACCAAAACAACACACATATTTTCTTAGCATCATCATTAATACCTTCACCGCACCATCTATAGTAACATAACTACAGAAGACCAACCAAGGTTTTGCACAACCCCAGTTTCCCAACATCAACACATTTTGTCAACATGTCTGCTGGATTCTTTGCACCCTCTATCTTCTCTAAACACAAGTAGCCTTCTTCCACTACACTGCGAGTGAAATGATACCGTCTTCTAATGTGCTTAGTCTTAGAATGATAGACTGGATTATTCACCAACTGTATGGCACTCTGGCTATCTGAATACATAATCTTCTCATTCTGCTTCTTGCCCAACTCTTCCAGATAATCTGCCAACCATATCATCTCCTTCCCAGCTTCAGCTATTGCCACATACTCAGCCTCAGTAGATGAAAGAGCAACACATTTTTGAAGCCTGGACATCCAACTCACTGCAGTACCACCTATGGTGTAGATGTATCCGGATGTGCTCTTGCTAGAGTCTACATCTCCACCAAGATCAGCATCCACAAAACCCTGCAGAATCACTTGGTCTTTGCAAAAACAAAGTGAAGTATTGGATGTACCTTTCAGATATCTTAGAAGCCACTTCACAGCTTCCCAATGCTCTTTACCCGGATTGGCCATGTACCTGCTAACCACACCCACTGCGTGTGCTATGTCAGGTCTTGTACAGACCATAGCATACATCAAACTCCCAACTGCTGAAGCATATGGAACCAGTGTCATCTGGTCACGTTCTTCAGCTGTCTTGGGTGACTGCCCCTTTGAAAATTTTATATGATTTGCCAAAGGAGTAGTCCTGGGCTTAGCATCAGTCATCCTGAATCGGGTCACTACCTTCTCAATGTACTGTTCCTGGGATAGACTTAAGGTGCCAGCAGATCTATCCCGAGATATTCTCATCCCAAGAATCTGCTTCGATGCACCCAAGTCTTTCATCTCAAACACAGAAGACAGACTTGCCTTCACATTGTTTATCTCTCTCATACTGGATCCTGCAATCAACATATCATCCACATACAAGAGTAGAAATACATAAGAATCAGTGTATTTCTTGAAATAACAGCACTGATCCTTTTCACTCCTACAAAAGCCACTCTTGATCATGAAGGAGTCGAACTTCTTGTACCATTGCCTCGGTGCCTGCTTCAACCCATACAAGCTCCTGGTGAGCTTGCACACCATGTGTTCCTTGCCTGGAACAACAAATCCTTCTGGTTGATGTATATAGATCTCCTTATCAATATCTCCATGTAAAAATGCTGTTTTTACATCCATTTGCTCAAGATGCAAATTCTCAGAAGCAACAATACTCAATAGAATCCTGATAGTAGTTAATTTCACAACAGGAGAAAAAATTTCAGCATAATCAATACCTTTCCTTTGTGAATACCTTTTAACTACTAACCGAGCCTTGAACCGTCTTTTGCCATCTGGTTCAGCCTTGATCCTGAACACCCACCTATTCAACAAGGCTCTCTTCCCTACAGGCAATTCAGTCAACAACCACGTGTCATTCTTCTCAAGTGAGCTCATCTCATCATCCATGGCTTGCTCCCACTTGATTGAATCCTCCACATGTAGGTCCTCATCAAAAGACTCTGGTTCCCCTTCATCAGTCAGCAACAGATAATGTAATGAAGGTGAATACCTATCTGGTGCTCTGATGGTTCTGGATGATCTCCTCAACTCCTGGTCAGGTGTCATTTGTTCCACTACGGGTTCTTCATCCACAGTCTCTGGAGTTGTTTGAGTATCTTCTATGGGTGTAATCTTTTGCATCTCAAACTCAACTCCCACTTGCTTCGTAGTCTCTTGAACCTTCTGCTCTCTGTCCTTGTATAGGACAGATTCATCAAACGTCACATCACAGTGTCTCAGGATCTTTCTGTTCTTGTCATCCCAAAACCTGTAACCAAACAAGTCAGAACCATAGCCTATGAAGTAACACTTCGCAGCCTTAGCATCAAGTTTATCTCTTTTCTCTGGATCAACATGAACATAAGCCGTGCAACCGAAAGTTCTCAAGTGTGAGTACTTGAGATCCTTTCCTGTCCATACCTCCTCTGGAACCTTGAACCCCAAGGGAGTTGAAGGTCCCCTGTTGATCAAGTATGCAGCTGTGCTCACTGCGTCTGCCCAGAACATCTTGGGCAGCCCACAATGCAGCCTCATACTTCTCGCACGCTCATTCAATGTTCTGTTCATCCTTTCAGCAATTCCATTCTGCCTAGCCTTACCGGGAACTGTCCTCATCAATCTTATTCCCTCAGCAGAACATAATGCTTTGAACTCTGACTTGTCATACTCTCCTCCATTGTCAGACCTCAAACATTTGATCTTCAATCCGGTTTGATTCTCAACTTCAGCTTTCCACCTCTTGAATGTTGCAAACACATCTGACTTATGCTTCAAGAAGTAAACCCATACCTTCCTGCTGAAATCATCAATGAAGGTGACATAAAACCTGGATCCTCCAAGTGATGAAACTGGAGATGGTCCCCATACGTCTGTATGAACCATTTCCAACTGCACTTTCTTCGACTCTCTCGGAGTCTTTGTGATGCTAACTCGTTTCTGTTTGCCCAGAACACAACTCTCACAAAGACCCATATCAACAGACTTCAGACCCTCTAGGGCTCCTTTTCCAACCAGCATCTTCATTCCCTTAACACTCATGTGTCCAAGTCTGTTATGCCACAGACATGAACCAGAAGCACCCTCAGCAATAGCAGCCATGTTTATACACCCTTCAGTGGTGTATAAGGTTCCAGATTTCGTGCCACGAGCTACAATCATAGCACCCTTTACAATCTTCCACGAACCTTTACCAAACTCTGCTGCGTAGCCTGTGCTATCCAACTGACCAACAGAGATCAGATTCTTCTTGAGTCCAGGAATATATCTGACATCATCCAATGTCCACTGGTTTCCCGATGGGGTCTTTATGCAGACATCCCCTTTTCCTTCAATCTCCAATATCTTGTTGTCAGCAAGATATACCTTTCCAAAATTTCCAGACTTGAAATTTTGAAACAACTCCTTGCTTGGAGACGAATGAAAAGATGCACCAGAATCCAAAATCCAGGATTCAACCGGGTTGTCCACACTAAGGATTAGAGCATCCCCAATGTCTTCTGCTGAATTTACAGAATCAGTATCATTTCCTGAATTCTGATTCTGCTTCTTCTTGGGTTTCTTACAGGTTGTCCGATAGTGGCCTTTCTCTCCACAATTCCAACAAACCACGTTGGCTTTGTTCGGAGATTTTCCTCTAATCTTTGATTTTGATCGACCATGTTGATTTTGGCCCTTCGAATTGCTTCTCCCCCTTCTGTCCACACTGAGAGCACTACCCGATGAATCTCCCACTTCGCGTTTGCGAATACTTTCACTGAGAACAACATCTCGGATTTCATCGAATTTCAGTTTCTCAGAACCACAGGAACTACTAATTGCAGCAACAATAGTATCCCAAGACTCGGGCAGAGATGACATCAAAATCAAGGCTTTGATTTCATCTTCGAAGTGAATCTCCACAGAACTCAATTGACTCACAATCATATTAAACTCGTTGATATGATCAGCAACATATCCACTTTCAGACATCTGTAAATTGAACAATCTACGCATCAAATATACCTTGTTCATAGCCGATGGCTTTTCATACATATTTGACAGCGCCTTCAACAGACCGGACGTAGTATGCTCCTTGACGATGTTGAACGCCACGTTCTTCGACAAAGTCAATCGGATCATACCTAGGGCCTGACGATCTTTCAGCTTCCACTGATCCTCTGTCATGGAATCCGGCTTCACCCCGATTAAGGGTTCGTGAAGATCTTTCTGGTAGAGACAAGCTTCAATCTGCATCTTCCAGAAACCGAAATCGGATCCATCAAACTTCTCGATTCCAAACTTCGAACTCTCCATCTTCAATGATCGTGTTGAATCTCCTTAGCTCTGATACCAATTGTTAGGATCAAACAACTCAATCTTTGAAGAACACACTAAGAACTTAGAAGAAAAACTCTGTTTTTCTTGAGAGGAAAGGAAGAGAAGAAGAACTTTGATTTCTTGTGGTAACACTCAAGTGAGCAACCTCCACACGGTTTATCATGATATTATTGATGACGGTTACTGTTACAAAATACGTATACAGGAGAAATACAGTATAGTACAGTATACCCCCCGGCAACCTCACCGCTGAGGTTGAACAGCGAGAAGCGTACATTAATACATAATTGACCATTACATATCAATCAGACTACAATACCTAACACGGCCACCTCTCTTCGCCTCTAGGAATGTGCCCCTCGTGAAATATAGTCCCTTCAGGACTTGTGCACATAGGTTTTCCGGTTCGGTTATACGTCGATAGGCCATCTTCGTGAGTAAGGCCGTGTTTAACGTTTGCAATTCCCGAAACCCTAATCCCCCCACCTTCTTTGCCCTTGTTAGGACCTCCCATCTCTTCCAATGCCTCTTCTTGCCATCCACGGTTTGTCCCCACCAAAAGTCCGCAATGAGCGCATTAATTTCCGAACACCATGTTTTAGGTAATCGAAATATACTCATCACATATGTTGGTATGGCGGTGATGATCGATTTGATGAGTACTTCCTTGCCCGCTTGGTTTAGAGTTTTCGGTCTATATCCATTGAGCTTGTCCTTGACCTTGGTTTTGAGGAAACTCAAGGCCTCCTTCTTCAATCGACCCTATACCGAGGGTAGACCCAAGTACTTCCCGGGGTCAGTTGTTCCTTTTACACCTATCGCCGCTTCCACTTGTTGTTGTTCGGCCACACTTGCCCCCTTGTTTAAAAATAGGGTTGATCTCTCCCTATTAATTCTTTGCCCCGACACTGCACAATAGTTGTCCAGAATCCTCCTCAATTGTTTTGCGTTATAGGTTGAACACCTTATGAAAAATAACGAGTCATCCGCAAAGAATACATTATATTGAGACTCATTCAACTCGTTTAAAAAATAAATAAATAAATAAAGGAACTCCACTTTTTGCTCCGTCTATGGTGCTTGTGAATTTCCTAGTGTCACTACTGAAATATTCAGTTTTGCCGGCGAAATAATATTTCGTCGATAAAGATCCGTCGGTATAAGTCATATTATTTCGTCGCTAATATTATTTTACCGATTCGTCGATAAAAATATTACAACTGCCGACAAAATATTAAAATTTGTCGGGACAATTTAGGGGGAAAACGTTTAGCGACGAAATAGAATTGTTGTCGGTAAAAGAAGAAACTTAGCGACATAATTAAAATCTTTCATTGGTAAATAGTATTGCACTCTTTGCCGACTAAATAATTTCGTCGGTAAAGTAAGAGTAGAAAAATAAAAAATTTCGTTCAACTTCATAAGAATATGGGTTTTGAACGTCTAACCTAAACTTAGTAGTGTTACATGTTAACCAAGTGGACCACGACACAATTTAGTCATTATATGGTATTTAAATTATATGTAAACGGTAAAACAATAAATTCATATACATATAAAACAAAAACCCTAACTCAAGTAGCAAACAAAGTTCGCGGTTCTCCAACTCTTCTAGTACCAAACAAAGTCTGCGCCTCTCAGACAAGGCTTTTCCATGGCACCTTTCTCATTTCGTCGCCTTCTTTGGCCACGACGTTCTTCACGCCTCGCCTTGCTTCGTCCACGCCGTTATTCACACTTCGCCTTGCTTCGGCCATGAAGTTCTTCACGCCTCCCTTGCTTCAGTCCTGCCTAGCCTTAGCCTCGCTGCTGGTGAAGAAAGACAGTGGTAAGGAACTCCACTTTTTGCTCCGTCCATGGTGCTTGTGAATTTCCTAGAATGTAGATAAACCAAAATAGGGAACGAATAGATAGGAATATCTTTTTCTTTTTTTGGCCAACAACTAGATTTTACTTCAATGAAGAACCAAAACCCGTTACATAGGAGTGTCTATCAAAAGTAAACGACATAGATCGGGTGGGGGCGTTCAAACCAATCCAACGGACACACACTTAAAAAAGCTAGATTAGCAATACAATCCGCACACTGGTTGGCCATTCTCGAAATGGCTTTCCAAGATACGTTACCGATAGTCCACGCCAACGCTCGGACATTTGACATTATCGCCTCAATTCTCCACGATGAGGCCTTCCCTTTAAGATAGTTGATGACTACCTACGCATCCAACTTAATCACAATGTTTTACCACCCCATCTTGATCGCCATATTAATTCCCTTTAGGATGGCCTTTGCCTCCACTTCCACCACCGATCCTCCCATGGTTGAGTCATGCTTACCACCACATATATTGCCCATGTGGTCTCTCGCAATCACACCCATACCCCCGAACCTGGTTGTCGAGCACCAAGTCGCGTCACAATTTATTTTGATGGTTCCTTGCATTGGGGTCCTCCACTGTTGCCATCCCTTTCTCGTGGCTTGGTTCGACACCTGCTGAGTTCGGTCCATGTGGTCTGCAATGTTGATCTCCATCAAAGTTTTGGAGACTTCGATCACTACCGCAGCAGCGTTCGGACACTTGTTTTCGAACAGGGGCTTATTCCTCGCCTTCCACAGAGCTCAGCATGTTGCCATGCATATCTCTCGCTTGTACTCCCACGTTGTGGTTCTGATCGGGCTGGTTTCTACCACCGCCTGCCCGTAGAGAATCCTTTGCATGAGTAGCTGTCTTTCTGCAAGTGTGTGTTGCCCTAGGAGGAAGTTCCAGACCTGATGCGTCCAGATGCACCCTGCTATGAGGTGCTCAGGTGTCTCCACCTCCTCACAAGCCGGGCAAGTCAGGGAGATCAGGATCCCTATCCTCGCCAAGCATTCCCGCACCGGAAGGACATTAGACCTGAGCTTCCACATAAAAACTTTGATCTTTTGGCTCACCTTTGATTTCCAAATCTGTTGCCATTTGTCCATCGGGGTTGTATCAGTAGCTCCTCGAGTTGCTCGGTTCCGCAGCCGGTGGTAGGCTAACTTAACTGTGGCCTGCCCGTCCGTCGAAAATGGACACCTGATCACGTCCCCCTTCCTTCTTGCATGGATGGGAATGCTTAGGAAATGCTGCGCTAGGTTTTCTCCAACGTCCCTCCTCACCGCGTCTGCATCCCAGTCGTGCTGGTCCTGCCTGAGCTAGTTCGAGACCCTGTGCTCGGCCATGTCCTCCATCGTTGTACCCATGGTTGGTAGTCATAAGTCGGGTGTTGTTGTCACCCACTTGTCGGTAAATATGCGGACCACTCTCCTATCCCCGATGATCCATACGGCATCCTCTTTGATAACATCTCGGCTCGTGAGTAGGCTCGACCATCCCCGTGATGCTCTACTCCCCTTTTTGGCATGCTTGAAGTCTAATTTAGGGAAATATATACCTTTGAACACTTTGACCCAAAGAGCGTTCGGCTCCTCCATCACCCGCGTCACCATGTTTTTCAACAAGGTTGCATTGAAAGTTTGCAACTCCTTGAATCCACAACCCCCTCGTGCTTCGATACCGTCATCCGTTCCCACCTTGTCCAATGTATCTTTCGTTCCCCATCCTTCTCTCCCCACCAAAATCGGGCTATAATCCCGTTTATCTCGGCACACCATATCTTAGATAGTTGGAAAATACTCATTGCATATGTCGAAATTGAAGTGATCAACACTTCCTTCCCGACATTATTCAACAGCTTGTTCCTACACCCTTTGATCTTGTCCTTAATCCTATCCTTGATGAAGTTCATCGCGTCCCTCTTTGACCTCCCCCATATGGTTGGCAAGCCTAGGTAAAGCCCCGGGTCGGCTATGCTCCCTACGCCTAGGATCCCAGACACCTCCCGCATCTGTTTGGTATCCGCCCCCTCATTGAAAAACATGCTAGACTTCCCTAGGTGTATAGCTTGTCCTGACGCGTGGCAGTAGTTATCCAACACCGTCTTGAGGTTTGTCGCATTCTCAATCGATCCTTTGAATAAAAATAAGGAGTCATCAACAAAAAACAAGTGGTGTATTGTGGGACATCCTTATTTTGGCTGAACCCCTTCGATGAGCCCTCGATCTACCTGTGACTTCATCATTGTAGATAAGGCATCCGCCATTAGTATAAAGAGGTAGGGAGATAAGGGGTCACCCTGTCTGAGTCCTGGTGGGTCTAATCACCCTCGTTCTCTTACCGTTTATATTGACCCGATATGAGACCATTGATATACATGCTCTGCTCCACTGTATCCACATCTCCGAGAAGCCTCTTCTCCTTAGGCTCTCCAGAAGGATGTCCCACTCCACTCGATCATAGGCTTTTTTCATGTCTATCTTTAGTGCACATTCCACTCTTCCTCTTTGGCCACCACCTGTTCTTCTATTTTTCAGGAAATAGAACATCTCATGGGCAATCATGATATCATCTTGTATTCTCCTACCTGCCACAAACGCACTCCGGTTCGTTGATATCAGTTCTGGAAAATAGGTTTTTAGTCTATTTGTCAGTACCTTAGAAATGATTTTATAGCCAAAGTTACACAAGCTTATTGGCCTATAATCAAATGCACAACACGGGTTTTTGTTTTTGGGAATAAGAATGATATCTGTTTGGTTTAAGAATGATGACATGATACGTGTTGATAGGAAAATGTTGACAGAAGTGACGATGTCTGGACCGATGACGCTCTAGTTCCTTTGATAGAAGGACCCCGAGAAGTCGTCTGACCCCGAAGCTCTCACCCCCCCCCCCCCTTTGAAACGTCGTCGTCCTTACTTCATTCATGGATGCCAAACCGGTCAGATTCTTGTTTATGTTCGCAGATATCTATTTCGAAATGCTCCCCAATGCCTCCCCAACCTCATTTTCCCTTGTGTTTGCCTCCCTTTCCGTGGAAAATAGGGATTTGTAGAAGTTGTATACGACCCTTGTTATGTTCCGATCTCCTTCTACCCATTCCCCATTGTCCCCTCTTATCTGGAGAATCTTGTTTCGTCTCCTCCTTGCTATTGTGGATTGGTGAAAGAATGTTGTGTTTCTATCCCCCTCCTTTAACCACTTCACTCTCAACCTTTCTTCCAAATGATCTCCTCCCGTTTCCTCAATGCGTGATTTAAGTGCTCGTTCCTCGCCTTGTTCGACCCCATCCAAGGTTCGGTTCCCCATTGATCAAATAGACTCTTTCGTTGATATCCTTAACGTTATGCTTGAACTCCCTCCTAATCCATTCAATTAGGGACTTCTTGCACTCCTCTAGTTTCGGTTCCAAATCCTATAGTGACCTAGCCGATCCCGATCTCGACCAAGCTGATTTGATCAACTGAAAACATTCCTCTCGTTCCATCCACATATTCTCGAACCTGAATCTCCTCCGGACTTTAACAACCCGTGAAGTCCAACACTAGCTCCACCGGTGAGTAGTCTGAACCTATGGCCAGTTCATTGACGCATTGGGCTTTTGGGTACATTTAGCACCAACTCATGTTTACCAAGTATCAATCCAATCGTTCCACTATTCGGTCTACTCTCCTCCTGTTGTTTGACCATGTATGCATTTGTCCTTTTTATCCCAGATCCTCTATGTGAATGTCCTAAATTAAGGCCGTAAAATTCTCAATCTTGTATTGGTCTTTGCGCCTCCCTCCGATCTTTTCGAGTGATGTGATATGTCGTTAAAGTCCCCGACACAAATCCATGGCTCGACTCTACTATGCCCTATGTGCCGCAGTGTCTCCCAGTTTAGAACCCTTGATGCCGAATTCAGGTCACCATACACCCACATCACTAAGAACCCAACACCAAAGATGTTTCCATTCACTTTGCAGTCAATGAAATTCCTATCCTTCTTTAAGATAGTAACGACTACCTCACTTGTCCACCAAAGTGCGAGGCCCACGATGTTACCAATCGGCCCAACATATTCTGCATTCTCCATCCCAACTACCCTCCTTACCCACTCGCAGGAGGCTTCCACCTGCTTTGTCTACATGAGAAAGATTATTGTTGGTTGAGGACTCCTAACCGGGTCTTTTAAGTGACGAACTGTCGTGGGAGACCCCAACCCCTGACAGTTTCAACTGAGTAGACTCATTGGGTTCGTGTGGCTGTTGCGGGACAACCACCATAACCCTTGTTTGATTGATGTCTCTTTGCCTCGATTGTTTTGTTCCCAAGACTCGGGTCCTTTGTCGAAACCTCCGTTTGTTCCAGTTGTCCAGTACTCCTTTTCACATGCCCCTGCCCAACACCAGTCGATGATGATGATCCTATTCGAGGTCATCCCCCTTCCTATACCTTCCCCCGTCCGTCTGATCGCCCATCCATTCTCCCCTCCTTCGCTATTGTGGTCTCCTTTCCTTTTCATCCTCATCTGCACCACTTTGTCCGTCTCCCTCTCCTTCCCTCTACCTTGTGGATCTCCGGAGTAGCTGGATCCCAGTTGTGTCCCTCTGGTCATAGGCAGGTGGTCGGTGTTCCTCTGGAAGGCATGAGTAGGTTGTAGGCGTGGGGGCAGCACGATTGTCTGGTTTAGGCTGTGATCATTCAAGTGGTAGGTATGGATAGGGTTCAGGCCTGGGGGTTGCACATTGATCTGTTGTGGATATGGGTAGGATGATAAGGTAAACTCATGCGAGAACGGCATAACGGTTGTCTGGTTTATATTTGATATTTCTTTTTCATATATATTTAATATTTGCTATGATTAATTTTGAATTTATTGTATTGTCATATTTTTATTATATATATTCATTTATCAAAATATCTTCTTCTCATTTATCATGGCATAATCTAATAGTCATAATCCGATAGTTGTATTTAAGAGAAATTACTAATTATAACAAAATAAAACGTAACACACCAAAAACAAATATAATATAATTATACACCAACTTAGTCAAACATGATAATACACTTACTTCAAATAAATCATCCAAACGCTTTAGAAAGAAAAAAGAAAGAAAGAAAGAAACACACATTATTTCAATAAACCTCTCAAACTCTCAAACTGTCCTTACCAATTCAACTTAGAAGAAAACTTCAACATATTATTGTCCAATGCACAAATACTAAGAGTGGCATCCAAGCCTTGTTCGAATGACTTTATCTTCCGCCTTCAATGTGAAAAGGCACTTGATTTCGCATGGTGTCATAACTTGCACTAACAGGAGAAGCACCGTCGCCATAGCTTTCGATTATATCTTTGGTAAGGTTTTCAGTATCTTGCAAATCACTAGCATTATGATGAAGCAAAGGATGACTTTTAATAACCATCCTGAAAAGCCCCTCCAATTCAAGTGCAACCTCCTTCATGGTCGGTCGATCGTCTCCATGAATCTTCAGGCATCTGGATGCTAATATGGCAACTTTGCTTATATCTTCTGAGCTCCCATCTTTCAGAATCTTTGGGTCAATGATGTCAAACACAAGACCTTCTTTAACTGATGATGCGAAAAATAGAGCTAGAGTTCTCTCCTTCTCCGGTCTATCAAAAGAGAGAGCCTTCATTCCAGTTAACAATTCAGCAATGACCACCCCGAAACTATAAACATCGCTCTTTTCTGTTAATTGACTTGAGTGGATGTACTCGGGATCCAAATATCCTAACGTTCCTTGGACCAACGTGTTGAGTTGTTCTTGATCGACCGGCATTAGTCGAGAAGCACCGAAATCAGACACCTTGGTCGTGTACTTCTCGTCCAAGAGTATATTGCTGCTCTTAACATCCCTATGCACGATTTGGATGGTTGTATCTGTGTGCAAGTACGATAATGCCCCTGCTGCCTCTGTGGCTACACGCAGTCGTTGTTGCCATGTTGATAAGTTGGAGTTAGGGTTTTTGTGTATGTGGTCGTAAAGGGTTCCGTTAGTCACGTACTCATACACTAACATAGGATACTCCGTCTCCAAACAACATCCAAGTAACTTCACCACATTGTTGTGATTGATTTGGGAGAGGACAATCACTTCGTTGATGAATTCATCCACTTGGCTACGATCTAATAGCTTAGCTTTCTTGACAGCAACTGTTGTGTTATTTGACAGGATACCTTTGTAAACTGTTCCTTGACCTCCTTGACCGAGGATTCTGCTCTCATGGTAGTTGTTTGTCGCTTTTTGGAGTTCTTCTGCACTGAACACTTTCATCAGCTCAACGGTGTTGCCATGATCGGTGAGCAATTTCTGTAAGACTAGACCTCCATTTTCATGAAAGAATTTCTCCCTTTCCTTGACCACCTTTCTTTGGCGAAGGAACAAAACTATCAAGGAAGCACATAACAGAAGGAACAAAAAGGCCACCCCTAAACCTGAAACAACCCAAAATTACATGAAGTCCATATCATTAGGAAAAATAAAATAGCAAGAAAAAGGGAGGAGGAGGGCTTATGTCGTCTATTGTTCATTGAACTCTGTTTACAATATTGAAAAACAAAGCTTCGTCATATCTCATATGTTACGAAGTGAAGAATATGTAACTTTTGTGGAAAAAATTAAGAAGTTTGCAAGAGATTTCTTGGCAAGAAGTCATGCATGCATTTTCATTAAATACGTAACAAGAATAAATAAGATTAACACCTTTTTAGTAAGATATATTTCTATCTATATATTAATTTGACTTAGTATCCTATACTTTTTTGACAAGTATTTTTTTAACACAATTTTCTCTATAATAGTGTTACAATAATTTAATTTGATTGGTCCATGTTAAAATAAATTGAAGGTACATCAATGTCATCATTCTCTCACATCAACATGAACACTCTAAAATTATAAAAACAAACAAAACATGAACACTCTATTATTTACCAAAAAACATGGACACTCTAAAATTAATCAAAAGCTTCACATTCAATTTTAAAAAATGTTACACTTATAAGTATGTCAAATTAAATTTTGCCTTCAAACAATAGTAAATTGCAAGTTTTGCACCTAACAATTTACTTTGAAAAATTAAGAGTGAAATAAATAAATATGAATAATGAAAATACAACAATGTTTTTTAATTTGCAAAATAATTTTAAATAGCTAAATGATAAACAAAACTTCTTATATATATATATATATATATAAATTGTATTTAATATATATTGAAGTCAATACAATTAATTTATAATTATAGTTTAGCTTAATTAACTTAAAAAATGAATTAAGTGTTGAAAGAACATAATATTTACATTGTAAAAATGATATACTATAGTAACTAAGTTAATTAAAAAGAAATGAAATGAATAGATAGATAGATAGTAAATGTATATATTTTTTCGCCAAGATTTAAAATATATAGCTATTTATTTGATTTCTAAATTTAAAAGAAATCAAATTTTAAACAAAAATTCTAAATGTGTACACAATCATGTTTGTTGAGAAAACATTTTTGAAAAGAAAATTATGATACAATAACATTATATTTTTTAAAAATTAAGTATATAAATACACATGTTATATTTTCATTTATGTATTCATAGTTATAAAATTAAATTAAAATGATACTTTTCATAAAATTTTGTAAAATCATGATTTAATATTGCTATTTAGCAATTATTATTGTATTTTAAGAAAACATTTATATATAAAAAAATAAAACTAATAGTATTCTAAATAGTGTATTTGTATATATAATTTATTAACTTATGTTTGTGTATATAGCTTTCACATTTTTTTTAACTAAGAAACTAAATAAATAAAAAATAAGAAATAATTAACTATTACTAAATAAAATATTTATAAATAATTTTTTTATAGTACTATTACTAAATGAATTTAACATATATGTAACAAATATACTATAAATAATAAACGTTATTAAAAAAAGTAAAGTGAATAATATTATATGAATAAACAATAAAATACTTTCCTTTTTATAAGTTGAGTTAATCATAACAATATAATATTATAATTAAAAAATTAATTTTATTTGATTTATTTTTTATAATTAATATAATAATATAAACTTTATATTATTAGAGTATATTTATATAACAATAACTTAAATATTATTTTATATTCTGCACAAAACCCATGTCATTTCTCTAGTTATATATATAAATCTTGAGAAAAATTATCATCAATAATGAAAACTAATATGACCTAATTTATGTACTTACCAAGTCCCATATTCTGTGCAGTATACTTCTTTTTTGGAATGATACGAGTGCAACCAGTTCTTTCCGTCCACCCATCCCCTTCAAACCCAGATGGACATGAACAATTAACACTGCCAGGTAAATCTATGCACGTCATATTACATGGATTTGAGGTCACGCATTCATCGATATCTGCAGATGATCATCCACGAGTTGAGTATATAATAAATATCCTTGTCACCCAGAAAAAGTAAAGAAGTATGAGTTTAGAAATCGGTACATACTTTGGCATCCATTGGAGAGATATGGATTTCCTTGGTAACCCGTCAGGCAGTGGCAGCGATAGCCTTTTCCATTGGTGGCGGTAGAGCAGTTACTGTTCTCTCTGCACATGTAGCTAGTCATGTTCTTCTGAGCCTCTTCGCACGTTTGATTCCCAATTGACCAGTCCAGAACAACCGGTACTGTCTCGTCAGGTATATTAAGCAGAGATTGAGTGGAGAAGTTGAAATAGTTATTCTGCGCTACGAAGCTGTAGCTGCAAGGATTGAAGTCCAGGACGAAGGAGTGGTTGTAGTAGCTTGTGAGGGAGAGATTATACACCATGACGTTCTTAGGGATGCTTGTTTGGCAGCAACCGATCCCCGAGCACGAACCATTCGTGACATCGTCGATGCTGTTGCATAGAGACAGACACCCCGTGGCATAACTCCTATCTTGAAGCCCATTGAAGACCGCATAGGTATCACAACCGACCGCAGTAAACTTGTTCTCAGTTGTGGATATGGGGAAACGGCCAGTACGTAGGGATGGGGAGTTCCCGGACGCGAAACCCGAGGTGTTGTAACAGTCGCGTGCCACATAAATCATCATGGTAATCTCATGTCTCTCTAGGGAAATGTCTTTTATAATTACCTCGCTAGACGGACTACCCCAATAGGGTAATGGGTGACCTTGTTGGTCGATTTCGCTGCAGTCGATGGTGAATAAGCTGGTTCCATCTTCCAAATGGCAACTATCGTTGCCTTGGCTGATCCCGAAGGGAAAAGGGATGCTGGTTAGGTTACCGCAACTACTTCTGCACCCGGGTTTTGGTTGAGCTGTGACTGCCAATGTTAATAGGGCTAGTATCAACACGATTCGAAGAATCTTTACAGAGGGGATCATGCTTCTTAATTTCTTCTTCTTTTGGCTGTTTTGGGTTTATGATTGTGTTTGTTGTACGCAGTATATATATATATATAAGGAAGTGTTCATTTAATTTACAACCACAGCTTGTATTTCAAATGAAGACTCATTCTTACATGTACGCAAATGTATTATTATTGACTGAAGCAAGCTATAGGTCAATAATTTGTTAAACTGATTTCCAATAATAAAGTATTTTCGTAAAACAAATTGGTATGCTTATAAACAAAAAAATTAGGGACCTTAGTTTATTAAAAAAAACAATTAGACAGTTGGAAAGAGAGCATCAAAAACCCGAATCAATTAGGGACCTTAGTTTATTAAAAACAAAAACATAAATTTATTTTACTAAATCAGGAAAAAAAAATTATACAGATTAAGAAAAAAAAAACAAATTATTTTTAATATTGTATATTATATTTATGTTATGAATTTTTCCTCCCAATTTGTAATAAATTTATAGATTTTATTGTTGCTTTTTAGAATAAAAAATAACATATCTTAAAGAATAATTTGATTTTTAAAAAAATGTGATGTTTAAATGCTATAGTAAACACGGTCAAAAAAAAATGCTATAGTAAACGACATGGTTGTGGAGCTATTTTTCTTGTTGGTGATGTATTCCTTGTTTAAATTCATTATCCAATGTCAACTGCTGTCTTTCTCACGACTTCTTCGTATACAATACTTTAAAAGTCTTTGTATGCATGCAAATATATATACAATGTGAAATGTTCAATAATATAATCCTTAACGTAGGTGTCATCTTTGTTAGTGCAATTACTAAATGACCATTGTTTTTGGTAGAATACTAAATGACAAAATATTGATCAATAGCATGTGACTACCTACCGTATTTATATTAAAATTAACCATTCATCTCAATATCGTAGATTTTTTTTACGTAAATGAAAAAAAAAATACATTATATTGACTCATTCAACTCGTTTAAAAAACAAAAGAAAGGAAGTCCAATTTTTGCTCAGTCCATGGTGCTTGTGAATTTCCTAGAATGTAGATAAACCAAAAGAGGGAATGAATAGATAGGAATATGAATTATAGACTTATAGTTTCATCGTAAGAAGAGGCAGCTGATGTTGAAACATGCTTTATACAAGTAATTAACTTTACTTTGTATTCCTTCGTTATCATGTGTCTTCCTTCATATATTCCTCATTGTATTCATCCACTACATATTATCTTAGTATAGGGCAATTAGCTATCATAATTGAATAGAAACTAGATCTATAAATGTAATGTATAATGTACAAAGTATAGTGATTGAATACTAAGTATTCCGGTTTCAATATCCAATGTTTTCATTCCAAAGTTTAACATGGTATCAGAGCTAGAAATCAGAAATTAGAGTTACCTCTATCAGTCTTCCGCTCCACAGCTCGTCTAGTCCGCTCAGCTTAGCTCGTGAGTCCTCCACCGTGCTAAGCCGCGCTCAGCCTCAGCTACAGTTCAGTTCGGCATTTTCCAGTTTGGTGCTCCAGTCACATCTCCAATTCAGCTGTGCTCGCCGAAGTCATCTCGTCGAAGATCCCTCTCCCGTGCGCCGAAGCTCCTGTCGCAGCCAGGAGTTACTCTTGTCCCGTACGCAGGTCCTTCCAGTCCAGCTCGCTGAAGCTTCAGTCGGAGCCAGTCGCCGCAGCCAGGAGTTACTCTTCTCCCATGCGCAACTCCTTCCAGTTAAGCTCGCCGAAGCTCCAGTTGCCACAGCTCCAGTCGTCGCAGCCAGTTGCAACTCCTTCCAGTTCCTTCGCTGAAACTCCCGTGCTGGATATGTGTTGCAGCTTCAACTAAGGTTAAGTATTTAATTCGGTTTGATTCACCGATTCGGTTCTTCTGTCCGATTCAGTATTTCAGTTTTAATTTGGTTCATTTTTCTAGGATGGTAGTCCGGTTTGGTCTAGTTTTCTGGTCTGGTTTGATTTTCAGTTACAATCAGGATCAATAGACTCGTTCAGTAATCCGCGATATGGACTGGACGAACATGAGGTGCAGTCATTGTGGAAAATTTCGTCACAGCCGGGTCGAATGCTTCGAACTAAAAGGATTCCCCAAGGGTGGAAGAGCCAATGATTGGACCGTGGATTCGATGTCGGGGACGCAACCACAACACCAATCGACATCGCAAGCCACGTCGGAACGAAAGAAAAAAGTAAATGACTATTTGATTCAGGGGCCACAGACAGTATTAGTTTTCACAATAAGGATTTTATAAATCAGGCGACACCAAGAAAGGAAATGATCCAGACAGTAAATGGAGACTTAATACTGGTTCATTGAGCTGGAACCATTGATATTTCTCCAACAATTAAATTACAGAATTGTCTTTATGTGCCTAGCTTAGTGTGCAAGTTACTATATATTAATCATGTAACAAGGGAGTTAAACTGTATGGTGCTAATGTATCCCAATTTTTGTTTACTACGGGATATCCAGTCGAAGGAAGTTATTGGACGTGGAATTGAACATCAAGGCATGTATTATGTGGAGGAAGTAACTCAACACGGAACTGCAATGCTTACTCACGGGACAGTCACCAGGCAACAATGGTTGTGGCATCGAAGGTTGGGTCATCCATCTGCATGGTACCTTCATAAATTATTCCCTAATTTATTTGTGTCAAATAAAGAACTTGTGTGTGAGACTTGTATTCTGGCTAAACGCCATAAACAGTCATATTCACTATTTGAATCTAGAGCCAATTCAGTTTTTTCTTTAATTCACTCTGATATTTAGGGTCCTGCTCCAAATAATGGTACGTGTATGTCGAATAATGGCTTTAGGTACTTTACGCTTTTTTTAGATAATTATTCTCGCATGACCTCAGTATATTTCCTCAAACATAAATCTGAAGTCTTCACTAAGTTTGTAGAATTTCACAATCTAGTCCAGACTTAGTTTTAGTACAAAACTCTAGGTACTCCGTTCTGATAATGGCTGAGAATTCGAAAATTCCTCACTTCAACAGTTCCTTAAAGATAAAGACATCATACACCAAACCTCATGTCCACATACTCCTCAACAGAATGGGGTAGCAGAACGAAAAAATCGTCATATTCTAGAAATGACAAGGGCATTAATGCTAGAGTCACATGTTCCAACCTCTTTTTGGCCAGAAGTTGTTGCAACTTTTGTCTATCTTCTTAACCGCATACCTACTGAGGTGATTCAGTTCCAAACACCTCTCCAGGTTTTATCCAGTCATATGAGTGTTCCAACAGCTTTGACACTCCAACCACATAGCTTTGGGTGTTCTGTCTTTGTACATATTCCCAAATCAGATCGTTCTAAATTTGATCATTGTTCTTTGAAATGCGTCTTTGTGGGGTATGAGATTCATCAAAAAGGCTACCGCTGTTTTAATCCTAAAAATCATTGCGTGTATACTACGATGGATTGTACATTTCTAGAAACCGAGTTCTACTATACATCCCAATCTTCTGTCCAGGAGGAGAGTCATGATAGTATTCCATTAGATTGGTTGACCATGACAACTTTGACCACTCCAGTGTTCCCTGAGATAGTCTCAAAAGAGCAAGTTGGTGGAACCACCGAGACATTGAGTCCCATCATACAGGTCCCGGATGCTTCAACCTCGACTAATATCCCAGAGGTTAGTAGTTCTAATTGGGTAACTCCAGGTTCTAATACTTCTAATGACAATGGTTTTGAAGAGTCATCAGTACAAGAGAGAGACATACCAATACAGGAGAGATACGCACTACCACTCAGACGAAACAGAGGTGTTCCTCCTATACAATATGAACCAGAGTACAGTCCGAAGACAAGCTGGTACCTGTTGGATCGTGAAATCCTGAATGCTGATCTGGCAGTGAATTGAATGCCAGACAAGGTTGAGATGACGCTTCAGCTCCAACTCCGGTGAACCTGCAAGTAGGGGAGCACAACAGAGGGGGTGCCTCTGGGTCCCTCTCCGATGCTTAAATGAGTATGTGTGTGTATAAAACTCAAAACGTAAAGAACGTATGTAAAGCAAGGGTATTTATAGGGTAAGAGAGATAGAACCGTATATGGCAGCTGAATATCTTAGTGTATATTGTGTTGCCGAAGATTCGGATTGTCAGTTACTGCGAGATATTGCAGTTACCAAATCTAATCCTTAGTGAATATGCAACCGAGATATGCGGGATATTGTGGTCACTTCCTTATTAACGGTTTTGTGGGACCAGAGGAGAGAGGCAAGGCTCTCTTCGGGGCGAGCACTCCCATGTCGAGCAGTGGAAGGTCGCGACCTGGTAGAGAATGGCGAGCAGTCTGAGAGCCTTTGGCGTCCCTATAGACTTTGGGCTCGATTCTGGATTACTCGATGGTGGGCCAAGTTTGGCTTGTACTTAGGCTGATCCGGTTCGGATGTCATGGGTTTACCCCCTCTATAGTTATTGGGCCTTCGAGGCCTTTTCTTACTGGGCCGTCACTATCGATACCCAACATTTGCCCCTGAAGCTTGATTGAAGTTCCTTCAGTCGAGCTTGATTTCCTGGTAGGGTTTTAGATAGTGACGTCTCTGGTAATGGTTCAGTGCCTTTGAGACACTTTGAGCTCATTTGGCGAGCAGTTTCTTCTCTGTTCAAAGCTGAAAGAATATTCTTCCTTTTATTTCCTTTTGGCGATCACTCGAGGTGACCTAGGCTTATGGAAGTCTATCTTTCTTAGTTAGGCGATCATTACCTACCCGAGGTATTTCTGCTAAAGCTTTATTAGTGCGTTGGCGACCACCTTGTCTCCTTAGTGGAATTTTAGCATTTAATAACTGCACAGTTGTCCAGAAATCGAACGGTCACTTGAGGCACGCCTGACATTTACTTTTCCGTAAACCTAGGGTAGTCTGACAGCTGTCCATATCAGCCAACCGTCTGTCTCCCCAAGGTGTCTTTTGGAATTCTGACATTGCTTCGGTTTTTTCCAAAAATGTGCCATCATTCCTCTGTGTCGCTTCGATTTGCTCGTGGCGGTTGCTCCCTTCTTGGTCTATATAAGAAACGTCAGTTTCTACATTTTGTTTTTTACGCTCATCCACTTCTTCAGATTTCCAGAATTTCGCTGCGAACCTTTCCTTTCTCTTTCAATCCTCTTTAGTTCTCCTTTCGACCATTTCCATGGCCCCCAGAAGTCAGCGAGTCAAACACATGGCCATCAAGGGTGCTAACAAAGCCAGCGCCCCTCAGAATGTCGGTGTTCCCTTGACCATTAGGGATGAAGCTGTGCCCTCCTCAGCGGGGAAACAGCCTGACGTGGGAAGGTCTGCGGCCACCCCAGTGGTGGTAGATGGTCCTGAGCTGAACATGCCTATTTTTTCCCCAAAAGGTAAACTTTCGCCCTTTTATTGCTCTGTTTTGGCAATATCCTCTGTTTTCCTTTGTTTTTATACTTGTTGTGCCATACTTGAATCATTCTGAGTAGATATCAAGCCTAACGAACTGAAGTCGGCTTACTTTAAGACCATGATGGCGCTTGGTGGCTTCAGTGCGGAGGATGCTCCTAGGTATCCTGGCCTAGGTCTACATTTTCCTCACGATGGAGAGGTTTACATTTATGCGGCCCAGATCGATGCTGGGTTGCGTTTTCCTCTCTGTGAGGATTTACAGACCTTGTGTCAGTTTTACGGGATTCACCCCACACAGCTTGTCCCGAATGCCCTCAGGATGTGGGTCGGTTTCAAGTTCCTATGCTTACGCCAGGAATGGGTATATTCACTGGCCCTGTTCCGGTGCTTCTTCCGACTGGCAGCAGGGGCTAACCACTTTCACCACTTCCAATCCCGCTGGCCGAAGTTTTCGGAGTGGGGAGGCCCTCAAGGATGGGCTTGGAACGTCCATGTCCGCCTGATCGATGATTTCCGGGCCACTAACTCCAATTACAAGAAGTTTTACTTCTTGTATAAGGGGGCGTACCTTGGAAATTGTTTGCTCCGGACAAGGATTTTCCTCCCTCCTTCGAAGAATTGTCCGGGAGTGATCGGAATGCCATCGACGATTTATACCGGCTGCATCGGTCATCTCAGTTCAAGTCCATCCGCTCAGTGGCGGAGACTACCGAGAATGCCCTTGAGATGGCGGGCATTCATCAAGCCACGCCAATCTTTGATGATTGGGTAATTTTCTAACTCTTCCCTTGTTTTATTACTTGTAGGGAAGGTTGTAAGCAATAGCCAAAAACTGATAGGTCTCTTTGCTAAGCTCTCCCCCTCCTCCTTCTAGGCGTTCGACCAAGAGAAAGCCCGAGGAGATGCTTCCTTCGGCCACTACTGGCCCTCGTCAACCAGGTATATTACCTCGCCTTTTGTGGATTTAATGTTTTTACATTCTGCGGTTCTCTGACTCCTGACTTATTGTCTTGTTGCTTTGCAGTGGAGTCTTTGGCGGACGTGGCCCGGGACCCTCCTCCTCCTCCTTCTAAGAAGGTCAGGAGTGAAGAGCACCCTGAGGTCGACCAACATCCTCCTCATTCCCCTCCTAAGGGCCCTTCTGCCAGCAAAGGGAAGGGTTTGGACACGGCGTCTCCTTCTCCCTCTCTTCAGGGCCCTTCCGCCGCTAAGGAGAAGGCCTTGTCTTTGGCGCCTCCCGCCTCTTCAGTGCCCACGGCTCCTACTAAGGAGTCTGGGGCCCAGAAGAAGGGGCCTGCTGCTTCCAGCTCCTCGAGGGCTCCCGCTGAGGAGTACTGCTCCATGGCGAGCTTGTTCCAGCCTTTTAAGGCTGGGGACTCTCGGAGGCCTTGGGTCCCTTGTGGGGACCTTGCCAAGAAGGGGTACCCCGCCCAGAAGAGCCTACGGGGTAGCCCGGATATGTGCATGCGGCTCCTTGATGGGATAATTCCTCCCAAGGACCGTTCGATTGTCCCTACGGAGCTTCCTCAGATCGAGGGGTTCTTATGGACCCACGTCGAACGAGTTGCCCTGGTATGATCTCGCCTTCTTTCCATTATTTATTCCTTGTCATTCCTTTTCATTTTGATGACTTGACATTTTCCTTGTGCTTTTGTTGTCAGCTCGTTCGGGAAGAGGTGATTCTCGGCCGCGTTTTCGGCGAGCTCGCCGACAAGCACTCTGATCTGCTTGTCGAGCTGGAGCAATACCGAAGCACAGGGGTCACCCCCGGGCAGTTGGAGTCCATCAAGAAGACCGCTGACATGGCGATCACCTTGGTGGACGGTGCCCGGGAGGAGTATTTCAGGAAGGAGCAGCGCCTCCTTGCTGATGTGAAGAAGAGGGAGGCTGATGCTGCAACCTTCCTTCATGAAGCTGAGGCCCTTCATCAGTGCCTTGATGAAGGGGAGGCGGTCCGTGCTCGCCTGGAGGCAGAGTTGAAGGAAGCTCGTGCCCAGTTGGTCGAGTCAGACGCTCTTAGGGTCGCCGCGGAGGCCCAGAGGGATGCTGCCGAAGCTAGGGGTCGCCCTAGAGGAGGAGAAGAACCGGCTGGCTGATCAGCTGAAGGCGGTTCCTTCACCCCAAGCCGTGGTTGAGGAGTTCAAGGCCTCCGAGGACTTTGAAGACCAGGCCTTGAAGGTGATGAAGTCTACCATCGCCGATTTTCTCCAAGAACTGGTGGAGGAGGTCCAGGCGGTTGATCCCAACTTTCCTCTTGGGGAAGTTGCCTCCTTGAAGACCTTCCTGCGGAGTCGGCCTTCGCAGCCCTCTGTTGCTGGGGAGGCTGATCCTGAAGGCGAGCCCGGTACTTCTGCCCCCGAAGGCGAGCAGAGCGCCCTTGCCCCCGAGAACCCCAAAGCTTGAAGTCCCCAACTCCTTGGCGGCCGTATTTATCTTTTTAGATAGCTATTTTTGTATTCTCCGTTTTTGGTTTGTAATTATTTATCGAAGACTTGGGTTTTTCTATTGAATGCCTTTACATTCTTGAGCCTTTAATCGACTTCGAACATATTTAGCTATCCAATATCTTACTCATAATTACTTTCCACTTTTTTCTTTCTTTGTAATGTCGTCGACCCTTAAAGCCGTAGACCAATCATAAGTTAAACTTTCTAAGGATAATACTTTTGACACTTAAAAGCGTAAACTTCTAAGTTCAAAGAGATATTACCTTCTTTGAAGTTTAAACCTTTGAGGTGTTGGCCTAATAACAGGGGATTTGGAGTTTGTCAGGCTTTATCATCAATAGTGACCGCCTAAACTTTCTTTGGCCTGACTTTGGCGTTAGGGCTTTTATTTTGCCTAACATTTTGCTACTTTTGGCCTGACTTTGGCGTCAGGGCTTTGCCTGATTCTTGGCGTCAGGTTTTTTGAGGCCTAACTTTGTTGTTAGGGCTTTTGTGGCCTAGTTTTGTTACTAGGGCTTTTTTGGCCTAGCTTTGTTGCTAGGGCTTTTGGCCTGTCTTTGGCGACAGGGCTTTTTGGCCTAGCTTTGTTGCTAGGGCTTTTGGCCTAGCTTTGTTGCTAGGGCTTTTTGGCCTAGCTTTGTTGCTAGGGCTTTTGGCCTAGCTTTGTTGCTAGGGCTTTTTGGCCTAGCTTTGTTGCTAGGGCTTTTGAGGCCTGACTTTGGCGTCAAGGCTTTTTGGCTTCAGCTTGCTTCGAGTGGACACGCTTTGTGATGGAATGGCTTTCTTTTATTGACATAATCAGTTTGATTACAAGCTATGCATAAAATCTTCTTAAATGCTCAGAATTAAATGGACGGGGTAACCTCTCGCCTTCGGTGGTTTCCAAATAGTAGGATCCTGGTGCGGCGATTTCTACTACTTTGTATGGTCCTTCCCATTTGGCTGAAAGTTTGTTTTTACTGTCCAGCCTTGTAAATTCATTCCTTCTCATAACCATCTCCCCCACGAAAAATTGGCGAGCGCTAACTTTTCTGTTGAAATACCGAGCGGTCGCCAAGCGCATCTTTGCCTGTGTTTTTTCCGAGAGCCATCTCTTTTCCTCTGCTAAGTCGAGGTCAGTTCTGCGCTCGATCTCATTTGCCTCCGCGTTAAAGTGTAGGACTCTGTGGGTAGGCATTGCTAATTCAGCTGGTGCTACTGCTTCTGATCCGTACACTAAACTGAAAGGCGTTTCTCCTGTGGCCGCCTTAGGCGTTGTTCTGATTGCCCATAATACGTTTTCCAGTTCGTCTGCCCAGTTCCCTTTGAATGCTCGAACCCTTTTCTTGAGTCCTGCTAAGACAACTTTGTTGGCTGCTTCAGCTTGCCCATTCGTTTGAGGGTGATGTACTGAACTGAAGCGATGGTCGATGTGATACTCTTCACAGAGCCATTTCAACTCCTTTCCAACGAATTGCGGACCATTATCGCTGATGAGTATTTTGGGAATACCAAACCTGGAGAATATGTTGACCTGCATGAACTTGATAACTTGGAATTCCGTTGTTGAAGCTAGAATTTTCGCATCTACCCACTTAGTGAAGTAGTCGATTGCCACTATAATGTGAGTACGCTGACCAGTGCTAATGGGAAAAGGACCTAATATATCGATTCCCCATTGAGCGAAGGGCCAGGCACCTGCCATTGGGGATAATAATGTCGATGGTCGACCCGATCGTGGTGCAAACTGCTGGCAAATTTCACACTTCTGTGTTAACTCGGCTGCGTCTTTTCCCAAGGTCGGCCAGTAATATCCCAATCTGAATATTTTCCTGCTTAGTGAACGAGCACCTTCATGGCATGCTGCTGCCCCTTCATGAGCTTCTCGAAGAACTTTTTCTGTTTCGGGCAGAGCAACACATCTCAAGTAAGGCGTCGAATAACCTCTTCTGTAGAGTTCTCCATCGATGATTAGATAACTGGCTGCGTGTCTTCTAATCCTAGTGGATTCGCCTTCGTCCTCTGGGAGGATGCCTTCTTTCAAATAATTCTGGAACGGGGTCATCCAGGTGACCTGTTCTTGAATGTTGAAGACCTCCGCTCTGTTTTCAAGGACTGAACATAGGGCTTTTTCCAGAAATTGCACATCCTGGATTGTCGCCCCTCCGAAGGCTAGCTTACTCAAAGAATCTGCCATCTGGTTTTCTTGGCGAGGAATAAACTCAATCGCGAAATTTGGGATTTCCGCGACCAGTTTTTTGGCAATGCCGAGATATTTCTTCATCTTTTCTCCCTTTGCCTCGTAGGCGCCATTAACCTGATTGACAATAAGCTCTGAGTCTCTTTTTACCTTAAGCGCGGTTATACCCATTCCTTTTGCCAGTCTGAGTCCAGTGATAAGAGCCTCATATTCTGCTTCCTTATTGGTCGCCGGGAATGTCAAGGCGATCGCGTACTTCAGAGGCTCGCCCTCAGGAGGAATAAGAATTAAACCTGCCCCGAGCCTTCTTTTGATGAAGACCCATCCGTATAGAGTTCCCAGATTTGATTGTCGTTTGCTGACTGACTTGGCCTTTTTTCTGCCTCCGCTTGACCGTTACTCGTGCTTTCCACTATGAAATCAGCTAGTGCTTGACCTTTGATGGCCGTTTTCGGTGCAAATTTGATCCTGAACTCGCTGAGCTCGATCGCCCACTTGACCATTCTTCCTGAAGAATCTGGCTTCATCAGGAAGTTTTTGAGAGGTTAATTGGTGAGGACCGTGATGTCGTGCGCATGAAAGTAAGGTCTCAGCTTCCGAGCAGCAATAACTAAGGCATAGAGATACTTTTCAATCTGGACATATTTTATTTCTGCTAAGTTGAACATTTTGCTAATAAAATACACTGGACTCTGAACATTATTCTCCTCCCTTATTAAGACAGCACTGGCTGCCACATCGCTAATGCCTAAATAGAGGAAAAGCTGCTCGCCTGGAACGGGTTTTGCCAGAGCTGGGAGTGTTTGAATATGCCTTTTCAAGGACTGGAATGCTTCCTCGCAGTCTGGCGTCCACTCGAACTTGCGGTTAGCCCTCAAGGTTTTGAAGAACGGGAGGGACCTGTCGCTTGCTTTGGAGAGGAAGCGGTTAAGAGCAGCTAGTCGGCCGTTCAGGCACTGGACTTCCTTATGGCAGGTTGGCGACTTCATTTCTTCTATGGCCTTTAGCTTTTCCGGGTTTGCTTCAATGCCCCTTTCGCTGACCATAAAACCCAGGAACTTCCCGGACTTGACTCCAAAGGCGCATTTTGCCGGGTTCAGGCGAACGCTGTGTCTCCTCATGCATTCAAAAGCTTCATGGAGGTCGGTGGTATGAGGATTGCCTTTGATGGATTTAACGAGTATATCATCTACGTAGGCCTCCATGTTCCTTCCCAGCATGTCCTGGAACAGTCGGTTCACCATCCGCTGATAAGTTGCCCCGGCATTGATGAGACCAAAGGGCATCACCTTGTAGCATAGAATGTCGCCGTCAGCATAGAAAGCAGTGTGGGCCTCGTCATCTGGATGCATTCTGATCTGGTTGTAGCCTGAATAGGCGTCCATGAAGCTCAGCATCTCATGACCCGAGGTAGCATCGACCAGCTGATCAATTCTCGGAAGGGGATATGAATCTTTGGGGCAAGCCTTGTTTAAGTCGCGGAAGTCAACGCACATCCTCCACTTGCCGTTTGATTTTTTGACCAAAACTGGGTTGGCGACCCAGCTCTGGAATCTTACTTCTCTGACGAAGTCAGCTTCAATCAACATGCCGACTTCCTGCCTGATCGCCAAACGCTTATCAGTCCCGAATGATCTTCTCTTTTGGGCGATCGGCTTGATGGAGGGGTCTATCCTGAGCTCATGGGAGATAATATCTGTGCTGATTCCTGGCATGTCGCTCGGCTGCCAGGCGAAGAGCTCTTTGAATTCCTTGAGGAGGGCGGTCATGGCCTCCTTCTGATCCTCTTTCAAGGTGGTCCCAATGCGCACCTTTTTGTCTGGACCATCGATCTCGACCTCCTCCAATTCCTCCATGGGTGCTGGTCGAGCCAAGTCCTCGCGGGGATCGGCCTCTGTATCGATGGCGAGCGCCTCCCTTTGGTTCTTCCTGCGTAAACAGTTCACATAGCATTGCCGCGAGGAAGGCTGATCTCCTAGCACTTCTCCAATCCCGTTCGGAGTGGGGAACTTCATCTTCTGGTGGACAGTGGAGGCCACAATCTTATTTGGGTTGATCGTGGTCCTCCCTATGATGGCGTTGTAGGATGTAGGTGAATCGACCACCAGGAAAGTGACCGACACCTTGATGCTTTTCCACCCTTCGCCAAATATTACTGGCATGGTTATAGCCCCCAGTGGGTAAGTTGTTCTTCCCGCAAACCCGATCAGCGGAAAGTCGACCCTCTTCAGGTCGCGCTTTGATTTGCCCATCTTTTCGTAAGCGTCCAGAAACAGGATGTCTGTCGAGCTTCCTCCGTCGACCAGAATCCTTGCAACATCACAGCCATCAATATCTGCCGTAATGACCAGAGCATCGTTGTGGGGCGTGGTGACATGTGCCAAATCATCTTCAGAGAATGAGATGACAATGTTTTCTTCAGGTCGGGGTCGCTTCCCCAACTGAACTGCCGTAGAGATCTGAGTGGCGTAGACCTCTCTGGCGCTTGACCTCTCGCCGCCTGCGCCGAATCCTCCTGCAATCAGATTCACTCTCCTCTTGCTTCCAGAAGGCTCAGCTTGATCTGCAGGGGCTGGTGAACGATGCCTCCTGGGGGGCGTTCGACTTCGGTCTCGCCCTGCCATGAACTCCTTCAACATTCCCCCTGAATCAGCCTCTCTATATCTCGCTTCAAGATCTTGCAATCGTCTGTCTTATGGCCCTTGCACTTATGATATCTGCAATAGCTCTCGACATCCTTGCCCATGGGTAACCCACCTCGACGAGGCATCGGTGGCCTCGCCAAGGATCTCCTCTCCATCTCGACTAGTACCGCTGAGATCTGCCTATTTAAAGGCGTGAAGTACTCAGGGACCTCTGGATGGCGAGGCGCTGGAAGAGACTCGACTCGGGGCTTACTTTCTTTTCCCTTCTTCTCCTTCTTGACCTCCTTCTTACCATCGCGTCGGGGTTCATGGGTTACCCTTAGCGAGGTCGTCAGGAGGTTAGCCTCGATGTTTGCTCTGGACGCCAACTCCTCCAACGTCTCTATCTCCTTCACGTGATAGCTGTTTCGCAGCTTTCGCGAGGCTTTGTTGGCCACATCCAGACCTCTGTAGAATGCTCGAATTATCTCCCCATCCGAGATTCGGCGATCTAATTCTGTGACATTTTGATGAAAACGCCCGTAGAAGTTGGACAGCGACTCTCCAGGCTGCTGTTTGACCGAGTCAAGGGCGACCACGCTCTTCAGCAACTGGCGCTCGCGCATATATATCTCCAGGAACTTGCTTCTCAACTCTGCCCAAGTTCCGATTGATCCTGCAGGGAGGCCGAAGAACCAGGACGAAGCCGAACCCGAAAGAGTAGATGGAAATAGCAAAGCCAAATGATTGGGATCGTTTGACTTACCCAGAAGGGAGGCCTCATGCTTGTTGACATGTACGGTGGGATCTCCTCCACCGCTATACTCAGGTATGGCCCGAGCAACCACATCCTTCGGGATTTTGATAGCGACGAGCGCGTCGGTGAAGGGATGAGAGGACTGCTCCTTGAAGGGAGCTTTGACTGTCAACTGTCTTTCCTGGAGCCTTTTGTTGAGGAGGTCATCCATCTGATCCACAGTGCAGTACATGGGAGAGGCTCCGGGTGGAGGCGGACCGGAAGGATTGGCAGTATATGTAGCTGCTGGCTCCCTGGTGTGTGCTGGAGGTAGGGACTGCTGACCTGACGTCATCTCCTGATCCTCCTGAGGCGCAACAGGACCAGGATTGGCCGCTTCTGAAGGTGAAGGCCCTGTGGCAGCAGGGTGGTGGTTTTCCTTAGGAGCAGAGGGATTATTTTCCTGAGGAGCAGGGGCTTGGCGGCGCGCCTGTCCTAGGATGGCTTCCAGCAAGAAGACCATCTCGGGGGTTAAATTAATATCCTGCCCCGCAATGTGGACTGTCTGCGGTGCAGGGGCTCCGTTTTGATCAGCAGCTGGGGTCGGTTTTGAATCACCGACATGTTCTCGGGCTGTCCGCAGAGAAACAGCATTAACTCCTGCTCGGCTGGCAGGTTCTTGTTGAAGCGGTGAAGCGGCGGCGGAATCAGAGCTATCTGAGGATCGCTCCCTAGCCTGATTCCGACGGTTGCTTTGGGATCGAGTTCTCATGGCTGAATTGCTCTCTTCCCACAGACGGCGCCAAATGTTGGATCGTGAAATCCTGAATGCTGATATGGCAGTGAATTGAATGCCAGACAAGGTTGAGATGACGCTTCAGCTCCAACTCCGGTGAACCTGCAAGTAGGGGAGCACAACAGAGGGGGTGCTTCTGGGTCCCTCTCCGATGCTTAAATGAGTATGTGTGTGTATAAAACACAAAACGTAAAGAACGTATGTAAAGCAAGGGTATTTATAGGGTAAGAGAGATAGAACCGTATATGGCAGCTGAATATCTTAGTGTATATTGTGTTGCCGAAGATTCGGATTGTCAGTTACTGCGAGATATTGCAGTTACCAAATCTAATCCTTAGTGAATATGCAACCGAGATATGCGGGATATCGTGGTCACTTCCTTATTAACGGTTTTGTGGGACCAGAGGAGAGAGACAAGGCTCTCTTCGGGGCGAGCACTCCCATGTAGAGCAGTGGAAGGTCGCGACCTGGTAGAGAATGGCGAGCAATCTGAGAGCCTTTGGCGTCCCTATAGACTTTGGGCTCGATTCTGGATTACTCGATGGTGGGCCAATTAAGTTTGGCTTGTACTTGGGCTGATCCGGTTCGGATGTCATGGGTTTACCCCCTCTATAGTTATTGGGCCTTCGAGGCCTTTTCTTACTGGGACGTCACTATCGATACCCAACAGTACCCATTAGCAAAGTTGGCCAGGAGGAGTCTGCCACCAATTGCACGAGCCTTTGCTGCTGCAGTTTATGCTCAAGATATACCTAGTACAATGGAATCAGCATTAAAGATTCCAAAATGGAGGCAGACCATGACAGTAAAAATGGAAGCCTTAGAGAAGAAACAAACGTGGGATGAATGTGATCTTCCACATGGAAAAAGAGTTGTTGGATGCAGATGGGTGTTTACGGTAAAACACAGGGCTAACGGATCTGTTGAAAGGTATAAAGCAAGACTAGTGGTCAAAGAGTATACTCAAACTTATGACATTGATTACTCAGAAACATTCTCTCCGGTAGCGAGAATCGATACTATTCGAGTCTTGTTTTCTATAGCGGCAAGTCAAAATTGGCCGCTACATCAGTTTGACGTAAAAAAATGCAATTCTTGCATTGTGATTTAGAGGAAGAAGTCTATATGAAACCACCACCAGATTTCACGATCGGATTCCATGGCTCATATGTATGCAAATTGAAGAAAGCTCTATATGGACTCAAACAATCACTCAGGACGTGGTTTGGAAGGTTCACTTTTGCTATGAAGAAATATGGCTACAGACAAAGTAATTCAGATCATACCTTGTTCTTCAAAAGAAGAGAATGTCGAGTAACTTGTTTGATTATATATGTGGATGATATGATTATTACAGGTGATGATACAGAAGAAATCATCCAACTCCGGAGAAATCTGTTTCAAGAATTTGAGATGAAAGACTTGGGAGAATTCAAGTATTTCTTAGGGATTGAATTACTAAGGTCTAAGAAAAGTATTTTCATATCACAAAGAAAATACATTCTAGATTTGCTAGTAGAAACATGATTGGTGGATTGTAAGCCAGCAGACACACCAATTGTATTGAATCATGGACTGCGAATAGTAGAAGGGGTTGAATGGACAAATCAAACTCGATACCAACACTTAGTAGGGAAGTTGATCTATCTTTAACACACTAGACCAGATATTGCATATGCAGTTGGAGTGTTAAGTCAGTTCATGCATAAACCACAAGCAGATCACATGGAAGCGGCTATGAGGATTCTTCGATATTTAAAGGGTTCTCCAGGAAGTGGGGTGTTATTCCAGAACAATGGGCATCTAGAAATAGAAACGTATACTGATGCGGACAGGGCAGGAAATCGGATAGATGGAAGATCAACTTCAGGTTACTTTACTATGGTCGGAGGAAACTTGGTAACTTGGAAGAGGAAAAAGCAGAAGGTGGTGGCACTTTCGAGTGCTGAGGCAGAATTCAGGGGAATTGCTCGAGGTCTCACAAAAGTACTATGGTTATACAAGTTGTTAACTGAGATTGATTTTCCTATCGAAAGGCCATGCAAAATAATTTGTGATAATCGTGCAGCTATAAGTATTTCAGAGAATCCAGTTCAACATGATCGTACTAAACATGTTGAAGTCGATCGACATTTTATAAAAGAAAAACTGGAAAGTGGGATTATCACTATCCCATTCATACGATCTGAAGACCAACTTGCAGATATACTTACCAAGGCGGTAAACAGGAGAAATTTCATGAATGTGTTATGCAAGTTAAATATAGAAGATCCCACTATTCAACTTGAGGGGGAGTGTTGAAACATGCTTTACACAAGGAATCAACTTTACATTGTATTCCTCCACTATCCCATGTCTTCCTCCATATATTCCTCCTTGTATTCATCCACTACATATTGTCTTAGTATAGAACAATTAGCTATCATAATTGAGTAGAAATTAGATTTATAAATGTAATGTATAATGTACAAAGTATAGTGATTGAATGCTAAGTATTTCGGTTTTAATATGTAGTGTTTTCATTCCAAAGTTTAACAGTTGTGGGGACATCTCTAGATTCTCTCTACTGACGAACCATTTCAGTAGTGCGGGTGCTGCCGTGTCAGGAGGCAGTAATGAAAAAGTTTTATAGTTGGACCATCTACTCTATCAGTTCCCTTGGGATACCTATGGTTAAAAAAAACAAGACCATATCGATTTTGCCATATCTTACTCGCAATTCAAAAGTTAAAACTAATATAATTAGTGGTATTTATGTTGTTACTTATTAGAATAAAAAAAATTAGTATATGTATAATAAATTTTGAGAATAAATAGTTTGACCTTCTAATCAAATTATACAAAAAAAAATATTATGTTAAATTTTTTATTATATATCTAATAAAAAATTACAATTATGTAAATAATTATATTATGATATAAATGTCACTTACGATAAATGTTGACTTTCAATTTAGAGAGTCTGAGTTGAGTTTTTTTTTTTAAATCAAATTTGCATATTTCAACTCAAGAAATAGCATATAGTCAAAATAAAATACGATTTGCGGCATTTAGATCGTAATTCAAATTAATACTTACTTTATTTTTTTAATAAATATATAATTTAATTTGTAAGCTAACATCATTATGTAAAAGAATAATACATATGTGCAACGCATCCCGCTATCTTTGTCAACGAATTGAGTTGTGTCATATTAGTATAACTCGCACCCTTGGATGTACATATATCTACTTTTTAAATAAAAATATTTTTCTATATAGATATATACCTTTTAAAAAATTTGATAGAACCTATAATACACAAGTTTAGCTGCTGCTCTAGGGCCGACAATGGTGCAGTGAAAAACTCATAACCATGATTATAACTGTTACTGTTTAAAATGGTTAACTGTACCATTATGGTGTGGTGTTGTTATGGTGATGAATTTTCTACTCATAATGGTTATGGTTATGGTATTTGAGTTATACCCATGGTTATAACCATGGTTATTATATAAATATAATAATTAATTATTATTAATAAATTAATATATATACTAAATCATGGAAGTTAATGTACATACATGTAATAAATAACTATGATGTTAGTTTTATATATTTTTATTGTTGACAATATAGATTTATGTATTTTTTTTAATAAAATTTTCGGTATTTTATTATATTACATGTGTGAAATAAATATGGGTATACGGGTAAAACCATGGTTAATAACCACGGTTATTTTAATGGTTATGGTATTGAAAATTGTACCTGTAATGGTTATAATTATGGTTATGGTATGTGGTTCAAAAATATGGTATGGTTATGATATTTGTCATACTCGTACCATACCCTAACTATTGTCATCCCTATGCTGCTCCCTATAGTTCCCAAAAATTTCCGCTTCTCATCTCAAATTGTGATATCCCCAAATTGCCACGGAAAGTGCGGAAATGTGAGGATTCCATACCCATTTGGATCGTCCTTGATGGCTGCTACCTGAACTGTTGGAATGCACACATGGAGCTCCACCTTGAGAAAGATGCTTCACGTACACATGCTTAACACTTCATTAGATAAGTTAAGATGATAATAGCTTTATGTATAATATGTTTACCTTTCCTAGATTCCATATGTCTTGTCTAATAGTAGTGATAGGTAAAGCTATATTTTTGGACTGGTTTTGTATCATATAGTAGTGAGTAGTACAAATAGATGTAATGTTCATGAATGAATGTTAAGTTGAATGCATATCAAAAGCTTCAATACTCTATATTTCCGCTATAATAGTTAACATGGTATCATAGCCGGATTGTTCGATCAGAATGATCGATTGAACCTTTCTCGGCATCATCATCTACCGTATCCTACCGACATACCTCAACCATGGAAGATTCGAAAGGGGACAACACTCACACCACCGAGACTACCCCAACGGGTGACCCGTTTGCAGCTCAGTGGGCAACAATGTTCTCGAACCTGCCACAATCCAACACCGTTCACAAAACCGTCAGTTTATCCAATATCAGTTTAAGCATTAAGCTAAACGAGGGAAATTACTCCATGTGGGCACGACTAATCCGAATGAAGATTGGTGGCCAAGGGAAGCTTCACCATCTCATGGGTGTTCCGGCACCACCCAATGTCAATGATCCGACATACTTACAATGGGAACAGGATGATCTCGAAGTATGCTCGTGGATGCTCGACAACATGGAATCGGAATTGGTTAACCAATATGCCGAATTCCCCACGGTAAAGGACCTCTGGAATGGATTATCTGCAGCATACATCAAAGCCAAAGACGGAGTCCAATTGTTCGATCTCATAGTTCGGACCAACAATACCAAACAAGGCCAAGACTCCTTAGAATCCTTATACAGCAAATTACAAGGATTATGGAGGGAAATTGAGCAACGTGATCCGAATCCAATGGTATACCCGAAGAACATACAAATATGGAACACAAAGCGGGCCGAATCAAATCTTTATCAATTTCTAAGTGCAGTAAGTAACGATTTTGATAATGAAAAACGTGATTTACTCAGGATTATACCATTACCGGAGGTGGAGATCGCTTATGCCACAATCCGATCGGAACGGGATAGGCGAACCGTTATGGGAGTCACACAAACCGAACCTCACGGAACGGGAGTAGGAGCAGGGCTAGCAACACGTTCTTTCCCGGAGACCAGCACGGGAGGATTCGGTCCGGGCCACATCCTCTGACCACAGCAGCTCGCCGGAAAAGGCAAACCTGGTCGGATCGAAGGTGTCGATCGAAAATTTCTACAGTGTAGCCACTGTGGGAAGCAAATGCATGATAAATCGGAATGTTACCTTCTAGTTGGCTATCCCGGAGGATGGAGGGGCCCGAGAGGAGGAGGCGCCGACACCGGAAACCCAAACGCCACGGTGGCGAATGGTCGCGACGGATGGGGACAACCGAACCAAGGCAACGGCAACCTCACCTTCGGCCATCAGGGACAATCGAATCAAGGCCAAGGAGGCATGGCCGCCATGGCAAGAGCCCCGACTGACGGTGGCGGATGGAACCAATGAGGTTTTGAGAGGCCTGGCGATCCTCTAAACCCGTGGAACACCATGGACGAGACACGACGATCTTTCGCGGACGGAACCCTCAGCCACGGCAACCCGAACGGCGGAGCTAGGGTTTCAAAACCAGGAGAGGATTTCACTGCGGCGGCTGCTCATCAAGGAACCGAAGGTATAGGGTTTAAGGGGGTAAACAAAATATTATCCCCTTATCCCTTTAACATGACTGAATACGGAAATGGGCTGGGCTCCTGCTCGAATGGGCCAGGTAAAAAGGAGGCTGGGCTGGGCCGAATGCTTGGTCCGGATTTGGGCCAACAACAAGGCTCAAATTCGGGCCAAATTAACAGATCTGGGCTTTCGGGGTCTAATAATCCTGAATATGATATAAAAACTGCTCGAACATTTTTTGCTCAAAATGATATATAAGGGAAATGTGGAATATGGCTTCTTGATTGTGGGGTCACGGATAGTATGAGTTACGACATGAGTGATTTTTTAAGTCATTCAATACCAAGACGGGAAATGATACAGACAGCCAATGGAGAGTTGGTACCGATTAATGGAGTGGGAACCGTTAATATTTCCTCAAATATTAAATTGGAGAATTGTCTTTATGTGCCTAGCTTAGCATGTAAGTTACTCTCAATTAGTCATGTGACGAGAGAGTTGAACTGTGTGGTGCTAATATATCCAAATTTGTGTTTACTACAGGATATTCCGTCGGGGGAAATCATCGGACGTGGAATTGAACATCAAAGCCTGTACTATGTAGAGGAAGTGACTTAACACGGAACTGCAATGCTTGCCCACGGATAGTCACGAGGCAACAATGGTTGAGGCACAGGAGATTGGATCATCCATCTGGGGGTACCTTCATAAATTATTTCCTAGTTTATTTTTTATTTTCGTCAAATCAAGAAATCGTGTGTGAAACCTGTATTCGTGCTAAAAGCCATAAAAACTCGTACCATATATCTGAATCTAGAGCCAAGTCGGTTTTTTCTCTTATACATTCTGATGTTTGGGGGCCAGCTCCAAATAGTAGTACATGTATGTCAAGTAATGGCTTTAGATATTTTGTGCTTTTTATTGATGATTATTCTCGTATGACCTGGGTATACTTTCTCAAAAACAAATCTGAAGTTATCACTAAGTTTGTAGAATTCCACAACTTAGTCAAAACCCAATATAACACAAAAATTCAAGTTCTCCGGTCAGATAATGGTGGAGAGTTTGTTAATACCGCTCTCCAACAATTTTTTAAGGCTAATGGCATTATTCATCAAACCTCTTGTCTGCATACACCTCAACAAAATGGAGTTGCAGAACGAAAAAATCAACATATTTTAGAAATGGCTAGAGCATTAATGCTAGAGTCAAATGTTCCAACTTCAATTTGGCCAGAAGCTGTTGCTACGTCTGTCTATCTCATGAATCATCTTCCCACGACTGTAATTCAGTTTCAAACACCTCTTCAGGTCTTAACAAGTCATATGAGTGTCTCCACAGCCTTGACACTACAACCATATGTCTTTGGATGCTCTGTTTTTGTTCATATTCCTAAAATGGATCGTTCTAAATTCGATCCATGTTTTGTCAAATGTGTATTTGTGGGATATATATGGGATTCATCAAAAAGGCTACCGGTGTTTTAATCCAAAAAATAATCATATGTACACTACCATGGATTGTACATTCCTCGAAACAGAGTTCTACTATATCACCCAATCTTCTGTCCAGGGGGAAATTTTTTATCGTACACCATTAGATTGGTTGATACAGACTACTGTGACCACTCCGGTGTTTCCTCGGATAGTTCCAACAGGGCAAGTTGGTGGAACCACCGAGACATTATCTCTCATCTTACAGGTCTCAGATGCTTCAACCCCGTCAACCCCGACGAATATTCCGGAGGTTAGTAATACTAATTGGGTTACTCCTGGTTCTATTATATCTCCAAATAATGGCTTGGAAGAATCACCAGTACAGGAAAAATATGTATTGCCCGTTCGGAGAAACAGGGGAGTTCCTCCTGTTAGATATGAACCAGAATACAACCCAAGAAAAAGTTGTTATCCAGTAGCAAACTTGGCAAGGGGGAGTCTCACACAAGCTGCTCAAGCATTTGCTACTGCAGTATATACTCAATCCATACCCAACAATGTTGAGTCAGCCTTAAAGAGTAAGGAGTG
Source organism: Chamaenerion angustifolium (assembly GCA_946814005.1). Lineage (NCBI taxonomy): Eukaryota > Viridiplantae > Streptophyta > Magnoliopsida > Myrtales > Onagraceae > Chamaenerion > Chamaenerion angustifolium. The sequence goes on along the minus strand of OX328277.1, from coordinate 3,062,718 downwards.
GAGACAAGCCATGAGAGTCGAGATGGAGGCTCTGGAGAAAAGCCAAACATGGGAGAAGTGTGAGCTGCCTTATGGAAAACGAGCAGTTGGTTGCAGATGGGTATTTACTGTAAAACACAGGGTTGATGGATCCATATAGAGATACAAAGCGAGATTGGTAGCCAAAGGATATACTCAAACCTATGGTATTGATTATTCAGAAACTTTTTCGCCTGTAGCTCGAATTGATACTATTCGAGTCCTGTTTTCTATAGCTGCAAACAAGAATTGGTCGATACACCAGTTTGATGTCAAGAATGCCTTCCTACATGGTGACTTAGAAGAAGAAGTTTATATGGAACCACCACCAGGTTTCACTGCAGGGTTTCAACAAGCAGATGTATGCAGATTGAAAAAAGCACTCTACGGGCTCAAACAAGTACCAAGGGCATGGTTTGGTAGATTTACAGTAGCCATGAAGAAATATGGATATCAACAAAGCAACTCTGATCATACCTTATTCATTAAAAAAAGGGAAGGTCGAGTAACTTGTTTGATTGTATATGTAAATGATATGATCATTACAGGAGATGACAAAGAAGAGATTGTTCAGCTCAGGAAAAATCTATTCCAGAAGTTTGAAATGTAGGATTTGGGAGAACTCAAGTACTTCTTGGGGATTGAAGTACTACGGTCTGAAACATGTATTTTCATTTCACAAAGAAAATACATTTTAGACTTGTTGGTGGAAACTGGATTGATGGATTGTAAACCAGCTGAGACACCAATGATGTTAAATCATGGGTTACGAATAATAGAAGGAGCTGAACCAACAGATCAAGCTAGATTTCAACATCTAGTCGGGAAATTGATCTATCTCTCACATACCAGACCAGATATTGCATATGCAGTAGGTGTGGTTAGTCAGTTCATGCATAAACCACAAGCAGATCACATGGAAGCTGCTCTTAGAATCCTTCGATATTTAAAGGGTTCACCAAGGAATGGAGTGTTGTTCCAGAAGAATGGACATCTCAGAATAGAGATATACACATATGCGGATTAGGAAGGAAATCTGATTGACAGAATAAAGTGACAGCAGCAAGAAACATTAGTCCATGTAGATATGCTTTTGTTGGCGAATCGGCAGCGTTTAACTTCTCCAAGCTAGATCTTAAGGACATACAGGGCCAACAAAATCATCTCGATTGTGGTGGATATTGGAAGCAAGGAAATGAAACTTAAACAATGCTACCAGAAACCCTAAAAGTGAGAATATCCGTGGAATCGTATGGACGGATCTTATTCATTTGCAATCCATCATCCTTTAGCAATCCATCATCCTTTATGACACAAAACAAGTAAACCCTATCTAAGAAGTAAACCCTAGTTGGCCGAATCAGAAAACCTAGATAATTATATAAAGAAATAAAAGCATATGGAATAACAAACATAGTCCTCAAATAATCAAAATAACAAAAGAGATTGGAAAAGAATAAAGTGAGCAAATTGTTCTCCAATACACCTCTCAAAAAAAAATTCCTGAAAAATGTATTTCAAATCAAGCTTTCTCGCCAAATAAAGATGTTGCCTGGTCATTAATGCCTTTCTAAAAATGTCCGTCAATTATTCTGAAGTGTTTACATAATATATTCTCTAATAAAATCACAATCAATTTTAATATACATTTTTTTTGCCGAACAATTTCAATATACTTAATTCGCTCATGATACATTAGATTAATTAACAATAATTAATTTGTATGACTGTTTTATTATCATAAAACATGGTAATGAGATTTTGTTGCACAACATCCTATTTCAACAGCAAACATTTCAACCAAATTAATTAAAAAAACAGTGTAACTCATACTTTTGAATTCAGTTTCAGCTGAAGATCCAAAAACAATCACATGTTTCTTAACCTTCTTTGAAACTAAAGAATTTCACAAGAAGACGTAATAACCTAAAACAGAGAGACGTGAGTCACAATAAACAATTACGTTCAATGTACTATTAAAAAACTAAAAAATACATCTCAAACATAACTAGCTGGTATTGTTTAACATATCAAATAATCATATAAACACTAAACAGTATCAAGGGATTCTGTCTATATTAACTCAGACATTGTACAAAATAAACAACATCAGGACGCGTAAGAGTTAAATAAATAAATTTCCCTATCAGTTTTTAGTACAGGTAGTCAATAAGAATGCCATCATCTATGATATCATTCAGTTTAAAATTCAAATCATATCCTTTTTAGTGATGAAAATATGTTTCGGTTGACAAAAGATTGTCGACAAAAGTGATGATTCCCGACTGTCGACAAAATTTTGTTTTTTCGATGAAATAGATATTATTTTTTAAAATATATTTATTTTTCATATATATTTGATATTTGCTATGATTAATTTTGAATTTATTGTGTTGTCATATTTTTATTATATTTATTCATTTATCAAAATATCTTCTTCTCATTTATCATGGCATAATCTAATAGTCATAATCCGATAGTTGTATTTAAGAGAAATTACTAATTATTAACAAAATAAAACGTAACACACCAAAAACAAATATAATATAATTATACACCAACTTAGTCAAACATGATAATACACTTACTTCAAGTAAATCATCCAAACGCTTTAGAAAAAAAAAAAAAAAAAAAAAAAGAATAAAGAAACACACATTATTTCAATAAACCTCTCAAACTGTCCTTACCAATTCAACTTAGAAGAAAACTTCAACATATTATTGTCCAATGCACAAATACTAAGAGTGGTATCCAAGCCTTGTTCGAATGACTTTATCTTCCGCCTTCAATGTGAAAAGGCACTTGATTTCGCATGGTGTCATAACTTGCACTAACAGGAGAAGCACCGTCGCCATAGCTTTCGATTATATCTTTGGTAAGGTTTTCAGTATCTTGCAAATCACTAGCATTATGATGAAGCAAAGGATGACTTTTAATAACCATCCTGAAAAGCCCCTCCAATTCAAGTGCAACCTCCTTCATGGTCGGTCGATCGTCTCCATGAATCTTCAGGCATCTGGATGCTAATATGGCAACTTTGCTTATATCTTCTGAGCTCCCATCTTTCAGAATCTTTGGGTCAATGATGTCAAACACAAGACCTTCTTTAACTGATGATGCGAAAAATAGAGCTAGAGTTCTCTCCTTCTCCGGTCTATCAAAAGAGAGAGCCTTCATTCCAGTTAACAATTCAGCAATGACCACCCCGAAACTATAAACATCACTCTTTTCTGTTAATTGACTTGAGTGGAAGTACTCGGGATCCAAATATCCTAACGTTCCTTGAACCAACGTGTTGAGTTGATCTTGATCGACCGGCATTAGTCTAGAAGCACCGAAATCAGACACCTTGGTCGTGTACTTCTCGTCCAAGAGTATATTGCTGCTCTTAACATCCCTATGCACGATTTGGATGGTTGTATCTGTGTGCAAGTACGATAATGCCCCTGCTGCTTCTGTGGCTACACGCAGTCGTTCTTGCCAGGTTGATAAGGTGGAGTTAGGGTTTTTGTGTATGTGGTCGTAAAGGGTTCCGTTAGTCACGTACTCATACACTAACATAGGATACTCCGTCTCCAAACAACATCCGAGTAACTTCACCACATTGTTGTGATTGATTTGGGAGAGGACAATCACTTCGTTGATGAATTCATCCACTTGGCTACGATCTAATAGCTTAGCTTTCTTGACAGCAACTGTTGTGTTATTTGACAGGATACCTTTGTAAACTGTTCCTTGACCTCCTTGACCGAGGATTCTGCTCTCATGGTAGTTGTTTGTCGCTTTTTGGAGTTCTTCTGCACTGAAGATCGCTTATGCCACAATCCGATCGGAACGGGATAGGCGAACCGTTATGGGAGTCACACAAACCGAACCTCACGGAACGGGAGTAGGAGCAGGGCTAGCAACACGTTCTTTCCCGGAGACCAGCACGGGAGGATTCGGTCCGGGCCACATCCTCTGACCACAGCAGCTCGCCGGAAAAGGCAAACCTGGTCGGATCGAAGGTGTCGATCGAAAATTTCTACAGTGTAGCCACTGTGGGAAGCAAATGCATGATAAATCGGAATGTTACCTTCTAGTTGGCTATCCCGGAGGATGGAGGGGCCCGAGAGGAGGAGGCGCCGACACCGGAAACCCAAACGCCACGGTGGCGAATGGTCGCGACGGATGGGGACAACCGAACCAAGGCAACGGCAACCTCACCTTCGGCCATCAGGGACAATCGAATCAAGGCCAAGGAGGCATGGCCGCCATGGCAAGAGCCCCGACTGACGGTGGCGGATGGAACCAATGAGGTTTTGAGAGGCCTGGCGATCCTCTAAACCCGTGGAACACCATGGACGAGACACGACGATCTTTCGCGGACGGAACCCTCAGCCACGGCAACCCGAACGGCGGAGCTAGGGTTTCAAAACCAGGAGAGGATTTCACTGCGGCGGCTGCTCATCAAGGAACCGAAGGTATAGGGTTTAAGGGGGTAAACAAAATATTATCCCCTTATCCCTTTAACATGACTGAATACGGAAATGGGCTGGGCTCCTGCTCGAATGGGCCAGGTAAAAAGGAGGCTGGGCTGGGCCGAATGCTTGGTCCGGATTTGGGCCAACAACAAGGCTCAAATTCGGGCCAAATTAACAGATCTGGGCTTTCGGGGTCTAATAATCCTGAATATGATATAAAAACTGCTCGAACATTTTTTGCTCAAAATGATATATAAGGGAAATGTGGAATATGGCTTCTTGATTGTGGGGTCACGGATAGTATGAGTTACGACATGAGTGATTTTTTAAGTCATTCAATACCAAGACGGGAAATGATACAGACAGCCAATGGAGAGTTGGTACCGATTAATGGAGTGGGAACCGTTAATATTTCCTCAAATATTAAATTGGAGAATTGTCTTTATGTGCCTAGCTTAGCATGTAAGTTACTCTCAATTAGTCATGTGACGAGAGAGTTGAACTGTGTGGTGCTAATATATCCAAATTTGTGTTTACTACAGGATATTCCGTCGGGGGAAATCATCGGACGTGGAATTGAACATCAAAGCCTGTACTATGTAGAGGAAGTGACTTAACACGGAACTGCAATGCTTGCCCACGGATAGTCACGAGGCAACAATGGTTGAGGCACAGGAGATTGGATCATCCATCTGGGGGTACCTTCATAAATTATTTCCTAGTTTATTTTTTATTTTCGTCAAATCAAGAAATCGTGTGTGAAACCTGTATTCGTGCTAAAAGCCATAAAAACTCGTACCATATATCTGAATCTAGAGCCAAGTCGGTTTTTTCTCTTATACATTCTGATGTTTGGGGGCCAGCTCCAAATAGTAGTACATGTATGTCAAGTAATGGCTTTAGATATTTTGTGCTTTTTATTGATGATTATTCTCGTATGACCTGGGTATACTTTCTCAAAAACAAATCTGAAGTTATCACTAAGTTTGTAGAATTCCACAACTTAGTCAAAACCCAATATAACACAAAAATTCAAGTTCTCCGGTCAGATAATGGTGGAGAGTTTGTTAATACCGCTCTCCAACAATTTTTTAAGGCTAATGGCATTATTCATCAAACCTCTTGTCTGCATACACCTCAACAAAATGGAGTTGCAGAACGAAAAAATCAACATATTTTAGAAATGGCTAGAGCATTAATGCTAGAGTCAAATGTTCCAACTTCAATTTGGCCAGAAGCTGTTGCTACGTCTGTCTATCTCATGAATCATCTTCCCACGACTGTAATTCAGTTTCAAACACCTCTTCAGGTCTTAACAAGTCATATGAGTGTCTCCACAGCCTTGACACTACAACCATATGTCTTTGGATGCTCTGTTTTTGTTCATATTCCTAAAATGGATCGTTCTAAATTCGATCCATGTTTTGTCAAATGTGTATTTGTGGGATATATATGGGATTCATCAAAAAGGCTACCGGTGTTTTAATCCAAAAAATAATCATATGTACACTACCATGGATTGTACATTCCTCGAAACAGAGTTCTACTATATCACCCAATCTTCTGTCCAGGGGGAAATTTTTTATCGTACACCATTAGATTGGTTGATACAGACTACTGTGACCACTCCGGTGTTTCCTCGGATAGTTCCAACAGGGCAAGTTGGTGGAACCACCGAGACATTATCTCTCATCTTACAGGTCTCAGATGCTTCAACCCCGTCAACCCCGACGAATATTCCGGAGGTTAGTAATACTAATTGGGTTACTCCTGGTTCTATTATATCTCCAAATAATGGCTTGGAAGAATCACCAGTACAGGAAAAATATGTATTGCCCGTTCGGAGAAACAGGGGAGTTCCTCCTGTTAGATATGAACCAGAATACAACCCAAGAAAAAGTTGTTATCCAGTAGCAAACTTGGCAAGGGGGAGTCTCACACAAGCTGCTCAAGCATTTGCTACTGCAGTATATACTCAATCCATACCCAACAATGTTGAGTCAGCCTTAAAGAGTAAGGAGTGGAGACAAGCCATGAGAGTCGAGATGGAGGCTCTGGAGAAAAGCCAAACATGGGAGAAGTGTGAGCTGCCTTATGGAAAACGAGCAGTTGGTTGCAGATGGGTATTTACTGTAAAACACAGGGTTGATGGATCCATATAGAGATACAAAGCGAGATTGGTAGCCAAAGGATATACTCAAACCTATGGTATTGATTATTCAGAAACTTTTTCGCCTGTAGCTCGAATTGATACTATTCGAGTCCTGTTTTCTATAGCTGCAAACAAGAATTGGTCGATACACCAGTTTGATGTCAAGAATGCCTTCCTACATGGTGACTTAGAAGAAGAAGTTTATATGGAACCACCACCAGGTTTCACTGCAGGGTTTCAACAAGCAGATGTATGCAGATTGAAAAAAGCACTCTACGGGCTCAAACAAGTACCAAGGGCATGGTTTGGTAGATTTACAGTAGCCATGAAGAAATATGGATATCAACAAAGCAACTCTGATCATACCTTATTCATTAAAAAAAGGGAAGGTCGAGTAACTTGTTTGATTGTATATGTAAATGATATGATCATTACAGGAGATGACAAAGAAGAGATTGTTCAGCTCAGGAAAAATCTATTCCAGAAGTTTGAAATGTAGGATTTGGGAGAACTCAAGTACTTCTTGGGGATTGAAGTACTACGGTCTGAAACATGTATTTTCATTTCACAAAGAAAATACATTTTAGACTTGTTGGTGGAAACTGGATTGATGGATTGTAAACCAGCTGAGACACCAATGATGTTAAATCATGGGTTACGAATAATAGAAGGAGCTGAACCAACAGATCAAGCTAGATTTCAACATCTAGTCGGGAAATTGATCTATCTCTCACATACCAGACCAGATATTGCATATGCAGTAGGTGTGGTTAGTCAGTTCATGCATAAACCACAAGCAGATCACATGGAAGCTGCTCTTAGAATCCTTCGATATTTAAAGGGTTCACCAAGGAATGGAGTGTTGTTCCAGAAGAATGGACATCTCAGAATAGAGATATACACATATGCGGATTAGGAAGGAAATCTGATTGACAGAATAAAGTGACAGCAGCAAGAAACATTAGTCCATGTAGATATGCTTTTGTTGGCGAATCGGCAGCGTTTAACTTCTCCAAGCTAGATCTTAAGGACATACAGGGCCAACAAAATCATCTCGATTGTGGTGGATATTGGAAGCAAGGAAATGAAACTTAAACAATGCTACCAGAAACCCTAAAAGTGAGAATATCCGTGGAATCGTATGGACGGATCTTATTCATTTGCAATCCATCATCCTTTAGCAATCCATCATCCTTTATGACACAAAACAAGTAAACCCTATCTAAGAAGTAAACCCTAGTTGGCCGAATCAGAAAACCTAGATAATTATATAAAGAAATAAAAGCATATGGAATAACAAACATAGTCCTCAAATAATCAAAATAACAAAAGAGATTGGAAAAGAATAAAGTGAGCAAATTGTTCTCCAATACACCTCTCAAAAAAAAATTCCTGAAAAATGTATTTCAAATCAAGCTTTCTCGCCAAATAAAGATGTTGCCTGGTCATTAATGCCTTTCTAAAAATGTCCGTCAATTATTCTGAAGTGTTTACATAATATATTCTCTAATAAAATCACAATCAATTTTAATATACATTTTTTTTGCCGAACAATTTCAATATACTTAATTCGCTCATGATACATTAGATTAATTAACAATAATTAATTTGTATGACTGTTTTATTATCATAAAACATGGTAATGAGATTTTGTTGCACAACATCCTATTTCAACAGCAAACATTTCAACCAAATTAATTAAAAAAACAGTGTAACTCATACTTTTGAATTCAGTTTCAGCTGAAGATCCAAAAACAATCACATGTTTCTTAACCTTCTTTGAAACTAAAGAATTTCACAAGAAGACGTAATAACCTAAAACAGAGAGACGTGAGTCACAATAAACAATTACGTTCAATGTACTATTAAAAAACTAAAAAATACATCTCAAACATAACTAGCTGGTATTGTTTAACATATCAAATAATCATATAAACACTAAACAGTATCAAGGGATTCTGTCTATATTAACTCAGACATTGTACAAAATAAACAACATCAGGACGCGTAAGAGTTAAATAAATAAATTTCCCTATCAGTTTTTAGTACAGGTAGTCAATAAGAATGCCATCATCTATGATATCATTCAGTTTAAAATTCAAATCATATCCTTTTTAGTGATGAAAATATGTTTCGGTTGACAAAAGATTGTCGACAAAAGTGATGATTCCCGACTGTCGACAAAATTTTGTTTTTTCGATGAAATAGATATTATTTTTTAAAATATATTTATTTTTCATATATATTTGATATTTGCTATGATTAATTTTGAATTTATTGTGTTGTCATATTTTTATTATATTTATTCATTTATCAAAATATCTTCTTCTCATTTATCATGGCATAATCTAATAGTCATAATCCGATAGTTGTATTTAAGAGAAATTACTAATTATTAACAAAATAAAACGTAACACACCAAAAACAAATATAATATAATTATACACCAACTTAGTCAAACATGATAATACACTTACTTCAAGTAAATCATCCAAACGCTTTAGAAAAAAAAAAAAAAAAAAAAAAAAAAAAATAAAGAAACACACATTATTTCAATAAACCTCTCAAACTGTCCTTACCAATTCAACTTAGAAGAAAACTTCAACATATTATTGTCCAATGCACAAATACTAAGAGTGGTATCCAAGCCTTGTTCGAATGACTTTATCTTCCGCCTTCAATGTGAAAAGGCACTTGATTTCGCATGGTGTCATAACTTGCACTAACAGGAGAAGCACCGTCGCCATAGCTTTCGATTATATCTTTGGTAAGGTTTTCAGTATCTTGCAAATCACTAGCATTATGATGAAGCAAAGGATGACTTTTAATAACCATCCTGAAAAGCCCCTCCAATTCAAGTGCAACCTCCTTCATGGTCGGTCGATCGTCTCCATGAATCTTCAGGCATCTGGATGCTAATATGGCAACTTTGCTTATATCTTCTGAGCTCCCATCTTTCAGAATCTTTGGGTCAATGATGTCAAACACAAGACCTTCTTTAACTGATGATGCGAAAAATAGAGCTAGAGTTCTCTCCTTCTCCGGTCTATCAAAAGAGAGAGCCTTCATTCCAGTTAACAATTCAGCAATGACCACCCCGAAACTATAAACATCACTCTTTTCTGTTAATTGACTTGAGTGGAAGTACTCGGGATCCAAATATCCTAACGTTCCTTGAACCAACGTGTTGAGTTGATCTTGATCGACCGGCATTAGTCTAGAAGCACCGAAATCAGACACCTTGGTCGTGTACTTCTCGTCCAAGAGTATATTGCTGCTCTTAACATCCCTATGCACGATTTGGATGGTTGTATCTGTGTGCAAGTACGATAATGCCCCTGCTGCTTCTGTGGCTACACGCAGTCGTTCTTGCCAGGTTGATAAGGTGGAGTTAGGGTTTTTGTGTATGTGGTCGTAAAGGGTTCCGTTAGTCACGTACTCATACACTAACATAGGATACTCCGTCTCCAAACAACATCCGAGTAACTTCACCACATTGTTGTGATTGATTTGGGAGAGGACAATCACTTCGTTGATGAATTCATCCACTTGGCTACGATCTAATAGCTTAGCTTTCTTGACAGCAACTGTTGTGTTATTTGACAGGATACCTTTGTAAACTGTTCCTTGACCTCCTTGACCGAGGATTCTGCTCTCATGGTAGTTGTTTGTCGCTTTTTGGAGTTCTTCTGCACTGAACACTTTCATCAGCTCAACGGTGTTGCCATGATCGGTGAGCAATTTCTGTAAGACCAGACCTCCATTTTCATGAAAGAATTTCTCCCTTTCCTTGACCACCTTTCTTTGGCGAAGGAACAAAACTATCAAGGAAGCACATAACAGAAGGAACAAAAAGGCCACCCCTAAACCTGAAACAACCCAAAATTACATGAAGTCCATATCATTAGAAAAAAAATAGCAAGAAAAAGGGAGGAGGGCTTATGTCGTCTATTGTTCATTGAACTCTGTTTACAATATTGAAAAACAAAGCTTTGTCATATCTCATATGTTACGAAGTGAAGAATATGTAACTTTTGTTGAAAAAATTAAGAAGTTTGCAAGAGATATCTTGGCAAGAAGCATGCATAGCAAATAAAAGAAAGTCATGCGTGCATTTGAGAAATTATTATTGGCTGTAAAATCTTGAGAAAAAATGCATTTTCATTAAATACGTAACAAGAATAAATAAAATTAACACCTTTTTAGTAAGATATCTTACTATCTTTCTATCTATCTATCTATCTATCTATCTATATATATATATATATATTAATTTGACTAAGTATCCTATAATTTTGACAAGTAATTTTTTAACACAATTTTCTCTATCACAGTGTTACAATAATTTAATTTGATTGGTCCATGTTAAAAAAATTGAAGGTACATCCATGTCATTATTCTCTTACATCAACATGGACACTCTAATATTTACCAAAAAATACATGGACACTCTAAAATTAATCAAAAGCTCCACATTCAATTTAAAAAAATATTACATTTATAAGTATGTTAAATTAAATCTTGCCATCAAACAATAGTAAATTGCAAGTTTTGCACCTAACAATTTACTTTGAAATATTACACAAACATTAAGAGAGAAATAAATAAATATGAATGAAAACACAACAATGTTTTTTAATTTACAAAATAATTTTAAATAACTATATGTAAACAAAACTTATTATATATATATAAATTGTATTTAATATATATTGAAGCCAATACAATTAATTTATAATTATAGTTGAGCTTAACTTAAAAAATGAATTAAGTGTTGAAAGTACATAATATTTATATTTATAATATTTACATTGGAAAAAATGATAAACAATAGTAACTAAGTTAATTAAAAAATGTAATGAATAGATAGATAGTAAATGTATATATCTATTCGCCAAGAATTAAAATATATAACTATTTATTCGATTTCTAAATTTAAAAGAAATCAAATTTTAAACAAAAGTTTAAATGTGTACACAATCATGTTTGTTGAGAAAACATTTTTGAAAAGAAAAATTATAATACAATAATATTATATTTTTTAAAAATTAAATATATAAATACACATGTTAGATTTTCATTTATGTATTTATAGTTATAAAATTAAATTAAAATGATACTTTTCATAAAATTTTGTAAAATCGTGATTTAATATTACTATTTAGAAAATATTATTGTATTTTAAGTAAATTTTTATATATAAAAAATTAAAACTAATAGTATTATAAATAGTGTATATGTATATATAATTTATTAACTTATGTTTGCGTATATAGTTTTCACATATTTTTAACTAAGAAAAAAAAAAAAAAAAAACAAGAAACAATTAACTATTACTAAATAAAATATTTATAAATAACGTTTTTTATAGTACTATTACTGAATGAATTTAACATATATGTAACGAATATACTATAAATAATAAACGTTATTAAAAAAAGTAAATTGAATAATATTATATGAATAAAAATAAAATACTTTCCTTTTTATTAATTGAGTTATTCATATCAATATAATATTATAATTAAAAAGTAATTTGATTTGATTTATTTTTGCTAATTAATATAATAATATAAACTTTATATTAGACTATATTTATATAACAATAACTTAAATATTATTTTATATTCTGCACAAAACATGTCATTTCTCTAGTTATATATATAAATCTTGAGAAAAATATCATCAATAATGAAAACTAATATGACCTAATTTATGTACTTACCAAGTCCTACGTCCTGTGCAGTATACTTCTTTTTTGGAATGATACGAGTGCAACCAGTTCTTTCATTCCACCCATCCCCTTCAAACCCAGATGGACATGAACAATTAACACTGCCAGGTAAATCTATGCACGTCATATTACATGGATTTGAGGTCACGCATTCATTGATATCTGCAGATGATCATCCACGAGTTGAGTATATAATAAATATCCTTGTCACCCAAAAAAAGTAATGAAGTATGAGTTTAGAAATCGGTACATACTTTGGCATCCATTGGAGAGATATGGATTTCCTTGGTAACCCGTCAAGCAGTGGCAGCGATAGCCTGCTCCATTGGTGGCGGTAGAGCAGTTACTGTTCTCCATGCACATGTAGCTAGTCATGTTCTTCTGAGCCTCTTCGCACGTTTGATTCCCAATTGACCACTCCAGAACAACCGGTACTTTCTCATCAGGTATATTAAGCAGAGATTGAGTGGTGAAGTTGAAATAGTCATTCTCCGCTACGAAGCTGTAGCTGCAAGGATTGAAGCCCAAGACGGAGGAGTGGTTGTCGTAGCTTGCGAGTGAGAGATTATACACCATGACGTTCTTAGGAATGCTTGTTTGGCAGCAACCGATCCCCGAGCACGATCCATTCGTGACATCGTCGATGCTGTTGCATAGAGACAGACACCCCGTGGCGTAACTCCTATCTTGAAACCCTTTGAAGACCGCGTAGGTATCACAACCGACCGCAGTAAACTTGTTCTCAGTTGTGGATATGGGGAAACGGATAGTCTTTATGTATGGGGAGTTCCTGGACACCCTACCCGAGGTGTTGTAACAGTCGTGTGCCACATACATCATGATGGTCATCTCATGTCTTTCTACTGAAATGTCTTTTACCATTAAGTTGCTCTTCGCACTACTCCAGTAAGGTAATGGATGACCTTGTTCGTCGATTTCGCTGCAGTCGACGTTGAATAAGCGGGTTCCATCTGTCAAATGGCAACTATCGTTGCCTTGACTGATCCCGAAGGGGAAAGGGATGCTGGTGAGGTTACCGCAACTACTGCTGCACCCGGGTTTTGGTTGAGCTGTGACTGCCAATGTTAATAGGGTTAGTATCAACACGATTCGAAGAAGCTTTAGAGAGGGGATCATACTTCTTAATTTCTTCTTCTTTTCGCTGTTTTGGGTTTATGATTGTGTTTGTTGTACGCAGTATATATATATAAGGAACTGTTCATTTAATTTACAACCACTTGTATTTCAAGAATCATTCTTACATGTAGGGAAATGTATTAATTAATATTGACCGGAGCAAGCTATTGGTCAATAATTTGTTTAAACTGATTTTCCAATAAGAAAAATAAGAAAGTATTGTTCCTGAAAAGAAAATGGTACGTTAAAGAAAAAATAGGGACCTTACTTTGAAAAAAAAAATTGTAAAGAAAGCATCAAAATAATAAAATTACTACACTTTTACAGTATATTATTAAATAATTGGGTAGGTACTGTAACATAATTTTTCATAGTAAACACCTATTTAATATATTTTTAAAAAATATGTCTTTTTAAGAAAATATATATTATATTTATTTGTAAAAACAAATCCTCACAATTTTGTGATAAAATGATATATTTTAAGTTGCTTTTTAGAATAAGGATAAATTTATTTATTTTGTTTTGGCCAAAGAGGATAAATTGATTTAAAAAACAATTGTAATCTATAAAAAATAAATTTGTAGTTTCTATATTAAAAAAAATATATATGTATTTAACGTTCCAAAGTAAGAATAGCTCCATTATATGTAGTTATGGTTATGGTATTTGAGTTATAACCATGGTTATAACCATGATTATTATATAAATATAATAATTATTTATTATCAATAAACTAATATATACTAAATAATGGAAGTTATTGTATATACATGTAATAAATAACCATGATCCATGAGGTTGGTTTTATATATTTTTATTGTTGTAAATATAGATTTATTTATTTTTTAAAATAAAATTTTCGGTCTTTTATTATATTACATATGTAGAATAAATATTGGTATACGGGTAAAGTCATAGTTAATAACCACGGTTATTTTAATGGTTATGGTATTAAAAATTGTACATGTAATGGTTATAATTGTGTTATTTGTCTTACTCGTATCATACCATAATCATATTGAAGAGTCCCTGCGAGACCAAATTGTCACTTGTTCACAAAATAACAAACATTAGCGTGGAATGGTATGAAATGTGGATAAATGGTGACTTAATTTGGTAGGGACAACCATGATAACCTTATTCATTTTATGTAATAAACAACATAGTAGTGGACTAGTGGTGCAATTGTCATCCAATGCCAACTGCTGTCTTTTTCATGATTGGCCTTTAATTAAGTCGTCTTTGTTAGTTAGTTTTTTTTTTGGTCAAGTCGTCTTTGTTAGTTTGTTTGCCATCTGAACAATATTATCCCTTAGGGATTCAAAACTCAAATGACATCACCGTTGAGGTGTCACGTTTGTTAATATGATTATTAAATGACCAATTACAATTGGTGGTCAATAGGATACCTAACGTATATATATATATATATAAGAATATTACATCGAAAGCGAACGTGTCATTAATCATCTTATTGATTTATATATATATATACGAAGTAAGTGTTTTTTTTTTTATCATCAGGCTTAATAATGTAAATATATTTAAAGAATTTTTACTTCAGTGACATTTAAATACGTGTTCAAATTCTCATAATTTGGTCTGTCAACTTTACAATAACTTAGTTAAACCCTTAAATTTTATAACGATGCTAATTCAACCCTGTCAATTCCAATTTGACCATTCAAAATGATTTTCGATTTGCTTAATGAATCCGCAAACATTTTCATTTCATTTTATAATAAGTCTAAATCAATAATGATAGTAAAAACAATCCCTTAAACGGCACATGATCCTCGTGGCGTGCTGCATCTTCGTCTCGGCCTCCTTTGCCTTCTCATGGGACCCACTAGGGTGGATGGCTCGTCCGATCCACTGGACGCGGCGATCAACATGTGCTGCAATGAACTTCCCAAAGAATACCAACTGGTTCCACTTCTTACAGTCACCACAAAAGCATTAGATGGAAACTGCACTATACGAAGCAAATCCGAAACATTGTGTTACATGCATCTACTCAATCGACAGACAGATCGAGGAAGGAAGAAGGATCATAACAAAAATGTAGACAATTAACATTGCTTGCTAGATTTCATTTTCTTAAGGAGAAATGTGGGTCAGATATAGTGGTACAACATCAGCTTACGATGATTCAATTCAGCAGCTGTAATATAGTAGACTTCATCATGGAAGAGCAAAGGCTATTATTACCTGATAGGTACTTGAATGTGCAAACTGTACTCTGCATGATCTTGAACTTCCCTCCACACATTCTTACTCTACAACAAGATTGACAAAGAATTACAACAGGTCAAGCTGGTGGCCTACCCATAAAGGCTCATTCAAGAAGCAGTAAGATTCTCTTCGTAATTCAGAGTCTTGGCTGCAGTTAGAAGCATGTCCATTCCTATGCCCTTGTCAGACGCCTCAGCAACTTCCTCTACCTTTGGTTCCTGGGTAGTTACTGTCTTGTCTTTTTTCTTTCTTCCTCGCTTCTTTTTAACAACTTCATATGTCGAGTTACTCGAAAATGCCATGTTGAATAGAGAGTAGAACAATAGAAACACTGATATTTGATAAAATTCTTTCACTTGTCATATTTCATTCTAGTACATTGTCTATTATAGAGATTACAATAACTTTCTACTGTAAATACTAATTATGACATTTGACAATCTGGTAACTCTATATTTGACAATCGGGTAATCTACTGCTGCACCTTTCTGCTCCTTTTGACCGGTAAAGACTGTCACTTTGTTGACATTTTATCTGCTTTGTTGACACTCCCCCTTAAGTTAGGTAGTAGGATCTACAATACCTAACTTGAAGAGAACTGATTGTAATACTTTATCAGTAACAACTTTAGTTAGAATATCAGCTAACTGACCTTCTAACTTAACCCACGGAAACTCGACCAGTCCCTCATCTAACTTTTTCTTGATGAAATGACGATCCACTTCAACATGTTTCGTCCTGTCATGTTGCACAGGATTCTCAGATATACTGATCGCAGCTTTATTATCACATTAACTTGTTAACAATGCTAAAATGTCAAATATTTTACCAGTCAAAAGTAGCAGAAAGTGGAGCAATTATTAGTCAAAAAGGAGATCACCAGATTGTCAAAAGGAGATCACCATATTGTCAATTATCATAATTAGTAGTTACAGTAAAAGTATGATTGTAATCTCTATATAAACAATGTACTGAAATGAAATGAAACAAGTGAAAAAATTACCAAATATCAGCATCATTAGTATTTTTCTCTCTATTCAACATGGTATCAGAGCAGTGTCAATCCTGATTAAATCGGATTCGCAATGTCTACACCAGAAACAGAAGGGACGGACGATTTAGCCACAACACTTCTCAAAATTCTGAAATCGGTCGAACGAGCGTACGCGCAAGTCCGACGGGAGGCAACCCAAACCGGTATCTTCAACCAATCGACCGAACCAACTGTAGGAAGTGGGCTCACGGCAAGGGCCAGAACCACCGCCGGACCTGGACACGGGAAAAACGTAAGCAAAGCAGATCGTGAAAAACTTTCGGAGGAGAAAAACAAACTCCGATGCTCTCATTGTGGACTGAATCGGCACACAAAAGATGAATGCTTAAAATTAGTCGGATATCCCGAGTGGTGGGATGAAAAAAAACGAACCGGAAAAGCAAAATCCTTCGCCGCGGTAGCCACCGGTGCGGGCAACCTTGCAGTCACCAGCGAAAGTGACAGGGACGAGATGGCCGTAACTTACCTGGCCGAAGGAGCAAGAGTCTGAACCATGGCTTACCTCGAGTATGAATCGCCGGGGAGGAGGTCTCGTCAAGGGGAGGTACCGTCAGCTCCATTTGTCCACTTTGACCGAAGAATTGAAGTTGGTCAAAGTGGAATGGGAATATTAGATAATGGAGCTAGTGGAATGAGAATAATAACAGATAATGGAGATAGTGGAATGAATATATATTCATATAATGGAGTTGTAAACAATCAAGCTAATGGAGCTGGTGGCCGACACGCACGTTCTGGCCAACAAAGTGGAGATGAGTCAGCTAGTGGACCTGCTTTTGCAGGTGGCCGAAACTCTGGAGCTGGTTCTGGCAGACAAGGAGGAGCTGCTTTTTTAGGTGGCCGACACGCTGGAGCGGCTGGTTCTGTAGGTGGCCGACAAGTTGGAGCGGGTCCAGGTGGAACGGGTTTCTTGGACCGAAGACAGTCGGGTCAAGGTGACAATCTTTTGAATAATTGCAAAAGTGACTCTATAGTTTGTGCTACACAGGATTTTAACCCCGACAAATGTTCCGAGTGGATATTTGACTGCGGAGCAACGGATACAATGACTCAAGATAGTCGGGACATAATTTCATGGACAACTCCACGGAAGGAAAAAATTCAGACTGCTAGTGGGAGTCTTACACCAGTAATGGGAGCTGGCACTATTCAAATTTCTCCAAATTTGAAATTGTCAAATTGTCTCTACGTGCCGTCATTGTCATGCAAATTATTGTCAATTAGTCACGTCACTAGAGAATTAAACTGTACAGTACTGATATATCCGAATTGCTGTATTTTACAGGATATTCAGACAAATGAGATAATTGGGCGTGGAACTGAGCGAGATGGACTATACTATGTCGATGAGGTGGCTCAACAAGGGACTGCGCTACTGGCTCACGGGACGGTAGAAAGACAGTTCTGGTTATGGCACCGTCGGTTAGGACACCCATCACCCTCCTATCTCAGTATTCTATTTCCTAGTTTTAAGAATAGGGATTGTGGTCCATGTGAAACTTGCATTTATGCTAAGAGTCATAGAACTACTTTTCCAACAAATAATACGCGTGTCAATTCAGTGTTTGAGTTGGTTCATTCAGATGTCTGGGGTCCAGCTCCAAACTCTATAAATAGTCGCTTCCGGTATTTTTTACTATTTATTGACGACTATTTCAGAATGACTTGGGTATATTTCCTAAAAAATAAGTCTGAAGTTCCTGATAAATTCGTGTCCTTCTATAACCTCATAAAAACCCAGTATCAAAAACAAATTCGCGTCCTTCGATCAGACAATGGGGGAGAATATGTTAATCATACTCTCACTCAATTTTTTAAACAACATGGGCTCGTCCATCAGACCACCTGTCCTAATTCCCCACAACAAAACGGAGTTGCAGAACGCAAAAACAGAATTATCTTAGAAATTACCCGAGCCATTATGCTTGAGTCCCATGTACCCCAATATTTCTGGCCAGAAGCTGTAGCTACAGCTGTCTATCTTATTAATCGGCTACCCACAAAAATTCTTAATTTCCATACTCCGTTCCGTCTGTTATCCCACCAAACCGAAACGTCTCAAGTCTTGGATCTCACACCCAGAGTCTTTGGTTGTTCCGTGTTTGTTCATATTCCGAAGTCGGAAAGGACTAAATTTGAGTCATGCGCTATAAAATGTGTCTTTGTTGGGTATGGGCCACATCAAAAAGGGTATCGATGTTACAATCCAGTTACACATCGCATGTACACTGTTGGGTATCGATAGTGACGGCCCAGTAAGAAAAGGCCTCGAAGGCCCAATAACTATAGAGGGGGTAAACCCATGACATCCGAACCGGATCGGCCCAAGTACAAGCCAAACTTGGCCCACCATCGAGTAATCCAGAATCGAGCCCAAAGTCTATAGAGACGCCAAAGGCTCTCAGACTGCTCGCCATTCTCTACCAAGTCGCGACCTTCCACTGCTCGACATGGGAGTGCTCGCCCCGAAGAGAGCCTTGCCTCTCTCCTCTGGTCCCACTAAACCGTTAATAACATAGTGGCCAAGATATCCCGCATATCTCGATCACATATTCACTAAAGATTAGATTTGGTAACTGCAATATCTCGCAGTAACTGCCATATCCCACGATCCGAATCTTCAGCAACTCAATATACATTAAGATATTCAGTTGCCTTTATACGGTTCTATCTCTCTTACCCTATAAATACCCTTGCTTTACATACGTTCTTGACGTTTGGAGTTTTATACACACACATACTCATTTAAGCATCGGAGAGGGACCCAGAGGCACCCCCTCTGTTGCGCTCCCCTACTTGCAGGTTCACCGGAGTTGGAGCTGAAGCGTCATCCCAACCTTGTCTGGCATTCAATTCACTGCCAGATCAGCATTCAGGATTTTACGATCCAACATTTGGCGCCGTCTGTGGGAACGAGCAATTCAGCCATGAGAACTCGATCCCAAAGCAACCGTCGGAATCAGACTAGGGAGCGATCCTCAAATAGCTCTGATTCCGCCGCCGCTTCACCGCTTCAACAAGAACCTGCCAGCCGAGCAGGAGTTAATGTTGTTCCTCTGCGGACAGCTCGAGAACATGTCGGTGATTCAAGACCGACCCCAGCTGCTGATCAAAACGGAGCCCCTGCACCGCAGACAGTCCACATTGCGGGGCAGGATATTAATTTAACCCCCGAGATGGTCTCCCTGCTGGAAGCCATCCTAGGACAGGCGCGCCGCCAAGCCCCTGCTCCTCAGGAAAACAATCCCTCTGCTCCTAAGGAAAACCACCGCCCTGCTGCCACAGGGCCTTCACCTTCAGAAGCGGCCAATCCTGGTCCTGTTGCGCCTCAGGAGGATCAGGAGATGACGTCAGGTCAGCAGTCCCTACCTCCAGCACACACCAAGGAGCCAGCAGCCACATATACTGCCAATCCTTCCGGTCCGCCTCCACCCGGAGCCTCTCCCATGTACTGCACTGTGGATCAGATGGATGACCTCCTCAACAAAAGGCTCCAGGAAAGACAGTTGACAGTCATAGCTCCCTTCAAGGAGCAGTCCTCTCATCCATTCACCGACGCGCTCGTCGCTATCAAAATCCCGAAGGATGTGGTTGCTCGGGCCATACCTGAGTATAGCGGTGGAGGAGATCCCACCGTACATGTCAACAAGCATGAGGCCTCCCTTCTGGGTAAGTCAAACGATCCCAATCATTTGGCTTTGCTATTTCCATCTACTCTTTCGGGCTCGGCTTCGTCCTGGTTCTTCGGCCTCCCTGCAGGATCAATCGGAACTTGGGCAGAGTTAAGAAGCAAGTTCCTGGAGAGATATATGGGCGAGCGCCAATTGCTGAAGAGCGTGGTCGCCCTTGACTCGGTCAAACAGCAGCCTGGAGAGTCGCTGTCCAACTTCTACGGGCGTTTTCATTAAAACGTCACAGAATTAGATCGCCGAATCTCGGATGGGGAAATCATTCGGGCATTCTACAGAGGTCTGGATGTGGCCAACAAGGCCTCGAGAAAGCTGCGAAACAGCTATCACGTGAAGGAGATAGAGACATTGGAGGAGTTGGCGTCTAGAGCAAAAGGTTTCATAGACCTTGAACGCGCAAACATCGAGGCTAATCTCCTGACGACCTCGCTAAGGGTAACCCATGAACCCCGACGCGATGGTAAGAAGGAGATAAAGAAGGAGAAGAAGGGAAAAGAAAGTAAGCCCCGAGTCGAGTCTCTTCCAGCACCTCGCCATCCAGAGGTCCCTGAGTACTTCACGCCTTTAAATAGGCAGATCTCAGCGGTACTAGTCGAGATGGAGAGGAGATCCTTGGCGAGGCCACCGATGCCTCGCCGAGGTGGGTTACCCATGGGCAAGGATGTCGAGAGCTATTGCAGATACCATAAGTGCAAGGGCCATAAGACAGACGATTGCAAGATTCTGAAGCGAGATATAGAGAGACTGATTCAGGGGGGAATGTTGAAGGAATTTGTGGCAGGGCGAGACCGAAGTCGAACGCCCCCCAGGAGACATCGTTCACCAGCCCCTGCAGATCAAGCTGAGCCTTCTGGAAGCAAGAGGAGAGTGAATCTGATTGCGGGAGGATTCGGCGCAGGCGGCGAGAGGTCAAGCGCCAGAGAGGTCTACGCCACTCAGATCTCCACGGCAGTTCAGTTGGGGAAGCGGCCCCGACCTGAAGAAAACATTGTCATCTCATTCTCTGAAGATGATTTGGCACATGTCACCACGCCCCACAACGATGCTCTGGTCATTACGGCAGATATTGACGGCTGTGATGTTGCAAGGATTCTGGTCGACGGAGGCAGCTCGACAGACATCCTGTTTCTGGACGCCTTCGAAAAGATGGGCAAATCAAAACGTGACCTGAAGAGGGTCGACTTTCCGCTGATAGGGTTTGCGGGAAGAACAACTTATCCACTGGGGGCTATAACCATGCCAGTGATTTTTGGCGAGGGGTGGAAAAGTATCAAGGTGTCGGTCACTTTCCTGGTGGTCGATTCACCTACATCCTACAACGCCATCATAGGGAGGACCACGATCAACCCAAATAAGATTGTGGCCTCCACTGTCCACCAGAAGATGAAGTTCCCCACTCCGAACGGGATTGGAGAAGTACTAGGAGATCAGCCTTCCTCGCGGCAATGCTATGTGAACTGTTTACGCAGGAAGAACCAAAGGGAGGCGCTCGCCATCGAGACAGAGGCCGATCCCCGCGAGGACTTGGCTCGACCAGCACCCATGGAGGAATTGGAGGAGGTCGAGATCGATGGTCCAGACAAAAAGGTGCGCATTGGGACCACCTTGAAAGAGGATCAGAAGGAGGCCATGACCGCCCTCCTCAAGGAATTCAAAGAGCTCTTCGCCTGGCAGCCGAGCGACATGCCAGGAATCAGCACAGATATTATCTCTCATGAGCTCAGGATAGACCCCTCCATCAAGCCGATCGCCCAAAAGAGAAGATCATTCGGGACTGATAAGCGTTTGGCGATCAGGCAGGAAGTCGGCAGGTTGATTGAAGCTGACTTCGTCAGAGAAGTAAGATTCCAAAGCTGGGTCGCCAACCCAGTTTTGGTCAAGAAATCAAACGGCAAGTGGAGGATGTGCGTCGACTTCCGGGACTTAAACAAGGCTTGCCCCAAAGATTCATATCCCCTTCCGAGAATTGATCAGCTAGTCGATGCTACCTCGGGTCATGAGATGCTGAGCTTCATGGACGCCTATTCAGGCTACAACCAGATCAGAATGCATCCAGATGACGAGGCCCACACGGCTTTCTATGCCGACGAGGACATTCTATGCTACAAGGTGATGCCCTTTGGTCTCATCAATGCCGGGGCAACTTATCAGCGGATGGTGAACCGACTGTTCCAGGACATGCTGGGAAGGAACATGGAGGCCTACGTAGATGATATGCTCGTTAAATCCATCAAAGGCAATCCTCATACCACCGACCTCCGTGAAGCTTTTGAATGCATGAGGAGACACAACGTTCGTCTGAACCCAGCAAAGTGCGCCTTTGGAGTCAAATCCGGGAAGTTCCTGGGTTTTATGGTCAGTGAAAGGGGCATTGAAGCAAACCCGGAAAAGCTAAAGGCCATAGAAGAAATGAAGTCGCCAACCTGCCATAAGGAAGTCCAGTGCCTGAACGGCCGACTAGCTGCTCTTAACCGCTTCCTTTCCAAAGCAAGCGACAGGTCCCTCCCGTTCTTCAAAACCTTGAGGGCCAACCGCAAGTTCGAGTGGACGCCAGACTGCGAGGAAGCATTCCAGTCCTTGAAAAGGCATATTCAAACACTCCCAGCTCTGGCAAAACCCGTTCCAGGCGAGCAGCTTTTCCTCTATTTAGGCATTAGCGATGTGGCAGCCAGTGCTGTCTTAATAAGGGAGGAGAATAATGTTCAGAGTCCAGTGTATTTTATTAGCAAAATGTTCAACTCAGCAGAAATAAAATATGTCCATATTGAGAAGTATCTCTATGCCTTAGTTATTGCTGCTCGGAAGCTGAGACCTTACTTTCATGCGCACGACATCACGGTCCTCACCAATCAACCTCTCAAAAACTTCCTGATGAAGCCAGATTCTTCAGGAAGAATGGTCAAGTGGGCGATCGAGCTCAGCGAGTTCAGGATCAAATTTGCGCCAAAAACGGCCATCAAAGGTCAAGCACTAGCTGATTTCATAGTGGAAAGCACGAGTAACGGTCAAGCGGAGGCAGAAAACAGGCCAAGTCAGTCAGCAAACGACAATCAAATCTGGGAACTCTATACGGATGGGTCTTCATCAAAAGAAGGCTCGGGGGCAGGTTTAATTCTTATTCCTCCTGAGGGCGAGCCTCTGAAATACGTGATCGCCTTGACATTCCCGGCGACCAATAACGAAGCAGAATACGAGGCTCTTATCACTGGACTCAGACTAGCAAAAGGAATGGGTATAGCAGCGCTTAAAGTAAAAAGCGACTCAGAGCTCATTGTCAATCAGGTTAATGGCGCATACGAGGCAAAGGGAGAAAAGATGAAGAAATATCTCAGCATTGCCAAAAAGCTGGTCGCAGAAATCCCAAATTTCGCGATTGAATTCATTCCTCGCCAAGAAAACCAGATGGCAGATTCTTTGAGTAAGCTAGCCTTCGGAGGGGCGACAATCCAGGATGTGCAATTTCTGGAAAGGGCCCTATGTTCAGTCCTTGAAAACAGAGCGGAGATCTTCAACATTCAAGAACAGGTCACCTGGATGACCCCGTTCCAGAATTATTTGAAAGAAGGCATCCTCCCAGAGGACGAAGGCGAATCCACTAGGATTAGAAGACTCGCAGCCAGTTATCTAATCATCGATGGAGAACTCTACAGAAGAGGTTATTCGACGCCTTACTTGAGATGTGTTGCTCTGCCCGAAACAGAAAAAGTTCTTCGAGAAGCGCATGAAGGGGCAGCAGCATGTCATGAAGGCGCTCGATCGCTAAGCAGAAAAATATTCAGATTGGGATATTACTGGCCGACCTTGGGAAAAGACGCGGCCGAATTAACACAGAAGTGCGAAATTTGCCAGCAGTTTGCACCACGATCGGGTCGACCATCGACATTATTATCCCCAATGGCAGGTGCCTGGCCCTTCGCTCAATGGGGAATCGATATATTGGGTCCTTTTCCCATTAGCACTGGTCAACGTACTCACAATATAGTGGCAATCGACTACTTCACTAAGTGGGTAGAGGCGAAAGCTCTAGCTTCGACAACGGAATTCCAAGTTATCAAGTTCCTGCAGGTCAACATATTCTCCAGGTTTGGTATTCCCAAAATACTCATCAGCGATAACGGTCCGCAATTCGTTGGAAAGGAGTTGAAATGGCTCTGTGAAGAGTATCATATCGACCATCGCTTCAGTTCAGTACATCACCCTCAAACGAATGGGCAAGCTGAAGCAGCCAACAAGGTTGTCTTAGCAGGACTCAAGAAAAGGGTTCGAGCATTCAAAGGGAACTGGGCAGACGAACTGGAAAACGTATTATGGGCAATCAGAACAACGCCTAAGGCGGCCACAGGAGAAACGCCTTTCAGTTTAGTGTACGGATCAGAAGCAGTAGCACCAGCTGAATTAACAGTGCCTACCCACAGAGTCCTACACTTTAACGCGGAGGCAAATGAGATCGAGCGTAGAACTGACCTCGACTTAGCAGAGGAAAAGAGATGGCTCTCGGAAAAAACACAGGCAAAGATTCGCTTGGCGACCGCTCGGTATTTCAACAGAAAAGTTAGCGCTCGCCAATTTTTCGTGGGGGAGATGGTTATGAGAAGGAATGAATTTACAAGGCTGGACAGTAAAAACAAACTTTCAGCCAAATGGGAAGGACCATACAAAGTAGTAGAGATCGCCGCACCAGGATCCTACTATTTGGAAACCACCGAAGGAAAGCCATTCCTTCACAAAGCGTGTCCACTCGAAGCAAGCTGAAGCCAAAAAGCCCTGACGCCAAAGTCAGGCCTCAACAGCCCTAACAACAAAGTTAGGCCAAAAGCCCTGACGCCAAAGTCAGGCCAAAAAGCCCTAGCAACAAAGCTAGGCCAAAAGCCCTAACAACAAAGTTAGGCCAAAAGCCCTGACGCCAAAGTCAGGCCACAAAAGCCCTAGCAACAAAGTTAGGCCAAAAGCCCTGACGCCAAAGTCAGGCCAAAAAGCCCTAGCAACAAAGCTAGACCAAAAGCCCTAACAACAAAGTTAGGCCAAAAGCCCTGACGCCAAAGTCAGGCCACAAAAGCCCTAGCAACAAAGTTAGGCCAAAAGCCCTGACGCCAAAGTCAGGCCACAAAAAGCCCTAGTAACAAAACTAGGCCAAAAAGCCCTAGCAACAAAGCTAGGTCAAAAGCCCTAACAACAAAGTTAGGCCAAAAAAGCCCTAGTAACAAAACTAGGCCACAAAAGCCCTAACAACAAAGTTAGGCCTCAAAAAACCTAACGCCAAGAGTCAGGTAAAGCCCTGACGCCAAAGTCAGGCCAAAAGCCCTGGCGACAAAGCCAGGCCAAAAGACCTAGCAAAATGTTTGGCAAAATAAAAGCTCTGATGCCAAAGTCAGGCCAAAGAAAGTTTAGGCGATCACTATTGATGATAAAGCCTGACAAACTACGAATCCCCTGTTATGCCAACACCTCAAAGGTTTAAACTTCAAAGAAGCTAATATCTCTTTGAACTTAGAAGTTTACACTTTTAAGTGTCAAAAGTGTTATCCTGGGAAAGTTTAACTTATGATTGGTCTAAGGCTTTAAGGGTCGACGACATTACCAAGCAAGGAAAAAGTGGAAAGTAATTATGAGTAAGATATTGGATAGCTGAATATGTTCAAAGTCGATTAAAGGCTCAAGAATATAAAGGCATTCAATAGAAAAACCCAAGTCTTCGATAAATAATTACAAACCAAAAACAGAAAACACAAAAATGGCTATCTAAAAAAGATAAATATGGTCGCCAAGGAGTTGGGGACTTCAAGCTTTGGGGTTCTCGGGGGCAAGGGCGCTCTGCTCGCCTTCGGGGGCAGAAGTACCGGGCTCGCCTTCAGGAGCAGCCTCCCCAGCAACAGAGGGCTGCGAAGGACGACTCCGCAGGAAGGTCTTCAAGGAGGCAACTTCCCCAAGAGGAAAGTTGGGATCAACCGCCTGGACCTCCTCCACCAGTTCTTGGAGAAACTCGGCGATGGTCGACTTCATCACCTTCAAGGCCTGGTCTTCAAAGTCCTCGGAGGCCTTGAACTCCTCAACCACGGCTTGGGGTGAAGGAACCGCCTTCAGCTGATCAGCCAGCCGGTTCTTCTCCTCCTCTAGGGCGACCCCCTAGCTTCGGCAGTATCCCTCTGGGCCTCCGCGGCGACCCTAAGAGCGTCTGACTCGACCAACTGGGCACGAGCTTCCTTAAACTCGGCCTCCAGGCGAGCACGGACCACCTCCCCTTCATCAAGGCACTGATGAAGGGCCTCAGCTTCATGAAGGAAGGCTGCAGCATCAGCCTCCCTCTTCTTGACATCAGCAAGGAGGCGCTGCTCCTTCCTGAAATACTCCTCCCGGGCGCCGTCCACCAAGGTGATTGCCATGTCAGCGGTCTTCTTGATGGCCTCCAACTGCCCGGGGGTGACCCCTGTGCTTCGGTATTGCTCCAGCTCGACAAGCAGATCAGAGTGCTTGTCGGCGAGCTCGCCGAAAACGCGGCCGAGGATCACCTCTTCCCGAACGAGCTGACAACAAAAGCACAAGGAAAATGTCAAGTCATCAAAATGAAAAGGAATGACAAGGAATAAATAATGGAAAGAAGGCGAGATCATACCAGGGCAACTCGTTCGAAGTGGGTCCGTAAGAACCCCTCGATCTGAGGAAGCTCCGTAGGGACAATCGAACGGTCCTTGGGAGGAATTATCCCATCAAGGAGTCGCATGCACATATCCGGGCTACCCCGTAGGCACTTCTGGGCGGGGTACCCCTTCTTGGCAAGGTCCCCACAAGGGACCCAAGGCCTCCGAGAGTCCCCAGCCTTAAAAGGCTGGAACAAGCTCGCCATGGAGCAGTACTCCTCGGCGGGAGCCCTCGAGGAGCTGGAAGCAGCAGGCCCCTTCTTTTGGGCCCCAGACTCCTTAGTAGGAGCCGTGGGCACTGAAGAGGCGGGAGGCGCCAAAGACAAGGCCTTCTCCTTAGCGGCGGAAGGGCCCTGAAGAGAGGGAGAAGGAGACGCCGTGTCCAAACCCTTCCCTTTGCTGGTAGAAAGGCCCTTAGGAGGGGAAGGAGGAGGATGTTGGTCGACATCAGGGTGCTCTTCACTCCTGACCTTCTTAGAAGGAGGAGGAGGAGGGTCCTGGGCCACGTCCGCCAAGGACTCCACTGCAAAGCAACAAGACAATAAGTCAGGAGTCAGAGAACCGCAGAATGTAAAAACATTAAATCAACAAAAGGTGAGGTAGTACCTGGTTGACGAGGGCCAGTAGTGGCCGAAGGAAGCGTCTCCTCGGGCTTCCTCTTGGTCGAACGCCTAGAAGGAGGAGGGGGAGAGCTTAGCAGCACTTGGTCGGAGGACAATCCCGTCGATCCCTGGTC
This sequence comes from Chamaenerion angustifolium, assembly GCA_946814005.1. Lineage (NCBI taxonomy): Eukaryota > Viridiplantae > Streptophyta > Magnoliopsida > Myrtales > Onagraceae > Chamaenerion > Chamaenerion angustifolium. The sequence continues at coordinate 3,034,862 of OX328277.1, read as the reverse complement.
ATCAAAGAGACCTATCAGTTTTTTGCTCTTGCTTACAACCTTCCCTACAAGTAATAAAACAAGGGAAGAGTTAGAAAATTACCCAATCATCAAAGATTGGCGTAGCTTGATGAATGCCCGCCATCTCAAGGGCATTCTCGGTAGTCTCCGCCACTGAGCGGATGGACTTGAACTGAGATGACCGATGCAGCCGATATAAATCGTCGATGGCATTCCGATCACTCCCGGACAATTCTTCGAAGGAGGGAGGAAAATCCTTGTCCGGAGCAAACAATTTCCAAGGTACGCCCCCCTTATACAAGAAGTAAAACTTCTTGTAATTGGAGTTAGTGGCCCGGAAATCATCGATCAGGCGGACATGGACGTTCCAAGCCCATCCTTGAGGGCCTCCCCACTCCGAAAACTTCGGCCAGCGGGATTGGAAGTGGTGAAAGTGGTTAGCCCCTGCTGCCAGTCGGAAGAAGCACCGGAACAGGGCCAGTGAATATACCCATTCCTGGCGTAAGCATAGGAACTTGAAGCCGACCCACATCCTGAGGGCATTCGGGACAAGCTGTGTGGGGTGAATCCCGTAAAACTGACACAAGGTCTGTAAATCCTCACAGAGAGGAAAACGCAACCCAGCATCGATCTGGGCCGCATAAATGTAAACCTCTCCATCGTGAGGAAAATGCAGACCTAGGCCAGGATACCTAGGAGCATCCTCCACACTGAAGCCACCAAGCGCCACCATGGTCTTAAAGTAAGCCGGCTTCAGTTCGTTAGGCTTGATATCTACTCAGAATGATTCAAGTATGGCACAGCAAGTATACAAACAAAGGAAAACAGAGGATATTGCCAAAATAGAGCAATAAAAGGGCGAAAGTTTACCTTTTGGGGAAAAAATAGGCGTGTTCAGCTCAGGACCATCTACCACCACTGGGGTGGCCGCAGACCTTCCCACGTCAGGCTGTTTCCCCGCTGAGGAGGGCACAACTTCATCCCTAATGGTCAAGGGAACACCGACATTCTGAGGGGCGCTGGCTTTGTTAGCACCCTTGATGGCCATGTGTTTTATTCGCTGACTTCTGGGGGCCATGGAAATGGTCGAAATGAGAACTGAAGAGGATTGAAAGAGAAAGGAAAGGTTTGCAGCGAAGTTCTGGAAATCTGAAGGAGTGGATGAGCGTAAAAAACAAAATGTAGAAACTGACGTTTCTTATATAGACCAAGAAGGGAGCAACCGCCACGAGCAAATCGAAGCGACACAGAGGAATGATGGCACCTTTTTGGAAAAAACCGAAGCAATGTCAGAATTCCAAAAGACACCTTGGGGAGACAGACGGTTGGCTGGAATGGACAGCTGTCAGACTACCCTGGGTTTACGGAAAAGTAAATGTCAGGCGTGCCTCAAGGGACCGTTCGATTTCTGGACAACTGTGCAATTATTAAATGCTAAAATTCCACTAGGGAGACAAGGTGGTCGCCAACGCACTAATAAAGCTTTAGCAGAAATACCTCGGGTAGGTAATGATCGCCTAACTAAGAAAGATAGACTTCCATAAGCCTGGGTCACCTCGAGTGATCGCCAAAAGGGAATAAAAGGAAGGATATTCTTTCGGCTTTGAACAGATAAGGAATTGCTCGCCAAATGAGCTAGAAGTGTCTCAAAGGCACTGAACCATTACCAAAGACGTCACTATCTAAAACCCTACCAGGAAATCAAGCTCGACTGAAGGAACTTCAATCAAGCTTCGGGGGCAAATGTTGGGTATCGATAGTGACGGCCCAGTAAGAAAAGGCCTCGAAGGCCCAATAACTATAGAGGGGGTAAACCCATGACATCCGAACCGGATCGGCCCAAGTACAAGCCAAACTTGGCCCACCATCGAGTAATCCAGAATCGAGCCCAAAGTCTATAGAGACGCCAAAGGCTCTCAGACTGCTCGCCATTCTCTACCAAGTCGCGACCTTCCACTGCTCGACATGGGAGTGCTCGCCCCGAAGAGAGCCTTGCCTCTCTCCTCTGGTCCCACTAAACCGTTAATAACAGAGTGGCCAAGATATCCCGCATATCTCGGTCACATATTCACTAAAGATTAGATTTGGTAACTGCAATATCTCGCAGTAACTGCCATATCCCACGATCCGAATCTTCAGCAACTCAATATACATTAAGATATTCAGTTGCCTTTATACGGTTCTATCTCTCTTACCCTATAAATACCCTTGCTTTACATACGTTCTTGACGTTTGGAGTTTTATACACACACATACTCATTTAAGCATCGGAGAGGGACCCAGAGGCACCCCCTCTGTTGCGCTCCCCTACTTGCAGGTTCACCGGAGTTGGAGCTGAAGCGTCATCCCAACCTTGTCTGGCATTCAATTCACTGCCAGATCAGCATTCAGGATTTTACGATCCAACATACACTACATTGGATTGTAACTTTGTTGAAACCGATTACTATTACTTACCCCAGCTTAGCAGTCAGGGGGAAAATGCGGATGACCGCTTAAGTTGGGTTAAGATGTACGACCATAATCAGAACATGTCCAATACTGACCCAAAAGAACCAGATATCAGTCAAAACGATGTAACCTCTGAAACAGAAGGATGGTCCATCGAACTTGGCAATACGCATCAAGAATCTCTGACATCTGGAAATCCTGAGGTATGTACTACTCCCAGTATAGATCATTCTGTTTCTGTATTTGAAACTGAAACTGATAATCCAGAAGAAATAGTAGAGGAGGAGAACTCTGGGAGATACATACTACCTCCACGAACAACTAGAGGAATACCGCCTAAAAGGTACTCACCAGAGTATAAACCAAGCAGATCGCGGTATCCATTGGACGATGGCGACAGGGGGAGCCTATCTGCAACAGCAAAAAGTTTCAGAGTCGCAATCGACAATGAAATTATCCCAAGAACGGTGGAAGAAGCCAAGGGAAACAGGCAATGGAACCAGGCAATGGAAGTTGAGATGGAAGCTCTCATGAAAAATCAAACATGGGAGAAATGCAAGTTACCCACAGGGAAGAAACCAGTTGGTTGTAGGTGGGTATTTACAATCAAACACAACGCAAATGGAAAAATAGAGAGATACAAGGCTCGATTGGTGGCAAAAGGATATACTCAGACGTATGGAATTGATTACTTTGAAACATTCTCACCCGTGGCAAAAATAAACACAATTCGAGTACTATTCTCAATAGCGGCAAACCAAGATTGGCCGCTTCACCAATTCGACGTGAAGAATGCGTTTCTACATGGGGATCTCGAAGAAGAAGTGTATATGAGAGCTCCACCTGGTTTTGAATCAGATTTTCAACCAAACGAAGTCTGCAAGATGAAGAAGGCATTATATGGTCTCAAACAGTCACCTAGAGCCTGGTTTGGAAGATTCTCCATTGTCATGAAGAAATATGGATACAAACAGAGTAATGCAGACCATACGTTGTTTTATCAACGCAAAGGTGAGTTGACTACTTGTCTAATTATCTATGTGGATGACATGATAATTACTGGAAATGACCAGGAAGAAATTAGTCAACTCAGAAAAAATTTATTCTCAGAATTTGAAATGAAGGATCTGGGAAACCTCAGATACTTTCCTGGGATTGAAGTTATGAGATCAAGAAGAGGTATCTATATTTCCCAGAGGAAGTATATACTTGACCTTCTAGCTGAAGTAGGGCTAATAAACTGCAAACCAGCGGATACACCTCTGGTTCCAAACCATGGCCTGAAGATGGGAGATGGAGTCAACCCAGCAGACCGTGGGAGATATCAACGGTTAGTTGGTAGACTTATTTACTTGGCACATACGAGACCAGACATATCATATGCCGTGGGAGTAGTGAGTCAATTCATGCACAATCCACAAGAAGATCACATGGAAGCTGCGTTGAGGATTGTTAGGTATCTTAAAGGTTCTCCTGGGAAATGAATCTTGTTTGAGAAAAATGGACATCTCGATGTTCATGCATACACGGATGCAGACTGGGCAGGAAATCCTATAGACAGAAGATCCACCTCAGGATACTTCACTCTGGTGGGTGGAAACCTAGTAACCTGAAAAAGCAAGAAACAAAAGGTGGTTGCTCTTTCAAGTGCTGAAGCTGAGTTTCGAGGGATTGCAAAAGGTCTAACTGAAGTTTTGTGGTTAAGAAGACTTTTGGAAGAATTGGGATTTCCAAGTAAACATGCGTGCAAGTTAAAGTGCGATAATAAAGCTGCGATCAGTATATCTGGAAAATCCTGTCCAACATGACAGGACGAAACACATTGAAGTGGATCGTCATTTCATCAAGGAAAAACTAGATGAAAGACTGGTCGAGTTTCCGTGGGTTAAGTCAGAAGATCAGTTAGCTGATATCCTGACTAAAGCTGTTACTGGTAAAGTATTACAAACAGTTCTCTGCAAGTTAGGTATTGTAGATCCTACTACCCAACTTGAGGGGGAGTGTTAACAATGCTAAAATGTCAAATACTTTACCAGTCAAAAGTAGCAGAAAGTGGAGCAATTATTAGTCAAAAAGGAGATCACCAGATTGTCAAAAGGAGATCACCAGATTGTCAATTATCATAATTAGTAGTTACAGTAAAAGTATGATTGTAATCTCTATATAAACAATGTACTGAAATGAAATGAAACAAGTGAAAAAATTACCAAATATCAGCATCATTAGTATTTTTCTCTCTATTCAACATAACTTGCACGCGTGTTTAGTTGGAAATCCCAATTCTTCCAACAGTCTTCTCAACCACAAAACTTCAGTTAGACCTTTTGCAATCCCTCGAAACTCAGCTTCAGCACTTGAAAGAGCTACCACCTTCTGTTTCTTGCTTTTCCAGGTTACTAGGTTTCCACCCACTAGAGTGAAGTATCCTGAGGTGGATCTTCTGTCTATAGGATTTCCTGCCCAGTCTGCATCCGTGTATGTTTGAACATCGAGATGTCCATTTTTCTCAAACAAGATTCCTTTCCCAGGAGAGCCTTTAAGATACCTAACAATCCTCAACGCAGCTTCCATGTGATCTTCTTGTGGATTGTGCATGAATTGACTGACTACTCCCACATCATATGAGATGTCTGGTCTCGTATGTGCCAAGTAAATAAGCATGCCAACTAACCGTTGATATCTCCTACGGTCTGCTGGTTTGATTTCATCTCCCATCTTCAGGCCATGGTTTGGAACCAGAGGTGTATTCGTTGGTTTACAGTTTATTAGCCCTACTTCAGCTAGAAGGTCGAGTATATACTTCCTCTGGGAAATATAGATACCTCTTCTTGATCTCAGAATTTCAATCCCAAGAAAGTATCTGAGGTTTCCCATATCCTTCATTTCAAATTCTGAGAATAAATTCTTTCTGAGTTGACTAATTTCTTCCTGTTCGTTTCCAGTAATTATCATGTCATCCACATAGATAATTAGACAAGTAGTCAACTCACCTTTGCGTTGATAAAACAATGTATGATCAGCATTACTCTGTTTGTATCCATATTTCTTCATGACAATGGAGAATCTTCCAAACCAGGCTCTAGGTGACTGTTTGAGATCATATAATGCCTTCTTCAGCTTGCAGACTTCGTTTGGTTGAAAATTTGATTCAAAACCAGGTGGGGCTCTCATATACACTTCTTCTTCGAGATCCCCATGTAGAAACGCATTCTTCACGTCGAATTGGTGAAGCGGCCAATCCTGGTTTGCCGCTATTGAGAAAAGTACTCGAATTGTGTTTATTTTTGCCACGGGTGAGAATGTTTCAGAGTAATCAATTCCATACGTCTGAGTATATCCTTTTGCCACCAATCGAGCCTTGTATCTCTCTATTTTTCCATTTGCGTTGTGTTTGATTGTAAATACCCACCTACAACCAACTGGTCTCTTCCCTGTGGGTAACTTGCATTTCTCCCACGTTTGATTTTCCATGAGAGCTTCCATCTCAACTTCCATTGCCTGGTTCCATTGTCTGTTTCCCTTGGATTCTTCCACCGTTCTTGGGATAAATTCGTTGTCGATTGTGACTCTGAAACTTTTTGTTGTTGCAGATAGTCTCCCCCTGTCGCCATCGTCCAATGGATACCGCGATCTGCTTGGTTTATACTCTGGTGAGTACCTTTTAGGCGGTATTACCCTGGTTGTTCGTGGAGGTAGTATGTATCTCCCAGAATTCTCCTCCTCTACTACTTTTTCTAGATCATCAGTTTCAGTTTCAAATACAGAAAAAGAATGATCTATACTGGGAGTAGTACATACCTCAGGATTTCCAGATGTCAGAGATTCTTGATGTGTGTTGTCAAGTTCGATGGACCGTCCTTCTGTTTCAGAGGTTATATCGTTTGGACTGATATCTGGTTCTTTTGGGTCAGTATTAGACATGTTCTGATTATGGTCGTACATCTTAACCCAACTTAAGCGGTCATCCTTATTTTCCCCCTGACCGCTAAGCTGGGGTAAGTAATAGTACTCAGTTTCAACAAAGTTACAATCCAATGTAGTGTACATGCGATGTGTAACTGGATTGTAACATCGATACCCTTTCTGATGTGGCCTATACCTAACAAAGACACATTTTATAGCGCATTACTCAAATTTAGTCCTTTCCGACTTCGGAATATGAACAAACACAGAACATCCAAAGACTCTAGGTGTGAGATCCGAGGCTTGAGACGTTTTGGTTTGGTGGGATAACAGACGGAATGGAATATGAAAATTGAGAATTTTTGTGGGTAATCGATTAATAAGATAGACAGATATAGCTACACCTTCTGGCCAGAAGTATTGGGGTACATGGGACTCAAGCATGATGGCTCGGGTAATTTCTAAGATAATTCTGTTTTTGCGTTCCGCAACTCCGTTTAGTTGTGGGGAATTAGGACAGGTGGTCTGATGGACGAGCCCATGTTGTTTAAAAAATTGGGTGAGAGTTTGATTACCATATTCTCCCCCATTGTCTGATCGAAGGACACAGATTTGTTTTTGATACTGGGTTTTTATGAGGTTATAGAAGGACACGAATTTATCAGGAACTTCAGACTTATTTTTTAGGAAATATACCCAAGTCATTCTAGAATAGTCGTCAATAAATAGTAAAAAATATCGGAAACGACTATTTATAGAGTTTGGTGCTGGACCCCAGACATCTGAATGAACCAACTCAAACACTGAATTGACACGCGTATTATTTGCTGGAAAAATAGTTTTATGACTCTTAGCATAAATGCAAGTTTCACATGGACCACAATCCCTATTCTTGAAACTAGGAAATAAAATACTGAGATAGGAGGGTGATGGATGCCCTAACCGACGATGTCATAACTAGAACTGTCTTTCTACCGTCTCGTGAGCCAATAGCGCAGTCCCTTGTTGAGCCACCTCATCTACATTGCATAGTTCATCTTACTCAGTTCCACACCCAATTATCTCTTTCGTCTGAATATCCTGTAAAATACAGCAATTCAGATACATCAGTACTGTACAGTTTAATTCTCTAGTAACATGACTAATTGACAATAATTTGCATGTCAATGACGGCACATAGAGACAATTTGACACTTTCAAATTTGGAGACACTTGTATAGTACCGGCACCCATTACTGGTGTAAGACTCCCATTAACAGTCTGAATTTTTCCCTTCCGTGGAGTCGTCCAGGAAATTAAGTCCCGACTATCGTGAGTCATTGTATCTGTTGCTCCACAGTCAAATATCCACTCGGAACATTTGTCGGGTTTAAAATCCTGTATAGCACAAACTATAAGGGCCCTATTGCAATTACTCAAAAAAGTGTCACCTAGGTCAAAGAAACCAGCTGACCCGCTCCGATCAAATCGATCCGCTCCACCAGGACCCGCTTCAACCAACCTGAGACACGCTCCACCAGCTGCTGGACCCGTCGAGGAGCCCACGCCAGCTCGACCAGCATCAACGCCAGCTCGACCAGCATCAGTCGAGGCCCACAATTCACCAGTCGCAGCTCCACCAGTTGCCCCTTGTCTACCACTGCCACCAGTGTGTTTGCCATTCAGCAGACCAGCCGCCGCACCACCTCCTGGAACTGGACCCCGCGTTGTTCCAGCTCCACCAGCACGAACACCAGCGACAGCATGGCCCACGCTCACCGCACCAGCTGGACCTGCAGCTCCTCTTCCTACGCGAGCCCCACCACCAGCCGAAGAGAAGGAGGCTTGTCTGCCAACTTCACCAGCCGCTCCAGTTCCCACGGAGGCTCCACCACCAGCTAGACCCGCAGCTCCACTTCCAGTCGCTACCTGGCACACACGAGCTCCACCAGCCGAAAGGTTTGCTTGTCTACCACTCGCCGAACCAGGTCCCAGCTCCAATGGTCTTCACAGCAACTCCAACGGTCGCGGCACCAGCTGCATGCTCCACGCTACATGGCCTACGTTCCTTTATCGAGACACCAACCGTCGAAGGTCCCACAAAAGCTCCACTAGCCGCTCCTTGTCTGCCACCGAAGGTGACAGCTCCATCGAAGAAATGCATGCCCTCCATCTCCGAGAAATGCATGCCATCTCCGAGCCTCACGCCTTCTTCACCAAGGAGCCCTATTTGTATTCGGTTGGTTGAAAGTGGAGCTGATCGGTTGGACACTGATCGGTCACCTCCAACTGCGTAGCCCCGTCCAACTCCTAGGCTAGACATCGGCACCTCCTCTTGGTCGCCTCCGTTCATGGAGCTAGTAACTGCAAGATTACCCGCACCAGTGGCTCCCATGACCACAGCTTTTGGTTTTCCGGTTAGTTTTTTTTTCATCCCACCGCTCGAGATATCCGACTAATTTGAAGCATTCGTCTTTTGTGTGTCGATTCTGTACGCAATGAGAACATCGGAGTTTGTTTTTCTCCTCCAAAAGTTTTTCACGATCTGCTTTGCTTAGGTTTTTCCCATGTCCTGGTCCGGCCGTGGTTCTGGCCCTTGCCGTGAGCCCACTTTCAATGGTTGGTTTGGTCGATTGGTTGAGGATACCGGTTCGGGTTGCCTCACGTCGAACCTGCGCGTATGCTCGTTCGACCGAAGGTAGTGGCTCCTCCTTGAGTATTTCTCGCTTTATTGTTTCAGACCTGATATTAAGTCCGGCTAGAAACTGGAATAGACGAGTTTCTTGACGTTCTTTGTTGTATATCATGATATCTTCTTCATGCCTCATTGGATTCGGATGTTGTCGATCTATTGCTTGCCAAATTCCTTGCAGGGTATTTAAATAGCGTTCCAAAGACAATTCACCTTGTCTTAGTTCGCTTGCCTTGACATGGAGGTAGTATGCCTGTAGGGCATCTCCTCCTGCACCGTAAGTTGTCTCCAGGGCACTCCATAGTGCTCTTGCACTAGGGTATGCTGCAACATTCCCGATTAAATCTGGATCTATATTTTGTACAATCCAGGAGAAAACACATAAGTCTCGTTCCTTCCATTCCGGATATGTTGGCTCAGTTGGGGTTGGTGGTAATGGCACCCCGGTAATGTGGCTGAGTCGTCGCCGCCCTCCAATTGCTGTCTTTATGACAATTGCCCATACCGGGTAATTGGAATCATTTAACTTAACCTCTGTGGTCAAGATTTATGATGTATTTTGATGTTGCTAGCTGATGGTTGTCGTGGCTGAGTTTTCCATACCACTCCTCAAAATTTTGAGAAGTGTTGTGGCTAAATCATCCGTCCCTTCTGTGGTTCCGGATTTACCTGTTTCTGGTGTGGACATGGCGAATCCGGTTCCAGATGAAACAATTTAGTTAGGATAGACCTGCTCTGATACCATGTTGAATAGAGAGTAGAACAATAGAAGCACTGATATTTGATAAAATTCTTTCACTTGTCATATTTCATTCCAGTACATTGTCTATTATAGAGATTACAATAACTTTCTACTGTAAATACTAATTATGACATTTAACAATCTGGTAACTCTATATATGACAATCTGGTAATCTACTATTGCACCTTTCTGCTCCTTTTGACTGGTAAAGACTGTCACATTGTTGACATTTTATCTGCTTTGTTGACATGTCCGCTTCACAATTTCTGCAAAACCATTTGTCAGGGGGGACTTCGTCAAGAGGTAGTTTCAAACAGTACATGTAATATGCATCATCACAGCCATCACATAATATGATCTGATCATCAGCCTGATCTGTGAAGCAGGACCTGCAAAGGCATGAAGGGCAAAGCCAACGGGTCCCGTATGTTTCCAACCGCTTAGGAGAGAAGCGTCTCTCGTGGTAATACTTATTGGAGCAGTAAGAATGCTCACACTCCCTGATTTTGTCGTCTGGACAAAAACCACTTCCACAGATTTTACAGCTCTCAGGTTTACTGTTCTTCATGTTGTTACTTAGCACTTCTCCATTAGCAAAGTTCCCAGTTTGGTTCAGTTTCTCGCAGACTGCACAATTCTCATGGGTGGATCTGATTTCATCTGGTTTGCAGCTGGTGCAGTGCCAGTTTCTTGGGAGAACCTCTTTGAATGACGGATGAATGCACGAAACATGGTACATATCCTGACATGAATGACATACAACACATTTTTGATCATTTGTCTTCTCTCCACAGTACCTACATGTGCAGTCATTGTAGAAGGCATGATATTCCGCATGCTTCCATTTGGCATCAGACTGAAGATTCCTGCCATTCACCTGTTTCATTAGATTAAATTCAACTACTTGTTAACAATGAACGTAATGATATCGACTATCACCATAGAGAGCAAGCATGTAGTGCAAGAAGATGAACAAAATGATTGCGGCCCAGAGCTTGTAGGAGAAAATAACCTGGTTCCAGATGTAACCAAAGGTTACATGCAGTCTAGACTCTAGATATGTTTTTTTCATAAGGCAAAAATAATAACCCATAAAATTAACAACATATTCCCAACGCTATGCCATGTGGCTGGCCTTCATACTTAATATATCATACATGTTTATATACTTCAAACTACACTAGGTCCATCATAAGTTGAGTCATACAGAAACTAGAAGACAAAAGTGTCCTCTTTGGCTCTGAATCATTTTGTGACCAGTGACCGTACTAATATTTAAGGCAAATAACAAAATTCATCTTAAGATTCACCTTTTAAAAAATTTGATAGAACCTAGAATACACAAGTTTAGCTACTGCTCCCTATGGCCTCCCAAAAATTTCCGCTTCTCATCTCAAATTGTGATATCCCAAAATTGCCCCGGAATGTGCGGAAACGTGAGGATTCCATACCCATTTGGATTCCTTGATGGCTGCTACCTGAACAATAATTTTCTAGTCACTTGCAATGAAACTGTTGATGATGGAGACTTTCGGGCCACCACTGTTGATGATGGAGACTTTCGGGCCACCACTGTTGATGATGGAGACATTCGGGCCAACACCACTTGCTGAAGTGGACCACTCACTGAAGTAGAGCACTTGCTGAAGTGGAGCACTTGCTGAAGTGGAGCACTTGCTGAAGTGGAGCACTTGCTGAAGTGGAGCACTTGCTGGTGCTGAAGTGGAGCACTTCTGGTGGAGCACTTGCTGGTGCTGAAGTGGAGCACTTCTGGTGGAGCACTAATGAAAGTGGACAAGTCAACTTCTGTGGCCTATATAAGAACCAATAATGTGAAGGAAAATATAACAGACTTGAATTACGAATTTGAGAGAAGGGTTGGTTATTGGTTTCTTGAGTGTGGGAGAAAATAGTGTTGTTATGAGCCAGAAATACGAGTGAGTGTTTCAGAGTGCTATACATTGTAACACTATTTGTCTATAGTGAAGTGTGGGTGTGATCTGTGGACGTAGCCAAATTGGTGAACCACGTAAATCCTTGTGTCGTTTTGCATTTCTCTTAATCCATCGAGCCCCAAGATCCTGCAAGGTGGGAATTAGCCGCAGCTAATATCCCAACAATTGGTATCAGAACAATTGGTATAACAAGGGTGGGAGGTCACAATCTCAGAATCCCAAAAATTCCAACAATCAGAACCAGAAGGTGATCGAGTGTTGGAACTGCGGGAAGCTCGGGCACTACAAGAACCAGTGTAGATCCCCTAAGAAGGAGAAGGAAGGCAAGCAAGAAGCAAACATCGCTGCAGAAGAGGCAGGTGATGTTTTTGTATGCTATTCGGAGAGCAAGTCTGAGTCATGGGTGTTTGACTCGGGAACTTCCTTTCATGCGTCCTCCAACAGAGAACTCTTAATGAGTTATACACCAGGTAATCTTGGCAAAGTTTATCTTGGTGATGATCAACCTTGTGATGTGGTTGGCAGGGGTGATGTACAGATCAGGTTAAATGGATCTGTGTGGAAGTTAAGGGATGTGAGACACATTGACTTACGAAAGAATTTGATCTCGGTGGGGCAGCTCGCAGCAGAAGGTTGTGTCACAACCTTCAATAGCGATTCTTTGAAGGTTTCTAAAGTTGCAATGACAGTTGCTCGTGGCCAGAAGAGTGGTACGCTCTATATGACAACAAACGTTGGTGGGTCAATTGCAGTTGCGGACAGCAAAGATGATCCAAATCTTTGGCACCAGAGACTTGGTCACATGAGTGACAAGGGTCTCAAGATACTACATTCCAAGGGAAGAATACCAGACTTGAAGTCAGTTAACACTGACTTGTATGAAAGCTGCATCTTTGGGAAGTAGAAGAGAGGGAGCTTCATGAAGAGTGGCAGAGCAGCAAAGCAGGAAAAGCTTGAGCTAGTTCACACGGATGTTTGGGGTCCAACCACTGTCTCATCCATTGGCGGAAAGTCATATTTTGTGACTTTCATTGACGACCATTCCAGAAAGGTATGGGTTTATTTCTTGAGACATAAATATGAGGTATTTGAAATGTTCAAGATATGGAAAGTCATGGTAGAAAATGAGACAGATTTAAAGTTTTTCGATCCGACAACGGTGGTGAGTATGATGATATGGAGTTCATGAAGTTCTGTTTTGAGAATGGCATCAAAATAGCAAGGACTGTGCTAGGAACACCACAGCAGAATGGTGTAGCAGAACGAATGAACCAGACATTGACTGAGAGAGTCAGAAGCATGCGAATACATGCAGGACTGCCCAAGCAGTTCTGGGCAGAGGCAGTCAATACAGCAGCATACTTGATCAACCGTGGACCATCGGTTCCGCTAGAGTTCGGAATACCAGAAGAGGTATGGAGCGGAAAAGAGGTAAAACTTTCTCATTTAAAAGTTTTTGATTGTGTATCGTATGTGCATATTAGTGATCAGGCTAGGGGGAAGCTTGACTCCAAATCACTAAAATGGACATTCATCGGATATGGTGGAGATAAGCCTGGGTACAAGTTCTGGGATGACCAGACAAAGAAGGTGATCAGAAGTCGAGACGTGATATTCAATGAAAAGGTCATGTACAATGACAGAAAAACACTACAGCCCAGTAGTGTAGCACAAAGCGATCCTATGTACGTTGATCCAGATGATATCTTGGACAGAAGTATAGTGCAGCAAGTAGTGGAAAGTCCTCAACCAGAGGAACAGACACCGCAGAGCAGCACACAACAGACTGATCAACCACAGTCTCCATCTTCTTCATCTCCAGTATTGAGGAGATCTTCACGGCCTACTATACCAAATAAAAGGTACATGAATTATTTGCTGCTTACTGATGCAGGAGAACCTGAATGCTATGATGAAGCATGTCAAGGAGAAATCTCTAGCAAGTGGGAGCATGCAATGAAAGAAGAGATGGATTCTCTTATCTCTAACCATACATGGGAGCTAGCTGAGTTACCCATTGGAAAGAAGGCGTTACACAACAAATACGTGTATCGAGTCAAGGAGGAACATGATGGTTCCAAAAGGTACAAGCGAGACTTGTAGCCAATGGCTTTCAGCAGAAAGCAGGTATCGATTACACCAACATTTTTTCCCCGGTTGTAAAACTGACGACCATTCGGTCAGTTTTAAGTATTGTTGCAGCAGAAGATTTGCAACTTGAGCAGTTAGATGTCAAAACTGCTTTCCTCCATGGTGATCTCGAGGAGGAGATATACATGGAGCAACTAGAGGGTTTCTCAGAGAATGGCAATGAGAAACCTGTTTGTAAACTGCGAAAGAGCTTATATGGATTGAAACAAGCTCCAAGGCAGTGGTACAAAAAGTTTGATGGTTTTATGCAAATAAATGGCTTTTTTAGATGCAATGCTGACCATTGTTGCTACTTCAAAAGGTTTGAGTCCAGCTATATTATTTTGCTGCTTTATGTCGATGACATGTTAGTGGCAGGTTCAGATATAGGTGAAATCAAACGATTGAAAAAGCAATTGTCCAGTGAATTCGAGATGAAGGATTTGGGTCCAGCAAAGCAGATTCTTGGGATGGGAATCAACAGAGACGAGTCAAATGGTACTTTGGAGTTATCTCAGGCGGAGTACATTCACTAGTAAAATGTTGCTCTATAACATCGGTATTAAATAGCTGCTAAATGGATATTTGTCGTCACTAACCTTTAGCAGCGAGCTAAGTCTCGTCAGGATAGGTCCCGTGGCTAAAGGTCACTCCGACGGTAAAACGCCGTCACTAAAAGGTCTGCCGCCACTAAAGCCTTACCGCCACTGAAGGTCGACCACATTCAATGACAATAATTGTCGCCACTATATACACTTCATTAACAACGGTGAAATTTGTCACTATATAGTTTTATTAGCATCATAATATGTTGTTACTAAATACGTGTATTTAGTGACTACAGATCCACCGTTAAAAGTAGCTTATACTATCAGGTAATATTGTTGCTAAACACATGTCTTTAGTGATAACAAGTCCACACTTGAACATATCAGTTTATGTCGCTGCTAAACATAAGTTTTTGCATCAACAACGGTTAATAATTGTTAAAAACAATTTTTTGTAGTGTGTTTTTATTAATTATCTAGTTATTGCTATATGATATGAACTACACAATGCATTTTAAAAAAAAAAAACATAATATATTATTTATCAAAGTATATATATACATCTGAATAAACATCCAAACTACAAACTTACAATAAATTTGAATGTACATAACTAATATGCTTTTATACTTGAGACACTATTAAGACGAGAGCAAAGTTTTCCTAAAGAAATAACTATGAATGCTAACGTAGAAAATAAATCTACCTATTTCTAAATGATATTGCCCTTTCTAGAAGAGAGGATTGGACTTCATCCAGCTTTTCCTTGACATAAGATGCTAAAACTGAAGGTTCCATGGATACTCCAACCTTGCTTTCCAGGAACATCTCTCCTGGAGACTACCGCACTCTTGCTCGAGACATCACGAGGGCCTATTTCAATCCTTAGAGGCACCCCCTGTATTGTAGGCAAGTAGGAAAAAATGGTTGTTAAGATCTAGCATTCAGATAGTAATAAAATTCGATTTAGGGAAGGACACAAAATCTGTCTGATGCAGCTAAGACATGATCTGTCCGATTACGTATTATTATCTCCAATTAATCGACAAATACGAACCAAAATCATTAGTCATAGTCAAACAAAAATAAATGTACTTTCCAGAGACTGACCTTCATTTCCCAGAAATTAAACTTCCACCCTGGTGTTTTCTGCTCTGTTTCATCAAGTTTTACTCTTACTCCAGCTTTCTGCAGGGTTTCTTTTATAGATGATGCAGCATCAATAACTCCTTGTTTTTCACCTTCTTTTTTCCATATTGGAACAATTACCACATGGGAGCATATGTATGCACATAATTAAACAGTCAACTATATGTTGTAGGAGCATCGCACAGAAGTAGCACATTTCACAACTATTAAGCAGGGAAAAGTTCATATCTAAGTCCCAGTAATCATCCTGCTTGAGTGGAGATCAATAGCTCCATCATGTGAAAGATCAGCTGGATTTACTGTACTATATTTATATTCTATTTGCCAAATATCTAGTATTTTTGTATACAACTGTTTCTTCTTCTCATTCTTCGTGTAGTTTAAATTCATTACTCTGGCCAAATATGGGAAACAAGCCATATTAGTTCCTCACCTTTCTTGCAACTAAGAACTAACATTATTTGTTTCACTGTTCACGAGGCTAACATCATTGAAGCATATGTTTTCAAGGTTTTGCCACTACCGATCAAGGCAGGAAACTTACTTGGATTGGTGCAAGTCTAGGTGGAAGCATTAGACCAGTATCATCTCCATGGGTCATGATTATACCACCAATAAAACGAGTGCTGATAGCCCATGACGTCTGCCACACATGCTGCCTTTGCCCATTTTCATCAGTAAACTGCAAGAAGAGTTGCAGTAAAATATCAATTAGAGCTAAACTAAACCAAAGTTAATCAAATTCTCAGAAGGAGCATCAGTAAACCCTGTAGCCGTATCAACTATAAGTCTCTATACAATAACAGAAAAAGATATCACCAGATAGCATAGAAGAAATCAAACACTAGTAGCAACTCAATGTGACTTAAAACCACAACCTAGACAATTGCATAAACATGCCCAAGAACCCTTTATCTTCTACTCAAAAGTTCAGCACTAATCTTTTTCTCCCTACATTGAATTATCAGCAAGATGTGTTCCAACATCAAACAGACATTGAATGGAAAGCTCTCTGGTTGGACATATGACCAGAACAAGAACTGAGGGCCGCTTCTGATCACGCCCCGCAGCAGCTGCTTTCAGGATGACCTCGATTGATGGAAGCTGAAAAGTACCTCAACCCATAAATAAACCAGCTAACGCGTATCTGCGTGAAAGAAACAAAAGTTGAAAAATGCTGAAAGCATGTTGATTCATCTTCTTTAAACAAGCAAATTTCGACTCTCTCTCTCTCTCTCTGTTTCCTTTAGTACATTCGTACATAAAAAACAAATTATGCCCACTCATTAACAGAGAGAATTGAGAGACAGCAAGGAAAACTAATTTTGCAAGTTGAAGAGTCTTACCAGAAAAGCTACAGTTTTCCCTGTCCCTGTTTTAGCCTTGGCTAGGACATCCTTACCTGGTCCCACCCGCAAGAAAAACAGTAAGATCTTCAACCCATATAGAAGTAAGATGAATAGAATAAAAGACTCAAAAAATGCAAAGTCAGCTTCTAGAGTTATTAAATTGGGGAAGTTGTCACAGGACACGTAGAATGTCCAACCCAGGCTTAAAAATCAAGAAATAGTTTATTTCCAAAAACTAGAAAGGAAAGCATACCATTCACCACCACAAGATCGATTCTGGCCCTTCCCAATTATAGCAGATAAGAGAATGCAAAACACTTACTATTCAGAATACATTTCATGTAGATGGATGTTGGGAGTTTAAATTCAAAAGTCGAAGTTCCGGCAAATCTATGATTGCCAAAGGGATTGCTTGTCAAAATGGCAACTTGAACCCCATTAAAAATTATGATGCCAAAACTACCTCAACATGGATCAAGCAGGCGTTGGGACAATAATTTGTACAAAATAGACAACATAGAAAATCAGGTTTAAGATATTCTGAAGATACAACTCACCAGCGGTTATAATCATCTTGATTGCGTGATAACCAAATAATCGCATCCCACCAAGTCAAACAACAGATGAAGACCATAAGTTAAATGGAGAAGACCAGACCTTTAAGGATGATAGGAAGGGTAGCCTCTTGAACCACAGTGAACGGAGAGCTGACGCGAGACGACGCAGAGATGAGGACCACGGCGAGGACGAGGCGGAGAGACGCGAGGGATGACCTAAAAGTAGAAGAGATGACGAGAGCAAAGAGCTGAAGAAGTTGTTTATACAGAACTTTCATTTACTGAATTTTCAAATTTACTTTCAAAGTAACTTTCAAATTTAAATTAGTGACGACAAATTCATAACGGTGACGGATAGAAACCGAAGTTGTTTATACATAGTTTATAATAACTACATTAGACACTAAATAGACGTTTTTATAGTAAAATTTTCGTCTGTCACGGATTGCCGGTATTAATGTCGATGTTGTCTTGACACTGATTTTTTTTCAAGTTAAACTATTCTACAATGGAAAAAGTCCACACAAAACATGAGTTTTAGTTACGACAAATTTTTTGACACTAAATTAGTTGTATAACTACGATACTAAATGTCGACACAAAATATTTTATCTAACGATAGTATTTAGTGACAAGAAATTTAGTCTGCAGTTGTAGACCAACATTCTTGTAGTGATTGGGCGTGTTCTCAGACGATTCAGCATGTGTGATGCTAAGGCGGTCAACACACCATTGGCTAGTCATTTATGACTATCCAAGGAGCAGTCACCCAAGACGGAAGAAGAAAGGAACTTCATGGCTAAGGTTCCATATGCCTAAGCCATTGGAAGTCTCATGTATGCCATGGTTTGCACAAGGCCGGATGTTGCTCATGCAGTGGGAGCGGTGAGTCGGTTCATGACCAACCCTGGAAGGCAACACTGGGAGGCGGTCAAGTGGATACTCAGGTATCTTAGAGGCACTACTGATAGCTGTCTATGTTTCAGGAGAAATGAGTTGAGACTACAAGGCTTTGTAGACTCGGATTTTGCTGGTAAGGTAGACAACAGGAGGAGTACTACCGGCTATGTATTCACGGTGGGGACTACTGCAGTCAATTGGATATCGCAGATACAGAAGATAGTAGCGTTATCAACCACAAAGGCGGAATACATAGCAGTCACTGAGGCAAGCAAGGAGATGATCTGGTTACAAGGTTTGTTAACAGAATTGGGTTTAAGACAAGTAAAGAATGTTTTGCATAGTGATAGTCAAAGTGCGATACATTTGACAAAGAACTCTGCATTTCATTCGAGGACCAAGCATATTGGACTTCGTTATCACTTCATCAGGTCTCTACTAGAGTGTGGAGTTTTAACACTCGAGAAGATCCAAGGCAGCAAAAACCCATTTGACATGTTAACCAAGTCAGTCACCACAGAGAAACTGAAGTTGTGTTCAACTTCAGTTGGTCTTCAACAATAGAAGACTGGTAAGCCTCACACTCATATTTCACTCATAGTTACAGGTGGAGTCGAAGTCTCCAAGTGGGAGATTGTTGATGATGGAGACTTTCGGGCCACCACTGTTGATGATGGAGACATTCGGGCCACCACCACTTGCTGAAGTGGACCACTTGCTGAAGTGGACCACTCACTGAAATGGAGCACTCACTGAAGTGGAGCACTTGCTGGTGCTGATGTGGAGCACTTCTGGTGCAGCACTTGCTGGTGCTGAAGTGGAGCACTTCTGGTGGAGCACTAATGAAGGTGGACAAGTCAACTTCTGTGGTCTATATAAGAACCAACAATATGAAGGAAAATATAACAGACTTGAATTACGAATTTGAGAGAAGAGTTGGTTGTTGGTTTCTTGAGTGTGGGAGAAAATAGTGTTGTTGTGTGGCAGAAATACGAGTGAGTGTTTCAGAGTGATATACATTGTAACACTATTTGTCTATAGTGGAGTGTGGGTGTGAGCCGTGGACGTAGCCAAATTGGTGAACCACGTAAATCCTTGTGTCGTTTTGCATTTCTCTTAATCCATCGAGCCCCAAGATCCTGCAAGGTGGAAATTAGCCGCAGCTAATATCCCAACAGAAACCACTGAGGGGTTCAAGTGCGATTCCTCCAAAGGCATATCCGTAACCGTAACTGAAGTCGCCAACAGATCTCTCCATGGTGAAATGACGATCTGCTCCCCGATCATCTCCAACTGCGATGAAAACTACCTGATCCCTTACAAGGTTTTGATTTGTCATATCACATTTTGAGATTCTCCTTGTCCACGACTCGCAACCAACTAACTCACTAACTGGAGTTGGATGCGGTACTCTCGTCACCATTAGTATTACGTTTGGTGACGGATTATCGAGCGGATGCCTCTCCATCTGCAGGAGCCTGGACAGTGTAAAGGAAGGAATTTGCGGCGGGATTTGGCTGATATGCCAAACTTCCATCCCCAAGAAATTTCAGTATATAATAACGTGACAGCAGCAAGAAACATTAGTCCATGTAGATATGCTTTTGTTGGCGAATCGGCGGCGTTTAACTTCTCCAAGCTAGATCTTAAGGACATGCAGGGCCAACAAAATCATCTCGATTGTGGTGGAGATTGGAAGCAAGGAAATGAAACTTAAACAATATATGCTACCAGAAACCCTAAAAGTGAGAATATCCGTGGAATCGTATGGACGGATCTTATTCATTTGCAAGCCATCATCCTTTAGCAATCCATCAATCCTTTAGGACACAAAACGAGTAAACCCTATCTAAGAAGTAAACCCTAGTTGGCCGAATCAGAAAACTTAGATAATTATATAAAGAAATAAAAGCATATGAAATAACAAACATAGTCCTCAAATAATCAAAATAACAAAAGAGATTGGAAAAGAATAAAGTGAGCAAATTGTTCTCCAATACTCCTCTCAAAAAATAATTCCTGAAAAATGTATTTCAAATCAAGCTTTCTAGCCAAATATAGATGTTGCCTGGTCATTAATGCTTCTAAAAATGTCCATCAATTATTCTGAAGTGTTTACATAATATATTCTCTAATAAAATCACAATCAATTTTAATATACATTTTTTTGCCGAACAATTTCAATATACTTAATTCGCTCTTGATACATTAGATTAATTAACAGTAATTAATTTGAATGACTGTTTTATTATCATAAAACAAGGTAATAAGATTTTGTAGCAAAACATCCTATTCCAACAACAAACATTTGAACCAAATTAACTAAAAAACAATGTAACTCATACTTTTGAATTCAGTTTCAGCTGAAGATCCAAAAACAATCACATGTTTCTTAACCTTCTTTGAAACTAAAGAATTTCACAAGAAGACGTAATAACCTAAAACAGACAGACATTAGTCACAATAAACAATTACGTTCAATGTACTATTGGAAAACTAAAAAAAAATCACAAATCTAACTAGCTTTTATTGTTTAACATATCAAATAATCATATAAACAGTATCAAGGGATTCTGCGTATAACTCAGACATTGTACAAAATAAACAACATCCGGATGCGTAAGAGTTAAATAAAGAAATTTCTCTATCAGTTTTTAGTACAGGTGTGATCATCAATAAGATTGCCATCATCGATGATATCATTCAGTTTAAAATTCAAATCATATCCCTTTTAGTGATGAATATGTTTCGGTTGACAAAAGATTGTCGACAAAAGTGATGATTCCCGACTGTCGACAAAAAATTGTTTTTTCGATGAAATAGATATTATTTTTTAAAATATATTTATTTTTCATATATATTTGATATTTGCTATGATTAATTTTGAATTTATTGTGTTGTTATATTTTTATTATATTTATTCATTTATCAAAATATCTTCTTCTCATTTATCATAGCATAATCTAATAGTCATAATCCGATAGTTGTATTTAAGAGAAATTACTAATTATTAACAAAATAAAACGTAACACACCAAAAACAAATATAATATAATTATACACCACCTTAGTCAAACATGATAATACACTTACTTCAAATAAATCATCCAAACGCTTTAGAAAAGAAAAAAAGAAACACACATTATTTCAATAAACCTCTCAAACTTTCCTTACCAATTCAACTTAGAAGAAAACTTCAACATATTATTGTCCAATGCACAAATACTAAGAGTGGTATCCAAGCCTTGTTTGAATGACTTTATCTTCCGCCTTCAATGTGATAAGGCACTTGATTTCGCATGGTGTCATAACTTGCACTAACAGGAGAAGCACCGTCACCATAGCTTTCGATTATATCTCTGGTAAGGTTTTCAGTATCTTGCAATTCACTAGCATTATGATGAAGCAAAGGATGACTTTTAATAACCATCCTGAAAAGCCCCTCCAATTCAAGTGCAACCTCCTTCATGGTCGGTCGATCGTCTCCATGAATCTTCAGGCATCTGGATGCTAATATGGCAACTTTACTTATATCTTTTGAGCTCCCATCTTTCAGTATCTTTGGGTCAATGATGTCAAAGACACGACGTTCTTTAACTGATGATGCGAAAAATAGAGCTAGAGTTCTCTCCTTCTCCGGTCTATCAAAAGAGAGAGCCTTCATTCCAGTTAACAATTCAGCAATGACCACCCCGAAACTATAAACATCGCTCTTTTCTGTTAATTGAC
This sequence comes from Chamaenerion angustifolium, assembly GCA_946814005.1. Classification (NCBI taxonomy): domain Eukaryota; kingdom Viridiplantae; phylum Streptophyta; class Magnoliopsida; order Myrtales; family Onagraceae; genus Chamaenerion; species Chamaenerion angustifolium. Next base: position 3,012,779 of record OX328277.1, on the reverse strand, counting down.
TTGAGTGGAAGTACTCGGGATCCAAATATCCTAACGTTCCTTGGACCAACGTGTTGAGTTGATCTTGATCAGCCGGCATTAGTCTAGAAGCACCGAAATCAGACACCTTGGTCGTGTACTTCTCGTCCAAGAGTATATTGCTGCTCTTAACATCCCTATGCACGATTTGGATGGTTGTATCTGTGTGCAAGTACGATAATGCCCCTGCTGCCTCTGTGGCTACACGCAGTCGTTCTTGCCATGTTGATAAGTTGGAGTTAGGGTTTTTGTGTATGTGGTCGTAAAGGGTTCCGTTAGTCACGTACTCATACACTAGCATAGGATACTCCGTCTCCAAACAACATCCAAGTAACTTCACCACATTGTTGTGATTGATTTGGGAGAGGACAATCACTTCGTTGATGAATTCATCCACTTGGCTACGATCTAATAGCTTAGCTTTCTTGACAGCAACTGTTATGTTATTTGACAGGATACCTTTGTAAACTGTTCCTTGACCTCCTTGACCGAGGATTCTGCTCTCATGGTAGTTGTTTGTCGCTTTTTGGAGTTCTTCTGCACTGAACACTTTCATCATCTCAACGGTGTTGCCATGATCGGTGAGCAATTTCTGTAAGACCAGACCTCCATTTTCATGAAAGAATTTCTCCCTTTCCTTGACCACCTTTCTTTGGCGAAGGAACAAAACTATCAAGGAAGCACATAACAGAAGGAACAAAAAGGCCACCCCTAAACCTGAAATAACCCAAAATTACATGAAGTCCATATCATTAGAAAAAAAAATAGCAAGAAAAAGGGAGGAGGGCTTATGTCGTCATTGAACTCTGTTTACAATATTTGCAAGAGATTTCTCGGCAAGAAACATGCATAGCAAATAAAAGAAAGTCATTCATGCATTTGAGAAATTATTATTGGCTGTAAAATCTTGAGAAACAATGCATTTTCATTAAATATGTAACAAGAATAAATAAGATTAACACCTTTTTAGTAAGATATATTTCTATACATATATATATATATATATATATATATATATATTAATTTGACTAAGTATCCTATAATTTTGACAAGTAATTTTTTAACACAATTTTCTCTATCATAGTGTTACAATAATTAATTTGATTGGTCCATGTCAAAAAAATTGAACATACATCCACATCATTCTCTCACATCAACATGAACACTCTAATATTTACCAAAAAAAACATGGACACTCTAAAATTAATCAAAAGCTCCACATTCAATTTTAAAAAATGTTACATTTATAAGTATGTCAAATTAATTTTTGCCTTCAAACAATAATAAATTGCAAGTTTTGCACCTAACAATTTACTTTGAAAAATTACACAAAAATTAAGAGTGAAATAAATAAATATGAATGAAAATACAACAATGTTTTTTAATTTACAAAATAATTTTAAATAACTAAATGATAAACAAAACTTCTTATATATATATATATATAAATTGTATTTAATATATATTTATGCCAATACAATTAATTTACAATTATAGTTTAGCTTAATTAACTTAAAAAATGAATTAAGTGTTGAAAGTACATAATATTTATATTTATAATATTTACATTGGAAAAATGATATACTATAGTAACTAAGTTAATTAAAAAAATGAAATGAATAGATAGATAGTAAATGTATATATCTTTTCGCCAAGATTTAAAATATATAGCTATTTATTTGATTTCTAAGTTTAAAATAAATCAAATTTTTTAAATGTGTACACAATCATGTTTGTTGAGAAAACATTTTTGAAAAGAAAATTATAATACAATAACATTATATTTTTTAAAAATTAAGTATATAAATACACGTGTTAGATTTTCATTTATGTATTCATAGTTATAAATTAAAATTAAAATGATACTTTTCATAAAATTTTGTAAAATCATGATTTAATATTGCTATTTAGCAATTATTATTGTATTTTAAGAAAACATTTATTATAAAAAAAATAAAACTAATAGTATTCTAAATAGTGTATATGTATATATAATTTATTAACTTATGTTTGTGTATATAGTTTTCACATTTTTTTAACTAAGAAACTAAATAAATAAAAAATAAGAAATAATTAACTATTACTAAATAAAATATTTATAAATAAATTTTTTATAGTACTATTACTAAATGAATTTAACATATATGTAACAAATATACTATAAATAACAAACGTTATTAAAAAAAAAAGTAAATTGAATAATATTATATGAATAGAAAATAAAATACTTTCCTTTTTATAAGTTGAGTTAATCATAATAATATAATATTATAATTAAAAAGTAATTTGATTTGATTTATTTTTTATAATTAATATAATAATATAAACTTTATATTATTAGACTATATTTATATAACAATAACTTAAATATTATTTTATATTCTGCACAAAACCCATGTCATTTCTCTAGTTATATATATAAATCTTGAGAAAAATTATCATCAATAATGAAAACTAATATGACCTAATTTATGTACTTACCAAGTCCCACATTCTGTGCAGTGTACTTCTTTTTTGGAATGATACGAGTGCAACCAGTTCCTTCATTCCACCCATCCCCTTCAAACCCAGATGGACATGAACAAATAACATTGCCAGGTAAATCTATGCACGTCATATTACATGGATTTGAGATCACGCATTCATTGATATCTGCAGATGATCATCCACGAGTTGAGTATATAATAAATATCCTTGTCACCCAGAAAAAGTAATGAAGTATGAGTTTAGAAATCGGTACGTACTTTGGCATCCATTGGAGAGATATGGATTTCCTTGGTAACCCGTCAAGCAGTGGCAGCGATAGCCTTCTCCATTGGTGGCGTTAGAGCAGTTACTCTTCTCTCTGCACATGTAGCTAGTCATGTTCTTCTGAGCCTCTTCGCACGTTTGATTCCCAATTGACCACTCTAGAACAACCGGTAGTGACTTTTCGGGTATATTAAGCAGAGATTGAGTGGAGAAGTTGAAATAGTTATTCTGCACTACAAAGCTGTAGCTGCAAGGATTGAAGCCCAAGACGTAGGAGTGGTTGTAGTAGCTTGTGAGGGAGAGATTATACACCAAGGCGTTCTTAGGAATGCTTGTTTGGCAGCAACCGATCCCCGTGCACGATCCATTCGTGACATCGTCGATGCTGTTGCATAGAGACAGACACCCCGTGGCGTAACTCCTATTTTGAAACCCTTGGAAGATCGCGTACGTATCACAACCGACTGCAGTAAACTTGTTCTCAGTTGTGGATATGGGGAAACGGACAGTCTGTAGGGATGGGGAGTTCCGGGACACCCTACCCGAGGTGTCGTAACAGTCGTGTGCCACATAAATCATCGTGGTAATCTCATGTCTCTCTAGGGAAATGTCTTTTATAATTACCTGGCTAGACGGACTACTCCAATAGGGTAATGGGTGACCTTGTTCGTCGATTTCGCTGCAGTCAATGGTGAATAAGTTGGCTCCATCTTCCAAATGGCAACTATCGTTGCCTTGGCTGATCCCGAAGGGAAAAGGGATGCTGGTTAGGTTACCGCAACTACTTCTGCACCCGGGTTTTGGTTGAGCTGTGACTACCAATGTTAATAGGGCTAGTATCAACACGATTCGAAGAAGCTTTAGAGAGGGGATCATGCTTCTTAATTTCTTCTTCTTTTGGCTGTTTTGGGTTTATGATTGTGTTTGTTGTACGCAGTATATATATAAGGAAATGTTCATTGAATTTACAACCACTTGCATTTCAAGAATCATTCTTACATGTAGGGAAATGTATTAATTAATATTGACCGGAGCAAGCTATTGGTCAATAATTTGTTAAACTGATTTTCCAATAAGAAAGTATTGTTCCTGAAAAGAAAATGGTACGTTAAAGAAAAAATAGGGACCTTACTTTGTTAAAAAAAAATGTAAAGAAAGCATCAAAAAAAATAAAATTACTATCCTTTTACACATATATTATTAAATATTTGGATAGGTACTGTAACAGAATTTTTCATAGTAAACACCTATTTAATAAAAATTTTAAAGTATGTTTGTTTTAAGAAAATATATATTATATTTATTTGTAAAAAAAATTACTCACAATTTTGTGATAAAATTATATATTTTTGGTTACTTTTTAGAATAAGGATAAATTTATTTATTTTCTTTTGGCCAAAGAGGATAAATTGATTAAAAAACAATTGTAATCTATAAAAAGTAAATTTGTAGTTTCTATATTAAAAAATATATATGTATTTAACGTTCCAAAGTAAGAATAGCTGTACCATATATATTAATGAATTAGATAACTATGAACTTGGTCCTTCACTTTTAACCCCGTTAATTTGCTTGGGCAAATGATGTGGAATTGCTTATGTAGCCATTAAAAGTATAGTTTTTGTAACTAAAAAAAGCAAGAGTAGACTTTTTATTAGAAAAAGACTAGTAGAAAAGTCAAAGTTAAATGGTATTAAGAACTCATTTTCATTTTTCACTTAATAAAATAAACCCTAGTATGTTGTCTGTGTTGGTCGCGTACCGCTCTAGTAGTTTCTAATACATCTCGCCATGGAAGAGCATTCTACACAATTTTATCCCTTAATAATATAGGATGTATCTTTGTGAGACCTGATACCATATTTGATGAACAGATTATGTGAATATTATATACGATTTTATCCCTTCGTAGTATATGATGTATTTTTATGAAACCAACCTGCTACCATATTTGATGAGCAAATTATGTAAAGAGTGATTATTTTGAATGTATACATCATAGTGAAGAGGATTCAAGCACCTCATATACTCATCGAGGGTCTAAGTATTTGTTAATATTTTTGAAATCAAACTTTGCTTCTTATAATACGAAATGGGTTGGAGATGTAGTTTCAACTTTCAAGACCAAAACCAAGCAGTAATGTAATGAATACGATGTGAGTAAAATTATTTTAACCTTTGAAAATGTACTAAAAAATATTTTGAAATATGTATGCACTTTGCAATGTGCCTCCTGCCTTCTGGCATGAGTTTTAATGTTGTTTTTGAAGTGTTGCAATTTCTTAGTAATTAAATGATATATCTATTCATAAAAATAAAATAAAAAATATAGTAGCTAGATAATTTAATTAGGACTCTACTTGGTCATAACTCATACATATTCTTAAGTTTTTTATTTTAATAGTTCGACAAGCTTTGATTCTATAATTCTAGAATTAGAATATTTGTCGTGACAATCATGACATTCTCTCTGATAACCTATTCCCTTCGTTTATCTAAATTCCTGATAGTTTTTTTGGGGGGCCAAATTCCTGATAGTTAAAAATGCTATTTTAAACGACATAGTTGTGGAGTAATTGTTATTTGTTGGTGATATATTCCTTATTTAAATTCATTATCAAATGTCAACTAATGTCTTTTTCATGACTTCTTCATATATAAGTCTTTAAGTCTTTGTATTTACATACACATGTATATACATGTTCAATAATATAATCCTTATAGTAGGTGTTATGACGGTTATTATGATTAATTTTTAAAATAAATAAAAACTGTATATATATGACAATGACATGATGTCGTATTACATGACACAAAATAACACAACACAAAATTCATAATTTAATTTAACAATAAAGTTTAAAATTCATAAATGATTCAAAAACAAGTATAAGAATAAATCTAAATGTTAGATGCATATACTTAATTGTGTTTATATATATATTTAGAAATCATGCGTGTTTAATTAGATACGACAATTAATCATATCTAAATGTATAAGGGTTATTTAGACACAAAATGTGTTAATAGTAAATTCATAAACACATAGATACATATCATTTAATCATGTTGTTTCATAAATTGTTTGACCCTATTTTTGAAGCGTACCTTGGACACTTGACCGACGCTGGTTAGAGTCGACAATGGTGCGGTGAAAAACTCATAACCATGGTTATAACTGTTACTGTTTAATATCGTTAACCATACCATTATGGTGTGATACGGTTATGGTGATGAACTTTCTACTAATAATAGTTATGGTTATGGTATTTGAGTTATACCCACGGTTATAACCATAAATATTATATAAATATAATAATTATTTATTATTAATAAACTAATATATACTAAATAATGAAAGTTATTGTACATACAAGCAATATAGATTTATGTATTTTTTAAAATAAAATTTTCGGTCTTTTATTATATTACATGTGTGAAATAAATATGGGTAAAACCGTGGTTAATAACCACAGTTATTTTAATGGTTATGGTATTAAAAATTGTACCCGTAATGGTTATGGCTATGGTATGTGATTTTAAAATATGGTATAATTATGGTATTTGTCATACTCGTGTACTATACCCTAAACGATAGTCCCTGCCTGACCATATTGTCACTTGTTCATTGAGGTTACTACATCGTAATAGAAAGTATCTCTTCCCTACGGTCACAAAATAACAAATGGAATGGTATGAAATGTGGATAAATGGTGACCCTAGATTGGTAGGGACGACTAGGGCCGGCAATGGTGCGGTGAAAAACCCATAACCATGATTATAACCGTTACTGTTTAATATGGTTAACCGTACCATTATGGTGTGGTGCGGTTATGGTGATGAATTTTCTACCCATAATGGTTATGGTTATGGTATTTGAGTTATACACATAGTTATAACCACGGTTATTCTATAAATATAATATTTATTTATTATTAATAAACTATTTATATAATGTACTAAATATAAATTATATACTTAAAAATTTGATATTGTTGAAGATTGAAGGCGTCAAAGTCCAACGATGGTAATATAGATTGATGTATTTTTTAAAATAAAATTTTCGATCTTTTATTATATTAAAAGTGTGGAATGAATATGGGTATACGGGTAAAACCATGGTTAATAACCACGGTTATTTTAATGCATGGTTATGGTATTGAAAATTGTACTCATAATGGTTATAGTTATGGTTATGGTATGTGATTTAAAAATATGGTATGGTTATGATATTTGGCCTACCCTGACCATACCCTAAACCATCGACAGTCCTAGGGACGACCATGACAACCTTATTCATTTGATGTAATAAACAACATAGTATTGGACTAGTAGTGCAATTGTCATCCAATGTCAACTGCTGTCTTTTTCATGATTGGCATTTAATTAAGTCGTCTTTGTTTTTTGTTTTTGCCAAGTCGTCTTTGTTTACCATGTGAACAATATTATCCCTTAGGGTTTCAAAACTCAAATGACATCACCTTTGAGGTGTCACGGTTGTTAATATGATTACCAAATGACCAATTACAATTGGTGGTCAATAGGATACCTAACGTATATATATATATATATATATATATATATATATATAAGAATATTACATCGAAAGCGAACGTGTGTCATTAATCATCTTATTGATTTATATATATATATCTACGGAGTAAGTGTATTTTTTTTTATTATCAGGCTTAATAATGTAAATACATTTAAAGAATTTTAACTTCAGTGACATTTAAATACGTGTTCAAATTCTCATAATTTGGTCTGTCAACTTTACAATAACTTAGTTAAACCCTTAAATTTTATAACGATGCTAATTCAACCCTGTCAATTCCAATTTTACCATTCAAAATGATTTTCGATTTGCTTAACGAAGCCCTCAAACATTTTCATTTCATTTTATAATAAATCTAAATCAATAATGATAGTAAGAATAATCCCTTAAACGGTACATGATCCTCGTGGCGTGCTGCATCTTCGTCTCGGCCTCCTTTGCCTTCTCGTGGGACCCACTAGGGTGTGGATGGCTCGTCCTGTCCACTGGACGCGGCGATCACGAACATGTGCTGCAATGAACTTCGCAAAAGAATACCAACTGGTTCCACTTCTTACAGTCACCACAAAAGCATTAGATGGAAAATGCACTATACGAAGCAAATCCGAAACATTGTGTGTTACATGCATCTACTCAATCGGCAGACAGATACAGGGAGAAAGATCATAACAAAAATGTTGACAATTAACATTGCTTGCTAGATTTCATTTTCTTAAGGAAAAATGTGGGTCAGATTCCGATATAGTGGTACAACATCAGCTTACGATGATTCAATTCAGCAGCTGTAATATAGTAGACTTCATCATGGAAGAGCAAAGGCTATTATTACCTGATAGGTACTTGAATGTGCAAACTGTACTCTGCATGATCTTGAACTTCCCTCCACACATTCTTACTCTACAACAAGATTGACAAAGAATTACAACAGGTCAAGCTGGTGGCCTAGCCATAAAGGCTCCTTCAAGCAGCAGCAAGATGCTCTTCGTAATTCAGAGTCTTGGCTGCAGTTAGAAGCATGTCCATTCCTATGCCCTTGTCAGACGCCTCAGCAACTTCCTCTGCCTTTGGTTCCTGGGTAGTTACTGTCTTGTCTTTTTTCTTTCTCCCTCGCTTCTTTTTAACAACTTCATATGTCCTCTTGACTCGAAATATGGCTTGAATGCCCGCCTCACAATTTCTGCAAAACCATTTGTCAGGGGGAACTTCGTCAAGAGGTGGTTTCAAACAGTACATGTGATATGCATCATCACAGCCATCACATAATATGATCTGATCATCAGCCTGATCTGTGAAGCAGGACCTGCAAAGGCATGAAGGGCAAAGCCAACGGGTCCCGTATGTTTCCAACTGCTTAGGAGAGAAGCATCTCTCGTGGTAATACTTATTGGAGCAGTAAGAATGCTCACACTCCCTGATTTTGTCGTCTGGACAAAAACCACTTCCACAGATTTTACAGCTCTCAGGTTTACTGTTCTTCATGTTGTTACTTAGCACTCCTCCATTAGCAAAGTTCCCAGTTTGGTTCAGTTTCTCGCAGACTGCACAATTCTCATGGGTGGGTCTGATTTCATCTGGTTTGCAGCTGGTGCAGTGCCAGTTTCTTGGGGGAACCTCTTTGAATGATGGTTGAATGCACGAAACATGGTACATATCCTGACATGAATGACATACAACACATTTTTGATTGCAGACTTCGTTTGGTTGAAAATTTGATTCAAAACCAGGTGGGGCTCTCATATACACTTCTTCTTCGAGATCCCCATGTAGAAACGCATTCTTCACGTCGAATTGGTGAAGCGGCCAATCCTGGTTTGCCGCTATTGAGAAAAGTACTCGAATTGTGTTTATTTTTGCCACGGGTGAGAATGTTTCAGAGTAATCAATTCCATACGTCTGAGTATATCCTTTTGCCACCAATCGAGCCTTGTATCTCTCTATTTTTCCATTTGTGTAGTGTTTGATTGTAAATACCCACCTACAACCAACTGGTCTCTTCCCTGTGGGTAACTTGCATTTCTCCCACGTTTGATTTTCCATGAGAGCTTCCAACTCAACTTCCATTGCCTGGTTCCATTGTCTGTTTCCCTTGGATTCTTCCACCGTTCTTGGGATAATTTCGTTGTCGATTGTGACTCTGAAACTTTTTGTTGTTGCAGATAGGCTCCCCCTGTCGCCATCGTCCAATGGATACCGCGATCTGCTTGGTTTATACTCTGGTGAGTACCTTTTAGGCGGTATTCCCCTGGTTGTTCGTGGAGGTAGTATGTATCTCCCAGAATTCTCCTCCTCTACTACTTCTTCTGGATCATCAGTTTCAGTTTCAAATATAGAAAAAGAATGATCTATACTGGGAGTAGTACATACCTCAGGATTTCCAGATGTCAGAGATTCTTGATGCGTGTTGTCAAGTTCGATGGACCGTCCTTCTGTTTCAGAGGTTATATCGTTTGGACTGATATCTGGTTCTTTTGGGTCAGTATTAGACATGTTCTGATTATGGTCGTACATCTTAACCCAACTTAAGCGGTCATCCTTATTTTCCCCTTGACCGCTAAGTTGGGGTAAGTAATAGTTCTCGGTTTCAACAAAGTTACAATCCAATGTAGTGTACATGCGATGTGTAACTGGATTGTAACATCGATACCCTTTCTGATGTGGCCTATACCCAACAAAGACACATTTTATAGCGCATTACTCAAATTTAGTACTTTCCGACTTTGGAATATGAACAAACACAGAACATCCAAAGACTCTAGGTGTGAGATCTGAGGCTTGAGACGTTTTGGTTTGGTGGGATAACAGACGGAATGGAGTATGAAAATTGAGAATTTTTGTGGGTAATCGATTGATAAGATAGACAGATATAGCTACACCTTCTGGCCAGAAGTATTGGGGTACATGGGACTCAAGCATGATGGCTCGGGTAATTTCTAAGATAATTCTGTTTTTGCGTTCCGCAACTCCGTTTGGTTGTGGGGAATTAGGACAGGTGGTCTGATGAACGAGCCCATGTTGTTTAAAAAATTGGGTGAGAGTTTGATTACCATATTCTCCCCCATTGTCTGATCGAAGGACACAGATTTGTTTTTGATACTCGGTTTTTATGAGGTTATAGAAGGACACGAATTTATCAGGAACTTCAGACTTATTTTTTAGGAAATGTACCCAAGTCATTCTAGAATAGTCGTCAATAAATAGTAAAAAATATCGGAAACGACTATTTATAGAGTTTGGTGCTGGACCCCAGACATCTGAATGAACCAACTCAAACACTGAATTGACACGCGTATTATTTGCTGGAAAAGTAGTTTTATGACTCTTGGCATAAATGCAAGTTTCACATGGACCACAATCCCTATTCTTGAAACTAGGAAATAAAATACTGAGATAGGAGGGTGATGGATGCCCTAACCGACGATGTCATAACTAGAACTGTCTTTCTACCGTCTCGTGAGCCAGTAGCGCAGTCCCTTGTTGAGCCACCTCATCTACATTGCATAGTTCATCTTACTCAGTTCCACGCCCAATTATCTCTTTCGTCTGAATATCCTGTAAAATACAGCAATTCAGATACATCAGTACTGTACAGTTTAATTCTCTAGTAACATGACTAATTGACAATAATTTGCATGTCAATGACGGCACATAGAGACAATTTGAAACTTTCAAATTTGGAGACACTTGTATAGTACGGGCACCCATTACTGGTGTAAGACTCCCATTAACAGTCTGAATTTTTCCCTTCCGTGGAGTCGTCCAGGAAATTAAGTCTCGACTATCGTGAGTCATTGTATCTGTTGCTCCACAGTCAAATATCCACTCGGAACATTTGTCGGGTTTAAAATCCTGTATAGCACAAACTATAGGGGCACTATTGCAATTTCTCAAAAAAGTGTCACCTAGGTCAAAGAAACCAGCTGACTCGCTCCGATCAAACCGATCCGCTCCACCAGGACCCGCTTCAACCAACCCGAGACACGCTCCACCAGCTGCTGGACCCGTCGAGGAGCCCACGCCAGCTCGACCAGCATCAACGCCAGCTCGACCAGCATCAGTCGAGGCCCACAATTCACCAGTCGCAACTCCACCAGCTGCCCCTTGTCTACCACTGCCACCAGTGTGTTTGCCATTCAGCAGACTAGCCGCCGCACCACCTCCTGGAACTGGACCCCGCATCGTTCCAGCTCCACCAGCACGAACACCAACGAAAGCATGGCCCACGCTCACCGCACCAGCTGGACCTGCAGCTCCTCTTCCCACGCGAGCCCCACCACCAGCCGAAGAGAAGGAGGCTTGTCTGCCAACTTCACCAGCTTCTCCAGTTCCCACGGAGGCTCCACCACCAGCTAGACCCGCAGCTCCACTTCCAGTCGCTACCTGGCCCACACGAGCTCCACCACCAGCCGAAAGGTTCGCTTGTCTACCACTCGTCGAACCAGGTCCCACGCCAGCTCCAATGGTCTTCACAACAACTTCAACGGTCGCGGCACCAGCTGCATGCTCCACGCTGCATGGCCTACGTTCCTTTATCGAGACACCAACCATCGAAGGTCCCACAAAATCTCCACTAGCCGCTCCTTGTCTGCCACCGAAGATGACAGCTCCATCGAAGAAACGCATGCCCTCCATCTCCGAGAAATGCATGCCATCTCCGAGCCCCACGCCTTCTTCACCAAGGAGCCCTATTTGTATTTAGTTGGTTGAAAGTGGAGCTGATCGGTTGGACACTGATCGGTCACCTCCAACTGCGTAGCCCCGTCCAACTCCTAGGCTAGACATCGGTACCTCCTCTTGGTCGCCTCCGTTCATGGAGCTAGTAACTGCAAGATTACCCGCACCAATGGCTCCCATGACCACAGCTTTTGGTTTTCCGATTAGTTTTTTTTTCATCCCACCACTCGAGATATCCGACTAATTTGAAGCATTCGTCTTTTGTGTGTCGATTTTGTCCGCAATGAGAACATCGGAGTTTGTTTTTCTCCTCCAAAAGTTTTTCACGATCTGCTTTACTTAGGCTCCTCCTTGAGTATTTCTCGCTTTATTGTTTCATACCTGATATTAAGTCCGGCTAGAAACTGGAATAGACGAGTTTCTTGACGTTCTTTGTTGTATATCGTGATATCTTCTTCATGCCTCATTGGATTCAGATGTTGTCGATCTATTGCTTGCCAAATTCCTTGCAGGGTATTTAAATAGCGTTCCAAAGACAATTCACCTTGTCTTAGTTCGCTTGCCTTGACATGGAGGTAGAATGTCTGTAGGGCATCTCCTCCTGCACAGTAAGTTGTCTCTAGGGCACTCCATAGTGCTCTTGCACTAGGGTATGCTGCAACATTCCCGATTAAATCTGGTTCTATATTTTGTATAATCCAGAAGAAAACACATAAGTCTCGTTCCTCCCATTACGGATATATTGGCTCAGTTGGGGTTGGTGGTAATGGCACCCCGGCAATGTGGATGAGTCGTCGCCGCCCTCCAATTGCTGTCTTTATGACAATTGCCCATACCGGGTAATTGGACTCTTTTAACTTAACCACTGTGGTCAAGATTTATGATGTATTTTGATGTTGCTAGCTGATGGTTGTCGTGGCTGAGTTTTCCATACCACTCCTCAAAATTTTGAGAAGTGTTGTGGCTAAATCATCTGTCCCTTCTGTGGTTCCGGATTTGCCTGTTTCTGGTGTAGACATGGCGAATCCGGTTCCAGATGAAACAATTTAGTTAGGATAGACCTGCTCTGATACCATGTTGAATAGAGAGTAGAACAATAGAAGCACTGATATTTGATAAAATTCTTTCACTTGTCATAATTCATTCCAGTACATTGTCTATTATAAATATTACAATAACTTTCTACTGTAAATACTAAATATGACATTTGACAATCTGGTAACTCTATATTTGACAATCTGGTAATCTACTGCTGCACCTTTCTGCTCCTTTTGACTGGTAAAGACTGTCACATTGTTGACATTTTATCTGCTTTGTTGACATGTCCGCTTCACAATTTCTGGAAAACCATTTGTCAGGGGGGACTTCGTCAAGAGGTAGTTTCAAACAGTACATGTAATATGCAACATCACATCCATCACATAATATGATCTGATCATCAGCCTGATCTGTGAAGCAGGACCTGCAAAGGCATGAAGGGCAAAGCCAACGGGTCCCGTATGTTTCCAACTGCTCAGGAGAGAAGCGTCTCTCGTGGTAATACTTATTGGAGCAGTAAGAATGCTCACACTCCCTGATTTTGTCGTCTGGACAAAAACCACTTCCACAGATTTTACAGCTCTCAGGTTTACTGTTCTTCATGTTGTTACTTAGCACTTCTCCATTAGCAAAGTTCCCAGTTTGGTTCAGTTTCTCGCAGACTGCACAATTCTCATTGGTGGATCTGATTTCATCTGGTTTGCAGCTGGTGCAGTGCCAGTTTCTTGGGGGAACCTCTTTGAATGACGGATGAATGCACGAAACATGGTACATATCCTGGCATGAATGACATACAACACATTTTTGATCATCTGTCTTCTCTCCACAGTACCTACATGTGCAGTCATTGTAGAAGGCATGATATTCAGCATGCTTCCATTTGGCATCAGACTGAAGATTCCTGCCATTCACCTGTTTCATTAGATTAAATTCAACTACTTGTTAACAATGAACGTAATGATATCGACTATCACCATAGAGAGTAAGCATGTAGTGCAAGAAGATGAACAAAATGATTACGGCCCAGAGCTTGTAGGAGAAAATAACCTGGTTCCAGATGTAACCAAAGGTTACATGCAGTCTAGACTCTAGATATGTTTTTTTCATAAGGCAAAAATAATAACCCAAAAAATTAACAACATATTCCCAACGATATGCCATGTGGCTGGCCTTCATACTTAATATATCATACATGTTTATATACTTCAAACTACACTAGGTCCATCATAAGTTGAGTCATACAGAAACTAGAAGACAAAAGTGTCCTCTTTGGCTCTGAATCATTTTGTGACCAGTGACCGTACTAATATTTAAGGCAAATAACAAAATTCATCTTACGATTCAGCAGAAAGACAACTTATGTTATGCTTTCTTCTAGATAAGAATGCAAACTGATGACCAATGCATGGGAGAACGCAGGTAACCTTGAGGAGCCTACCTCACAATTTCCTCCTCCAGAAGAAGGTTGTGCTGATTTTACCAGCTGCAGAGATAAAAGGATGTTGAGTTTCATATTCAATTGATGATAAAAGGAGAATTCAAAAGGCTAGAACCAATTAATCATGGAAGGAATCAACTGAAATACCAATATTTTATCTTACATGTTCATGACAAGAAATTCCGGTTATGTTTGTAAGACTACTAGCCAGAGAAACCAATTTGGTACCAATATCTTGAAGATTTTGCCAAACCTGTAAATGTCACTCCTCCATTAAACAAGTTATCATGGTATCATATTCAAATAAATGGAAGAGAAGCCAATATGTTTGGACATGAAAACACACTAAAAGAAGATCCAAAGCATAAAACAGAATCTAAATGAATAGAGAAAAGGCATGCATATGTACACTGTACGTATCAAAATATTGAAGAAAAAATACAAACTTAAATCCAATCATAAGAAATGAAGAAACATTGATTCTGTTTGTTGCTAAACGCTTGCATAAAGTCCAACAATCCAATCTTAATAATCACCTTTTTAGTATCTGACGAGAAAAGGACAGGACAACATTCATAAATTCTTTCCTTCATTCTCGCATCGATGATACTGAAGTCCATCAATCGATCTACTTTGGTTCCTTCAAAATTTTCAACCAGAAGTTTACACAGAAGGTTGAATTTTTCGGAAGTAATAATATCACAGAGAGCGTGTTGACACAACTGGTTGATTGTCGGCTGATCAGATTGACCCAAAGAGCCCTTAGAAGCAACCTCAAGTGCATCTCCATTATGTGTTGATTTTGATCCTGCTTGAACAGTGTGTTCAGGCCTTACTTCAGCACAAAATTCGGATTCCTAGTTAAAAGAAGAATCTGGACATTAACCGAACCAACAGAATCACAGCAAGACATGTCACAAACTACTTCTAGAAAAGGGTGGAACTTAGAACCTTTATTTTCAATTTATTACTCTCATTGACATGAGTGAGAGCATCTCCCATGCACCGTTGCACACCGCGGTCATCACCTAGTGAGTGGTAGATCTGCTCCACAATAAGACGACGCCATTGTTTGATAGAACCTAGAATACACAAGTTTAGCTGATGCTCCCTATGGCTTCCCAAAAATTTTCGCTTCTCATCTCAAATTGTGATATCCCCAAATTGCCCCAGAATGTGCGGAAACGTGAGGATTCCATACCCATTTGGAGTCCTTGATGGCTGCTACCTGAACAACAATTTTCTAGTCACTTGCAATGAAACTGTTGATGATGGAGACTTTCGGGCCACCACTGTTGATGATGGAGACATTCGGGCCACCACCACTCACTGAAGTGGACCACTCACTGAAGTGGAGCACTTGCTGAAGTGGAGCACTTGCTAAAGTGGAGCACTTGCTGGCGCTGAAGTGGAGCACTTCTGGTGGAGCACTTGCTGGTGCTGAAGTGGAGCACTTCTGGTGGAGCACTAATGAAGGTGGACAAGTCAACTTCTGTGGCCTATATAAGAACCAATAATGTGAAGGAAAATATAACAGACTTGAATTACGAATTTGAGAGAAGAGTTGGTTATTGGTTTCTTGAGTGTGGGAGAAAATAGTGTTGTTGTGAGCCCGAAATGCGAGTGAGTGTTTCAGAGTGCTATACATTGTAACACTATTTGTCTATAGTGAAGTGTGGGTGTGATCCGTGGACGTAGCCAAATTGGTGAACCACGTATACCCTTGTGTCGTTTTGCATTTCTCTTAATCCATCGAGCCCCAAGATCCTGCAAGGTGGAAATTAGCTGCAGCTAATATCCCAACAATTGGTATCAGAACAATTGGTATACCAAGGGTGGGAGGTCACAATCTCAGAATCCCAAAAATTCCAACAATCAGAACCAGAAGGTGATCGAGTGTTGGAACTGCGGGAAGCTCGGGCACTACAAGAACCAGTGTAGATCCCCTAAGAAGGAGAAGGAAGGCAAGCAAGAAGCAAACATCGCTGCAGAAGAGGCAGGTGATGTTTTTGTATGCTATTTGGAGAGCAAGTCTGAGTCATGGGTGTTTGACTCGGGAACTTCCTTTCATGCGTCCTCCAACAGAGAACTCTTAATGAGTTATACAGCAGGTAATCTTGGCAAAGTTTATCTTGGTGATGATCAACCTTGTGATGTGGTTGGCAGAGGTGATGTACAGATCAGGTTAAATGGATCTGTGTGGAAGTTAAGGATGTGAGACACATTGACTTACGAAAGAATTTGATCTCGGTGGGGCAGTTGATTCTTGGAAGGTTTCTAAAGTTGCAATGACAGTTGCTCGTGGCCAGAAGAGTGGTACGCTCTATATGACAACAAACGTTGGTGGGTCAATTGCAGTTGCGGACAGCAAAGATGATCCAAATCTTTGGCACCAGAGACTTGGTCACATGAGTGACAAGGGTCTCAAGATACTGCATTCCAAGGGAAGAATACCAGACTTGAAGTCAGTTGACACTGACTTGTGTGAAAGCTGCATCTTTGGGAAGTAGAAGAGAGGGAGCTTCATGAAGAGTGGCAGAGCAGCAAAGCAGGAAAAGCTTGAGCTAGTTCACACGGATGTTTGGGGTCCAACCACTGTCTCATCCATTGGCGGAAAGTCATATTTTGTGACTTTCATTGACGACCATTCCAGAAAGGTATGGGTTTATTTCTTGAGACATAAATCTGAGGTATTTGAAATGTTCAAGATATGGAAAGTCATGGTAGAAAATGAGACAGGTTTAAAGCTTTGCGATCCGACAACGGTGGTGAGTATGATGATATGGAGTTCATGAAGTTCTGTTTTGAGAATGGCATCAAACTAGCAAGGACTGTGCTAGGAACACCACAGCAGAATGGTGTAGCAGAACGAATGAACCGAACATTGACTGAGAGAGCTAGAAGCATGCGAATACATGCAGGATTGCCCAAGCAGTTCTGGGCAGAGGCAGTCAATACAGAAGCATACTTGATCAACCGTGGACCATCGGTTCCGCTAGAGTTCGGAATACCAGAAGAGGTATGGAGCGGAAAAGAGGTAAAACTTTCTCATTTAAAAGTTTTTGATTGTGTATCGTATGTGCATATTAGTGATCAGGATAGGGGAAGCTTGACTCCAAGTCACTAAAATGCACATTCATCGGATATGGTGGAGATAAGCTTGGGTACAAGTTCTGGGATGACCAGACAAAGAAGGTGATCAGAAGTCGAGACGTGATATTCAATGACAAGGTCATGTACAAGGACAGAAAAACACTACAGCCCAGTAGTGTAGCACAAAGCGATCCTATGTACGTTGATCCAGATGATATCTTGGACAGAAGTATAGTGCAGCAAGCAGTGGAAAGTCCTCAACCAGAGGAACAAACACCGCAGAGCAGCACACAACAGACTGATCAACCACAGTCTCCATCTTCTTCATCTCCAGTATTGAGGAGATCTTCACGGCCTACTATACCAAATAAAAGGTACATGAATTATTTGCTGCTTACTGATGCAGGAGAACCTGAATGCTATGAGGAAGCATGTTAAGGAGAATTCTCTAGCAAGTGGGAGCATGCAATGAAAGAAGAGATGGATTATCTTATCTCTAACCATACATGGGAGCTAGCTGAGTTACCCATTGGAAAGAAGGCGTTACACAACAAATAGGTGTATCGAGTCAAGGAGGAACATGATGGTTCCAAAAGGTACAAGGCGAGACTTGTAGCCAATGGCTTTCAGCAGAAAGCAGGTATCGATTACACCAACATTTTTTCCCCGGTTGTAAAACTGACAACCATTCGGTCAGTTTTAAGTATTGTTGCAGCAGAAGATTTGCAACTTGAGCAGTTAGATGTCAAAACTGCTTTCCTCCATGGTGATCTCGAGGAGGAGATATACATGGAGCAACTGGAGGGTTTCTCAGATAATGGCAAGGAGAAACTTGTTTGTAAACTGCGAAAGAGCTTATATGGGTTGAAACAAGCTCCAAGGAAGTGGTACAAAAAGTTTGATGGTTTTATGCAAATAAATGGCTTTTTTAGATGCAATGCTGACCATTGTTGCTACTTCAAAAGGTTTGAGTCCAGCTATATTATTTTGTTGCTTTATGTCGATGACATGTTAGTGGCAGGTTCAGATATAGGTGAAATCAAACGATTGAAAAAGCAATTGTCCAGTGAATTCGAGATGAAGGATTTGGGTCCAGCAAAGCAGATTCTTGGGATGGGAATCAACAGAGACGAGTCAAATGGTACTTTGGAGTTATCTCAGGCGGAGTACATTGGGCGTGTTCTCAGACGATTCAGCATGTGTGATGCTAAGGCGGTCAACACACCATTGGCTAGTCATTTCTGACTATCCAAGGAGCAGTCACCCAAGACGGAAGAAGAAAGGAATTTCATGGCTAAGTTCCATATGCCTAAGTCATTGGAAGTCTCATGTATGCCATGGTTTGCACAAGGCCGGATGTTGCTCATGCAGTGGGAGCGGTGAGCAGGTTCATGACCAACCCTGGAAGGCAACACTGGGAGGCGGTCAAGTGGATACTCAGGTATCTTAGAGGCACTACTAATAGCTGTCTATGTTTCCGGAGAAATGAGTTGAGACTACAAGGCTTTGTAGACTCGGATTTTGCTGGTAAGGTAGACAACAGGGGGAGTACTACCGGCTATGTATTCACAGTGGGGACTACTGCAGTCAGTTGGATATCGCAGATACAGAAGATAGTAGCGTTATCAACCACAGAGGCGGAATACATAGCAGTCACTGAGGCAAGCAAGGAGATGATCTGGTTACAAGGTTTGTTAACAGAATTGGGTTTAAGACAGGTAAAGAATGTTTTGCATAGTGATAGTCAAAGTGCGATACATTTGGCAAAGAACTCTGCATTTCATTCGAGGACCAAGCATATTGGACTTCGTTATCACTTCATTAGGTCTCTACTAGAGGATGGAGTTTTAACACTCGAGAAGATCCAAAGCAGCAAAAACTCAGCTGACATGTTAACCAAGTCAGTCACCACAGAGAAACTGAAGTTGTGCTCAACTTCAGTTGGTCTTCAACAATAGAAGACTGGTAAGCCTCACACCCATATTTCACTCATAGTTACAGGTGGAGTCGAAGTCTCCAAGTGGGAGATTGTTGATGATGGAGACATTCGGGCCACCACTGTTGATGATGGAGATATTCGGGCCACCACTACTTGCTGAAGTGGACCACTCACTAAAATGGACCACTCACTGAAGTGGAGCACTTGCTGGTGCTGAAGTGGAGCACTTCTGGTGCAGCACTTGCTGGTGCTGAAGTGGAACACTTCTGGTGGAGCACTAATGAAGGTGGACAAGTCAACTTCTGTGGCCTATATAAGAACCAACAATGTGAAGGAAAATATAACAGACTTGAATTACGAATTTGAAAGAAGAGTTGGTTGTTGGTTTTTTGAGTGTGGGAGAAAATAGTGTTGTTGTGTGGCAGAAATACGAGTGAGTGTTTCAGAGTGATATACATTGTAACACTATTTGTCTATAGTGAAGTGTGGGTGTGAGCCGTGGACGTAGCCAAATTGGTGAACCACGTAAATCCTAGTGTCGTTTTGCATTTCTCTTAATCCATCGAGCCCCAAGATCCTGCAAGGTGGAAATTAGCCGCAGCTAATATCCCAACAGAAACCACTGAGGGGTTCAAGTGCGATTCCTCCAAAGGCATATCCGTAACCGTAACTGAAGTCGCCAACAGATCTCTCCATGGTGAAATGACGATCTGCTCCCCGATCATCTCCAACTGCGATGAAAACTACCTGATCCCTTACAAGGGTTTGATTTGTCATATCACATTTTGAGATTCTCCTTGTCCACGACTCGCAACCAACTAACTCACTAACTGGAGTTGGATGCGGTACTCTCGTCACCCTTAGTATTACGTTTGGTGACGGATTATCGAGCGGATGCCTCTCCATCTGCAGGAGCCTGGACAGTGTAAAGGAAGGAATTTGCGGCGGGATTTGGCTGATATGCCAAACTTCCATCCCCAAGAAATTTCAGTATATAATAACGTGACAGCAGTAAGAAACATTAGTCCATGTAGATATGCTTTTGTTGGCGAATCGGCGGCGTTTAACTTCTCCAAGCTAGATCTTAAGGACATGCAGGGCCAACAAAATCATCTCGATTGTGGTGGAGATTGGAAGCAAGGAAATGAAACTTAAACAATATATGCTACCAGAAACCCTAAAAGTGAGAATATCCGTGGAATCGTATGGACGGATCTTATTCATTTGCAAGCCATCATCCTTTAGCAATCCATCAATCCTTTAGGACACAAAACGAGTAAACCCTATCTAAGTAGTAAACCCTAGTTGGCCGAATCAGAAAACTTAGATAATTATATAAAGAAATAAAAGCATATGAAATAACAAACATAGTCCTCAAATAATCAAAATAACAAAAGAGATTGGAAAAGAATAAAGTGAGCAAATTGTTCTCCAATACTCCTCTCAAAAAGAAATTCCTGAAAAATGTATTTCAAATCAAGCTTTCTAGCCAAATAAAGATGTTGCCTGGTCATTAATGCCTTTCTAAAAATGTCCACCAATTATTCTGAAGTGTTTACATAATATATTCTCTAATAAAATCACAATCAATTTTAATATACATTTTTTTTGCCGAACAATTTCAATATACTTAATTCGCTCATGATACATTAGATTAATTAACAATAATTAATTTGTATGACTGTTTTATTATCATAAAACAAGGTAATGAGATTTTGTTGCAAAACATCATATTCCAACAGCAAACATTTCAACCAAATTAATTAAAAAACAGTGTAACTCATACTTTTGAATTCAGTTTCAGCTGAAGATCCAAAAACAATCACATGTTTCTTAACCTTCTTTGAAACGAAAGAATTTCAGAAGACGTAATAACCTAAAATACCTAAAATGGACAGACATGAGTCACAATAAACAATTACGTTCAATGTACTATTATAAGACTAAAAAAAAATCTCAAACATAACTAGCTATTATTGCTTAACATATCAAATAATCATATAAACAGTATCAAGGGATTCTGCCTATATTAACTCAGACATTGTACAAAATAAACAACATCAGGACGCGTAAGAGTTAAATAAATAAATTTCCCTATCAGTTTTTAGTACAGATGGGATCATCAATAAGAATGTAGGTGGGATCATCAATAAGAATGTCATCATCTATGATATCATTCAGTTTAAAATTCAAATCATATCCCTTTTAGTGATGAATATGTTTCGGTTGACAAAAGATTCTCGACAAAAGTGATGATTCCCGACTGTCGACAAAATTTTGTTTTTTCGATGAAATAGATATTATTTTTTAAAATATATTTATTTTTCATATATATTTGATATTTGCTATGATTAATTTTGAATTTATTGTGTTGTCATATTTTTATTATATTTATTCATTTATCAAAATATCTTCTTCTCATTTATCATGGCATAATCTAATAGACATAATCCGATATTTGTATTTAAGAGAAATGACTAATTATTAACAAAATAAAACGTAACACACCAAAAACAAATATAATATATTTATACACCAACTTAGTCAAACATGATAATACACTTCAAATAAATCATCCAAACGCTTTAGAAAAAAAATAAAGAAACACACATTATTTCAATAAACCTTTCAAACTCTCTTTACCAATTCAACCCTTCAACTTAGAAGAAAACTTCAACATATTATTGTCCAATGCACAAATACTAAGAGTGATATCCAAGCCTTGTTTGAATGACTTTATCTTCCGCCTTCAATGTGAAAAGGCACTTGATTTCGCATGGTGTCATAACTTGCACTAACAGGAGAAGCACCGTCACCATAGCTTTCGATTATATCTCTGGTAAGGTTTTCAGTATCTTGCAATTCACTAGCATTATGATGAAGCAAAGGATGACTTTTAATAACCATCCTGAAAAGCCCCTCCAATTCAAGTGCAACCTCCTTCATGGTCGGTCGATCGTCTCCATGAATCTTCAGGCATCTGGATGCTAATATGGCAACTTTACTTATATCTTTTGAGCTCCCATCTTTCAGTATCTTTGGGTCAATGATGTCAAAGACACGACGTTCTTTAACTGATGATGCGAAAAATAGAGCTAGAGTTCTCTCCTTCTCCGGTCTATCAAAAGAGAGAGCCTTCATTCCAGTTAACAATTCAGCAATGACCACCCCGAAACTATAAACATCGCTCTTTTCTGTTAATTGACTTGAGTGGAAGTACTCTGTAATACCAGACCTCCATTTTCATGAAAGAATTTCTCCCTTTCCTTGACCACCTTTCTTTGGCGAAGGAACAAAACTATCAAGGAAGCACATAACAGAAGGAACAAAAAGGCCACCCCTAAACCTGAAACAACCCAAAATTACATGAAGTCCATATCATTAGAAAAAAAAAATAGCAAGAAAAAGGGAGGAGGGCTTATGTCGTCTATTGTTCATTGAACTCTGTTTACAATATTTGCAAGAGATTTCTTGGCAAGAAACATGCATAGAAAATAAAAGAAAGTCATGCATGCATTTGAGAAATTATTATTGGCTGTAAAATCTTGAGAAAAAATGCATTTTCATTAAATACGTAACAAGAATAAATAAGATTAACACCTTTTTAGTAAGATATATTTCTATCTCTATATATATCTACATATCTATCTATATATTAATTTGACTAAGAATCCTATAATTGTTTGACAAGTAATTTTTTTAACACAATTTTCTCTATCATAGTGTTACAATAATTTAATTTGATTGGTCCATGTCAAAAAAAAAATTGAACATACATCAATGTCATCATTCTCTCACATCAACATGAACATTCTAAAATTATCAAAACAAAACAAAACATCAACACTCTATTATTTACCAAAAACATGGACACTCTAAAATTAATCAAAAGCTTCACATTCAATTTTTAAAAATGTTACACTTATAAGTATGTCAAATTAAATTTTGCCTTCAAACAATAGTAAATTGCAAGTTTTAATTGCACCTAACAATTTACTTTGAAAAATTACACAAAAATTAAGAGTGAAATAAATAAATATGAATAATGAAAACACAACAATGTTTTTTAATTTACAAAATAATTTTAAATAACTAAATGATAAACAAAACTTCTTATATATATATATATAAATTGTATTTAATATATATTGAAGCCAATACAATTAATTTATAATTATAGTTAATCTTAATTTACTTAAAAATGAATTAAGTGTTGAAAGTACATAATATTTACATTGGAAAAATGATATACTATAGTAACTAAGTTAATTAAAAAAATGAAATGAATAGATAGATAGTAAATGTATATATTTTTTCACCAAGATTTAAAATATATAGCTATTTATTTGATTTCTAAATTTAAAAGAAATCAAATTTTAAACAAAAATTCTAAATGTGTACACATTTATGTTTGTTGAGAAAACATTTTTGAAAAGAAAATTATAATACAATAACATTATATATTTTTAAAATTAAGTATATGAATACACATGTTAGATTTTCATTTATGTATTCATAGTTATAAAATTAAATTAAAATGATACTTTTCATAAAATTTTGTAAAATCATGATTTAATATTGCTATTTAGCAATTATTATTGTATTTTAAGAAAACATTTATTATAAAAAAAATAAAACTAATAGTATTCTAAATAGTGTATTTGTATATATAATTTATTAACTTATGTTTGTGTATATAGTTTTCACATTTTTTTAACTAAGAAACTAAATAAATAAAAAATAAGAAATAATTAACTATTACTAAATAAAATATTTATAAATAAATTTTTAATAGTACTATTACTAAATGAATTTAACATATATGTAACAAATATACTATAAATAATAAACGTTATTAAAAAAAACTAAATTGAATAATATTATATGAATAAAAAATAAAATACTTTCCTTTTTATAAGTTGAGTTCATCATAACAATATAATATTATAATTAAAAAGTAATTTGATTTGATTTAATTTTTATAATTAATATAATAATATAAACTTTATATTATTAGACTATATTTATATAACAATAACTTAAATATTATTTTATATTCTGCACAAAACCCATGTCATTTCTCTAGTTATATATATAAATTTTGAGAAAAATTATCATCAATAATGAAAACTAATATGACCTAATTTATGTACTTACCAAGTCCCACATTCTGTGCAGTGTACTTCTTTTTTGGAATGATACGAGTGCAACCAGTTCCTTCATTCCACCCATCCCCTTCAAACCCAGATGGACATGAACAAATAACATTGCCAGGTAAATCTATGCACGTCATATTACATGGATTTGAGATCACGCATTCATTGATATCTGCAGATGATCATCCACGAGTTGAGTATATAATAAATATCCTTGTCACCCAGAAAAAGTAATGAAGTATGAGTTTAGAAATCGGTACGTACTTTGGCATCCATTGGACAGATATGGATTTCCTTGGTAACCCGTCAGGCAGTGGCAGCGATAGCCTTCTCCATTGGTGGCAGTAGAGCAGTTACTATTCTCCATGCACATGTAGCTAGTCATGTTCTTCTGAGCCTCTTTGCACGTTTGATCCCCAATTGACCACTCCAGAACAACCGGTACTTTCTCGTCAGGTATATTAAGAAGAGATTGAGTGGTGAAGTTGAAATAGTCATTCTCCGCTACGAAGCTGTAGCTGCAAGGATTGAAGCCCAAGACGGAGGCATGGTTGTAGTAGCTTGTGAGGGAGAGATTATACACCAAGGCGTTCTTAGGAATGCTTGTTTGGCAGCAACCGATCCCCGTGCACGATCCATTCGTGACATCGTCGATGCTGTTGCATAGAGACAGGCACCCCGTGGCGTAATTCCTATCTTGAAACCCTTCGAAGACCGCGATGGTATCACAACCGACCGCAGTAAACTTGTTCTCAGTTGTGGATATGGGGAAACGGATAGTCTTTATGTATGGGGAGTTCCAGGACTTCCTACCCGAGGTGTCGTAACAGTCGCGTGCCACATACATCATGATGGTCATCTCATGTCTTTCTAGGGAAATGTCTTTTATAATTAACTCGCTAGATGGACTACCCCAATAGGGTATTGGGTGACCTTGTTCGTCGATTTCGCTGCAGTCAATGGTGAATAAGCTGGTTCCATCTTCCAAATGGCAGCTATCGTTGCCTTGGCTGATCCCGAAGGGAAAAGGGACGCTGGTTAGGTTACCGCAACTACTTCTGCACCCGGGTTTTGGTTGAGCTGTGACTGCCAATGTTAATAGGGCTAGTATCAACACGATTCGAAGAAGCTTTAGAGAGGGGATCATGCTTCTTAATTTCTTCTTTCTTTTGGCTGTTTTGGGTTTATGATTGTGTTTTTTGTACGCAGTATATATATAAGGAAATGTTCATTGAATTTACAACCACTTGCATTTCAAGAATCATTGTTACATGTAGGGAAATGTATTAATTAATATTGACCGGAGCAAGCTATTGGTCAATAATTTGTTAAACTGATTTTCCAATAAGAAAGTATTGTTCCTGAAAAGAAAATGGTACGTTAAAGAAAAATTAGGGACCTTACTTTGTTAAAAAAAATGTAAAGAAAGCATCAAAAAAATAAAATTACTATCCTTTTATACATATATTATTAAATATTTGGATAGGTACTGTAACAGAATTTTTCATAGTAAACACCTATTTAATAATTTTTTTAAAGTATGTTTGTTTTAAGAAAATATATATTATATTTATTTGTAAAAAAAAATTACTCACAATTTTGTGATAAAATTATATATTTTTGGTTACTTTTTAGAATAAGGATAAATTTATTTCACTCATAGTTACAGGTGGAGTCGAAGTCTCCAAGTGGGAGATTGTTGATGATGGAGACTTTCGGGCCACCACTGTTGATGATGGAGACATTCGGGCCACCACCACTTGCTGAAGTGGACCACTTGCTGAAGTGGACCACTCACTGAAATGGAGCACTCACTGAAGTGGAGCACTTGCTGGTGCTGATGTGGAGCACTTCTGGTGCAGCACTTGCTGGTGCTGAAGTGGAGCACTTCTGGTGGAGCACTAATGAAGGTGGACAAGTCAACTTATGTGGTCTATATAAGAACCAACAATGTGAAGGAAAATATAACAGACTTGAATTATGAATTTGAGAGAAGAGTTGGTTGTTGGTTTCTTGAGTGTGGGAGAAAATAGTGTTGTTGTGTGGCAGAAATACGAGTGAGTGTTTCAGAGTGATATACATTGTAACACTATTTGTCTATAGTGGAGTGTGGGTGTGAGCCGTGGACGTAGCCAAATTGGTGAACCACGTAAATCCTTGTGTCGTTTTGCATTTCTCTTAATCCATCGAGCCCCAAGATCCTGCAAGGTGGAAATTAGCCGCAGCTAATATCCCAACAGAAACCACTGAGGGGTTCAAGTGCGATTCCTCCAAAGGCATATCCGTAACCGTAACTGAAGTCGCCAACAGATCTCTCCATGGTGAAATGACGATCTGCTCCCCGATCATCTCCAACTGCGATGAAAACTACCTGATCCCTTATAAGGGTTTGATTTGTCATATCACATTTTGAGATTCTCCTTGTCCACGACTCGCAACCAACTAACTCACTAACTGGAGTTGGATGCGGTACTCTCGTCACCATTAGTATTACGTTTGGTGACGGATTATCGAGCGGATGCCTCTCCATCTGCAGGAGCCTGGACAGTGTAAAGGAAGGAATTTGCGGCGGGATTTGGCTGATATGCCAAACTTCCATCCCCAAGAAATTTCAGTATATAATAACGTGACAGCAGCAAGAAACATTAGTCCATGTAGATATGCTTTTGTTGGCGAATCGGCGGCGTTTAACTTCTCCAAGATAGATCTTAAGGACATGCAGGGCCAACAAAATCATCTCGATTGTGGTGGAGATTGGAAGCAAGGAAATGAAACTTAAACAATATATGCTACCAGAAACCCTAAAAGTGAGAATATCCGTGGAATCGTATGGACGGATCTTATTCATTTGCAAGCCATCATCCTTTAGCAATCCATCAATCCTTTAGGACACAAAACGAGTAAACCCTATCTAAGAAGTAAACCCTAGTTGGCCGAATCAGAAAACTTAGATAATTATATAAAGAAATAAAAGCATATGAAATAACAAACATAGTCCTCAAATAATCAAAATAACAAAAGAGATTGGAAAAGAATAAAGTGAGCAAATTGTTCTCCAATACTCCTCTCAAAAAATAATTCCTGAAAAATGTATTTCAAATCAAGCTTTCTAGCCAAATAAAGATGTTGCCTGGTCATTAATGCCTTTCTAAAAATGTCCATCAATTATTCTGAAGTGTTTACATAATATATTCTCTAATAAAATCACAATCAATTTTAATATACATTTTTTTTGCCGAACAATTTCAATATACTTAATTCGCTCTTGATACATTAGATTAATTAACAGTAATTAATTTGAATGACTGTTTTATTATCATAAAACAAGGTAATAAGATTTTGTAGCAAAACATCCTATTCCAACAACAAACATTTGAACCAAATTAACTAAAAAACAATGTAACTCATACTTTTGAATTCAGTTTCAGCTGAAGATCCAAAAACAATCACATGTTTCTTAACCTTCTTTGAAACTAAAGAATTTCACAAGAAGACGTAATAACCTAAAACAGACAGACATTAGTCACAATAAACAATTACGTTCAATGTACTATTGGAAAACTAAAAAAAATCACAAATCTAACTAGCTTTTATTGTTTAACATATCAAATAATCATATAAACAGTATCAAGAGATTCTGCGTATAACTCAGACATTGTACAAAATAAACAACATCCGGATGCGTAAGAGTTAAATAAAGAAATTTCTCTATCAGTTTTTAGTACAGGTGTGATCATCAATAAGATTGCCATCATCGATGATATCATTCAGTTTAAAATTCAAATCATATCCCTTTTAGTGATGAAAATATGTTTCGGTTGACAAAAGATTGTCGACAAAATAGATATTATTTTTTAAAATATATTTATTTTTCATATATATTTGATATTTGCTATGATTAATTTTGAATTTATTGTGTTGTTATATTTTTATTATATTTATTCATTTATCAAAATATCTTCTTCTCATTTATCATGGCATAATCTAATAGTCATAATCCGATAGTTGTATTTAAGAGAAATTACTAATTATTAACAAAATAAAACGTAACACACCAAAAACAAATATAATATAATTATACACCACCTTAGTCAAACATGATAATACACTTACTTCAAATAAATCATCCAAACGCTTTAGAAAAGAAAAAAAGAAACACACATTATTTCAATAAACCTCTCAAACTTTCCTTACCAATTCAACTTAGAAGAAAACTTCAACATATTATTGTCCAATGCACAAATACTAAGAGTGGTATCCAAGCCTTGTTTGAATGACTTTATCTTCCGCCTTCAATGTGAAAAGGCACTTGATTTCGCATGGTGTCATAACTTGCACTAACAGGAGAAGCACCGTCACCATAGCTTTCGATTATATCTCTGGTAAGGTTTTCAGTATCTTGCAATTCACTAGCATTATGATGAAGCAAAGGATGACTTTTAATAACCATCCTGAAAAGCCCCTCCAATTCAAGTGCAACCTCCTTCATGGTCGGTCGATCGTCTCCATGAATCTTCAGGCATCTGGATGCTAATATGGCAACTTTACTTATATCTTTTGAGCTCCCATCTTTCAGTATCTTTGGGTCAATGATGTCAAAGACACGACGTTCTTTAACTGATGATGCGAAAAATAGAGCTAGAGTTCTCTCCTTCTCCGGTCTATCAAAAGAGAGAGCCTTCATTCCAGTTAACAATTCAGCAATGACCACCCCGAAACTATAAACATCGCTCTTTTCTGTTAATTGACTTGAGTGGAAGTACTCGGGATCCAAATATCCTAACGTTCCTTGGACCAACGTGTTGAGTTGATCTTGATCAGCCGGCATTAGTCTAGAAGCACCGAAATCAGACACCTTGGTCGTGTACTTCTCGTCTAAGAGTATATTGCTGCTCTTAACATCCCTATGCACGATTTGGATGGTTGTATCTGTGTGCAAGTACGATAATGCCCCTGCTGCCTCTGTGGCTACACGCAGTCGTTCTTGCCATGTTGATAAGTTGGAGTTAGGGTTTTTGTGTATGTGGTCGTAAAGGGTTCCGTTAGTCACGTACTCATACACTAACATAGGATACTCCGTCTCCAAACAACATCCAAGTAACTTCACCACATTGTTGTGATTGATTTGGGAGAGGACAATCACTTCGTTGATGAATTCATCCACTTGGCTACGATCTAATAGCTTAGCTTTCTTGACAGCAACTGTTATGTTATTTGACAGGATACCTTTGTAAACTGTTCCTTGACCTCCTTGACCGAGGATTCTGCTCTCATGGTAGTTGTTTGTCGCTTTTTGGAGTTCTTCTGCACTGAACACTTTCATCATCTCAACGGTGTTGCCATGATCGGTGAGCAATTTCTGTAAGACCAGACCTCCATTTTCATGAAAGAATTTCTCCCTTTCCTTGACCACCTTTCTTTGGCGAAGGAACAAAACTATCAAGGAAGCACATAACAGAAGGAACAAAAAGGCCACCCCTAAACCTGAAATAACCCAAAATTACATGAAGTCCATATCATTAGAAAAAAAAATAGCAAGAAAAAGGGAGGAGGGCTTATGTCGTCATTGAACTCTGTTTACAATATTTGCAAGAGATTTCTCGGCAAGAAACATGCATAGCAAATAAAAGAAAGTCATTCATGCATTTGAGAAATTATTATTGGCTGTAAAATCTTGAGAAACAATGCATTTTCATTAAATATGTAACAAGAATAAATAAGATTAACACCTTTTTAGTAAGATATATTTCTATACATATATATATATATATATATATATATTAATTTGACTAAGTATCCTATAATTTTGACAAGTAATTTTTTAACACAATTTTCTCTATCATAGTGTTACAATAATTAATTTGATTGGTCCATGTCAAAAAAATTGAACATACATCCACATCATTCTCTCACATCAACATGAACACTCTAATATTTACCAAAAAAAACATGGACACTCTAAAATTAATCAAAAGCTCCACATTCAATTTTAAAAAATGTTACATTTATAAGTATGTCAAATTAATTTTTGCCTTCAAACAATAATAAATTGCAAGTTTTGCACCTAACAATTTACTTTGAAAAATTACACAAAAATTAAGAGTGAAATAAATAAATATGAATGAAAATACAACAATGTTTTTTAATTTACAAAATAATTTTAAATAACTAAATGATAAACAAAACTTCTTATATATATATATATATAAATTGTATTTAATATATATTTATGCCAATACAATTAATTTACAATTATAGTTTAGCTTAATTAACTTAAAAAATGAATTAAGTGTTGAAAGTACATAATATTTATATTTATAATATTTACATTGGAAAAATGATATACTATAGTAACTAAGTTAATTAAAAAAATGAAATGAATAGATAGATAGTAAATGTATATATCTTTTCGCCAAGATTTAAAATATATAGCTATTTATTTGATTTCTAAGTTTAAAATAAATCAAATTTTTTAAATGTGTACACAATCATGTTTGTTGAGAAAACATTTTTGAAAAGAAAATTATAATACAATAACATTATATTTTTTAAAAATTAAGTATATAAATACACGTGTTAGATTTTCATTTATGTATTCATAGTTATAAATTAAAATTAAAATGATACTTTTCATAAAATTTTGTAAAATCATGATTTAATATTGCTATTTAGCAATTATTATTGTATTTTAAGAAAACATTTATTATAAAAAAAATAAAACTAATAGTATTCTAAATAGTGTATATGTATATATAATTTATTAACTTATGTTTGTGTATATAGTTTTCACATTGTTTTAACTAAGAAACTAAATAAATAAAAAATAAGAAATAATTAACTATTACTAAATAAAATATCTATAAATAAAATTTTTATAGTACTATTACTAAATGAATTTAACATATATGTAACAAATATACTATAAATAACAAACGTTATTAAAAAAAAAAAGTAAATTGAATAATATTATATGAATAGAAAATAAAATACTTTCCTTTTTATAAGTTGAGTTAATCATAATATTATAATTAAAAAGTAATTTGATTTGATTTATTTTTTATAATTAATATAATAATATAAACTTTATATTATTAGACTATATTTATATAACAATAACTTAAATATTATTTTATATTCTGCACAAAACCCATGTCATTTCTCTAGTTATATATATAAATCTTGAGAAAAATTATCATCAATAATGAAAACTAATATGACCTAATTTATGTACTTACCAAGTCCCACATTCTGTGCAGTGTACTTCTTTTTTGGAATGATACGAGTGCAACCAGTTCCTTCATTCCACCCATCCCCTTCAAACCCAGATGGACATGAACAAATAACATTGCCAGGTAAATCTATGCACGTCATATTACATGGATTTGAGATCACGCATTCATTGATATCTGCAGATGATCATCCACGAGTTGAGTATATAATAAATATCCTTGTCACCCAGAAAAAGTAATGAAGTATGAGTTTAGAAATCGGTACGTACTTTGGCATCCATTGGAGAGATATGGATTTCCTTGGTAACCCGTCAAGCAGTGGCAGCGATAGCCTTCTCCATTGGTGGCGTTAGAGCAGTTACTCTTCTCTCTGCACATGTAGCTAGTCATGTTCTTCTGAGCCTCTTCGCACGTTTGATTCCCAATTGACCACTCTAGAACAACCGGTAGTGACTTTTCGGGTATATTAAGCAGAGATTGAGTGGAGAAGTTGAAATAGTTATTCTGCACTACAAAGCTGTAGCTGCAAGGATTGAAGCCCAAGACGTAGGAGTGGTTGTAGTAGCTTGTGAGGGAGAGATTATACACCAAGGCGTTCTTAGGAATGCTTGTTTGGCAGCAACCGATCCCCGTGCACGATCCATTCGTGACATCGTCGATGCTGTTGCATAGAGACAGACACCCCGTGGCGTAACTCCTATTTTGAAACCCTTGGAAGATCGCGTACGTATCACAACCGACTGCAGTAAACTTGTTCTCAGTTGTGGATATGGGGAAACGGACAGTCTGTAGGGATGGGGAGTTCCGGGACACCCTACCCGAGGTGTCGTAACAGTCGTGTGCCACATAAATCATCGTGGTAATCTCATGTCTCTCTAGGGAAATGTCTTTTATAATTACCTGGCTAGACGGACTACTCCAATAGGGTAATGGGTGACCTTGTTCGTCGATTTCGCTGCAGTCAATGGTGAATAAGTTGGCTCCATCTTCCAAATGGCAACTATCGTTGCCTTGGCTGATCCCGAAGGGAAAAGGGATGCTGGTTAGGTTACCGCAACTACTTCTGCACCCGGGTTTTGGTTGAGCTGTGACTACCAATGTTAATAGGGCTAGTATCAACACGATTCGAAGAAGCTTTAGAGAGGGGATCATGCTTCTTAATTTCTTCTTCTTTTGGCTGTTTTGGGTTTATGATTGTGTTTGTTGTACGCAGTATATATATACGGAAATGTTCATTGAATTTACAACCACTTGCATTTCAAGAATCATTCTTACATGTAGGGAAATGTATTAATTAATATTGACCGGAGCAAGCTATTGGTCAATAATTTGTTAAACTGATTTTCCAATAAGAAAGTATTGTTCCTGAAAAGAAAATGGTACGTTAAAGAAAAAATAGGGACCTTACTTTGTTAAAAAAAAATGTAAAGAAAGCATCAAAAAAAATAAAATTACTATCCTTTTACACATATATTATTAAATATTTGGATAGGTACTGTAACAGAATTTTTCATAGTAAACACCTATTTAATAAAAATTTTAAAGTATGTTTGTTTTAAGAAAATATATATTATATTTATTTGTAAAAAAAATTACTCACAATTTTGTGATAAAATTATATATTTTTGGTTACTTTTTAGAATAAGGATAAATTTATTTATTTTCTTTTGGCCAAAGAGGATAAATTGATTAAAAAACAATTGTAATCTATAAAAAGTAAATTTGTAGTTTCTATATTAAAAAATATATATGTATTTAACGTTCCAAAGTAAGAATAGCTGTACCATATATATTAATGAATTAGATAACTATGAACTTGGTCCTTCACTTTTAACCCCGTTAATTTGCTTGGGCAAATGATGTGGAATTGCTTATGTAGCCATTAAAAGTATAGTTTTTGTAACTAAAAAAAGCAAGAGTAGACTTTTTATTAGAAAAAGACTAGTAGAAAAGTCAAAGTTAAATGGTATTAAGAACTCATTTTCATTTTTCACTTAATAAAATAAACCCTAGTATGTTGTCTGTGTTGGTCGCGTACCGCTCTAGTAGTTTCTAATACATCTCGCCATGGAAGAGCATTCTACACAATTTTATCCCTTAATAATATAGGATGTATCTTTGTGAGACCTGATACCATATTTGATGAACAGATTATGTGAATATTATATACGATTTTATCCCTTCGTAGTATATGATGTATTTTTATGAAACCAACCTGCTACCATATTTGATGAGCAAATTATGTAAAGAGTGATTATTTTGAATGTATACATCATAGTGAAGAGGATTCAAGCACCTCATATACTCATCGAGGGTCTAAGTATTTGTTAATATTTTTGAAATCAAACTTTGCTTCTTATAATACGAAATGGGTTGGAGATGTAGTTTCAACTTTCAAGACCAAAACCAAGCAGTAATGTAATGAATACGATGTGAGTAAAATTATTTTAACCTTTGAAAATGTACTAAAAAATATTTTGAAATATGTATGCACTTTGCAATGTGCCTCCTGCCTTCTGGCATGAGTTTTAATGTTGTTTTTGAAGTGTTGCAATTTCTTAGTAATTAAATGATATATCTATTCATAAAAATAAAATAAAAAATATAGTAGCTAGATAATTTAATTAGGACTCTACTTGGTCATAACTCATACATATTCTTAAGTTTTTTATTTTAATAGTTCGACAAGCTTTGATTCTATAATTCTAGAATTAGAATATACTTGTCGTGACAATCATGACATTCTCTCTGATAACCTATTCCCTTCGTTTATCTAAATTCCTGATAGTTTTTTTGGGGGGCCAAATTCCTGATAGTTAAAAATGCTATTTTAAACGACATAGTTGTGGAGTAATTGTTATTTGTTGGTGATATATTCCTTATTTAAATTCATTATCAAATGTCAACTAATGTCTTTTTCATGACTTCTTCATATATAAGTCTTTAAGTCTTTGTATTTACATACACATGTATATACATGTTCAATAATATAATCCTTATAGTAGGTGTTATGACGGTTATTATGATTAATTTTTAAAATAAATAAAAACTGTATATATATGACAATGACATGATGTCGTATTACATGACACAAAATAACACAACACAAAATTCATAATTTAATTTAACAATAAAGTTTAAAATTCATAAATGATTCAAAAACAAGTATAAGAATAAATCTAAATGTTAGATGCATATACTTAATTGTGTTTATATGTATATTTAGAAATCATGCGTGTTTAATTAGATACGACAATTAATCATATCTAAATGTATAAGGGTTATTTAGACACAAAATGTGTTAATAGTAAATTCATAAACACATAGATACATATCATTTAATCATGTTGTTTCATAAATTGTTTGACCCTATTTTTGAAGCGTACCTTGGACACTTGACCAACGCTGGTTAGAGTCGACAATGGTGCGGTGAAAAACTCATAACCATGGTTATAACTATTACTGTTTAATATCGTTAACCATACCATTATGGTGTGATACGGTTATGGTGATGAACTTTCTACTAATAATAGTTATGGTTATGGTATTTGAGTTATACCCACGGTTATAACCATGAATATTATATAAATATAATAATTATTTATTATTAATAAACTAATATATACTAAATAATGAAAGTTATTGTACATACAAGCAATATAGATTTATGTATTTTTTAAAATAAAATTTTCGGTCTTTTATTATATTACATGTGTGGAATAAATATGGGTATACGGGTAAAACCATGGTTAATAACCACAGTTATTTTAATGGTTATGGTATTAAAAATTGTACCCGTAATGGTTATGGTTATGGTATGTGATTTAAAAATATGGCATAATTATGGTATTTGTCATACTCGTGTATTATACCCTAAACGATAGTCCCTGCCTGACCATATTGTCACTTGTTCATTGAGGTTACTACATCGTAATAGAAAGTATCTCTTCCCTACGGTCACAAAATAACAAATGGAATGGTATGAAATGTGGATAAATGGTGACCCTAGATTGGTAGGGACGACTAGGGTCGGCAATGGTGCGGTGAAAAACTCATAACCATGGTTATAACCGTTACTGTTTAATATGGTTAACCGTACCATTATGGTGTGGTGCGGTTATGGTGATGAATTTTCTACCCATAATGGTTATGGTTATGGTTATGGTATTTGAGTTATACACATGGTTATAACCACGGTTATTCTATAAATATAATATTTATTTATTATTAATAAACTATTTATATAATGTACTAAATATAAATTATATACTTCAAAATTTGATATTGTTGAAGATTGAAGG
The DNA here is from genome assembly GCA_946814005.1 of Chamaenerion angustifolium. Lineage (NCBI taxonomy): Eukaryota > Viridiplantae > Streptophyta > Magnoliopsida > Myrtales > Onagraceae > Chamaenerion > Chamaenerion angustifolium. The sequence goes on along the minus strand of OX328277.1, from coordinate 2,976,590 downwards.
CGTCAAAGTCCAACGATGGTAATATAGATTGATGTATTTTTTAAAATAAAATTTTCGATCTTTTATTATATTAAAAGTGTGGAATGAATATGGGTATACGGGTAAAATCATGGTTATTTTAATGCATGGTTATGGTATTGAAAATTGTACCCATAATGGTTATGATTATGATTATGGTATGTGATTTAAAAATATGGTATGGTTATGGTATTTGGCCTACCATGATCATACCCTAACCATCGACATCCTAGGGACGACCATGACAACCTTATTCATTTGATGTAATAAACAACATAGTATTGGACTAGTAGTGCAATTGTCATCCAATGTCAACTGCTGTCTTTTTCATGATTGGCATTTAATTAAGTCGTCTTTGTTTTTTGTTTTTGCCAAGTCGTCTTTGTTTACCATGTGAACAATATTATCCCTTAGGGTTTCAAAACTCAAATGACATCACCTTTGAGGTGTGACGGTTGTTAATATGATTACCAAATGACCAATTACAATTGGTGGTCAATAGGATACCTAACGTATATATATATATATATATATAAGAATATTACATCGAAAGCGAACGTGTGTCATTAATCATCTTATTGATTTATATATATATATCTACGGAGTAAGTGTATTTTTTTATTATTATCAGGCTTAATAATGTAAATATATTTAAAGAATTTTAATTTCAGTGACATTTAAATACGTGTTCAAATTCTCATAATTTGGTCTGTCAACTTTACAATAACTTAGTTAAACCCTTAAATTTTATAACGATGCTAATTCAACCCTGTCAATTCCAATTTGACCATTCAAAATGAGTTTCCATTTGCTTAACGAAGCCCTCAAACATTTTCATTTCATTTTATAATAAATCTAAATCAATAATGATAGTAAGAATAATCCCTTAAACGGTACATGATCCTCGATTCCTCGTGGCGTGCTGCATCTTCGTCTCGGCCTCCTTTGCCTTCTCGTGGGACCCACTAGGGTGGATGGCTCGTCCGATCCACTGGACGCGGCGATCAACATGTGCTGCAATGAACTTCCCAAAGAATACCAACTGGTTCCACTTCTTACAGTCACCACAAAAGCATTAGATGAAAAATGCACTATACGAAGCAAATCCGAAACATTGTGTGTTACATGCATCTACTCAATCGGCAGACAGATACAGGAAGAAGGATCATAACAAAAATGTAGACAAATAACATTGCTTGCTAGATTTCATTTTCTTAAGGAAAAATGTGGGTCAGATTCAGATATAGTGGTACAACATCAGCTTACGATGATTCAATTCAGTAGCTGTAATATAGTAGACTTCATCAGGGAAGAGCAAAGGCTATTATTACCTGATAGGTACTTGAATGTCCAAACTGTACTCTGCATGATCTTGAACTTCCCTCCACACATTCTTACTCTACAACAAGATTGACAAAGAATTACAACAGGTCAAGCTGGTGGCCTACCCATAAAGGCTCATTCAAGCAGCAGCAAGATGCTCTTCGTAATTCAGAGTCTTGGCTGCAGTTAGAAGCATGTCCATTCCTATGCCTTTGTCAGACGCCTCAGCAACTTCCTCGCCCTTTGGTTCCTGGGTAGTTACTGTCTTGTCTTTTTTCTTTCTCCCTCGCTTCTTTTTAACAACTTCATATGTCCTCTTGACACTAAATATGGCTTGAATGCCCGCCTCACAATTTCTGCAAAACCATTTGTCAGGGGGGACTTCGTCAAGAGGTGGTTTCAAACAGTACATGTGATATGCATCATCACAGCCATCACATAATATGATCTGATCATCAGCCTGATCTGTGAAGCAGGATCTGCAAAGGCATGAAGGGCAAAGCCAACGGGTCCCGTATGTTTCCAACTGCTTAGGAGAGAAGCATCTCTCGTGGTAATACTTATTGGAGCAGTAAGAATGCTCACACTCCCTGATTTTGTCGTCTGGACAAAAACCACTTCCACAGATTTTACAGCTCTCAGGTTTACTGTTCTTCATGTTGTTACTTAGCACTTCTCCATTAGCAAAGTTCCCAGTTTGGTTCAGTTTCTCGCAGACTGCACAATTCTCATGGGTGGATCTGATTTCATCTGGTTTGCAACTGGTGCAGTGCCAGTTTCTTGGGGGAACCTCTTTGAATGACGGTTGAATGCACGAAACATGGTACATATCCTGACATGAATGACATACAACACATTTTTTATCATCTGTCTTCTCTCCACAGTACCTACATGTACAGTCATTGTAGAAGGCATGATATTCAGCATGCTTCCATTTGGCATCAGACTGAAGATTCCTGCCATTCACCTGTTTCATTAGATTAAATTCAACTACTTGTTAACAATGAACGTAATGATATCGACTATCACCATAGAGAGTAAGCATGTGGTGCAAGAAGATGAACAAAAAGATTACGGACCAGAGCTTGTAGGAGAAAATAACCTGGTTCCAGATGTAACCAAAGGTTACATGCAGTCTAGACTCTAGATATGTTTTTTCATAAGGCAAAAAAAATTAACAAAATATTCCCAACGCTATGCCATGTGGCTGGCCTTCATACTTAATATATCATACATGTTTATATACTTCAAACTACACTATGTCCATCATAAGTTGAGTCATATAGAAACTAGAAGACACAAAAGTGTCCTCTTTGGCTCTGAATCATTTTGTGACCAGTGACCGTACTAATATTTAAGGCAAATAACAAAATTCATCTTACGATTCAGCAGAAAGACGACTTATGTTATGCTTTCTTCTAGATATGAATGCAAACTGATGACCAATGCATGGGAGAACGCAGGTAACCTTGAGGAGCCTACCTCACAATTTCCTCCTCCAGAAGAAGGTTGTGCTGATTTTACCAGCTGCAGAGATAAAAGGATGTTGAGTTTCATATTCAATTGATGATAAAAGGAGAATTCAAAAGGCTAGAACCAATTAATCATGGAAGGAATCAACTGAAATACCAATATTTTATCTTACATGTTCATGGCAAGAAATTCCGGTTATGTTTGTAAGACTACTAGCCAGAGAAACCAATTTGGTACCAATATCTTGAAGATTTTGCCAAACCTGTAAATGTCACTCCTCCATTAAACAAGTTATCATGGTATCATATTCAAATAAATGGAAGAGTAGCCAATACGTTTGGACATGAAAACACACTAAAAGAAAATCCAAAGCATAAAACAGAATCTAAATGAATAGAGAAAAGGCATGCATATGTACACTGTACGTATCAAAATATTGAAGAAAAAATTCAAACTTAAATCCAGGCATAAGAAATGAAGAAACATTGATTCTGTTTGTTGCTAAACGCTTGCATAAAGTCCAACAATCCAATCTTAATAATCACCTTTTTAGTATCTGACGAGAAAAGGACAGGATAACATTCATAAATTCTTTCCTTCATTCTCGCATCGATGATACTGAAGTCCATCAATCGATCTACTTTGGTTCCTTCAAAATTTTCAACCAGAAGTTTACACAGAAGGTTGAACTTTTCGGAAGTAATAATATCACAGAGAGCGTGTTGACACAACTGGTTGATTGTCGGCTGATCAGATTGACCCAAAGAGCCCTTAGAAGCAACCTCAAGTGCATCTCCATTATGTGTTGATTTTGATCCTGCTTGAACAGTGTGTTCAGGCCTTACTTCAGCACCAAACTCGGGTTCCTAGTTAAAAGCAGAATCTGGACATTAACCGAACCAACAGAATCACAGCAAGACATGTCACAAACTACTTCTAGAAAAGGGTGGAACTTAGAACCTTTATTTTCAATTTATTACTCTCATTGACATGAGTGAGAGCATCTCCCATGCACCGTTGCACACCGCGGTCATCACCTAGTGAGTGGTAGATCTGCTCCACAATAAGACGACGCCATTGTCTATGCGGGCCATTAGCAGAACCATTTGCAACATCATGGACAGTTGGAGCCCTGTGACCTTGCTCAGATACAATCCCATCTAGAGCACTATGAACCGACTCCTTCGACATCTGAATAGATAATATAGGAAGAAAATAAGAACAGCAATAGACGTGAAAACGTCAATGAAGACATGAAAAAAAAGACTATACACTTATACAGTATAATTAGCCTTTGTAAACTATTAAACTATCTACAGGGACTATCAAATTGCTAAGCCATTGATAAAGCAGATAAAAACTGAAGAAAAAAAAAATACACTTCATTTCAGAACTAGAACACAACGATCAAGTCATAGATGACAAAAGTTCCTAATGAAATGAAATATAACAAGCAAATTTTTACACTAGTTACTAAATGTAAGAATTGCACCTGAATCTAATATGAACTTAACTACATGATGCCACAACTACTACAAAAATTTACTTGTCGAAAGGCAGGAAATTGGTGCCCTCAGCAGGCTTGCCTAACCTTAACTGTATTGGTAGGTGAACCAATGAAGATCTTACCACAATATGAACTTCTGCTACATGATGCATGTTAAGAATTACTAAGACATAACTACATAAATGAAATATACTAAGTGAACCATTCAAAATATTCACTAACTCAAATAATTGCACCTTAATCTAGTATGAACTTCCTCTATATGATGCAGGTATAGAATTCCTAAGGCTCATGGAAAGGTAGGAAATTGGAGCTCTGAGCATGTTTCATAACCTTCATTCTCTAGGAAAATTAAATCCCGATTTCTAAACACTCAAATATTGGTAAGTCTCTTAAAGGCACCAAGCGCCATATAGAAATTCAAATATTCAATTCAAGATTCAACTTCCTTGCTCTGTAAAGTTTTTCTTAGGAAGATGGAAAGAAAAATTTGGAAGAAAAACTGAGTTCATAGCTAAAACAGATATGCCTTTCAGTTACGGTGCTTAATGTCTAGGACATCTTGAAGAAAATGAAACCTTGTCTATTCGAAGAAGTGTTCTAAGTCAGCTCCAACATCAAAAACCAATGTTGTGCAAAAATATCCGCCCTAATCTGCACCTGCTAACCCACCCTATGCCTAATTGCAACTACAAGAACAATCGAATGCACCATTGCTTGAACTAAAGAACCGAGATTCTTTCATGTTGAAAACAATCAAATTATTCCCAAAATATGAGTAAGACTTCAATAGAAGATTCTCAATTCCAATGGAGAACAACAGTAGTAGAATCAAAAAGTACAATGTGGACCTGACTTTCAACATGAAGTGTGGCTCCAACCTCCTCTCTTTCGTATTTTCGGTACTTTCTTTCCTGACTCGACTTCTTGGATATCTTCCGCCTCTTGTAAGTACGCAATTTCGCAGCACCAGAGGAATTTCCTTCACTTTCAGCGGCAATTGAGAAGCCATCACCGTTCACTGGCTCACAATTCGAAGGAGAAGAACTGAAGGATAATGCTTTTGTGGGGTTGCTGGTTCCCTCTACCTCCTCCAGTTCCCGGTCTCCATCTCCGGCATCCATCGACCGAAACCCTAATTTTGGAGGTTCTCCGCCATGTATTTGGTTTGAAATGTGGAGTTGGGATGGTAATACCGTTGACTTCAGTAGACCATTTTTCCCCGACGGTGACTTCTGTAGAATCATTGGCCCAGGGGAACATGTGGGCATATATATATAAGAGTCACATTTAAATTTCAAAAGTTTAGGGTCAAACTGATATTTTCATTAACGGAGAAGCCCCGAAATATCCAGCCCGCCCTTTTCTCTTTCCCTTCCAGGCTCGTCTCCTCCTGCGTTCTGTTCCATCCCTCACTCACCACCTTTCTCTTCTTCGTTTCGTTTTTCTGTTTTTTCCTGTTCTACGTTCAAATCTTCATTGCTACTGTTCTCTTTCTATATCCATTGCAGAAAAATTTGACGCATTGGTCTCAGTTTTAGGTGAGTATCTGCTCCTTTCTTACTCTAGCGTGTTTCTACAATAGAGCAATTTCTGTAGCTTTTTTCATGTTTTACTTTGTCACTCTTCCTTTTCTCTGATTTAGACAAAACTTATGGGGTCTGTGTAACTGAAGGTTTCAGATGAGACCATAATTCGCCGCTAATTGTGGAAATTGTTACTGCTTACTGTGTTGTAGTTAAATTTTCACAACCTTAAAATTTGTAATGTTATCAAAGCTCTGACACGATTTGTAAGTGACATTTCTTTTTACCAAATTTTAAATAGGTACGGTTTACTGCTCCAGATTTTGACTAATTTACCGTACATTTTTTGAACCGATTTAAAAATCGGTTCGGTCGAACCACTTTATATATATTAAAAAAATTATAATAAATTAATAATACATAAATCATAATCATAATCTATAAACCCTAAACCATAATCCATAAAGCATAATCTATAAGAAGCCAATTGTAACATGTCGGACGTCGGATCCGACTTTCCCGACCCGTTTTGGAAAATATTTTTAAATTTTGTTTGAAAATATTGGGTCTTGGCGAGCGACGGGTCCGGTCGAGCAAGGTCATCAACCGGACCGAAAAAATCGAAAGAGTCGCCACCGATTAATTAAAGGCTAATCGGAATCCTAAAATTGCCTAGGGTACATGGAGTTAACATCCTAGGGCTTAGAAAGGTCTACGTCCAGATAATCGAGTTCGGGGGTTTGATTACGTCTTAAAAGCTCGCAAGCTCATAATCCGTCATTTCGGTACTTTAGTTTGCTTTTGAAATGTTTTTCAATTTACCCGAATTGCTCGTTTTGATCATGTTTGACCCAAAAAGACTATATGTATTTTCTTTAAATCATGTATAAACATTTTTTTTTATGAGTTAATTTCAAATAAACAAAAGAGAACTAAAGTTAATCGTGCTCGAAAAAAATTAGTTTAACTCTCGAGCCATTTTAAACGTGTCAAAACATGCACGAATGATTTTTGAAGTTTTTAAGCTCGTTGGACTAATTTGTCCCATTTTGAGAAGTTATAGGATGTCAAAATAAATATAGGGAGCAAAATGTAATTTATTAAAATTTGAGCTGAATTGGACAAATATTTCGAAATTTACAGAAATGACCCAAAACTATTCTGGACTTGGTAAAGTTATAAAATAACCCAAAAATTATTCTAGACTTATTTGTAGCATTTTGAAAAGTCATGGAATGTCCAGAAAAAATTAGGAATCAAAAATGTAATTTTCGAAAAAATTATAACTGAACTGAAAATATTTTTTAAAAATACAAAATTGACCCTAAACTATTCTAGATTTATTTGTAAAACTTAGTAAAATTCCAAAAATAACCCGAAAATTATTCTAGACTTATTTGTAACATTTTATAAATCATGGAATGTCTAGAAAATTTTAGAAATCAAAATGAATTTTTTTTAAAACGAGCTGAATTAAGAAAAAAATATTGCACAAATGGCCCAAAACTTTTTCGGTTTGGTTTATAACACTCAATAACGTCCCAGAAATGACCCGAGAGTCCAAGGATCAAGTTGTAACCTTCATCAAAGTTTGAGAATGACCTAAGTCATTTTTGAAATTATTTTTTTTCACATATACATAATATATATATATATATATATATTATACATATAGATAGATAGATAGATAGCATAGACATAATATAAATATATATTATACATATAGATATATATAGTAATACATAAACATAATATAAATATATATTATACATATAGATATAGATATAATAGTATAAACATAATATAAATATATATTATACATATAGATATATATAGTAATACATAAGCATAATATAAATATATATTATACATATAGATATATATAGTATTACATAAGCATAATATAAATATATATTATACATATAGATATATATAATAATACAAGTATATTATACATAAATATATAATATATGTATATAAACTCTCAATTTTATTTCACATTTAGAAAATACAAATATGATATTAAATATGAGAGAAATATACCTAACTCATTGGAGGTTTAATACCGTACGAGGAATCGAGACCGATAATTATCGATATTTTTTTTTCACTCTTTTTCTTTTTTCTTCACTCTTTTTTTTCTATTATTTTTCTTCCTTCTTCTCTTTTCTCACGACCCTTCCTCCTTCAAATCCTTTCTTTCTCTCCCTTATTTATACACAAAATAAGTAGATATTTTTTTGATATTTTTAGATATTTTTTTTATAGATATTTTTTATTTTAATTTATTTATATCGATTTCTCTTGGCTCGATTCCTCGCGTACGGTATTTTGACCCCGAGCCAAAATCAGGTGTTTACACAACCGTTGATGCAGGGCCAGGTGAACTTACACCATATATATTATTAGGGTTAATTACCTGAACCGTTATTTATGTTGGCACATGTGACTGAACCGTTCAAACTTGAGTTCAACTGTTACTTATGTTTCCATATGTGACTGAACAATTCAGATTTATAACTGTCGTTATTTCTCACCGTTAATTACTGTAATGTGCTTGTCACGTGAGCTGCTTATATTGTGAACTTCCGAAACTACCATAAACCTTGTCTACTTAATCAGCTTGTTCCTTAGGTGTTGGAGATGTTTGGGCGCGAAAATTATGGAGAATGAAGGAAGAACTCACGAACTCACGGTGAGAACACAGAAGCCATGGAGCATGATGATGAATGTTGTCCTATGGGGTTTGACAACCGTAGAAAGGTTCGATCTCGATCAATCTCTTCCCCTAATCCGTACCACAGAGCTTCGTGTCTGAGAATGTGTTACTGTGGGCATGTGTGCTCCATCAAATTTGTTGGTACGTGACAGAATTTTTCTAGTTATTTCCATGGATGCCCCAATTTTGAGGTAATTTGACAGTGGGTAAAACCCTAATTGGCAACCCTAATTAGTTTTGCTGCACTAATTTGAACCGTAATGTCTTATTTTCGAACCGTAATTTGTAATATGAGGTACATGTTTGTTGTTTCTTCTGTTGTAGTCTGTACAGAACCCCAGATGTGAGTTTTTTGATTGGGAAGATCCAGCTATGTGTCCTTATGGTCGAATTGCAGTGATGTAATTTCAACAAAGAGAGAAACATTTGAAAGAACAATTGGATGTTGCGAAAACCCGAGCTCTTGAAAGTCGCCCCAATCGAAAGTTAGTTGCAGTGTTGGTAATTGTTGTTGTTGTTCTAAGTTCAATTGCGAAGAATTAGTAGAAGTTAGTTGTAGCTTTGCCTATAACTGACGTATGAATTGTAACTGAAGGATGAAGAACAATGTGTATTTTGCGAAGGTGGTGACTTATGTTAGTGAAGAAGTTGTTAAATGAAGTGTTATCTTTTCTGAAATGTTATTAAAAGGTGACTTAAGTTTGGACATTTTGTTACCTAACCGTTACTTCAGTTTCCCAGAACCTACATCATAATCCATAAAAATCCAGAATACATCTGAAACATAATCCATCAAATAATCCCAAAACAAGTTCCATTAAAACAGACTTTCCTAAGTAACACTATAATCCCACATGATCCACAAAAAAAGGATTTATACAAAATATGGAAGAACAAAATGAACTCGACTCTACTGTGTAGATCGTCAATATTGTCTCGTTCTCTTTGGAATGACTGTCTTGAGTGGCTGATCCAGAACAACCAACGCTCTTGAGTCTGAAAGGACGGGTTTCGTTGCTGCGATATCGTCAATTTCTATAACAGTTGGTTGTCCTTTTTTTTTCTTGAGTTTTGACGGACTGCTTGAGTGAGTCTAAATATCATACCGGTATCGTTATTACAAACAAACGAATATGACAACAACATGTTAAAGACAGATTGATTAACCATTTTTGCTAGTGTTTTAACACGCTTATTCGGTGTCAAAATCACGGGTGGTTCCTTCGGTTCTGCAGCAACTTCCTCCTTCTGTATGAATGGTTCATTCGGGTCACTTTTGCGTGTTGGGAGCTTATATTGGCGTTGCTTTGTCACATTTGGAATGGGAGTTTGAGCTGAAATTATACCTTCATTATTTGTTTCAGCTTCCTTGTGCCTTGAACGAGTAGCTGTTTGACTTGACTGTGTCGAGATATGATCATCGTCCAATCTGCGACACACTGTTCTTTTCTTTTTTGGTGGTGGCTCTTGCTGTGAGGTTTGTCCTTTAGTATCCTGAACATGAACAACGAAGTCATACACAAGGAAGACATAAACTATACCTCTTTGGTGAGTAGATCTTCGATTGCAGCCTCTCTTGTTATGGCACGCATCTCCACATGTAGAGCAATACTGTCTTAAACCACTCATACTCAACCATGTTGAACCTGGTTAAGGCTCCTCAAATGCAGATCACACTCTTTTCTTCTTCGGCCTTTTAGAACGTGCTTTCAAAATCGGTGGATCTACCGGCAATCCTTCAGTACTACACCAATCATCTCTCCCGGGAAACACATGTATAACACTCGAGTATGTCTGCATGTATGCTTCCTTATGGTAGTCTCGGTCACAGTATGGAGCAAGTTCAAATATCCAAGCATATGACATACATGGTATCCCGTGCACACAAGGGAGACCACTCAAATCCCATGTCCTGCATGTGCATGTACTCCTGTTAATATCAGTCTTGTATGAGATTTGCGGAGCAACATGCACCTCGTACTCTCCATGTGCAGCATATATCACCTCATAACCACTTATGCCATCCGTTATTTTCTTCAACTTTCTCACAATATTCTTACCAAGTGATCCAGATTGACTGGTGATGGATTTCTTTTCTTTTTCAAAGTCTTTCATCAACATTATCCTTAGCTCCTCCACGAGTGTTACTGGAGGCTTGTCTCTTATGTTAATTACTTTGTTGTTGAAGCTTTCTGAAATGCTGTTCACAACCAAATTCGTTTTGGATACTTGCCGAAATTGATATCTGCACCAGGCGTTGGTGTCAATGGATGAGACATAATCCCAAACCTTCTTGTTAGCTTTCTGTACCAAGTCCATGTGCCACTTATGCCTCTGGTACGTGTACGCACATGAATCCAACCATATTCTTTTTCTTACTTCTGTTTCACCCAGTCCTCTTACCTGCATGTTCTGGTAAATATGTCGCATACAGTACCTATGCTCAGACCCAGGGAACATGTCTTCAACAGCCTGACACAACCCCTACATAGTAACAAATGAAGCACTATAATCATAACACATAGAAGACCATTTAATCACATAAACAAAACATAAGCAACCATTTAATCACAAATTCAGAACATAAGTTACCATTTAAGCACATAACGGTATACATAATAGACCATTTAATAATAGATGCAATGCTAACCTTTTATCTGTCGGACATAATAGTCCACGTTTTATCACTGCCAATGTCTCTTACAAGGATTTCTAAGAACCAGCTCCATGAATGTTGATTTTCCGCCTCCACCCATACGAATACAACAGGTAAGAGAGCATTATCAGGGTCTCTGGTAACTGCACAGAGCAGTTGACCACCATCTGGTCCCTTCAAGAAGCAGTCATCAAGTGCTATGAATGACCTACAACCCTTGATGAATCCGTTCTTACAAGCATCCAAACACACGTACAATCTTTCAAATTTGGGTCTTAATGGACTCGATATTGAATCAACGTGCACAACGACAGTGGTGCCTGGATTATGCTCCATTAAAGTCGCAGCGTAATCCCTAACCATACCATATTCAACAGTACGATCTCCGACCAACTTTTCCTTCGCAAGTTTCATGCCCCTTGAAACCACAAACCTATTTACTTTCCATCCATATCATCTTTGAATCTCACCACGAATAGTACGATTCTGCATAAAAAACAGGTTTCCGTCAAAAAAACATTTACTAAAGGGACATAAAAATTTCAACAGTTTTACCTTTAACTTCGGGTCGTCCCTTAGCATAGCAATGAAGTGATCACACACCCATTTGTGTCCAACGTTATGGTTAATGTGAGAACGGGGACAGTTATGCTCCTTCACCAAATCACGAATCTGCACTGTGCTTTCTTTGTTCACAGTCCTGGTAATCAGCCTGAATCTGCACTTGTGGGTGCAATATACTTCCATTCAGATCTTGTTGTTCACTAGGATGACAATGTCATATCCATGAAATATTGCATGGTCTCTCATTGCCTGCCTGAAGGCTAACCGACTGACGAACAACATTCCGAGTTGAAGCTCGAAATCTCCTGAATGATTTTCGTCCTTGTAATGTTTAAAAAATGCACAGGTTGAGGCATCATCTTGTACGTCCGTTTGTCCACCCATTTCCAATGTGTCACTCCTACAATCGCTTAAGTTTGCTCCAAAACCAGGGATTTCCCATGGTCATTCCTTTTCTAACGGTGCTTTCGTTTTTTACATTCTTTTTCTTTCGCCATTTTCGCATCTGCTTTGGAGGATGGACCAGCCTCCACCAAATTGTCACTTGTCTCACCCTCGAACTTGAATTGCTTTAAGTCATCTAGAAGATCGGCTAGCGTTACATCATCCTCAAATATTGAGTCGTCACTATGATTTTCCTCAACAACCGGTTTCTTACCTTTGTCAACAAAGGTTGGTTGTTTGGTCTCATCCTCAACAGCATGCTTCTTACCAATTTCCAGGTTGGGTTCCTTCCGTCTCCCTGATTTCAACTTTTCAACCAGTTTGTTGCTCACCATCATCAAAAATGGATCCTTCACACATTCATCTTGGCTTAATGGAGGCAACATAAAAACTTTAATCTTTTCACAACTACCTTGGGACTCCAAAAGTAATGGAATGTCTTTCTCATGACTCATTACCCTCAAATCTGTTTTCGGGTTTCCGTTCGGTGGGATGCATAGAAGTCCACCATCGTCTACGAGATTGCAATAGATGACCGCTAATTCGGAGAGAAACTCGTAATACATATTCTCCCACAGTATGACAAACTGTTTCTCCTCACCTTCGTATGCATGAATTCCCCCATTATCAATCCACCGTGCACAACATCAACCCAATTAACAACATATACAAACATCAAAATTACCGAATCAAACCAAATACAACATATACAAAAGTAAAAAAACAAACTTTCACAATAAAAATCAAAACTTTGTTACAAAATCGATAATCTACCACACGTACAAAGCAACACAACACAAAACCCCAACCTACAAGCCGAACTGGAACATGAATCTGCAGCAAATCGCACAATCACACAGAAATTGGAATATATTCTGCAACAAATTCATAGTTTCGTACCACACAGAAAAGCCAAACCGTAATCTTCAAACGAATCGAAGATTAACGCAGAAAATAGGGTAGAAGAACACAAACCGAACTGGTAGCACACACTTGAATGCGAAAAGTCAATCAAGTTGTAGTTCAATCAAATCGCAAACGAAAACTTACTTGGAGATGTGGTTTCTGAACCGCAATGTCGCTGAGGAGGGGGAGTTCGGTGCTGCAAATCGAGAGAGTCTGTGTAGAATGAGGTATGAAAAGGTGGGTTGGAGGGAAATGAGAGTTGATGGGAAGTTAGAGTGTGCCGATGACTATAAAACGAGAGGAAACTGTACAAAGGTGACATGAGAGTATAATCGTACTTTCAAATCGTTTAAATTGAGTCATGTGCTTTCCACGTGACATTTATACGGTAATATGTGACGGAAACTTTATGGAATAACCATTCAGTCACAACGTTTCAGATACATAAAAAAAGATGAGTAACATTTTAATCACATAAGTTAAACATAAATAACCATATATTATATTATCTACATCATGTTATGGAAATTAAATTTATTTTTCAGTAATTAGTAAATGTTAACAAAAAGTTTGGATTTTTGCTTAGAAAGAGTAATCCGAAGAACTGGTCGATTTTTTCGATTCGCAAAAAACGTCCGATTTTTACCTATTGATTGTACATTTCGGTGTTTTAAAAGGATCAGATGGTCAGTGACTCAGTGTACTCGGCTCAGATAAATACACTGTTTTTTCTTTTTCGCTCAGATAATACACCGACTATTTCATGGCAGTAGAAGGCATTCATTTCATTCTACTCTTGTCCGCGCGCCAAACGAGGTGTTCTGTATGTATCCTTCCCCCTTCCATTCCAAACGTTCCAACTTCCTCAACCCAAGGAGAATCGGAGAGCGATAATCTTCTTCTTCAGCGAGTGAACAGTTCCGTCGTCCTTCCTTCTCCGTCTCTGTTGAAAGCTTGAAGCAGCTCCGACCACTTAGACAGGAAGTTGCCAGTTTTCGAGGTGAGAATCCTTCTCTGATACCGACCAAAGTTTAGGTCTTTATGCTTCCATGTTTGTTCTTGAAATTTATATGTTTTAGCTTTCATGATTCCGTCACTTTCTATGACCTCGTACTTCTTATTTTTCCCTCAAAGCAGGCCAGCTGTTTATATTTTTGTTCTTGCCCCCCAAAAAATGTCTTTGTTAAGATGAAGGGTATAAGTTATATGATGCGTTTCTGCAAGTGTTGCTGTTCTTCTTCATGAGTTATCTGAGCGACCCCTTTCGGAGTAATTCCAAACCCCATGTTATTTTAGTGATATTTTAGGTCCATTTTCTCAATTTTGGCCTAAAAGTGTGACCAAAATTGCCGAAAACAGTATAAATCTGCATCAATACGACATGCATGTGCCTCCAAATACTCCGATAATGACCCCTCTCCTTTATTGATCTTTCAATATGTGATTTTCTGGTGATTATTGGCAATACGAGTAGATTATATGCCATAACTGAAACTGTATATGCAGTAACATTTATCATTTTGCTCCCTTTATCCAGTGCAGACATGAACTATCATCAATCTGCAGTAAAGTAAGCAAGCATGGAGATTGGGTCAGATTCTTATGACGAAAGATACTCTAGGCGGATGAAAAAGTTGTCCAAACACAAAAATTGGGCAAACAACTCAAGCGATAAGGTTGTAAAGAAGATTGATTTCAGTGCAGAAGCAGAGGATAACTACATGGCTCGTATAGAGAAATTATCTAGAAAAGGAAAAAACATTGATGAGTTTGTGAATGGCAACTCTCATGGTGGAGGTGGAGGTGGAGGAGAGCCCAGTGAAAGTGCTGATGTCGATTTGCAGTACATACAGTTCTTGAAAAATCTCAGAGAAGATGAGTCATCATATATCCTCGTAGAGAAATTAGATGATGACCTGGAGCTTGTTTATAGGTATGAACCAGAAACATATGTTAAAAATCACCAAAGTTCAGACACAGATGCAAACGGAGAGAATTCAGAAGCTGCTAGAAGAAACCCAGGAGTTGATCTAGGAAGTGAAACTTGTAAGAACTCTAAAAAAAGGAGATTGAGTTCATCTGAGGTGAGTGAAGAAGCTGAAATGGAGGACTTTGATGAATGCGATGAAACATACACACACTTTCTTACTAATCTCAGGAATGAAGGTTGTGTATTGATCTATAAAGACATAAGGTATGCGGAGGAGGAGGAGGAGGAGGAGAAGGAGAGTTCGTCTTCTGATGTGATGATTCTTTCTCCTGATGAGGTTCCCCAAGATTTTGTGACTTCAAAACCATCATTTGTATGTGCCTCCTTTTTATTTATTGTTTATAATCTTCAATAAATAACCTTGGCTGCTGAAATATGTTTCTTTTCCTTAAAAAAAGATCGACCTTGATGATGATGACCGTGTTAATGGTGATTGTGAGTTCCGAACGAAGCTTGTTGAGAAATTGAAGATGCCATTTGATGCAAAGCAGTATGAAATGCTTTTCCAAGAAGTGAATAGCAGAAAGCCAAAGAAGTTGGAGAGAATGCTCAGAGGACGCGATGTATCTTATAGCACCAGCCAAATCTGCAAGTCTTATCTTGATTCACATCCTGGTATGTCGATGAATTCTCAATATTCAACGATATTTTCCATTTATTGACTCAAAATTAAAGCTTGAAAATAGAAAAATGAGAAATAGTAACTGGTGCATATCAATATTTGATTTAGGATTCTCATTGTGCCACTCTTTGTGGCTTTTGCCCCTTAAGTTCTGTCATGTTTTCTTCTATCAGTTATTACTTATCCTTCCATGGTAAGAATCATTCTACCATTTTAGTGATGATTCTGTGTTCAGATTTTGCAGAAAAAATCGATTTAGCAGATGGCGATGAAACCAGAATTTTGAATCTCTTGCGCGGATTTTTCTTTTGGTTAAGGGTGAGTTGTTTCTGTTCCTTATACACTTTCTTGATCTCCCTTCTTTATGTGTGGACATCAAGATTGATGTATTTTTCGTGTTTTATGACAGAATATTGCAAATGTGGGATCGTTTAGACCATGGATGGATCCGTCATGCTTGAAGATCTTACCAGAACTGAAAGCCAATGCTTCACTCTAACTCGAAGACTTTGAGGAATTCTAATGCCTCCTTCAAAGCTTGCTTTTTTACATATTCAGAGCTGCCACATGAAGATTTTGGCTAGTAGTACGATGAAGAGGAAAGGCTTCTTTGTGTACAGTAAATGTAAATGTAGGTGACTTTTTTTGTGCCGTAAATGTAACGTTGATTCAGAAGCTGCTGAACAGGAGACTTTTGGTATTGACAAAAGACTGCTTTCTAGTGAACGAAACGAACCCCCGTTTTGACCGGTAAAAACCTTCATTTTGACCGGTAAAACCCTTCATTTTGACCGGTAAAAACCTTCATTTTGATCGGTAAAAAGTCTAATTTTGATCGGTAAACACTCTTGTTCTAAAAAGTTATTGTTAAAATATTTATGTTTAACATCTTATTCTTTACAGGATCGGAGAATACTATAAATGTGAAGCAAATATATAAAGGATGTTGCCACGAAGCTTAAGGGTAAGGGACAACCCACGATTGTTTAAAAAAAAAATAGTAATCAGTTTTTTTAATAAGAAATAAAAACTTGACGCGTTCTTTAACTGTCTACTAACGTGAAAATTAAATTACTAATCAGTAATGTTGAAAAAAATAGTATTTTTGCAAAAAATTACTAAACACTTATGGCATGTTCTTTTCACGGAATGGAAAATTAATTCGGCTTACGGATTCCGTAAGAAGTTCTTTTCGCGGAATTATCAAAATTTGGCTTACGGATTCCGGGCGGGGTAGGCTTAGAGATTCTGTGTGAAAAACTCGAAATTCCTAAGCCGGACGCGCTAGGAATGAGGAATAGGAGGCGAAATGACCAAAATGCCCTCATGAACATTTCTTAAGGACTGTTAATGCCCTCATGACCAAAATGATGCTCCCGTGAAAATTCCAAGCTCGCCCAGAATCATGGATTCCAAGCTGTGTCCACGCTCTTCGGTCCGAATCATGAATCATGAATCCATGATTCTGGGTTCAAGGTGTAGATTCTAAGTTTGATACAGTTGAGGTTCCCAGAAACGGAAATCATACACCAGAACTAGTACCATCAAATGACATAGAATTTGAGGAAGAAAAACCGTACGTTGCATCAGCAGAGGCTATACATGTTGATAATTTAGATTTATCGATGGAATCTTCTGAGGGTAATTGATGTAGTATAGAGAAAGGTGCAATTCAACCAAGTGGTGTAATCATAGGCTCTGAGAATGGTGCATCTAGAACTGTTAAATACCCTCCACGAAGAAGGGTCTCAGCTGTGAGAGATTTTCCTCCATTTTGTGGAAGAAATACTCCTCCCCTTAGAAAGGAGGGCATAAATGAGGTTTCTTCCACGAAGAATAATAACTTAGGAGATAGAATAATAACTTAGGAGATAATGATGAAAATGGAAAAACATTGGATTCAAAGGAAACAGAAGAGGGGCCTGATGAGAAGCAAACAAAAGAAAGTTTACTGAATCGGAATTCTGAAAATTGTGGAGAAGGAACTATGTCTGAATCAAAGCCTGAGGAAGTTAAAATTGATGAAGGCTGCCAGAATGAAGTTGAATATAAACTTGAAGATACAGAAGAAAGTAAGGGAGATCAAGTTGATTCTCGAACTAAGGAGAAAAGTCATGGTGACAGTGGCAGTGATGTGGTCGTTCTGGAGAAGCCTTTGGGTGATTAACCTAGAATCATGTTATGGGTTCTATCGGAACCCAGAATCCATGAGCTTTGTTCTGACTTTGTTCTTCCACGTTGATATGTTTTCAGTGATCTAGATTGCTGAAATTTAGTTATTGGTGTATAGTTGAGCTACACTATGTAATGGATGTAAGGTTTTATATTTGTACATCTTTGAGATCTCGAAGATCTAGCACTGCAAAACTGAATTGTGTTATATTGAGTATGATTTGATTTTTTTGCTCTGTAAAACTAAATATTTTTTTAATTATTAGTTATTGATATTAAAGTTTTAATTATTCTTAACTTTTAAAAATAAATAATACAAATTAAATGTATATATAATAAACATATACAATAAGGGACAAATATGTTATTTTACCACATTCTATTCCATTTTCATATTCAATTTCATCAAAGAAACAACAGAATTCCTTATTTCATTTCATTTCATTCCACCAAATAAACAATTTCATATTCTTATCTCCTATTCCTACTCCCTATTCCGCGAAGAGAACGGACCATTAGAATTTACTCCATCTGGCCATATTCCGAAAATAATGCTGATAATCTTTACTTGAAATTTTCACTTTTATTTTACATATACTTAGAAATTAGAATAACACACTTCGGAACATTATTAAATTATACATAGTACATACTAAAAATATTTTGATTTTATCGATAATAATATATTTTAAAATATTATCTCATTTAATGGATTTTTTTAAAATTTAACTCTAATTTAATAATTAATTATCAAACTAACCATCACATTTTTTGAATGTGCGAAAATAGGACATAACACTGACAATGTTAGCATTTTTTATTTTGAAAAGTAAAAAACGCTAACCCCATCCGCGTTTGGGGGAAAACGCTGATGTCATCAACGTTTACAGCATCTCCATTCACCGGTGTTCCCCAAAAAACGTTGTGGGGACCCACATCTATCATGTGTTCACACTAAAAAAAACATAAAGTGTTCACACTAATGTCATCAGAGATGAGCCCCACCTTCTTTATGTGTTCACGCCCCAAAAATACACATGAAGTGTTCATATTGATGCCATCAGAGATGAGACCGTGTTTCCAACACGGCTCCTTGATGATTTTCCTTTCATGAGATGGGATTCATCTCCCTACTTTCTGCTCCACACATTTTTTTAAATAAAACCTAAATGCTGGTAGGAGTTTTCCTAAAAAAATGTTGACCACATCAACGTTCACATTTAAGTGAATGCTGATGCGATCAGCGTTTAGGACGTTCGTTAGACGGGGTAAACATTTTTTATTTTTCAAAATAAAAAAACGCAAACCCTGTCAACGTTCTGTCTTATTTTTGTATATGCGAAAATGCAACGGTTAATTTGGTAATTAATAATTAAATTAGAGTTAAATATACATTTAATCGATCAAAATTATATTATATTTAAAAAAATAAAGATTGATAATTTGATATCATTTTTCCTTTGTCAATTAATAGGCATTAAAAGAAAAGACCACTCTTTCCGACTTCTAACCTAGCTCGTGTTCTGCGCCTCTTTTCTTTCTGGAAATTGAAATTTGAAGGAGCTCTCTTTCTTGATCTTGCTTTTGAGTTCTGAAATTCTCTTATGCGACTAGGATTGCTCTCCTTGTAGTGTAGGCACCACGGTGGTGAAGTTTCGTTCAGCTGGCTTGAATTTGTTTCATGATCCCATTTTTCGGGTTGAGATTGAATTAGACGACAAAAGGTGAAATCTTAGATTCATTGCTGTTTGTGGACTTTAGCCAGTCAGATAACTAATTTATAACTACTATTTCTGCTCATAATATGGAGAGTCATGATTGAGCAGAAATGTGAGTAATTTTGTTCGGTCTTTTGACAGACGGTTGCTGTTGTAGGCGGGCAGGAACAATGGAGAACACAGCCGCAACAGGGCTTCCTGGAGTAGATTCCCTTCCAGATGGTTTTGTTGATAGCAGCTCTACAGACCCCTTGTGTCCTCCTACTCCAAACATTGAGCAAGAGAAACCCCTGATAGATTACAGCCCTAGTAATCTGTCGGGTCGTAATGAATCTATACTTGAAGAATCGTCAGGTAGTGAATCCCGAACGACAAGACAAAGCAGGACTGAGAATACCCAGAAGCCTAGAAATTTCCCTGTTCCTCTCTCACAAGTAGAAGGAGAAGAGTGTATTAATGCTTCATTCGGTTTGGGGAATGATGACGATAAAGGATATAAAGATCACTACTTTGGTGCAGCAATAAGTGCTGCACCTGATTTCATTGAGGTTCATTCTGATACCTCAGGAAGAAAGTTGTCTGGATGTATCGAGGAAAAAGAACAGGCCCACGGGAAATTTCAAAGCTCTGAGTCACGTAATCGTCTTTACCTTCCTCTAAGTACTACCATTTCCTTAGTTTCCTTTATAGTTGATATCTGGTTACTATTTCCCATCTCTGATGAATGTACGTGCGGGACAAATTACAGCAGTTGCGTGTAGAAATTGAGATGATTCTGTTTCTTACTGTTTTGTTCTCTTTTTGCAGCTTCTGAAGGAAGCACAAATATTCTGCGTACAAAGGAAATCCCTTTGTCAGAGGGTGATCTGTTGAAGAACAAAAAGCTAGTGAGTGGACAATGCTATACTTCTTTTGACTTATGTTACATCTCTATAATCCATGTCAAATTCAATTTGACATGTGAATGCATGTAGAGTAGATTGTGAAGAATTAGAGTGAGTGCCTACCCACTCTCCAAAAAGTTTAAACCCTTATGTTCTGTGAAGCCTTAAAACATAATTCATCACTATTATTTCTTGGTTGAAATTCATTGCCATTATAGTTAATAAGTTGATTAATAAGCAAATACTTCTTTCGTATGTATAAGACTTTTTTATTTCAGCTGAAACAAATATGTGATGAAGTGGGGTTTCTCGGCAAAAAAAAAAATCATGGTTCTTATCGATGTAATTGCTTTTGAGTTTTAACAATCTCTTAAGACCTTTATCTTCAAGGTTATTTTTTTTAGTCAAGTAGCTCATGTTATTCAGTTTAGTTTTGTTGGTATTTTCCTTTGTATTTTTTGTACTTTGTAGATATATTCTTCTCATGAATGTAGATCCTACCTATGAGATGTTGAAACATTTGTGATATTTATTGGTAATGTTAAATGAGATTGGCGAATGAATAATAGTGATGCTGATGAATGATATTTCATGAAATGATTCTAAAATTTCAAGCCATTTCAGCAAAATGAAATCCCTTCCTGTACTTGCTGACTTTGAAATTTTTAAGTTTTTCTTTTAAGATACAATTTATTTCTCTTGTATATCCCAATGAATTTTATGACCGTAGACGGACTTATGAGACATTTGATCCAGCTGATTTCTCTATAATTACATGCCATTGACACGAATTAACATGTTATACTGCTCTACGTATCAGGAAACTTCCGAAACTAAACGCAAGAATGTGAAACGAAACTTTATTTCCGAAAAGGAGTTTTTGGAGTTCACTCTAAGATATCAGCAAGTTCTTGCTGAGCGTGACACTGGTAGGTGAAACTTTGTATGCATGTGTTAAAGTATTCCATTATCAGTTCTGTTTTTATACAGTGAAGATAGAATGATAGATATCTTATTTAGCGAATAAAAATTTCTCTCTTAAGAGGTTACAGATGACACATAGTTAGTTCACTGCTCTATCTGTGTTTCATATCAGCTTCAGGTTAGAATTCGTGATTGTCACCAAGACCATTATTTTTAGAGTAATGGCATTGCAATTAAACTGGGGGTGAGTGTTAAACTGTATTATTTCAAAGAAAGATGCATATAGAAAAGAGTTGTGTAGTTGAGCTTGGGTATTGGTATTGCTTCCCCCCAAATAGTTTGATAGCCGATGATGTAATTTTATATGAGTTGAGACTTGAGAGTCTTTTACTTTTATTATTGTCAAGGCCTGATCTAACAAAACCTTTTCAGGTTTGTGCATGTTGTTCTTAGACTGTATAACTTGTTTTCCTATTATCAATAAGTTGATTAATTGCTTGAATTTTTAACTCAACAGCCACCATACACACAATTGAGAGCTAGTTCTGCAATCTCTATTTGGATTTCTTCCTAAAGATTTTCTTGTCTTGGTCTTTTCTAGTTGCATGACATGAATGTTCAGCATCTAATTGAAGCTAGAACAAAGAGTATTACTTATTTTGGGTTCATTAGACTGCATAGGTTTATTAAATTTGATGTTTGAACTAAAAAAATACTTAACTAGTGAATGCATTCTACATTTCATGGTATAGTTCTTAAGTTACAAATCTTAACATAAATAAAATGGTCAGTTTTGGGTTTAGTAATATTGGACTTGCAGATGATATATATATATATAAGCCTTTGTAATATACTTTCTGCTAAAACATTTTTGTTCTTGATTTTGCTTCTGTTTTTCTTTCCTCCTCTAGCTGTATTTTATTCATGTTTTTGCTTTGTTAAATTGGAGTTGTTACAGTTCATTATGTTGTAATCTTGCTTCCTATTGTTGTAAACTCTTTTAGCTACTTCTGTTCGGGATAAATTGGAGTCATTATGTAGGGAGTTGCAACGACAGAACAAAATGCTAATGGTACGGCCCCCCCCCCCAAAAAAAAAAAAAAAACTTCCATTCAAATTTTATCATATATCAAGTTTCAGTTTCTCATGTCTAAACTACTCTTCTGATATGGCTTAGGATGAGTGCAAACGAGTGTCAACAGAAGGCCAAAACTTGAGACTGGATTTATCAAATAAGTTTCAGGATGCCATTAAGGTATGATTTTACTTTAAATGCAAGTTAATTAATTGTGTACCTTTTGCATTCTCTTGCTAGTTCTCAGGATGATCAAATGTTTTGATTTTTTTTGTGTGCTAAAGAAATGTTGTAGCTCGTGAATGTTGATTACTTTATTGTAATTATCTTAGTAAGACTCTAAGCCGTTCAAAACAGTCCACTTCTAGTAAACTGGGATAATATATTCACTTGAGAGTCTGTCATTGATTTTCACATGGGACTCGGATTTTGTAATTGTAACTTTTGGTTCTTTGCTATCACATTGTAATGGTATTAGAAAGATTTCTTTTCCGTGAAAACATCTACAGTAACAATTACAGCTCATGCTAGTATGATACGGTAATAAAATGATGAATGGAACTGAAATTCGGAGGTGATGTGGCTTTTGGTTTAAGAACTTAAAGCATGGTCTAATTGTGTAAATAATTATTCTACCACTTTTAGAATGTCGTTGGAGATGAACATTATTAATAGCTCATCTTATATCTATTGATTTAGTTCAGTATTCATCACCGGGTCAAACCTTGTATGATTGTTCCCTCTGGCTTTTAATGCCAAAGAATCTCAGTATGTGCCATTCCTTTCAATATACAGTCAATGTGGAAATAACAATGTGCTTTTAAGTTGGCTTCTTTATCTGTGATTATTTGTTTTTGCGTAGGAGGTGAGCATCAAGTTAGATCAGCAGAAGGATGAATGTCTCTCTACACTTAACGAGAATGAGATGTGAGAACTGAAGTGCTATTTCTGTTTTATATGTTAGATTTTCATTAAATACTTACAAATATTACGAGGAAATTACGATCCTAGAACCGAAAATAAGAGGTATATTTCATATTTCGTTGACTTAGGCCTTCACTGAACGCTGCATATATATATATATATTGTAAATTAACGGAAGTGTTTTCTTATGCTCTGATTGATAAGAGGAAACAGTTCCAGTTCTTAGATTAGTTAGTATATGGTTAATTCGTCAAGCTTTGTTCCATCAGGAAGAAATATTCTCTTCAAGCTCTGTTGTGTTGAAATTCATAAACAATTTCGATTCTTTGAGTTCAGGTTAAAAGTTAAGCTGAAGGCGATTGCTGATCAATATATTCTTGCAGAGAAGCATCACGAGCAGGAGGTGCAGCAGCTGTTACTTAGTTGCCTTACAATATCATAAGAGTTTTATGAGCTCAATCCACGTTTGTTGTCTGAATGTTATAATTTTTCTGCTTATTATGATGCAGCTAAAGCAAAAGAATCTAGAACTCCAGATTGCTGAATTGAGAATTAAGCAACATGAGGAGAAAATGGTTCACGAACAATCTCAAATGAAATCTTATGCAGAACAAGTATCACAACTCTTGGCAACAGAAAAGAACTTGCGCATACAGTTGACAGCTGATGGAGAAAAATTCCAACAATTCCAGGTTTCATTTATTCTTTTCCTGTCACTTGTTTCTTATCTGTTTTTGGTTTGGAAGGCTTATCAGCTGTAAAGATATGTATATAACTGAAAAGATAACTCGAAAATGTATATTTTGGTTTCACGTAATTAATTTGAAAATTCTACGACTCAAGTACAATGGAATATCATTCATTCTTTATAACTTCTCTGTCAAGAATAGAGGAGGGTTAGGTCCAGTCTGTTAGTTAGTATTGCTTGTAAAAGAGATGCAGTTGCACTAATAAGGAGCTATTCATTGGTAAAAAAGAAGTTAAAATTGAGCTACCCAACCGAACATCAAGTAAACTTCAAACTTGGATCTGGTCTTATCTCTTGCCAATTGCTGTTAAAAGGCCACCTCAATTATTCTTGGATCATGTATGATTTTTATGATGTTCTGTCTTTTTTTGAGAACGGAACATTGAATGGAATGGAGCGGATGTGTGCAGGATGCCTTGTCAAAGAGTAATGAAGTTTTTGAGACGTTTAAACAAGAGATTGAAAAGGTAAGATTTAAATCGCGGTTATTACTGTGGTTTTATTATAATATAATGATTTGGCGAAAGTTAATGATGCTAGTCTGAATCTGAAATCATTCAGATGGCAAAGTCTATAAAGGATTTGAAGAAGGAGAACACATTCTTGAAGGGCAAATGCGAGAGGACAGATGTTACACTAATACAACTTGTTGAGGATGTATAGTCCTATCTCTAACAAGTTTTTCATATTCAAGAAATTTACATCTCACAGTGACATACATATACATATATATTTGGTATACTATGGAATTTATCTAACCTTCATCTGCTGTTTCTTTGATTGTTGGTACTGTAGAGGGAGCGCACGAAGAAGCAGATTGAAAAGCTCAAGAATCAGAAAGAAAAACTCGAGTCCTTATGCCGAACTCTTCAAGCAGAGAGGAGAACCAGCAGCACCTCTGAGACAGCTGCTGTGGTGTAAATTCAACTGTTTGTTTCTCCCTTCAACTGAATTTGATATGTGGATGTGGAATGCAATTTTGGCAGCGTTGTTACGTTGCTGTTATTACTTACCATCATTTACATTTTACACACACAGATTGAAATTTTATTAAGAACTTATCATCTCTATATTTACAATTTTATCAGTATTAAGTTGGTAAAAAGTACATTCAACTGTCACAGCAACGTAGAAGGGGCTGTTTTTTTTTTTGCAGTAAATGTAGGTTTTTCTACTACTTTTTATCATGTATATGATCATTTCTGTCTTCATTACCATATGTGTCTCCGTGTTCTTGAATAGAATGTGCAGCTTCCACATGCTAAAGTTGAGGACTCTTGCGATCATGTTGTACTTGATCTCTCCATCGTACAGCAGCTTCCTTATGTAGTGTTTGATGTTAGACCCGATCTGGCGAAGCCTGTATTCCGTCCAACGGAGCACCCTGCAGCTACGACCAAAGTTCATACTCCCTTCCCATGTTCCTGCAAATCACCTCTCTTCATCACCCACATACCTACCTTTCAAAAACTCATAAAATGATACAACAAAATGGAGCAACTCAATCCAAGCTCGATGATCGGACTCTCAAGTAGTCCTCTAACGAGACGGTTTGCTCGGCAATGCTCATGGAAAGTGAGTCGTCCTCCAGATCTCGCAATGCGAGGGTTAGGTGGGATTTGATGTTCGAATCAGTGATAGCTTCATCGTCAAGCAACGAATCCATACACTTCTTAGATGAACTAACTTGTTGCTTTGCCCATTTGATTGTTTCTTGATTGCCTTGTAGGAGCTTCAAAACCTAAAAGTAAGTAACCATAAGAATTGGATCAAACCCGTGATTTCGTCATCGTTCAACGAAGAAATAAACAGACTTACATGGCTCATTTGAGGCCTGCCATGAGGAGTGCGTCTGATACAAAGAGTGGCGGCTAAGACCATGAGCTCGATCCGGTCTGGTTCGTACTGATCGCGTAAACTCGGGTCTAACAATTCGGAAATCTTTCCAGCATTGAGAATAGGCTTTGCCTGCAAACAAGAAACAAACTTAGTAACCTTATTTAGTGCAATGCTTGTGTTAGATTAAGAATATTTTACCAAAATATACCTCAAACTTCTCCTCTTCATAATTCATAACTTGCTTGGTGTTTTCACTAAGATCAAGTGTAATATTATTTTTTATTAGTTTAATATTTGACATGTAGATTTACATGATATTAAATTAATATTTTAAAGGTGATGATATTAAAATATATTCTAAAAAATATATTAAATTAATATTATTTTTTAAAAAAAAAAAAATTCCAACTCTACCTGCGATGGGTAGTCGCAGGTGGAACTAATTAACAGCCCAGTTCCACCCGCGACTCCCAATCGCGGGTGGAGCTGACGGAAGAACTCCACCTGCTAATGGGAGTCGCGGGTGGAGCTGAAAATGATTAAAAAAAACACGAATTTCATTCGCTGATGAAGTTTCCACCTGCAAATGAGAGTCGCGGGTAGGTATAGATTTGTATTTATTTTTCAATTGATGACATTTTGGTAAATATTTATCAAATATGGTATATTTTGGTAAAATATTCTTAGATTAACTTACCCACATCACTAGGCTCTCTTGGCCCTTTGGTTGATCATCGTTTATGGGTTTCCTACCAGAAAGAAGCTCGAGCAGCACAACTCCAAACGCATACACATCGATCTTTTCATCAACTTTACCGTACATGAAGTACTCAGGAGCCAAATACCTGAATCATATTCACCTTGTTTCTTCATTTCTTAAGTTGGATTTCAACAAAAACTGAAAAGAATGAACCTTTAAAAGTGTTATACAGCGACGTTACAAACCCGAAAGTTCCCGCCACATCTGTGCACATTATATAGGTCGAGGAAGTCGATGCCCATTTAGCAAGGCCGAAATCAGATAGCTGAGGACAATCATTTGCTGTTAAAACTTATCAGAATACCAAAAGTATAGCAGGGAGATCAATGGTTAATCTTAATCACCTGGGGTTCAAAATCATTAGATATAAGTATATTCGATGATTTTACATCTCGATGGATAACGGGTCGATCGTTGCCTCTGTGAAGGTAATCCAAGGCCTCCGCCACCCCGACAGCAACCTTGTACCGCTCTCCCCAACCAAATGAATCTGCATTCTTCTTCATACCTTATAAATGAAGGTAACATATAGTGAATTGAATTACAGATATAAGTAAACTGGAAAACTAATTGATAAGATACCGTAGAGGCTTTCTTCGAGGCTTCCTCTGCAGAGCAGATCGTATACTAGAAGAAGACGATCATCTTCGAAACAAAAACCGAGCAGCGAAATCACGTTCTTGTGATTTAATGCAGTAATGATCTCGATCTCCGATATGAATTCCTTCAATACGTCCTCAGATTGCTTCAGGATCTTCACTGCAATTTCCTTGCTGTCGGGAAGGCAGCCCTTATAAACCCAACTACTACCACCTTTCCCGATAAAATTCTCTGGGAAAAAAATCACATTTTTTGTGTTCAAGAACAACTCTGGCTGAGGAAATAAGACATGGTGTGGAACAAGAACAAACCTGTCGGAAAATTGGAAGTTGCAGAGACAAGTTCCGCGTACGTGAACAATCTGCAGGTTGAAGAATACTTCTCATAAAGACACTCTAGTTCTTCAGGTAACACAACAGAGCTCTCATTGCAGCGAAGGGAGACGTTGCCGTCGCCGACAAGAACAAGGGCGCGACTTTTGCCATCTGATTCAGGCGAAGATTGATTCTGGTCCACGAAGTTTTGTTTTTTGTCCAAAAATCGCCGACTGGGCAACCTCATCGCCCACTGGACGACGGAGATGTCCCTCGCCGGAGACGTGTTGGTGTCTGGTAACACTGAACGCCGCAGCAGGGGCCATCCGGGCGAATCTTTAAGAGAAGCAAAGCTTGAAGGCGCTTCGGTCGGAACTATAGCCAACGAAACTGCTTCGTCGTCGTCGTCCTTATAGTCAGTGCTAGGAATATCTGCATCACAAATTGAACATTTCCTCGGCTTCAAGAAATCCCTCTCCTTATCCAAAGCCTGCTTCAAGGTTCGTTTGGTAGCTGTCGAGACATTTGAAGTGTCGTCGTCGTTTAGTACCTTGCTGTTCCGACTAATAGATCGGTTGAACACATTGATAAGGCTGTTCGGTCGGTATACATATTTGGTTCCTGCAAAATGAAGCAGCAAACCTCGTTATTTTTTAACCCATTTCTCAATATTTCATAAAAACCCACCATTTAATCAGATTTACGAATTTCTGTAAGTTTTATGAATATCCCTATACCTGATACATGCATAAGTCTATTGGATTAGAAGGCTCAAACCTTGTGGAAGAAGGAGATTAGTGGTTGAAGTAGAAGCTTCTCTTTGGAAGATGATTTTTCCATTATTTACAGCAATGACCCAACAGTCCTTTGGGAGCTTCTTTGCGCAGTATTTGGCGACAGAAGCCGATGAACTGATCGGGCGGTGATTTCTGGTGGTGCCAACTATGATCTTGGCTGCAGAGTATGATTTTGCTTCTCGGACAAGAATTTTCCTGATGGATCTGCCCCTGCAGATTTTGAGTTTGAGATCCACCTGCAATGTTCATTTTTCATTAAAAATGTAATTTTTGCACAGTTTGGATCATGTTTCGACAAGATTTAGACAAACCAAACCTTTTTAAGATTGCAGAAACCTTCATAGACAGAAAGAACTGAATCAAAAGCTCCGACCAACGACAACAATGAAGACTGTCCGTCTCGGTTCATAATGTCTAGCAATAATCAAATAACACCCAACTTCATCAAGACATCATTTTGAAGAAAATTCAGATACCCATTTCCATTTTCTTGAACAGCCCTACCGTTGTTGTCAAGAACATGAAGAGCAACCACTTGATCACCAGGCTCGGCAACCTTGACGAGAGCCCACGTCAGTAGCTCGTGGCTCTGCGGGTCAAGCTTCATGCCGACTACCACCGTCCGGTGGTCGGGACCGTCTGTCCTCTTCTCTCGTTCGACGAGACCGTTCTGCTGCATCTTCATGGTTTGTGTCTGGTCTGTAAGATTCTAGCAAGGGCAGTGCTAGTGTATCTTTATTCTCGGTTTAAGGTTGCAGGGGATCTTATACAGAACTGTCAGATTATCCTGTTGTTGCTTAACCGTCAGGTGGTTTGCTTTCCAAGCTTCCTCCCTAGCGTACCAGATTTACCAGACGGTAGAGAGTGAGAGAGATGGCTTCTGTCTGAATGAGAGAGAAGGGACTAGGGAGGAGGATTGTAAGTAGGAAGTCTAAATAAACTTTAAAAGTTCAAAAAATAATGACATATTTTAACTATAAATTTGGAAATTTTCCCACTTATCATTTTGGAACATGCGGATATGAATAGATTAGTATAAATGTCATTATCCAATACATCGTCAAAATTCTTATCTACACAATACAACCGCAGCCTTTGAATAATATATAGTAATTTAGATTAGCCTGTAATTTGTTATTTTGGTCGGAACTTGACTAGCTAATAAATAATAGTTCTGATGGCAAAATATTTATAATAATAATCGTATTTGAAGTTATTGCTTATTTTGGCTTATACTTAATTATGATGATGTAATATTAAAGATGCATAACCTTTCTTTTTTATTTAATTATATTTTTTAGTATAATAATGATTAGTTTATTATTATTAGATAATAATATACCGTAAGAAGAGCCTACAACATAAGATGAGGAAATGGTAAAGTGTTAGGTTTCAACGTAACTCATTTCCGACACAAAGTGCATGTCATCTTCCTAATTAATACTGTTGTTAATAATTATTATTGCTTACACCACAACTTCCCCAACAGAACTGCCGTTAAAATTAGGTTTACGAGACAAAAAAACGACAGATCAACCTCTCACAAATCAAACACAAACATTTTAGATTTTTTTTTTATTTAGAAAAGTATAAATATATATATTAAAATATATATATATATATATATACTCCTACTCTAGTGATAGTGTATTGGATCAACATGCTACTCTGAATAATAACGTCTTAGAGTATGTGTATATAATACATCAAGGTTACTAATATCGAATTCTATAGTACACAACATAGGGTTAAAGGGTTTTTTGGAGGTACATATAATTAAGAAATCAGATTTTATAAATACGTATTTGAAGAGTCAGAGCAAGTTTAAAATTTGAGAAATTTAAAATAAAACTTACGACATTAGGGTTTACAGTTTTAGGGTTTTAAGGTTTAAGGGTTAGGGTTTTAGGATTTTAGGTTTTAGGGTTTGCCGTTTTAGGATTTAGGGTTTAGAATTTTAGGATTTAGGGTTTTAACATTTTAGGGTTTACGGTTTACGATTCTAGCTAGGGTTTAGAGTTTTAGGATTTAGGGTTTAGGGTTTGAGTTTTAGGGTTTAGGGTGGGTTTAGGGTTTAATTTTTAGGATTTGGGCTTTGGGGGTTTTAGGGTTTGAGTTTAGGGTTTTAGGATTTAGGGTTTAAGTTTTTAGGGTTTAGGGTTTGGGTTTTAGGTTTTAGGATTTTAGGGTTTTAGGATATAGGGTTTGAGGGTTTATGGTTTTAGGGTCTTAGGGTTTTAGGTTTTATGGTTAAGGGTTTTAGGATTTGAGTTTTAGGGTTTAGGGGTTTAGGGTTTTAGGATTTTAGGGATTTAGGATGTACGATTTTAGGGTTTGAGGGTTTAGGGTTTATGTTTTACGGTTTGGAGTTTAGGGTTTAAAGTTTTAGGGTGTATTGTTTTAGGATTTAGGGTTTCTTGATATTTGGGTTTAGGGTTTTAGAATTTAGGGTTGTAGGGTTTAGGCTTTGGGTTTTGGTGTTTAGGGTTTGAGGTTTTATGTTTAGGGTTTTAAGGTTTAGGATTTGAGTGTGTTAGGGTTAGGGTTTATGGTTTTATGGTTTTGGGTTTAGGGTTTTATGGGTTATGGTTTAGGGTTTGGGTTTAAGGGTTTAGGGTTTAGGGTTTAGGGTTTTAGGGTTTAGGGTTTAGGGCTAGGATTTTAGGTTTGAGGGTTTGAACACTTAGGGTTTAAGGGTTTAGGCTGTTATGGTTTAGGGGTTTAGAGTTTAGGATTTAGGGTTTAGGGTTTGAGGGTTTTAAGGGTTAGTGGTTAGGGTTTGAGGGTTTTAGGATTTGGGGTTTAGGGATTTAGGGCTTAGGGTTTAAGATTTTAGAGTTTAGGGTTTAAGGTTTTAAGGTTTAAGGTTTAGGGTTGTAGGCTTTTGATTTTAGGATTTTAGGGATTTAGGGTTTGGAGTTTTAAGGTGTACTGTTTTAGGGTTTGAGTTTAGGGTTTTAGGGTTTAGGATTTTATGGTTTAGGGTTTGAGGATTTACGGTTTTAGGATTTTAGGGTTTAGGGTTTAAGGTTTAAGATTTTATGGTTTAGGGTCTTAGGGTTTAAGGTTTTACGGTTTAGGGTTTTATGGTTTGGGTATTAGGGTTTAGGGTTTTAGGATTTTAGGGTTTAGATTTATAGGATTTAGTGTTTGGGTTTAGGGTTTTAAGGTTTAGGGTTTTAGGGTTTTAGGGTTTAGGATTTTAGGGTTTTAGTGTTTATGGTTGGATAGATTTAAGGTTTAGGGTTTTAGAGTTTAGGGTTTAGGGGTTTTAGGTTTTAGGGGTTAGGGGTTAGGGTTTTAGGGGTTAGTGTTTAGGGTTTTATGATTTTAGGGTTAGGTTTTACGGGTTAGGGTTTAGGGTTTATGCTTTTATGGTTTAGGGCTTAAGGGTGTAGAGTTTAGGATTTATGGTTTTAAGTGTTTAAGGGCTTAGGGATTTAGGATTTAGGGTTTGAGGGTTTTAAGGTTTGGATTTAGGGTTTTAGGATTTGGGGTTTAGGGTTTTAGGGTTTAAGATTTAGGGTTTGAGTTTAGGGTTTAGGATTTTAGGGTTTAGGGTTTTAGGGTTTAGGGTTTGAGGATTTACGGTTTTAGGGTTTAGGGTCTTATGATTTAGGGTTTAATGTTTTATGGTTTTGGTATTAGGGTTTAGGGTTTGAGGATTTTAGGGTGTACGATTTTAAGGATTTAGGGTGTAGGGTTTTAGTGTTTGGAGTTTATGGTTTAAGGCTTTAGCGTTTAGTTTTTTTGTTTAAATATTTGGGTTTAGGGTTTTTGAGTTTAGAGTTATGGGTTTCGTGGTTTTAGGGTTTAGGGTTGTAGGGTTTAGGGATTTAGGTTTAGGGTTTTAGAGTTTAGGACTTTAGGGTTTTCGGGTTAAGGATTTTAGGATTTGGGGTTTTCGGGTTTAAGATTTAGGGTTTAGGGTTTAGGGTTTAGGATTTGGGATTTTAGGGTTTAAAGTTTGAGAGATTTAAGGTTTAGGGGTTAGGGTTTTAGGATTTAGGGTTTATGGTTTTAGGTTTATGGTTTTAGAGTGTGGGATTTTAGACAGCATGAGCCATAAATCCATCCTCTCCCTCTCCAAATAAAACTATTGATCATGCTGTCTATTTACGGAAATTTGCATTGCTCTGCCACCATTGCTGTCCATTCTAAGTGAATATGCATTATAATATTTCTAATTGAATGGACACTATAATATATTTTTTTTAAAATCATTGTTATAAGTTTGTATTTCTCACAATAAAAATTGAAAAATTGAAAAATTCACGAAATAATTAATTATATAGATTATTTATTATAAATTAGATTATGAAATACAAAAATTATAAATTATATTATGTGTATTTGTTCATAAAATTAGCTAAAATAATTATATTAGTAATTAACAATAAAAAAAATAATTAATACTTTTAAGTTTAAAAAATTTATATAGTTTTTTGACTTATATTAGTTCATATATTTATAAAGGTCTATTAAAATCATTAGTAATTTTAGTTATTTTAGTAGTAGTATATTCTAATATCTATTATATTTTACTATATAAATAGTATTTTAATAATTCAAGAATATGTTCAGTTATAAATATATATAAAATAGGTTTCATAAAACTGTAAAAACAAATATATTAATCTTCGTATAATACTCTTTAACTTAACTTTTAGGGTATATTACTTTTATTAATGTCCATATAAAAATATTATTATTTTTCTAATAATAGTAAATAGGAACAATCTTTAATGTTTAGTATACATATTATATTTGATCTATTTTGTTAATTATAAATGATATCGAGTTTATAATATATAACATTTAATATTGTGACATTATTTAGATTTATTTTGATATTATTGTAATAAAATAGGTGATGTTTATATGTGACTTGTGTCTTATTTTAATAAAAGTATTATATAATAGGTGAAATGTATGATTTTTTTTCAAAAACTAAGCATTTTAGTTTTGTTTTTTTTAGAAAAGTAAGTATAGAAAAAAAATATTTCGAAAAATAGGTATACGCGCACCCCCGGGTAGCGCGTATTGTCAATACACGCACCCCAAGTGGCGCCTATTCATATGGTAGCCACCTCAAGTGGCGCCTATTAGGGCTGGGCATGAACCGGTTTAGGGTTGAATCGGTTCAGAACCGAACATTTACCACATTTTAAAACTGGTACGGTTTACCGCTCCAGTTTTTGGCCGCTCCAGATTTTGGCCGATTTACCGTACCTGTTCAGAAGCGGTTCAAAAACCGGTTCAGAACTGGTTCAGCCGAACCACTTCATACAAAAAAACAATATTCAGCCGAGGTTCCAATACAAACATAAATCCAATTCCAATACAAACATTCTACAAAGCGCATGGCATCTCCATCGGTTCATCCCTAGTTGAGGAGGACAAGCTAGACCTCGCAACATCGCTCCTCGCAAAGGTCAAGGAAAATGGTGTCTCTCTTCTGTTGCCCACTGGGCACTAATGTTGTTATTGCAGATAAGTTCACACCCGATGCCAACAGCAAGGTACATAATTTTTCACTGTTGGAACTTGGATGTTATAGATATATATGCCAACTCAGTAAAGCTTCCTTAAGGATGTCAAATATACCCTCATTCATGAGATCCCTAGAACAGAATAAAGCTCCATCAAAAGATGCATAAGCTGATCTAGCAGAAAAAACATGAGGCCACCAGATTCACTTGTCTGTGATGAAATGAAATATATAGTTTATCGAAGAGCAAAAGAAGCATAAAAGTTGGTATGGCACTGTAGACTTATTGATACACACCTGAACAGACGTAGTTGCTGGACCATCTGCAAACTCTTGCTCAAATTGCAAAAGTCATTCAAAAAGTATACCTATTCCACAAATACATATGCACTAAATAGAAGAGAGGAACGACAGAAGGTACTCCAAACCGGACATCAAAGATTCTACACTCATTCTACACTCCAAACCGGACATCAAGGATCCTACACTCATTGTATTCACCTCTCAGAAACAACCTGCTTACAGATAAGCAAAGGAAGTTCACTTGATAGCTGCATATATATCTTGTCCATTTGAAATCTTTTTTTATTTAAAGATAGAGTCTTCCTAGTTTTCATTCCATCATAAAAGCTAACTCCATTTAAAAATAATCTTCCTTCGTTGGTGTTTATACATGAGGAAATTTTTCACTACAAGGCATAAACATTCTATAAGAAGCAAGAGCAGATATGTTTCATATTCTATCAACGACAGAGAGGGCATTGGAAAAACGAAACCAGACGGCCTCTTACACATGAAACTCTTCCATAAATCATAGTTTTTCATTGCTTCAGCTAGCCTCCACGAAACCAAACGGTAATATCAAAGATAGTTACCTACTCCGAACCACGAATTAGTACAAAAGAGACATCAACAATATTTATGGGGATTATTGGTGCATTTCTATGCTTTCATCTATTGTACAACCAACCACCTAACAGAGATGATGTAGCATATTACTATGAATAGAAGACATATACCTGATATAACACTTGAATTATGGAACAATCACACGTGCCCGCCAATGGAGATTCCCTCGATTGAGTAGCCTTCCACATCGAGGCGCGAGGCGAGGCGGGAGCGTCCGAGCGTGACTGCGTGAGGAGACTACTGAGGCAAACGCAAATCTGATTCTGAAGCTGATTACTGAATCAGTACTGAAGAGAAAAGTGAAGAAAAATCGGTTTTGTCTGATCTGGTCTGGTCTGAAAGTGGTCTGGTCTGGCTTAGTACTTAGTAGTATTTTAAGGTTAAAACCGGTACAAAAAGTGGTTCGGTTAACCGGTTTTATGTACCTCTTCTGAACCGCTCCATATTTTTTCAAAAAAATCGTTTGTTTTGTGAATCGGTTTGGCTGAACCGGATCAAAACCGGTACGGTTCAGGTACGGTTCGACCGAACCTGTTATTTTTGCCCAGCCCTAGCGCCTATTCATATGGGCGCCCAAGACTTTCACTTTTTTTTAAAAAAAAATTTGTTCCATAATGACGACTCGATGTTTAATTAAAAATAAAATTATGTATCTATTAAAAAAATTATAGTAAGTAGATATTTTAATTGCGCTTCAAATGATGCAAAAATATTAAATTTGGATTTACGGATTGCTTGTACGACATGCCGTAAGTTGACATATGAAAATTTGACTTAAAAAATTATAAATTAGACCATATAAGTCCAAACTCAACACGGTTAACGTCATTTATGTCGTAAATCAATTATCTACGTAGGGTATTTTTTTTTAATTAGAAATACAGTGATTTTGTAACCTGACATCGTTTGTTTTATAATTTGACTGAAATAAGTAAATGCATTAGGTGAGAAATTTACTTATGAACTTACTCAAAAAAATTACGGTGCGTAGATAATTTAATTACGAATCAAATGACGCTAACTATGCGTTAAGTTTTTACTTTTAGACTGACTGTATAATACGATACGTAAAAAACTCTACATACGATACAAAAAATTTCAAATAGTGTTTTGCATAGTAATTTAATATGTTATGCATTGGTCGAAGCGGAAACAAAAGAGTCCTGGACGTGGTTCCTAGAAATTTTTAAGAACGACTTGGGTGATGGGGGTTCTTGGATCATCATGTTAGATAGGCAAAATGTAATAGATTTTCAAAAAATTAATGTATTATTCATTCGGTTTTTTAAATGCATATATATTATGTTATAGTTTTTTGAATAATGAATGTATTATGTTTGGCAAACTGAACACGTGATGTATTATGTTTCTTAGGGTTCAATAACGGCTGTTGAAGAGACCCTACCAGCTGCTGAACATCGTTTCTGTGCTCGTCACATTCATCAGAACATGCTCGTCGCAAAACACAATGATGCTGGCGTGAAATCACGTTTCTGGGCAGCAACTTGTTCGTATAACTATCACAGGCACAATGCTCATATGGAGTATATGAAGACCCACTACCCGGAGGCTTGGGATTACTTGGACAAGATTGATACCAAGATCTGGTGCAGGTATGAATCTCATCCTGACTCAAAGACTGATTTGGTAGTAAACAATGTGGCCGAGAGTTGGAACGCAAAAATAAAAGATGATAGAGATAAGCAACCAATTACCCTCATGGAAACTTTGCGAAGAATCATCATGAACACTTTCACAACAAGGAGGGAAGAAACAGTTAAACACGTTGGGCCGTTGTTCAGTAATGTTTTGGAAAAGATAAAGAAGAAAAAGGATGCTTCGAGGGGAATGGGTGTATTATACGCGGGTGAAGGTGAGTATGAAGTGTTGTTAGGATCGCAATACCAATATACTGTGGATATCAACAAGAGGACCTGCAGTTGCTTAGAATGGAATTTGACTGGAATTCTGTGTTCTCATGCTACAACATGTTTGCTCAAATCTAGGCATCATGTAGATGATTTTGTGGATGTGTTATACAATAGAAGGGCCATGCAACGAATCTACACACCTGTCATACATCCCGTTCCCGGTGTTGGGGACTGGATGAGAATGGACTCTTTACCTATTGATCCTCCTGATGTGAGAAAACAAGGGGCAAACCGAAGAAAAAGAGGACGAAGGGTCCAAGTGAAACAATTAACAAGACCAGGGATAAAATGACCAAACATGGCTGCTGCAGTACTGCTCACTTTGTGGTCTTAGTGGTCATAACAAGAGGGCATGTACCAAGAGAGATGAGGAATTGCAACCAACTCAGACAACTCAGCCGTCTCAGCCGTCAGAGCAGACTCAAACGTCAGCAGGTACGACAAAGATAAGAATAGTGAAACCGACAACACCACCGGTCAAGAGGAGACTAAACACAAACAACAACTTGACGTCCCGTCACAAGCGAAAGGGAAGAGGAAGGCAGCTCCTGCTGCAGAACAAACAAGTGAAGGCCATGAAGAGTCGGATACGTTTATACCTGAGAGTGTTCCAGATTCGCAGCCTCAGGTCAGTAGAAGGGTTTAGTGTAGTCAATATTTAGTGAAATATTTAGTCAGAGACTTATTCAATTATTCTTTGCAGGAACGAGTAGCTGACGACGTACCCCCCATAATTCCAATAACAATAAGGCCCAAATTGCCACTGAGGAGAAAAACTAAGGTTTAAGGGTTTGTTGAATTATCAAAATTTAGAGGAGTCCGTATGTTGAAATTCTAAATGTAATGTTGTTGTTTACACATGGGTTAAGTTTGAAAAAAATGTAATATGTTTGCCAAAAGTGGTGGTTGATGGAACTAGTTTTGGAGTGTAGGTAATTGATGTTACATGTTTCAATTTGTAAGTTTTAGATGAAAACGTTTGTTTTTCCGTTTGTTATCACGTTAAAAACCAGCATGTGCAGACACGTGACATGCTTGGTGTTATTTTAATGAAAATATTCTATAAATGCTGAAGTTACCCCTACACCTATTTCCCTCCATATCCCGAAGTCTTTCTTTCTTCCCCGAATTCCAACTTCCTCACCCATCCCGTCATGTGTTTCCATCCCTTGTTGAAGTTGAAACCCTAAATCCTTCTTCCTTTATCCGGTGCGACGGAAATCTTCTGCAGAAAGTAAGAACTCCAATCGTCTCGTCGCAAAAATGACATGTTCAAGTGAAAAATGAAAGCTTTAAGCAGAAATATTGAGAGCAAAGCAGATGCTAGCAACAATGTCGCATGAGATCAGATCTCCATTATCAGGAGTTGTTAGGATGACCGAGATTCTTGCCACCACTAAACTTGATAGAGAACAACGTCAACTACTAGATGTAATGCTTTCTTCTGGAGATTTGGTCCTTCAACTTATCAACGACATCCTCGACCTTTCCAAGGTTGAGTCAGGTGTTATGAAGTTGGAAGCTACCAAATTCAGACCAAGAGAAGTCGTAAAGCATGTTCTTCAAACTGCGGCTGCATCACTCAAGAAATCTCTCACACTCGAAGGACATATCTCTGATGAAGTGCCAATGGAGGTAACAGAACATAACATAACATATAATCTATATGAATTATCTTTCTTAATAATACAATGAAATCTGTGCAGATCATGCAAGTACATGCTCTGTTCCAGCCTACTCTGTTCAAGAAGTACATGCAAGTCAGTGCAGATCATGCTCGAAAGTATGGAGGGACCGAACTCGGCCTAGCTATTTGTAAACAACTGGTAAAATGAAATGAAACTCACATCAACTTTCACTTTGTACTTATTGATCATATTAATTAATTTACTACTTTTCGAATTAAAATAGTCAATAAAACTGCACTGAAATAATTAATGTAGGTTGAGTTGATGGGTGGTCGACTCACTGTTTCGAGCAATGTGAATGTTGGATCCACATTTACATTTGTTCTTCCATACAACGTGTCCCCTATCCGCGACAGTAGTTCCGATGAACTTGATGAGAAGGACATGCCTAACAAGTCTGAGGATGACATCACTACTGGGTACTTTAAGTTCCAGCCTCGCATTCTTGGCTTCTCCTCCAACGGGATGACTCGATCCTTAGATATCTTTCCCCTCAAGCTAACTCTGGAGGATGATCCCAGTAGCTACATGTTCCCGACAGACAACCTCAGAAGAAGAGGAAGCAAAGAGTCTGCTGTTTGTTCAGAAGATGGGTGTTCTGTGATTGATGTCTCAGACGGAATGTCTGAATCTGAATGTTCACCAACCCAAAGCCAAAGTCCGATTCCAATTCCATGTAGCAATAATAAAGATGTTTCTGTTATTCAAGGATCTGATGAAGCTGAAGATGATCAACCTATCAAGACTAATGGAGAGATCCACAAATCAACCATGGAAAGACTAGGAGAAGTGAAGATGGAAGGCAACAACAGCAAACTAGAGAATCCTACAACAGAGTTTCGTAGCACCACCTCTCAATTAGCAGGAGGAGGGATATTGTGCCAAGGATCCTTCTGGTGGAAGATAACAAGATTAATGTGATGGTGACTCAATCAATGATGAAGCAGTTTGGACAGAAGATGTAAGTTGTGAATAATGGGGTTGAAGCTGTTAAAGTGGTTCAACGCGGTGGCTACGCATCATCGTTTAATATAATCGATGATGTCAGATGATTTCTTCTCCGCCTTCACAAGAATGAAGAACAAGCTGTGAAGAACAACTGATATAACATCACAAAGAAGACAGAGCAGACATGGCATTGGAGAAATTTCACAATCCATGGAGGTCACGTGCAAGACATGTGAGCACTTAACGACTGTTTTGGACGGAAGTTTAACGACTGCATCAAAAACCAACAACAACAAACATGTTACATCAAAAACAACAAATGTGTCGCTTTCACAACATTGGACAAACATGTTACATATTTTTCATACTTTTCCCTTTACACATAGGTTAAACGTTTAGCTGAAAATATTATTGATCTGGAAGGTGATGATGAGCCCGTTCGAGTGAGCTCAAGTGCCCCCCCAACTGTCAGATTGCAGAGCACTCGTCGAAGTTGATATGCCTTTGAAAACAATCACCCCAAGGGAAAAAAACTATTTTGAAGAGGGCGGGACCGTCACAGAGTTCCCCTCGTTTGAAGTCAATCAAGTTCACTAAATTCCCGACTCAATGAAGATATTATGTCAGCTGAAATTAGATATGATGTGGTTTGGTAATACATGATATACATGCTATTATGATGTGCTTGGTGCATGCATGCTGTCATTTTAATGAATGGTTAATTGTCAATTTCCCCCCTAAAGTTTGGACCAAATTTAAGAATCCCCCTTAATGTTTAAAATTTTAAACTTTAGTCCTAATGTTTGGAAAAAATGAAAATTTGCCCCATTCTGTCACTTGTCGGTTTATTTCAAACGGTTAAGCAAACATGTGCAGGTCACGTGTGTTAAAATGACAAAATTGCCCCATGGCCGTTCATTCTATTGACTCGGGTTCGAATTGAGCGGGTTGGAGGGGTGATGTCGGTGAGTTTGGAGATATTATGGTGTCACCGGAGATTGAGTTGTGCGACGACAAGGAGAAGTTGTCCTCCGACCAACATGTGCTTTCACGACGCGATGCCGCAGTGCGGAGTCTCTTCCATGTTTGGAGCAGAGTGTTGGCGTCCTCCATCAAGCCTAGATGGCAGCATGCTTGGCCCAACACCAAGAACCTACAATATCATTAGTTTTGGTAAAATATTTAATGAAAAATCGAGTCCAAGTTTCAAGATTGAACTCATTCTTCTCAAAGCGGTTCCTGATATTGATCAAACCTCCGATATGGGGAGCCTTAGACCCAATTGGATTAGGTCAAGTCACATTTGAAAATCTAGGGTTATTTGAAACTTCTAAATTTTGATAGTAACAACAATCCAACCAAATTTCTATGACCGAAGAATGAAAAATAAGCAAACATGGGCATGAGAACAAGAGAAATTAGGATGAATTGATTGTTACCTCCACTTCCTTTGTTCCTCTCCTCCGGAGCTTCTCCCAAACCCAGTCATGACTGTCTTCTTCAATTCCGAGATGGAGAAGCACCTGAAGCTCTGATCCTCAATAGAAGAATCCAGAAGGTGATGAGGAACATGTCTTCAAACTTTTGTTGACAAACGGCCATAGGAGCAATTTTGTCATCTTAACACATGTGACTTGCACATGTTTTGCTTAACTGTTTGAAATAAACGGACAAATGACGGAATGGGGCAAATTTTCATTTTGTCCAAACATTAGGACTAAAATTTAAAATTTTAAACATTAAGGGGGATTTTTAAATTCGGTCCAAACTTTAGGGGGAAAATTGACAATTAACTCTTTAATGAACTAGGATGTGTTTTGCGAATTTTGGTGAACTTGGTATTGTATGAAGGTACTTTGTAATGACAAAAGACAGTTAACCTCAAATATGGTCTTCTTTTGAATCAACATGGTTCTTTATGTTTTGGGTGAAAGGTTTTCATTTTCAAGTGCAATTCAATTCAGTTCTGTTGGTGAGGTTTTGCACCAATCTTTCCAAACATATTACATCTCTGTTATACTGTTTCAGAAACATATTTCATCAAAAACCAACAATTACAAAACATATGTTTTCACAAAACAACATACAGACTAACATAATTAACCTACCACAGATCCGCAAACTTAACTACACCTAATTCACACACTAACAACTCAACTAATAACAAGTTTTAACATTACAGCAACAAGCACTACCACAAGCACTCCAACAACAATAAT
Organism: Chamaenerion angustifolium; assembly: GCA_946814005.1. Taxonomy (NCBI): domain Eukaryota; kingdom Viridiplantae; phylum Streptophyta; class Magnoliopsida; order Myrtales; family Onagraceae; genus Chamaenerion; species Chamaenerion angustifolium. Next base: position 2,934,901 of record OX328277.1, on the reverse strand, counting down.
TAACATTTTCTCTCTCCTACGTACAAGAACAACTTCGTCTTCGATCTTGTCATGCATATCTCGAAATTTGCTTACGACCCTCCTTCCGTATATGCACATTAGGGGGTCACACCACTCAAAATAGTTATAATCGTAGTTCTGCAATCAAATTTTGAAATTAGGGTTTCAAATAGACCGTTACAACCGCGGTTGGGCAAACAATTTTCAAATTCATTCTACAATTAGGGTTAAAACCCAATGAAATTGACAAACATACCTTATAATTGGGACACCCATAGAAAAATTGACTGAAATTCTTCCATGTTGAAGCTGGTCTAGCATGACTGGTGAACCCACAATAGCAAATCAACGGTTCCTACTCTCCATGGGGCTTCAAGCTTTGAGAAGAGTTGCTGGAGTAATGCGGTAACATCATTGTTGGTAGAGAACACACACACAAGGATGAAGACTTCGGCTCCTCAATTGCGAAGATTGGAGACGTAGTTCCACCGAATGAGTGTTATAACTGCTATTTGAAGAAGACGGGGCATTTCAGCACTTTCACTCTACAACGACGTCACGTGCAAGACATGTGAATACTTAACGGTTATTTTGGATGGAAACTTAACGACTGCATCAAATACCAAAAACAACAAACATGGTGCATCAAAAACTACCAATGTGTCTGTCACCCATATTAAATATTTTTCATACTTTTAGATATTATGAAGTTAAAATTAATTGGGTTAATTACTTAATTGGTTACACATGTTTGACCAATGTTCAGAATGGTTACACATGTTTCAAAATGTGATTAATTGGTTTTGAAATGTGACTATTTGGTTTTTTTACTATTCACCGTTAGAAATCACAGTTAAGTCACTATTTAGATACGTAAAATGACGTAATTACCCCTAGAATCATCTTCAAGAACACATCATCATCTTCAAGAACAAGAATCGAAGAACCCATAAATCTGATTTCTGGGTTCTTGAGAAACAAGAAATCTGATTTCTGGGTTCTTGAGAAACCAGAAATCTGATTTCTGGGTCTTCAAGAACCCAGAAATCTGATTTCTGGGTTCTTCAAGAACCCAGAATCGCAATTCTGGGTTCTTGAAGTTCTGTATTGCAGTATATGTTATCACCAAATGTGATTAAATAGTCATACATGTTTCTATATAATGTGATTAAAAGGTCATACATGTTTCTCTATAATGTGATTAAAAGGTCATACATGTTTCTCTATAATATGATTAAATGGATACTGTTGTTTGAAATGATGTGATTAAAGAGTTCGACATGTTGCCCACAATGTGAAGAACGCAGAAATGCAAGAACCCATAAACAGTATTTCTGGGTTTAGAACCCAGAAACAGCATTTCTAAACAGCAATTTCTGGGTTCCAAGAACCCAGAAACAGCATTTATGGGTTCCTAGAACCCAGAATCAGCAATTTCGGGGTTCCTAGAACCCAGAATCAGCAATTTCGGGGTTCCTAGAACCCAGAATCAGCAATTTCGGGGTTCCTAGAACCCAGAATCAGCAATTTCTGGGTTCCTAGAACCCAGAAACAGCATTTCTGGGTTCCAAGAACCCAGAATCAGCAATTTCTGGGTTCCTAGAACCCAGAAACAGCAATTTCTGGGTTTCTAGAACCCAGAAACAGCATTTTTTGGGTTCCAATAACCCAGAAACAGCATTTCTGGGTTCCTAGAACCCAGAATCAGCAATTTCTGGGTTCGAAGAACCTAGAAACAGCAATTTCTGGGTTCTCAAGAAGATCAAATCGAATTTGATTCGATTTTGATTCTTCAATCCTTCCATGTGTTCTTCAATACAACTAAGGGCATAATAGTCATTTCACAATTCAATAATATGTTAAAAAAATGAATTAACGTTAAAGTTAACGGTTTACTAACGGAATAACCAATTAATCACATTTGGAAAAATATGTGTAACCAATTAGTCACATAGCAAAACCAATTAATCACATTTTGAAACATGTGTAATCATTCTGCACAATGGTGAAACATGTGTAACCAATTAAGTAATTAACCCAAATTAATTTGGATAAAGTGGAAAGAGTCTCGTGTGTTTATGATGCAAACTTCTTCTATTATCCATTCCTTCACCAATCACCACTCATGTCTCATCATCCGTCACATCCGAGGGAGAAGGCGGTTCTTCATTTGCATGTCTGTCCAAATCAAACGAATATGATGAGCAAGGAAGGATGAAGATGCAGTAGTTCCTGGTGGTCTTGAATCTCTTGATTCTTGAAGGCGACAGATAGATACTAGATAGATAACCAAATAACCATTGCCACCCGCCAAAAGTGTGCAATTTTATCCACACCACCATCTAAATATCCTTTCTTTTCTTCCTACCCAAACAACACTTTCCCTCTAATCCATCACCCAGTACTCATGCCCGCCGATTAAGCCTATGTCCATGAAGCTTTTCATAATCATCAGAAACATTGGAAGCTGACAGAAGTTTGCCCATGGTGGCGTGTTGCTTAATTACGCGCCACCTGGCTGTGGCTTTCGATTTGAATTGCTTCTCTCCGGATACCGCCGGCCATTTCTGCTCGAGGAGGCTGCACCCGGGCCATTTGGCGACCCGGGTGTTTGGATATGGGTTTCTTCTGCAGAGGATCAAGAAGCGTCTGAAGCTCGTCGCCAGTGCGGACCTCTCGCAGAATTCCCGATTGGACTCCCAGGTGGATGCTTTATGTGCTTTTGCTCCGGAATTCCCATACTTGCTTGGTGACTTATGGAGATTAGGGTTTTTGGATAGCTCCTGGATATTTTTTCTATTAATTGATCTGAGGTATCGGTAATGTACAGATTGGGATGGAGAAAATGACTTCCTTTTAGTTTGGCTTTCCTTGAACTGATTAGTCACCAAGAACACTGTATATAATCATTAATTCATTATTTGGACGATTTTTGAGATGATCTTCCTAACGTATCAGTTCCTATTTGGAAAATTACAGTAAAATTCAGCTGACAGTACAGTATTGGGACCTTCAAATAGTTTTAGCTTTTTGTAGTAAGTTTTGGATCATACTATCAATTCGTCTGGGTTTTTATTTGCTGGTCTCTTGAGCTAAGAAGTAAATTAATTAAATAAGGAAATACGTAGGACTTTGGTTCTGTCTTCTGTTGGGGTAGATTGATGAGAAAGTGAACAGACAACTAATGTTTTAAACCTCAAGGTTCATAGAAGATGGTAAGTCGGAGTAATGTGTCAATTAAAACGCCATTTGCATTTTCAAATGAAGCAATCTATGATACATTTAAGATATTTACCTGAAATTGTGGAAAGCTCAGTACCCTGGAAACTTGTGACTGCATAATTTACCAAAATTCTGTCCATACTATCGCGAATTGGATTATTGACTAGATGTACATATGTAATTTCAGTTCCATTACTGGTTATCTCTACTGAAAGGGCCATTATCTGATAATATTTTGATCTTTTTACTACTATGCTGTAATATTGAACTGATACCAATGTGTTTTTTTGGTGCTAAAATCATATATTTTCAGTTACTTCATTCAAACTGCAGTACAATCCACTCATCCTGTTTCATTTGGTGCAGAAGTCTGTCTACTCCAATGACATATCACAGTTCTTCATCAAAAAAGACATATCACAGTTGCATAGGATTGGTCCAGTTCCTGGTGATATTGCAGAAGTTGAAGCATATTGCAGAATTTTCAGAGCTGCTGAGGGGCTTCATGCTGCTCTGATGGACACACTATGCAATCCATTCACTGGAGAATGCCATGTGCCGTATGATTTCACATCTGAGGAGAGACCCCTGTTAGAAGATAAAATTGTTTCTGTTTTAGGTTGTATAGTCTCTCTTCTAAACAAAGGGAGGGAGGATGTGCTTTCTGGAAGATCCTCCATCACGAATTCTTATCGTACAACAGATATAAGCATGATGGAGGACAGACTTCCCCCGCTAGCTGTTTTCAGGAGTGAGCTGAAACGATGTTGTGAGAGCTTGCATGTTGCTCTTGAGGACTTTCTATTGCCTGGTGATGACAGGAACCTCGATGTATGGAGAAAACTGCAGAGGCTCAAGAATGTGTGCTATGATACCGGTTTCCCCCGTGGGGCTGACCACCCGTCCCATGCAAATTTTGCAAACTGGAGACCTGTTTATTTTTCCGACTCTAAAGAGGACATGGCTTCTGAGGTTTCTGAGGTTGCGTTTTGGCAAGGTGGTCAGATTACAGAGGAGGGTCTAAAGTGGCTTATTGAGAAACACTATAAAACTATTGTTGATCTCAGAGCAGAGACTGTGAAGGATAGGTTCTATCAAGAAGCATTAGATGAGGCTATACTCTCTGGAAAAATTGAATTGGTCAAACTCCCAGTGGAAATTGATACTGCACCTACAATGGAACAGGTAGAGATGTTTGCTTCACTTGTAGCAGATACTAAGAGAAGGCCTATATATCTTTACAGCAGGGAAGGGGTTGGGAGGACTTCAGCTATGGTGTCGAGATGGAGGCAGTTCATAAGTAGATATGTTTCTCCTGGGATGGCAACTCTGCAAGCATCTCTCACTATAGAAGATGATTCGAGCTCAAAAGAACAGGAAGAAGATAGGATCACTAATGTAGCTTCTTACAAAAAAATCACAAATGATAATGAAGGCAACAACACTGTTAATGGGCCCCAGAGTGGTACTGTTCATGTAAAATCTCAAGAGAACTTCAAAAATGTAGACCCCATGAAAGCTCAGATACCTCCTCGTAATGTTTTCTGCCGGAAAGAGATGTCAAGTTTCCTTAAGAGCAGAAGTATTTCACCTCCCACGTATTTTGGTAGACAGGGGAAATGTGTTGTATCATATGCAATTGGAAGCAAGATGCAACCAATGAAGATCAATGAAAGTAATGGTGCACCTTCTGTACATTCGAGAACCTCAAATGGGTTAGATAATGGTAAAAGTGCATCTCCTAATCCAAATGGTACTGCTGCTGCCGCTGAGGTGAAAAAGGTTCATGGTGGGAGTTGGAATGGACATGTTGTGAAAGAAACAGTTTCTATTTCTTCTGGTAATAGATCAGATGAAGCAAACTATACTGAAGGCAAGAAACCAGTGAAACAAACTGTTGAAGATCAGAAAAGCGGTGGTGTGACCACCTTAGTTATAGGGGATGATGGTTTTGGAAAAATTGAAGGAGATATGTGTGCTTCTTCAACTGGTGTTGTGAGAGTGCAGTCGAGAAGGAAAGCTGAGATGTACTTAGTCCGAACTGATGGTTTCTCTTGCACGAGAGAAAAAGTGACTGAATCTTCGTTGGCTTTTACTCATCCTAGCACACAGCAACAAATGCTTATGTGGAAGTCTTCACCAAAGACAGTATTATTATTGAAAAAGCTTGGAGAGGAGCTAATGGAACAAACTAAACAGGTAATTTTATCGAGCATATGTAATAAAGTAACTATGGCATGAGATAGCATTGGTGGGTAATTCACTTTCTTGTTCTGTTTTTCTGCATGCATTCTGATTTAGGAACTATTTTGAGGCAGATGTCGATTTAACAATTGGGAGTAAGGCAAAAGTGATATTTCCTATTAACTTAGTAATGTGAAATGTACTATGTTGTGGAAGAAACACAACATTGCTGTTTTTTCTTATGTGCCTTTGTCAATCTGCTATTTTTTTCTTCTTTTTGGGAATTGTAAAGTCCTTAATAGTGGCCTGGCCAAAAAATATAAAAAGGCTGTAATAATGGACTATGATTATCAGTATTGAAGTTTCTACTTCCTTTTTCCTATGATTATCAGTATTGGTTGCTTCTGCCCTCATGATATTTGGTAACAATTCTGCAGATCGCATCGTTCTTGTACCATGAAGAGAAGATGAATGTTCTTGTGGAACCTGATGTGCATGATTTACTTGCTAGAATCCCGGGGTTTGGATTTGTTCAGACATTTTATAGCCAGGACACAAGGTACCGATACTCAATGTTTTTTTTTTATATAAGGAATTCAAAAATTCTATTCCGAACCTCTAGAACTGAGTAATTTAGTTTTCCATGCTCTACCTAGTGATCTTCACGAGAGGGTTGATTTTGTTGCATGCTTGGGAGGAGATGGCGTAATATTGCATGGATCAAACTTATTCAGAGGAGCTATTCCTCCTGTTGTTTCATTTAATCTTGGCTCTCTAGGATTTCTTACATCACATACAGTAAGCCTCTTAGACTTAGTTTTCTTTCTCCATTGCTTGTTTTTGGTGGTCATAAAATGTCTGCATTTTGACTTTATTGTTTTTCGTTGTCTAGTTTGAACATTATAAGAAGGATTTGAGACAGGTCATCCATGGCAACAATACAGTTGATGGAGTTTATATAACTCTAAGGATGCGCCTTCGCTGTGAAATCTATCGAAATGGTAAACCAGTGCCTGGTAAAATATTCGATGTGCTGAATGAAGTGGTGGTGGACCGTGGATCCAATCCATACCTCTCAAAAATAGAATGCTTCGAACACGACCGACTTATTACCAAGGTAAAACTATGGAAGTTATTTCTACATGCAAATGTTACCTCAGCCATGTTGTTACTTTATTTTATGGTTCAAATCTCTACATAATGTGAGAGCAGGAATTTTAAAAAAAAATGAAAACTTTTTAGTCTATCTTCTACGTCTTGAGTATGTCGATTTGGATGATAGGTGCAAGGGGATGGAGTGATCGTCGCCACACCTACCGGAAGTACTGCATATTCAACTGCTGCAGGGGGTTCCATGGTATTTTCTGCATATAGATAACAAACACTCTAGAAAAAGAATGCTTATGCATTAGGGCTGATCATGGGCGTGCCGGTCCGGTCATGAAGGCAAGACCGAGACCGAAATTTCGGTCTTGCCTTCTGGAGGACCGAGACCGACCTCGGCCAAAAAAGCCCGTCTGAGTCGGTCTTTCTTGACTCGGGCCGGACTTGGTGCTGGACCGAATATGCACCAAAAAAAAAACTCTGAGCTCAGGTATTCTTTAGTAAAAGGCGAAAGATTAGTTCGTTCTAAGCTCACCGCATGGCTGCATGGTTTATAAATTTAGCAGGATGCAGCTTTTATGGAGATAGAAAGCCTACCAAATTCACATTATTTCGGTGTGGTATTATGAAAATCTCAAATCCACATTCCTTCGGTCCGGGCCGGTCCTAAACGGGCTTTCGGAAGAAAAAAAAGTCTGAGTCCGAGCCCGACCTTGAAGAAAAAAACCCGCCTTCTCGGTCTCGGGCAGGTCTTGTCGGGAATTCGGTCCAACAATCTTTTTTGATCACCCCTATTTGGCATAGTTGTCATGTCTTGATTGTTCAATGCAGGTGCACCCAAATGTCCCTTGCATGTTATTTACACCAATTTGTCCACACTCCCTTTCTTTCAGACCCGTCATTCTTCCCGATTCTGCGCGTCTCGAGTTGAAGGTAAAAGCAAAAAACTGTATATCTGGAAGCTTCAGTTTGTAGTATATTAGATTAGATCAGTAGTGGCCTGATAAGATGAAGATTGAATTTAATATCTATATGAACACAGATACCGAACGATGCAAGGAGCAATGCATGGGTTTCATTTGACGGGAAGAGAAGGCAGCAGCTGTCGAGAGGGGACTCTGTGCGGATCATGATGAGCCAGCACCCTCTTCCCACAGTCAACAAATCCGATCAAACAGGTGATTGGTTTCACAGCTTGATCCGATGCTTGAACTGGAACGAGAGGCTCGATCAGAAAGCTCTGTGAAACAAAAAAAAAATCTTCTTTGTCAAGAAAGATTCATGGCATGGAATCAAAATGGAGATGGAATTGGAGGGTCTGTAAGTAGTAAGAAGTGTACATACATACAGGTTGCAATTTGCATAGAAAACCACAGAAGATCATGATGGTATACTATAGTATAGTTCTTGATTTACAGACTTCTTGGCTTCGTCTTGGTCAAATGGAAATACTACTCTTAATTCTACCAATTAAGAGAAAATTGATCGAAAAAATTGTTTTTTTAAAAACAAATAGAATAAAATCAGAAAATTATGATTGGGCTTTCTGGTCTCCATGAAAGCCATCTGATCAGCCCAATCGGTGCTTACGGCTGGCCATTGCCGTCTCTACCTCTACTCGACTATTCTTTCTTCAAACCTCTGAAGCGGGGACGGAGACGGTGCATGCTCGAGCGGACTTTCAACGCCCAAAGAGTTGCTTTTGGATCTAAACTTCAAAGATCGTTTCTCAGGTTCATATCATATCACTCCCACTTCTTGTATTGCATGAATCTTGATTTCCGAACGGATTCCTTATTTTGGCGATCGATCCGTTTCTTTATCTTCTCGTGTTGGGTGAATCTCAACGCTCTGATGGTTCCATAATTGTTGATGTGTAAGCTCTTAATCTGCTGCTGGTGTTGTGTTCATCTGCGTTGTAGTCGATGGCTGGAACGGGGAGCTCGATGCTCTACTCCTTCCTTCTGTTCACTGTCATACTTTCAATTCAAGAGGTGTACAGAGGCAAGTTAGCATCATCCGAATGGTTCACAATACTCGGAGGTTTCACCAGCTCTCTCCTGTTCCTCGTCTCTCTGACAGTGAGATCCCTCTCCATTCGTTAATTCATTAGACTTTATTTGTCACTGAACGACGATGAATCGATCCCTCTCTCTGATTAACTCCTCATCACATCCCTACCCTGGAGAGCAATTGAAACCGTACATTTCACCAGAAAATCATGCATTTTGCATAGCATTTCTGTTTCCATTCCCTTTTCTGATTCTTCTATTGATTGAAATTGGAGAATGCTTATTTTACTCGGTTCCTATTAATTTCACCTGCACTGTATGTTCAAAGACGGAAAATTTCCCAACTCCATCGTTTTACCACGCTAATATTCACCAACAGGCGACTGATAGTCCAAAATCAACTGCCTTCATGTATCCTACACGAAATTTAGTCTGCAATGCTGTCTCTTTATGGGTTTCGTCCTAATTTCTCATTGATTTTGTTCCTATATCCTTTCAGTTCATAGGCAACTTTCAGGAATCAGCTGGCATGAGGACTGGTTGGGGCTCAGGTTTGTAAACATTTTCATTGCAGTCTGTGATTTAATTTTGTTGTTGTATGGTATAGTTTGAACAGTGTCAATATGGATGTGGTCTAGGACTGGCGATGGTTAGGGTATGGTACGGGTATGACAAATACCATAACCATACCATATTTTTAAACCACATACCATAACCATTACAGGTACAAATTTCAATACCATAACCATTAAAATAACTGTGGTTTTACCCGTATACCCATATTTATTCCACACATGTAATATAATAAAAAAACGAAAATTTTATTTTAAAAAATACATAAATTTATATTGCCAACAATAAAAATATATAAAATTAATTTCATGGTTATTTATTACATGTATGTCCGGTAACTTCCATTATATAGTATATATTAGTTTATTAATAATAAATAATTATTATATTTATATAATAACCATGGTTATAACCATGGGTATGACTCAAATACCATAACCATAACCATTATGGGTAGAAAATTCATCACCATAACTGTACCGTACCATAATGGTACGATTAACCATATTAAACAGTAACGGTTATAACCATGGTTATGGGTTTTTCACCGCACCATTGCCGGCCCTAATGTGGTCTAAGTATCTAATGAATGGAATTTGTTTAATCAGAGTGGTGATGGGTTTAGCTTATTGTCAATACAAACACTTGTGAAATCTCATGCATCTATTCCTTTTGTTACACCGTCTGGGTTAACTAACCTATCAACTCGTGCTTTTTAAAGATTGGCTCGTACTTCTGTTGATCTTCTTCCGATGATATGTCCATTTTCGTTTTGTTGTGGCTCTTCAACTACTTTTACAGAGAAACAAACGTTAACTGGGAAAAGGAGTTTATGAATTTCAGTACTCTTCTGTTTGCAGTTCTAATAGCTGAAGCAATAGCATTGATTGCAGCTAGCACTGTTCATCGAGTGTGCATCACCACATGGTAAGAGCTATTTCGTTTTGATTACTCTGTCTAGTGAACTGTTTTAAAGTATGATGCGAAAATGGACACTTCTGTGCTTCCATGAACTTGAAATGTGCATATTACTTGGTGTTAACTCTGCAGCTTCCTCTTCTCTGCTGGACTGCTGTACGAGGTCAACAAGATATCGAGCTTGACGCTTTTGAAGAGCGAATCGAAATCCAAGCGGCACTGAGAGTAGGTTCGCTACCATGATTGTTACCATTTCAACATAATACGCAGACCTTTAATTATAGCACGAAGTGCACTGTTTGAATGATAATAATGAATCTACAAAACATTAAGAGCTTTATCCAGATCAAATAGTGTCATCTATGCAGGCTAATTATTTCATGTTCCTAGCTCTATCTGCTCATGCTCGATACACTAAACTGTGAAGAATACATGAACGATTCATGATCAAGCCGCAATGGCCGGTCGGTTGGTCAGGCAACCTCGGAATGACAATGTCTTCAACAACCTCAAAGCCTCCACAATAGAAGGCGGAAGCGCCACCATCAATCACATGAGCACACAGAATCCCAACCCTAACAAACCTCTCCATCACCGCCTTCGACCCTTCCTCCCTTATCGACTTCTTGAAAACTTCCTTCACATTTTGTGATTTCTCATTCATCCAAACCAAGACACTAATCAAGATCACCGGCGAATTCAACGTGTCAAGCACTTTCGTTCTGTTCATAATCTCATCTAGGGGTGATTAAAAAAGACTGTCTGAACCGAATTCCCAACAAGACTGGGCTCGAATAAGCCCGAGACCGGGCGGGTTTTTTCTTCAAGATCGGGTTCGGTCTCGGTTGTTTTTCCCAAAAGCTCGATTAGAACCGGTCCGAACTGAATTTTATCATCAAACCCTAAAAATTTCTTCAGTCTGCAGACTCTTCAAGTTCACGCCAGCTCCAGCACAAACCTCCACTGCCGTTTCCGTCTTCACTCCAGCAGTTCAAACATCTTTGTTGTCCTTCGTTTTTTAATTGTCCTTGGTTTGAGCAACTCAAACATCCACTGTCGTTTTCGTCTTCGCTCCAGCAACTCAAACATTGTCATCTTCACTCCAGCAGCTCAAACTGTCTTTGTTCGTCCTTCGTTTTTTAATTGTTTGTCCGATCTGATTTTAGGTATGTCGGAGCTGGATTGTCATTTGTAATTTGTCAAGATGTATTTGAATATTTGTTGATGGAAGAACTGGTACTACATACATGCATTTCCTACTAATATAGATTGATTAATCGTTAGTTGGCTTCGAAAATATAGATTGATTCGAAAGTGCTCACTGTGAATTCGAAAATATAGATTGATTCGATAATGTTTACTGTGGGTTCGAAATGCTCACTCATATGGATTGTTTTTGGACAGATTCATTTTTTTTTGTCAAATTCGGCCCAAGACCAAGACCGGCCCGAATCAAGTAAGACTGACTGTCCTTCATAAGGCAAGGCCGATACTGACCGAAATCGGTCTCGGTCCTCCATAAGGCAAGACCGAAATTTCGATATCGATTCTGCATCCGAGACCTGCCCGGCTTGCCCATGATCAACCCTAATTATAACCGGATAGAATTATGTGTTGCATTGTGATAGATTTATTGGGTAGAATTATACCTGACTAATTTATTACATGTTGACATTAATTGTATTTATCATATTTTCGTATGCAAGTTTTTAAAAGAAATAGTAAATAATATATGATAGTAGAAATTATTGATTAATATATAGAATTCCATAAAATTTAAATGCAAAAATTTCTAAGTTTCCTTGGGTGGATATATGCTTTATATGAATTATTTTATTTTTAAGAGGTAAGTTTTTTTAAATGACATTGTTGGTGGCAAATATCGTAATCACATAATCATTAAAAAAAAATATACGAAGGAAATTAATATATATACATATATATAAACTATTTTTTTAATATGTTAATATAATAATTGATTACTATTTTAAACTTAATAGAAAAAGTAAAATTCCCACTGCCATCACCTTACAGCCTTACACGTAAAAGTCCAAAAAAAAAAAAAAAAAAAAAGAGCAAAGAGAAAGGGAGGAGAACGAATCAAGATTCAAGAGGCACCTAACACCGCATTACCAAGAAATCGACACCGACAGGGCGATCACCATCTCCGTCGATAGAAGAGTTTCTGATGAACTCCTATCCATTCTGGTCGCCTTCTTCCTATATACTCTTTATCTGATCCTCATTTCAGATTTCAAGAATCACATCACCACTCTTCTCCTCAGATTTTCACTAAATCAAAGTCTGTACAGACTTCGACGTAACACTGTACCATTTGGGTGTGTATATGCTGTAGAACCTTCATCGTCTGCAACAAATTTCTGTTTTTTCAAGGTTGGGATCATCTATTGCTGATCTGGTTGATCGGCAATTATAGCAATCATGGATGAGTTTGGCGTCTTGACGGAACGCTATGGATTAAAGCCCCAAGGAAAGGCGGCTCCAATGTCCGCAGCGAAGCGTCCCCCAAATTCCACCAGCTCCCAAACCCTAAATTACGGAGGCACTTCTGCATCGAATCCCAATTCATCGTCTAATTCCACCTGGAATACAAATTCCCAGAGCTATAAGGAGCAGGACTTTGGGGATTTGGATGATTACGGTCTTTTTGGTGGATCTGCTAAACAGAGTGTTGGGTCATCTTTTGATTACGATTCGATATTTAATCCGACTGCCAAATATGATAATGATGATATATTCGGTCTGAAGAACTCAGTTAGCACCTCGAAGACCGACGTTTTTGCCTCATTCCCTCCCCCACCCCCTCCTCGGCAGCGCTCTCCGGTGGATGACCTGTTAGGTGGCTTTTATCAGAAGAACGATGACACTTTCAGTGCAATCGGCACAAAATTAAATCCGCCGACCAATAATGGATCAGTTCGAGCAGTAAATAAGTCGACCGGGTTTGATGTCCTTATACCTGGATTTGGTGAAAGCATTCCCCCGGAGAATGTGTAAGTATGAGATACTCTGAATCTAATGCTAATAGTGTTTTCAGATTTTCCTTTCTTGCTGTCAAGGTGAATTTTTCTCCTGTTTAATCAGATGGATGAAGTTCATTGACTGAAATGATGGGATTGAAATTAACTTAGTAGTTGGATTGAAGTTTGAATTGTGTAGAGCAGACTGATTTGCTTGTAATGGTGGTCTTTGTTTGGATTTTGCTTTTACGTCTATTGGGTATTTTCCCAGCTAAACTTCGCATGGTCTCATCTTCTCAACAAGCTTGTTTAGATTACGGTACTTATTAGATCTTGATTACGTTTAAAGTAACTGATTAACTGTTCCCTAACCTTTTGTAATGCTCATAGATATGCCAATCAGCGTCAGAAATCAAGTTCAAGCACTATGTTGGAGAAAGACCCTTTTGAAATATTTCAACCTGTAGATCCTTCCCCGGGTCTGTTCTCTGATCCTCTAGACGTATTTAGCCAATTCCGAACCTTTGAAAACGATGATGGCAATAAAGGTCTTGACATACTCTCAGTGTTGTGCTATCGAAATGGGTCGTTAAGTAAATATATTATTAGTTAGTAACTTTGTTTTTTAATTGACTGTGATGCAGTAAAGAGTCCTGAAGTGTCTTCAATTGATGAACTGGAGAAATTTGCAAAGGGTATTGATAAGAAAAATATTATTGATCCACCAGTAGAATCTCCGTACACTGTAAAGAGACCCGTTCAGAAGGGAAAACCTAGTAAATATAAAGAAGATACAAGTCCACGATCAATAAGCGTTCCAAAGTCAAGAACACCTAGTTCGGTAAGTGTAAGAAATCATACTATTGCCTTAAATTTAATCCATATTCCTTTACAGTTTGCATGAAATGGTTTGGAACCTTACTATATACAGGTGAACACAAAGGAGGTACACAATACGGGCCAAAGGGCGCCTCCTGAGATTCCTTTGGGCATGAAGAAGGCTTCTTCTGAAACAAATATTGTCAATGATCTTGCCGATATGTTTGGTAGTAATATGACTTTTAAATCTTTCCTAATTATGCAGCTCCGTTTGATTTTGGAGCTTATGAGTGACAAATTTGTTAACAGTGTTTGGAGAATCTGAAGATGACAGTGTAGATAGACTAAGAGGTCGATTGGCGCGAGAGAAAATGACAAAGCGGCGAATGGTTAGCTTTTTACATATCCTTCTTCTGTATTTTTTTAATTCTACTATTCTTTTGTTTTAAATTTTGGTCTTCGATTCTACTTTGGTTATTGCCTTAGATACCTCTTAATGCTCATTAAATGCCTTCTGTAAATATAATTATACTATTTTGAAACATTAGGTAGAAGCAAAAAATAATAAATGTCAATAATCAGAGAGTGAAGTTATATTTCTGTTGGGAATTTTCTGGCTTGGAGTAACTTTTTTCGTTTTGGGAAACATCTGATATGCATTTAACCCCTTGAGGTATAACCTCTTCAGCAGTTATCTATATTGAATCCTTCAAATTTTACTTTTTTTAATTATTCAAAACTTGATAGTTACTACTTTGTGGCCAGTTCATACTTATTTTCAGGGAAATTGTACTAAATCTTGTAATGAACTGTTTTTCAGGCACAAGCAGTTGCAGAGATGAATCAGCGTGACCTTCAAACTCAACAGGAACAAGAAGAGAGACACGTAAGTATCTGAAGAAAATCGTAACATATTGGTGATTTTATTTACCATCCTAAGCTTATTATTATTCCCATCAACTTTGCTATGTGAACAGAGGATAGCTGAGACACTTGACATTGGGATTAAGCGATGGGCTGCAGGTAAAGAAGGCAACATGCGAGCACTGCTGTCATCCTTGCAATATGTAGGCCTCTTTTCTTTCTTACCTTTGATTGATGACAAAGGAAAGCTTCTCGTAAATATTTAGGGAGATAGTTACTGTTCTGGTTAAAATGGTTGGTCAGGTGCTGTGGTCTGATTGTGGGTGGGAACCCGTTTCACTGACCGACCTAATTACTTCTGGATCTGTAAAGAAGGTCTACAGAAAGGCAACATTGTTTGTGCACCCAGATAAGGTTCAACAGAAAGGTGCAACGGTGGAGCAGAAGTACACTGCAGAGAAGGTCTTTGATGTTCTTAAGGTATTACATAAAACATCTATCTAGCTGGATAGCCAGACATCTTGATTATCTTGTTAACGTTAATAAGTTGATTCCAGATTCTGAATTCTGGGTTATTTTGCTACTTACAATTTGCAGGAGGCTTGGAAGAAGTTCGAATTGGAGGAGCTTCGTTGAGTTTCTGCTAAGTTGTTGAGATTTTTTATACGGACGAAGATGTTCTTGGTTTGAGTTTCCTCCATTAGTGTGGATTTGAGTGTTTGGTATCCATGGATTAAGAAGCAACCATTTCTTTCATGAATAAAGAATAAGTGTGTATCTCTCTCCCTTCTTATATTAGCAGGTGCAAAAATTAAATATCACCTCAATTTTGAGAGAAGTTTTATTAAATAGACTACTAAACTGATAATTAATTTGTAAGGGATATTAATTTAGAAAATATTTTCGCCATAGAATTTAATTTGAGAAGTTAGATAGCTTGAAAGGTAAAAATGAAAGTAAATGAATTTATTATTATATATAAAGTTAGAGGAAAGGTAAGGTCACCAAGGGTTGGGCTATGTTCCCTGAATTTATGGTGCTGAAGTTAGGGATGTTAATTTGGCCCAAAAAAAGTTAGGGATGTTAATGTTGCAGGTCATGCCGGATTCGTCCAATACTGGACTCGCATTGCTGGGTAGAGATAGGGTGAGTTCGGGCGGGACGGGGCGATATTTTTGTGAAGACCGAGACCGGAAATTCATGTCTAACTTCTGGAGGACCGATACCAATTTTTTTTTTAAAAAAAAATATGAGCCGGTCCGGTTTTGGTCTTGGACCGAAATTTTGGGAGACCATATTAAACAAGAGCAATAGCAGTCCAACCAAATTAGATGATAAAGAAGACCTGGGTTTGGACGACGAGCCAATAAGAGCGTTGGCAAGAGCTCCCAGAGGATTGGATGGAGAGGATGATTAGGGACAGCACAGGCGGCTTCGCCGGAAACCAAGTCTCTCATCGCCATGATTGATTACTTTACCATAAATTTGAGCTCTGATTCCTAGTCTATGCATGCTTGATTGTTTGGTTGTTGTATCGTAGCAGAAGGAGACGGTGGAGGATGAGTTGTGAATTCTGTGTGATCGGAGAACCAACAAGAAAACACACAGATGATGATGGTTGTTGCCTTGCTCGTTCTCAAATCTGAACGACTTACGGTGCTCTTTGTTGACAGAAAGAGGGTGGGAACTTAAACCTAAATTTTAGATTTTCTTTGTAGTCGGGTCAGTCCAGACGAACTTTTAGGGGGGAACCGAGTCTGAGCCCGACCTACAGGAAAAAAAACATGTCGTTCAGTCTCAGTCTTAAGCTCGGACTTGGCTATTCGAGTCGATCTTGTTGGGAATTCGGTCCAGACAATCTTTTTTGCTCACCCCTAGGTAGAGTTTACCGGACTCAAGTCGGGATGGTGTGTGAAACAAGTTTTTACTCAATTATTGTAATGTGGATTGATTTGTGCTAAATATAAAATTTAGTTTTTCTTAATAAAAATATTATGGATTAATATGTAATATATTTTATCAAATATAAAATAATTTTGTACATATTGCATATTAATCTCTAACGTTTTTATTAAGGTATAATAGTAATATATATTTTTATAAAATGACATAGATCCTTGAGTGTTCAAGATGATCATCCATACCAGGTCCATGACACGGTCCGTACCACGATGATATTCGTTTACTCTAACCAAACTCGCATCACAACCCATGAGTTAAAATTAGACTATGAACCACATGTTTATAATGCATCACAACTAGGATCGACAATGTGCGGTGAAAACCTGAAAACTGTTGTTATAACCATCATTTTTTTATATGGTAATTATACTATTATAGAGCGGTGTGGTTATGGTGATGTATTTCCTACCCGTAATGGTTATGGTTATGATATTTTAGTCATACTCATTCTTATAAGAAAAGTAGGATTTTTAATTTTAGATTTCAAGAATTCATAATTCCAAGGAAACTGTAATTGTATAATGTTAATGTTAATTTTGAATGATGTTAGTATTGAATATTCTTGTTATTTCTGACATAAGTTTATATATTTATTAAAATGATATTAATGTTGTTCCATTACATTTCACATGTGGTAATAAGTATGAGTATACGGTTTAAACCGTGGTTAATAATTACGGTTATTAATATGAGTATGTTATTGAAAATTGTATCTGTAATAGTTATAACTATGGTATGCATTTTAAAAATATGGTATGATTATGATATTTATCATACATACACCATACCTTAACTGTTATCACCCCTAAATTCACAACTCATTGACACCCTTAACTGAAATAATTAATATTTTTGTAAATTTACTTTTTAAAAAATCCATTAATTTTTAGAGAATGTTTTTAAATTTCATTGTTTTTGTATAAAAGCAATGAATGCACAAGTTGCACATATACAAGTCAACTCTTGGACACTAGAAAGTGTTTTTTTTTTTGCCATCTTCATTGGACACTAGAAAGTTCAAAACCCCACTAAACTCTTTAGACAAGAAAGGCATAATGTCAGGGAGATCTTCACATGGGAACATAGTTTATTAGAGAACGAGTGAAATATAAATATTTTACTTAGATTAATTTTCTATTTACTAACTAAACTTTGATGTCTAAATAATTTACTACGTTATTTTTTTAAATAAAATACTAGTTGATTATATATATATATAAAAGAAGTTATAATTTGTTAGTTATATCTAATTTGCACATGTAGTGAGTCAATTATCAGATTGTAAATTTTTTCAAAGTTCGGTTAATAATGATTAATTTTTGCAATATTCAATTAATAAAATACAATTTTCTTAAAAGATCAATTATGATTTTGCATAAAAGAAAATAGAGTGAGATAATACATAAATGCAAGTTTCCGTAATAACTTAATAAAAAAACTACACGAAAATAATAAACTAATAATTGTCCAAATCCTTAAAGTTTAGCTAGTAAGTCAGTACTTGATCCATTTTATTTTCAAAGTAAATATCTTTTTTTTTGTTCAAAAAAGTGAAGATCTAGATAGAAGGGTAGATGCATGAATTGTTTTAAACATCACAATATATTTTATTGTCTTAATTTACACTAACTTTACTTTTTGTATAGCAACCATTCTTTGTGCTCTTCTTTGTTGGTTGAAAATTCATCCACAATAATGAAAAATTAAAGAAATGTTGTAATTTAACTTTTCTTTCTATAAAATATTAATAAAACATTTGGCATTTTTTTTTTATAATTATGGATTAAAAACCTCTAAAGGTGACAACTAATCACCCAAGTTCAAATACACAACCAAACTAGCTAACTTTAACAATTCGCGAAACAAAAGAGTCAACATCGTCTTTTCGGAGAGCATTGATAGTTTCCTTCAGAGGTGAACTATGGATTTCCAACACTTTCCCCTGGTTGAGCGTCATACCCGCCATGATATTCGCTACCGCATTCCCTTCTCGAAATATATGTCTGAACTTCATTCTCTCGAACTGCATCAATAGGTTCCTGCAATCCGCAATGATCGGCATTAGTTTTTGATTTTGCATATTTTCAGCAGAGATTACCTTATGGGCTGAGAGAGCGTCCGTCTCAAGGTGAATTGATTTTAGTCCGAGTGACTTTGCCAAAAGCAGACCATCTCGGATGGCCCAACACTTCGCAGTGAGACTATTTGAGCATCCCAAATTCCTTGAGAAACCTACAACTCATTGGCCCCTGTAGTCTCGGATGACCCCACCGGCTACTGCAACTCCTTGATTTCCCTTAGCAGCGCCATCTGTGTTAATTTTAAACCAATCTTTTTTTGGAGGAACCCAACTAATATCAATGGAAATGAACTCATTAGCACTGTTAGTCTCAAGATATACATTTTTGTGAAATTTAGCTTGAGATAAAGATAAAGAAATAACAGAAGAAAAAACAGGTTTATCATTAAAAATAAGAGAATTCCTATTTTTCCAAATGTTCCATAGAGCATAAGGAAAAAAGTACTTCCACTCTACTCCCTGAATATTAGCTCCCGATTCCTGACAACCCTTCTTGATCCACTCATTCAAAGGGTAGTCGAAAGAATGCCCCAGATTTGGCGCCACAGTAACTGAGTTCCACATCTCTTTAGCATGCTCACACCCACGCAATGTGTGATCAATGTCCTCCACCCCAGAGTAACAAATTTGGCACAGAGTGCTCAAATTACAACTCCTATGGTTCAAAAGTTTGCTGGTGGCAAGTCTATCTTTAAGGCACAACCAGATAAAGTACTGAATTTTTGGGATAGTCTGAATCTTCCACACCCAATCCCATTGATTACTTACCTGACTGTTTGTGTCATGACCTGCTAAAAGAGAGTATGCCGATGCTGTAGTGTAGTTCCCCGAGTGAGTGACATTCCAAATTTGATAGTCCAAGGAGGCATTGGTCTTGTCCCCTGGAATACCTCGAAACATGTCCAAAAGTTTTCTGGGGAACTCAAAGGAGATACTATCTAGATTCCACTCGTCATTCTGGAAGACATCTCCTACCATCAATCTGTCTTCTTCAAAGTTCAGTGGACCATGAATTGCAGCTCTCAGCGGTTGATTACCCACCCAATTATCATGCCAGAATTTAATGTCTCTACCATTTGCCACCACCCACCCTGATCCCTTAAGGGTGTACGAATAAAACATTTGGCGTTGCTTGGATTGATTTTCTCATAATATTATTTTAACGAGAGAACAATTATTTTTTAGTGGAGTTATTTTAATTTTATTTATTAATGATATTGTAATTGCCGACTCTTATATTTATAATTTTATTATTTAGCAAATGTCGTTTTATTAAAGAAATAGTAATTTGAGAACCAATTAACGATACACTTATAAAATAGCACCTAATTTAATTGTTTAAGTTAATGAATTATTGTATTATCTATCAAATTTAATCATTTTTGATAAAATAAAAAGGTTCGTTTGCTTCAATTGAAAGTAATTATTAATTTAATTTTTATAATTAACTATTTCGCCAACCTCTTAAATACCTAACATAATCATCACTTCACCTGAAATGAATCTTTAGTGACACATTAGTGTAGTGGAATTATCTTTGCCCTGATCTTTGGAAAGTCTTTGTTTTTCCTCCAATATCTCATATTTAATTATGACAACACAGATATTATTAATAAGTATTATAAATTCAATAAGTATCTAAATTCTTTGGATTCATGTTAATGAAGAAGCTAATGACAGTTTGAGCCTTGAAGAATGAATAGTTGGTCTCGTTTGGTCCTAAACTTTGTATTACATGCAGTTTGGTCCTCATTTTTTTGTATTTTGTTGATCTTATTATATTATATTTTTGTGTTCCCTTAATCCTTGGAGATTCAATTATGATAGTCCAACAAACATGGCTAAAAGTCATAAAAAGTTAATTAATTAAATATAATATAATATAATTATTAGCGTGTGGTAGTTTCTCGGCAAGCCCACTAGCTAGGGTTTCACGGGGTTGGACTTTCAAATTGACCGACACACATCACCTCTATAGAAAGATGAAGAGACAAGTATCGAGCAGATTCCTATGATTATGATAGCGGTAGGGACAGGCCCACCACCTTCTCCGGCGCTACCCGCCGCCCCACTACCACCGGCGGCGGAAGTTTACTTGTTCCACACCTCCTCCTTCTTGCTAGGGAATAGGGATTATTAGGCGATTTCCACTACATGAATGGGGTGGCAATCGTGTCGTGTCGTGTCTAAACATGTCTCGTGTCACAACGGATAGATTTTAAACGTGTCTAAACATGTCTCGTGTCTAAACGTATAAGTCGTTAATCGTGTTTAAACGTATAGAGTTGTTTAGACACGGGATCTGTTAATCTCAAACTTATATATGCTTTAAATCAGATATATACACAAATTCATATATATACAAATCCAAATATACAAAGTAAGGTCTTTATAGTTCAATATTACAAAGTAAGTGAGTATTTTATTATTTTATTATTATTATTATACCTAAATGTGTAAACGTGTCACATGTATACACAACACGATTAGACACGAATAGTTAATCGTGTTTATACAGATATCCGCAGATCTGGGTTGTTTAGACACAATTAATTATCGTGTCTATACGTATAAGAGTTGTTTAGACACAGAATCCATTAAGGTCAAACTCATATACGCTTTAAAGCAGATCGTGTCGTGTCGTTTATCGTGTTGTGTCAGAAATTGCCGGCCCTAGATGGAGTCGGTGAATAAGATTATTAATCAACACACAATGTGATGTGTAAAACTGTAAATGGCATAGAAAGCATGTTTGTCAATAATTTATTTTATTTAAAAAAAATGTATTTTTGCTGGATTAAAAAACTTTTCCCAGGTAAATATTAAAGTCTTAAAATTATTTTCATAGGTCTTGAGTTTAAATTATTCATAGTACGTTATTAAGTGACACAATTGACAACTTTAAAACTCTAAAAGACGAGAGAATTAATATAGATGTGCATAATTTTACCTAAATACAAATTTATTTTATAGTATGTTATTATTTTTTTCGTCAATGCAATTATTTATTTATATTAATATACTAAAAAATATATAATCTTATTCTTAATTAACTTTTGTAAATTAGAAACTTAACATTATTATTAAATTCGTAATTTAACATTTTATTTGTAATACTTAAAAAAAACAGAAATAACAAATAAATGAATTAATGTTCGGATCACACTTAGGGTTCGGATCACACTAAGGGAATTGTCTCTCTTCAACTTTTAATTTTGTATAAATTTAACCTTTAACCTTTTATATTCTTAGATTTATCCCCTTTAAATTTCTTTTATTTAAATGTTTACTTTTTTCTAATTCTTACCCTACTCAACTAAATTTTTAGCTTCGTCCTTATAAGTCAAGTGTCTAGAAAACATGCACTTCCAATGGTGATAATGAACCGTCCTTTCCCCTATTATTTCTTTAACATCTTGAACCTAATTTTCAATGGCTACGACTTTTAAGACCCGGGGAAATACTCAATTCGATCATTTTCACACACACTCTCTTTTGTTTGTTCTATCGGTTGATAATGTTATTGTGTAGACTTGCAGAATGGTCAAGTTCCAAAGATTAGTGGTAATTGTGACACCATCTTGAAAGTTGAAGGGTGTAATGCAAAGACCCACGAAAACAAAGGGTTGCAGCTAGCCTTGGTCAGGTCATGATAAAATGCTTTTGTTCTTCTCTTTATCTACAAATCCTCCTAATCAGTGTAGCTAAAGCATGAGAGTGCCGCGTGGTACAAGTGAGGACTAACAATTAAAATGTAACTAGTGTGTATATCTGTTACATAATAAATAGGGATGGACTAATTACCAATTTATTTTTTTTTGGAGAAAAGTTTATATTTAACCCTTTATTATTATATGAAATGCATATAATTCAAAATAAATTTGAAAACCATATTAATATTCATTTTAGAAAGAAAATAAATTTTTTAATATAGTCTAATTGGATAGTTAAAACATGTTGATATTAATATGTTATGGGTAGATTCATGTTCGAATACTACATTGGTAGGGTTTAGGTACGAAAATCAGGAACCGATTTATATTAGGTAGGTTCTGAAAATTCATAATTTTACGGGATACCTAAAATTACACCAACAGACACTTGATCCAACAGTATCGCCCTTGCTTGGATGCAAGAGGTTTCGAGATCGATTCTCAGTAGGGCTGATCATGGGCGGGTCAGGTCGGTCTTGGAGGCAGAACCGAGACCGAGGTCGACTTTGGCCAAAAAAGACTGCCTGAATTGGTCTTGCTTGACTCGGGTTGGTCTCGGTCTTGGACATAAATTTTTGGTAAAAAAAATCACCAAACTTTTGGTTTTGAACTCACTCGCTTCTCGTCTTCGGTCGTACGTCCCTTATGAAACTGATTCAAGGGTTATTGAATGCTTCAATGTCATGAATTACTAGTGTTTCAAGGGTTATGCCATGAATTTCTAGGGTTTTCTTCAAGGTCGGTCCGGTTCTAGTCGGGCTTTTGGAGAAAAAAAACGAGCTAGAACAAGCCCGATCTTGAAGGAAAAAAACTCGCTCGCTCAATCTCGGTCCTAGTCGGGCCGGTCTTGTCAGGATTTCGATCCAGTCAGTCTTTTTTTATCATCCCTAATTCTCGGCATCTCCCAAGATTATTTATTCGATGGGAAAAAAAAAATACTAGGGTTTGAAAGTTGAGGACCAGATAACATAAGAAAGGTTTAATTTCTATGTTCATGATAAACCGTAATCCGGAATAACACTGTACTGTTAATAATATGACGTTGCAAAAACGAAGAACGGTTTAATTAAGTACAGTCTGGTAATGAAGGATACAACTAATTTCTACATGTAGATACATCATACAGCCCTCATCTCTTTGAAACAGTGGAAGCTTATAACTACCGTTTGCAGTTCAACTATACTGAACAACAGTAAATGTAAAATAAACTTCCAGTTATAACAAAAGAAATCCAGATTCTATCTGTTTCAGCTCCAATCATTCTTGCCAATGGCTGCAGAATTAGCTAGTCACTGCTCGAGAAGATCTTGTAGCTCTTCAGATTCTGAATCACTCCAGCAACAGACCCTGCAGCGGCGGCAATGGAGATGACGAGGCACGCGGCGCTCAAAATCTGTAGGCACAGCCACTTGGTGTTCCACTTAGGGATCTTCATCTGCGCGATGTACATCTCTACAGGGAAGTACACAGTCAGAGGCCAAAACCCTAGAGCTCCGAGCAGACCCACCACGGCGTTGAAGAACGGCATGAGCATAGAGATAATAGTGGTAGTGATGACGAAGATGGTCCGCCATACCAACCGGAAGAGGTTTAGTTTGTAGGGACGGAAACCGCCGGGGAGGGGAACTTGAATGTCCTTGTTGATGAAGTCACTGTCTGGGAACCTGGCGATTGCGTATTTCTCGACGAAAGCGAACAAGGGTTGGCAAAAGACCTGGTAGGCTCCAACTAAGTGGATCACTATGGCGAGGTTGGCGATATCGACGAGCCAGAATGGGTTATAGAAACCGAACCCAGTTAGGAGGTTGGTTGGAGCCTTGTCCCCGAAGGCGGCGTAGCCGAAGCAACCACATAGCATGTAGAATAGTGTGGTTACTGCGACGCTAATACCCGTCGCCTTCTTCATTGTCTTTGCCTCTGACGGCGGCGATCTGACGGTGTCCTGTTAATTGACGATTTACGATACATATTTTAGTAAAAAACACTCAGTAAAATGCATGGTATGTACAAGAATATGTACCTGAATTTCAATGAGGATGATAGAGTATGAATAGGCAAAGGCAATGTCCCCAAGAGCCTGGAAAGTGGTCCAGATCTTCTGGGTCTGAGTCACCGTGCCGATGCTGATTCCGGTCAGGCTTCCCTTGAACTTCCCATTTTGAGCAACCTGCGAGATCCCCAGACCGAGACCGATGGTCGAGTACGTGAAGGACATGACAGCAGCGACAATGGACAACCACGACAGCTGGTCAAAGTCGGGTATTTGCGACAGAAGGATCTCCATGACGCCGAAAGCAACCATGTATGGCGTGCTGCTGCTCCGACATGGGTTGTCGTGGCCCTTGCTGTGGTAGCAGTTTGATTTGGCGATTGCTCTGTTTTAAGAAACACAAAAGTTTAATTAAATCCAAAAAAAAAAAAAAAAATTGAAATTTTATTAAAATAAAAATGGGTTACTCACCCCATGCTTGTTGCGGATGCAATGGTGTAGCCAATGGCTACTCCGAACAAGTTCAGGTATTGGACTAGCCCACAGAGCTTCACCTTAAATCCACCTGTTTGTTTTTATATATATAAATGGGTGTTAGACTAATTAATGTAGAAAAATTGATAAAACATTATATGAAATAATATAGGGTTAAATACTAAGTAGCTAACTGAACTTGAGACGTTTTGCAACGAGCTATTCGAACTTTTAAAATTCAAAATGGACTAACTCAACTTTGAAGAAAGTGCAAATAGCAACCTCCGTCCAATTTCCGACGACATTCTGACGAGAGTTTACGGGAAATTGAACGGAGGTAGCTATTTGCACATTCTTCAAAGTTGAGTTAGTCTATTTTGAATTTTTAAAGTTCAATTAGCTCTTTTCAAAACGTCGTCCAAAGTTCACAGTTCAGGTAGGTATTTATATTTAACCCAATAATATATGATATATACCGACAACGAGAAATAAGTGGAGATTTACCAAGATTGGACTTAACAGCATCCATGTAAGTGTAGTTTCTTTTTCCGGTGACAGGGTCGCCGGTACGGTAGCAGGCGGCGAGGAGGGCGGAAGTGTAGTAAGTAACAAGCGAAAAGAGGAAAAGGACAATGGGACCCGCTATCCAGCCAAGCTGCGCCGTGGCCCAAGACAGAGCCAGCACACCGGAGCCAATCACCGCCGTTATGATGTGAGCGCTCGCCGTCCAAACCGTCCCTGCCGAAACAAACCGTCAAATGCCTGGTCCCACAAAGAAACAAAAACGCCGACATCGGAAAACACACTCACCAGTTCTCTTGAGGCGTCCGTCGTCGTCGAAGCACTTGGAGCCGCCGCTCTGCTGCATGTCCACATTGAAGGTCTGGTTGCCGGGAACTGGGTTCTGATTCTGACCCATCTTCACAAACCAAAAACAGTGAAGGTTAGAGTTGCTAGCTTCCTTTTTATGGTGGAAGCTCGATGCTGTCCACAAATTCACCGGAGTATGATTTTCACGGCGAAAGGGTCTCTCTCTATGCAGCGGAGACGAGGATGAGCTTGAGAAATGGAGGTGGAGGTGGGAGACGAGAGATAAGAGTTGAGGGATGGAGAAAGGAAGGAGGGAGTTGCGGTATATATATAGAACGAGAAGGGCTTCTGTTCTGCCGCCGCAGACACTGACGTGGAAACTGGAAATGCCACGTGACAATAATGCGGCCGTTTTGGGCCCACATGGAGTCAACGATCAACTGGAACTTTTAGGGTACAGAAAATACAAAATAGGACCAGTATTTACTATTTAGGACAAAATAATAAAACATTTATAATTTTCCTTGTTAACAAATATCAAACATTAAACTTAACTTCTTTTTTTTTTTTACAAACAACAAATTAAATTTTAGAAATTTAGCCAACAACAAACTTACCTCAATTTTTCATTATGTTTGAACGAATATTTCAATGTTTGAGATAGTTATTAAATCGCTATAATCTTTCCTTAAAATACTTCAACTAATATTGACTTAATAACTCCTTCAAAAATTAAAAAAATCATTCAACATAATGAATATTTGAGGTAGTTTTGTTGATTGCTCAATTCCAAACATTTAATTTGTTGTTTGTCAAAAAAAAAAATGTTTGATTTGCTGTTTTTTTTCTCAAAGTTCTGTTATTTTTTTTTATTAATTTTTCTTCTGCTTCAGATAAATTAAAGGGAAGAAATTTAAAAAAAAAAAAAAAAAAGAAACCCTAGGGTGACGTCACAAATTCCACTCCCACAAATCATATTTTGATTGGGCTTCAACTATATCATCCCAACTTTTCCTTATCAATATTGATGTTTTTTTTGTTAGGTCGGTCTCGAACTTTTCAAGTCAAACCCCGATTAACCTAGTCTTGATTTTATTAACCCTAGATATAATATATATGTATATATTATATTTAGTTAATTTTTTTATTACACATATTCAAATTAATATGACTTAATCGTAAATCTTTTACATAGTATTCGTAGATTAATTAGCCAATTTTACTATAAATATATTAATTTTTTTATCCTATCATTTATTTTAGTTAGATTTTTTTTCTTTAAACTTGTGTATATTTTTTTTTATTGATCTAATAATACAAAAAAACGATTTAGACAAAGCTCATTCAGAATCAAACAAGACCACCTCATATATTTTTTTAATAATAAAATATTCAGTTCAAAATTCAATTTTAGACTTTTTTATGAAAAAAAAAAAAACTTGTATGAACCGATCCAAACTCACCCCTAGAAATAAGGGTTGGTCTAACTACTGAATTTGAGTCGACCTATGCTAAAATATGAAAATTGCTAAATTATTTTGATAATTAATTTTTAAAAATGATTTATTGATTAGGTTCATATTTTTATTAAAAACCTAATATTAAAAAAAAAAACTTGTATATTTAAAGATCTTCCAATTCCTTTCATTTTCACTAGAAGATTTCCCCCCACTTTGTTCCTTTTCTTCAGTCATTTCATTTTCAACAGTGACTTCAATGCACTTGCAAGTTGCAACTACCAGACAAACCAAAATACAGAAGAACAAAAACGGGTTAATTATTTAAAAAAAAATGAACTTAAGAAAATATAAAAATAGAACTTTTTTTTATAAATAACAAATACACACTTTTAAAATTTAGCAAACAACAAATCTACGTCAAATTTTCATTATGCTGAACGGATTTTTCAATGTTTGAGAAAATTATTATGTCGTAATATATTTTTCTTATAATATTTCAATTAATGTTGACTTAATAACTCTTTCAAACATTGAAAAATATGTTCAAACATAATGAAAATTTGATGTAGGTTTATTGATTGCTGATAAATTCCAAAAGTTCGGTTTGTTGTTTATAAAAAAAAAATGTTTGATTTGTTGTTTGGTTTTTCCTCAAAAATCATTTTTTTTTTGTAATTAACCAAAGAAAAAATATATACTTATTTTAGAGTTATAAACTTATAAATGACACATGAAATATAACACTCTGCATGGAGTTGACGGAAAGTAATGAACCGGATGTTATGGAGTTAGACCGCCCGCTTCTATTTATGATTAACCGCATGAACCTATCATGCAGCTTTTTTCGGTCTAGCAGAAGGTTGATTCTGTTAGACCGAAAGGAAATCAAATAGTCTTTGTCAATTTATTAATTAGGATAAATACTCTCACCAAATGTTTAAATGATGACGTTAAATGCACTAACATGTTTGAAAATGTTATTTCGTGCACCTTTAAGTTATAAAAAATTACTAAATGCACTAAACGATAACTATTCATTCATTTTTCCGTTAAATATCTAAAAACAATAATTTTACCCTCATCTTCACCACTAAACTCAACTCCAAAATACAAATTTAAATTGAATTCGGGAAAAAAATATTCGTATTTGTGTTTGATATTAACAAAAACAATATGCATTTTGGGGTTGAAATGGAACTTAAATTTGCATTTTTGAGTTTGAATTCAACCAAAAAATGAAGATTTAGGTTGATTTTGAATTCAAAAATGCATATTTTAGTTCAAATTCAAACCCCAAATACAGTTTTTGATTAAATTTGATCTGAAATCTGCAATTTTTTGTTGTTGAATTCGAATCCAAAACTCCATTTTGGAATAAGATTTAGTGTTGAAAACGAATAAGATGGTAAAATTATCATTTAACGTATTTAATGAAAAAAATAAATAAATAGTTAACGATTGATACATTTAACATGTTCAAATACGAGTACATAAACTACTAGTGGTGCAAATAATATAATAATATAACCAAACACATCGTTGCATTCTTAATTATTAAAATGAAAGACATAACCTAACAAATATAACTAAATTATTCAAACCTATCTATCAAATGTTAAAAGGACCACCCTGACCCTAATCATCCCGATCCTTCTCACGTGTGTGCCCTCTCCTCCATCCTTGTTTGTTAGAGAATGTATTCCAATTCATTTACTATGGTCGGTATAATTTATTGAACTACACACTCTATCCATTTAATCATAAACAATAATAATAATAATAATATCGAGTTAGATAGAGTATATTCAATATAAATATAATGTCATAAATTCGAGTATAAATAATAAGTGGTAATTGACGTTGTACTAGGTGGAGCGTGTATGTTTAAGTAACTGCATGTGCTGTTTAATATTAATACGCTTCTTTTTATATACATTCTGTGGTATCTCATTCTGTGGTCCATCTATGATCGTGATCGTCTTCTTTTTTCTTCCCAACAACTGCGGAAAGAGAGGCTCTGAATTATTGGAATAGAACAGTGGTTTTCTTTTACGTAATTAACTAACTAATTAGTGGTTGGTGGAAATTTTAAAAAAAAAAAGTTTTCTTTATATATATATATAATCTTACATTTTAATTGACGGAATAAAAATACAGAAAAGATAGTAAAAATTAGAATAGAAAATAAAACATGATATATAATTTAAAAAAAACATGATATTATTATTTACGACCTACGTAGATAATTGATTTACGACCTAAATGGCGTTAACCGTGTTGAGTTTGGAGTTACATGGTCCGAGTTATAATTTTTTAAGTACAATTTTCATATCTCAACTTACGGCATGCCGTACAGTCAATCCGTAAATCCAAATTTAATATTTTTTGCATCATTTGAATCACAATTAAAATATATACTTACTATAATTTTTTTAATAGATACATAATTTTATTTTTAATTAAACATCGAGTCATCATTTTTCAAACAAAATGATTTTTTTTTTAAAAAAAAAAAATGAACTGTCTTTGCCCTATGCGCAATTTCTAAGTTGCGCATGTGAATAGGCGCACCCCAGGGGTGCGCCTATTCACCTGGGGTGCGCCTATTTCCAATAGGCGCGACCCCGGGGTGCGCGTATACACATTTTGCTAAATATTTTTTTTGTATATATATTTTTTCAAAAAAAAATTCGAAAATACATACTTTTTGAAAAAAATCTAAATTATACAATACAAAAGATTTTATTTAATATATTTACTTTTTAAAACAAACTGAGTCAACAGACAAGGACCAAGATATCGAATTGACGGCCCAATCAAAATTGATTCTTAAGTGATCAATTCGATACCATAGTCTTTAAATTTCACTCAATTTTTCGTTTATTTTCTCTATTTAATTATTTTTGTTATGTTTTTATATTTTTTTGAATTACATATATAATAATATTAAATTAATTTCTAAATATTTTAAATTTATAAGCTTTATTTCTCTATATTTTTTTTCCTTCATATTTAATTAAATTTAACAGCTAATATTCATTTAAACCAAATAATCATATTTAAAATTATCAAAATGTATTAAATATGAGTCACATTTGTCTGTTCGTTAAATTATTAAATTAACTTGATAATATCAATGTAGTGTCATATTTCTGTAATATGCCACGTGGTAAAATAACCATCACACACGTCGCGCTTATCTTTTTTTCATATGCGCTTAATCTTCATAATAATTAAGATCCCAATTTGGACCTCTAAAAGGAAGACCAAATGTTCTTCCAACTCGATGCATGCCTATCGTGTTTAATTCGTGCTATCGATTTATTCGTTTGTTTATTTAATTAATATTTTGTAGCATAGGATTCAAAAAATTGTCCTCTTTTATGTAGCTAAGCATAACGATAACTACTGACGTGGTCCAACAATATCGCTCTTATTTGGATGCAAAAGGTCCGATCGATTCTCGGCATGTTCCAAGATAATTCATTAGATAACTTAAAAAAAATAAGCATAACGATAGCTAGGGTGTCCAAAATAGACACGAATACTAGTTGATATCATTTTTGGATATATCAATTATTTCAGCCATATATTTACTGTACACTTCTTCCTTGAATTGGTGTTTTCGAATATTTGTGTAACCTTAATGTGATGTTTGCTACAGTCCTTTACTCATACCAATATACCATAAGCTACATTCCAACCAACTCGACATTTTTAATGTAGTTTTTTTATGTCACTTTTAATGGTATCCTAATATTCGAACATGCGCATTTTGATATTACTGTTAGTGTTAAATGCTCCCGGTTGCTCGAGTAATTTTTTAAAAATATTTAAGAGTTTTAAAATTTTATTATTTCATTATGTTATACAAATTAAGTTTAGTTTTACATTAATAATATTTTTATGAAGTGCTCAATGCTTGTACTATTCTTGTATTATCCTAGGAGTCGAGTTCATCATGTTCTCGTAAGACCTCACACACGACGACAACTTACACGCGCGTGTCAGAGTCTAGTTACTATTAGGTTACAATATACGTTTCAAGTGTTAGATGATTTAATAAAATCATAATTGAGCATTCACCTAACCCCTTAAGGTTTTAGGATCAAATATGGTATCAGAGTCGCAATGACCGTAAGACCACATATTACTAAGAACATGGTATAATCAGTGTTATACACGCTTCAAACTCTAATGAACATTCGTATGAATATATATTACTAAGAACATGTCAACAAGGTATGCTCCGTGTTATACACGCTTAAAACTCTAACAAACTATATATATATATATTTATACATATTTAAAGTATCGACAGCTCTATTAGTCCAAAATCCAAATTGGGATGTCACTTGCTTGAACCTTTAGGACCACGTACCAAGGTTATTCCTGCCATTGAGCATCAATTGAACAGATGAATATTATCAACCATGAAAACAACCAAGCCATTTCGGATATATACATATCTACACGATGGGAGAGATGACTAATTACGACTGAAAAATTGAGTCATTAAATTATCATGGCTAAACGGAAGTTGAGTTGTGATATGATGTGTCGAGGAAATTATCACGACTCAATATATGATGAGTCGTGATAATTTTCAGCCCAAATTAAGATGGCGGCTCGGCTTGTCAATGAGCCTCGGGCACTATGGGCACAAGTTATGAAAGGTATCTACTTCCCAAATTCGTCTTTCCTTGCAGCGGTAAAGGGGAGTCGGGCCTCGTGGGCGTGGTCGAGCCTTTTGGAGGGTAGAGACGTCTTGGCTCGGGGCAGTGTCTGGACTTTAGGGGATGGCAGCGTCATCAGGCCCTTCGTGGACACCTGGGTGCCAAACGTTCTGAACAGGAGGCTGGGCCAGCATCCAATTTCGCGCCAGCAAGCTCAGACGACTGTCTCGGACTGGATCGAGCTGCCCAACCGGAGGTGGAACCAGGAGATGATCAGGGAGGCTCTGTCAGTCGAGGAAGCGGAGCTCATCTCGATGATCCCCATCCCTCTTGGCCAGCAAATGGACGAGCTTCGGTGGCCGTTTGACAGGAGGGGCCAGCTCACCGCAAAGACTGCTTACCATTTCCTGCGTGAGGCCGATGGTGCTAGCCATGCTGTGCAGGGGCATCATAGTTCCTCCTCTCTTTGGAACGCCATTTGGAAAGCTAGGGTCCATCCAAAGGTGAAGGCCTTCGCCTGGAAACTTGCAGCGGACGCCCTGCCTGTTCGTCACAGTCTTGCGAGGAGGGGGATGAACATCAGCTTGGCATGCCCGATGTGCAGTGGCGTCGAGACCAGAGACCACTTATTCCTCCTATGCCCGTGGGTCCTTTCCCTATGGACCTCGCTGCTTGGGGGGTATGCTGCACATTGGGATCTGTCACTGGACCTCTGGCTTGCGAGGAGGAGTAACGAAGGGAGGAGGCTGTTCGCGCTAGGGCCGACGGGATGGGAGGTTGCGGTCACTGCGTGCTGGCTGATATGGAAAGCCAGGTGTGATATGCTGTACAAAGGGAGGCCTCCGAGCGTTCCTGTTGTCGCTGCCAAGGTGGCCATGCAGGTACGTGACCAGCTTCATGCTTCTCGGAGTGCCTCGACCGGATCTGCGCAGGAAAGAACCGTTTCGCCCCCTCAACCGGTTCTCAGAAACTCGATTCTAAACCGGTGGACGGGCCCAAGTTTCGATGCGGTTAAGATTAATTGCGATGCGGCGTGGGATCGACGGTCGGGGTCGGGTGGTATAGGGGTCATTGCGAGGAACCATGATGGGGAGGTGGTAGGAGGGACGCATAAACGGGTGGTGGCGGACAATATCGACTACCTTGAGGCGTTGGCGATCCTCGAGGGGGTCAAGCTTGCGGTGTCTATGGGGTGGGTCGAGGTGGAGTTTGAATCGGACAGTACCACTGTGATAAACCACCTGCTAGGTACCGACAAATTTTGGAGACTTGAGACGATTTGCACAAATTGTCATGTTTTGGCACGCTCTTTTGGGAGTGTCACGTGGAAGCACATACCTAGGATGGCGAACCAATGTGCGGATTGGATCGCTAAGGATTCTCTTGCGGGGATGAGTCGCTCTGACTGGGTCTCGAACCCACCATCGCCGCTTTCAATTTTGTTGTCACGGGATGTTATGTTGTATTTGCAAATTTTGCCGGACCTTTATCTTTAATATAGTGCAATTACTTGGGCCAAAAAAAAAAACATCCCCACCAATAAAAACAACATAATAATATATTTAAACTATCAAACATTAAATGCGTATTCCGTACGTGTGCTACCAACTTTTATTAATCATATAATTCACAAGTTGAATTAATTGATATAAAAATATAAGAGTTGAAATAGCTAAATAAAAAATTGTATAACATGAAAAATTGAGGGAGACGAGACATTTGCCTGAACTTTAGTAACTCCGACCTTGTTGTCTACTACAAATTTATTACCATGTTTGCAACTCTCCATGATAAGTGCATGCTGTGCGTACGTACTTAAGAGTTTAGAGAACAAACCCTAGAAAGATTGAGAATTTTTATTCTCCATTTTTTAAAATATACTCTATCTATCTATGGAGAATAGTATAAGAAATTAGTGGTTTGAGGATTTAATTAAGTTAATACAATTCATTAAACTCCCACATTTTTCTCATTTAATTTCTCAATCAACTCATCTTACTATTATTTATTTGATATGCTTTATATCTAGAGTTGTCAATGGTTAAAGTATGGTACATGTATGTCAAATACCATAACCATACCATATTTTTAAACCGCATACCATAATTATAACCATTACAGATACAATTTTCAATACCATAACCATTAAAATAACTGTGTTTATTAACCATGGTTTTAACCGTATACACATATTTATTCCACACATGTAATATAATATAATATCGAAAATTTTATTTTAAAAAAAATACATAAATCTATATTGTCAACAATAAAAATATATAAAACTAACATCATAGTTATTTATTACATGTATGTATAGTAATTTCCATTATTTAATATATATTAGTTTATTAATAATAAATAATTATTATATTTATATAATAACCATGGTTATAACCATGGTTATAACCATGAGTATAACTCAAATATCATAACCATATTCATAACCATTATGGGTAGAAAATTCATCACCATAACCGTACCGCACTATAATGATACAGTTAACCATATTAAACAGTAACGGTTATAACCATGGTTATGGATTTTTCACCGCACCATTGCCACCCTATTTATATCACGATTTCTTCTATGATTAATAATAATAAATAAATATGTGCGTGCAACTACTTCTTAAGGATTGGTGTGAAGACAATTATTATATTCAAAATAAAAATAATAGCGGATAATGGAATGTATAATTATTAATGTATCTATATTAGTAAATAATTATCTACTATGAGTGGGGAGTTGGGACATCAAGATATCAATCACTAGGCTAATTACGGTTAAGCTAATTTGAAATATTTTTTTATACATAATTTATAGTTAGTTAAATATTATTTTTATTAAGTTAATCAAATAAGGAGAACTATATATATATATATATATGAATACCACTCATTAATTTCTAACGACCATAATTTCGACAAAATTACCCTTAAATTTTATTAGTTTTTTATTCTAAAAAATAGATAATTTATTTAAAATATTCCAAAAATTATACAAAAAAACTATAACATTTTATATAATAAATAAAAAACGATATTCGATAGTATGATATAATTATTGGTGATATATATTACGTTATACTAAAACATATAAAATTTATGCATATATAATTATATATTAGTAATGATATCAACGATGGCTAATTCAATTTGCAAAATTTATATGTTTTTTTATAAAGCAATTGGATATATATTTTTTTTTTTTGGCCACCAGTAATTGGATATATATGAGACTACTTTCGCACCCAAACTATATTCTTAGATAGTTGTTGGATTAATAAACCACGTGATAATGAATATTATTAATTAATTAAGTGCGTGCGTGCTTGGTTTTTCACTTTTCATGCAGATCTTGGTATATCACAAAGTACAGTGATTTTCAAATACGCCTCTTCACGAGGTAGAACGACGTTATTTCATAATAAATAGAAACGCGGGCAAATGCATGTAAATGGAAAATTATTGTATATTATATGATAGAAAATTGATGAATATTATGTAAATTAATGTGCATATTCAATAGTGTATATATACATTATCATCCTAATTTGATGTGTACCTACTATTAATAGATTGATAGATAAGATTAACTATAGGCATACATAATGTTGAGAAAATTTTGTATGTAACAAGATCATACGTTATTATTCATATCTTTACGAGGTTTATAATAATTAATGAGATTAATTTAATATTGATTCAAATAATGAGATTAATTCGTTATATGATGTCACCTTTAATTACAATTAAGTACTGTTAGTCTTAATAGATAGCAAGCATTGATAATTTGAATATCATGTGTTGACAATTAAGTTATTGATATTTTAGTGCATTTAGAAGCCATCAGGGTGTCTGCTTATCTCTAATAATAATAATAATAATAATTTTAATAATAATAATAATAATAATAATGTATGTTTTATTTTAAAATGTAATATGCTTTCCGTCATCTCTCTCTACCTAATTAAAATAACATCATTTTTCAAACCACATGTCCCGTTGATAAATCATTATTAATCTAATTGTTAAATATGTATTTTTTTTAAAAAAATCTTCAAACAAGTCGATTAATTCGGAAAGTATATATTTGAATCTATAACGAATCAAATGTCAACAAATTGAGTCTACAATTATTCAATTTAGTATAGTCAAAATGGTATAGTTTATACATAAATTTTAGAAACTTCGAATTTTTGCAGCGAGTCGTAAAAGTGATTATGGTAGGCAGTACATGAAGAAGAAAAAAGTATTATTTATAAATTCAAAAGAGGGCGATAATATAATAGAAAAATAGTGGATGAATGAGAAGGGAGAATAAGAAGAAGCCAATAAATGGTAGAGCGTAGAGAAAAAATTGCTAGATCGAAAATTTGAAAACACTTATCCTATATTATATACTCTTTTAAAAGGCTCATCCTAAGTTTCACAGACTGAAACTGGTTGGGAGTTTTTTTTTATTAGGTTAGCTCGGTTTCAGTCTCAGACTTTTCATATTTTCATATTAATTCCCGAATCAAGCAAGGCCGTCTCAATCTCGATTTCTATTCTTTTATACTTGGATTATTTTTTATTTTAAAGATGAATAAAATCAATTATAAATCTTTTAAATAGTGAGAAAATGTTGCAATATATGCTAGGGGTGGCAAATCGTGTGGACGTGCGTGTTATCGTGTGACACTTACCAAACACGAACATGATAAGCTTATCGTTTCATGTTCCTCAACATGAACACGACACACAATTTTTCGTGTGTGCTATTGTGTTGTCTTAAGTTAGTCAAATATATGTTCATATGCGAGATTTATAAGAAAATATCAAAATAACGAATTGTTCATGATAAGAATTATCAATTCAAACATCAGATTTCACGAGTTTATAATATATAATTGATAAACTCTAAGAATTAAATATTTAAGTAGATTTTTAAAACTACTAAATGACACTTGTTTAGAAAAGTATTAAAGAAATAGACTTTCAAACATAGTTATCAGAACCGGGCCGTCCATCGAACCGGCAAGGGGGTCGGTTCACATTTCGACCAGTCCAACCCGGTTCAGTGTGCGGTTCACTGTTCACAAGGGACAAAAAGTTGAAAACTTAAAATACATACATAGTCTCAAATACAAACATAATTACCTCAAACTACAAAGTTTCACACACAAACTACGTAATTTCAATTTCAAACACACGTTACTCTCAATTTTCAAACAATACACAATAGTGTCAAAATCAAACACAATGACAATAGGTTTAAACCTAGCAGTGAACCGGTTTAACACTGCCCAAACAAACCAATCGGTTTAAACCGAAAACCTGATTGGTCTGTAAAAAAAATTAAAAAGTGAATCGGAAACTGACCGGTTTTCCAAAAACCGTCTGGTTCAATCCGATTCAAACACTGTTCATTTGTAAAACGATCTTTTAACTGAACCAAACCGGACAGGGGTCCGGTTTCCGGTCGGACCGCCGGCCGGTCCGATTTTAATAACTATGCTTTCAAGTCCAAATTTATAGTTGTTCAAAAAAATATGTATATATTTTTATCATGTTAACGTGCATGTCGTGTTCTGATACTTAAATACGAACACGACACAGAATATTTTCGTGTTATCGTTTTGCCGTATGCTACCACGAATACACTTTTTTTTTCTTGTGTGTTCCGTATCATATTTCGTAGAAAATTATCACTCCTAAAATCTACCCTAAGTGATCAATACTAATGAGTATTTTTATCCGATTCGGCTGTTTTTTCTTATATATTATTATTATTTCAAACAGCTCTAAATGACCGGCATCTAGTATTGAAATAAATAGACAGAACATTACCAAATCCTAAAATCATAATTATGCTGATTGTTTCTTGTTTAGTCATTTTTATTTATTTATTTATTGTTTCTTGAAAAGGAAAGAACATAACAAACCTCCAAAATGTTGACTTCCTATAATATAAATAATAAAAATTCAAACTCCCGACAATAATAATTACATTTAACTAAAAAATAATAATAAGCAACGTCGTATTTAATATTTTTTTACTTAAGGTAACTATTAAACTTTTTAACTATTAAATTATTTGTCTATAATTTAATACCTAATTTCATTAAAATATATTTTTAATTTGTTTCGTTCCTATCTAAAATTCTCCTAAGTCCCAACCCTTGAAATTCACATAATAGAAAAGTGTTCGGATGTCTGTCAAGTGTTTTTCTTGCGTAGCAGGTTGTCTTCCTTTCTCGTATTTGGTTTGGAACATGACAAAGTACCACATTTTAGTCCACAATTGCAGAAAGAATATATTTACTTTAAATTATTACAAAGATAGACGATTATAATTTAACAAATTTTAATACAATAAATATAAATAATTTTTATGTTTAGTACGCATAAAAAAATCACTGTCCAGTGTGCATATAGTAAATATAGTTTTTTAATTAATACACACGATGATATATACACATAATTTGTCATTCCTACTAAGATAACTCTTTCTCCCATTTTTAGTGAACCTATTCAGTCCCTAACTTAGATACTATTAATTTACTAACAACCAATGACAAAGAGTGGTATATCTAGTGTTAGGATATAATTGCAACAAACCCACTTGAATCGGATGAAGAATTTTCACACAAATGAGAAAGAACATTGAGAGGAAAGGAAGAAAAGAAAACTCTGCTTTTCCGTGGTAACATCCAAAATTAGAGTAACCTTCACGCGGTTTGGTTAATATGTATTGATGACAGATTACTGTTACAGAATACATATACATGGAGAAATACAGTACAGTACAATATATCTTGCGTATACATTGAACCGTGAGACGCGTACATTAAAACATAAACTAATATTATATATTAATCAGACTCCACTACCTAACATATAGAGTTGACAAATCGTATGCACAAACATATTTATATGTTTATCGTGCTTAAATTACCACACGAAAACATATATAATAAACTTATTGTGTTATATTCCATAACACGAACACGACACACAATTTTTCATTTGTATTCACATTATGTTATGGTTATAGTATTGTGTTAAAACTTAGTTGGTTGTATGTCCACATACAAGATTTTATAAAAATAATATCAAAATGATAAACATAGTATTGTGTTAAAACTTATATGTTGGTTGTATGTTCACATACAATATTTTATAAAATAATATCAAAATGATTAAAATCACAAGTTCTTAATGTATAATTATCAAAATTTAAAAAAACAATTAAAGTTTTATAAATTATTAAACGAGAGCTGTACTTAAAATGATACTTAAAATTTTAAAATTCAGACTTACTAGTCTAACTTTATTATGTATATCAAGATGGTGTCTTATATCTAATTTCTAAACATGACAAAAAATTAAAATTTCTATCGTATATTTTTACGAAGACAATTTTTTCATGCATAATTGTATCTTTTTATTATATTACGTGATTAATTGTGTTACAAGTTTATTTAAATAAAATTTCTATGATTATCCCACCCGCCCCGAAACATTATTCTCCTCATTGAACGGATAGGAGACAGTCAACTCTGGTTAAAGTGGTTGCAATGCCACGTGTCGTAATGAATTGACTAATCTCAAATTCTGATTGGATGGTCAACTCTGGTGTTCATTATTGGATACATAATAAGAAAAGGATGAGTTTCTTTTTTTATAATTAAATGAATCAAAATATTATATGTCAACATTACACTTTACTAGCCCAATTATTTTTTGTCTATCTAATAGAATGCTTTTACATAATATTTAAATGAGTATCAAATGAAATGATCATATATTCATATGTATGTCGACTAAGATTGATAATTTTTTGGCCAAAAAAAAGATTCGGAAATTTTTTCACCAATATATACCTCATATACAAATAATTTACGAAAATATCCTCAATTTTTAAACAAATACGAAAGTAAACCTACCCGCGATTCTCAGTCGCTAGTAGCAAATTTCTTGTTGGCCATCCGCGACAAGGAGACGCGGGTTGACATTTAAACGGAATTCCGTTAATTTAAACGTCACCCGTGACTCACAGTCACGGGTAAATATTTAATTATTTTTTTAAAAAAAGTGTCAGATTTGTTGCAGACGATGAAAGTGAACACAGACTTATCCAATCTCGTCTCTCTTCACACATCTTTATAAAAAGTACTGTCAGTCACGGGTGGAAAAAAAAACAATCTTCACACAATTCTCATCCGCGAATAGGTATATTTTTGTATTTATTTTAAAATTGATGACATTTCCGTAAATTATTTTTATTTAAGGTATATATGGGTGAAAAATTCAGATTTTGATTGCGTTGATAAACGTCGTCGTTTCTCACTACCGACTGCGTTGAAATAGGAATGTTGACAAACCAGGCCATGCATTATCTTCTTTGACTTATTTATGGTTCAGTGACGAGACAGTCCTCACACAGAGCAACCGCAGTCGAATCTTTAGTGGTGGTAACTCGGTGTTGACTCACCTATTCATGCGGCGAATCGACGAGTTAGAAAATAAATGCTAATACCTTTCATAACAATGGGGTAAACAAATAAAAAATTATATATATATATATATATATTAATAATTTTCACATTCAATTTTTTTGGAGATTACCTATTAATTGTTGGACTTCAATTGAGTTCGAAGTCTCGAATTTCAATGGGCAGGTTGAAAATTTTGGTTAATTTCTTTCTTTAATTATTATTATTATTATTATTATATATATCATTTTGATCCATCTATTTATCCGCTTAAATTTTATTTTATTTTTTACAAAATACTCGCTTCATTGATTAGAAATAAAACGATCGTAATATGAAAATCACGGGAGTTCATAATAAAATAATAATAAGATAAGTGGGAGTGGGATCGGGAGACTTTAAATTTATCTTATCAAATTTTTATATTTCTATTATTTTTACAAAAATGTTCTTATGTATTTTGGTGCATGCATGGAAAAGAGAGGCATCATTTTTTTACAAAGATAATTTACTTTTTGAAGTGGGCATTTTCGTAAACGTCTTACTTTTCTAGGTCACATCTTGGAAGTGGGATCGTCCAAATCCCTTTTAACTTTTTTTGTTTGTTTAAAATACTAAAAATATTCCTCTTGTATTTGATTATTTATTAAATTATATTAAAAAAACAATATATTGGCGACCTAACACATTTTGTTGACGGTTAATGGCTGATTAGAAATAACTTTTGATAAAAATGAACTTTTCAACTGCTTTTTCACTCACTTTGTAGTTTGAGTGATACTGTATTTTAATCAAAATTGGAATGATATAATATATATACCTTTCGGTAAAGAATTCTCCAATTTTTAAATGATATATATGATAATATTATGAATAATTACAGAAAATAATTTATATATATATATATATATGAAGATAGCTCAAAAATTTTCAAAAACTTCCCATTTTGGTTCTATATATAGAATGGAGCGTGGGTCCCACGCATGTGGTAGCTAGTTATAAAAGCATGCAGTAGGGTAGCACTATCCAACGTGGGACGCTAATGATTGGACTGAGGTGGTCCAATCAAGACAAAAGAGATCAAGACATATCCACTAAAAATGGAATTAAATTGTAAAAGTTTTATAATTTTGAGCATTTTTTGTAAGAAATGTTTTTCGTTTCAAAATTTAAATAAAAAAATAAGAATCTTTTATGTATTTATTTTTATTTTTTTGTTCCAGTAGTGATGTTGACGTTAGTTGGAATATTTCCAATCAAACTATTTTCATTCATCATATTCTACATTTCTTTCGTGTTAACCATCATGTTCGTGTTAATCGTCGTGTTCAATCTGCCTCTGAATTCAGGTGGTGTTATATTTTGGGAGGTCATGGTCCCGTAAATCCTCAAATACGATCTTCTACGAGTGAGGGGCGAAATTACCTAAGAAGACAGTGGCGAAATTGCTAAATCATGTTTAGAGACGGTTATTAATTATTAGGGTTAATCAGGAACGAAGCTAAGATTTAGAGTCAGTGGGGGCAAAATACATAATAATTTTTCTAATTAAATTTTATAATAGCATTAAAATCTAATTAATTAAAATGTATTCAATTAATCCAATTTTATTATGTTGGGCTTAAAGTCAAAATAATTGAATGCATAATGAATGAGAGTTTATAGAGCCCAAAATCAATCACAAACTTTGAGCCTATATCCCACTTAATGACTTAAAACACAATTGTTTGTAGCCACATACTGACACATAGAAACTTGATAATTCGGAAACTTGATAATTTGCAACCACACACGAAAGACTTGAAGTCTTGACCAACCCTCCCTTTCTAGTTTCTAGATTAGTGAAAGTTAAATTTTGTTCTTCCACTTTTGCTTTACTTTTCTGTTTCTAGTTTCTAGATTAGTGAAAGTTAAATTTTGTTATTTCACGGTGGCTTTACTTTTCTGTTTCTAGAATTGCAGTGGGGACAAACTTACTAATTCAAAAATATTATGTATATATTTATTAAAAGTCAATGGGGACAATTGCCCTTGACCCTTCATAGCTTCGTGTATGGGGTTAATTATCAAATAGGTAGCCGAACTTGACGTGGTTTGGCAAGTAGGTACCCAAACTTTTTTTGTCGCAAATAGGTTGCCGAACTTTTTTGAAATTAGCAAATAGGTTGTCTAACTTTCTGAAATAAGCAAAAAGGTACATACCGTTAAAAATAAATGGAAAATATCACATGGGGAGCACATGAGAAGCTAACAGGTACATGAACTTGACATGGTTTGACAAATAGGTACCTGAGCTTACACGAATTAGCAGTAGATACCTGAACCGGTTTAGAACGAACCACTATTTTTAAAAAAATAAAATAGGATTTATTACCTAACATATGCATGACTCAACCCAAAACCCTAAGCCATGCATGCGTTTGGTATATAAACCCTACTTTTTTTTGTTTTTAAATAAAGTGGTTCGACCGAACCGGTTCAAGTATCTACTTGCTAATTTGTGTAAGTTGAGATACCTGATTACTGCTCACATGCACTGTCACAAATCAATGAAAAATTAACGTCAGAAACTTATTTGCTAATTTCTAAAAGTTCGGCAACCTATTTGCGGCAAAAAAAAGTTTAGGTACCTACTTAACAAACCATGTCAAGTTCGGATGCCTATTTGATAATTAACCCTAGCTGTGATTGACAGCTTCAGTTGTTGATAACTTACTGCTTATCCCTCTTCAGCCCCAGCCCTAAGCCTAATTATTAGCCCAAATAAAGCCCAAACATGAGAACAGTAGGAAGACCCAGATCATAAAGAACAGATTGCTACCACATAGTATTTATTACAGAACATATAAACATTCCAATTAAAACAATTTTTGTCTCACAAACAAGGATAAAACAATTAAAAGACTGACATTTAAGGACACTAAACAAATTGCAAATCCTCAGGACATCAGACAAAAGGATGCTTTTGTCTAAAAGAACAAATATGCATTACTAATTATGTACATCTGCACAATCAATCTGCAGCAGCAAAGACAACATTTTCTTCAAATTGAGAAAAAAAATTCATCATCATCACCGACGATGATCTGATGGTCTATAGCAGCACGTTACGAATCGTCCAATGATGTTTTCCATTGGCAGTGGCCCCCTGTTCATCCATTCAATGAAACACATAAAAACAAGGGTTAGTTTTAACATAACAGAAAAAGAAACACAATCAAGAATTTTTGTCTTCTTGTACTTACCAAACATGGGAGTCGTAGCTGTTGTTTCGGTTGTCTCCAAGAACATAAACATGGTTCTTAGGTACATGCTGCAGTTACATGAACAGTATTTTAGAGAATTTAAGATTTGATAAGTCATTGAAAATGTGAATGAACAGAGAGATGGGATCTTACTGTTAAGGGAGAAGTGTATCTCGGATGATCTGTAATAAAATCTTCATTCTGAGGGATTCCATTCACAAACAGCCAGCCATTCTTCACCTGGGGTGGAGAGGAATGTTAAGAAATGCCAATTTCTTAAAGGAAATCAGATAACCAAGTTTGTATCACATGCTTATGGCCATTTCATAAAAATACATCATGCTGCGGAAACCTAAACTGAAATTTTGAGCTTGTAGAACCATATGGTAAATTATTTGGTACCTGGACAGAGTCTCCAGCTTTAGCAACAACCCTCTTGATGAATATATTGGCTTTACTGGAGTCGGGACTCTGCAGATGATCAAAACACGAACAACCTTAGAGGTTGAAATTCGTATCATAATATATATAATTCAGTAAAATTATGCTCAGTTGTGAGTATGAACCTGCATGGGATTTCGGAAGGTTATGATCTCGTTTCTGGCAGGATTTCTTATGTAATATGAGGCCTGATAATAATG
The DNA here is from genome assembly GCA_946814005.1 of Chamaenerion angustifolium. Taxonomy (NCBI): domain Eukaryota; kingdom Viridiplantae; phylum Streptophyta; class Magnoliopsida; order Myrtales; family Onagraceae; genus Chamaenerion; species Chamaenerion angustifolium. The sequence continues at coordinate 2,890,691 of OX328277.1, read as the reverse complement.
CAACAAGAAAGAACACTAATGAGTTCTGCTGTTTTAATCAGACCTTTAGGGAGAACAAGACATTGTTTATGTTCTATTATCGGCCGATGTAGAGTAACTATGTTGTCAGAGAACTCAAATCTAACTAAAAGCAACCCTAACAAGTCAAATCCTGCATTAAAAAAGATCATTAATTACTTACATGAACAGGTCCCTCCGGCTTTGTCGAGATAAACCTAAACGTTCAGCTCTTTTTTCAACTTTAAAAAGTAGAGAAAAATATTGCATTTCATTACCCTAGCAAGTAACAATAAGCGATTGAGTGATTCAGTTCACAGGAAAACATGCAGTATCAAGAACCTAGTACATAATCTTAGGACATCTTAGGAACATCAAGAACATACTCGTACTCTAATAGGCAGGATGTTTTTATGTGTTAATGTATCAATCTAGATATACAGACAATGATCAATTGTGTAAAGGGTTTAGAATGTCTAGTACAAATTAAACCTTATATATGTATATACGTACATACATGCATGCATACTGCATCCATCCATACAAATACAAAAATCAACATAGATACACATATATTAATCAGTCGCAACATAGTCTACACAAATCCAAGAGGAAATATGTATATTAAGTTATGATTTAGTTCAAATTGACGATAAAAACATAGAGTTAGTAGATTATCAATTACCTTCTCGACGATAATTCTGTCTCCAACACGGAGAGTAGGATACATGGAGGAAGAAGGGATGTAGAGCATCTCGGAGAAGGTGGACCAGAGAAGAGCGAGCACTAGCCACCTCAAGACGCCATCTAGCCCCGGCCACCGGAGAAACCCCCAGCTCTGGCACGGCATCCATTGCAGAGATGCGCACCCCGCCGCCAGGAAATGAAGCATTGCTGATGGCTTCAGGAAGCTCATCGATCGCATTTGCAAGAATCCGACAATTGGACAGAGATACAGAGGAAGAGAATGAGAGAATCGAGCAAGAGAGTCGAATGGCGCTGCAGACGACAGAACGTAGAGAAATTAAAGACGGAGGCATGTTGATTTTTTGACCATATTGAAAAATCTGCTGACTTCGGCATGTCTTAACGAGGAAGCCAATCGACAGTACACATTTGAGCAATGACAGTGGAGCGAATGTATAGGCCGAAGAAATGTGGCGAGTGGGTCTCGGTAGATTGCTTTAGTGAGCAAATAAAAAATAAAAATTAAGCACGCCCAGTGGGACTCGAACCCACAATCGCTTGATTAGAAGTCAAGCGCCTTATCCATTAGGCCATGGGCGCTTCATTTGTTCTTTATGGGTTTGATGTTTTATTATAACCTTGACACTATTTGAACTAAATGAGCTAATTTCTGCTTTGTCATATCAGATTTTCAGTGCAGCTATTATGGTAATGCTAGTGCGTTCGATATTAATGTTATTTCTTAGATAGAGTATTGATAGCACTGACACCCAAGTAACTTGACTCTAGGGTTACGAGTTCGAATTCCTCAAGTATTCTTGGGAAATGGTCAACTTGTGTCTGAAGGGCCGACCTCTCAACTTTAGGTTGTCGATGGGGCTACATTAACTGGGTCAGTGCTTGCGCTGGTTGTTCAAGGGATAAAAACTCCATCGAGGTCCAGACAAGAAACCCCAGACATTATGTAGCGGAATGGGTATAGGGTCGTCATTACTAGTCCATTACTTTTTATTTGATAAAAAAAAGTTTTTTTAAAAAAAAGTGCAACGTATAAATTTCATTGTAAATAGATATTACCGAATAGTGATCAATAATACATATATTTGAATGAAACTTTTAAAATGTTGATATATAAGATTTTTTAAATAATTTATATATTCTAATGTGTTGACCAAAAATAACTATTCTAATGTCAAAATAATTGAATGTTATTGATCCATTTCACATTTAGTTTTTATTTTAATACTGATGTTACGTGAATATTCTAAATTTCACCATAAACTTCTCATTTAATCTTAAAACATATTACAAAATAACTATAGTTGTAGTTGACAAAATAACATATATATATATCTCTTTTATTCATTTCATCATCTTTGCAATACATATTTCGGAGTTGAAAAAAAAATATGATATAAATACAATACAAAGTTGAAAAGCGTAATTTTATTAATAATAGTTAATACCTATTATTAATATTATATTTTAATCAATTACATTTTAACTTTTATTTTTACATAAACTTAATTTTTATATTTTATAATTTATTTTCATAATAAGTCAAATAATTTTTTATATTATGAGTCAAACGCGAATGATTTTTCCTACTAATAATAAAAACAAGAACTGTATCTAGTTTGGGTGTAAATGCAATGTGCCCCCCAAGTAAAACAAAAACATGTAATCCAATTTCTACATCAAGTAACTCGAATTTCCTTCTTTTCCTCCATAAGGACGCCGAATGACGGCAAACTCTTCCTTTCTCTACCGCAGATCAATTCCACCGCAGCCTGCCTCTGCTGATCACAGTGATATCCAAACCTCCCAATCATCCCCTGCATCAACTCTGCAACAACAATGGCGTCTCCATTGGGCAAACTGAGCTGCTCCATCATCTCTTGAGACACCGACTTCACTGTATCAGAGTCGAGGTAATACGCAAACTCCACTGTCCTCACCATCTGGGACTGATCCATTATTGTTAGAGTCAAATGGATTGTGTTAAGATCATTGCTATGCACACCCATCAATCTGAACTCGGAATGGTCCGTTAACTTGCTCAACTCAAAACTCGAGCTTTTCGTCTTCTTCGGTGAATCCACACATTCAAGGAACGAATCATGGAGAAGATCATATGCAGATGGTCTGATGGAAACATGAGCAAGGCACTTCTCAATGAAATACTTCAACTTTGGATCCTGAACCTTAGATAGAGAGGCAGGCTTCTGCCCTGAAGAGACCTTCTTGTATATCTGGGCAGCATTGCGGCACTCGCTGTATGGACAATCGCAGGTCACCATCTCTAACATGCAGATGCCGAAGGAGTAGATATCGACCTTTTCATCGTATTCACCGTCGTAAAGCTCGGGAGCCATGTATTCTGGAGTTCCGAGGAAGCTATGTGCAGTGGATTGCTCCGTCACGATCGCAAGTCCTAGATCGCCGATCTTCACTTGTCCGTCGTATCCGTTCACGAAGATATTGTCGCACTTCAGATCTCTGTGGATTATCGGAGGACTGTGGCTGTGGAGATAGTGGATTCCTTGCAAAATCTGACGAGACCAGTTCTTGATCGCTTTGATGTCGACTTTCCGGTGTTTCTTCCGGTACTGTCTAAGGCTGCCTGAGGTGAAGAGCTCGGTGATCATGTTGATGGTCTTGTTCTTCTCGTCCACCCATGAATTGAAGAACTTGACGATATTTCTGTGCTTCATAGACTTGAGAAGCTCCACCTCCGAATACAATCTCTTGAGCTGCTCCGGCGATTCCAGGAACGGATCGATGTCGATCTGGTTCCACGCAACTTCCGTGCCCTCGATTTCATCGAACGCTTTGTAAACAGTCTTGAAAGCACCAGAACCTAGGATCTCATCGTATCTGCCGTACCGACCTGACGGATCGATTTCCACGAATTCTCCATCGTCGGGGTCTGTCTGACCAGAAGCCAAACCCACGACGGCCATGGAAGCTGATTTTGACTGGACTTGATCAATCAGAATAAAAGAGAAGAGATTAAAGCAATTCGATTAAAACGACCTGAAGAGTTGAGCTGGAAATCTGTTCGGAAAAAGCTTCGCAGGCGATTGCGTAAGAATCAAGCACCGATGAGGGACGGGGACGGCGGCTTAACCTAACATTCATGTCGGACAAAAGAAAAAGCAGCGAATTTCAATAGGATCTTCGTCGCTGCTTTTTGCGCTTTATGGCCACGAGGAAGATAAAGTGGTTCCACTGTTGGCTTTTGGAGTAAGGATCTTCACGGGTGGCGTTGGGGCTTCGCTGAATGTTTAGGGAAGACGGAAACCATGGAGAGGATGGATGAATCTTCTTCAGTCTGGCTCTCGTCTCGTGTTAAAGTAGTTTCGGGGAGAAGACGCTATCTTTAGGAGACAACGGAAAGATATAGTTCTATCGATAAAGCTAATAGATAGATATATTTTGGATATTTATTTATTATTATTATTATTACTGAGGTTTAAGATTAAATATATATATATATAAAAAATTTATCTATATGTTACGGAATTTTAAAATTTATGAATATTTAGACAAATTATTAATTAAACTGGTTATAATTTATTAGTTCTATTTAATTAATTTTTAAATAGCAATAAAGATATGTACGGTCACGATTGTTAAAATTTAGCGATCAAGTAAGCACCTAAATAAAATCAAACAAATGTCTTTCCGAATTTTTCTCAAAATATTTTCCGAATCCTTCTCAAAGTCTGTGCTACTCACAAAAGGTTAAGAAAAATTAGTTGGAAAGTAAGTATGCAAAAAATAGGAAGTATTATTTTAAAAAAATATTTAGAAATTTAGCATATGCATTATCGTGCGTAGCGCGTTATATATATATATATATTTTTAATAAAATACGTTACTTCATGTAGCGTTTTTGTTAAAAATGTTACCCAGAGTGGTGTTTTTGCTAAACGTACATATTATTTTTTAACGACTCGATATTTAATTAAAAAATAAATTATATATCTATTAAAAAAATTATACTAAGTAAATATTTTAATTGCGATTCAAAAGATGCAAAAAATATTAAATTTGGACTTACGGATTGATTGTACGCTCACGCCGAAGTTGAGATATGAAAATTTGACTTAAAATATATCTCAGACTCTGTAAGTCTTAACTCAACACGGTTAACAACATTTATGTCGAAATTCAATTATTTACCTACCAGCTCGACCCCAGCCAGGGGCTCTGCCTCTTGAACTCCGTTGGGGGCACTGCCCCTGGACCCCTGCAAAGGGTGCGTTATTTGACCTTCATTGCCTCGTCTCTAATCAACTGATGAAGCTCCGATACAGTGAATCATAATATACTTAAACAAGCGTGCTTTCAGCACCCTCCTAACTTGTTTAATGAGATACTATGATCCTATTGGTCAACTAGTCAATCCAATTACACTAAAATATTTAACAGTGTCCTTTCAAACTATTGTTGGATTTGTACGAACTTCTTAATACTATCCATAAATGATGTGTTTTTAGTAAAAGATGGACATTATATATGTAAATTCGGGAGCATAATACATTCTTAGGGTGATCTCGTAGTTCCTACGGGGTTGACACGATGGATCGTCCATGTATTTTTTTTCTTTCTTTTGTTGCATTTTGCTCATATAGTTGAAGGTGATAGTGCATCGAAATGTTCTTTCCCAAATTTAGATAGTAAATTGTGATTTTTTTTATAAAATTCATATAATAAATTTAAAGAGTTCATCTAGTAATTTAGATACAAACAAATATAAATTATAATTTAACAATAAATTTCGGTCAAACTTTAGGGGCACATTGACCATTAACCCTACAAAATGTTCCAAGTTCTTCATTTAATTATTTTGTAGATCATTGTGTTTTCCTGGATCCTTGGCTTGGGAATCATCGCCATCAATCTCTACTACCTCAGCATAGGGGTTGTGGATTGGCTGATCAACAACCACCTTTCCAAAGTCGTGAATGTCTTTATAGGGTTCCTGGTGTTCCCTCTAATGGCAGTTTACTTACTCGCGGTGCTCTACTTGACCTTCCGGAAGGACACCGCCATGACCTTCACCGAGCCAGGGAAGCACATTAACGTAACTGACACGGAACTCGGCTCAGGAACTCAGTCGAGCCATTTGGAGACGGATCAGATTCCTCAGTAGATTTTGTAGGGCTGCAGTGAACGAACCTCTGTAGAGGCTGTAAAGTTAGTTGTTTCACATTTTGAATGCCCCAATTAATTAAATAAAAAGTTTGGGTAAATAGTTTAAATTTAAATACACCTAGATGTTTGACTGTTGTTATTAAATGCACCAATAGTTAAATATTCATTCATTTTTGCTTTTAAATATGTCAAACTAACAATTTTGTCATCTTGTTCTTTCTCATATCATTTTCAACACTATATCCAACTTCAAAATGCAAATTTGGGTTCAACTTTAACCCAAATATGCAATTTGAGGTTGAATTCAATCTCGAATCTGCATTTTTTGTTCGAATGCAATTCAAAAAATGCAAATTTTGATTCGAATTCAACCAAAATCTTCAAATTTGGGTTGAATTCGAACCGAAATATGCATTTTGAGGTTGGATTCAAATCCAATTTTGCATTTTGAATTGAATTTAGTGTTAAAGAGTAATAAGAGAATAAAATTGTTATTTTAACATATTTAACGATAAAAATAAATGAACAGTTAAGAGTTTATGTATTTAATAATATGTTCACCCATATGAGTGCAAATAACTACATAAGTGGTGCGAATAACAATATGAGCAACATATTAGTGTTTTTACCATAAAAATGTTATATGTGAACAATATGAAATTGAGGAAGAAATTTAGTGTAATCAGAACTTGATGATGAGTTTGAATACCTGATCTAATTTTGAGGATTAATTTACAATTCTTAGAGTTTTCTTTTTGCTAAGAAACCCTTGGGCCGTTTGAGAGTTCACGGTTTATTTTTATCCAATTGTAGGCCCATTAGGCTTTCTATGAAGGCTGGGTTTTAAGAGTTTCAGGCCCAGTAACTTGGATTAATTCCCAAGCCACCGCGAAGATAGTAGTACTGCTTTCTTACTTCTTCACACCTTCGTCTCTCCCTCTCTGCGGGAAAATCCGATCAGCACTCAAGTAAAGCTCCTGAATCGCGCGATGTCTGTAAGTTTCTTCAACTTTAGCTGGAAATTACTTCATTTTCTATGCTAGAATAGACATCTGTGCTTGAGTTGACACCGTCTGGCTCGTTTGTCGTGTCTTTTCAGATCTTTGAGTACAATGGAAGTGCCCTAATCGCCATGGTAGGAAAGAACTGCTTTGCTATTGCGAGCGATCGAAGGCTCGGTGTTCAGCTCCAGACGATCGCAACTGACTTCCAGAGGATCTCCAAAATTCACGACAAGCTTTTTCTTGGGCTTTCTGGCCTTGCAACTGATGCTCAGACTCTGTAATTGTTTATCTTGTTGTGGAAATTTGAATGTTTCATTCGTTTTTATCTAAATTTTATTACTCTGTATTGTTTTTTTTGAAGGTACCAACGTCTTGTGTTTAGGCACAAGCTGTATCAGCTTCGTGAAGAGAGGGATATGAAACCTGAGACATTTGCAAGCGTTGTTTCGGCTATTCTATACGAGAAAAGGTCAGCTTGAACTAGTTTGTACGGGTAGCATTAGATGGGTGGCGAAGGTTTTTACTTTGATCGATTTGTCTGGGGCCTTATTTTATTTCCAGCCTTCCGCGCTTCATTTTCACAGTTTGATTTGATAGATATATTGCTTTATATTATAGAATCAAATAACCAAACATGGAGTCAATAATATAAAGCAAAAGAAAGATACAACAAGACATCATTTTAAATCTATCTAAGATAAGAACATTGGTGAAATTGTACAGTTCCAATAAATTTTGTTCTCTTTAGGAAAACCAGCAATTGAATGGAGAACTGGTCCTTGTTTTGGTTCTAAAAGGAAGAGTAGTTTTTTTTTTTTCAATAGGCACTTAGTTACAACTGGTGCAAGTGCCAAGGTAATAGTGGCTTCCGTGGCCATGCGTAGTGATTGGGGCCAGTTTATCAAGCTTCCCAGTTTCTACTTTTTTGTGTGTAAAGGAGGCTTCGGTTGTAATTTATCAACTTGGTAAGTTGCCTCTTCCCAACTACATGGGACTTAATAGAAAAAAGGGCAATTACTATGTTCCATATGCCTGGCTTCTCAATTGCCACTTAATTATCTTTAAAGGAAATAAAAAAGTGCATCCGTATGTTGAGCTGTAATAGTTTTTTTGTTCTCCTGCTGTCCTGTTCATTTTGAACATCGTTTGAATCATTTGGTTGCTTTCTTATGAGCTACAGCACACTGTACAATTCTAATGTTTTCTTCTCTAGGTTTGGCCCATACTTCTGCCAACCTGTGATTGCTGGCCTTGGAGATGAAGACAAGCCCTTCATTTGTACAATGGATTCAATTGGAGCAAAGTATGTCAATTTTCTTCCGTCTGTTTACTTTGTAGAAGTTGAGGAACAAATGAAGCTATAATTGTGCTGGCTTTATAGTATATTAGCTATATGCCTTTTGAATCTTTCTAGTAACTTCAGCATACACCTTCTTCAAGCTAGCAATTAGCAGTTACTACTTAAAGGAGCGTTTCCGGAATGGTATGAATCCTAGTCATGATAGATTTTATGCTTTGCATTGTAATAGGAAAACTGTGGTCCAGTAAATTTTTTGTTCCTTAACTCAATTGTTGATCTAGCTAAGTCCTGGTCTAAGAATTTAATGGTCATGCATCCTTGAAGATAAGGAAAGAAGAAGAAGAACCTATGATCCAAATAATGTTGAATCATTCAACCCCTCAAATTGAACTCATTATTTGTGAACTATTGCAGACTTATACATACCGGAGACCAGCCATATTTTTTTAAAAGTCCACGAAAGCTTTTGGATAAAGTTTTAAGTAATTTAGCATTTCATGATACCCTTATACTAGATCCCGTCCCATTGGTTTCTCGTGTGATTGTTCTCTTATTGTATACTTTGTGACTCCTTCAAGATGGTAGTTATGAACCAGAATTGGTCTCTAACACTAATGCTTTGGTTTAGCATTCATTCACAATTTCCCAATATCCTTATTCAACATATATTAGAAGTTGGAAATGCGTTTCATATCTCATCTTAGCTTGGAAGAAAAAAATAATGGAGAAACCATATTGCTTACATATCCCTTCATATGCTGCTGTAGGGAGCTCGCCAAAGACTTTGTTGTTGCTGGAACTGCCTCGGAATCTCTTTATGGTGCCTGTGAGTCATTGTTTAAGCCTGACCTGGTTAGTCACTAAACTCTTCTTTGTTTTTACTATGCAACAACCAGAAGGAGAAGAAATACACAAATTGGTGCACAAATGCTTAATATCTGTGGATGAATTTTCTGTCCACATGGTTGAATCTTGTTTAGACTACAGTTTCATTTATTAAAATTGATGTATTCATTATTGATTGGTAATATTCAGGAACCTGAGGAATTGTTTGAGACTGTATCTCAAGCTCTTTTATCATCCGTAGATCGGGACTGTTTGAGTGGTTGGGGAGGACATGTCTATCTTGTGTAAGCTCACTCACTTTTTCTTTCTAACCAATTAAACAAAACTTGATGAGTCTATAAGATATAGTTTAATGGAGATCTTCTCCCATCTTTACAGGACACCCACTGAAATAAAGGAAAGAATTCTCAAGGGCAGGATGGATTGACCTCTCTTTCCATGCAGTTGCTTTGCATTACAAGCGAGTCGGATTTGTATCTGAAATTTTTAAAATTTTAGTTGAAAAGACGATCGAGATCGAACAAAACTTGGTTAATATATTGTTTGATTTCTGCTTCAAGTTCAGAATGTAGCCTGGTCGTTCCTAAATTAGAGATACAAATTCGTTCCTTATGGGTTAACTGATTATTGAGTGAAAATTATTTTAAGTATGGAGTAAGCGTGTTGAAGAGATTAAAAAAAACGTACATAAACCTGCTTCCTTTCTATGCTTTAGGAAGGGCTTTCGTGTGAGTTTGACGTGATTAAAAAACCATAACAATAAAATAATTTTCTGTTAAAGTACAAAATTATCCACCGGATTATTGACAAACTCAGCCCATTAATTATTATGCATAAATTAAAGTGTTAAATACCAAGAAACTACCTAAACTTTGGACATTATGCAATGAGTTAACCGAACTTTAAAAATTCAAAATGTGCTACCTCAATTTGAATGAATGTGCGAATAGCTACCTCCGTCCAATTTACTGTCAACTATTGACAAAAATTCGTCGAAAATTCGTCAGAAATTGGACGGAGTTAGCTATTTGCATCTTCGTCCAAGTTGACGTTGTTAGGTAGTGAAGTTTGATTAATATGTAATGTTAGTTTATGTATTAATGTACGCGTCTCGCGCCCCGAACCCGTAGGCTGTACTGTAGTGTATTTCTCAATGTATACGTATTATGTAACAGTGTATTTTTCATCGATAATAGAACCAAACCGCGTGGAGGTTACCCCTAAGGGTCGGGTGTTACCACGAAAACCTAATTTCCTCTATGTTTTTCTATCGTTTCTCTTATGAAAATTCGATTTCAGTGTGTGAGATTGATAATCGATCCTAATTCCTAACAGACGTAGTCCGTTTTGAATTTTTAAAGTTCGGATAGTTCGTTGCAAAACGTCCAAAGTTCGTATAGTGTTTTTGGTATTTAACCCTAAATTAAACTTATTTTTCTTTTATATAGAAAATCCGCGTCATGAAAAACAAGAAAACCAAACCAACCAACAACTTCTGGCCTAACCTGCCATCCAAAAACTGTCCACCTTTATCAAGCTTCTCATATTTTGTTCATCCATGGCGGCATTCTGATCTCTTCCATCGTCGTCTCTCCTCCATCGTCGTCTCTCATGGTTGATGTTTCTGACACCATTGCCGTCCCCAAAGGCACCTGCATTCCTTTCAAAATCGGTAAAGCCATCAAATCGGTGAAATTAAAACTCAGTCCTCGTTTGTCTTCGAAGCAAAAACATGATTTGGCGGGAAAGGAGCCCAAGATTGTGTACGAAGAGGAATCATCTTCTGGTATCCATTTTGAATCCAACATGAACAAGGTTCGTTCGTTCGTTCTTTTAAAACTCATCATCTTCAAACCCTAAATATAAATTCATTTATTTTTGCAAAGAGCTTCAAACCAAGTTGGTTGAATTCAAAACTCTCTGCAAAAAGAAAGAAAAAAAAAACAGGATCTAGAATTTGGAGACGATGGACATGAAGATAGATAAAATATTATATTTTCTGATTATATGACATTTTTGTAATTGACTGGCAATATTATTAAATTAGGACTTCTGCATATGTTCATAACGTTCAAACTAGGGTGACAATCGTGTCGTGTCGTGTCTAAACATATCTCGTGTCTAAACGGATAAATTTTAAATGTGTCTAAACATGTCTCGTGTCTTAACGTATAAGCCGTTAATCGTGTCTAAACGTATAGAGTTGTTTAAACACGGGATCCTTTAATGTCAAACTCATATACGCTTTAAAACATATATATACACAAATCCATATATATACAAATCCAAATATACAAAGTAAGGTCTTCATAGTTCAATATTACAAAGTAAGTGAGTATTTTAATATTTTATTATTATTATTATACTTAAATGTGTTTAAACGTGTCACGTGTATATACAACACGATTAGACACGAATAGTTAATCGTGTTTATACAGATATCCGCAGATCTGATTTGTTTAGACACGATTAATAATCGTGTCTAAACGTATAAGAGTTGTTAGACACGGGATCCATTAATGTCAAACTCATAAACGCTTTAAAGCAGATCGTGTCGTGTCGTTTAATCGTGTCGTGTCAGAGACATACCCTATTTCAAACCCTGATTTTGCCGTTTTCTTTGTAGGAGTTCTTAGGGCAAGAAGCTCGTCTGAATGACGTCAACAGCTGCAGATCCCAAAGCACCAAATTCCATGGCCACAACTCTCCGCTGTTGTCTCCTCTATCCAGAAATGGTAGCCGAAGCAAGACCCCAACACCTTCGTCTCTCTCGAGGGACAGAAGCTGCCGGCGAGCTTTCTCGGGCCCACTTTCCAGGCAACCGAGCCGTCGGTGCAGTACGCCGATAATGTTTTCCAACTCGACAGGGATCATGAAGCCGCCTGCGGTGGAGAAGAACCTCGAGTGCAGCCTTGAGGAGTTGTGCTACGGTTGCACCAAGAAGATCAAGTATACTAGAGATATCCTCATAAATACGGGGTACGTAAGTTCCTTTCCTAGGGTTCCAGTCTTCATTATCAAAGAGTAAAATATAATATTGCGTCCTCATATTGGTCAAATTTCAAGTTTTCTCTATCAAATTTAAATTGTATTTTTCTTTTATTTGGGGAAAGAGTAAGTTTGACCCATTCACCAAACGTTTTCATTCAAATTTAACAAAATTTGTTATAATTTTTTTTTTAAATAATATAAATTTTTTAAAAATATCACAATTTAAACCTTTCAAACTTTTTCAAATACTACAATTACGTTCTGATTCGATCGGGGTTCGATTGAGCCCCAATCCAATTGGGATTGAATCAGCCCCCAATTCGGTTGGGGCTTGATTGAGACTCAATCAAGCCCTTATCGAATTGAGACTCAATTGTAAGTTTTGAAAAAGTTTGAAAGAGTTAAATTGTGACATTTTTGAAAATTTTCTATTATTTTTACATTTTTCAAAACTAGTTATGTTAAATTTGAATGGAAACGTTAATGAAGGGGGCAAACTTGCACTTTTACCAAACATTAGGTGAAAAAAATCACGATTTAAACTTGAACGGAAAAACTAAAAATCTAGTCTTTACCCTATATCAAGTGCATTGTAGATTTATAATTTGGTTTGTTTTACATTCCTGTACGTGTTTTGTGACAGAGAAATCGTCCAGAAAGAAGAAGTGGTCACCATCAATGTGAATCCTGGGTGGAAAAAAGGCACTAAAATAACCTTCGAATGCCTGGGAAACGAGCGACTCGGAATGCAACCTTCTGATGTCACTTTCATCATCGCTGAGAAACGACATCCCCTTTTCCGACGAGACGGCGATGACCTTGAACTGGCGATTGAGATACCCTTAGTAAAGGCATTAACAGGGTGCAATCTCTCAGTCCCTCTCCTCGGCGGCTCAAAAATGAGGCTGAAAATAGACGATGTAGTCCACCCAGGGTACCAGACCGTCGTCGAAGGGCAAGGGATGTCCATATCCAAGGAACGAGGGAAGAGGGGGAAGTTGAGAGTGGTGTTCCTCGTGGAGTTCCCAAAGGATCTCAAGGACAGTAAACGGGTTGATGCTGTCAGAATTTTACAAGGATCAACTTGATTAACGTTGATGGAAATGAAAACTCAGGGAAATAATTACGTTGGATAATTTGCAGTATTTAGATCTACTTGTGAATGGTTTGGTTGATAGAGAGAGAGATAGAGTATTGTAGATGTAGAAAATGGAAGGATACATAAACGATGATAACTAGAGGTTAATGGTTTTAATGGTATCATATGCTTTATTATCGGTTAGTACCCTATGTTCTTTTATGATATCTTATATTTAGAATGTTTTTTTTTTAATTCAAATTAGTGTTGACTGTGAAGTTTGACTAACAAAATAATGATGTGAAGGATGTAATGTAAAAATAAATAGGAAAACAATTAATATATGGTGGGCAAAGATGAGATTACATTAGACAATAAAAGACACCAAATTCTTTACAAATCTACTCCGTAACTCCGTTTACTGTTCAAAATTCCGTCCATAATTAACGGAGATTTGAGCTAGGTTTCCTGATTGTTTAATTATTGAACTTCAGTTTGTCTTTTGTTTCAAAAAAAAATTAGTTTGTCTTTTACGGCCAAAGTTGAGTTTGTTTTTTTGGTAATTAACTCTTCTTCATGAGGAGGATTCACTAACATAACAAATGTACGCTCTAAAAGACTCAGAAATAATAATATGTTTGACAAGATTAGCAACAAAAACAATTAATTAGAGGATCCATTCTTACATTAAACACTAACCAATTTAAAGATATCAGGTAGCAGACTAGTGAGAAGCCATTACTCTGCCCGAGACTGACCTGCCCTCGATGACAAAATGATCCCCACAATCAATCCATACAGCGCAAGTGCTTCAGCGAAAATGAGGATGAGAATCATACCCACAAACAGTTTTGGCTGCTGTGCATTTGCCCTGTCAATTGTGATTTGAATATACTTTAGTTTTGTTCAGCTTTTATTGAATGAAAGGAAGGAGAAAATAATAAGAATCTCATCAGCTTGCTTCATGGAATGAATATTGAAGAATGGGATTGTCAGTTAAGTTACCTCACACCAGCATCACCAACAATCCCAATAGCCATGCCTGCAGAAAGGCCTGCAAGTCCACAAGCAAGACCAGAGGAGAGATGGGCGTAGCCATCAAAGAGATAATATGACTTGGCTTTTGGGTTAATTCCCGTACTAATAATAACAGCTATAATGAGGCCGTAGATACCCAAGACTCCAGCCATGACAACAGGGACAATCGATTTCATCACTAGCTCAGGACGCATGACACCCATGGAGGCCACGCCCACACCACTCTTTGCAGTCCCATAAGCAGCACCCATGCCTGATGATATAACCCAACAAGAGCACCAAAGTGTTGCATCAATAATATTTTCAAAAACTAGAAATGCATAATTTTCGTTCTGCTTAGAGCTTTACATTTTCTATTTTATGCAAAGAAACCATACAAAGTAGGTCTACCTTCACCTCATACACATACACAGAGATATGGAGAATAAGGGAATGGAACTTCCAGATTGTTATGTAACCCAAGAAAAGGGGACAATTTAATGCACATAAACATGACTTCCAATGAGTACTCATTAGCTTAATTACAGAGGCAGGCAAGCTACTTAAATAAAATTATAAATTCTCTCAAAACCTTGTCCTTCGAGTGTCATATAATATTAATCTCAGCCAGAAATAGTATGGAAGTTGGAATACTACAGCAGTACAGTTCATGTGATACAGCAAAAAATAGGGACGTACTGCTAGGCCAGGGACCCAGAGAAAGATCTCAGATCCTACTCTGACTAGCACTGTTCTAGCTAACTGATGGCTTAATTCTCAACTGGCATACGCAGAATACCAGGTTGTTAATGTCATTTGAAAGATATGAAGTACATGACCGCAACCAATCCATCATCTACATATGGTATAAACAAGGGTTAAGATTGAATGGTGAAGACACAGTGCAAACTATATTAAAGACTATACCAATATAACTTCTTATCTATTATCTTCCACAGTCAGTTATCAGTACAGAGGTTTAATTCTATGATTAAGGAAATCGACTGACTGAAGTTAGTTCCTCAATCCAAATACATCATGGTACTAACAAGCATTAGTCCTCAGCAAATGCTAGGTAGCTAGCTAAACATCATAACCACATAGCAAATAGCATACAATCACCGGCAGAGGCCAAAGAACCTGCACATGATACTTCCATCTTTCCTCATTGACACTAACACCGAATCAGAATGCAACCGAAGAATCATTGTGCATTCACCCACAGCTAATGGCATGCTATGATTAATTAAGTTTCCATAACTTAAGGAGCGCCAATGAATGGAATCCCGTCAGTAATAAATCTCCCAAATTTCCCGCATTCAGATGTAGGATATTGCGTAAAGATTCCTAGATACAAAATACATCCCTATTCCTTGATCAATGGACGTTAATCATAAAAACCCGGTATAGCCAATTGCTCCAACACTATCTCGACAATAGACTGGAGAATCTGGCAATCTCCTGATCTCCAAACAAAACACCGACACCATAACAGGATTTGCAACCCATAGAATGAAGCACAAAAAATATCAATTGCGTTGAGGAAGAGTTAGTTACAGGAGAAAACGAGAGCAGCAGCGGCTCCAAGGAAGCCGAAGAAAGGAGCAGTCTCATCGCCACTGAAAGTCGAAGCCATGGTGATCAGATCAGCGTTGACCGTCCGCGCCGCTGAAATTTGAATTTGTATGGGGTGGAAGTATGCCGATCAGATCAGACTAAGAGAGATTTTTGTTGGACGGTTTCCGCCTCTCCGAAATTTCCTGGGAATGACAAACAGAAAGGCCCACGCGCCACGCGCGGTATGATGGATGGTCGGTAGGTAGGGTGATAAAAAAAGACCGAATTCCCAACAAGACCGGTCCGACTAGGACCGACATCGAGGAGATGAGTTTTTTTCTTTAAGGTCGGTCTTGGTCTCAGACATTTTTTTCTCGAAAGCCCGTTTAGGACCGACCCGGACCGAATGAATGTGGAGTTGGGATTTTCATAATACCACACCGAAAAGAATGTGGATTTTGGAGGTTTTCTATCTCTATAAAAGCTGCATCCTGATAAATTTACTAAAAAATATAGTGAGTTCATAGTGTTTTTTTGAGAGGTGAACTATTCTTTCGCCTTTTACTAAAGAATACCGTGAACTCATAGTTTTTTGTGCGTGCAGATTCGGTTCAGGACCAAGACCGGCCCGAGTCAAGAAAGACCGACTCAGGTAGTTTTTTTTGGCCGAGGTAGGTCTCGGTCCTCCAGAAGGCAAGACCAAAATTTCGGTCTCGTTCTCGTTCTTGCCTTCAAGACCGATCCGACCCGCCCATGATCAACCCTAATGGTTGGAGTGCCTAATTTACCATTGGCTTATACTTCATTTACCATCTTTCTTAATTGCACATCAATACCTAAACTTGTATACCAGCTTAAGGTCATATTATCACCCTTTTTTTCTAACCCAAAAACACTCCACTTCCTTCGTCTTGCTGAGAACTACTCCAAGTCGCAACCTCGAGGAACTTCCACAAAAAGCCCATAAATGGCTTCCCTTTTCTATCTTCACCTCCTGAAATCACCTTGCTGTCTTGCTGAGAACTACTCCAAATCGCAACCGAACAACCTCCAAGTCTAGCTATGGCGGACACCAAGGTGGAGAGTCTGGAGACCATATCACGGCTCGTTCAGTGGAAGATCAAGAACTGGGGGACCTACTCTTACAAGAAATCCGATCCTTTCAAAATGGTATATGGAACTGGTACGTATTTCGCCAGCATTCGCTTCATTTCCCTCAACTCTCAATTGTCTGTGTCCGATTCTGAATGCTTTGAGATTTTTTTAGGTATCTATCGATAGAGAGGAACCGGTACCTTGTGCGAACTTTGAGGAAAAATCAAACATCAAACCGAACTTTTTTTTGTTGATAAACAACAAACCAAACTTTTAAAATTGATCAATCAACAAACCTACCTCAAATTTTCATTATGTTTGAATGAATTTTTCAATGATTCATAGAGTTATTAAGTCAACATTAGTTGAACTATTTTAAGAAAATAGTATTATCACTTAGTAACTCTCTCAAACATTGAAAAAATCGTTCAAACAGAATGGAAATTTGAGTTAGGTTTGTTGATTTCTCAATTCCAAAAGTTTGGTTTGTTGTTTGCCAAGAAAAAAAAAGTTCAATTTGCTGTTTAATTTTTCCTTAAAGTTTGGTTTGTTATTTGATTATTAACCATTTTTTACCTAGAGGGTGGGGAAGCCTTATCACCATGGCCAAGTGAAGGCACCATGCAAACCACAATAACGGAGACAACACTAAAATGCTTGTCCCGAATGCTCCATGAATCAATCCACTCTGATGTTACCATCAATATCCCAAACGGGACCCTGAGGGCCAACCAAGCTATCCTAGCAGCAAGCTCCCCGGTGTTCCAAAGCATGTTCCGTCACAACCTCAAGGAGAAAGAATCCTCCACCATCCACATATATAGAAGACATGTCTCTCGAATCATGCACCGCACTACTGGGCTATCTCTACGGCAACATAAATCACGATGACTTCTGGAAGCACAGAATCGCTCTAGGCAGCAAACAAGTATTGTATTACAGGCCTTAAAGATGCTTGGGAGGAGAGCTTGCTGGAAGACATAAGCTCGAACAATGTTCTGGAGAGGCTTCAAGAGGCGTGGCTCTTTCAGCTGCCAAAGCTCAAGGAAAGGTGCTTCGTTTATCTCTTTGATTTCGAGAAGATCTATGATGTTCAAGTGGAGTTGGGGGAATTCTTCAAGCATGCGGATAGGGAGCTTATGCTGGAGATGTTCCAAGAAGTTCTTGCTTTTTGGAAACTTATATGAATGCCTTATTGCCTTTGTGACGTAAGAATAATGTATATATAAGTTTGTCTTTAACCCATGGAATAACTAGTAAAATTAAACCTTTATTATATGGGAAAATTAACAAACAAGTACCAAAATTTGACATTGATTAGCAAGTACGTACCTGTTTTTTTTTGTAGCAAATAGATTGTCTAACTTTCTTAAATAAGCAAGTAGGTATTTACCGTTAATTTTCGTTAAGAATAAACGTGAAAATATCACGTGATGAGCAACCAGGTACCTGAAGTTACACTAATTAGCAAGTAGATATATGAACCGATCAAAATCGGTTCGATCTTGGTTCGGTCGAACCACTTTATTTTTTTGAAATAATAATTTATATACCAAACATATGCATGATTTACTCCAAATGTTCTCGGTGCATCAAAGAAGCATTAAAGTAGATACACAACAAAGTTGGTTCTAGTAGACATGAAGACACTAGTAGAATCTAGATACGCAACAAAATTAATGATGTTAAGGATTGCTAGGAACCAATAGAACATGTTGAGTTTGTTCTTAGGTCCAACCCGTATAGCCACCTGTTTTTACTTGGTGTGATTTTCTCTGTTATCAAGTTAACAAAAACTGAACTAAGGAAGTACCCGAACGAAAGTGACAACCACGTAAACGAAGTCGAGAGCGATCTTATCCCCACCGGGGCTTCCCTATAGAAGAACTCGATCCTCTGGAGCTGGATGATTCCTGCAAGGTGGCCCGTGATTTTTCGATGGGGTCGGGATGGTGATGGACCCGAGCGATGGGTTCATGATGCTTCCTTGATACACCGAGAACATCTGAAGTTGAGTTATGTATGTGTTTGGTATATAAACCCTACTTTAAAAAAAATGGTTTGAACGAACCGATTTTTGAACCGGTTTAGGTATGTACTTGCTAATTTGTGTAAGTTCAAGTACCTATTTGCTCTTCACGTGATATTTTCCGTTTATTCTTAACGAAAATTAATGGTAGGTACCTATTTGCTTATTTTAATAAGTTCGGTTAATTCGTTGCTACAAAAAAAAATATTCAGGTACCTAATTACTAATCCGTGTCAAATTCGGATACCTATTTGGTAGTTATCCTTTATTATATTGTTATTTATTATTAAAAAATAAAATCAATAGTATTAGTAATTGTGAATTTATCATACTCGATCTAGAGATGTCGGCAACCAAGTCGACCCGAATCGGGACTCAGCCGCGACGTCTCCTTCCTGTCTCCCTCCTGCGGAACAGAGCGATTAGCGAAGCTCCCAAGAGGTGTGGGTAACGAAAGCAACCGCCATCTAACTCTAGTAAAGTCGATTGAATCGAAAAAACAAATCGAAGTACCCATCCGTATATCTTCTTTCAACGGCGGATATGGGTCTTTGAAGCAGTTCTTCATACCCAAGAAGCAACAATGGCGAGAACAGAGCACGGCCAGAGTGAAAGCAAAGCTGGTGCCTTCTTCCTGGCCACTCTGCTACTGTGGCTGCTCTCTGTTCTTTTCGAAATATCATTTAATGGGCGGAAAGAGCTCGCCTTTATCCTCGTAGGCTGCATCTTCTTCCAGACGGCCAACTGGCTTATCCGATTATGCATCCATCGCGATCCCTTATTCGTCAATACCTCCGTCTCTCTTCTCCACTCATCAATCACATCTGCTTCAGGTAATTTCTAATTTTCTTTTGTAATTGAATTCTATTTATCTTCTGATTTTGCTCCATTAGTTAGTTAGTAAATAGTAATATACTGCGTGAAATGTCACGATCCTATCCTATCCGTGTTTACTTAGATTAATTTTATTAATCATTCATAAAAAAATTGCTGTGCTGCTGCTTATCTTGTAATGTAGTGCTTTCTCAATATGCTACTTCAGCACATATGATTTTATGAAATAGACAAAGATGTTGAAGCAAAGATTCAGTTTTTGCAACGTGTCTGAGTATGAGACATGCTAAAAGTATCAAATTTTGTATGAAAAATGGATCTTTTCAATCAATAGTTTCCCGAAATAAAAAATAAAGCTATCTTCACACTGGAGCATATCTTGACAATAAAATTCATACAAAGTATGAAATCTGGGCTTAAATTTGAAATTTCCGTGTCAGAGAGAGAGAGAGACCAAGGCTTTTATCTGTCTGATATGCTGTCTGTTTTGTCTGTTTAATTGAAAGAACTTTGGTCTGATCATCCTCTGCAATTTTCCCTAAGCTTGTGCTCTCCTTAATTCCATTACTTGGCATCTGCAGTGGTTTACATATTGGTTAATGAGTGGATGAAAAATGGTTGTTGTGACATGTTTGAGCACGCCCAGTTGGTTGTGGGTGTTTGGTCTTTGTCGTACGAGGCACTGTGCTTCTCTTGTGGGTACTTTGCATATGATCAGTTGGACATGCTTCGGTACCGATTGTACAGCGGTTGGTTCCCTTCCATCCTCGTGCATCACTTGATCCTTCTCATATGCTTCAGCCTTGCCTTGTTTCGCAATGTCACCATCAACTATCTCATCCTCACACTCATCTGCGAGGTATACTCATCCATATCTCATATGTCTGGACTGGTTGGTATAAGCAGATCGTTAGTTTAGTTTCAAATTTTTGATTTTTTTTGGGGTTAATTACTTAATTGGTTAAACATGTTTCACCATTGTGCAGAATGGTTACACATGTTTCAAAATGTGATTAATTGGTTTTGCTATGTGACTAATTGGTTACACATGTTTTTCCCAATGTGATTAATTGATTATTTATTTAGTAAACCGTTAATTATTTTTTTAACATATTATTGAATTGTGAAATGACTATTATGCCCTTAGTGGTATTGAAGAACCCAGAATTGTCTTGAAGAACCAGAATCGAATCGAATTGAATAATCCAGAAATTCGATTATGGGTTCTTCAATTCAATTCGGTGATGAAGAACACATCTTGGTGATGAAGAACACAGCTTGGTTGATGAAAATGGTAATTACGTCATTTTATGTATCTAAATAGTGACTTAACTGTGATTTTTAACGGTGAACAGTAGAAAAACCAATTAGTCAAATATCAAAACCAATTAATCACATTTTGAAACATGGGTAACCATTCTGCACAATGGTGAAACATGTGTAACCACTTTAAGTAATTAAGCCTTTTTTTTCTTCTTATTTTTGTTTTAATTAAGAGTAAGAAACGTGAGCATATGTTGAACATCCCCTGACTGCCCTGTGGTTTTCCAATGGCTGCTGCAGCTGCACTCGATCTTCCTCCACGTCAGGAAGTTAAGACGACTGGCCGGTGTTCGAGATTCCCAGAGCTTAATCGTGAGAGTTGAATGGGTTCTTAATTGGTTCACCTTCTGGGTAGCAAGATCTCTCCCTCATGTTCTAATCACGGCTAAGCTCATCATGGATGCCCCGAAGTTCGGGAAAGGCATTGAGCTGCCACTTGCACTATTCGGAATGGTCGGAATGAATGTTCTAAATGTCGGACTTGGGATCGATCTCGTAGGTGCATTCAAGAGAGAAAGAGAGAGAGGAAGCACCATCAAGATTGAGTGAGGATGGAGAAATTCTGAAGAGAATTCCTTGCCTCTTCCCATTAGTGGTCTGTGCAGATGTCGATCATACTCTACCCAGTTGTAATCTTGTGTGTTCATTTGATTTCTTTATCTTTGTTGTTTCCGCTAGGGCCGGCAATACTACGGTGAAAAATCCATAACCATGGTTATAACCGTTACTGTTTAATATGAAATATGGTTAACCGTACCATTATGGTGCGGTACGGTTATGGTGATGAATTTTCTACCCATAATGGTTATAGTATTTGAGTTATAACCATGGTTATTATATAAATATAATAATTATTTATTATTAATAAACTAATATATATTAAATTATCGAAGTTATTGTACATACAAGTAATAAATAATTATGATGTTAGTTTTATATATTTTTATTGTTGACAATATAGATTTATGTATTTTTTAAAATAAAATTTTCAATATTTTATTATATTACATGTGTGAAATAAATATGGGTATATGAGTAAAAGCTTGGTTAATAACCACAGTTATTTTAATGGTTATAGTATTGAAAATTATACACGTAATAGTTATGGTATACAATTTAAAAATATGGTATGGTTATGGTATTTGTCATACCCGTACCATCGACCCGTACCATCGACAGCCCTAGTTTCCGTTTCCGCTTTATGACAATAAATGTTTTACCAAGTGATTTCAAAATTCAAACAAGAAGGAAGCTCTAAATTTTCAACAAGACTAATCCAAGTATCAACACAAACTCAAACCCTACTGTCATCAAAACCTCAATGTTCATCCATAAATGAAACACAATCGAAGCAAAACCCAGATGATTAAACATCTACTCTCCCTATATCTCCAGTTGTATTCCATTCTTCGTTCTTGAGAAGAACTTAGCGAACCCGTTCCTGTTCTTCTCCGCCGACATGGTGGAGGAGGCTGCAGTTGTTGATGATGATGATGAAGAAACAGGCGACTTCCTATTCTCATTCTTCAAAGTTTCAGCAGTTGCAGATGTTCTCATGGTGGAGTCATTGTCTCTTCCTGGAGAAAACGTTCCGTTGGAATGAAGCCTCCACAGCTCACCACCATTGCCATTGGCCCTTGGAGCCATCAAACCGCCTGGTGAGGACTCAGGTATGCTGGTAGTGTCGATAAGGAAGTCTTCCAGGGTCGCTAAAGAGTCCAGTTGCTTCTTCAAAGAGACGATTGTTTTCTGGCATTCCATGAGCCGTCCAGCAGCTGCAGTTAGATCCTCCTGATCATGAAGAAGAAAGTTATAACAATTTGCACACTTTCAAAATGTTATTCTGGTTTTGAGAACATACCTGCTTTATCTTGGATTGGTTGTTCATACTTGAGTACCGCAGCATCTCAACCTCCTCTTCCTTCCTCGCCAACTTCTCCTCCAAACTACGACACTTGGCCCCAAATTCCTCAGACACTGCCTTTGCCTTCCTTACTTCTTTTTCCAAGGAGTCAACAGATGAAGAAAGGCTCACAGCTTGAGCTTCCATCTTAGCCACCCGATCCTCCATTGACTGTTTTGACTCACTAACCCAATTTAACTCCCTTTGAACATCCTCTAACTTGATCATTGCCTCTATCAACTGAACCTGAGAAGCCTCCCCTGAACCACGAACCCTCTCAAGATCCATCTTCAGCTCCGACTTCTCATGTTCTAACTTCTCTATATTTTCTTCAAGTTCAACTGTCTTATTCACCATTGCTTCAATCTCTACCCTCAATCTCGAGCACTCCTCTGCCTCAGTTTTCTTAACGGGTTCTGGGTTCTGAGGCAAAGATGCGAGCTTTTCCATTTCTAAGAAATCATCCATCAGGTCAATCTGCATGGACGAAGCTGCAAAATTCTTATTGCCATCGGAGTTGTTTGACTTGCAAGTATCCGTCTCCACCATGTTGAGGCGGTCCCCACTGTCGGATTGACTATCGGTTAAAGAATCCACATAAATGGACGAGGCAGCGTTTGATTTGCTTTCTCGATTCACTGTTGCTCTGAGCTTTCTGCATTCAGCCTCGAGCTTGGCTACTTTCCTTATGCTGTCCAAATGCTGCTTGCTCGCTGTTTCAGCTGCCTGGGTGCTCAAGTCTCTCTCTATTGTCCTAACCTCTAGTTCTTCACATTGCTTCTGAAGCTCGAGATGTAGGGCCATATTCTCCTTCTCCAAAAACTCGATCTTTTCACGAAGATCTGCAGTTTTTGAATCTTTTGCCTTTTTATGGAGCTCAAGTTCAGATTTTGTGGATTCCCAAGCCATGGTCATCTTAGCTACAGATTCCTGAATCTTTCCCTCTTGCTCATCTCTTGCTTGCCTTAGCTGCCTGACACATTCCTTCAATGCTCCATCAAGATGGCCCACACGATCCTCCAACACCAAGTTCTTCTTTGTAGCTGACTCAAGTTGTTCTTTAAGAACTCCTACTTCATTTTCAGCCTTCTCCCAACCTAAAAAATTCAAATTAATGATATTTTTTCTAGAAAAAAAGAAATGATAAATGGCCTGAATTGGAAATACCTGCAACAGCTTCTTCAGCTACTTTTGCATGCTGCTTTACCAACTCGTCTTTGGCACTGACGTTCACAAGAGCAGCGGATAGCTTTTCTGTTAAGTTCTTGATAGTTTCATTAGCATATTCATCTTCATTGGAGATAGCTTTCGAGGTAACTTCAGGCGACTGACCATCTTCAGATGAGATAGCTTTGGAGGTAATTTCAGGTGATTGACTGCTGGGACTAGGAGAGGCCTTCAATTGTTCCTGCTCAAATAAACCAATCCAACTCAAAGGGTTCATGTGTCATTTCGATATAAAGATGGTAGTTAGACCGGAACAAATTCAGCAAATTTTCTGTTAATTAACTTGATTTTGAGAAGATACATATCTATTTTTGAGTAATTTTGATAATTATAAACAGATTCATCATAAAAATTGGAACTTCACATCGAAGAAATTTCTAATTGTTGGGACAGAAGGATTTGGAGGGCAAGGATCCCTAAATTACACCCTTCAACATCATTCAAATCAATTTTGGCAAGCTTCAAAATAAAGAACTAAGCTACAAACAAAGCCATTATGTAAATTCCAAAAAGGGTGTAATAAATCACCTGACTATCCGATTCTTTCTCTGAAGGTGAGGACATTGATTCCGAGCTCTCACTTCCACCAGGGCTCTTGTTCTTTTTCCACAGCCACTTCCTCTTTTCCATATCAAGCTGACAACATAGCCCACTAGACCACAGGGATCTGAACAAACCTGCAACATATTTGCAAGAGCTAAAGCACACTGTAGCAATTATGAACAAAAATTGCTTTTATAAGCCAAAAATGGATATGCTTCTCAACTACAATGAAGCCCATAAAAGAAAATATGGGGTGGAGAGGTGGGGTGGTGATAAGAACAAGAATCAATTACCCTTCAATACCCAGAAGATGAAAATTCTGATTCTGATGAAAAAAACTCAAGATTTTGGAACTGGGGAGGGAGGGTGGAGGGGGAGTAGAGCATCCAATGCAAGAAATTTCAGAACTAGTAAATGAGCCTCCGTAACCGCTCTTCCAGAGCTCCAATACCCAGAAAGAAAAGAGGTCCCAACTTCCCAGAAGTCTGTCCATTTCAGGAATTTGTAATGAATAAATTAATACTTATTAAATAAAAAACGATTAGAAGGAACAAAACCCAGACCTTTGACGGGAATGGAACCAAATTCAAGCAAAGTAGCAGACAGGGTACCAATTCGATTAAAGAAATGGAGTCTGGTGAGGCGTGAGATTTAAGATAAGGAAAGTTTAATCGTATAGTAACCACTTCATCGGAACCCTGGAACTTCAGCAGCTGATAGATGAAGCAACCGCAGAAAGCAGACGAAGTGGCCGGCCTTTTCCAGTATCTGATTGATTCTTTGCTTGCTCTGCTTTAGATTTTGAATGCGGTGAAGGAGAGAACGGAGGAGGGTGCGATTCAAAGTGAACGGTAAGATTTTCCGGCCAAGACTGAGAGTAGAGTGAGTTGAGGAGAGCGTGTATGAGAGAGAGAAGTGGGCAAAATCGAAAAGGAGGGCCTTTTCAGCTTTTTCTGTATTTTCTTTTATTTAAAGAGAAATTTACCCAATTGATTTTATTTTGTTTTTAGTTTTTTAGTGACTTGACTTTTTTTAATAATAATATTTCCATTATTATAATTTATAAAAAATTTGAATTACCAATTGATATTTTTTAGTACGGGTGATAAAAAAAACTGGTTGGGTCGAATTTTCGATAAAATTGGTATGAGATCGAGCGAGTATTTTTTTTTCTTCAAAGTCGGTCTCGTTTTTTTCTTCTCAAAAGTCTGACTAGGACCGGGCCGACCTTGAAGAAACCCCTAGAAATTTATTGCATAACCTTGAAACACTAGTAATTCATGACCTTGAAGCATTCAACAACCGATCGGTTCCATAAGGGAAGTGCGATGGAAGACGAGAAGCGAGCGGGTTCAAGATAAAAACTTCGGTGATTTTTTTTTGCTAATCCAACTGATTTTATTTTTACCAAAAAAATCGGTTCAAGACCGACTCAGACGGATTTTTTTTGTCAAAGTCCGTCTTGATCTTCCAGATGTCAATACCAAAATTTCAATCCTGGTCCTGCCTCTAACACCGGACCGGCCCACACATGATAACCCTACTTTTGGGAGATGTTTTTTAGTGACTTGATTTTTTAATAATTCAACTGTTACAAACTTATAAGGGTTATTTTAAATTATTTTATTTATTTTGTACACGTAATATTAGTTTTATTCAATTCATCCTAAAATTCATTTTACAGTTAATTAAATCTTTTAAACTTTAAAAATACAAGGTTGGACCATGTCTCGTAGGACTCAGCCAAGGCTTGATTTGACACCTAGTCCGTCTATACTGTGGAAGCGGAGGGGTCGTCTTCTACCTGGGCTCTCTCTTCTTTCACCTTCCTCTGAATTCTGGGAATCAACATGAGGTTTATGTTTTTGCAAGGTTTCACTAGTTGCAGAGGAGCCAAAAAGGGAAGATGATAAGACACTAATCAGCAAATGGAATTAAGTAAAACACTGATACCTTCCCTTCCATAGTTTTGACATGAAATGAAATCTTTTCCCTTCTTTTCAAAATTTTCTAGCAGTCTCTTACTAGAAAGGATGTGCAGCAAGGAATGATGAAGATCCACCAACATGAGGTAACTAAGTGATTCAGATACTTAACATTTAATTCACACAATCAGAAAAAGATGTTAATTAATTAATCAAAAGTCCAGCTAATCACAGTATCGAGCTTACTTGTGATATACACATCACAATTATGTTATCAAATTTAAGTAAAATCACTCTAGACTTCCTAAGTGAAGCTACTCAAATATACGAATCAGCTATAAGATATCCAATTCCAGAAAAGCAGACCCTTTAGAATCTAAAATAACCCAGCAAATATATAAAATGAGAGCATAAACGCCCAATTTACAATGAAAAACATTTTTGTATAATGAGAAGAAAAAAAAGTCTTGAGAATAGAAAAGTTGGTTTATAAAAGCTGCTCAATTTCCGAAGACTTAATCACCATAAAGATAAACTTGAACAGTTTGATGCTTACAGCATAGCTTCCATGATTTCCAGTACGCAATTACAATACACTAGTCCAATTCCAAATACTTAAACTGAAGATGAGACATTTCAATTTGAACTAAAAGACTAAAACCACATACCTGTCGTTGATGTTAGAGGCATCAATTCACATCCTTTTCTCTTCATATCAGTGTCCCTTGGAACCTTTGAGGAACCTGGGGATCAATCGAACTTCTATAAATCACAAAGAGAAGGGGGGAATCCTATACATTCAGGCAACAGTGTCATACCTTGAGGTGGATGTCTAAGACTGAGCTGACAGAGCTTAGAAGGAGGGATCTGGAAGCGGAAGTAGCCAGCTGTTCCCTCCATGCACCACCCGGCGCGGCGCCCTGTAGTTTATTTTTTCTCTCTGCTTCTGTCCTTTCCCTACCATCTCTTTCTGTTCTCTCTCTGGGATAGAGGTTCACTATTCTCCTCGCTGCCGCCAGTGGTCAAAAATAGTCTTTGCAATAGGGAAGCTCGCCCTCCAACGAGCTCCTTGCAGGTCAAGAAATCCAAGTGAAGGAAAGAAGAGCTCCTTGAACTAGAGGATCCTGAATCCTCAGTGTAGTGCCTCAAATCGATGGATATTTATTTGGTTAAGTACGGTGGTAAAACATATGGGGCAATGCACCATTGTTCCCTTTCCGTCTTTCTTCTTCTTTTGTGAATGAGAAAATTGGAGCCACCTTGTGAAGGCGGTTACCTAAACCAACTGCACTAAACACGTATGGTTGAGTCTCCTTCCTTCCAGTAAGATGCAAAAAAAAAACAATCTTCAGTCACCATACACCTCCGCAGGTACAAACTCCATTGAAAAATCTATGGTACCTATTGACATCCCTTACAATGATCTCCCTCTCTACCGACTTACTTATGTACTTGAATGCATCATGACAATCTCTACATATTCTCAGATTTTTCACAATCCTCAAAGCCTTCGCAGGTGGCGTGACACCTTCCAGGAGCCCAAAAGCCAAGGCCAACTTTTCACTGTGACTCCAAAGTGCCTCCCTCATCTCCTTCTCACCCCTTATCTCATGCAATATCTCCTCACTAATGGGAACATATCCTAATTTCTCTATCCCTTCCATCAACTCCATCAACTTCATGTAAATCTCTGTTCTTCTTCTATGCCTCTTATCCCCAGCCAAGAAAACATGAACTTCTCCACGTGCTTCTATCCAACTCCTTCCACTTTCCTTCCTCACTCCACAGTCCTTCATCTCTTTCCTCACCTTTGCTACTTCATCCCATCTTCCTGACATGAATAACACATTTGCAGCAATCACGTAAGCTGAATCGTCATTAGGGTCGAGCTCAAGCAACTGCCTTGCTATTCTCCACACTGTATCAGTACAACCATCATATCTAGAAGCCATCAACAATGACCGCCAGACCGCAGCATCAGGTTTAAATGGCATGACTAATGCAATGTTTTCAGCTTCTGCCACTCTGCCTGCACGCGCCATGGCAGATATTAAGCATGTGTAGTGCTCTAACCTTGGCTCCAACCCATATTGTGATTTCATTTTACATATCCATTTCTCAGCATCGTCTGCTAGACCTGCATTACAACATGATGAAAGAATCGCTAGAAAACTATAATCATCAGGCACAAAACCACTATCCTCCATTGTCCGGAAAAGCTCCATCACTGAACTAGTGTCACCTTGTTGGGAGTAGCCTGACATAATCATGTTCCAACCCACAGTATTCATCATAGGCAAGTTCTCATCAAACATACGTCTTGCATCTGAAATGACCCCTGCCTTACCGTATCCGTCGATTAGAGCACTGCCAACAATAACATTCCCATCAAATCCAGTCACCACAGCGTGAGCGTGAATCATTGTACATTGTTCTAGTGCAGCCAACTGCGCTACTGCACCTAAGGCCCCGGAAATACTGTACATCGTTGTCTTTATTCCAGAGCATCTCATATCAGAAAACAACAATAATGCATCGATTAGCCAAGAATTCTGTGCCAACCCAACAATTGCAGCAGAGTAGCAAAACTCATCTCTGCCAGGAATATCATCGAACACCTTGAGAACATCGCCAGGCAAGCGAATTTTGGAATAAAAGCTGACAAGTGCGGAACCAGTAAATGGCTCATGTGAGAAACCGAATTTCAGAGAAAGGGAATGGAGACACAAACCAAAAGGTATGGACACGAGGGCAGTACAAGTCTTAAGAAGGGAAGCAATTGTACGCTGGTTAGGGATTGTAGGGTGGCGGAGCATGGAGATGAAATGGTGGAGGGAGAATGGGGAGGTGGAGTGAGCAGAAATGAGAGAGGTCCATGAGACGACGTTAGGAAAAGGAAGATGGGTGAAGAAGACGCTTGTGGAATAGGCCAAAAGGTTGGATTTTGAATAGAGGGAGATTAACCGGTGGAAGAGGGAGCGATCTGCTGTCGCCGTTCGAAGTGCTTTGGCATGGATGATGCGGGGATCGATGTCGGAAGGTAGTTTCTTCTGATCGAAAGAACCGTTCATTTCATGACAACACAAGCATAAGCAGAGCTAATTCATTGCAAGTCGACAAGAAGCGTTACCTCCGACAAATGACGCCACATGAATGCAAACGGTGCTACTCAAGGCTCTTTGACTGCGCCGCCGTAGAGATGAATAGTTTATCCTCCATTTATTCTAACACGATTAAACACTATATGATTTAAAGTGTATATGAGTTAAACACGATATGCTTTGACATTAACGAATTTCACATTTAGATATAATTAATAATTGTGTTTAAACACATCAGATATGCAGATATCTGTATAAACGTGATTAACTAATCGTGTCATGTATACATGTGACACGTTTAGACACATTTAAGTATAATAATAATAATAAAATATTAAAATACTCACTTACTTTTGAATTTTGAATAGTTTACTTTGTATATATGGATATGAATTTTGAAGAGTATTACTTTGTATATATGGATTTATATATATATAAATTTGTGTATATATCTGTTTTAAAACGTATGTGTTTAATCTTAACGGATCTCATTTCTAAACAACTTTTATACGTTTAGACAATTAATAATCGTATCGTGTTTGTATTTGAAATTTTTACACGTTTAAGACTTATCCGTTTAGACACGATTAATGACACGATTGTCACCCCTAGTGTATATCAGTATTTAATAGAACCGGAAAGGTGGACCTCCGGTTCACGATCTGACAAATTCGACCGCCGGTCTCCGATCCTGATAAGTGATGACTCTGATTCGAACTGTTTAAACAGACGGATCTCCTGCTTGTGACACTCAAGAGTTGACTATGCATTATTGTGCATATAGACATGTACATCAGTATATATATGCTTTATTTTCTAATTAAGAAACTGGGTCAATGGATAAATTTTCAAACCCTAAACCCAATATATCCCTTTGATTTTGATGACTTACATATTATTTTAAAAAAACACGAACACATGTTCATGGATAGGATATGGGTCAATTTGGGTAATACTCAAAAAACCATAAGAAACATAAAACTGCTTAAGCTATAAAGCAAATCATCATAAACTGAGTCAGATAATCAAAATTAAAACCAAATGTAACGACTGCAATGACAGACTTAATGCTAAAATCCTGACTATTGAGAAACTCCAAGATCCAAACAACAAAATGCAACCAAAGAAATAAATCCTTCTTAAGCCTAGTCGGCCTTGGCAGCACTGGCAGCAGCCTGTCCCCTGAGCCTACCAGTTCTACGAGCAGCAATAAGACCAACCTTCTGCCCAGGAGGAGCATCACGCCTGACAGTACTAGCATGACCAATATGCTGGTGGTTACCTCCTCCGTGGGGATGCTCCACTGGGTTCATAGCCACACCACGAACCTTGGGCCAGCAGTTCCTCTTCACACGGAATTTATGGTAAGCATTTCCTGCTTTGAGCATTGGTTTCTCTGTCCTTCCTCCTCCTGCAACCTGACCAATCATGGCTCTGCACCCACTTGGGATAATCTTCTTTGAACCAGAGGGAAGCTTCACTCTGTCAAAGCATCACACGTAAAGTTAACAATTAGCAATTCTTTCAGACCATGAATAAGAAAAAATGTAGAAAAATAGAAAGATACAATAACATCATTTTTACCCTTAGCAGTGTATATTTATACAAACTCATAAAAAGGAAATGGAAATAAAAGGAAAAGAAAAGAAATCTCTTGTATAAAATTCAGTTCTCTTTTTGCCAACTGGGTAGACTCATTTGAAGTAAAAAAATTGGAGGGGCATCGACCAAACTTCATTTTGGAGAGTTGAAATATAAGGGAGCTGGAGAAGAAATGAATCACACCATTTCCCTTACTATTCTAAATCCAAACAAGGTATTCAGCCTTCCTCCCTACCGTTTTCCTTCATATTCCTCCAAATCCTTCAATCCAAACACACCAAGCACAACAATAGAGTAGTTCAATCTAGTCCTATTACTGGCAGAATAGGAAGAACACAAATACTTTCAAACATATGCCATTCAATCCAAATTGATATCGAGGGATAGATATCTTATGTCAAAGAAGCATTGTACATTATAACATACAAAAAAATATACAAAACAATAAACAATAGGCTTAGTAGCTTACAAAACGAGACCTTAAAGATGAATGCCATGAATGTAAATGTGCATTTACCAAAACGAAACGCGTCCCTGGGAAATTTCTGCTTCATTCAGTTGCAGCTAATCTATACTTCTAAAAAAGTTCTGAATCTTATCATTTTATAAAATATATCGCATACTTAACATCGTGTCAGAGAGATCTAAAAGATCTAATTTTCATGCTATCATCACAAGAACTACAAGATAATATCATATACATCAACACCATAATCAGTTACACTGCAGTTAAATGCTACACTTAACGGTAGACGTAGAACAAATTAATTTTATGCGAAATCAGCAATTCGAAGACACAATCAAGCAGACCATACCTAGTAGTGTCATTATCAGGGTTGTGACTGATCACAATCGCATAATCACCAGATGCCCTAGCAAAGACACCACGATCGCCGACGTGGTGCTCGACATTGCAAACGACACCTCCTTCAGGAATGGATCTGACCGGCAACACGTTGCCGACCGTGAGGTTGGCTTTCCTACCACAGTACACGAACTGTCCGGTATATAGGCCTTCTGCGGCGATGAAAAGCTCCTTCTGCTTCTTGTAGCGGAAAGGATGGCGGAAGTCGACCCTAGCGAGCGGTGCGCCACGGCCCGGGTCATGGATTATCTCGGTGACAACGCCCTTGAGGTACCCGTTACGCTCGCCGAAGTCGAGACTGCGGAACCTGGCGGGACCCTTGCGGTGGTGAGTATGGGACTTGAAGACGGACCCAGCACCTTTACGCTGTGCTCTGATGACTCTCCCCATGTTTTCTCTCTGGAGCGGCTACAGAAGAGGCGACTGAGGGCGTTCGATGATACTGGATGCCTAGGGTTTGAGTATGTAGGATTTATATAGTAGTAGTCAGTTTTTTTATTTTTCTATAATTCTAGTTTCAGTCCTTCAATTTACAAATGCTGTATGTGTTAGTCCATGAACTATTCATTTATAAAAACTGCTCCTGATTTGTTAATTAAAATATTATTAGTACAAATGTACATATTAAAATGAAAAAATTATAAATTATTATGTTACACATTGCCCCTTCATCGTTGATTTGAGTAAAATCGACCATTTCTTATATGTTCTATATGTGTTTAACATTAACACCTATCGAGTACAAATTAACTTAGTGATATTTCTAGAAGATTTCCGAATATGTTTTCTTTTGTTAATTATTGAATATGGATTACTTGTTAAAAATCAAAGCGAACTTTGATGAAAATATAAAAAACAAACTGCTTTTGATTTTTTTACAAACAGAAACTAAATTTAATAAATCTAGCAATTAACATATCTACCTTAAATTATCATTATGTTTTGGACAGATTTTTATAATTTGTATGAAGTGATTTGTCTAATTATAAATGCAACAACAGTATTATAGATGAAATCTGACAAATCACTCCATCTAAATTAGAAAAATACGTCCAAATATAAGTGTAATTTTATGTAGATTTATTAATTATTAATTTTACTAAGTTTGATTCGTTGTTTGTAAAAATAACTGTTTATTTTTTGTATTTTTATCAAATTTTGATTTGACTTTTGATAATTAACTTAGGTGAATTTATATAAATGGAGGAGAGAAAATACATGCTTTTGGGCTCTTTAGGCCTTAGTTTTACCCCTTGGAGGGAGAAACAAATCGGATGTGTAAGACCCAAAATGGAGAGACCTTTCACACCTAAGGACTGCATTTTGGTAATATTTACACAGCTTTAATCATAGTCATCGGACCGGAGCGCCGATCCGACCGGGAACTAGACTCATGTCCATTGTTCAATCAAAAAACTGAAATGCATGGTTGGACCTTTTTTTAAAAAAATATCGTTTTCGGTTCTTTTTTTCAAACCAATTTAGATCTTCTTCAATTCCACGTCTGGGAAGTGGGAACAACTCCACACCACGAACAGCTCGTGGAACAGCTTAAGTCCTCGACGAAGTGGAGATCGGGATCTCCAAGGACAGCTCCCACTTCTTGTGCGGCATCTCGATGCTCGCTGCTTCTTGTGACGGATGAACAAGTGACGGAGGAAGGAGGAGGAGAGTGACGGAGGGAAGAGCATGCGGCGACGGCTAGGATTTTCATCTGAGGAGTGACGTTAGCTACTGCTGCTACCATTGTTGGACTATGGTTGGTATGAGGAAGAAGGGAAGGGTTGTGCTTCGAGCAAGTGTATGAGAGAGGAGGTGGAGCGGGCTGGTGGCCGGAGGTGGGTGGGCGGAAGGGTGGCAAATGGAGGGCGGGCTGGAGGAGGGGTTGAAGGTGGCGAGAGATGGCCGACATAGGTGGTGGAGGTGGACCAAGCTTCCTTTTCTTCTTTATACAAGCAACACACTTGCAATTGGGCCAAACAATTACGGTGCAAACCTATCTCCCCTCTCTCTCTTTTGGTAACTGTCTCTTGAAGTTGTTTCAGGTAGTTTGAATTTGATCATCTGTTGCTTGATCATCGTAAAAGTTTAGTTTTGATCGTGCACTCTCTCCTTGGTGCTTGAATCTCGAACACGTGATTTTGCGATGAAATTTTTATCACTTTGGTTGTTTTCTTTACGGGTTTGCGGAGGGGAGGTGGGTGAAATTTTTTAATTTATGCATAATGAGCCGGTTGGTCCGACCGGACGAACTAAGAATCGACCCTTCCACTTATTCAAGGGTGATTCTGATTACAGTAGCCTTAATTACATGATAAAATCAAACTTTTCCTTTTACATAAAAATATATATAATAAAATTTGAAGATACAAATATATAGATTTATATATTCAAATGTAATGAAAATTACACATGCAATAACATACTGCAATTGAAGTTCACTTCGAATATATTGTTGGGTGAACTTTAATAATTTTACCATGATTTTGTTTAAACAAATTGTTAGTTGATTTATAAAAATGTACAATTTACTAGCTTTGCTTAATTTGTTGGTAAATAGTGATGGAGACATACACGTGTACTTACATTTCAGCTATCAAATTGTTTTTTTTTATGTTTAGTTAGCAATATGTATACTTTTGTAAAATTCAACAAGTTAATTGTAATTATTTAAAAATTCACCCGGTAATTTGTAAAAAAATATATATAAGATAATAAATTAATACACATATTTGTCATAATTTAATATAAAATTAGTCAAACTCGATAAATCATAACTTTGTATAAAGTCAATTAGCAAATTATCAAAGATTTAATTAACAAATTATGTAGTTCATTAAAGTTCAATTAGCAAATTAATACGTAATATAAAAAAGGGATAAAAGTCATTTAGGTACATGAGAAGTCACATTTTTACAAATAGATAACTTATAAAAAATTTATTACTTTCGGGTATTTCATAAATTATAAGTGTATCAATTTTAATATTGCGATCATGTGCCTATCACATATATAATATTTTGTTCCATTATAGTAACTCTACTTTATTTTACTGTTGTTTTCAGATATTTTTGAATTGTTTTATTGTATTAATCAAATATATTTACTTTGTCATTATTAGAATGATCTTTTTTTTTTTGTTTTTTAACTTGTAGGTACACACTTAAAGTAAATACATTTATTACTTTTGAGGTACTTGAAATTAACAAATTTTTTATGAGGCCCATATTTGTAAAAACGTGACTTCTGATGTACTTAATGACTTTTATCTCTATAAAAAATGGACTTATTTTTAGGGGTGATCATGGGTAGGCCGGTTCGGTCTTGGAGGCAGGACCGAGACCGAAATTTCAGTCTTCACTTTTGGAGGACCGAGATTGACTTCGGCAAAAAAAAAATTGTCTGAGTCGGTCTTACTTGACTTGAGCTAGTCTCGATCTTGGACCGATTTTTTGTGGAAGAAGCAAGAAGAGAAGCATTTAGGTTTCTTCAGGTCGAGAAGAATTAGTGAGGGAACGATAACAAAATCTCATTGAAGCAAGAACTTGGAAGCATAAATCGAAACTACGAAGTGAAGTGAAGCATACCAAGATAAATTTCCCAGAACGAGCCACTTCCGATCTTGCGACCGAGATGGACTTTGTTTCCAATTCGAGTCTCCATCAAATCGGAAGAAAGGACGACCGCAAGAAGGAAGACGAGAAGAACTGCTACCTCAAGAAATCAGGCAGATGTTGTACGCAAATACTTGAGGAGAAGAAGGATGCTTGAGGAAGTTGGAGAGGTTGACGAGAAATACCAGACGCTTCGACATCGTAGATTTTAGGAGGTTGGAAAGGAAGACCTACCGCGGAGAGATATGAAGAGTAGAGGGGAGAAGGATGCAGACGACTTGGAGTTGGAGGTCACAGAGAAGGAGACGAGAAAGAGATGAGCAACAACTAGGATTAAATTTTGGGTTAATTACTTAATTAATTACACATGTTTCACCATTGTGCAGAATGGTACACATGTTTCAAAATGTGATTAATTGGTTTTGCTATGTGACTAATTGGTTACACATGTTTTTCCCAATGTGATTAATTGATTATTCCCTTAGTAAACAGTTAATTTTACCGTTAATTAATATTTTTAACATATTTTTGAATTTCAAATGACTATTATGCCATTAATGGTATAATACCCTTAATGAGAACAGGATCAGACGAGAAGAACATGATCTTGCTTCTTCATCTAGGGAGGGATCTTGCTTCTTCATCTAGCCGAGAAGAAATGTGTTTTTGGGTTCTTCACGAACCCAGAATCGCGATTAAGAACAGCTATGTGGATTAAGAATCGCGATTCTGGATTAATTGATGAAGAACACAGCTCGGTGGATGAAAATGGTAAATACGTCATTTTATGTATCTAAATAGAGATTTAACTGTGATTTTTGACAGTAAACAGTAAAAAATCAATTAGTCACATATCAAAACCAATTAATCACATTTTGAAACATGTGTAATCATTCTGAACAATAGTCAAACATGTGTAACCAATTAAGTAATTAACCCTTAAATTTTAGGCTAAACTCGGGTTGGTCCGGTCCTAGTCGGTCTTTTGGGAGGGGGGACTCGAAATTGAGACCGACCTTGAAGGGAAAAAAAAAAAAAAGTTCGCTCAATATCGGATCGGTTTTATCGAAAAATCAATTAAATCAGTATTTTTTTATCACCCTTACTTATTTTTACTTAACACTCAAAGCTCATTTTTTCTAGTTTGCACCCCAAATTACATTTTGTAGCAACGTACACCCCATCGACTAGACTGACCCACCGACTTAATCAATAACCATTGATAACGACGGACACTTCAGTAGTCATCTCCCGATTCTAGTGATGGCAAAAAAAAACAAAAAATCTCCCGATTCTATTTTATAACGAACCCAAGAAAACTTTATTTGGAAAGGACACGTCAGCTTTTAACAACAAAGACGTAACCAATGGATTATCATAATCCGATTATGGGTCCTATACGCGCAAAGCAACGGCTTTCCTCAATTTTCTCACCTATCTCCTTCCACAGTGGTTTCTTATTCGTCCTCTACTCTTCTACATCCCTTTCTCGATCTCATCCTCTGTCGATCGCCGGGTGGGCACCGAACTCAGCCCATTGATTTCCCTTCCGGATGATGGACAAATCCATGCATGCGCCGGTCGGGTTTCGGACTGAATCCCTTTCCTCTGCTTCGATCAGAGATATTAGATACAGGTAATGGAGACTTTACCTACTCTTGGATCTTGGTCTTTGTTCTGCTTGATATCGGGTTCGATGTTCTTTCATTGCGCGTTTTCCTCAGGAGTGCGGTGCTTGTTAGCAGCGGTAATTGATTGATGGATTACTTTTAGCATGTTTTGTGTTGGCTAGTGGTAGACTTGTGTAATTTGCAATTAGGGCATCTGATTTTGATTAGAAATGGCTAGGTGTACCGGAGTTGGTATAATTTTTGTATTGAGGTTCATTTTGGAGGGTTTAGTTGAAGGTTGTCCAATTTGATCGAGAGGTTATAACAAAAAGGTATCAAATTTGAAGATACAAAATCAAGCATAGGGGATTTTTTCATTAGAAGCTCAATAGCACGGAGGTTAATTGCAGGCCTCGAGAAACCGCAAAGACAACCTCTTAGACATTACATTACTGCTTCTTGATTTTGTATCACATATCCTGAAATAATGTTTAACCCCTACGAAGATGCTCACAGAGTTTGTTCCACTGCAGTAAAAGTGTTGGCCATTTGGCCTAGTGTTGCCCCTGTCAATTTCATTAGCAAGACTTCAGTTTCTTTCTTGTTTCCATTATTGTTTTTTTGGCCGAAGAATCATTCTAATAGGACAGTTTAGAGAACACACAAGAGATATCCTCTAAAATATTGTAGGGTATAATCAAGGGATAATTATCAAAAAACAAACCGAACTTTAAGGAAAAACCAAACAGCAAACTGAACTTTTTTTGTTGACAAATAACAAACCAAACTTTTGGAATTGAGCAAATAACAAACCTACCTCAAATTTTCATTATGTTTGAATGAATTTTTCAATGTTTGAGAGAGTTATTAAGTCGTAATACACTTACCTTAAAATACTTTAACTAATGTTAACTTAATAACTCTCTCAAACATTGAAAAATCTGTTCAAACATGATGAAAATTTGAGGTAGGTTTGTTGTTTGCTCAATTCCAAAAGTTAAGTTTATTGTTTGTCAACAAAAAAAGTTCGATTTGCTGTTTGGTTTTTCCTCAAAGTTTAGTTTGTTGTTTGGGAATTAACCCTATAATTAATGTTATGCATGGCTTCTGTCTAGATTTTCATTGTACACTTATTATGCCTACTATCAACTATCTTATGCTGAAATGTTATTGGATGCACTATTTGGCTTTGTCATTCAGGAACTGCTGAAGTTCGTAATCTTCTGTATGTTGAGAATCATGGAAAAGTAGTTATAAATATGCTGGTCATATGGTCAAGACTGCTCTTGTTAATTTATTATCTTAAAAGGAGGATTTTGATGTAGTTGTTCACAAGAAAGCGCAATAGAACCTGTTAAAATTCGAGATATGGTATCTTCTTTGTTTGCTATTGTCCTTGGCATGCATTTTGGATCCTTCGAGAAATTGAAATTCAACTTGGCATTACCTTCTGTCAGTTCTTGATAGAAATTGTTCTTCTCTTCCTGCAGCTGTGGCTATTGTGGATACGAGCTAAACCTAAGCTCCTCGAATCGGAACACAGCAAGCATCGGATCCAAGTACAGTAAGTCCATCAAGCGAGGTCTCATCTCCTTCTTAGACGTAGATGAAAGCCGATTTAGGCTCGTCAAAGAGTTCCAATGCGTTCCTTTCTTCTTCCAACACAGAACCAAGCTTCTCTGCAGAAAATGTGGCAACCTCATCGGAACTGCTTACAGAAAGAAGTCGGCTTTACCATGTGGACTAGTTTCAGATGAGCCCGATTCTCACCACCAGGTAACAACTACTCCATGTAAATATGACGTGAAGATTCGAGCATTGCAACCTTCTACCTTTGAGGAATCACAGCTCTCCCTTTTGTGCAATGAATGATCTGATTCCTTTGGCATATTGGGTTCTGGTGGATATGGAGAGGAATTGGGGCTACAAACATGTGATGTGAAGTAAGTTGTATATTGTATGTGAGGTTATGGTTTGGGGTTCAAAACGTAAATGTAAATGTAGACTTTTTGTTGGACAGTATGTATCATATGACTGTGATCTTGCCTCCTATACGTTATGTCGAATCGCTACTATGTACTGTTATCAAGCTTCGCTTAGAGCAGCTTACTTATAATTGTAAGCAGGAATGAATGAATCCCCAGGTGAATTATACAATTTATACATAAACTTTTATATAATATATATGTTAAAATATAGATTTAATTATATTATATATGTTAATGAATTGACAAAATATGTATAATCTTTCATATAGTATGTATTAGCATGGACAAAGCCATAAATTTTAGGTCAGTAGGGCAATAATTAGTATAACGACAAATAGTTAAAGCAACAAAATTTCAGAGTAGACAAATGTAAGAATTTAAAGGATTAAATTGAAAATAAATATATTTTTTAAGACTAAATTGATACAAATCCAAAAGTTGATGGGGGCAATTGTCCATACCCATCACCCCTCTATGGCTTCGTACATGTGAATTAGGGTTGTCAATGGTTAGAGTATGGTACGAGTATGTCAAATATCATAAACATACCATATTTTTACTATATATTAATGTTAAATTATTATTATTATATTTATATAATAACCATGGTTATAACCATGAGTATAACTAAAATAATATAATCATAATCATTATGGGTAGAAAATTAATCAACATAACCGCAAGCACCATAATGGTACGGTTAACCATATAAAAAAATAACAGTTATAATCATGTTTTTGTATTTTTCACCGCACCAGTGTGGGTTCTAGTAGTATGAACATGTATGTTGTGCCAAAATAATTTGTAACTTCAAATCGTCCAATTCAAACCAGACGTGTAAACAAATCATCCAATTATCATGTCCCTATTGATATCCATGTTGTGGTGAGTGAAGTTAAATAAATGGTAACTTAAATAAGAGTTGGTAGTTTTGAATCTTTTGATAACAACTATAATTTTAAATAATTTCGTTAAATGTTTTTTAATCAGATCGATTGTACACGATAATATTATTTTTAACCTTTATGTTAAAAAATAATTATAATAAAAATTAAATTGCAAAATATAGTTTTCCGCTCTTCCTTGTTTGATTCGATGCTTTCGCATGGATGTCGGGTGAGACGTTCCATGTCACATGTGCTGTCTACGGCTCTCTCATTCACACATTTTTATCGATCGACAACGATCCAAATTAGATTGGATTTTTATTCTTTTAAATTTAAGATTTAGATTTTTTTTTTAACTATAGTTTATTTATTTGTGCAGTCCAAATAAGATTACTGACCATTTACAATTTTTTCACCAAAATATACCCTGATTAATATAAATACCAAAATGTCATCGACTTGCCAATAAATCTATACATATACGCGACTCTCATTCGCGGGTGAACTGGGAGTCATATGTTCATTTTTTTTTACCGCCAGTTCCACCCGTAACTCCTATTCACGGGTGAAACTGCATTGTTAGTACCACATGCGAATGAGAGTTACAGATGGAACTGATGAATAAAATGAAACCATAAACCTTCATCAGTTTCACCCGCGACTCTCATTCGTGCGTGGAACTAACGGTGCAGTTCCATCCGCGAATGGGAGTCGCGGGTGGAACTGACGGTAAAAAAAATAATTTAAACCGCGAATGAGATTCGTGAGTATGTATAGATTCTTATTTGTTGGAAATCGAGAATATTTTGATATTTACTTATTAATTTGGGTATATTTGGGTGAAATATTCACCATTCAGTTTTGATTAACAAATAAATAAAAATATAACATAAATCTTAGATATAGAAATGTAATAATAAACAGTTATCTCCTTATATGAGAGCAATTGTATCTTATCTTACGAGGAAATCCTAAACACTTACGTATCTACAATAATATAAACATATGAGGCTCTGCGTAGATAGGGCTGTGATGCGGGACTCGCTAGTTGACCCGTTAGATAGATACTGTTTACTAAATTCGTATTGCAATGTTGCATTACGCTATATTGCAATGAAATTTTCCCCCCTAACGTCATTTCTCCGTTTATTTTGGACAGAAATTTAGTCACGTGTCAAGCACGTGGGTTTTATTAATTTTGTTTGGACAAAATTGTCCTTCCTGATAATCTTCTTCCCGTAATTCTTTCATGTAACTCTTTTAAGGTCCCCTCTCCCTCCTCTGCAACTCTTTCCCTCTCTACTGTAACCGAATGAAGTTCAGTTAATGTTGCTACTTGCCACTCTTGAGGAGTCGACGTCGGTGCTAAGAGTCACTGAGTCACCGACGGGTTTAGGGAGACGAGCAAGGGGACTCTCTCCAAAACTCAGGCAGAAGAGCAGCGCCGCCGCTGAGGGTATGGGCCTTCTCTTCGTATTCTTCCCCGACAAAGATGAAAACGACAAAGACCCTCCCACCACACCCAACATTACTACTTCTCCACCGTATGCTTCCAACCCGCTGAGGGTGTAGCGAGCGCCGAAGATCCCCCAGATTGAGCTTCCATCAAAACTGCAGCTAAAAACCTCTCAGTTCTATACATTTTTCTTAAAATTTGGAAGCTGCTTCTCTTCACATCCACCCCAAACTTCTTAACCTAGCTATATATGTTTGTGATATTCCGAGATGAACTCTTCTATAACGAATGAATCAATTCTCTAATTACAGCTTCAATTTCGAAGCTTCCAAGTCTGAATCTGATTCTTTTAAGATAAACTGTCGCAATTCCCTTCGCACTAATAAGATATCATCGTCCTCCTCCGCCAAATCTATCACTGGCTCCGCCTCCTACAGGCGGATCAACTCCACCTGACTCCTTACCAAGGCCCAGTCCACCATTTCCATCTGCGCCCTCCTCGTCTTCATTACTCTACTAGTCTTCACTATCTCCACCTTCGAGCCCACCACTGCCGCCAAGACCCACCACCGACGAGGACATTCGCGTCCACTCTTGAGGAGTCGACGTCGGTGCTAAGAGTCACCGAGTCACCGACGGTTTTAGGGAGATGAGCTTGCTCAGGAAGGACAATTTTGTCCAAACAAAATTAATAAAACCCACGTGCTTGGCACGTGACTAAGTTTCCGTCCAAAATAAACGGAAAAATGACGGTAAGGGAAAAAATTCATTTTGTCCAAACATTATGACTAAAATTTAAAATTTTAAACATTAAGGGGAAATTTTAAATTCGGTCCAAACTTTAGTGGGAAATTGACAATTAACCCTAATTTTAATTATGAAACCACGTTGATAGCCTTACCACGTGTTGTATTTCGTTTGAGAGATAGATTTACTTCAATTATTCATCTATTCCATTCTATTCTTCTTAGAGTGAAATACCAAGTAGCTACCTGAACTTTGGACGTTTTGTAACGAGCTACCCGAATTTTGAAAATACAAAACGAGCTATCTCAACTTTGAAGAATGTGCAAATAGCTACCTCCGTTCAATTTATGACGACTTTCCGACGACAGTCAATGAAAAATTGGACGGATCTAGCTATTTGTACATTCTTCAAAGTTGAGGTAGTCCGTTTTGAATTTTCAAAGTTCGGGTAGCTCGTTGCAAAACGTCCAAAGTTAATTACTTGGTAATTAACCCTTTTTCTAAAGTTAGTTTTTGCTAGTTAAAAAGTTTCCTAATCTTCTTGTGGATCAATCTCACTATCTCATTTTACGTTATTTACTAAAATAGTAATCACATTATTGTATATTCTTGTAAAATCACCTATAGAAGTCAATAACCATTCTGAATTTTAAATATTTTTATTACAATAAAATAAAATCCTATACTTTGAAATATTTATATAGATTTTATCCACAAAGTAGCTCTCATATTATAACTTATAACCTGACCTGCACCATATTAATTAATAATTCCCCACGAATCATAATACCACATATCAAAATTTAACTGAACATCGATTCTACTGTGAATCATAATCTATGTAAACGAGATTGAGGAATATAAATATTTGGTCAACGTGTATATCTCTGACCACAATCATCTTCGTTAACGGCGTTAGATGCATCCGGGGTCCGGGAGAGTCTCTACAAACACTACTAGAAACTAGGCTTTTACCGGCGAGAAAAATATTTTTGCCGTAAAGGTCGCCGGTAAAAATTATTTACCGGCGACATTAAAATTCTCGCCGGTAAATGTTATTTAGCGGCGATACTAAATTATTCGCCGGTAAAGGTTCACTTTTATCGGCGAATAATTTAGTCTCGCCGCTAAATAACATTTACCGGCGACCTTTTCTCGCCGGTAAAACCTAGTTTCTAGTAGTAGATCCACATGACTGCAGGAGCTGTAACCTCACAAAAAAATTAGGTTTCCCGTTTCAATCTCATTCCTCTTCTCTCGACGATTCCTCTCCTATTGAGCTCTCGGCGATTCGACTCCATCAACAACCTACGTCATTATCGAGCTCTCGGCGATTCGATTCTCGACGATTTATCTCCTATCGAGTTATCAGCACCCACGGTCATTAATCATTATGAATGATAAGGTTCTCACTTCTCATCGACTTTTTCATCTGTTGTTCATCTGTATTCTGTTGTTCGGTTGATTGCATTTAGATGTTAGATTGTTGTTCGATTCATCTGTTGTTTTGTTCTGTTAGATGATGTTAGATGTTGTTAGATGCTTTGAGATGCTTAGAAGTAGATGCTGTTCAGTCCAACCTAATCTACTTTGAATTTAAATCTTTTATCTGTGCATGGCCTGATATTGTCCTTGATAGCTAACTCTGACTGCTTGAGCAACCATCCCACGATTCTTAACTTCACCAACAATATGTGTTGAAAGGGAATTAGATTAGATTTTCTGCCTTATTATTCTGTATGGAGTAGGAAGTGGTTAGTGTGATTCTCTGACTATAATTTGTATGTATGAAGTTTGTTCTTCATTATCCTTCTGCAGTATGATGGTTCACAATCCTTTCTTGGTAATATTTTCTGGGTTTTACAGGCGGAAATTGGGTTTTACCGGCGAGTAAGCTTCGCCGGTAAAAGTGGTACCTCTACTAGTGAATAAAATGATTTTCTGATTAGTGCTGGTAATTTTGTACGCAATACAATTTCAATAATACAATACGAATATAATACAATACGAATATGCGTGAAAATACTTG
This sequence comes from Chamaenerion angustifolium, assembly GCA_946814005.1. Lineage (NCBI taxonomy): Eukaryota > Viridiplantae > Streptophyta > Magnoliopsida > Myrtales > Onagraceae > Chamaenerion > Chamaenerion angustifolium. Next base: position 2,846,273 of record OX328277.1, on the reverse strand, counting down.
TGAAAATACTTGAATTGGTGGAAGTATATAAACGAATGATAGCACAAATACGATAATACGATAAAGTTATTATTTTTTTGCTAATTTTATAGTTGGACTTAGAAGTCTATTTTTTCTATTTCTAAACAAGTTTTGTTTAATAACTTTTAAAAGTCTATTTAGATATTTAATTTACAGAGATTGTCAAACCTTTATTAAAACTCGTAAAATTTTATGTTTGAATAGTTAATTCTTACTGTGAACAATCCGTTATTTTGATATTTTCTTTTAATTTTTCGTATGTAAATATATAATTGACTAACTTAAACAACGCGACATAAACACATACGAAAAATTGTGTCGTGCTCGTGTTGAGTAACATGACACAATAAATTTATCATACATGCTTGTGTTTAATAAACTGCACAAGATAAATATATTAATATGCACGATAACACGGATATACCTTGCAAATCAGTTATATGTTCCATCAACGTGCACCAAATCTGGCACATGCATCGACCCAAGGTGCGAGCAGTACTGTTTTGCAGTTGCATATATAATCGTACATATTGATCTTATCTTTATATATATATATATATATATATATATATATATATATGAATTATGTATATATTTTGTCACATTTTTAAGGGTTGATGTGATCAAATAATAATATGTTGAAATATGAGTTAATAAATATCATTTTTTTTTACTAAAACTAATATTGACAAATAAATACGAGTGGTCTGCCTAATTAATTGAATAATGTATTTGATACAATTTTTGTATGGTTGGAAATTAGGTAGACAAGTCATATGTATTGTGATTCTCTATCGTCAATTAAAGCTCTTCTCTTATGTATGTCTGCAGTGCTTCTTCGTGGTCCTTATTTACAGGAAAACGATACACAACAATATGACAACGATTTGTATGTAATATATACTAGACCCCGGCTCGCGCTACGCGCGTGCACGTTGTCGTCGTTGGTCGTGCGTGAAGTCTTACGAGAACATGATCAACCCGACTCCTAGGATAATACAAGAATTGATCACTTCATAAAAATATTATTAATGTAAAACTAAACTTAATTTGCATAAGATAATGAAATAATAAAATTTAAAAACTCTTAAATATTTTTAAAAAATTGCTCGAGCGACCGGGAGCATGTAACACTATCAAAAGGAATCTCGGTCGCTCGAGCAATTTTTTAAAAATATTTAAGAGTTTTTAAATTTTATTATTTCATTATCTTATGCAAATTAAGTTTAGTTTTACATTAATAATATTTTTATGAAGTGATCAATTCTTGTATTATCCTAGGAGTCGGGTTGATCATGTTCTCGTAAGACTTCACGCACGACCAACGACGACAACGTGCACGCGCGTAGCGCGAGCCGGGGTCTAGTATAACCATTAGGGAAATACACTTAAGTGGATTACAAAAATTTCAGTATAGTTTAGTAGTTAATTAGATATATATATATATATACGCAACACATATCTACATATTATGAAGGTAGATCGTTGAGTATATTCCAATTTTACTCTAAACACTTGATTAAAAATATTATTTGAATTGTAAAACTAAAGTTAAATTACCTAATATAATTAAATAAAATTAATTTTGTTGTAAATATTTTAAAAAAATTATTCGAGCAACTGGGAGCCTCTTTAGAAAGTATTCATACCAACCTCGAACTTTCTATGAGTATTTTCACTCAAACAACATTCGTATGATTCAGTCCTATGCGCTCATACTATTTGAGATTTAAGACGTACACTCATAAGTCAAAACTCGTCAATGAATGCATTCAATATACTCTTAAGGTATCTTAACACGTTCACTACCATGTCTATAAAATAATGACTATTACAAATCTACCATGAAAACATCAAGAAATTCCCACTAATTTGCACAAAATAATAAAATTATATATTTGATCAATTTATTTCTTATTTTATTAATTTGATATTTTCAGAGTTAAGTTTAATTATATTTTAATTTCAGATATATTTATCAAATGTTTAATTCTCATATCAACACCTCAAAGCTTGATAAATATTTATCATATTTGTTTATAAGAATATTATCAAAAAACATATATGTTGATATTTGGACAAAATACGTATTTTACTTTAGGCATCCAACCAGCCTTTCTTTAAGTATGTTACTCCCGACATCCGACCTTTCTTTGAGTATTTTACTCCTAACATCCGACCGGACTTCGTTTGAGTATTATAGTCCCGACATCCAAATTTTTTCGACATCCGATCTTTCTTTGAGTATTATACTGCCGACATCCAACCTTTCTTTGGTTATTATACTGTCGATATCCCCGGGATTTGAACTTGGGCGCTGTGAGTATCTTTAATTTAAGACGCACGCCTTAACCAACTGTCTCATAAGTTCGAACATGTCAGTGAATATATTTAATATACTCTTAAGATCAAAGAACAAACTCACTACCATGTCTACGAAACGACGATTATCAAAAATCTACTGTGACAATATCAAGAAATTACCAGAAAAATTGACCCAAAAAATAAAATTAGATATATTTGATTAACCTTTTCCTTATTTTTTTATTTTGATATTTTCATAGTTATTTTACTTTAATATATCATGAGTTCATAAGGTAGGGTTGAGATTTAGGTAAATTCATATGTTAATTTTAGATATATTTGAAATGTAGAGTTTAAGTAAAAAAATACTCATAGAATCTAAATTTAACCAATCCCAAAAATATTTTGTAAATATAATAAATAATAAACACTGAAAATTAATATTGATTTTTATATTTCAGTCATTCGTAAAATATTATTTCAACACATAACTGGAGTTATTTTAATTTTGTAGTAAAATATTTATGTTACTTTTTTCTCGACATGTAATACCTAAATTTTGGATAATATTAGTTTGGAGTAATAACATATTAACAACTTTGGGCAGCTGGAATCATTTATGCATTAATATTAATAGTATTAAAAAAAAGTATAATCTTTTAAACATTTTAATAATATAATTATTTGAAAAGACTACATAATTTATAATTATCAATATAAAAAATATATACATTAATCAAATATCTCCTTTCAAATTTGATTTTGTTTTTGTATTTATTTTTTCACGCGATAGATTATGTATATTCAACATATAAATATAGTAAATTTTGATCGATTATAATTCTATTTTAATTTATAAATGAAATGTGTTTTTATAATGACAATGCTCACAATTCAAATTTTTTTTAACTTCTTGGAAAGAAGAGAGAATATTTTGAAGAAAAACCTATATATAATTAATTGTAGAAACATTAAAAAGTCACAATTACTAAAAGAAAAACGTGACGACTTGAGAACATAATATACAATTATCATTATTATTTAAAATTGTAAAGTTATATAAAATAACAGATATAGTAATTAAATTAAATTAAATAATTTTTAAAAAATTGGATAAATAATAAATAGTTTTTCTTCTTCTACTCGAATTTAAATTTCACACTTGATTATATTGTACATTTTAAATTTCAAATAATGATAATGCATATTTGAAATATTAATTCAATCTAAATTTTCTCACTTTTAGATGATATTATAACTTTTATAAGTGATTTAAGTCTTTAGATTCACTGTTCTCTTAATGTTCAATAAAGTGAAAATATAATTTCATTTGTTAGCGATATATATAAAAATTGGTGCATGAGAAAAAAGAAAGAGATAGTGATAAGCGTGTAGTTGGTTAATACGTATGTCTTCAATTATAAGGTCATAGGTTCAAGTCTCCGTAGAAATAATTTTTTATAACATTTTTTAGAAAACATTGAAATGACCAAAATAATCATGATAAATGTAAACTAATTAGATTATTAAAGGGTATTTGTGTCAATTTACAGGCGGCGGTTACATAAACATGTTGAGCCTTAATAATATAGATAATATATATTTATATTTGATCAGAAAAATAATATTTATTATAAAAATAAAATAAAAATAGTGGTTGTCGCCTTGTCGGCTCAACCAAGGAGTAGGGTCCGTCACTCCCCCTTTGTTTCAATTTCAAAGCACTAGATTTAGCACGTGACACGGAAAAGGAAATGCTCCCTTACTAGGGTTTTGGCGAACCAAAGATTTATTATTATTATTAGACTCCGGTGCATATTGTAGTTTGTTTTTGTATGCTGTTACGAGTGCATGATAACCCGATTTATAAGATAGTACAAGAATTAAATATTTGATTAAAAATATTAGTGAAATTGTAAAATTACTTAAATTATCTAATATAATGAAATAAAATTATTTGTGTTTTAAATATTTTTAAGAAATTGTTCGAGCATCCAAGAGCAATAACTAGTACTAAAAAAACTCTCAGATGCTCGAACAATTTATTAAAAATATTTAAAATAAAATTAATTTTATTCCATTATATTATGTAATTTAAGTTTAGTTTTACAATTCAAATAACCTTTTTATCAATATAATTATTCATGATTAAACTAAAGTATTTAAACATTGATTTGCATAAGTTATAATTATTTCAATAAAATTTGTAGTAATTTACTAATAATATAATTACATTGATTAAACATTCCTAATAGTAATTTATCAATGTAATTTAAACATTCTAATTTATCAATGTGTAACTATTATTAGGAATTTTTAATCAATGTTTAAACATTATAATTTAGACATTGATTATTAGAATGTCTTAAGTTATGAAGTAAACATTATAATGTTTGTTGTGTAATACACAATGTAATAACATTCCAATTTACATATTCCTAATAGTAACTTCATACACAATGTTTAAATACACAATGCTTGTACTATAATTACTATAATTTTTATCAATGTAATTTATAATCAAGTTTTGTTTATAATTTACACACTTGATTAAATTATAAACAAAAGGTTATAATTATTATTGTACAAATATCTCGGGACACCGGCATGAAAAACATATTCTTGAAAAATACACAATGTTCTTAATATGTTTATGTTTATGAATATGTTTATCTTAATAGTTACCTTCACTATTTGAGCCCCGTGGAACGTGATACATGCTTAAACCCTAATAATTATTAATATGAAATTTAATAGTTATTCAAAACTAATTAAAACATATTTACTTTATCTTTAAAATAATTTTCATTCACACGTAGTCTTAAATTAAATCTCAAAAGGGTATTATTCTCGTAGCTTCCTTCCTGAATATATATATAATCACTTATTAATTTAGCCTTTTAAATTAACTTCTTATTTTTTCATTTATAATAATAATATGTAGCATATACATTGATACACATGTATCACTTATCTTCACAGTTTTGTAGCATTTCTGCTACTTCTCATTTGTTGTTTAATTATTACAGTTTACAGATCAGATCTCGTAACATTGTAACAGCAGCATTATATATTCTTGAAGTGCAAATACCTGATAATATATTATATTGTCCTCCAATTTTTCAGAAGCTTATTAAAGTATATTTTTTATTTATAATCTAAAAGATTAAATTTTGTAACATCTAAAAGTTTAAATCAATACATTATAAAAATATTTATATACCATATCAACTTATTATATCTAAATAATATGGAATATCTAATATGTTATACCCTTTCAGACTACATCCAAACTCCAAAGCACAACTATAAGACAAAGTATTATTGCACTGCTCACATGGAGACCAGTATGGTCTAGTGGCTATGACTGCCTCTAATCACATGGTGTTTTGCTGTTCAATATATATATATATATATATTCTCAATCTCACCATCAATGAAGGTCAAAAAAAAAAATATCACCATCAATTATTCAACTATTCATTTTATTTACGGAAAATTTTAAAATTAATTATAATACTTTTACAAAATAGATAGATATATGTTTTAGTTTGATGCATATTTGATATTTGAAATAAATTAGTATATAAAGTAGTTTGATACATATTTAAGAATTTAATTAGTTATGAAATATATTTTAATTAGTTATGAAATATATTTTAGGGTTAATTACTTAATTGGTTACACATGTTTCACCATTGTGCAAAATGGTTACACATGTTTCAAAATGTGATTAATTGATTTTGCTATGTGACTAATTGGTTACACATGTGTTTCCCAATGTGTTTAATTGATTATTATGTTAGTAAACCGTTAATTTTACCGTTAATTAATTTTTTAACATATTATTGAATTGTGAAATGACTATTATGCCCTTAGTGCTATTGAAAAACTCATAATCGTCTTGAAGAACCAAAAATCGTCTTGAAGACTCAGAATCGAATAATTGAATTTCTAGGTTCTTGAAGAACTCAGAAATTCGATTATGGGTTCTTCAATTCGGTGATGAAGAACACAACTTGGTTGATGAAAAAGGTAATTACGTCATTTTATGTATCTAAATAGTGACTTAACTGTGATTTCTAACGGGAAACAGTAAAAAAAAACAATTAGTCACATATCAAAACCAATTAATCACATTTTGAAACATGTGTAACCATTCTGCACAATAGTGAAACATGTGTAACCATTTTGCACAATTGTGAAACATGTGTAACCAATTAAGTAATTAACCCTATATTTTAAGATCTCGAATAAGTATAAAGTTATGACGCACTTCCATTTCCCAAGATAATAGGAAATAAATTTAAATCAATCATAACAATCCTAACAACAGTTAGGGTAATAATTATTAAATTACTAAAACATCCTTTTATAATTGATAGACCAATCAATTAGTTGGTATTTTTATTTTTACAACCCTCTTATTCCTTGGCCCTCCTCTTTGTGAGAGTCCTTATCCACCCATTACTCCTAACCTTCACCCCCTCCACTTTGGCACCGACGTGACACACACTCGCCTTGCTGGACCTCTTCCACCTGATGAGGTGGAACAGATGCCCAATCCGCTTCCTCCACCTCAGCGATCCTGCTCGGGGCTTTACACGCTCGATGACACTGTTGTTATTACAGGTGGTGGTTGTTTTGGTGGGTTCTGATTTATTCAAACTCTGGTGGTTCAATGAGATATTGCAGTTGTCTATTGAGACTTTGGATTTGGTAGCTGCCGTGTTCGTCTTCTCCCAAGCAGCTGCACCATTGTTTTCAAACTTGATTGATATGAAGGAATCCTCTGAAACAATCATTAGCAGTTTGAATCAGAACAATAAAAACTGAAACTTTGAATCAAAAACAGAGCAGATCATCTATAAAAGAATCAACCCACCACTGAAATCTGCATAAAAATTGACACTTGGCATAGCTAAACATGAATGAAGAAAAAAAATGAGAACTTTTTAAAATTCTGAGACAGTAAAAAGGGAGAATTTATCCTCTTTTTAAGTATATCTTGTAGTAAACAGTAAACACTAATCTAAAGTTGATTGATTTCTAGGATTATAAAATAATTGACCTTAGATCAAAGGGTTTTCTATTCCCCCCCCCACAAGAAGGATATTCTGAATATAACAGCACATTTAAGAATCACAACTTCCCAAATCAAAGCAAATGACAGAAGCTAGATCATGAGAGGCCATTTTGGTCATTAGCATTTCAATGCATCAGTTGGCAGTAGCAATTGAAAATTCATTCACTTTGGTTATGTTGGTTCATCTTCAGCAGTAGGAAACAATCAGCTATCTTCCAACTTCGATTCTATATTCATCTCTATATGTCTCTCTCGGATAGAAAGCGTGTCTGAGACACGAAATATTGAAAAAAGACATCAAATTGATGGAGGGGTCTGGCCCAAGAGCCCTCCCATTGTCGGTTTCTTTCGCATTCACACTCAAAGTCTCTCCAGCATTCACAAAGGAAAGAAGAACAATTTCATTATGACATTTATTTTACATGTATTATTTTTTGTGAAAATTTTACATTAGATAAAAAAAAAATATTCATAGTATAAGACTTAACTTTTCGCAGTATACAATTATTTTAGTTAATAATTTGATTAAAAAAATGTAAAATATATGTACAGAATAGAAGGCATAATTTGTAATTTATTCGTAGTCTAAAGGTGATTTCACTGACTCACTTTCACATATGCATTCTGTCGGATTCTCACTATCAGATCTACTCTCATTTCTATTGGCTTGTTATTTATCATTAAAAATGTCTTTTTGTATTGAAATTGTTAGTGGCATTATAAAGGACAATGCTTAAAATGAGAAAGTTGGAGACTTGGAGTAACTATAAATTTTATTTAGTAAACTTGATCGCTTATTTCTCAAAGATCACATTTTTTTTTCAATATAGACAGTATAATGGAATTATTTTTGTGGGATGATACTTCATCTAATATTAATAATAATAACATTTTATGTGATAATAATACTTCATCTAAAAAGTTAATAACTTCAATGTGATCATTCCTAAATTAGGCACCTTTCCTTTTCCAGAAATTAACTTGAATGGAGATGATAATATACATACTTAAAAATCAAGACTTCCATCATGAAGAAAAATCAAAACTTATATTACCTTCAGGGCTCGTGGAGGCCTCGCGATCGAAATCGACGCTGTCAGATCTCCAGTAGTGCCTGAATTCGAGACGATTGAGGAGCGATCCCAAGGTGAAGATCTTTGGGAGGTTAATAGGTGGTGGCCTTGGGTTGCTTCTATTGGTGGAACGATGCGACCGACCATGTCCTCCAGGATCTGTACGGCGTCGACGATGCTGTTTTTGCCGCGACGCCAGTATTAGGAGCCTCTCGTGTAGGCAGAGCGAGCAAACTCCAACGATTTCTTCCTCCGGATGGAAGTAGCATGAAGATGGATCGTCTTCTCTTCGCCTGTTCATCCTCTGTGGTCTTCGTCGCTGTTCCCTTTTTTCTTGGTGGCGGAGTGTTGCAGAGACGGAACGAAGCAGACTACTGTGAATCACTTGCAGAAGAGAGAAAGAAGACGAAATGGAAGGTCGAAATAGAAGAGAAGAAGGCTCCTCCCTTTTTGCAGTAACAGAACAGGGGTTGATAATAATGTTGCTCTTTATAATCCTCATGGAGCCAACTTAAATTATGGTCCTAAAATAAATTGGTAATTATAAATAAATATATATATATATATATTAATTTCTATTACATACAGTTGTTAATTATATTTGTTGATCTTATTAAAAAAAAACTTCCAACCAAACGTTACTTATTCAAATCACGTGTCAAAAACAGTGTTTTAAGAACCAGATCGGACCGGTGGTCCGACCAGGAACTGGACCCTCTATCCGGTTTGATTCAGCTAAAATACCAACTTGCATAGCAACAATGTTTAAACCAGTGTGAACCAACCATTTTTTTTTAAAGCGACCGATTTTTGATTCGTTTTTTTTTTTGGCGTAGAGGAAGAGAGGGAACAAGCAGGCTGAAAGGGGGACGAGGGGGCTGGAGGGAGGGGAGAGAGGACAGACAGCCAGACTGAAAGGGGATAAGGGGGCGGGAGGGAGGGGGAGAGGACAGACAGGGGAGAGGGGTGTAATTTTTTTTAAGGGTGATAAAAAAAACTGTAGGACCGAATTCTCGAGGTCCGAGACCGGTCCGACTAGGTCCGAGACCGGTCCGACTAGGTCCGAGACCGGTCCGACTAGGATCGAGACCGAGCGGACGAGTTTTTTTCTTCAAGGTCGGTCTCGGTCTCAGTCTTTTTTCCCGAAAGCCCGTTTAGGACCGGCTCGACCGAATGAATGTAGATTTGGGATTTTCATAATACCACCCGAAAGGAATGTGGATTTTGGAGGTTTTCTATATCTATAAAATCTGCATCATGATAAATTTACTAAAGAATATAGTGAGTTCATAGTGATTTTTTGAGATGTGAACTATTATTTCGCCTTTTACTCAAGAATACCGTGAATTCATAGTGTTTTTTTTTGTGCAGATTCGGTTCAGGACCGAGACCAGCCCGAATCAAGAAAGACCGACTCAGACTGACTTTTTTGGCCGAGGTTGGTCTCGGTCCTCCAGAAGGCAAGATCGAAATTTCGGTCTCGGTCTTGCCTTCAGGCCCGGACCGGCCCACTCATGATCAGTCCTAATTTTTTTTTATATTTATAAACAGTGAACTACACATTGAACCGGATTCGATTGAGTTGGACTGGACGAACTGGGAATCATAACCTATCCGATTCTAATAACATTGGTCAAAAGTATGGTAATAAATAATTACAGCATTGGTCACACTTTGCTAATCATATCAGTCGTTTTCTTTACTTCTAATTTACTTTGGAGAGATTTGATGGTCTCACTTCACTTCTCATTCATCAAAAGAACGAGGAAAAAAACGGTCTAAAGAAAAAAAAAAATTATTACCTTCTTCATATTTATTTCATTTCAACCACATTCAGACAAAACACATACTGTGTTAAACGATGAAAGGAGACTACAACTTAGGGTCATACCAAGCCAAACAGACTATTATTCCACACTTAAGAGACTTATCTGACACTGTCAAAGTCACCTTACCAAACGGTACATTCGATTTGGAGTACCTAGTTCAGAACATATCATTATCTCAACTGATAAAGTTGTCTAAAGTATATGCTTACAAGGTGGCTTCACATATCGATAGAGAACATTTGGTATAACATCTTTTCATACATATACGAATTTGAAAATGTACATTCTCACATCTATACTTACGTAAACATATAGTTCTCTTCAATATTGAACTAACTTTAAGTTCAGGTAAGTAGGTTTGTTCATTTAAACTGGTTCGGTCGAACTGGTCTGGTTTGAATGAATTAGTTTCAAAATCAGACCAGTTTTTTATGCTTCAAGTAGACCAGTTTAAAATAATAGTTTCAATTCGGTTCGAATCGACTCGTTTTTTATAATGATTTATACTTAAATTTAAATCAAACCACTTTAAACATATATAATTTTAGAACCGATTTGAAGCAAAATAAACCAAACCGATTTGAAGCAAAATAAACCAAACCGATCTGAAATTAAACCAAACATAGAGATGTATTCAATAAACCAAACCTAGAGATATATTGGACTCTCGTATGTTGATGTTGGACAGGATTTCAGTTTGTTGTGGAACATATTTTCAGTTGGTTCAGTGTGTTTTTCAGTCGGTTCAGTATATTTGACATGATTTTCAGTCAGTTCAGTTTCGGTTTTAACCGAATTATTTCATAACCAAAATGGTTATTAAAAAAATCAGTCCAGACCAGTTCGAACCGATTTTGAATCGATTCGAACCAGATCAATTTTTTTTACCTAAACCAAATCAATTTTTTTTTACACATAAAACAAATCCTATTTTTTTACAAATCAGACTAGTTCAGTTCATGAACAAACCTACTTGTAAATGATATGAAGATCGCCTCCACCATTCCCTTTTTGCAGGTGTTTGGAACTATCTCGACGAGCCATCATCACACGACGGATCTTCGAACGTGTCTCAACATTTTTGTATTTGTATTATATCTTATCCTAATTTCGTAGAACAAAACTAGTCAATCTGAGGTTTATTATTTTGATTATCAGAAGAGGGAGACCAACTTTGAAGGTATCAAGGTCTCATTTGGTGCTTTGAATCTTGATCATCGATAATTTTGAAATCACGTCAAATTCATGGATGATTTGGGGTACCGAAAAGTTGATAGATATTCGATGTAAATTGATTTATATTAGAATAAGTTGAAAAAAATAATAATATATATACTGTCTAGAAGATGATGTAATTTTTAATTTAATTAACAATAAGCTTACATTAAAAGATAATTGCCAGTTATATTGGACAATTTACGATAAAAAAAAAAGAAGTTATATTGGACAATAAATAATGTCAGGATCGTAAAGATTTATAGTGGAATAACTGTATTAAGATATGAGAATTTATAGTGCAAAGATATGCTCTGAGGGTCCCGAGGGTCCGAATACATCTCAATATCTAACTGCAAAATTTGGAACATGGGTGGGGTTGATCAACCCAATCACTAGGACACATCCCCTATAGCGTGTTTAGCTAGCCATAATGCACAATGTGAAAGTGGTTGGTTACATCAATTTTTCAACGTATTTAATATTGTCGTTTTATTATTTCTTAGAAACATGCAAAAGTTGATGAAATCTTTAAAGGAGTAGGGTAGGTATATATACATATACATCTATTTTTTTATTTATTTAATTGAAGATTAGAAAAACAATTTTTAAAAAAACACGACTACAGATTCGGGATTAGTTTCTCCGTGGAAGGGGGGACTTTAAGGATAAGTCAAATTTTGCAACTTTTGAGCCCACTTTTCTTTTGGGTCATATCGAAAGAACATTTACAATATATAATATTAAATTCAACAAAATTATTTTAAAGTTGTCAAAAAAAAATCTTATATCCTTTAGTATTAATTTATTATTATTATTTTCCAACCATAATAATACTTGTGGATAGTCAACATTAGTTAGGGATAGAGATTATTTGCTTTGTTCTTTCCTATATATTTTACATCAAATTAATAAGTTCTATCGCATAAACATTCAATATAATAATATATATATACAATTAATTATACATATGAGAGATAAAACAGATATACCTATTTTTATTTTTTTAGGAAGCCATCTCTTTTCTCATGTCTAGTGCGATCTTCTGATACTTTGTTATCCTTTTCCTTCCACTTTTTATCATAAAAAACTTTTATAAATAAAGCACTACAAAAAGTAGTCTGAGTTTGTATACATCAAAGCTTTGCTACCACGGCACACCACTAACACTCCAACAGCAACTCTTCTCTTTGGGGATACCAAAGGAAACGAAGTGTCCTCTTCAAGACTCAACCGATATATTTACATGCAGAAGGAAATATGGAATCAAATGAATTTTATTGGTTGGGTAAAGCTTCTTTTTGCGGTTGATTTATGGCCAAGTCCAGATGGTAAAACAGACGAGAACGGTGGATGGATGGATGATTCTTCATCTTTTTCACACATTATTGTTTTTATCTTTTGCCTCACCCAATGGATCGGTCCTAGCACCCACCACCAATGGCCCCATGGCAATGGTGATTTATGGCCCTACCTGCATCCTAGATGGGTGCTTCCCAATTATCTTCTTGGTAAAGCTTCCAACCTTTATCATGATCTGACAAATGGGTCGAAGAATCAATCATGCATATGGGTAAGTAAGTAGAAAGAGAGAAGGATTGGAAGTAACGTTTGAAATGGGAGACCAAATTAGGTGCATCAGAGTTGGAAAAAGCAGTAGAGAGATGATAGGGTATGCACGAAACATCCAAAAAGGGAACAAAACAACCAAATGAGGCCACCAAGCTTCACATGGAGATGGGTTGTGCCAACCAGATCATATGATAATTCAAACAGCTTCTAATTCCAAACAGAAAGAAAGACAACCGATACTTTGGACCACTTTCAAGAAGAAAATTTAACCTCGAGTTGATAGAATCATCTTCTTCATCATCTTAACTTCAAATGGATCGTTTTTAAAGTGTTGATACTGGACGATCCTTGTCTCGTTGTCGCTAGACTATTGATGATTAAGTGGAATATAAGTTAGAGAGGTCCTCAGAGAATGCTTTCCTTATGTTTTCTCGCTTGAGCTTCAGAGCAGCGGTTACAAGGCCCGACTCTGGAGTCCATGCATTGGGCAGTAACTTGATCTTTGCAGGGATTTCAAACTTCTCTAGACGGGCTTCCTTTGCTACCTGGGATAATCTCATACTCAATCAGACCACCACAATGGAAAAAAGTATATGGTTTATACTCATCACTATGGATATTATTTCATTTGCACATATCAGTATGTGGCATTGTCAGTCCATTAATTCTTAATTTCCTATAAGGCGCAAGTGTACCTTGGAGAGTGAAGCTTGTATTTCTTTCACTGCCTCTGGTTTCTTGCATAACTCTGCAAAGTCGGAATAAGGAACTCCTGTCTTTGAAGCCCATTCTTCCAATGCAGAATGTGACACTACCACAAGCGCAACGCAATAGCTATGGAATGGATCAGCGTGTATCATAATGTTGTCCACGTAGGGACATACAGAGAGAGCAGCCTCAACCTGTTGCAAAATTTCCCAAGTTCAATTCCTTTACAAAGAAAAGATATTATAACAGCATTATCTTGCAAAGTTGTTCAAACCTTTCCCAAGGAGACATATTCTCCATGTTGAAGTTTGACTATGTCCTTCTTGCGGTCGATTATCTGAAGACAGCCATCAGTATGGAACTGCCCAACGTCGCCTGTGTAGAACCATCGAATTCCTTTCTCATCAACCTTTTAAGAACAAATGATTTCATGGTCAGTTGTTCCAACTAAGCAAGTAATGTGTTGAAATGATTTACAGAAAATATATCCCATCACCTTGTAAACCTCCTTTGTTTTCGCTTCATTCTTGAAATATCCAAGGGTAACATTTGGACCACCAATTACAATTTCTCCACGAGGCATGGGTGAGTCGGTCGTTAAATAGCCACCTTCAGTCCAATCTACCAACTGAAGGATGAAGCAGTATTGGTATTATCACAATTGTATTAAGTAACAGAAAATACTAGATAATATTTGCAAATTGCAAATTAAAAGATTCAATGAACCGTGGAGATGATGCAGAGAACAGTGATCTCATTTCCCAGTGAAAAAACTGATCTGTCTGAAGATGTGGAGTCTATGAGCACCAACAAATCATTTTTGTATTTGTTTTTTTTAATCAAAAAGAAGATTCGCCCCATTCAAATCTTCACAGCATATAGAAACTAGTTAAGCATCTTGTCCACCTTACCTTGACAAATGAACAAGGAAGCGGAGCACCGACACGACCAACTGATGTATCATCAAATTCGGAGAATGTCCCACCAGCACAAGTCTCTGTGAGGCCATATCCTTGACCTATTGGAGCACTGTGTATAATCATCAAGTTTAGAGCTTTGGTGTTAGCAACAATTGAAATTGACGAAAAGCTTCCTTTATTTTAATCAAATTAAGATCGACCTAACTGAAGATTGACATATTACAAAAGATCAATTTCCTAAACCATAAAACATACAATGGACGACTTTGCCATGCCTAATTTTATTTCACTTACCAATTATACACTCATTAACATAATTTACTTATTGTTTGGAAATACAACACATGTAAGTATTGAGCATCACTCTACTATGAGTGACTGCATTGGAGAGAGCAGTGACATGATGATTTAATCAGAATCTCCAACTTGAACTGCATTCGAACAATGTAAGTCAACTACGAATGAAATATAGAGAGCATACTAACCCAATACAGATGTTGATAAATCTCTGTGTATCCTCGGAAAGAGGAGCACCACCAGAAAGAATGAATCGTATACGACCTCCCAATACAGCTTGGATCTTCTTAAACACAATAACGTTCCAAAAGAGCTTCTCAAGGCCCCAAGCCCCAAAGCAACTTCCATTTATTGCTGACATGCGGCGAGAGTAAGCTAAATCAAACAATTTTTTTGACAATCCCCCTTTTGAGTCTACCTGTGTATAAGAAAGTGTCACTCGGAGAATTTAGGTGCAAGTTCAACTGCAGAGAACAATTAAAAGGGCAAATAAGATTTATCTATAAACAGTGGACACAGACCTTCTTTCTTACACCATCTCGAACACGATCAAGAATTGCTGGGACAGCTGTCATGATAGTTGGTGACAAGGCAGCAGCATCACCCTTTGTTCCCTTCTTAATCTTGTTTGAAGTATCAGTGAGAGTCATAGCAGTTCCATAACCTAGAGCACTTCCTACAGAAGCTATAACAAGCTGCACTTGCATTTAAGCGCTGGAGTTATTATCCACCAAATATTAAATAGCAAGCATCGGCACTATTACAATTATAAATGATTGCAAAATTCTCAGCGTTAAAAAAAGCATCAAAGGAGTGGAGTTAAATTAAATTACAAAGTTCAAAGGTCAGATTGAACAAATGAAAGTTTGATGGAGTGTAGTCGCTTAGACAATGCTGATATTCAAGGGTTATATGAAATAATTTTAAAACTGAGCGTTAAATGACAATAACAAAGATCAGTATGGCAATTTTGGAAGTTTGAAAATCATGTCGAGCTGTCGACTAAAACAGTAATACCTATCACAGATTTTACACTTGTTTAGAAATACTAATATCAATACGAACAGTAAATGTGCATACCAACCATGAGGATTTTTACTAATTTTACAGTTCTACATATATGGATCTTAAGTGATGAAGGGTTATGACTTATAAATGAGTTCCACTGTGAAACTCTAATAAACTCCATAGAAGACATACCTCAGCTTCCAATTCCAGGATGTGAGCCAAAGGGAGGTAGGCAAGATAAACATCTTTGTTTCCCAGTTCAGGAACAATTGTCAGTACAGCAGAAACAGTAGCTAAGACATTAGCGTGTGTCATCATTACACCCTGCAGATGTATGCACAACGAAATACGAATTAAATGAAAATAAGACATACTTAAAACCATTTAATCGCATTTTAAATAAAGAGATCCGAACAGTAAAACCACATTTTAATCACCTTAGGCACACCAGTACTCCCACTTGTGTACATTATAACCGCAATGTCTGAAGAAACGGGTAAATCTGCCCCAATGGAGTTTTCTCGGCCCAGCTTTTCCACATCAGTCATAGAGGTCACAGTCCAAGCACGCCTATCAACAAGAGATAGGTCTTGTGGTATCTCAGCATCCATACATATGATTCGCTCCACTGTTTCAAGCAGTCCACTTATTTCAGAAATTTTCTTCAACTCTTTGGACCCACAAATGACCGTTGTTACCTCCGTCTACAGAAAGACCAAATATGATAGGAGATGTAACCATTCTACGCACAGAAAAGGAGCTTGAACATCTTTGGCTCATCTAGAAAAGTGAATGGAAGGGGGTACCTCGTTTAAGGAGTGACACAGAGCCTCCTCACCTAGCGATGCATATATGGTGACAACAGTAGCATTCCGTCTAAAGCAGCCCTAACAAGATAAATAGAAACTAACCAATGTTAGCTACTTCAGAACCACTACAAAGACTTTGAGACTCATGTCACACTTTCTCTGTAAGTTCAGATAATCTATCTATGCTTATTTGGTGTCTGGCTAAGAGCATCTATTATTAGGATGGAACTACCTATACAACTTCATGTTTGATGCGTATGAAAAAAAATCTAAATAACTACTGCTATCTACAAATACTGATTCAAGAATAGAAGCAGATACAGGGTAAGTACCTGCAATGCTATAAACCATTCTTTTCTGGTGTCAGCAAAGATCGCTACCCGTTCACCCCTTTTGTGCCCCAGGTGTGACAAACCAGAAGCAAAATTGGACACAACTTCAAATGTCTTCTCATAGTTCAGCCACTCATAATCTCCCAAGTGGAGCTTCTCGAATTTTCTACCGTCTGCACTTACCTCGGTCTCGCTTGAGATCAATTTCCGAGTTCCAAGCAGTGGTCTGCCCGGATGCTGCTTGCATGCCTGCTCGAATAGTTCTGCAAGAGTTGAGATTCCTTCCCAGGCTGTGGTAAAAGGTTCAGTGAACCTACGGTTTCTAATTGCATACCCAGGTTCACCTCCAACATCAACAGGCAATCCTCGTTTCTGCCCCTTCCCAAACCTTCGGCAGATTAGAACAAATACAATAGGAGCAAGGACTCCTACAAAATATGCGATCATACTTGGCGGCTGTGAAACCATTTAATTCAAATCCTGAAAATATAAAAATTAAATGTTAACTAGAGCACCCAAGTTCCTCAATCTGAAAAAGTTACTGATTCAAAACAGAGGAGATCTTTTTTTACCATGCCAGACAGAAAAATACTGACGACAGAAGAAGAAAAGACAAACTCGAATAATAAACAAATTAAACGGAAGTCGTTGGAAAATCTGGAGACGTTTAAGGAGCTCGTATCAAACATAGATGACTGAAGCAGGTGAAGATGAACATTAATAGAAAACTAATGAATTATTTTCACAGTTAAATCTGTCCTCTCATGTTTTGGTTATCAGTCCTTCACCCAAATCTTGTTTAGACACAAGAAATTGCAACAGTTCTATTCTAAATCAGTCCGTTGTGTTCACCGATTCCTATATTTTCCTCTTCGATATACCATCAAGCAAGCACCCATAACTCCTTTTAGAAGTATCCACAAAAAATAGTACAAACGTTAATATCACATCAATATTAATAGGTGAAGTCCTATTGTGTCGGAGCATCAACGCGTCGCCCAGAACCGACGACTCGTCAACCACCATCAACCAAATCGCATGTGCACTAACATACCGATTAATATGTTAACGAAAACTATCTACGAACAGCATTTTCACTTGTGGAACGTCACTTACACAGAGCAGATAACAGAAGGACCTCTCCTCACCGCTGAGGAGAGTAACCTTCAACGCTGAGATCAAACAAGTTAGATCCATAAATTTCGGTCAGACTTTCAGACACATACCTTCTGACTGAGAAGCAAGAATGGAGAACCGCGTAAGCGTCTGAAATCAACTGATCGTCGCGATAAAGAGTAGTTAGCAGTACGCAAAGCCTGGTACCTCCGGTAGATGCGAGATAAGCTGAGATTGATTTGAACGAAGGTCAGATGAAGGAGGTACGGATGAGGGATCCAACCCAATTGCAGATTCAGCAAATTTCCGGTGCAGAGAAAGGCTTTTGAGTCTGCGTGTGCTTTCGAGATGCTTATACCTTTTGCATACGTTACAGTTTTTAGTTGAAAAATTCAAGCCCCATAATATCTATCTATATATATATTAATTTGAGAAAGTATCCTATCATTTTACAAGTAAATTTTTAACACAATTTTCTATATCATAGTGTTACAATAATTTAATTTGATAAATCTATGTAAGAAAAAAAATAAGTTACATACATGTCATCATTCTCTCACATCCACATGGATACTCTAAAATTAATCAAAAGTTTCACATTCAATTTCAAAAATGTTACATTTATAAGTATGTCAAATTAAACTTTATCTTTAAACAATAGGAAATTGTAAGTTTTGCACCTAACAATTTACTTTGGAAAATTATACAAATAAGAGTGAAATAAAAAAATAAGAATGAAAACACAATATTTAAAAAAAAAATGAAATAAATAAATAATAAACAATACTTATGATATATAAATTATATTTACTATATATTTTAAGCCTAATTTATAATTATATTTTAGCTTAATTAACTTAAAAAATAAATTAAGTGTTGAAAGTACATAATATTTATAATGGAAAAAATGATAAATGATAGTAACTAAGTTAATTAAAAAACTAAACTAAATAGATAGTAAATCCAAAAGTAAGTTCCGCCAAGAATTAAAATATATAACTATTTATTTGATTTATAAATTTAAAACAAAAAAAAAAAGTAAAAAAAAAATCAAATTTTAAACAAAGGTTCTAAATGTGTACATAATCATATTTGTTGAGAAACAACAAATAAAATTATAATTATAATACAATAATATTAAATACACATGTTAGATTTTCATTTATTTATTTATAATTATAAAATTAAATTAAAATGATACCTTTCCTAAACTTTTGTAAACTAGTTATTTAATATTGCTATTTAGCAATTATTATTATATTTAAAGTAAATTTGTATATATATAACAAATAAAACTAATAGTATTCTAAATAGTGTATATGCATATATAATTTATTAAGCTATATTTGTGTATATAATTTGTACATATTTTTAACTAAGAAAACAAACAAACAAATAAATAACAATTAACTATTACTAAATAAAAAAATTCTATTTTTTTTATAGTGCTATTACTAAACGAATTTAACATATATGTAATGAATATACTGTAAATAATAAACATTATACAAAAAAGTAAATTGAATAATATTATATTAATAACAAAAATAAAATTATTTCATTTTGTAAGTTGAGCTAATCATATTAATATAATAATATAATTAAAAAGTAATTTGATTTGATTTATTTTTGTTAATTAAAATAATAATATAAATTTTATATTAAACTATATTTAGATAACGATAACTCAAATATTTTGTTATATTATGCGCAAAGTGCATATCAGTTCTCTAGTATATAGATGGCCAAAAAAAAGTTATCTAGTATATATTAATTTGGCTAAATCAAATACAATATTGACAAATACGTTTTTTATTATATTTTCTCACTCCTAATGTTAAATTAACATATTCTGATTGGTCCATGTAAATAATAAACTTCACATTCTTATGTTGCATGTTATGTAAATCACTTTAAGATCATTCGAAGTCTCATTCATTCTCAAGATAAGTTGCAAAACTTATATCATTTCCCATTCATTCATAAATTATAATTTTTCATTAAATATATATTTTATTAAATGAAATTTATATAATAATAAATACATAATATTATATTTTATGAATATCAAGTATGCACGTATTAAATTTTACTTTTACAAATTAAAATATAGATTAATTAAAGATCATTTCATAAATTACATAATACTCTTATTAAAATAAGGCATAAGTCACCTATAAACATCACATACTTCATACAATAATATCACAATAAATTTAACAATGTCAACAAAATTAAGTATTATATAGTTATAAACTAAATATAATTTACACTTAACAAATAGATAAAATATAATATGTATACTAAAACATTATAGATTGTTACGACTGCTAGAAAAATACTAATATTTTTATACGTACATTGATAGAAGTAATGAAGCATAAAAAATAAGTCAAAGAGTATTATATGCACATTAACCTAATTTTTACAGTTTTGTGAAAAATATGTTTTTATATATTTATAACTAATCCATTTTTAAATTATTAAAATACTATTTATATAATAAAAATATAATATATTACTATTATTATTATTATTAAAATAAATAAATAAATCATGATTTTAATAGTCTTTTGTAAACATACACACTTTTTAATATTAATTTTAATTATTGACTCATGCATTTTTAACTAATTTTATGAACAAATGCAGTTAATATAATATATAATTTTTATATTTCATAATATAATTCATAATAACTTATCTATATAATTAATTATTTCAAGCATTTTTAAGTTTTAATATTTTTATTGTAAACGATTCAAATTTACAACAATGAACTTTTTGAAAAATTATTATAGTGTATATTCACTGGAAAAAAAATAACTTTTTAAACCTTATAACTGTAAACTTATTAATTTATTTTTTAAAAATAATTTTTGACTATATTCATTTAATAATAATTTAAATATGTAATACTGTGTGTACCATACAAAAAATAAAAATATTAAGAAATAAAATATATTATTAATTGCGCAAAGCATGAACCAAATATCTAGTATTTTTTTAATTAACACCATACTTAAAACTTTATGAATTATAACAATTTATAAATAATTGTTTTAAGACAATAGTTAAATTTATATTAAATTATAATAAATTTATTCCACATAATTTGCTGCTAAATAATAATAATAGAAATGCGCATGTTGAAATTGTTATCTTGTTCTTCATTGTAAAAATATTAACTATCTAGAATATATTAATTGAATTTTAGCTGAAATAATAGTGATGAGCACATACTAGTTTCTATCCCGGACTAATATCAAACTAGGTAAAATTAATATACTGCAATTTTAAATAAGTGTAATTAGTAAATTGCCTTAAAAATATTAATTAATAAATTGGTTAAATCTCTAAAATTTAGCTAGTAAATTTGCTAATTAACCCTATGTTTTAAAAATCATTTTTGAAGTTCTTCTAAATTTTATTTTAAACTGATGTTTTTCCAAAGTTTATATATTTTTCACTACCCATATTATTTCATATTTCCATATAGTAAAATGCCCCATTGCATCATATTCAATAAAAAGGAAAAATCAGTATAATAATAATAAAAACATCTTTCATTTAGGATAAAATGCAAATTTTCCACTTAATATTTTTGAAAAACAAAATGAGTTTTTCTCTTTAAATTTAATTTTAAAATTTTTATTTATTAATATTTGTGGTGATCTGTCGAATTTTTTCATTCCGTTAAATTTTTCATTAATACTTAATACAATATATTTTTAAAATATCATAATTTAATAATTATTTTTTCTGTATGCTACAATTGAGTTATGATTCATTTTGAAACTCGATTGAGACCTAATTGAACGAATTAACCTTAACTCACCATTTTACCCATGGGTGAGGAGGACTTGGTCTGCATTAAGCCCTAATTGAATGGATTAGCCTTAACTTAAACCATTTTACCCATGGGTGAGGACTTGGTCTGCATTAAGACTTGTATCTTAGTCTCTTCAATTGAAGCTCAATTGAGTTTCAATCGAATCTGAATTTAATTGTTAATATGTAAATTTTTTTTAAAGAGTTAAATTGTAATATTTTTTAAAGTATTATGTTATATTTATAATTTTTAAAACATATATGTTAAGTTGGATAAAAAAACTGATAAAATGAGACTTTAACAGATAACTAAACATTTAAAAAAAATTGAAGGGGACAACCTGATTATAGTAAATAGGCAATATGCCGATTTTCTCTTTTATATAAGAGTTATCTTCACTGAAAACCCGATCCAACGAGAGTAGCTCGTTACCGCACATATTTTGTCCTGACAAAATCAAAGAACAACACACAATTCTAAACTTAAGACATTGTCATAGTGGCATAATTTATATATAATATAGGGTTAATAATTAAACGACTTCCCCAACTGAACATTTTACAAATTGCTATCTGAACTTTGTTTTTTAAATTTTGCTAACTATACTTTCGGAGTTGGGGCAAATTGCTATCTCGATTAATTTTTCCGTTAAATATGGACGAGAAATAACATGACAACATATGATTGGTCATTGATTTAAAAAATAAATATATTTTGTTAAAATACAAAAAAATAGATAAAATAAGAGTTTTTAATCTAGTATTTATATTGAAAATATGAAATAAAAAACAAACTAATTATTTATTAATTTATATTTTTAATAAAAATATTATATTAAAAACTCATATTTTCCCTTTTAATTTTCCAATTTTTTTAGTATTTTAAAAAATCATTTAGTTTTTTAAATCAATGACCAATCATGTGTTGCATTACTTCTTCACACGGTACTCTTTAATAGTATGAAGAAATGAATAAAGTTCATCATCATCATCATCATCCTGATAACAGGACCAAGTTCCATCATTGATTATCTGTAAACAATATAGAACAAAAAAAAATATACAATTTGTAAACTCAGAATGAGGTAACAACACTTCATCCCTGTCATTTTTTTCATCTGACTGCAAGGAAGCTCAGGCTGAGCAATTACTGCAAGGTGGTGTGTACTCAAATTATTGATGAGTAATTAACCCAGGAAATTGAAGTTGTGTTAAACCATTCATTTGCAGACCAAATTCAAATAGAAATTTGAATTTGAATTGAAAAATGAACATGGAAAGAATCAAGAGAAGCGAAAAGGAAAATCTTTAGCAACCCATAGATCGAAGAACGAACAAACCCAGATTCAAGAACGAGTCTTAGAGTTGATTTGAGTTTCGCTTGATTCTGGAACATGAAGTTATGTCACAAAATGAGAAGGGTAAAATAGTCATTTCAATTAACTTTAAATCGTTTAAATTAGGTCAAATGATTTTCATGTGACAGTCAGACGAAAATATGTGACGGAAACTTCACGGAATAATTATTCAGTCACATTTTCAAATTTAAGTAACGGTTCAGTCACATAAAAAAGAGTAACCTTTTAATTTCAAAGATAAGTGTTAGATAATTAACCCTATATATTATAAATAATTTTTTAATTGTTTCCTTAAAGAACTCGTCAAGAGAGCACCACTCGTAGCATGTTTGCTTCGCATTTAGAATATTTTTCACATGCAAAACGTAAAACCACTACATTAAAATATAAAGTATTAATCAATAATATTAGTCAAACATAAAATATTATTTGATAAAAAAAAAAAACATAAAATATTATTATAATCACTAACCATAAAACTTTAGAAGCCCCATTTTTTTGAACTTTTTCAAAAAGTGTATATGTCAGAAAACTTTTTTGAAAAAGTATATACCGTCTAAACATATTTAGAAAAATGTTCATAGGCGCATCCTGGGATGCGCCTATGAACCAATTATATGCGGTTCCGTCGATTATTGTACGATTTCAAACAGTAAAAATCAATAATTTTAACATTCAACTTCGATAAATTGCGTTTGTCCGTCTTCTTCATCGTCTTCTTCATCAGCTTCATCATCCTCTTCATCATCTTCCTCTTCATCAGCATCTAAGGTAAGTAATTTATTTGTATATATTTAATAATATTAATTTTATTAAAAAGTGTAGGAGTTATATTTACGTATATATCATATGTGATAAGCATTTTGATACTACTAATTTTGTTAGGATCAAGCATGACAGAAATTGGTATAATTTGCTTATTTGGCGGCCAAATAGTGTCCGAGAATGGTAATGAGGTTTATGTTGGTGGTACATCCAGTATTACTACAGCTACCTTGGATATCTCTCTTTGTCGCCTAAAGGAAATTATATGTATGGAGTGTAGTTGGCCGGATGTTGAAGCCATGTCCATAAACATTTCATATAAATTTACGGATACTGATGGACTGTGCAAATTTTTGCGTATTCGGTCGGATTCGGCATTGTCTTTTGCTTTAGAGTTAAGTTCTGCTAGTCGATTTATTGTGTTTAGCGTGACTAGAGAACGCAATTTGATTCCAAACATCGGGGATGGGGGTGAGGAGACAGTGAATATTTTGCATGGTCACAACAATGATATCTCAGATGACGATGTCGACGTTGACGCACTCTCAGATGACCATGTGGTTAATGCAGAAGATCCGTATAGTCAACATTTTACAGGGCACATTGATGAAAACAACGAAGAGGTGTTTGAAGTTGGCGAGAACTCTGAAGATGTACACGGAGGTGGCCATGGTGGAAGTAGCTCACACGACGTGCAAATGATGCAACCCACTGCTGAAAATTGGGTGGATAGTAATTGGATAGACAACTTCCAATCAAGGGATGAGTGGTCTACGGCTGATGATGACACGTCGAGTGAAAGTTTCTTGAACACAAACATGAAGTTTAATAGTAAGGACGAGTTGGCTGCCGCTGTGAGGAAATGGCACATAGCAAATTCGAAGGTGTGTATTGTCGAGACTTGAGGGTACCTCTCGCAGCTTTCCGTGCAAGGTGAATGCCTCTAGACATGTATCCCATCTGCAATATAGACAACAATGAATTGTCAATTATTAACAACAATGATAGACAAAAGTAAGGACTACGTGGGTACTTACCACTGTCTCTACTTGTCCCCCGTGAGGGACAAACGGAGCTCTTGGATGATGAGGCGTACTAGCTTCGGCAAATGGAGTCGTAATGAATCGTCGGGTTATTTGCCGATACCATGCCATGTATTGCGAGACGTTCACCACCGGTTGGTCTTCCCGCCTCACAAACGGTACATGGTTGTTCCATAATGCAATCATATTTTGATGCATTGCCGTCCAACGACGCTCCCCCTGCGCACCTTTACGTGTTATCTTATGCAGTCGCGCATGATCTTGAACCTCAGCAGGTGTTATCTCTGGAATGTGCTGCTGCAGTCCAAATTGCCGCATAACTCTATCTGGACGGTGCCACTCGACCACATTAAAATAGATAAGTGGCACCTTCGCTCGGAATAACTCGGGGTGGTCACGACAGACAGGGGGTGCAGTAGCCAACCTAAAGGGACTGTACGACACTCATGTCACCTAATATTGAAAGTTTTTCGCAATCACAACGTAGGGTTAATATTATTCGAAACGTAGATAAGAAAAATAACCTCAAACATGGTACCTGATCAGCTGACTGAGACTCCAAGTCATCCCTATAGTACACCAAATTCGTAGTTCGAATTTGGTGACTGAACGATCTTTTGAGAAATGCCCACCTATTAAGAAAAATATTCACCATTTAGATTTCAGCAAAATAACGAATACAGATGTTTGTCACAATCAATCCAAAAAAAATAAAATCAACCTGTATCCTAAGGGATGCATCTCTCCACCAGGAACTTCACCCTGGAGCACAGGACGACCAAGGTGAAGGTGCTCCCACGACCATAACTGTATTGCAAAAAATTAATAACATTGTAGGCTCAATTCTAAATATTCAGTCCAAAATTTTAATATGGAATACCTGTAATAGGATGGCACACCCTGAGAATGTTGCAGCGTTGAGCTCCGATGCATCACACAATCCCCAGTATGTAGCCGCCAAAACAGCTGAACCCCAACTGTAATGACTTGCTCTCTCTAAATCCCTCAGTAGGGGTAAGTAGATTAAAGACACCTTGTCTTTCTTTGTTGTTGTAAACAACACACCACCAAGTATCATGAGGATAAATGTCCTCGCTTGTTGTTCGGCGGTAAGATGAGGATGAAACAGATGTTGTCGTAACGTAGTCAACTTAACAAAATCTTTACGACCTTGTAAGTTCAGACCTAATAATTCAAGACCTGCAGCATCCATGTCTTCCTCAGCTGCATAATCATCTGTTACTGGATCTCCGTGTATACGAAGTCCAAGAATCACGGCTACGTCCTCAAGCGTGATCGTCATCTCCCCATGTCTCAGATGAAATGTATGTGTCTCCGGCCGCCAACGCTCGCACAATGATGTCAGTAATTTTGGATCGAGTTTGGGATGTGACATAACAACCACATCCCATAAACCAACAGCTTGCACAATCGCTTGTGCATTTTCGGAAATTAGATTTCCTTCGCCTTTTAAACAGCGAAACGTTATTTGTTGATTATCGCTCAGATCCGACGAACGATGATTAGCTTGACCCCAAAGGACCGATGGATCTAAAGGACCAACATCTATCACGTTGGTACCGTGCGACAAAGTTGACATAACTACGCGCGGCTGCATGATAACTGTACAATTAAACAGTATAAATTTTTTATTTATAACAATTAATTATTTGGGCACAATTTTTTTACTAATCATAATAATTCAAATATATACAATTAATTTACAATAACATAATTAATTAGCACTATAATTACTCGTTTCGATTAATATGGCTAATTAACATAACAACAAATATTAATAATCAGATATTAAAAAAATTAAACAAAAAAAAAAAAAAAAAATTACCGAGATCTGTCGTCGGGAGGCGAGGGCGAGGCGGCGGCGAGGCGGCGAGGAGGCGAGGAGGCGAGGAGGCGAGGCTAGGCGAGGAGGCGAGGCGGCGAGGCTAGGCGAGGCGAGGGGAGGCGGCTCTTGAGGCGAGGAGGCGCGGCGACGGAGCTGGAGCTGGAGAGGAGGCGCGGCGACGGAGCTGCAGCTGGAGCTGGCGCTGGACACGGCGGCGGCGAGGAGGCGCTTGAGGCGAGGCGAGGCGCGGCGGCAGCAGGCAGAACGGCAGCAGGCAACGAGAGCTGAGGGAGACGGCAACGACGATAGGAGGCGGCAACGAAGATTAGGGTTCTTTAAATAGAACCCTAATACGCCATAGGCGCGTCCCCAGGTCGCGCCTATGCATAGGCGCGACCTGACACGTGCGCCTATGCATAGGCGCGACCTGACACGTGCGCCTACTCCATAGGCGCGTCCTGGGGACGCGCCTACTCCATAGGCGCGACCTGGGGACGCGCCTACTCCATAGGCGCGACCTGGGGACGCGCCTACTCCATAGGCGCGACCTGGGGAAGCGCCTACTCTATAGGCGCGTCCCCGAGTTCCCGCGCCTATACACACTTTGCTAAAAAAAAAAATTGGATATTCACTTTTTCAAATTTTTTTTCTAAAATATACAGATTTTGAAAAAACTCCATTTTTTTTCGATTCTTTGTTTTGGTCATGTGCAGTTTATTAGCATCTCTATAAATGACAATTAATGTCTGAAGATGCTCCTCGTGCGCCATTAATTACTTTGCCACCTCAGCTGCCCATAATTATGGTTTCTCGTGACGCTGAATAACTCCAAAAATAATCTCATTGGAAAATGGAACAACAAATAGACTCATCTGATCCATATAATTAGATAAATAAAATTCAAATTAGTAGTAAATTACATTGCATGGAATGAGATTATGCTCCGACATAGGGATGGTATGTATCATGTCTGGTAGTCTAAAATGGATTAATTCATACTGAAATATAACACAACTTATTGTAATAATAATGATAAAATACAATTCATCATTCAGGTTTGACTAAAAGTTAAAATTTCTCTATTATTTTCTTTTAAAAACTTTTATTCATATTTAGTTATTATTTGAATTTACTATTTTACTTATTCTATTAATATTTTTTTTTATCTAAACTTAATTTAAAATTATTATTAAGAATGACATAATTTAATTCAAAACTAATTATATATTATAATCGAGTCCCGAATCAACCAGAATTCTGTTAAACCTCAATCGAATTGAAATTCAATTTAACTCTCATACATTAAGACTCAATTGAATCTCAATCAAAATTGTTAGTGTACGAATCTTGATCCAAACCAAACTCGACCATGAACAAGATAATCTAAGTCAAGACGTAGATCCTAATTCTTTTGACTTAAATTCAATCGAATCTCAATCCTATCATGACTTAATTATAACATAAAAAGAAGTTTAAAATGATTAAATTATATTTTTTTATAAGTATTCTATTATTTTTATAATTTTAAAAATATATTAAAATTTAATAGAAAATGTAAATTCAACTTATAACAAAAAAAAATGCGATTTTTTTTAAAAATAAACTTTAAGTTAGAAATTTAATTTTAGTCCTAAGATTATGAATATTTTACCCTAATAATAATAATAACAACATGGATATATTATATTAGGGTCAAATGTAGACCTACAAATTCACGGACTAGCATAGATTCTCTCTCTCTCTTTTTTATGAGAATTAGTGACTACACTACGCAAGGAGCCAGAAATTCTTCTGCCATCGGGTGCTGATCAGGTACCCTCCCATTCCCCTGCTCTGCTTCCTTACTCCTATGGTGAGACAATCGGAACCGTTGATGCATTTCTCAACAAACTCATCGAAGCCGTTGATCCCACATAAACTATTAATAGAAATAGACAACGAACGGTCGATGTTGGAGATCAAGATCCAAAACCAAAAACAGGGTCCGTTTTAACCGAAAAATTAAAGTTGAGGGACTATACGTACCAGTTAAGAAACCCCGAGGGCTTTTTCTGACCGATAACCAGAACGGAGACCTCCAGCTTCTTCACTTGGCTGGTCACGGTGGCAAGTCTTGGACCCCGAATCACCAGGGCTTCCACTTCCACCTTAGAATGACAATTATAAAAAAAATTGGAGAGAATATTATGAACACCAGAAATGATGTAAAATATTTGAATATTGTTGCATGATTGATTGAATTGCTTTTGTAAAATAATGAATAAAAAAGTTGAGGGGTGTATTTAATTGTTAAATACCAAGTAGTTATCTGAACTTTGCACGTTTTGCAACGAGAAAATTTAAAACGATCTAATTTAACTTTGAAGAAATTGCAAATAACTACATCCGTCCAATTTTTGATGATTTT
This sequence comes from Chamaenerion angustifolium, assembly GCA_946814005.1. Taxonomy (NCBI): domain Eukaryota; kingdom Viridiplantae; phylum Streptophyta; class Magnoliopsida; order Myrtales; family Onagraceae; genus Chamaenerion; species Chamaenerion angustifolium. Next base: position 2,816,733 of record OX328277.1, on the reverse strand, counting down.
TCAATGACTTTCCGATGAAAGTTGACGGAAAGTTGGACAGAGATAGTTATTTACACATTTTTCAAGATTGAGATAGACCGTTTTGAATTTCAAATTTCGGATTGATAGTTGTAAAACGTACAAAGTTCAGATAGTTAATTGTTATTTAACCCTTTTAACATATACCTCAGGTTTAGAGGCCTTGCAGATGGAGGCAAGACAGTTGACGAGGTACGGCGAGAAAGAGGAGGCGGAATCATCGGCGCCGGGAGGAACCACGTGGAGCAGCGTCAGCAGATCCCCCTTGTTGGCAACATGCGTCAGCGCCCAGATCATTGCGTGCCTGGCCCGGTCGGAATCATCGACGACCACCATGACCCTTTTCCTTATGCCGGCGGAGGAGGAGGTGAGGCCTTCCATTTGGCTCAAGCTTTTGTCGCAATTGTATCCGTCGCCTCCGCCTCTTCCGCTTCCCCACCGCTTTGAACTCGACTTCCACGCTTCCTTCCCGCTGAGCTGTCTTAAGAAGGAACCGGAAGAGCTTGGCATTGTTGTCTTCTTCACTCTGTAACAGTTCCTTGATAGATTTTGGTGATAGAGAGGTCAGGTCGGAGAGATTCTGGTTTTACTGTGACGTTGAGTGAGGAAGAGAGTAATTCATATTATGTGGGGGCAGGGTTGCAGAGCAGTTGGAGCGGAGCGGAGTGAAAACGGAGAGGCGCGGATTGGGAGGGAGATATATATAAATAAATAATACAAGAACAAAAATTAAACTAATTAAAAAATCATTAATTTGTAAACTGATTTAAAGGTTAATTAAAAAAAATACACTAATTATAGTACTTAAAAAAATACGCTAGTTTTTTTTTTGGTCATTAAAAAATAAAAAAATAAAAAATACGCTAGTTGGTTCATATGTTCATATAGTAAAAATCTTTATTATTTTTGAAAATATGAAAAATCAAGAATGAAAATTTAATATTTTAGTATAATAATTTTATTGAAAAATGAAATAAATAAAAAATAGTTGTTAATTATTTTTTAGGATTAATGGTTGATAAATATCAAAAAGTAACTATGTCAGAATTTTTTTTTAAAAAAGTATGTATGCAGATTTTTTTTTTAGCAAACTATGTATACGCGCACCCCGGGGTCGCGCCTAACGGACATAGGAAGTTAAACAGTGATTTTACTGTGCAAAACACTATTTGGAAGTTTTTGTATCGTATGTAGAGTTTTTTACGTACCGTATTATACAGTCAGTCTAAAAGTCAAAAATTAGCGCATAGTTAGCGTCATTTAATTCGTAATTAAATTATCTACGCACTGTAATTTTTTTGATTTTTTTTGAGTAAGTATATAATTAAATTTCTCACCTAATGCATTTACTTATTTCGGTCAAATTTGGGTGTAAACGATGGGGGGTTACAAAATCACTGTATTTTTAATCCAAAAAATTATCCAACGTAGATAATTGATTTACGACCTAAATGACGTTAACCGTGTTGAGTTTGGACTTACATGGTCCGAGTTATAATTTTTTAAGTACAATTTTCATATCTCAACTTACGGCATGCCGTACAGTCAATCCGTAAATCCAAATTTAATATTTTTTACATCATTTGAATCGCAATTAAAATATCTACTTACTATAATTTTTTTTTAATTTTTTTTAATAGATATATAATTTTATACTTAATTAAACATCGAGTCATCATTATTGAAAAATTTGTTTAAAAAAAATTGGTGGTAATGGCGCACCCCTGGGGTGCGCCTATGTCCGTTAGGCGTCACCCCGGGGAGCGCGTATACATAGTTTGCTAAAAAAAAATTATGCATACATACTTTTTTTAAAAAAAATTCTGACATAGTTACTTTTTGAAATTTATCTTAATGGTTTCAATAACATTACGTATTTGACGTATGTGATCTGACACTATGTTGTTTAATAATTCTTTATATTTTAAAATATTATTCTTTAATTTCAATTATTATTAATAGTCAAGTTTGACTAATTGAATAATAATATAATGTTGACGTGGCAAAAAAAGCAATAATAAATAGGAAAACATATTTGAAATATTTATAATTTTTTTAGTTTTGCAATTAAATTTATAAAATTTTCTATATTAATTATAATTGAACTTGAATGGAAGGCAAATTCAAGTCATAACCTAAATTCAAATCATATAGATTGTAGTTCAATTAAATCATCTATAACCCTAACTTAAATTGGCTCCATAAAATGTGGTTCGGTATGAATTGCCAACAATAATTAGTAGGGTGAAATCAGTCTTATTGGATCAATTTTTGTTACTAGTTTGGTTGGGTACTTAAATTTTTGAATAATTTTTTTTCAATAAAATACCTAACCAAAAGACCATATAAAAAGAAATAAGCCATCCAATCGTATTAACTCCAAGGGTCGAACTCTAGTTTTTTTTATTTGTTTTTTTCCGATTTTTTTGTAAAAAATAATTTTATTAATATATAAATTTTTAAAATATTTATTTTGAAATTTTTCCGATTTTTTCCCTATTTTTTCTATTTATTTTTATTTTTCATCCGATACATCAGCATTCCGTTAGTTAAACTTGACGACAACAGTAATTTGAACTAAATAACAACATTATGAAAACTTAAGGTACCAAGAAACAACATAGATGTATCATCCGATCAAATGACTTAAATATATGGTACCATTTGACCTATTAACCCTTGAATTTATGCTTAGTTTTGTTATCGAACTAAAAGATAGAACATGAAAATTTATGGAGTCTGTTTTGCAGAGAGATAAGTATGATGACTGAGATGGAATGGGTAAAAGTTATAAGGACCAAACAGGGTTTTTTCTGAAATACTTCGCGGTCTATTTCAACTTCTGCAAACACATCATTCGTGTCATCGTGTGGCACTGATACGATACCGTACGATCTCTTCAAAATTACACAGTACCACTCTCCTGCTCTAACCAAAACCCTCACGAGAAGGAGGAGCTACGATCAATTGCTCAGAAAACCCCTCCATTTCTCCTCGATTTACAGCACAAAGCTGAGCTAGGGCGATTAGAATGGCGGAGGAGTCTGTGGTTGTTGTGGCTACGGTGTGCGACTCGGCGGTGGATATTGAGACGCAGATCAAAAGCGCCATGGTCGCAAGGGTTCCGTACTTCGAGAAACAAGCAGAGTATGTATCGTTGTTGCCTTTTTCTATTCACTTATTTCGCATGCTCGACTTTGCCGTTCGAAGCTGATGTAGTAATTAGGGGCAAGAGAAGGGGATTCATTTTAGGTTGTGAATTTTAAAGGTAAATATGTGTAGTTTGATCACTCTTTTGGTTACAAACTTTGAAACTTAAAAACTACGATTTGTCTGCTCATGGCGTTTTAATTAGCGAAGCTGTAAGGTGGTCTAGCACTTGTGAAATTAATGCCATTGATGATGCATTTGCTTATTGCCTTAAGTTCTATAAAAATGATCTTTTTGTGGGATCCGTTACATTGTTCCTGGACCTTTAGTTGGCAGTAACTTCGTGCACAATTTTCTGTTACTATGGTGGGGATCTACACTAGGTGCTGAAAGGAGCTGTATAGGCGTCTCAAATGATGTTTTCCTTCATTTCCTCCATTCCACTTTTCTGTGGATTCGTAGAACTAGAAGTGTCTTTACATGTTCCAAGTTGTAATTATTTCATGCTTCACAACAGTTTTGGAGATATTCTGTCCTAGTCCTCCTCGTTACTAGTTGCCATGTGTGGTTCACATATTCTACAATTTGCTTGTTATTTCATTGATGAAGAACCATCTCAATGTCTCTGATCTCTGACTTTCTAATTTACCTCACATTGTTTATCTGGCGTCTGATTTGTGGAATGAATTTGAACTCATGAAAGCTGAATTTGATCTTGAGGTTGTTTCTTGCTGCAGTTCGTTGACATTCGAGGGTGTGCGTAGGTTAATAGAGAAGGACCTTGGTATGAAGAAGCATGCACTTGATGTGCATAAAAGTTTCATAAAGAATTGCTTACAGGAGGTATCCCTTAAAATCTTAAGATGTTAAAACTATGTCTTATGTAAATCTTTGAAACTCATGAGTTGATTATTAACCGCACAAATGCATAGCATATATGGTTCATGTATTTTTATAATTTGTTCATCAATGAGAGGGAATTGAAACAGCACACAAGGAGATGATATAACTAACCACAGCAAGGATTGCAGTTCCTATGATTAGATGATGCACGGTTGAAAATTTGTGTTTCTACTGCTAATTATATTGCACAGAATCAGAATTTATATTATTTTGTTTTAGCAAAAACTAGTCCGACCAACACACCAGAAAAGGATGTTTGGACCTTCCAACATGAAATGAAAGTTACAACAGCAAACCAAACAGGACTTACCTGAGAGTTCCAGTTCCGATTTTTTTTTTTTTTTTGCGTAATCGTCTAGTTATCGTGTTCTTAATGTATGGACTGTAGACTTAAAGTTGCTACATTTTTATTCTTCGTCTTGCTAACTTATGCTAAGTTTATCTTATCTGCTGTCATAATTTTATGTATATTTTAGTGCTTAGATGGAAGCGAAACTGCTGATGCCTCCAATGGTGCTAAGAAAATCGAACAGAACGTTGTCATATCTGACAAAAAAGATGCAGTTGAGTTGGCTGAAGCTGTTGAGCCAAAAAAAGAGACTGTTGAGTCTGTAGCTGAAAATGAGGATAAAATGGAAGACTCACCTGTTATGGGTCTTTTGACAGCACAGAAAGTTACTAAAGCTGACACTAAGGGAACTGAACGCAATGAAAACAGGGTGGAGATAACAGAGGGCATAATACTGAAAGCCATCAAGAAAAGAGCTACTTATTTTAGAGCCAATGCAGAGTATGGCCCACCATTTCCCATTTTATAGGCTAATAGCAAGCAGATGTTGTTGCTTTCCTTTTTAGTTAATATTTGCTATTGCTCATCTATGTGAAATCTTAGAATATTTTCTTTTCCGTTAGTAGATTTGGACTAAGAAATGACTTGAGAAATGCCTTTCAGGAAGGTTACAATGGCAGGAGTTCGTCGGCTTTTGGAGGAAGATCTTGAACTTGAAAAACGTACGTTGGATCCTTTCAAGCAGTTTATTGGCAAGGAATTGGAGAAGGTAAGGTTAATAGTCCTCTTTATTTCAATACTTTGCCAAGATTACTAGTAGAATTTACTTTAGTCCAAGAATGCATGGGACAGCCTCCACATGTTTTTCATCATGAACAACTATTTTGTAGGTCCTGGAAGCTCCTGAAGTTTCTAAATCTGCAAAACAAACTAAGGAGAAAAATGTAAAGAAACTTTCTAAAACCAAGGCATTTAAAGAGGTAAGTGATGGAAGTGGTGGTGATTCTTCAGCCAGTGAGGAGGAAGAAAAAGTTAAACCTAGAAAGAAAACAGCTGCTAAGGGAAGGATGGCATCAGATGCAGTTAAAAAACGTAAAACGCCACGTTCAAAGGAGGTGAAGACACCTAACAAGCGAATCAAGCCTGAAAAAGCAACATCTAATAGTAGTGAAGACAAGGAAGACCGTGAACATGGGTCTGGTGATGAATCTCAAACATCTGGAGAAATGCATCCAAAGGTTGTGATTTATACTTTCAGTTTTAATTATTTAGTTGGTATCTTATTAACCATCTAAATCATGTGAAGAAGAAAGAAGTTTCAGCTCCAGTATATGGGAAACGTGTGGAGCATCTCAAATCAATTATCAAGGCCTGTGGAATGGGGTTCGTTCTTGCTTCACTAATCATTACTAGTAACCTTGCCTTCATGTAAAGTTGATTCTCGAAGTTTCAAGAAATGTTTTGTTTTTTTCAGTATTCCGCCGTCAATATATAAGAAAGTTAAGCAAGGACCCGAGGACAAGCGGGAGTCTCGTCTAATAAAGGAGCTTGAGGAAATACTGTCAAAGGAGGGATTGTCAGCAAATCCTTCCGAGAAGGGTGAGTTTTTAAGTAATAGGTAGACTTTTCCATCATTCAATGAGTAAATTTGTCTCTTAACCTTAAGCACTTCCTTCCATGGTTTGCTGTGGTTGGTATATGCTTGAATGTGTGACTAGGCATCAATATGGAGTCTATAAAGCAATAGTCAGATATATGATTTGTATATCCTTTCTGCTCAATCTTGAAATGCTCTTCATTCGTATTGTGTATTATGGTATTCTATTTTCGTTTATATCCTCAGAAATCAAGGACGTGAAGAGGAAAAAGGAAAGAGCAAGAGAACTCGAAGGAATTGATACAAGCAATATTGTATCAAGTTCACGTAGAAGGTCAACATCTAGTTACGTGCCTCCTCCAAAGCCCAAAATTGTTGCTGAGAGTGAAGTTGAAGAGTCTGAAGAGAGTGAAGAAGATGACGAGAACAACGATGATGATGATGATGATGACAACAATGATGAAAGTCAAGGTGAAGAAGAGGCAAGTGAAGGTAAGTCGTCTCAGAAATCACTCCTTATATTGTTTTAGTGTTATCGTGTCTTGCACCTGCTTGCAATCATCCCTTGGCAATACATTTTAGATGAGACCCATTTCCAGATGTTTGTCTTTAATTGCATGCACACATCATTGTTTTCTCAATAACTGTTGCTTGGGTTTGTTTTGGTACAGATGAGGAAGAGAGCAATTAGAATGGAAGATGACTGATAGTACAAGACTTGTCTGATTGGTATATATGAATATTAAGCCCCCCACAATTGGGTGTCTTTGTTGGAGATACTGATTCCTTTATGTGCTGATGATTTCCTTCCCTGAGATGATCTGCTAGGTAGGTAGGTGCTGTGGAAGAATGGTGTTTGCTTATTTATTAGTTAGCCATTAGTGATAGTATAGATGAGGTTAAGTTAATGTGGGGCATTAGATAGATGTGCTTTGTCAACAGATTTTAGCTACAATCTTAGTATTATATATGGTTTGGGAGTGTGATTAGGTGAATCTTGTTATACTTTTGTTTATTATTATTATTATTATGGATGAATTGTAATGTTCATGAACTTGCACTTCCTTTGGTGCTGTTTTTGATGTTTTTCACTAGAACAGTAGATGGGATTATGGAATGACCAAATTGTTTGATCCAAATAAGAATGTTTCCAGCATCATTTAATCATATCATCAATAGCTATTGAAAAAACAAAGCTTGTCAACGTCCGTTTAAGAGGCAGCTTCCCCTTCTTCTGCAATTAGGCGTCTAACCTCATCTGCGAGCTCCGTTACATGCTTGTCCTTGCATCCTGAGAACGAGAAAGGCAATTTACAGAGCAAGTTTATTCAAATGCAAGCAGCAATTATAACTTCTATGACAATGAGAGATGATGAGGCACCTATTTGAAGAAGAGCATCTTCAAGATGTAAAAGATAGTCTCTGTTAGGTCCGGAAGGGCCCTCAGCACGAACTATCTGTCTGTGAATCAGAATGCAAAAATGAAGAGGTAATTACAGTTTGATTACAGTTATTAACAAGATGGAAGATACCTATAGGGTTGTCAATGGTTAGGGTATACTATATTTTTAAACCACATACCATAACCATTATGGGTATAATTTTCAATACCATAACCATTAAAATAACTGTGATTATTAACCATGGTTTTACCCGTATACCCATATTCATTCCACATGTAATATAATTAAAGATCGAAAATTTTATTTTAAAAAATATATCAATCTATATTACCATCGTTGGACTTTGGCGCCTTCAATTTTCAACAATTTCAAAGTTTCAATTATATAATTTATATTTAGTATATTATATAAATTAGTTTATTAATAATAAATAAATATTATATTTATATAATAACCATGGTTATAACTAATATCATAACTATAACCATTATGGGTAGAAAATTCATCCCCATAACCGCACTGCACCATAATGGTACGGTTAACCATATTAAACAATAATGGTTATAACCATAGTTATGGGTTGCCGGCCCTAGATACCTAGCAATGTCTTCAAGAGGTGCAGGGCCTAGGTAATTCTGGTTAGTCTTCTTGTTTGCAGAACCTATGTATCTGAAACCCCCACAAAAAAAAAATTAAGAATCTAACATCAGATTTCAATTTTGTCAGTTTCAGAGATGAAGAACTGACTGTATGAAGAACATGGAGGAATCACTTACACCATAACTCCAGATACAGCAGGTGTTTCAGATGTCGGATCCTACACAATTATATAATCAATATCGCCTGTCAGATCAACAATGCACGCGCAGAACAAGAGTAATGCAAAGATTCGGGATCAGGTCATTTACAGTGAAGAAATCGACATAAGCTTTCTGGTCATACTGCTTCTCCCTCACTTCTAAATGCTGTTATTGTTGAACATACACCAGGAGGAAATCACAATCGCTATGAGAGATTACAGCACTGGAGTTATCTCTAGATATTGGTCAGAATTTGAAAGTGTACCTCTAGAGCAGTCTGTTTGTCTGTCTCATCGGTGATCTTGTAGGCGACTCCCCACTATAACCCTTACAAAGAAACAGAGATGATCATTCGTGTACAACTACTGAAGGAAGCTCTTCAATCGGTACAAATTTTAGATCAAATTGGTGACCTAAAAGGTGAGTTTGATAGGATCATCATAATCAATGGACTTCATATCCAAACGTAGTGTCAGAATTCAATTCAATGGAAGATAATTTGTAAGAAACGAGGTGACGAATTTACACAAACTTCACCATCAGCAGACTCTAATGTCACTGTTCTTCCAGGATACTCCGGCGTGCCTCTGTGATCCGTGCTCCCTGAATCCAACAATACACAATTAGTGCGTAGATTCGATCAATCGAGAGTTCACACGAAGAATTTGGTTCAGGACTAGACCTTGGAAGAAGACGCGGCGGTAGCCCCTGATGAAGCCGACAAGGCGATCGTCGTAATTGAACCCCGCCTTCCATATCAGAGATCCGTACCCGAATACCCATATCGTCATTGCTGCTCTTCGGTTCTTTAAAGTTTAAACTCTACCTTTTTTGCAGCCAAGACTGGAACACAAACTGGCATTGCTGCATTTTCTATTGGAGGACAAGTCACAAGCATCCGTAATTTTACCCAATCGAAGCAAGACACAAGTTTTTTTGTTTTTTTCCTCCATCTAAAATTTAAAGGGTCAAATTAAATGTCATATTATCCCTCTAATATTTATTTAATTAAATTTTGACTTTTATCTTTAAAATTTAAATTATAAAAAAGAAAAATCAATCATATTTGGTCAAAAATTTAGTTTATTCATGTATCAACTTTTTTATCTAAATTTAATAGAATAATTTCAAAAAATTATAAAAATAACATATTTTTTTCAAAAAATGTTATAATTTAATACTTTTAATTTTTACAAATGTTACAATTAAGTCCAAATTTAATTGAGACTCGATTGAACCCCTACGGTTCAAATCTGGGACTTAAAATTAACCCCCATAAGTTGAGGACTGGGTCAATAGCTAGACTCGAATATCAATCGAATTGAGTGCTGATTAATTTATTATTTCATACTATGTATTCTTTAGGGGTGTCAATTTTTGACCCAACCCGTGGGTGACCCGCCCACGGGTCAGGTTTGGGTCATACATTTTGACCCACGGGTCATTTTGACACGACTCATGGATGACCCTTCAAAAAACGGGTCAGGTTTGGACTCATGGGTCAACCCGTGACCCATGTAGCTTATAGGAAATAATTTGATTAAACGAGACCTTAGCAGCATGAGCCTTCTTCGGAGCTCGGACTTCAGGAGCATCAACATTATTTCAATGGGTTCCACACTCGCAGCAGCCTTCTTTGTAGTTTAACGTGGGGCTTTGGCTTTGGTTGTCGATTTAGGGTTGTCGAGATACCTTAACTGCAGGTCTGCTCTTTGGGGCTTTTTCTGCTGCCTTCGCATCGTATTTATCTTGTTCATCGAGTTGAAGGATGCATGGGTTCCATCTCCACTCAATAAACGCCTCACATCACTGATGATGTCTCTTGGGTTATAGTTGGGAATATAAGAACTCCATCCTGTACCGATCCCCTCACTACCATTGACCAGAACTGTTGGGTGAATTGCTGACGGGTCAGCCTGACCCGCGGGGTGACTCATTGACCCGCGGGTCAGGTTTGGGTTACGAAACTTGACCCATACAACTATACGGGTCAGGTTTGGGTTATACAATTCCTGACACGACCCATGAGTTGACCCAACCCGCAAATTGACACCCCTAGTATTCTTACTACATCACCCGAACATGTTAACATTTCCGTGATGTATTTTAACAGAAGTTATTTTGATTTGTTCACTTGAGGTTGAAAATTTTGAGTAATTTTTATTAAGCAATTCAATTTATTTGTAAACACTCACAGCTCGGTGTATTTGTTTTAGTAATTTAACTTTTTTTAATAGCTCCACCCAATTTACAAAATAATATATTTGTCTTCCTTTATCTTAAAAAATGTACTTAGTTACTGTACTTCAAACTAAATTCATATACTAAATTCATAGTTAAGCGCACCATAATTTGAATGTCAATTGTTACTTTGGTTTGAATTAAATTTTGGAAGAGAGACTACTCTATGAAATAAGGTGACACACGTGACGTTGACACGTATTTCTTCATTACTATTTAATAGCAAAATAGACAAAACTAATAAATTACAATTTTATACAAAATTAACTAGCAAATTATTCATACCCTTGAATTTCAACTAGTGAATAATCCTTAAAGTTAGGGTGAGAAAAAATGACTGACTGAACCGAAATCTCGACAAAATCGATCGGAGATCAGCCCGACTAAGATCGAGACCGACTAGGACCGAAACCGAGCAGATTTTTTTCCTCCAAGGTCAGGCTCGATCTCAGTATCAGACTTTTTCCCGAAAAACCCGATTAAGACCGGCCCAGACCGAATTGTATTAAAACCTAATAGTACTTACGTTAAATATTTAGTGTCTTTGGCTTTAGGAAATGACTCACTTTGACTATTTGACTATTTAATATTCTGTTTGTACTGATATAGTGATGTTTGGATTTGTACTGATGCTTGGACTTGAATCGATGATTGTAGTGATTCATACATTTTTTTTTGGTCCAAGACCGAGACTGGCTCGAGTCAAGCAAGATCGACCCAGCCGGGCTTTTTAGACCCAAGTCGGTCTCGGTCCTCCACATGTGAGGACCAAAATTTTGGACTCGGGATCAGCCTTGCCAAAAGACCGGGCCGGCCCATCCAAGCTCACCCCTACTTAAAGTTCAACTAGTAAGTGCATAATTAATACATAAATTTATATATAGATACTAAAATGTTGTCATTACCAGCATAGACATTAGTGTTCTATCCTACCCTCAATCATTGAAATAAACCGACCCAATGCAATATTTGGATGGGAAGGCTGAATGGTTTGGGAAATATTTTGAAGCTATAAATAATTTATGTTAAAATAATAAAAATGATTATGTCGAATATGATTCCATGACTGATGACAAAAATAAGCACATATCCGTGTTTTTCTTACCATATTAGAACTAGATCTCGTTGTTCAACCAGATTCTTTATATGAGCTTCTTCTTTTGGAAGTACTGCTTCAAGTAAACCACCTGCAGAACCGAGGCGATGATGCAGGTCCCGAGCGACATTATGCTGAACCACGCAACTCTTCCGTTGGTAGTCTCACTAACTTCCCTCATTTCTGCTTCCCTGTGTTATTTAGTGGAAAAGAAAAAGGTCATATATGGTGTTGATTTGGGGAACAAATTGTTTTGATGGATCACAATATTTACCTGTCCTTGAGGTAGTTAAGGTTGCCAAGTATGGCTTCAGCTGCACCTTCAAGTTTTTTCAATTCGAGTTCAACACCCTTTACGTAAACATTTTTGATTCCATGGTTATCAAATTTGTAAATGAAGCATATAAGGGGATGAAATAAGAGGGGACTAATAAACCTCAATCTTTTCTTTCTTTGCAACAGCATCCCAATCCTTTGCAGCAATCCCAGTTTTCCAGTCAAGGCCCATGCTTAATGTTGCACCTTCTTGATGTCCATTCATCCAGAAACAGGCCACGTAGTTGCCTGCCTCGGTTGTGGTGAATGCAAACTGACCGTGTGTTATGTTTTCATGGTGGTAAAGGTTGTCTCCATAGGGGGACGTAACCTGCAAAAGTGAAAGGAACAATCAGATAATGTCAGTGAGGAATAAATTGTTGCCATATCTAACGAACAGAAGCTATGGTGTTTCTTGACTTCAGAGCGAGACTTTAAATGCAAGCCTTTTATTACAGCCACCACTGAACTACACAGAAGTAGAAAACTGTTTATTCAGAAGCTCATTGGAGATAATGAGATTTGACGGTCTATCTCTGTTGCATTAACCATTTCACTTTGCACACGTGTTGGAGAGAAACGTACGGAGAATAGAAATGCTACAAAGCACATTACTGAACATATCACTTAACCATCATGTTCAGCAAGATAATCAAACTCCTCTCAAGCTTTAAGACGGAGCTGTCTCACCTTAAAGGTGGAAGTTTCATCAGAGAAGCCTGAAACAGAAACAGAATGGGAGTACTCAAAATGATTTCCTTTCTTCCATTTTCAGTTCTTCTTCTACAGACTCCTCTTTCTTATAAATTAGACCCCTTGGGCCATATCATTCCAGCCTTCTAGCATTACCATTGCAGAATTCACCAATCTTAACCAGGAACAATCCGAAAATGATTAGCCTAATTTCTGTGATTAGATTATGAGTATGACCGAATCTCCTTCTAATAGATTTACCAGGAAGGTTCATGAATGTTCTGAAAACAATTTTCCAACATTATATCAGAAATCCATCTAAAGTATACAATGGAAATATCTAACTATGGATCACCAAGCAACACAAAAGTGTGCACCTTCCAGAGTAACAGTACATGGGTGAAGAAGAATAAGTGAACCTCAGAACTGGTAGGAAGCTCAAATCATGATAGACTGACATCAAGTCGGAAAAACCAGTGATTTTCAAATACAAGAGGCCACCAAGAAGGCAAGAACCACATGTAAGAAGAGGATTTGGAAGAAAATTATATAATGCCCAAGCAATCTGAAACGTCTCCTGTCATATCAAGGTTTGAAATTTTTACAGTTACACCAAATAAGATGGGTTACTTGTTGAAACAAGAAATATTTGAAAGACAAATGAAAGGTGTGTGGAGGTTAAATGAGATAATGTCAATTCCAATCTTAATATCTTAGGTTAAGAGAGACTAGCTTTCTACAAAAGGGCCAAATATCTGTCTCAGAATCTTGGCAAGTCTCCTAAGTTTTGACAGAAACCTTCTTTGATGTGCTAAGCTTCCATGTTGAGATTTGAGAGATCCAAATAACCTTCAGTGAAAAACTGAAGAATGGCTCTATCACATTGCACTTCAAAAAATAATCGACTTACCAACCAATGCAATGTTATTGCCTAATCTGATAATCTCTACGTTCAGAAGTGACATGCTATACATACCGTCTAGTTGATTACTCCAAGTCTCCAAACTACCATTTCCTCAATCCGACAGCCATTTACTTGCTTATTCGTTAATGCCTAAGCAGAATATGCTTACTACAATAATCAATCAAGCAATTAATGTACGATTAAATCAGCAAACATTTCAGAACAAAGAGTCCATAACGAGAAAACCAAGCATCGAAAGTGAGCTGAAGAGGAAAAGATGTAATTTCTCCACGTACCCGAGCAGAGATGGTGGGGCTGCTGGTGTGGCCGTGCTCATCGTCGGCTACGTAGTAATCGGCTAGCACGACAACGTTGGGCTGGATTTCCTCCGAAACGCACTTAGTACCTGAGCTGGGAATCGTCAACCATAACGCTTCTGCTAGATTGGAGCAATCAATCAAGCTGAATAAAGCAAGGAACCAAGCCGCAGCAGCTCTATCCCTTGCTGACTTCGCCATTGGTGTACGGATACGCAGTTCAATGAAGCTGAGGAGAAGAGGCAGTAGTAGATCTAGAATTAGTTTTCTGGTTACTTTCGGTCGTTTTCTTTGACGTGTCAACTACGAGTCAGGACTTAAAATGGAGTTCTGTAAAAATCATCCATGAATGGCCTTTGCACCGTCCAGCACCCGGACCTCCATCGCCGCCGCAGCACAGCGGCGCGCTTTGTGCACTGGATCTAATGGGCCTGGGCTTGGACTGGATCTATTTTTCGGGAAATTACAACATGGTTCTCAATTTACTCATAATTCTCAATTTAATCTTTATCTTTTTATTGAAAGAAATTCAGTTCACGATCTTTTAAGTAAAAATAAAATAAAAATCAATCAACTTCTCACCGATTGACGAACTGCCATTGAAGCACTAAACAGGTCTGATAATACTCTACTCTGTCTCCAATATCAGTTAATGGTGATCTGCTCAAGTGGTAGCTCATAGAGTATTGCAGTCGATATAATGGTTGATTCGCTATAGATTGTTTGTGGGTGAGTCACATCGAACTTGCATGAATGGAGTCAAGCTTGTGATGGCGCTGCAATTATGTTCTGAATCTATAGTTCTTTAATTCTACTCTTCTGAATTCTACCAGGTTCATTGCTACAAAGCTTAATGATTCGTAGAAATTTGGTTGAGTAGGTTTGAGTTTTGAGTATCAAATAACCTTATTGATGAACTGAGCTATTTCACTGGTTGCAGGTCTTGGTTTTGTATAGAGGTAGAGCGGAGCATCAATGGCCGATTATCATTTTTTGTCAATTCTCTTACTTGTACTGCTTGTCCCCTTCGTCCTCTTCGCAAATTCTGATGAAGAAGACTCTGATTCACCTGTTGGTCGATTCCAGCAGTACCTTAGGATCAAAACAGCCCACCCAGACCCTAATTATGTGCCAGCGATTTCTTTCCTGAAGAACCAAGCCGAGTCCATTTCCATCCAATCCCGTGTTCTGGAATTTGTTGAGGGCAAGCCTCTCATGCTCTTGACATGGCCAGGCTCAAACCCTGCTCTCCCTTCAGTTCTCTTCAACTCCCACATGGATTCGGTCCCTGCTGAACCCTCCAAATGGATTCACCCTCCTTTCGCCGCCTTGAAAACCTACGATGGAAAAATCTATGCCAGAGGCGCCCAAGATGATAAATGCATTGGTGTTCAGTACCTTGAAGCAATCCGGAATCTGAAAAGGAAGGGCTTTGTGCCTCTCCGTACAATTCATGTTTCCTATGTGCCTGATGAGGAAATTGGGGGTTTCAATGGTGCAGCGAAGTTTGTGGAGTCGAAAGAGTTCCGTGAATTGAATGTGGGGTTAATGTTGGATGAAGGTCAGGCTTCTCTGACCGATGAATTTCGGGTTTTTTATTCGGATAGATCGCCGTGGCACCTGGTGATTAAGGCCAAGGGAGCGCCGGGACATGGATCGAAAATGTATGATAACAGTGCCATGGAGAATTTGATGAAGACCATGGATGTTATCAGCAAGTTCAGGGAAAGTGAGTTTGATAAAGTTAAGGCAGGTCTAGCTGCCAATTCTGAAGTGATTTCAGTTAACCCAGTGTACCTCAAAGCTGGGATTCCTTCCCCTACAGTGAGCTTTCTCAATTTTTCCTTATCTTGACTCTTTGTTTTTGAAGGTTAGAACAAATTTCAAGCTAGCTTACAAAGAAGACGAGTTTATATCAAATCTGCAAGTTTAATATAGATTCACAGGTTTTACTCTGAATCTAACATTTAAAGTTGGGGTTAGACCAACCCAGGTTTTTTAAATGCAATTGTTGGTTGTTTGATTTGGAAGCAAAAGGACTGATTGATCAATATATTGTTTGAATGTAATAGGGTTTTGTGATGAATATGCAACCTTCAGAGGCAGAGGCTGGGTATGATCTTCGTCTACCTCCAACTGTAGACCCTGATATGGTGAAGAAAAGAATCACAGAAGAATGGGCTCCAGATTTCAGAAACATGACATACCAAGTAACACCTGGTCTTGATTTCAGACAATTACTTAATTGGTTACACATGTTTCACCATTGTGCAGAATGGTTACACATGTTTCAAAATGTGATTAATTGGTTTTGCTATGTGACTAATTGGTTACACATGTTTTTTCCAATGTGATTAATTGGTTATTCCGTTAGTAAACCGTTAATTTTAACGTTAATTAATTTTTTTAACATATTATTGAATTGTGAAATGACTATTATGCCCTTAGTTGTATTGAAGAATACATAATCGTTTTGAAGAACCAGAATCGAATTTGATTCGATTCGATGTTCTTGAGAACCCAGAATCGCAATTCTGGCTTCTTCAATTCTTGTTCTTGAAGATGATGATGTGTTCTTGAAGATGATTCTAGGGGTAATTACGTCATTTTACGTATTTAAATAGTGACTTAACTGTGATTTCTAATGGTGAACAGTAAAAAAACCAAATAGTCACATTTCAAAACCAATTAATCACATTTTGAAACATGTGTAATCATTCTGCACAATGGTGAAACATGTGTAACCAATTAAGTGATTAACCCTTTATCTTATGTTGCTTCATACGAGACAACACCTGATCTTGATTTTTTCCTTTATTGGTATAGCTGTGGTTGGGAATTTCATTCATCTATTCTAGTTTGATAATAGTAAAAAATGGCTTGAGGTAAAATGGAGAAGCCATGTATTTTTTAACATTATTGTGCCAACAATTTACCATGTCTGTTCATACCTCCAGAGATAACTAATGATTATTTATTGCATGATTCTCAGAACGATACAAGGGGCCATTTCTTGAGTTTCTTTTGGGAGATTTGTAATTGGGTTAATGATCATTCATACTAGCATGATCTTCTTTAATTGATATTACATTTGCAGCTACTAACGAAAGGGCCTATCAGAGACCACAAGGGGCATCCACTAATGACCAAAACAGATGACTCGAACCCTTGGTGGTTTGTATTTAGCCGAGCAGTAGAAGCTGCTGGAGGGAAGCTAGCGAAGCCTGAAATACTGTCCTCAACTACCGATACACGATACATCAGACAGCTGGGAATCCCTGCTTTTGGTTTCTCACCAATGTCCAACACTCCCATATTGCTGCACGACCATAACGAGGTATTATTCAAAACAACTTTTGTGCCTCTCTTGTGTATATTGATTTTGGTGCTGACTTGAACATCATCATATACAAAATCATAAAAAAATATGTTTTTTTCTTCTGTAGTTTTTGCAAGATTCTGTGTTCTTGAGGGGGATTGAGGTGTACGAGTCCATATTCCGTGCTCTGGGTTCTTTTGCTGGTGTGTAGAATGATACAAACATTGCTGCCTGATACTCAGGAGCTGCTCTAGGTGAGTTAATGCAGAATCGGTTAATATCCTTTTCGGATTGATTGACGACTCTATTATATGCATATATGTATATTTATATGGCTGTACGTATCTGCATCGGTAGACATATATGAATTGACTGACGACACTATTATATATATATACTAGACTCACGCGCGTGCACGTTGTCGTCGTTGGTCGTGTGTGAAGTCTTACGAGAACATGATCAACCTGACTCCTAGGATAATACAAGAATTGATCACATCATAAAATTATTATTATTGTAAAACTAAACTTAATTTGCATAAGATAATGAAATAATAAAATTTAAAAACTCTTAAATATGTTTAAAAAATTACTCGAGCGACCGGGAGCATATAACACTATCAAAAGGAATTCCGGTCGCTCGAGCAATTTTTTAAAAATATTTAAGAGTTTTTAAATTTTATTATTTCATAATATTATGCAAATTAAGTTTAGTTTTACATTAATAATATTTATATGAAGTGATCAATTCTTGTATTATCCTAGGAGTCGGGTTGATCATGTTCTCGTAAGACTTCACGATCAATAACGACAACGTGCACGCGCGTATGACATATACAAATTATACAAATTGACTGACGACACTATTATATATATATATATATATATGCATGTATGTATTTGTACCTGTAGACGTATACAATTTGTATACGTTTAACTGGTCAGGTTGCGAAAAGCTCTAGAGTCAATATTAACTGATATGTATTTGTACGTTGACGGAATCAGTGTATGCGCTGATTTTCTATGGAAGCTTGAGTACCGTGGGACGAAAGTCCGAACATTACGTAGCAGAGTGAAGTTTATCAACACTACTAGGTCATTCCTATTGATGACCAAAAATATATATTATATATATATATTGATGAGCTATTATGGAAAATGCATATTCTTAAGTTGTACATAGGTCTGTCATGGTATAGACCGGGTTCCGAACCGTTCTAGTTTGTTCTATAGGTCGATCATGTTTTCGTTAAAATACCGTGTCATTTTCAATTTATTGTTTACTGCAGAATAGAAATTGTCGTAGTGCTTGTTGCTTGTTAAGATTAGGGGTGAGCGGTTTCGGATATCTTGTAAATTTAGGGGTTCTCGGAACTTATCCAGTATAATACAAAGTATTTAAATTTAGAATCGAAACTTGTTTGCACAAACTACAAACGGTTCTGGGTATTCTGTTAGATGGTTCCGGTAAGCTGGAAACTGCAGGAAAGCGAATTAAACTGGAAATAAGCTGAAAACTACAGTAAATACAGCGGAACTGGTTCTCATCCTCCATATTGTCAAAACAAATTAGAATTTTTAACTATATATATATATATATAGTTCTGGTTCCAATTAGTTTAGAAACTTGAGTATTCGAACCGGAACTGAATAAATAAGTTTTTGAAAATTTTCCTTGAAATCTACTATATTTTTAAACCTTTAACCCGGAGCGTACCCTAACTGTGGGTTCCGGTCCAAATGGAAAATTTGTTCAGTCCTAGCTAAAATCATAACACAGTCAAACAACACAAAGATTAAATAAAAAATTAGCTAAGATCATACCACAGTCAAACAACACAAAGATTAAACGAAAAATTCTATGTCGACAAGAATACGATACTACAAAAAATATCGCGTATGATACACTAACTTTTTGTTGCTATCATATTGTTGTGCCGTGTGCGCGCTTTGAGATTAATCAATTCAAACATGAATACAATTACCAACCCTAGTGACGGGAGTAAGAACTCGTTTCTAAACCCATCATATTTTTTTATGAATAAATACTTAAAAAAAACATTAATATTAAAATTGCTACTTCACATTCCATCATTTATAATTTATCAATAATCAATCTCCTAATTCCTGTCTATTTCAACCTCTCCCCAATTCCGTATCAATCTACGCGGTATTTGGAGCTGCAGGACAGAGCATCCACAGCTGTGCTCTCTCTTTCAGTCTTTGCGTAACGAACCTTAAAGAATCTATTATTATTATTTAGTATTTACGCGTGTTTTTTCTCTATTATTTTATTATTATTCTCGAATGTTTTGTCATTATTTCATTAAAACACCATACCCGAAAAAAATAACAATAATGTGAACACACATAGTCAGTATCCAAGTCTATTAAAAATTATTATATTTTACTTACTCTCGCATGTTTTATTTTTCGAGTTACTATAATAAATAAGTTATCATTTAAGAAACTATTAAGTTATTTGGGCAAAATCCATAAATTAATTTTAAGAGGGAAGTTACAATAATGTTCTCGAGTAATTCCTTGGGTATACATCATGCACACCTTTATTATTAGAGATTAAATAAAATCATAAAAGTACTATCATATCACACGGCATTATCGTGTACCTGTATTTTTTATTAAATAGATAAAAAGTAATTTCTTTCGATATTAATTTTAGAGTTAAATATTAAGGAGCTACATGAACTTTAGACATTTTGCAACGAGCTACCGAATTTTAAAAAATCAAAATTCAACTTTGGCGAAAGTGCAATGAGCTGTCTCCGTCCAAATTACCGTTGACATAAATTCGTCGGAAATTCGTCAGAAACTGGACAGAGGTAGTCAGGTAGCTCGTTGCACTTTTGTCCAAAGTTGAGCTAGTCCATTTTAATTTTATAAAGTTCGGGTAACCCGTTGCAAAACGTTTAAAGTTCAGATATCTCATTAATATTTAACCCTTAATTTTAGGTTATTATCAAACAGACAGTTAAACTTTACATTGATGGGTAAATATGTACTTAAACATTTTTTTTTCAAATTTTAAAAAAAAGTTTAATTCCTTATGTGCTTTTAAAAAATGTTTAGCAACTTACTTGAAAATTTTAAAATGTTCAGATCATAATATTTTTTATGAGTACCAAAAAAGGTCAACATTATAATTAAAAAAAAGGTCAATAAATCATTAAATATCAAAATATAGAAAAACTCTGTCTATTTATTTTTAATGAATTGATATGATATTTAGAAAATCACATCTGTCACCCATTTACATTCGACTGAGAAGGGAAGTTGCTTACATGCTTCATAAAATCAACACCTATAAATATCCAAATATCTCCTTCAACACTCCATTAATACCATCGTTTTCAAATCAGTACAACACAGACATCAACGAAGAAGAAGAAGAAGAAGAAGAAGAACTCTATATGTCTGTGTTCCTTCTCTTTCGCCATTAAAACAGTAACCACAGTCACAGAGCAAGCAACTCCATCTCCATCTCCAAACACAACTTAGCAGCAGGTAAACGAGAACAATGGTGAAGTCTGAGCAGAAGATCCGCATCTCACCGGAGTCCACCAAGTTTCTGAAGCCGATTTCTTCATCGGAAACTTCATCATCAGCTGGGTCGAGCGACAAGAAGATGAAGTTCAAGGGCGTGCGTATGAGAAGTTGGGGCTCATGGGTGTCGGAGATCAGGGCGCCGAATCAGAAGGCAAGAATCTGGCTCGGATCCTACTCGACGGCGGAAGCAGCAGCTCGAGCCTATGACGCTGCACTTCTCTGCATTAAGGGCCCCGTCGCCGCAAATCCAAGCCTCAACTTCCCCGTCTCCTCCTCAAAGTTCCAGCAATTTTCCGCCAGCGACAGCACTACCATGATGTCCCCTAAAACCATCCAGAGGCTGGCCGCATATGCTGCAGCCACTTCTCCGCCACGGCCTGCGCTTTCTCCGCCTCGGCCTGCGCTTTCTCCGCCGTCCACGACCTCCTCACCGTCGATATCGCACTCCTCACTGTCCGAGAATGACGTGGCAAATCCTTTGGCCGACTTCGGGAACGAATCGATGGAGGTTATAGAGTCGTGGGGCAACTTCGAATCGCCCAAGTATATGGATCTGATGATGGCCAATGGAGCGGCGTTCTACTGCGTTCCGTCCACGGCGGATGATTTCCTCTACGATGACGGCGATCTTCGGCTTTGGAACTTCTGCTAGTTTTATTATTTGCATTTTATTCGTTATAAAAGATGACTTTGACAAAAAAAAATAAAAAAAAATGTACGTTGTAGCAAATTCATTGATTGCTATAGACTTTAGGAGAATTTCACATGGGAGGGAAACAATTTTTTGGAATCCATCGAGTGAGTTCTTGAGATTTATATTATTTAATTTATTTTTTATAAAAAATGTATTCTTGATTCTATTCTATTCTCTTATTTTTTTTTGCCGAAAATTCTTGATTCAGTTGATTCGTCTGTATATATCAATAACTCTTTCTATATTCAACCCATTTTTTTTTGCCACTTTGCACACTCTTTCTATCTCAGATTATTTTAATCAAAATTATTTAGAAAAAATTGATATTCCTATTTTTAAGACTTTTTTTAAAAATATATTATTTATATATCACATTATCATTTCATCCACTTTCTTTTATGGTGCATACTCCGGTTAGGACTTATTCATGTAATAATATATATATATATAACTAAATTATATAGAAGGATGATAAATAAGTTTTTTATTGTATTTTATCACTCTTAATATTAAATTAATATATTTTAATTGGTTGATGTCAATCATAAAATTATTCATTCCTAGGTGGTATGTCATGCAAATCACTTTAAATTTTAAAACTCTTCAACGTCTGTCATTCATTTTCAAGATAAGTTACAAAACTCATATAATTTCTCTTTATGTTACTTATAATTATAATTTTTCATTAAATGTATTTTATGAAGTGAAATTTATATAATAATAATAATAAAATATATAATATTGCATTTTATAAATGTCAAGTATGCACATATTAAAATTTATATTTACAAATTAAAATATAAATTAATTAAGGATATATTTCATCTATCACATAATACTCTTGTTAAAATAAGACATAAGTCACATACAAATATCACTTACTTTATTACAATAATATCAAAATAAATTATAGCAGTCATATTATAAGTAAATGTTATATATTTATAAACTTAATATAATTTACAATTAAAAAAATAGATAAAATATAATATGTATACTAAAATATAAGAGATTGTTACTATTGTTATAAAAATATTAATGTTTTTATATGATCAGTGATAGAAGTAATAAACCCTAAAAATTAAGTTAAGAGTACAATATAATTTACAATTAACAAAATAGATAAAATATAATATGTATACTAAAACATAAGAGATTGTTACTATTGCTAGGAAAATATTAATATTTTTATATAAACAGTGATAGAAGTAATAAATCAATATCATAAAAATTAAGTTAAGACTTAAGAGTATTATATGAACATTAAATATACCATATTTTTTTTTACCGTTTTAATAAATTGTTTTTTATATATATTTGTAATTCAACATATTTTTGAAATATTAATATACTATTTATATAATAAAAATATAATATATTATTACTAATGCTAAAAAATTACTAATGATTTTAATAGTCATTATAAACATATGCACTAATATAAGTCATAAAACTATATAAAAATAGTTAACTTAAAAATACCAATTATTATTATTATTTAATATTAATTTTAATTATTGACTCATATATTTTTAAATAATTTTATGAACAAATACACTTAATATAATTTATATTTTATGTATTTCATAATATAATTTATCGATATAATTAATTATTTCATGCATTTTTTAATTTTAATTTTTTTAGTAAACAATTTAGTCTTATAACAATGAAATTTTTGAAAAACTATTATAGTGTATATTTACTTAAAAAAATAACTTTGTAAAAGTAAATTTATTATTTATTTTTAAAATTGTTTTAGTTTATATTCATTTAAAAGTAATTTAAACAAGTGTTATATTACGTACTATAAAAATAACTTATATTATATATTAAAAAATAAAAGATATTACTAACAGTTGCACAAACTAGATATCTAGTCAATATAAGAATTCGATAAACTATAGTGCAGATACGAAAGCTTTAAGTCAACAACAATTAATTTTATTTAGCATAAATACTCTTAAAACAATTATACCAAACATATTATGATTGTTCTTTAATAAAAAATAGGGTTAAATACTAAGAAACTACCTGAAGTTTATAGGTTTTGCAATGAGCTACCCGAACTTTAAAAATTCAAAACGGCCTACCTCAACTTGGACGAAGGTGCAAATAATTACATTCGTCCAATTTACCGTCAACTGTTGACATAATTTCGTCGGATATTCGTTGGAAAATCCACATAATTTCGTCAAAAATTGGACGGAGGTAGCTATTTGTACCTTTGTCCAAGTTGAGTTAAGGTATCCCGTTTTGAAATTTTAAAGTTCGAATAGCTCGTTACAAAACGTCTAAAGTTCAGGTAACTCTGTAATATTTATCCCTTAAAAAATAAAGTATAATACAATAACATATTTACTCGAGTACTAACTTTTAGCCACGCCATAGGGTTTGCGTTTAATTAGCCCAATACCGTCGTTTTGGTCGTCTTGTTCTCTTGTTTCTCCAGATTCTAACTGCGCAACTACATCTAATATCGCCTTGCGGTCCCGTCCGCCAATCGCTGCAAGAAGCCGCCGCCCGCCAGCTTCCAGCCTTATTGAATCTCCCGCTCACGTACATTATTTATTTCTGTCCACTAATTGCTTGTTCCTTTAATTTCTTCCTCTGTAAGAACTCTCAACAGTACTGCGGATAGGGCTTTGGAGCTATGGGTCATACGAAGGAGCAGTTACTTGCGCGTCTAGAGGTGCAGTCTCTCTTCTGATCAATGGAATTTCCTTTAATTTACTCGGCTCCTAAGATTTGTGGACTTTTGTAAAATTAATGAATTGATTTGTTGTTTCAATGAGCAACTGCAGTATAAATTTTAATGGATTAGACAATTGATTTTTTAGTAGGTATTTAAGAACAGCATGATAAATAAAAGTATGAAATTTGAAGTCAAAGCTTCAAGTATTAATGATTTGTTATGATGCAGAAGCTTCAAATCGAGTTCACCAAGTATGACCACCCAGTTGTTTTGACAGTGGAAGCTCAGGTAAGAGAAGGTTGAACGAAGGCAGCTTAACTCTCCTGTTGTCGCCACCTCTTTTCGATGTATCCTCTCTACTCAATTTGTATATAATATTTTTGTTTAATATAATGTGTCATATCAGGCCAAATATGTTGGAAATGTTGGTGCTGCACTCAGTAAAAACTTGTTCTTGAAGGTACAGGTTGAATTTGAACCTTCAGTGATCATGTTACTTCAAAATGTTTCTTAGGAGATTCATATTTGATTGGATACTCAGGTTGCTTAGCCTCTGTGTTCTCTTGCTTATATGCGCAGGACAAGAAGAATAGGTTCTATGTCGTATCTGCCTTGACGAACACCAATGTGGACCTTAAAGGTAGACTATGTATCTTATTTATTTTCCTTTTAGACTGTTTTATGAAGGATACTATTTAGATATGCCAAAATTTGTTCTTTAAATTGCTGTGATTTTCTTTTTCCCGGATGCTTATTGAGTTATTGATGGCCTTGAAGCTGAGCAGTTCTATCTCAAAGGTTGGGCTTGGGAAAAGGTGGTTTGAGGATGGCCCCTGAGGAAGCACTAGAGGAGATTCTTCAGGTTACTTTAAAAGTTTACGTTGCAAATTGTATGCTTACCTACTATTGTCGTAATGGTACTATGGTAGTGAAAGAATTGTCCCATCAAGAACGAGAATCCGTAATGCAGTCCCTTTACGCATGAAAGGGGAATACCCCATTGTAATTTTCATAGAAGTAGGGTTGTAGGAATGACTTGGATCATGTGGATTCTATAAGAGTCCATGATATATAGTGATTGGTTATATTCGAATAGCCGTAGGCTTGTAACAGTTACATCAGTGTACTGCTAGTTCGACCTTTTATATTGTTGGATTAGCTTTTCACGGAAGCAATAACTTGTTTATATAATAGATTGTTTTCCCGATTCAAATCTGATGTGCTCTCTCGTGTTACTGTTTCTCTTTTGAAGGTCTCACTTGGCTGTGTGACACCTTTTGCAGTAGTAAATGAATCCGCAAGGTATAAATAAAGGGCCTGTGTTCTAGCATATTTTCCGATTTATTCTTCTATGAAGAAAAATACGTACTGTGTCACGTGTTGTTCTGTGTTAATCATATCATAGTTGAGAGTTTAAGTAGTTGTTCTGGATATTGCTTTGTGGTGTCACATCAGGCACTTGCATATCTGTTTCTATTTCTTAGTTACTGCAACTGGATTACTCAATCTCTTATTCGTTTGCAATAATTTTCTCAGCAGAAAATTATAATTGATTTAAGCATGCTGGAAGAAGAAACTTTCTTTTTGAGAAAAGAAATGGAATAGTTAATAACTGTTTCAGCTAAATCTAGCTGTTGGTTTGGACGTTGTAATTGAAGTTTTATGCATGTTGATAGTTTCAATATTTGTAAAACAGGATGTATTATGTGTATGCATGAAGCATGTACCATATGATCCTATATAAAATGGTGCCTTGTCTTGGGTGTAAAACGTATGATTTCCAGTATCTGTGCCAAGAAAAGGATATTGATGTTAGTCCATATGCACTGGGGCATGAACTTTCAGCCTTTGGCATTAACTGATTCGTTTGTCTATGTTTTTCTTTTATATTTTTTCATTTTTGGGCAGACATGTCTCTCTGATGCTTGATCAAGGTTTCAAGTCTCATAAGAGCTGCATCTTTCACCCATTATCAAATGATACATCAATTGGTAAGCAATATAATATTACATATTAGCATCTTCTCAAGTTACCTTTATAAACATCTCAGAAGGATAAATTGTTTTGGAGTCTAAGAATGCTTTCTCTGTTTACACTCCAGCACTTACAGCAAGCGATCTTGACAAATTTTTGCACTCTATTGGGCGAGAAGCTTCATATGTTGACCTACAGGTGATTTAGAATCAGATTTCTTCATGATGTTGTGCATACTTCTGATCTAACCTGTTGATCTGACAGAACATGTATGCTTGTCTTTGTAGACAAATCCCAAAGTAGGTAAAGATCAACCTCCGGACTTAGCAGCTCTTGTTCCTTCAGAAAGCATAGCTCTTCCTGATGCTTCAGAGAAAGCTATTCCACCCAGTACCCCACCTCAAAATCATGTCTCTGCTGACCCTAAGCCCGTAGAAGTAAAAGGTAATCTCTTTAACCGAACTGTTTAGATTCTAGGTTGATAAAACATTGCCATAAGTAGTGCTTGAATCGATGTTGGAAATGCGTGTAATTTGTGTAGCCAAATCTGTGAAGCCTCCAGCTAAGGAAGAAAAGGCAAAGGGAAAAGGGAAAGAGAAGGCGCTCGTAGTGTCTCCTCCTTCTAAAGTTTCTTTCTCAAATCCATCACAATTTGTTGAAGAGATACTTGATAAGACGTCTTCCTTATTGATTTCAGAGGTTTGTATCCTACCAAACATTCTCTCTCTAAAATTGGTGATCACAATAACATAATGCAGACTAAGAGTTCAAATGATGCAGATTACTGAGGAGAGTATCAAAAAACACGGAGCAGAGCTCGGGCCTGTGATCTCTGATTCCATCCGAAAACATCTAAGTGCAGAGCTGAAGAATCTTGCTGTAAGATTTTTTATTCTGTTTGAATATCTAGGCATGAGATATTTCGACTTTTATCCGTGAAGCTGTAATTAAACTAATATTATTGGGTTATGATAGGTAATGTTCAAGAACATAGCTTATACTGAAGGTTTCCATGCGGGTACCCACACCCAACCGAAGCGTCTCTGATTGCTTGTGCCATCAACATTCATGATTCTTAGCGTAATTTGGTTGCATGTTTCTGAACAAGCTTAGCTGATACTGCTTTTGCTCGAGTGCATAACCATAATGTCCTGATGCATCCGGGTACATAGTTTCTATCTCTAGTCTTATGACCTTTTTGACAGTTTGTTCTTTTGCTATATGGATATGCATACACTTTATGCTATATTGGTAAATCGTTTACTTATTGTGTCTTTCTCTGATCCATTACTAATTGCTGATCTATATCACATATTTAATTTGATCGCTATATTCAATCCGTTGATCAATACTGTTGGATGGCTGAGTTGATATTTCTTTACATTGTTGCACTTCTTCCTCATTAAACATCAAACTACAGAATGCAGCAAGAACTCCACGACTGAGCTGCTAGGAAATTAAATTAAGGTTGTAACAAAGATTTAATTTATTAATTCATATAGTCAGAATGATATCATAGAATCATAGGAGAACCACATTTATTGATCACTAGGTTATTGTATTTTGTACAGTTCAGTAATTCTCACCAGGTTGGTTCGAGGCATTCTGACGAGGGCGGAACCTAAATGGCCACAATGAGTTTAGGTTTCTTCTTCTCATCCACCTAGTGCACCGTCCTTCTCCATCTGAGTCTTGATCATGGTTAGATGGAGCAGGGACCTCGTGCCGACAGACTGGGCAAGAGTTATGAAGTTCTAACCATGGCACGATGCACTCAGAATGGTAAGCATGTTTGCATGGTAACTCTCTCGCTTCGCCTCCGAGCTTGAACTCTTCCTTGCAGACAGGACATTGGGCGTCGTTACTCATATGATCTTCCCCTATTTTCACTGTCGGGATTGCTTCAATGGTGGAGCTAGGTGCCGGAGGCGGGCCGGGGCGGTCGTTTTGTGTTAGCTCTTCAATAAGGCCGTGAAGTTCTGACCCGTCAAAATAGTTCCGTGGGTCGAGCCTATTTGGTACTACGTTTTGAGTCGATGGTGAGGGTATGATTGGGCGAGAAGGGTCGATAGGTCTGATAATGATCCAGGTTCTTGGCCTCGCCTGGATATCTATTTCTAGATCCTCATTTTCTGCCCCGTCAAGACTTCGGTTTCTTCGCCTGGACCCTGACATGGGTTGGAATGTCGCGTTCTCCGGTCTCACCACCCTTTCATCTTGATCATGACCACTTTGTCGTCTTCTTTGTCGGGATCGACCCTGTCTGGGGTCTTCAGAGACACGAGTCAATCGCCTGATTGGAGGTTCCAGGATAAGAGATAGGGCCTCGAGTAAGCGGGAAGGGTCAAACTGTGTGAAGTCGGCGACAAGCCTCGGGCTAGCCCCATTGATTTCAGTTAGGAACTGATCGTGACATCGAGGACAGACGATCTCGGTTGTGTTCCTTGATGCAACCCTAACCATTCGATGACATCGATAGCACCAACATACTTGGAAATTCTCACCAGTTGGATTGTTAGATCGTTCCCGAGTCGGACTCAATGACACGGTGTGGCTTGTCATGACTCGGTTTGAGAATTCTTTGAAATGATTGTGTAGGGTGATACATAACCCTAAAGCTGACCCAAATCCTCATATATATGAATGGTATGTGGGAAGTGTCGAATCAAAGAAAGGGTTTTTGGGTTGAAGAAAGGGATCCTTTTGGAGATTCTATGTTTCGAGTGCATTGCAATCTGAATGCTTATCTTTGAATGCAAGTAATGAATAATGACCTTTAGCCCAATGTGTCCTATTTGCAATGGAGAAATGAAGTAATAAGAGGGAAACCACAAATGAATCTGGGGCAGCTGATTCGAAAAATTCAAAGGATTTTGATGAAGATTCTTTCTATTAGAAAAAACCCGTCGTCTCTAAGGTTATGTGTTCTAGCCCCTAAGTCTACGTTTTGGTGTCCACACCCAATAAAATAATGGGTTAAGATTAATTTTGATGCTTGTTTCGAGGATGATATGTCATTTGCCGTGGCTATTACTCGCAATCAGTTAGGTTATGTTATGGATGCTGTGATTGGCTCAGGCTATGATATATCTGCATTTCATGTTTGGGGAAAAGTTTGAAAATAAACCAATATGTTTACACAAAATATGATTTTTAGTGCAACTTGTTTTTTTGCGATGGTTAATAATTCAATACGTTTGAAAATGATGGTAATTGGTACATCCGTTAATTTTCTGTTAAATATTTTTTATATTTGTAAAATTAACCAAATATTTTTCTAAATGTTACAATTAAACCTTACAAACTTACACTAATATTTCAAATAAGTCCTGACTCGATTCAAGCCCCCTAGTCAGGGTCCGAACCTAGACCAGGTACCCATGGTTGGGCGCTCTAGTCTGGGTTCGGACCCTGACTAGGGGACCCCCGATGTGGCTTGAATCGAGTCAGGACTTATTTGAAATATTAGTGTAAGTTTGTAGTGTTTAATTGTAACATTTAGAAAAATATTTGGTTAAATTTGCAAATATGAAAAATATTTAACGGAATTTTTTAACAGAAAAGTAACGGAGGTACCAATTACCATCATTTTCAAAATGTTGGACCAAAAACAATCGTTTGGGTTGAAAAACCATTGTCAAACATGTTGTACCATTTTCAGACTTTTCCCGTTGAGGCTCGTGCTGCTCGTCTTGCCATCTTCTTAGCTTCTATGGTTACTCTTTAGTCATCCTTGAAGGAGATAACTTGGAAGTTATCAATCTCCTTAATGCGTCTAGCTCTGTATCATGGGAGCTCGAAAATTGCATTAATGATGTTAAAAAGATGGTTTGCCCTGATTAAATTTGGTGTACTGCTCATGTTTTTAGGGGTGCCAACAAGCTTGCACATTTACGGGCAAAGAACGGTTGTACTAATTTACAGTTGCAAACTAATTTTATAAGAGTATATGAGCTAACAATGAAAACTTATAAGCTTGTTTTTATGGATTGACACTGTTGATTGAACTCGGTCTCTAAAGACTAGTTCACATGGATGCTTTGACACTAAAAAAATTAAACTTAATACGTGCGGTTTAATCAATAGTTTCATACGAATTTATGAGTGAAATTATTTAATATACTCTTAAAATAGTTTAACAGACTTCAACAAGTATCATTTAGTAGCAAAAAAAATAATTATTATCCATATAAATATCTTACACTTGTTAAAATTTTATAATATATATTAAAAAGATTAGTGAAAGTGAAGTTGGATGTATATAACTAGCTATTTAATTCATAGTTTGTGCCGTCTACTATGTTTTTTAAGTCTATACCTTGTTGCTACCTCTATATACTTTGGATGATTGGATATACAGAGTATGAAAAGACAAGAGACAACTCCATTTTCTTGGTTTTTATGTTATTGTCGGAATCTCTATACCTTGTTGGGGATGTTGTACTGATCGATATACTCTTAACATATTACTAGAACGTTCTAATTGAGGTACTCGCAATCATATCAGAACTAGCAACAATTAATTAATTTATACAACGAAATTTACTATTTAAAAAAGAAACAATATTTGGTAGGAAAATACTTCAATACATAATATGATAATAACTTATAAACCTTTTGTATTATACAAGAGTATAATCAATATACCATTTAATTACCTTATTTTAAAATATTTTTTTATTCTTCAACTTAAACTATTATTTTCAAGGGTTATTAACCAAAGTTCTACCCCAACTTTGGACATTTTATAAATTGTTATTTGAGTTTACTTTTTCAAAAACTATTACCTAAATTTTGACACTTGTGTCAAATTGCTACATCAGTTAAGTTTTTCGTTAAATATAGATGGAAAATGATGTGACAACACATGATTGGTCTCTGATTTAAAAATTTAAATGATTTAAAAATACAAAGAAAATCGGAAAATTTGTATAAAAAAACTGGAAAATATAAGTTTTTAATATAATATTTTTATTAAAAATATGAAATTAAAAAATAATTAGTTTTTTTATATTTTGTTTAATATTTTCAATAAATTATTATATTAAAAACTATTAATTTCTCTATTAATTTTCAGATTTTTTTTTAAAATAGTTTTTTTTGTTATTTTTTAAAAATCATTTAATTTTCTAAATTATGGATCAATCCTGTGTTGTTACGCAATTTTCCGTCCATATTTAATGAAAAATTTAACTGAGGTAGTAATTTGACTTAACTATGTAAGTATAGGTAACACAATTTGAAAAAGTAATTTGAAAAAGTAAAGTTTATGTAGCAATTTGTAAAGTGCTCAAAGTTTCGCGTAAATAATTAGATTATTAACTCTATTTGCGAACCATTTTCAATAAGAGATTGACATGACATCACTTCGTACTTTAAAATTTATTTATAATGATTTTATATGATAGCAGTGTGCTTGCTTTTAATAAATATATCTACACTCAGAAGGTGGTAGTCAATGAATGGTAAATTTTAGTCAATGATTTGCAAATTGTAATGAGAAATTATATTTAAAAAAGAAAATCTCGGTTTCTCTGCACTAATCATCTAACAACAATAATTATTAGGGTTAACTATCAAATAGGTACCCCAACTTTACATGATTTGGCAACTAGGTACCTAATTTTTTTTTTTGCCGCAAATAGGTTGCCCAACTTTGTGAAATTAGCAAATAGGTACCTACCGTTAATTTACCGTTAAAAATAAACGGAAAATAACGTGAGTAGCAAAGAGGTACCTGAACTTGACATGGTTTGGCAAATAGGTACCTGAAATTACACTAATTAGCAAGTAAATACCTGAACCGGTTCAAAATCTGGTTCGGTCGAACCACTTTTTTTATTAAAAAAAAAGGTAGGGTTTATATACCAAACACATGCATGACTCAACTCCAGACGTTCTCGGTGCATTAAGGAAGCATCATGAACCCATCACTCGGGTCCATCACCATCCCGACCCCATCGATCCCTATTATCCCTGGTCGGGAAAATACTGCTCTCGACTTCGTTTACGTGGTTGTTGATTTCGTTCGGTTATTTCCTTAGTTCAGCCCCCATAATCCCTACTTAGATGCACCGAGAACGTCTAGAGTTGAGTCATGCATGTGTTTGGTATATAAACCCTACCTTTTTTATAAATAAAAAAAGTGTTTCGACCGAACCAGATTTTGAACCGGTTCAAGTATTTACTTGCTAATTAGTGTGAGTTCAGGTACCTATTTGCCAAACCATGTCAAGTTCAGGTACCTCTTTGCTCCTCACGTTATTTTCCGTTTATTTTTAACGGTAAATTAACGGTAGGTACCTATTTGCTAATTTCACACAGTTGGGCAACCTATTTGCGGCAAAAAAAAGTTTAGGTACCTACTTGCCAAACCATGTAAAGTTGGGGTACCTATTTGGTAATTAACCCTAATTATTAACATAATAATGTAACATACTTCATAAATCTAACTCATGATTTGAAGGGCAAGTCCATATGGAAGCCGAGAGCAAACGCCGCGATTTCCACCCTAAAACAAGGCAATTACTACCCAAATCCTCCACCCTATACCCATCATTGAACAACCCTAATAGAAGCTTTGCATGGCAGTGATTTGAGAAGCTTATTTTCGCCGGCGAAAACCCGACTCCACCCAACCACTCCCTCCAAGAGACACAATCGTCCCCGGCTCGGTATATCCGAGCCACTGACCTCATTATCCTCGGACCCAGGAGCACCCTCTCTACCAAAGCCCGAGCCCGCCCTTGCATTGGGAATCCAGACTCTAATGAGTCGTAAATGGCTGAGTAGTGGTGTAATGAGTCCATGAACCGGCTTAGGACCTCCCTATCGCCGACTGCACCGCGTCCGACCTCTTCTTCCACCAGCGTTATCAGTTTGGGTTTCAAAGTCTTGGCCTCATATAGAAACGAAGCGATGGAGTTGGACGTTTGGAAGTTACAATGAGGCAAGTGTAACATGCAGTTAAAGACTAACGCCTCGTCCTTGACTAATTTTAGGGCGGCCGGCCGGAAAGTTCTATCGGATTCTAACCTGCATTGTTGAAAGGAAAAGGACAGTTTGATAGATGCTGCAAAAGTAGCTAATCGCCGACCAGTCTCTTGGACTGTGCCGATGGACCGACGACCGCTACCACTCCTAGAAAGTGCGGTGATTCGGAGGTGAGGGGCGGGGGGGCCGTCCTTACGGGACACTAGGGCTTGCATCAATGGAGCCCATTGGATGCCCTCCATGATATCATAGTCCACCACGTGCACCCTCTTGTAGGGGATAACGGCCTCCAAAATGGCCTGATTGGCTGTGAAATGACCGAACTTGATGAACGGAGACATGTCTTGCATCAGCTGGAAAGCAGTAAGCTCTTCGGTCTGGCTGCTGTCTCTGGAAGACGCATGGTGGTGTTTGCCGCACAAGGTGGTGGCGGAGCCATCTAGCAGGCCCTGTAGCGCCTCCACAAAGTACGCCGCAAGCCGCTCCATGTTCGTGCCGGTGGTTGGGGAAACAATCTCCTTGAGCCGAACCAGTATCACCCGAGCTAAATCGCGGCATTTATTGTCGCCAGTAAGCGCCTCCGCTGCCGCTGTCAGAAGGTGGACCAACCTGAACCCCTTGAAATCGCCGCCGTCGGCAAGCTCCTCATTCGTGGAGGCAGAGTAACAGTATCCATCTGCAACTGCCCCGCCTTCCTCCACAATCACCGAATCCATCAACCGTTGGAAATCATCGTGGCTACCGGAGATGTCCTCCCAGTTGACCACCGGCGATATGTTGCCCCAGGCACAACCATAATCGCCGTCAGTGATGGTTGTGGTTGTACTGGTGCTGTAGTCGGAAAAGTCGAACTCAGGCATGCCCTCCCCCATGTCCATCGCCATTTGAGATATCTGATGGATGGACGGGCTCAGTTGTTTGCTCTATCGACAAATTTGGGGTGATTAACCGTCTAAACTTTCTTTGGTTATATACTCCGACGTACTAACAGTGTCCTTGTATGAATTCAGCATCTTTTGCTTTTAGGCCTTATACTTAAACTTAATTGCAATAAAGTCCTCATAGAACTTGAGGCTACTGTCTACCCCATACGGCCATACATAATTACATACATACATACGTACTTAAAAGCAAAACAAAACAAGCTCTGCATCTGCTAATTAAAACTCCATACATAATCCATCACAGACAGACTAACTACGTACATCATGTAGTAAGTTGAGAGGATTTTTGGATTGATTTGAAATCGTGACGACACTTTTAGATTGAAACTATTTGGTGGTTCACCCAAAATTTTAATCGGATAAAATCAAAATCTGACCAAGAAGTGAGTGTGAGTGATTATTTTATGTGTGTTGCTTCGAACCAAAATTTATGACCAATTTATAATGTCTCTTGCTCCTTTTGGACGAGAGACTTGATGTCAAAGTTACTTGCACCACTTCGGATCAAATCTTGGCGTCGAAGTTACTTGCACCACTTTAGATCAAATCTTGGCGCCAAAGAAAGTAAGTGTCAAAAATCAGAATTTTTTGGGTCAGAAATAAGTAATTAATTCAAAAAATTCAAATTTATAATGAATTTTTAGAATAATAACTTTATCAAGAATATATATTTTCCCCGCTAGGGGCGCTGCCCCGGATCCCGGGGGCATTTTTGGAACTCCCATTGCTTAGGCGTTTCGTTCCTAACAACCGATGATGTTCTGATACCATGAATCATAATAAATTCAAACAAAATAAGTGTGCATTTCACACCCTCCTGACTTGTTTGATGAAATATTATGATCATATTAGTCAATCTAATTACACTAAAATATCTAACACATTACACGTACATATCAATTGTATGGACACGTTTGTTAATTTTTGTATATTTTTTTCTTCAGTTATTTCGAACATATTATGATAACTTGATTATAACATGAGAATGCATGCAATTATGACATAGTTAAGATCAGAATGGTGTTTTTGCGTTGCGATATAAATATAAAGGAACAACTCTCTATTTTCTAAAGAAAAATGACGTCGTTTTATGTATATATCATTTGGACGGCTATAACGGTTAGTCCTAACTTCTTCATTAGTTCTATACTACATATATACGTTTTACTACCTCCAGTAAGTTCGCTTTCGAGCTATCTCTTTCACGATGACATGAGAATGTCTGTGCTCTTGTGGATGCTTCACTTCATCTCCATCAATGGCCCCACCCCACCAACATGGGGAAGAGGAACTATATATATCAGTATTATCAGGACCAGATCTCTATCCGATTTGATTCAGCTAAAATACTGAATTGTATATCAATAGTAGTTGAATCGGTGTGAACCAACCATTTTTGCAAAAAACGATCGGTTTCTGATTCATTTTTTGGATGTTTTTTTTTTTACAGATCAAACGGTTTTTTCCGGTTTAAATCGATTGGTTTTCATTTTTTTGGATGATTTTTGTGTGTTTGAGACTATATAGTTTGAGTTAATTATGTATGTGTTTGAAACTAGATAGTTTGTAACTTTGTATTTTCAATTTTTATTTATTTTTTAGTTATGAACAATGAACCGCACATCGATCGAGTCCGACTGAGTTGGACCGGACGAATAGGGAACCGATCACCTCGCCGGTTCGAGGGACGGTCCGGTTCTGATAATACTTATATATATTATACAGGAAATGAATCTTTCTGCATACAAAATTCACCAACTAATAAAAGTGCATTTCATTGTTAAAAAAATTTAATTGAGTTCTAATTAGATTTCATTATAAATATATAATATATATTCATCTTTCAGTGTCCACCAAAAATTGGTATAAAATGGTTCTTTATCGTTGTTAAACTTTTAGTAACGACTAAAGTATTGTGATTAATCGAATTAAATGTTTTGTTTTTCAATCAAAGAATTCATTTGGTACTGTGTAATCTTATCTTTTATAGTGTGTAGTGGTAATTAAATTTTAAATCATTTGATATATTTTTAAACTAATTACGTTAATTTTACACAGAAAATGATTGAAAAGACTAAGACAACGGTTAAATATTGGCAAAATATAAGGCGATGAAATTTGAAAATAAATAAATAGTAAGCAAATATTCCTTAAAATTTAAAAACATCAAGAGTAAAGTGACGATTTATACTAACACAACACAAATGTTGTTTAAAAGGAAATTTAAAATTTAGAATTAAAGTAGCAATTAATAGTAAAATATAGTGTTGGACTAAATTATAATATTTTAAAAGTGTACAAGCTAGTCAATATGGAGAAGAATTAAAATCCAGAGTTATTATGCAAATTATTAAAATTGACTCATAAATTGACAAAAATTTAGACTAAGGTCCGTGAACTGCACAATATCCTTAATACAATTTAATTTAGATAAATTGTTAGGATTCTCAATTAGCATTTCTATTAGTGCAGAGAATATTTAGGGATATTTGTCAAGATCAACTCCTATACAAATCCCTCCTTGAAGTATATATCAGTAAGCAGATCAATTTTCATACATTCTCTAGCCCGGTTGTTTCATGGTATTAGAGTTGCGTTAAAACACTGTTACTCGTCTTTCTATCTTCTTATCTATCAAGTTATTTTTTTATTGAAGAGAATTGAAAGTTTTTTATGAACTCTGTTAATGACGGAAACAACTCAAATAATTGGGAAACTGGATGAGTGTCGATCTACTCCAAGTTATTATTTTAGCACTGATTTAAGGGTAATTTCATGATGCTCAAAGAAACAAGGAGTAATAGCCCTGAGTAGCTGTGAAGCAAAGTACATGGCTGCAACCATGGTTGCAGAAGAGTCTATTTGGCTGAAGAAATTAATTAAGGATAGATTAAGTGAAGTTGATTATCCTATGGAGATGAAGTGCAACAACGAACTAGCTATAAAATTGGTAGTTAATCCAATATTTCACGCAAAAATACGAAGCACATCAATGTTAAATACCATTTCATTCATGAAAAAAAAAATTCATTGTTTTAGGATTAATTTCGCAAAACAAACAGAAACTCATGAATAAGAACGAGAATTGAAAATGATTTTTTGGGAAAGCTAGATAAAACACCTGAAATAGTTTTACGTGGTAAACACCTCTTCGATTGCACCTCCACGTCGGTTTCAATGTATTGATGATTGTTTAACTCTTTTACAGAATACATGAATGGAGTAATGAATATATAGACAAAACTATGACTAAGTGCAAAACTCCAACTTGGACACGTTTTCTAGCTTGCACCGTCCAACTGCCCGTGTTGACCATCGTTTAGTCGTCTATGTGCACCGTTCAGTCTATTGTCTTGTTAGATACCGTCCACAACTACACTGCAGCCTACAGCGCTGCCCGGAACCCCGTTGGTCATCAACCCTTTTGAAGATGTTCCAATGAGGAACCTTGGTTTAGTTGGTTTGAACCCAACTATTTAATCATCAACGGCCGGCAGTGATTTGATCGGGACATGTTTCTGGGAATGAATCAACCAAGTCTGCCTGCTCTCCCACTCAAAGGACGGCCGTCTCATTAGGGCTGGCAATGGTTCGGTGAAAAAACCATAACCACGGTTATAACCGTTACTGTTTAATATGGTTAACCGTACCATTATGGTGCGGTGCGGTTATGGTGATGAATTCTCTACCCATAATGGTTATGGTTATGGTTATGGTATTTGAGTTATATCCATGGTTATAACCATGGTTATTTTATAAATATGATAATTATTTATTATTAATAAACTAATATATATATATTATACTAAATATAAATTATAGCATAAAAGTGAAATCATTGATGATATTGAGGAAGATGATGATTGATAGAAACAAATACGACAAGTGTGAAATGGTTAGGGGTGTTGAATCATTACTCGTTATGGGTGTTTGTTGAATTTAAATGTTAATTCAGTGGTGTGAATGTTAATGTTGAATCATATGAATGTTGAATGATGTTAGTGTTAATGTTGAATGGTGTTAGTGCTACATATTTTTATTGTTTCTAATATAGATAGATGTATTTTTTAAAATTAAATTTTCGGTCTTTTATTATATTACATGTGGAAAAAATATGGTTATACGGTTAAAACCATGGTTAATAACCACGGTTATTTTGATGGTTATGGTATTGAAAATTGTACCCATAATGGTTATGGTTATGGTTATGGTATGTGGTTTAAAAATATGGTATGGTTATGGTATTTGACATAACATGACCATACCCTAACCATTGCCAGCCCTACGTCTCATCAGGACCAAATAGTCGTTGGAACAGTTATATAACCGTCCAAAGATATGTGCATGCTAGACATCTTTTGTCCCTTTCCAAGTTTAGCTCCTATATAGTTGGAGATTATTTCAATTGGTAAATTATATTGTCAAACATAATTATGTTCGTGTATATATATATATATATATATATATATATATTAATTTGGTTAGCTTATGTAGAAATATGACAAATAATTTTTGACATTTTCTCATTTTTAATGTCAATTTAATAACTTCTAATTGATCAATGTCTAACATAATTCTGATTCTCTCTCATATGTGGCATGTCATATAACTTAGTTTAAAATCTTCTAAAGTCTCTCATTCATTCTCCCAATAAGTTATAAAATTTCATTAATCTCTTCTTATTTTCCATCTGCATTTATGATTTTTATTAAGTTTATTTTATTTACTAAATTTTATATTTTATGAAAAGCAAGTAGATGCATATAGTAAATCTTTTATACTTCTCGTCTACAAACAGTGCATTCATTAAATGCCCGAAACCCTACGAATAAAAGTGTTCGTCAAAGAGCTTAAGCAAGCCTCTTCTAAGACCCTAGCAACGGTAGTGTTCGCCAAAAGAGTATCGAATGAGCATCCACAAACCCTGGCAACCAAAGCATTCGCCCAATAGGGTAAATGATCAACATTCCAAAACTCTAGAAACCAAAACTGTTCGCCAAAAGATACGGAGTATCGAAAGGCACAAAGATTAAGCAAGACATCGAAATGTACAATTGAGAAGTCACTATCTCAAACCCTTCCTCACAAGATCAAGCTCAACCGAAGGAACTTCACTCAAGCTTCGGGGGCAAATGTTGGGTATCGATAGTGACGACCCAATACGGAACAAAGTCCATCAGATTTTCGATGCCCAATATCATTTCATAGGGGTAAAACCCAAACCATTCAAGAATGGGCCGACCCACACTAAGGGTAAGCTGAAACTCATAAAGCGGTCCATTGTCAAACCTGGAATCAAGGTGGTCGTCGTCAAAGACCAATGTCAAAGCATCAGAGTGGGACTAGAGGAACCCCCTCTGTTGCGCTCCCCTTCTTACAAGTTCATTAGAGCTCCGACAAAGGTTTGCGGTCATCAACCAATCGACATCCAAATCACTATTGAATCAGCATCCAGTCATCGTCTGGAAAATCTAGTCTCAACAATCTCCTCATGCTTCACCCAATATGTAGAGAGAGTAGAGACCATATAATAAATTAATATTTTAGAAAATGAAATTTATAATATATTTTTCTCTACAAATAAACTTAACATCATAATAAAAATATAAAAAATAATGTGACAAATGTCCAAATGTCCCATTCCTTTGAGTCTTCCACTGCATCCACCAGGAAGGCCCAGTGTATCATTTTATGGGATTTCGAGTTAGCTGTCTAGTGGGCCGACAAAGTAGATCGTCCAAGGCGCAGTCCCATTTATGGGCTTTCAAATTAATTGATTAATGGGCCGACATCATATATCGTCAAAGGCCCAGTTTATCATTTAATGGGCTTTCCAGGTAGCTGTATAGTGGGCCGACATTGTAGATTGTCGAAGGCCCAGATTCCGGGACTGTCCTGATGGGTCTGTATGGTGGCCCATTATTGCAAGAGTGGGCCATCATCTTATCAAAGAGTGGCCCATACGGCAAAATCTATATCTCCATCCAATCGAAATACGACACGTCGGATTTTACAAAGGTGCCTGGCCAATCAGAGTAAAGTGAATGGCCAAAAAACAAAATCAGAGTAGTGTGGACGCGTTTTCAATGGAATAAAGACGTAAGACGATCTCCCTCTTTTCCTGAGAAGACCTACCTCCGATGGCTTACGTGGAACGAAGCGAATTTATTTGTCTTAGATAAATATAATTTCTTAAAATAAGCAAAATAGAAGAAAGAATTTTTAGTTTGATAATATAAATAAAATATATATATATATATTTTTAATATTTATCACTATGTTGACGTGACTTGTTTAAGCTGCGTTAAATAAAGGAAATATCTCTACATCAATAATAATCAAATTCTTAATTATCAAAAAATAAAAATAAAAATAATCAAATCCCAACCTAATAATTTATTTATTTTGACATCATTTTAAATTTTCCAAGTCTACTATTGTTAAGTTCAAGACACTAATATGAAATTTAACACTAATTGGTTTGATCGAGTTTTGATAGAATCGGAACTTAATTATATCATATAAATAAAAATAAAGGGTTTAATTATGCCATTTATAAAAATATTATATTATTTTTACAATTCTCAAAATATATTATATTAAGTTTTAAATATATATTTTTATCATAAATTAAAGCAAAAATTTAAAATCATTTAATAAGAGAATTCTCTAAATATGCTTATACAGTCATAAAATTGTGTTATTTTTGATACATGACAAATTGACAATCCATTAGTATGTTTTAGGGGCGAGTTCATTAGTATAAAAAATATCTCCTATAAAGCATCCTCACTCTCTCTATATATACACTCACTCTCTCTATATATACCGGATACCCTCCCCTTATCCCAGTGGCTTAGTTTTAGCCTCTTTTTTTTTTAGGGGCGAGTTTTTTTTGGCCAAGTTTTAGGGGCGTTTTTTTTTTTTTTGGCCAAAGGGGCGAGTTCATTAGTATAAAAAAAATTGTACTTATTTATTATTAAAAAAATATATCGAGTAAAAAAACACAAAAAAAAACAATATATATATATATATAATTTTAATTATGATATTTTTAATATAAATACACATACCAATTTTAAAGAAAATAATAAAAAAATGCATTATAATACGAAATGATGCGATAATATTTAAATGAAATTAAATAAAATATATTAATTTTTTTAACTACACTAACAGATTGTCATCTAAATTGATCATGACTGATTTTTTCTTAAAAAACTTATAAAATTATATTGAAGAATTTAAACTTGTAAAACATTAGTAGACCTCCCTGTCCGCACTCAATACGAAATTGCTATAGTAAATATATATATATATATGTCTTACCAGGAAAATTACTAGTAAAATGAAAATAAATAAATAAGTTGATCTGTAATGGGACTTGGACCATTGCCATCTTTTGAATAAGAGTTCCTTAATAAATATTCAACGGTGTTCATTCTAAGAAGATTATTAAAATTAGAAATAGGTAGATAAAAATATTTATAAAAAAAAATCAAGTGGGGTCCTAATACAATCCTAAAGGAGACCCATATTTAAAAAACAAATCAAGTGGGTCCTAATACACTTTTTTATTTTTTTTGATCAACCAATGTGGGTCCTAATACACATCCTAAAGTAGACCCCATATTTAAAAAAGAAATCAAGTGAGTCCTAACTCCTAATACACTTTTTTTGATCAACCAATGTGGGTCCTAATACACATCCTAAAGTAGACCCCATATTTAAAAAACAAATCAAGTGAGTCCTAAATCCTAATACATTTTTGTTTTATCAACCAATGTGGGTCCTAATACACATCCTAAAGTAGACACACTGGAATATCCCCACACTACACAATACACACTGGAATCCGCTTCTACGCAGTACGCTCATGACCCATCCCTTTCTCTCTCTATATATAACCCACCCTCTACATTTTTCATACAACCAACTCAAAAAATGAGTGCAGGATCTTCTTCTTTACCATCAATTGACAAATCTACATTCTGCCCTGAAACGGAGGAGTTTGATGTCTTCATTAGTTTCACTGGCAAGACTCGTCGGGGCTTCACCAGTCACCTTGTCAAAGAATTAAAGCTGGCCGGTCTCCGAACTTTCACTGATGACTTACTTCCCAGAGGAGAAGCCATTTCCGATGCACTCATTGATCGCATCAAGAGGTCAAGGAGCACTATCGTTGTCATATCTAAAGACTTTGCTGCATCTCGTAGCTGCTTGGAGGAATTGCTGGAGAGTTTCAGATGCAAGGAGAAGGAAGGGCATCCAATCTTCCCCATCTTCTACAAGATGGACCCTTATGAGCTACGGCATTTAAATGGAAAAACCGGAGACTATCTGTCTCTCCACGATCACAGTTTTGGTAACAACTCTGATAAGGTTGCTTGGTGGAAAACCTGTCTCGTGCTTTTGAGTGACATTGCCGGTTGGCATTTCAACAACAGTAGCGGGTAAATATATTGATCACTACATTTGCATGCATGCACTTACGTTGAATATGAAAGTCATAAAACCCTTGATTGAGTGCTTAGCTTATCATATACTTACTATTTCAGACATGGAATCCTGATCGAGTCGAATCTATTTTTGTAGGACCGAATCTGAATTTATCGACAAAATCGTTTATCAAGTGAAGACAACTCTCAATATGAAGAGAGGACATATAATTCATCACTTTTATTAGTGAGATTCATAATTGTTTTATGGCGTTTATGGTGTTTTAAGTAGAATTACTAGCCAAATAATTTTAAATTTTTAAGATATAATGTGTGTCAGACTAGACTTTGTTTTCTTAATGTTTGGGTTCAGTCACATATTTGTATGAATAATTCAATGGTTATTTAAAAGCACTTAATATTAATTATTTGTAGTATTATTAATTTTGCATCCTCTACTTTTATTTTATTTTCAGTTCTAGCTCAACAAAATATTTACATTAAAAAAAAGATGATGAATGTATGAGTTCAACGCCTAATCTCTATATTCACAAAAGATGTATAAAATACTATAAGTTAATTTTAATATATATATATATGTATTATTCTCTATTTATCATTATTAAACCAAATTATATGTGTAAATAAATATACGAAGTTAGTCCAGCCTATTATCTTCTATCCCCCCAAAAATCATTCTTCTTCTATTAACGTCATAAGGCCCAATCGTATAATG
This sequence comes from Chamaenerion angustifolium, assembly GCA_946814005.1. Classification (NCBI taxonomy): domain Eukaryota; kingdom Viridiplantae; phylum Streptophyta; class Magnoliopsida; order Myrtales; family Onagraceae; genus Chamaenerion; species Chamaenerion angustifolium. The sequence continues at coordinate 2,773,648 of OX328277.1, read as the reverse complement.
AAATTAGTACAACTATATCTCATTAGGCCCATGATGAACATTAAGGCCTATTTGATGTTGTGGGCCATAAGGCCCATATCACTGGGATTTCAATCTCAGTTGGTGTGGGAATGTAAGCGGGTGCCCACTTATAGTCTTACTGGGCCCAGTAACCAGAATTCACTTGGCCCAACTGTTTAATAAAACTCCCAAAGAGGAATTTTTGAGCCTGCAAATCAAGAACGAATGAGTTTTGAGGCCCATGATAAACATTACTAGGCCAGTGCCTAGATGGTTGACAGAAGGAGTGGTGCATGGCTCCATGCCTAGATGTAGGAAATTAATTAGCTTAAATTAATTAATGACAGCTTTAAAATCATTTTACTCAAAATATCATAAAAAGTCGGAAGTTAGTGTTGATCCTCTCATTTTATGAGCTGTCTATTGGGCCGACATAGTAGATCGTCGAAGGCCCAGTCTCATTGTATGGGCTTTCGAGTTAGCTGTCTAGTGGGCCGACATAGTTGATCGTTGAAGGCCCAGTGTCTCATTCTATGGGCTTGTCTAGAGGTGGGCTGACATAGTAGATCTTCGATGGCCCAGTGACACATTTGATGGGCTGTGTGGTGGGCCGACATAGTAGATCATCGAAGGCCCAGTTTCTCATCTATGGGCTTTCGACGTGGCAGTATAGTGGCCGGATATAGTATGAACTAGACGAATTATGTTATACCAGTAGTTATGTTATACCATATATAGTGTTCCTTATACATGCTTGAGCAATGTTGTTGGATACACATCGATTAATGTAACCATTAAGTTTTATGTTAGAAATGTTGTTGCAATAAGATATGATAATGCCACGTTGCAATAAATATAATTTCTTAAAATAAGCAAAATAGAAGAAATTTTTTTTAATCTGATAATATAAATAAAACATATACTTTAACATTAGAGAAAAAAAAAAAGGAAACCCAAGAGTCCACCAAACCTAGGGTTGCCTCTTTTTAATGCATTACTTATTTTCTCTTAGTATAATTTTTTAAAAAAATATATTTTTTATCACTCATTTTTTAAAACTTATTTTAAATTGTCATTTTAAAAATTTTAGTTTTGTCTTAAAATATATATTTTGGTGTATATATATATTAATTTCATAAACATTTTTTACTATTTTTGTGTTTGCTCAATACACATTTTTTACTATGTTGACGTGACTGTTTTAAGCAGCGTCAAATCAACGCAATATTTCTACATAAGTAATGTTCAAATCCCAACCTAATCATTTATTTATTTTGACACTTACGGGGCGTTTCTTTCACGGAATTCGGAATTCGGAATACAGAATAAGGAATAGAAATTGAGAATAAGTAATAGGAGTTAAGAATATGAAGTTTCTTTGGTGGAATGGAATAGAATGGAATAACGAATTCTGTTGTTTCTTTGGTGGAATTGTATACGGAAAAGGAATGGAATGTGGTAAAATGACATATTGGCCCCTCTTTGAATATGTATAGTATATAATAAAATTAATTTGTATTAATTAATTATAAAACATAAAAAATTTAAAAACGTTTATTTAAATAATAAAAAAAAATTAAAAACGAAATTTGTATTTATTTAATTTTTTTAAAAAGACCAATTTATTAATTTTATTTAAAAAAATAAAGAATGTAAATTGTCATGCAAAATAAAATTTCTTAAACAATCAATCGATTACATAACATTAACATGATTAGAAATATCGATACATATAATATTCGCAATATAACGTTTCATGAACGTACGACAATAGTCGTTCCGAATAAGTGTTAAGTTATTTGCTTGAAACCTAGCCAAAATGACCACATACATAATACAAAATGTTGTTAGTCACCACATACATTATACAAAACGTGGGTTTGTCCTTCAATTGCTATAGCCCTTACATTGTCGGGGTCCACCTTAACACAACAAAATGTCACAAGTTAAGGTTTAACTACTGAAACAGAATATAACATATATTTATACAGAGAGGGAGAGACCTCCTCCTTATTTCCCCATTCGATGTAAGAAACATAATATCCATTTTGTGTGTAAGCTTCAATAATTGCATCGTACCTGAACATTCAACTAATCAAAAACACAGAAAGACAAGGGTAAAGCAAAGAAAAAAATGGCAGTACAGGTAAAAAGGAAATTTGTGTTTGAGGTCTGCCATACCACTCCCCATCTTCACTAAAGATAGCTTGAACTTTAGAACCAATTGGTAGCTTCTCATCATGATCAAGGAAACCCCCAGACTGCTGCATCAAGTCACAAATTTTGGTTATAGGTGATAGATAAAGAAGGCAAATCCATCTAACTACACAGAAAGAGTAGTTTCCAAACTTTCACAAATTAAAATCATCTTGCAAGAAATTAACCACACCAAATCCTCAATGCCTACAAACATTTCAATCATTATTTTTTCAAATTGGCTAAAAGCTCTACTAATAATGTTGGCAGAATTTATTTATTTCCTATATAATAGAAAATACTGATATTCATCCCACGTGTCATGAATATTATAAGCTATACCATTGTGTTTTGTGAGTCTCCCTCTGTTTGAGCAAAGCTATGACAAACCACTCACGTTTTTGTGGTAGCAGCATCTTGGTTCAAAGAGTATTCTTGGTTCATAGGACAAGTGCAGACCAGCATAGGCCATATGTAAAAGCAGGTGGTTCAGAGAAGATAACAGTTGGCTAATCTATACCAATAAGCTCTAAAACTGCAGACCAGCATAGGAATTCCAGAAACTGCACAGAAAGCTCTAATCTATACCAATAAGCTCTAAAACTGCACATATCTCATTATAATTCCCCAATTTGGAAACACTTCTCTTCAAGTATATCACGAGTAAAATAGATTCTATGGTAAAAACATTTTGCAATGTTGAAGATAGATTTTATCACCAAAACTAAATTACTGGAAATTCATAAACTACTGAGAAGCAGCTTACAACACTTTGTGAGGAAATGAATCTAGCCATGCAGTGCAGGTAACCCAGAAATCACGATTGGTGCTTCATTTATCAGATATTAACAATAAAAGAAACCGATATTAACAATATCAAACCATATCACTTTCTTATCCTAGCAAAAGCTTGTCCATTTGAACTAATTCCATCAAATTTGAGCTGAAAAAAGGATGTGGATAGACAATCTAGAATCAACATTCGAATGTTTATGTGGAACTATCAATTGTCTAACCATGAATGTTCAATTTTCGTGTGGGACTTTCATCAAACACTTCCATGACCAAGAATCACAGCAGATGACAGACAATCTAGACTCAACATGTATGATCAAGATGTAGAACTAGGCTTCAATTTCAGTAATTTCAAGAATCAATTTCAGCAACCTAATTTCACACAGCAATCCTAAACCCAGCAACCCAGGATTATGGGTTCGATTCGAACCCAGAACACCGATTCTGGGTTCGACACCTTGGAATCAAGGAGAATGAGAGCAGCTTGGAATGAAGAAGGAGAGCAGTGCAGTCGATTCTCACCGTGAGAGTTAAAGTGCAGACACGGTTGTTCAAATTGCAGGCACAAATTGAAGACGACAAGGAATCGTCTTTGAGGAATTGAAGACACGGTTGAGAAGCAGAGATAGACGCAAAGAAGCTTCCTTCGTTCATCAGTCGAAGAAGACTTCCAGAGGGGCACACTCGTCATTTCTTGCTACAGGCGAGGGCAGAATCGTCATTTGGAATCCAATTCCGGATTCCATGCGGTCCGGGCTTAGGGAATCCGAGGTTTGGACCCGGAATCCCTAAGCCCGGACCGCATGGAATACATATGTCATGGATTGGCTATTCCATGAGAAGAACATGGGCTTACGGAATCCGTAAGCCCAATTCCATGGCCAATCCATGAGAACAGGCTGTTAATTTTATAATTTCCCAGTCTACTACTATTTTCAGTTCCAACGATGAAGTTAATGTTGAACTTAGGGTTGAGCCTCTCATTTTATTGGCTTTCCAGATATAGTAGATCGTCAAAGGCCCAGTGTCTCATTTATGGGTTTGTTGAATGGGCTGGCATATTATATCATCGAAGGCCCAATGTCTCATTTTATGGGCCTACAAAGTAGATCTATGAAGGCCCAATGTCTTATCTAGTGGGTCGACATAGTAGATCTCGAAGGCCCAGTGCCTCATTTATGGGCTTTCGAGGTAGCTGTATAGTCGGCCGATTGGCCTAGTTTATGGGCCTGTCCTGATGGGTCTGTGGTGGCCCATTATTGCAAGACTGGGCCTTCATCTTCAGATTAAATAAGCCCATACGGCAAAAGTCTGGCCAATCGGAAAAAGACACGTTGTATTTTACGAAGCCTGGCCAATCAGAGTAAATTGGACGCGTTGTTCTAATTTTCAATGGAATAAAGACGGTCTCCCTCTCTTTTCCTGAGAAGACCGCCCTCCGATGGCTTACGTCGAACGAGGTTCCCTCTCTTTCTCTTGATCTGAACTTAGATGAATTTGTTTGTCTTTGGATTTGAGTGCATTTCTTCATGGACTTTGATCTTGATCTTTCACTTGGTAATGCGTTTCAGAAGGTTTCTGCTGTTTGGATTAGCCGATGTGAATTTTTATTTGAGATAGTTGTTTGGTTAATCTGATATCATTTATTTGTCTCATGGTTTGATTATTTGACTTTATTGAGTATTTTGTTAAGATGTGGTCGTCAATTGGTTATTTATTTTTGTGAAGGAAGGGTATCAGTCTTTCTGACTCTGAAATATCATCGAATAGATGCTATGAGTTGTGATTCAATCTGGAGTTATGATTGGAACCGATGAGGGAGGAGGGAGGTTAGGCTTTGTTTATTGTAACTTGGTAATTGTTGGAAGGATGGAGGATGATTCTGAAAGTGTAACTGTAAAGCCTTCTTGAATTTTTCACATTGGTGGTTCCAAGTTCATTGAAAGAGAATAATAAAGAGGCATACACGATCAAAGATACTCGCAGAATTGTTTTTGGTCTTACTTTGATCATGCATATCATTTTCCAAAAGTAAATGTTGAGTCTTGTATAATTAAATACATTTCTGAAATTGTCCTAAATACAACCTTTTTTTTTTATTTTTTCATGTCATACAATACTAATTCTTGGTATCCAGCTCGATGAGGTCCTCCAGCTCATGGTTGAGAGTTTTCACTGAAACAATATAGCAGGTGGTAGCAGTTTACTTCCATTAGATTAGATAAGGGACATTAATGTTCAGTTAGAGTGTAACACATGACAGTATGCATAGCCCACATGTTCGCTCGAGGTAGTTGTTTCTTTCCTCTTGTGGAATGCTGTGAATCGAGATGGACCTAAAGGTGGTTTGGTTTCGTTCATTATGTTCTATTATGTGATGATTTGAAATTTTCACATTTGTTTAGCTATAATTCGCTGCACACAACAGTTCATGTTTACTTTCAGTTGATCAGACAACTGCTCTATGGTGAACCTGCTGCTGCATATGTATGTTGCATATCGTGATTAATCTATCAATTATAATCCTAATGCAAACTCCTGTATTCTCTACATGCTTGTGCAGGTGTTGTCAAATCCAAACGCTCCCTATGGCGACTGAAAACCATCACAGATTTCTTTTGGGCGATTATTAACACCATAGCTGTATTCTTCGCCACCATGTTCTCTGTAAGTCTTCAATCCATCTCATCTCATATTCATCCTTTCAAGATAAGATGCAGTAAAAGTGCACATCACTAATATGTTCAATCTCCTTGTTGATGACGATGGATAGATGGAAAAGTCGGACGCATACAGAAAAGGAGTCGGTTCAAGCAAGAAGTGGGATGGTGGTGGCCCTGGTGGTGGACCAGGAGGTGGAAGGGGACCATATGGTGGTGGACCTCGTGGACCTCCTCGTGGTTTGGACAATGTTCGAGGAATCGACCACAGTAAGTTTCCCGTCCTTAAACTACTACTACACCAATGTTTTGCACATCGTATGGTTTGTTAGTAAGAAAAACTTGGTGTTTGCAATGACTTCAGGTTCGCTACCTGCATGTGGCTCGTGCTGTGGAGGCTAATAACACGCGCAAAGTCAATGTATATCGCCCCTTTGTCGATTATGCATATAAATTAGTAGACAATAAAAAGAGATGTATCAGATGATACCTGCAGTTTCTTATTTTCAAGGACAAGCTTTTATGCTTCTTCTACATATATATAGGCTAAAAGTATGCTTTTACAGCTCCTATATTGCTTGATAAATACAAATTGAGTGTAAATCTATTATATTCAGATTTTACTTGTATCCTTGAGTCCAAACAGGTACATTATATATGAAAATACCGAGCCCAAACGAGACCACCATTGTGGCGGCAGCATAAGCGTAGGCTTGCCAAGGCTGCTTGCTCTGTCTCATCTTGTCAAACTCGGCTATGAATGTCGACACAGTACTCAGACAACCCATCAACCCTAACTGTACCCCGGTGGCGACAGTATCGCTCGTCTTGGTATTCACCTACAATGTTTGTCATCAGTCTAATCAGCTATACAGTTTATTGCATTACAGAAGAAGTGTAGATCAATCCAATTACCGCTTTCTTGACCGTAGCAAGTGCAGCCATAACGCAAGCTGCAGAGACATTTGCAATGAAAGTTCCAAAAGGAAACCACGCCAAAGATTCACTTTTTCCGAGTCCTCGCCCATTAAGTCGGGCCAAGAACCACCTAATCCACACACCGATCGGTCCTACAATGCAGCCTAACCACAGCTCAGGCTCACTGCCTCCCTCCTTGAACTCCTTTTTCAATAACACTCCACACACTGCCCATAACACTCCTAGAATCATCGTCATTACTAGCATCACTGCTAAGTGACGTGTAAATGTGTCTACCCGCAAGTTGATGTGCGGGTTAGAATCATTTTTCCGTGACCTCATGAGCCACTTGAATCCTTTTGCTGTCTCGACTCCTAAGATTATGGAATGGGATGCAAGGAGCAAGCCTGTATGTAAAGTAGAACATGAACATGTTAAAATTTTATTATCGGACCCGAGTCACACCTAAAAAGCAACCACATTATACAACTTGAGTTCCATCCTAAAACCAACTGGTAATAGGAAGAGATAAACTTGTTATATATATGGTGCTTATAATTCTTAATCCCACCGATGTGGGATTTCTTGGTGCTTGAATCGCCACCATGAAAACTATAAGGCACGACACCGACAATTTTTAATCCAGACGGGTTGAGACTCAACAAATCCTTTCTCACGTCCAAGCACAACCCAGACTCTGGTACGCAGAGTAAACGGGACACAACAAACCCACATTTTGGGTACCCATAACGGGAAACAACTCAACACTGTTAAACGGTTCCGGACTCTGATATTATGTTAAATTTTATTATCGGGGTCGAGTCACACCTAAACAGCAACCACATTATACAACTTGAGTTTCATCCTAAAACTCAATTGATAAGAGGAGGAGGTAGTTGTATATATGGTGCCTATAATTCTTAATCCCACCGATGTGGGATTTCATTTCATGGTGCTTGAATACTTCGACAGAACAGGCTCACTCATCATTGACACTGAGGTTGAGCATTTTCATGGATGGAAGATAACTTACCTATGAAGAAACCTAGGAATGAAAGGAGCCACTCGCCATTGATGCTAAGGTCGAGCATTTTCTGGTTCCATCCACTAAACGTCGTGAGGCTTCCCAAGTATCCCGTTGTCAATCCAACGGCAAGATAATCCGAGACCCGGGAAATGTCTCCTTTGAATACAACTCCCAACCACCCCATCAGAAAAGAACCAACCTACAATAGTTAGCAACTTATTAATTGAACTATGGAGATTTGAATAACTGAATAGTTTAGTTTATACAAAGTTGCAATAAACTAATTCCGGACAAAATCTCTTGAACATTTGAATTTGAGCAAATTAAATTGAGCCAATATATTCCAATTTTGTATAAGTTCAACTAGCTAGTTACCAAAAAAATATTAAAATCTTCAAAGTTCAACACAAAATAAATAAATAAAAAGAGAGAGACATACAATATTTGATGGTAGATCAAGATATAGAATTGTTTGATCACTTGTCACCCTACCAACCCCAGGACCAAAGAGCTTTTGAAGGAGGTACCGAGTCAAAACCTGCAAATTTTGCAGCGCATTATGATACATCGGCGTATATCCGGTCCAATGAAGCAACTTTGAGAGATAAGAACAGGTGCAAATGGATTACCCCAAGAATCCCAAAGACAGCTAAATGAATGAGATATGAAAAATACTCTAATGACTTGGGCAACACTTCTTCATCCTGAAAGCAAAATAAAAACATAAACTTGGCAAATTCAACAACATTAACGTAAGAGAAGGAATAGCTAGAACAGAAAAACTCACTTGTTTTTGACATTGAGAAGGAAATAATGTATCAGTAGGTAGAGGAGATTTAGTTTCTTGTATGGGAAATACTACATTATTCTCCACCATGGAATCCGATCGACGACTGCTATTATTTCTACTGATCCTCCTTTCAATAACACGATCTCCAATATCACCGGCCTCTGAAACACTCTCGCTTCCATTGTCATCATACGTATGTGGTGGTAGAATTATACGAGGTAAGCTAAAGGAATGCCTTCTCATTGAAGAAGATCCTGCACTGCTTATCCTGCCAAGGGATATACTCTTCCTTTCTTCATGATCATAATCCATGGCTTGGTTACTGATAGAGAAGCAGCATGGACCAATTAGCTTTGCAACCAATTTATAGCATTACCTGCAAAAAAACACAGAGTTAGAACTGTTTCACTCAAATTCAATAGACCGATAAATGTATTATTACCATCTGATTCAAAAAAAAAATAGTTTATCAAATAGAATGGAAATGAGAAGATGCATTCCTGGTACATGTTCCTCAATTCAACAACAATGGTGCATGATAAATTAAATAAAGAGGAAGGGCCCACGCAATATAAATAATTGTTCATGTATGAACAGATGATGGCTTTCCTGTCATCACTAAACTATTAAAAGCCAGTTGACCAAAAAAAAAGGCACAAATTATTGCACTTCATGAACAGTAAACTAACTACCCAACCAGATCCATCAATTCTCATGACAACAAATACATCATTGCTGATGAAAGGAATGCCCAATTTATCGTTACTGCCAAATAATAGAGGCAACGAAGTTGAGCGTAGTCACACACACATATACACAAATAGATGGTTTGATCTTAAATGGTTATTCTTCAATCAAAGAAAACTAAAGGTGCAGTACAACCACATATTAATTGATCAATTGTATCTATCTATCTATCTCTTCAAATTCTTAATGATTCTCTTTGACGCAAAAGAAGAAAAAGACTCTTGAACAGAACTATAGTCATCTACTTTAATTTACTGTAGTCATTTTTTGCATTGAGAAATGAACAGTTTTCACAAACTTAAATAATCTCTATTGCAAGCTAAGAAAAGAAGGAACTTAGTTATGAACTTACATATTCATTTGGAATGAATTATATATGGACAACTATCCTCAACCAGATCTAATTAAGAAGATGCTGCAGTTTAATAGACACAATTGAAAGCAGCAAACTCAAAGTTTACATCTTTGCAAGAAGAAAAGTCCAACGTAAAACAGAAGAAAGTCAGCCAACCTTTGGAGGATAGATTAATCTGAATCGTTGAGAGAGAGTACCGTGAAAACTGAACTCTTTTCTGAAATCTGTATACATACCAGTACGTAAGTTATTCAGCGAGCCCTAACGCAGTTTAGGAAGAAACCAGAACACCGCTATCGCCTTTGACACGAACTAGGACTCCTAGTCTGGGAAGCGAAAGCCGTTCGCTGCCTTGGTAATGGGGAAATCAAAACGTCCTAGATACCGGGAAAAAGAGGAAAGAAGAAGAATTAGATTACTGGATTTGTAATCTGTCACACAGTTGAATCTTCCAGACGATGGAAGATGCAACCCAATCAATGGCGGATGCGTCGTGCTCTAAAAAGCAAGATTTCTGACGGACAACCTCCACCGTCAACAAAATCCTCTCTCTCTGAGGCTTCGGTCCAGAGGTGGAAAATGAGGTGCAACTTGCAAGTGCAACAATGGCGGTAACGTTGACAACTTGACATTGCGGAACAGTTGATAACTTGATATGTGTTGTGACTTGTGAGAGGTTGATGTTTTAGGATTTGCCACTTGGTAGCCTACTATTGGCCATAATTTTGCCCATTTCTTTTTATTCGGCTAACGCCGACGGCCCTAACCCATATCGTTTATACTAAAATCGAGTTTTTTTTTTTACTTTGTTTCTATTAAATTTTATTTTTTCATGTTTAATTGTTAGACAAATGTATCAAATTCGTTAATTTTTTTATTCAAATTTAGTATGATATATTTTAAAAATTATAAAATATCAAAATACTTGCATATCAAAACTTATATATATATATATATAGCCCTTTTCGATCCGAACTTAATTATAACATATAAAAAGATTAACAAATTAAATTATGATATTTTTATAAATATTTTATTGTTTTTAAAATATATAAAATTAAATGAAAATTTTTACGCAAGACATTAACTGAACTAATAACCAAACATTAAAAAAACAGAAAATTAAATTTAACCGAAACATTTAGAGGATTATAATCATGTTTTACCCTTTTTACATTTCAAATTTTGCCCTTTATAGTTTGTTGATTTTCAATTGTTGTAGTTGCTCCGTTTAGTCTTTATATACTCTCTTTTCCTACGTTCGATCGAGTCTCTAAATTCAGATCGAATCGTAGCTCCAATTTTTATTTTATTTTTATTATTTTCAACCTTTTTCAAGCAGTCAGAATGTTCAGCAGTAAGCCAGTAACTATCATCATCAATCATCTCTTACTCAGAAAAAAATAAAATAAAAAAATACAGCAACTATTTACCCTAATGAAAACCACAAAATTCTTACTCTTCAACAATTTGTGCATGAATCCTTGTTTCAACAAAATCCAGAAAATTCCAACTGCATCTCTTCCTTACTTTCCTCTCTAATTAGCAGACATTTTCAGTTGAATTTGCCGATGAATATGCACTAGAAACTCCACGTACGACATCCCGCCCGGGTTTTTATCCTCCACCAGTTGTGATAAGAACATCATTCCTGAAATTCCATCCATCATTTGAACCAAATCATCCATATATACAATAAACATTTGAATTATCATGAATATATAGTCATTAAAAGCAATGAATGCGTAAGTAAGGAATGTTTTACCTGATTGATCCGATTTTTTGCAAAATCTCACGCTGCAATTAGATCGATACGTACAATACAATTAGGATATAAATATATAAAAAGTGTAATAATAATTAAATAAATAAGTATAAGATTACTTACCGTAGGAAGGAGCATCTCTGCCTCCTAATCTCATTCACAACCTCATTTAGTTTCTTTGACAATGGATTGTCATACTGCTGAAGCTGAAGCTGAGCACCAGATGATCAGTTAAGTTAGATCTCAGTAACTAGTAAAAAAGGAACCAACTGTTTCCTGAAAAAACTTACTTGGGGTTGAACTTCGTCAACTGTGGATATACCGAATAACTGCTGCAAGATTCCGGAATCTACAGAGTTGCCAATATATATCAAAGCATCTTCTCCGTTCTCGACAAGGTAAATTCCCTCGTCGCTTAAGTGCTCACTTGAAAGAGGAATAACTGTAGGAATCACAGATCCATCCTCCTGTTTCAGACAAAAAACGTAATTAATCAAAATGGCATTCATTTTATGCTATTTAGTTACTGCAGCAACAAAAGAGGATCAGAGTCCAGAGAAAGTCTCATTAAAGATAGATAGATAAATACCTTGGTATTAAGATCATGAATGGAAATCATCCTGGGGTAAATCAGAGCAATTGCTTGAGGGGGCGAAATAGGGGCTACACAGTTCACCCAATACGATCGATCATCGATTTTTCCATCTGTTTTTAGCCCCGTGCTTTTGATCAATGCTGAAAAATTCCACTACATATATTAATAAACTAGTTACCAATGAATTACCAGTAGATAACCCAAGAAACAATACATAGCTCCACCCACTTACTTTGGGAAGAATTTTTTTTATTATTTCATGTAGACAGAAAAAAAAATTGAAATAAGGAAGCAAAGCACTCGGCCCAAGGAACATACCAAGACTATATAGTGGCAGAAGTTTTAGTGCCTCTGGTAGAATTAACTGCCCAGAAGATGATACTGTTGCACAGAACTTGCGGTATGAATGAAGAATGTTTATGCAAAGATTAGTCGCTTGTTCCCGGACTTGTGGTAATGGGGTTGTGGGGATTTCATTGGCCACTGCAGAGTAACAAATATTTTAAGACAGGACAACTCCCGTCATCATAATATAAACATTACTAAGTGCAGGAAAGAGCACGAACAATTGCTTACCTTGCTTTAACATGCATGTAAATTGAGCATCCAAATCAGCAACACGAAACAGAGCACTTAGCATGCTAGTTACTGGAAGAGATAAGTTGATTACACGAATTCTTCTTTGCCCATAAACGGTGGTGTAAAGGAGTGCACACTGCATTGAGATAGAACAAGATGCAAAAGTGGATAAGAGAAGCCTCATAAACAACTGGACAAAAGAATACAGACTTTAAAGGAGAAATTAAAGAACCTGGAATGCATATTCGGAGCCATCTTGCAGCTTATCATCATGTTTCGTGGTCACCATGATAGTCTTATCACAGTCAATCTGCAGGTAAAAGACTCCACCAGTCAAAACTTATTATATCGTATTGCTAATGGATAACCATTCAAGCATTATCGATAACCATTCAAGCATTAGAAGCCGCTTCATTACAACTAACTATTTGAAATCCATCTAAACTTTAAGATGACTCACCCCTGGTAAGTCGATATCAGTGGGAATGCGCTTGCAGAAGTTCCCGTAGTATTCTTGAACTTGAATACCCTATAGCATTTTAAGGAAACACTAAATACATTAGCTATGAAGGAAAGTTTAGTTTACTATGTAACAAAGCTGAAGATAAGCAAAAAGGCACAAAGGTATTTTGCACGCTCAGATCAAGTACCTGACTACATCTGACCCTCATAACAGCCTCAAACCCTTGAGGCCTTGTAATATTCCACCTAAGATCATTGTAGAGCTTCGCTGGATCAGACAGCGCTGAGAAAGGGTGATAGTAATATACCTGGAATACAGCACAGTTAACATTTAAAATAAAAGCTATTTCATCTTTAAAAGATTTTTGGCAACTGCAATGTAAATTTTGTTTGTATGTAAATGTTAACTGGCACAATGTCATGTAACGCTCATCAAGTATATACACAACCAAGGGTCTAACTGGGACTAGCAGAAGGACAAAAGGATGTTCTGTCTATTCACATGTATCAGTGAATGCAAATCACAGGGAACAAGAACAAGATCCTACATTATCTTGAAAGCAGAGCAAGAAATTCAAGCAACATGAAAAAAATAATAATATATATATTTGAACTAGATATTGAGGACTCAATTTACCTGTCCTCCCGTGATTCTTGGTACCACAGCTATCGAAGCAATGTCTATATAGCTCTGGGTAGTGAGGAACACATCCACACAGACCTACATACCATATCCAGATGAAAATATTTAACTCATGAAATCAATCATTCATGCAACTAATTAAACTCGATTGTAATAATAACGAAACCACGCCTGTACTCACTTGGTACTCTGCAAACTCGCCGGCCATTGTCTTCAAGCTTTTGTCTAGTGGCTGGAGTAATTTATGGGCCTCCTACATGTATAAACCAGAGCTTCAACAAATATACTTAATTTCATTTGATATACTGTTAGGTGGGCAAAGCTTTATAACCCCCAAGAAAATGTCAACTCAAGTTGAACTGAGCAGGCCCAACAAAACGTCAAAACCTACTCCCCACCCCACACACAAAAAAAAGTGCAATCTAGATGCGGTAGGCTCTCTGCTATTTCATCTTGGCTGGAATAAAGAGTGATTGGACGATTTTTCAAAAGGATTTTTCAAAAATAAAAACGAACTGTCTAACTAGGAGTCTAGGACTTTTCGACATGATTATAATAATTACTTATTAAAGACTATTTGGAGCACATAGAGTACCTACTAATTAATTCATCAAAACAGCAAAACAAAAAAAGGAACCTAAGCTTTTGACTCGTTCATTTTCAATTTAAGTTACTTTTGATGTCCACAAATGGGAGTCCGAGTGCTTAAAGTTTGCAACTGCAGATGGAAGAGAGATTAAACAAAAACAAGATTTAACAGAAGTTACTCATACCTTCTCGCCAGCAGAAATATTAGTTCTTCCTTCAGCATCTCTAGCAGAAAGAGCACCAATTCCAACAGATGGCAAGACTGGATCATTGAATAAAATATAGTTATTAGACATATTTGCCAAAGCATACAGACTGAAAGCGGTGAACAGGTCCTAGAAGAAAGGACAGACCATTATCATGGTTGGTATATACATAGTTAAATCATCCGTCTCGAAAGCAGAGTACAAGTTGGTTTCGGCAAGTTATCATGCATACGGCTCCACGACGATAATATATTGCTATTGTGTTATGTAACAAATATACTGAAAAGTGTTGCATCTTAAGAAGAAATTTATTCAAGAGGCCCAAGGAGGAAGCCAGAGCATCCAAGACAAAATCCAACAAAAGAGGCTATCTTAAGATAACTTTCAATTATGAGTTCTAAAAAGCCGAATTTCAAATTCAAGTGTCTAAGCTCATTGGACACTATAAGAGGTGCTCATTTACCCTCCACGCACTTTCATAGGACTGAGTAGTGCCTATGGATCTAAAGAAAAGGAGAAAAAATCACCCTCTCAAGACCCAACATTTATAAAAACGATATCTAGCAGAAAAGGAATGAAACAATGTCGTTTCTTTTTGCCTATGAGATAAAAAGTAGCATGGTTGATAAAACACAAAAGTAGCACGATTGATATTGTGACTTGCCTGATTGGAACACCATAAGTTTTCCCCCAGTATTCTTCATCGCCAGGAAAGCAGCCTGAAACAAAAAAACAAATACTAATATCACATTCAAGCCGAGCATTCGAAATTTAAGTCATAAACCATCAATCTTAACAAACAGAACAGACTCTAGCAATGTGAGAAATGCACCGAAAAAGATAAACAAAAAAAAAATAATTGACCCACATGTTGAATATGTTCTTGTGGAAACTGGCTGATAAACTACAGACCTCTATAATTTAACTTTCATATAGAACTCCCCTTTAGTGAACCTATTAGGCATAACTGAATTTTCCAGGAATAGTGTACCTTTATCGCTGCACCAAAGGCTGATTCAGCAGTTTTACTGCTCTGGAACATAGATGGAATACTCTCTAGTAGTAGCTCCAAATGTTGACGGCACTAGTCATACAATTAAAAATAAAAGACAATCAAAATAAAATTAAGCTTCTCATAAAGGAAAGACGGTATAAAATAGATTTAGTTCAACCATTTCAGAAACTGTTCTTAAAGTTCACCTCAGAAAGTGGAACAATGATATCACTTTCAAGCGGAGTGTAAACATCTTGTATATCAGGAACTATTAGCATCAATGGCTGCAGAAATTCATTATGCTGTAAGATTAGTACAACTCCCAATTTTCTATAGATATAACAATCAAAGGAAAGGGATGATCACAAATAAATTTGTCCAGCAAAGGCACAAACATACCTGCTGCAATGCTCGTTTTAAATTGTAAAAGTGAATTGTTGAATCAAATGTTGCAATGCCCACCATTGTACGCGGACCTTCCTGTGAATATCACAAGCAATTCACCAAATATAATAATTACAAGGCCATAAAGAGACTTCATAGAGTAAAACTAGTTAATTTAGGTCTCAAAACAAGGCATCTTTTAAGCCAAAGAACAATAGAAAATGCAACCATTAACGATACAACAATAACATCTGGAGCATCAAACCTACAAGAGACCAGATAAAGAACAACTCACAGGAAGATCTGATATGACTTGATTGACTGCACTACAAGCTGCAGCAGTAGCACCAATTTGCACAGCGTTCATTGATACATCAATAAGAAAAAAATAGACCGCTGGCATTGGCTCACGGACCTGGGAATAGATAAAGAATTAAGATTGCATATCTATTCCAAAACAACCACATGAAAGCAACCAAAAGTAAACAGCTCAATCCACTAGAACTAAAGAATAATCCTGACATCAATCGTGGACTCCTTGTGTTGAAGGCTAGATGGAGAATCTTGTTACTGGAGCTACCAAAAGGACATGCATCCATTTCTGAACTAGATAAGGCTGTCACATTATTAACAACTCTTTATATTTTTCCTTTGTGTCATTCTGCCAAATTGGTAATCCAACCCCACCAGGGAAAAAAGAAAAAGGGCATTCTTCCACTCACCATATACTCCTTTGTGGCAACAAACTCAACGGTACCTCTGCATAGCTCAGGCCTATCATCAGCATCTCTACGCCTTCCATCAGGGCCAAGGTTGCAATGGTAATCACGAGGTGTATCATCAGTGAAACCTGGCAACATAAGTGGAAAGCTGTAACTATAGATAGGACATAACTTGCATTGATATTATACGATAATCGGATAATGATCTATTTGGACAAAAGGAAGAGAACTATTTTTTTAGATTTAACTCAAATTTTCATATTACCAGCAGGAAAATAGAAGAATATATTCAATTATTCCATGAATACTACAATCCCACACAAAGGGGAAACAACATATTCAAAATTTAGGAAATTAGCATACAAAAACAGTCAACTTGAGTGTCAACTGTCAGGATAATGAATTAAAATATCATGGACTAATCCTTGGGTATCCAACAGGAAGTCTTTCACATAAATATGAGCAACATGTCAATTCAGAAAAGTTCAAGCAGAATGCAATGAAAGGCGAGTTAAAATATGCAGTGGGTATGTTATTTTGAGGTTGACGAAATATGAGCATATATAAGAGTTGGTGCATTCTGAATGATATCAATTATATCTATAAATAGTTAAAGAAAAAAGTAAATGCAACACAAATTTTGAGGAACCACAGGAAAAGGCTACGCTGCTGATCTCTAGCATTATAAAACCATGGTCCATATCACTTGAGCTCATTTCAAGAAGGAAGCGCAAATTGGGCACCACAAGAACAAATGACATGATTAGACTTACCACGTACAGTAATTTTACCTCTATGAAAATTAATACATCTCAATTGGCACAAGCGCAATATGCTTGAGAATAATAACAACTCTTACTCAAATGCTAATACTGACCGCATAAGTTACATATGAACTTCCTTCCTTGATCAATAAATTTCATGAAAGGATTAATATATCCCTTGCAGCGAGAACATCTGACGGGGCCAGATTCTCCAAAGTCAACAACCTGTACAGTAAAGGAATTTGAATAGAACAATAGTGAAAATAAATTATGTCTGAATCTTTGAAACTAATATTTTCATAATAGTTAGAAAATCGCATAACAATCCTCAGAAATTCATTATCCAAATAAGACGCAAATTCCCAAAGATGATCTCATAAGATGGGTGTTTATGATAATATGTACTAACAAAAAATAATTACTAATTATTTCATGAGTGGGAGACATCACAACAACCACTATAGTTTCTATGATTAAGCCATCATAACACTCTTGACTCTACTAATTTAATTAGTGCTCAAGACACAACTTATTTTTTAAAATAAAGATCATGAGCTAGGGTACATGTAAAGCACTGCATCTTGACATTTAAATCCACATTCTGAAACGGACGATCAGATACCTGGATTGGCTCCTCGGATGGATGCGGAAGAGCTAAAGGCTGTACCAGCAAAGCCAGCTGCATCCCCGATGTTGTCAATAGATCAGCAGTGCATGGTATCTATCACAATCAGAACAATTCACATCAGCATATCTGTAAATACCCTTTATGCAGACGTATATCCATAAATATTAGTATGATCATCAAGAGGTAGAGATTCCATATAACATTTAAAAAATCATAAATTAATGATGAAACATAGATACATTATAAAAATCACCTGATTGATGGTGCATCTCATAAGACGAGGACTACAATTCCCAGTATCTCTTACGATGTATTCACTCGTTGCAGGCTTCAAAACATGGCCAAAATGTGTGGATTTAACCAGGAATCAATTAACAAAGAAGATAACCGAAAAAATACTCCAACTCCATCAAGAAGAAAGTTGAATGGCAAATAAGACAATGAGTGCACATATACCGGAGGAGGGTTAGCTTGATTGCCCTGACGCGTTTCATGCAAGGTGATTGCTGAACTGGGAATAGGCCTAGGAATTTGGTTCGGATCAATTTTTGATGGCCCTCCAACAGAAGCACCGGTGGAGGTCATACCAGGGGGTATAGACGTCAAAAGCTGATTAGGCATAGGAGGAGGCATACCATACATTCCAGATGGCCGCGTAGGCCCAGGCATCCCTTGCTGGCCAGCCATCAAAATCAATTCAAGAACAATTAGTTTATCCGGCAAAGCATACCAGCAGTAGCAGAGAAGGCTTAGCCCAAATCCTACTTTGATAGTTTGATATGATCTATGAGTGATGCAATATGAAGACGTAAGGTTTGACTTTAGCATTTACTTTGATATGATCTATGAATGACGCAATATGAAGACTTAAAATTTGACTTTAGCATGTTTAACATCATTTCCATCTGAATTTTGCTTTTCTTTAAAGAACTCAATTGTTCGGTTCAACTTTTGACTCAGCAGGTAGACTGTATAATGTAGATTGCAGCAAGTGATGTCTAAATAACTTTGGGCTCTTGGTCAATCTAGATTACAATCTCTGTAATTTAATCCGTACTCAAAAAAATAATATTATACATATATAAAACATTATAACCATATTTAAGCTAGATCCAAATCTGATAAATCCATGCTAGATGAGATCAAAGCACAAAACCAGGAGTCTTATAGTCATAACTAACCAAAGCATATAGCAGAGAAACATTGAGATTAAGATTTTCTCGATTTGAATTTGGCAACTCTACTATCGTTGGTTATATCAGATCAGCTATTTAAAATCGTTAATCGTAATTTTTAAATTACTCTTCAAAGTGATCATGCTAGAGGAAGCAATTTTTTACCATAAAAATTGTACAAGTCTGCATAATCTATAAATAATTAAATAGGCATGGTAGATATTCCAACATATATTTCTTGTGATTTCATTATCCACAAGATAATGTAGTGTAGGTTGCTTCTAGCTTACATATAGAATTGTTATGCAGGATTCCCTCAACTTGCTGATATTCATATTTCATGCAGACCCGTGCTTACGAAGATGTCCATTAGACTTGGCCAATACTTTAGTTGGTGTAGTATTAAAACCATAAAGACCAACTATTGCAATACCAAATATATCAGAGAAATGGTCCTGCAATATGAACTATCAAAACTAACCTGCTCAGGCCGCATTCCAGGCCATGATGGTGCTGCAAAAGGAGGAGCAGAAAGTTGGGACATCCCTTGAGGCGGTGCTGAAAAAGGCGTAGTAGATTGTAAGGAAGTGGGTGAACTTCCGGACATAATGGAGCGCATTGTCTGAGCTTGAGGGACTTGAGAAGGCAGTACAGAAGGCGGAGGGCCAACTGGTGGCTGTTGACCAGCAGAAGAAGGGAAATGAGGTGGTCCCGCCAACAAACCAGGGGTAGACAATGGAGGCACATTACTGACCTGACCAGGCTGTCCCATTGGTGGTGCAGCTGGACCAGCTGTCATAGGAGAAGAGGCAAAAGGGTTAGGCCTAACACCTTGTGGAGGAGGGCGTGATGTCACTGCCGCTGGAGCATTAGGAAAATTAGCCATTGGAGGAGCCCTGGAAAGAGGAGCTGCTTGACTTCCCACTGGGAGAGGCAAAGTACCAGGAGGTGGTCGGGATGAAAAGGTCGAAGGTTGACTAGGTGGAGGTCCCATTGGTCTTCCAAAAGCAACCGAGGGAGGACCTGCAGGTCTTGCAGGCACAGTGGATGGTGGTGGCCCTGGACGAGACATTGGTGGAGATGCAGCATTGTAACCTGGTGCTGGAGATGGGGAGGAGAATGGCGGTGGTTGACCAAACGGACCCGGTCGAGGACCAGATGGAGGTCCCCGATTGAGGTTCATGTTTTGCATATTACCAGATAAAGCATTCGGGTTATAGATGGGTGGTTGCTGCTGAGGTGGTGGCGGCTGGTTACTGCCAGGTCTCGGTGCCCCGGGAGGCACAAAATATGCCATCTTTTATTTAAACACTAAACCAGCTAAGTCTCTCCCTTGCCCGGCCTAAGAAACTCTCCTGCGTTTAAAGAAAGCTGAAATTAATTCAAGAAACAGGTACCGCAATAAACTTGAGCAAAAAGTAACAGTCCAAAATCAAAATCAACGAATAGACAGAGGATCATGCACAGGAATCCATGATATTAAGCATTAGTAATGAATTCACAACAGATCATGTTCTTATGCAGCGAAAAGATAACATTAAATTTGGGATCAAACGGACAAAGATCCGATCATTCCACAAAAATCAAACAAAAGCTGTATGAAAACTAACTAGGGTTTATGGACCATTTCGAAACGAAGGGGCTCTTGCAGTGCAATTCAACAGCAAGAGAAAAAGATTGCAGACACTAATTTGATTGAATAAGCAAAAATGCTGATCCGAATTCCATAAATTACGAACAGAAACATTCCACCCGAGCTCCAACTGCATCCGTAAGGTCATAATAGATACAGAGTAGAGGCGATGTAATCAATGAGGATTACCTTACTTGCTTTCAATACAAGGAAATGATTTTAACTGAATTGGATTCAACTCGGGCAAACTCACACAGACAGAGCCAAAGGACAGCGCTGGACACGGGAAAATAGAGATCGCCGGAGATGATCTGACACTACAGGCGTTGCTGTGGCCGAAGAGAAGGAGATCGGGACGGGGAGAGGTGGAAGGAAGAAGATCTGAAACTTATGAGACGAAAAAATGCGACGAAGGAGATGGAAGAGAAGCCTTTCTAGAAGAAATTAATTGGGCTGGGCTGGGTTGGGTTGGGCTGATTCTCTATTTTGTTGCGACACGTAGGAATTGAAGGACTAATTGTGCACCAGAGATGGAGTTAAGGACTAAATATATATCAACACGAAAGTATAATGTTTTCAGACTACTTACTATACATGTATTTAGAAAACTAAGAAGTGTCGTCAATTTAATCAAATTATAGAATGTAATGACTTTTCTACCATATATATTCCTTAATGCATATACATACATCTCATATGAAATTTGAAATTACTGTACATTCCAAAAAATTTAGAGGAATGTTTGGTGATGATTTAAATGTATGTTTTAAAACAATAGCATGATATTGTTTCCAAACATAAATAACAAAATGTATTTTACAACTTATTTAATACGGAATAAGGATTCGTTATTCATATTTACTTTTTATTTCAACAACTAAACATATTATTAAAATTACATATCTATTTCGGACTATGTAATCACTTCTTTTGAAGATTATCATAATAGAGATTTTATTTGCAGATCATTAACTACTTTATATATAAAATCATTTTTGTTAAAATAATATAATGCCCCAATAGTTTTTTTACATATTTGTCCTTACTAATTTTAAGAAAACTAATTATCAAATCAACCGCATAATTTCGTAGTTTACCAAACTACAGTCCAAAATTGTGAAAAATTCATGTTTATTGCAAGTTTTGAACCCTAAATCTCTTACATATTAGCTAAAAGTTTTAACACTACACTACACTACTAATTCTAATTTTTTTTTATATGTTTTAAATATAGTTATTGAAGCAACTATCATATTATTATATTAAATATCTCATGTTTATTTTTTTATGCCCTTTAGTAATTAACATATGTTCATAGTTTTAATTTAATTATGTATCAATGATTTAATAAACATGAAATATTTAATACAATAATATGAGAGTTGCTTCAATAACTATATTTAAAACATATAAAAAAACATTTGGAATTAGTAGTGTAGTGGTAAAACTTTTAGATAGTATATAAGAGGTCTATGGTTCAAAACTTGCAAAAGAACATGAATTTTGAACTGTAGTTTGATAACTACGAAACTATGTGGTTAATTTGATAATTAGTTTCCTTAAAATTAGTAACATCAAATATGTAAAAAAAAAAATTATTGAGGCATTATAGTGTTTCAACAAAAATAATTTGTATAAAGTAATTGATGGTATGCAAATAAAATTTATCTTATCATAATATAATTGGATCAGATTTGTGAGAGCCGAAAATATTTAACTTCACAAACTTTAGGCCCAATAACTAACTACAACATGCTAAAATTTTCAAGTCACTCGAGATACGACATATTTACCATTAAATTAAGCACCAATTATTTATATTCTACACACAAAGTTAACTACTCTTATCGGTTTATTTTAAACCTCTAATTATCATTTCATGATTTATTTATTTAAATTAATTTTGATGATTTTAAGATTTACTTTTGATAAAATTAATTATTTGATAACTTATTATGATCAATTTAATTGTTTTAATGTTACCAAAAGTTTTAATAGGTTATGGTGTATTGCAAATTCACAATGTACCATCAAAATTAGTCTCGTTGTATGAGTAAGTAACTATAATCACAGTCCGAACTTAATTATAATCTAAGAATCGATCCATATAACAAAAGGATAATAACTAATTAAGTAATAGTAGCTTGTAACCATTTTCACTAGGGTGACAATTTCTGACACGACACGATTAAACGACACGACGCGATCTGCTTTAAAGCGTATATGAGATAAAATATCCCAATTGGTAGATAAAATTGCACTAGACATTTTGATTTGGACATACCTTCTCTTTGTCTATATTACAAAATAAATAAATCCCTAAATAAACGTTATTTTCTCTAAAGAAATAGCTAAATAAATCAGTGTTATCAGAATCGGATCGAACTGGCGGTCCGACCAAGGCCAAACCTATATTCGGTTTGATTCAAATAAAAAATTAATTTGACAATAATAGTGTTTGAATCAGTGTGAACCAACCAATTTTGCAAAGGGGAATGACGACATAGGTGGAGAGAAGGAACAAGGGGACTAAAAGGGGACTAAAAGGGGACAAAGGGCTTGAGGGAGTAGCCGGAGAAGACAGGGGGTGGGAGGGAGGGGAGAGGACGAGAAGAGGGGGCGGGAGGGTTGGAAGAGAAGGGTAGTTTATTTTTAACTTATAAATAATGAACCACATATTAAACAAGATCTGACCGGGTTGAACAGGGCGAATCGGAAACCAGACCCCTCTCCGGATTGAGGGTCAATCCGGTTATGATAACATTGAAATAAACAGACAAGTAATATCAATTTTTTAGCAAAAATTCCTCTTATTGTGAACCTGTTTATATATATATTTTCATAGACACGTGTTAAAAGTTACTATTATCGGCAGTAATCAACTTCCAAAGCTTTATTAGCATGCCGTTAAAAAGGACAACATCACTAACTCGTGTATGATTAGTATGATCGATTGATCTGACAATGACATTTTATTATATTTACTACACAAATTTAATTTAATCTTTATATAAATGAAGAAAAATAAATTAATTGACACTTTCATGCGTGTACTTTCATGCGTGTAACTTTGCTGCCTTCCAGCCTAACAGCATCATTTTAAAGGTAATTGATTTGAGATGACTAATTTATATTTGAATCCTTCCAGAAATAAAAGTGATTTTGCAAAGCAGGGGTAAAATCGTCTGAAATACTCATATTTGTCCATTCCAAGCCTTCCACAATCTCCTCTGGCAGTAATTAGTTTAGAACAAAATTCTCGTTATATAAGTAATTATTCTTTATTTATTTTTTGGCCAAATAACAATACTTCGCATTCAAACATTAGAAACCGAAACAGTCGAGTACAAAATATTATCCGCAATAATAAATCTAGCTAGGGGGGTTGGGGGTGAAGACACTCAATCCATGGGACACAATCCTGACAACGTGTTCTTGGCTAACCAATCCGCACAATCATTGACCGACCTATTGATATGAGCCCACGTCACTACCTGTAAAGACGAAGCTAAGGAAATGAAGTTCGACAAAATTGACTCAATCCTCCATGAAAAGTCCTTCCCGAGAAGGTGATTGATGACTCCTAGCGCATCCGACTCAATGATGATGTTCATCCATCTCTTCTCGATCGCAAGCTTGACCGCGCCTAGGACCGCTTCGGCTTCCAGCTCTTCCGGCGACCCTCCTACCCGAACCTCGACTCGGCCACCGCGAACGATCCCCGAGCTATCACGTGCAATGATCCCAATTCCCCCTCTATTTGATCTCCCGTCCCACGATGCATCACATTTGAGCTTGATTGTGTCTCCGTGTGGTCGAGTCCATGCCGTGACCGTGGTGGGAGTGGAAATCTGTCTAGATTTCGGCATCATCTCTAGGCAAGATCTATGGATATCCTGCAATAAAGATTGAACATGTGGTGTACGACCCTCAAAGGTCAACTTACACCGAGCTTTCTACACAACCCAACAAACAATCATAATACGTGGCCAAGGACAATCCCTAGCCGATGCTTCTCTCACCGCCCGAGATAGCCACTCTTCAATAGAAGATGTTCCCAAGTCGATGTCAGACTGACTTATGTGGCATCTCCAAACCTGTTGTGCCCAAGGGCACCCGAACATAACATGTTCTCTCGATTCTTCAACATGACACGATTGACAAAACGGGTGTAGAGGCATGCCCCGACGTGACATAGCGTTCCGAGTGGGAAACGTATTAGAAGCGAGCTTCCACATAAAAGCCTTGACCTTTGGTGCAACCCCCGACTTCTAAATAGCTGACCAAACCCAAGGTGGATCAATCGGAGGTGACCTGTTCAGATTTAATACCTGTCGTGGTTGAGTCTCGTGCAATCTATGATAAGCCGACCTTATCTGTGATAAGTTTTCCCTTTCGTAAATTTCTGTATAAGTAGATGTATTCAGTTCAATAGAAAGTAATAAAGAATTCTTCTTCAATACGTATTATCTGTTCACATATACTCTGTTAGTCTACACTATACTCTGTTAGTCTACACTTTGACAGGAGCGATACAAATCTAATAAATGTACAATCACTGTTATTTAACAAATTTGCCCGAACATACATGTTCAATTCAGATCAAACTGGTACATAGAGTAAACAAAAAATAACAAATACATAATAGTAAATAATACACTACCGACAATTGAAATCAAATGTTCATATTATATTAAATTATAGATTAAGTCTAAACAAAAAACTCAATGGATAGACAAAAGACAATCACTTATATATTTTGAATTTTATTCTAAAACCAATTCGTGATAACAGAAAGTAATGAAATTGTATATATGGTGCTTAATTTGCAAAAATAAATAATTAAAGGTGTTAAAGTTGAGTTTTAATCCAGACCAGCTCACTTATGTTTGGGATCTGTTTTGGGTTAAAACTCAAACTTTAACCCATTTATTTGAAACTTAATCGAGACTCAATCAAATTAGATTCAGTTCAACCCCAATTTGATTGGTGATCCATCGAGTTCCAATAGAATTAATATTAAACTGATCCCAAATTCAATTGGTGCTAAACTATTCCCAAATTCAACTTGTACTCGATTGAGACTTGGTCGAAGGGGTTAGAGTCTAAACTCATACCGGCTCGGCCATGCTTGAGGTTGGTTTGAGTTAATATCTAAATCCTAACCCAATCGAATTGTGGTCAATTTAATCCTAATTCGATTGAACCCCGATCGAGGGAGTTAGAGTTTGGATATTGGCTTAGACCAAACATAACCCATGAGCGATCAAGTCTAGATTAAGACTCAAATGTCAATCCCTTCGATTGAGTCTCAATCGTATCAAAACTTAATTGTAATATATAAAAAATATTTGATGAGTTAAATTGTGATACATTTAAAAGTATTATGATGTTTGAGAGATTCTATTTGTAGACCATCGACTACTAAATACAGACAACTTTTGTCAAAATACTAAAATGCCCTAATAGTTTTTTACTTATTTGCCATTACCTATTTTATAAATAAAACAAAGATCACATATTTTTTTTACCTCTTTTACTTTTATATTCAAAATTATTACCCCATTTATTATCATTCATATTTGCTCTTTTACCTTTCACCAAAGAGCAATCGTAACTCCATTCTTCAATCACCATAACTCCTTTCTTCATTGAACGACCGTGTCAGTCAGTATCAACCGAAAATCAGCAAACCAACCGCCATCAGTCGCACCAACCGCAAATCAGCAACCATGTCGGTAAGTTCGCTTAAATTAGTCTTAGGGTTTAGAAAAAAAAATTGTTGAATTTTGTTGCAGTTCGTCATAGAAGAATCAACAACAACTTGCCGATTTAAGAAGAAATAATCGGTAAGCTCATCTCGATTATTCAACCCAAAATCGGCTAGAACATTGAAGAGAAAA
The DNA here is from genome assembly GCA_946814005.1 of Chamaenerion angustifolium. Classification (NCBI taxonomy): domain Eukaryota; kingdom Viridiplantae; phylum Streptophyta; class Magnoliopsida; order Myrtales; family Onagraceae; genus Chamaenerion; species Chamaenerion angustifolium. The sequence goes on along the minus strand of OX328277.1, from coordinate 2,747,119 downwards.
GACAAGGCGCGGTTCGAAAATGCACATATCCATTTTGCTCTTTCCATTGCTGGACTGGCAACAAGATTAACTTATGTGGCTGCAGCTCAGAGTTCAGGCATTTCGTGCTCGAGGATGAGCTCATCTTTATTATCAGCCACAGAGCTGCTAGCATCACCCTGTGGATCTAGCCGAGCTAGCCAGAGCTGACCACAATCGTGTCGCTTTCATTGTTAGGTTTGCTGAGGACATTAAAACGGGATCTAGTTAATGAGGAAAAAGAGATGCCTAAGAACTTAATGAGGAACTAGAAAGTATCTATTTAATTAGTACTTCAAATGAATTCACTGAAATATGCAATTTATTTGCTGCATAAATAATTACTGCATCATCCGACAAGCTCGAATTAATAACAATATGTGCTACAGAATAATTATTCATCTACGGACTAAAAACACAACTTTTTGAATATATGTAATTGCAACTATTCGATGAGGAGAAAAATCAGTATGTTCTCGCTGATTTTGGGTTGAAGAATCAGTATGAGCTTACCAATTATTTCTTCTTAAATCAGTATGCAGTTGTCGATTCCTCCATGGACAAACTGCAACAAAATTTTGACTATTTTTTTCTTCTAAATCCTAGGCAAATTTAAGCGAGTGTACCAACACGGTTGCTGATTTGCTGGCGGCGGGGGTGCCCTAGACTGATTTGCGGCTGATACCGACTCGACATGGTTGCTCAATGGAGAAGGGAGTTATGGTGATTGAAGTTTGATCGGAGAAGAGAGTTACAATTGCTCTTTGGTGAAAGGTAAAACGACAAATATGGAGGATAATAAATGAGGTAATAATTTTGAATATAAAAGTAAAAGAGGTAAAAAAAAAAAATGATCTTTGTTTAGCAATTTTGTTTTATTTTTAAAATAGATAAGGGTAAATATGTAAAAAAACTATTAGAGCATTTTAGTATTTTGATAAAAGTGATCTATATTTAATAATACATTATCTGCAAATAGAATCTTCAATAATATTTGTATAACTTTTAAAACATATTATAAATCCACATTAAAAATAAAATCCTTAACTTTTAAATATAAAAAAAAAACTCCATTTCAAACCAAATATAACTTTGTAATAAAAAGTTTAAACAAAGAAAAGCCAACGGCTCCCCATGTCTGCGGTGGCTACAGATAATCGACCGTTTGTGGGCCCCTCTCTCTCCTTTCTCGAAACCTCCAAATTCATTTTAAAACCGTCAACTCTTCCTCTCTTTTTCTTCCTCGGACAGTGAGCAGCAAACTCCATTATACAAAGGCCACCAAACATCAGACCAGAAAAAGCAAACCAGAGCAAAACCAAAACACACCCTTTCTTTACCTCTTCGGTACTTCACAAACGCCATGACTGTTGAGGAGACCAAGGTCGAAGAAACCCAGATGGTGGAAGCTGCGGTGGAGGCTACGGCGATAGACGAGCCCAAGAAGGTAGTCAATGTTGAGGAGGTCTTGAACCAAGACAGTGAACTCAGCGGCGACTCTCCAAGCACAGTGGAGAAAAGCTCTTCTTTTAAAGAAGAGAGCAACTTCCCTTCAGATCTCAAGGACTTCGAGAGGAAAGCCTTGGTTGAGCTCAAGGCCAAGCTCGACGAAGCTATGTCCGGCGACGGAGAGGAGGAGGCCAGCATTTCCCTTTGGGGCGTCCCTCTCCTCAGCTGCAACGCCACTGGAGGCACTGACGTCATCCTACTCAAGTTCCTCCGAGCCAGAGACTTCAAAGTCCCCGACGCACTGGAGATGCTGAAGAAAACCCTCAAATGGAGGAAAGACTCCAAGATCGACGCCATAATGGACGAGGAGTTCTCCTCCGACGTGACCCCGGCAGCGTATATGAGTGGCGTCGACCGTGAGGGCCACCCCGTGTGTTACAACGTCTACGGCGTGTTCGCGGACGCCGATGTTTACCATAAGACTTTCGGAACGGAGGAGAAGAGGGAGAAGTTCCTCAGATGGAGGGTTCAGCTGATGGAGAAGGGCATCAAGGAGCTCGATCTGACTCCCGGTGGCGTTTCGTCGCTGCTCCAGATCAATGACCTCCGAAACGTCCCCGGCCTCGGTCCGTCGAAAAAGGAGCTCAAATCCGCCATGAAACAAGCCGTCAACCTCCTCCAAGACAACTACCCGGAATTTGTCGCAAGAAACGTGAGTCATCAACGTAGTTGAGTTTGGATTTGGTTGTCGGAATCTTACGAAGTTGTTTTGTCTGCAGATCTTCATTAATGTCCCGTTCTGGTATTACGCCATTAATGCTGTTCTGTCCCCGTTCCTGACGCAAAGAACGAAGAGCAAGTTCGTGTTCGCTCGACCGTCCAAGGTTGCAGAGACGCTGCTAAAGTAAGTAGAGACAGAAGCTCGACCGTCCGAGGTTACAGAGAACGGCAGCCTATTATATTTGTCCCATAATTAATTGTTTGTCCCAACTGATTTTACTTTCAGATACATTCCTGCTGAGGAGATTCCCGTCACCTACGGCGGCTTCAAGAGGGAGAACGACGACGAGTTCTCCGGTGAATACAGTGCTGTTTCAGAGATCACCGTCAAACCTGGATCTACCGAAACCATCGAAATCCCGATCGAAGAGGTGATTCCATATTCTCATATATATATATATATATATCCTGATTGAGTTTTGAATATCATCCTCGATCCCAGGTGGAGACTTCAACCGTTTGGGATCTTACTGTTCTTGGATGGGAAGTGAACTACAAGGAGGAGTTCATCCCAACCGACGAAGGATCGTACACGATTCTGGTGCAGAAGGGGAAGAAGATTAACGCGGGTGAAGCCCCGATTCGCAACACATTCAGGAATACAGAGCCTGGGAAGATTGTGTTGACAATTGAGAATGTGTGCAGCAAGAAGAAGAAGAAGGTTGTTTATAGACACAAGACGACCAAGAAATCAAACTAGTAAACAACTCATAGTTGATGTTTTACTGAGAGATATGTTTTCATTAATTCGTTTTTGGGTCACGGATTTTGACATTTTGTTATGTATTCTTTAAATTGTGTTGCTGATATATATATTATATTGTCATGTTTCCAACAATTTGCTAACATTTTCGTTGAATATTCTTCTCATCATAATTAGCTAGAAAAATTTAGGGCCAAACGGAAACAAAATTTTCCTATTGTAATTATCGACAATTGCACTATTGAATTATTCAATTGTAGACTAATAACTTAGGGATACCCGTAATTTCCTAGTTTTTGTAAATTCAAATATAAATTTTGATTTTTTTTATATACAAATTGTTGGATCACCAGCTATATTACTAAATTTACACACAAATCAAAACAGTATTCTCTTTATCACCAAATATGTTAGGTAATTAAATCTAGTATGACAAAATTTGATTAAATAAATTAATTTAAACCTGAAAAACGTCTCCTTGAATATTTTGTATGTTTTAACTTTTTTTTTAAATGTAATTTATGTTTTTACGTATTATTTTTTAATTAAAATTTACGACATGCGTACCCTAGTATATAATAGGGGTGTTAAAACGGGTCATGAGTTGTATTAGTCTTGGGTTGCGTCAGAGATCGTCTGACCCAAACACAACCATGTACTCGTATGAGTCAGTTTTTAAAACTCAAACTTAACTCGCGGGTTGGTAGGTCAATCCGCGGGTCAGAATGACCCATTAAGAATAATAAGACTTGGGGTCAGACTGACTTGTATGACCCACCAGTACATAAAAAACCAGAAACAGACGGATCCATGGAACAAAACTACTGACTCATGTGACAGAATTATATATATTTAATATAATATATAATTTGGGACGAGTCACGGATGACCCATGGGTCAATACTACTGACTCAAATCTGACACGAGTTTTTACGGGTTATTCATGAATAGTGTCAATACGACCCGTTGATGAAAAATACTTACTCAAATAAGACCCACGACCGGTAGTTCAATTTTTGACACCCCTAATATATATATATATATATATATAACACAATCTCGTACGTACATGTCTAATTGTCTATCATGAAGTTGAGAACAACTCCTCTCTCATTGTCACTCCTCCTCATCTGCGTCGTGGCCGATGCTGCGGTGTACGACAGTTACCTACAATGTTTCACCAATGGCGCTCCGCCGGCGGAGCAGTTATCCAAATTGGTGTTCCAGCGAAGCAACGCCTCGTTCACGACGGTGCTGAATTCATACGTCAGGAACCTCCGCTACAACACATCATCCACTCCGAAGCCGATCATCATCGTCACCCCCGCCAAGGAGTCTCACGTCTCTGCAGCTGTCCTCTGTGCCAAAACCCTCGATCTGCACCTCAAGATCCGCAGCGGGGGTCACGATTTCGAGGGAATATCGTACTGGTCCGATAGTCCGTTCATCATCCTCGACATGTTCAACTTGAGGTCGATCGACGTGGATATCTCCGATGAATATGCGTGGGTCCAGGCCGGAGCGACTCTCGGTGAACTGTATTATCGAATCTGGGAGAAGAGCAAAGTGCATGGGTTCCCCGCCGGAGTCTGTCCTACCGTCGGCATCGGCGGCCATTTGAGTGGCGGCGGGTACGGAAACATGTTACGTAAGTACGGGTTGTCTGTTGATAACGTTGTAGATGCAAGGATCGTCGATGTTAATGGAAGGATCCTTGATCGGAAGGCCATGGGGGAGGATCTATTTTGGGCCATTAGAGGCGGAGGAGGAGGGAGCTTCGGGGTGGTTTTGGCTTATAAGGTGAAGCTCGTTCCGGTGCCTGAGACGGTGACCGTTTTCCGAGTGGAACGAACACAAGACCAAAACGCCACCGACTTAGTCTACCAATGGCAGTTGGCGGCCCCCACGACCGACAATAACCTTTTCATGAGGCTGCTTCTGCAGCCTATCACGTTGTCCAAGACAAACAAAACGCATATTAGGGTTTCGGTCGTGTCTCTCTTCCTCGGCGACACGAATCAGCTACTGTCCTTCATAAACAAGGACTTCCCATCCTTGGCGTTAACGAGAGACAACGTCATAGAGATGACGTGGATCGAATCCGTCCTCTGGTGGGCCAGCTTCAAAAACGGAACCTCGCCGGAAGCCCTCCTCAGCCGTGTCCCGTACTCTTTGAAATACCTAAAAAGGAAGTCCGACTACGTCCAGAAACCGATCTCTAAACCTAACTTAGAATCCATATGGAAGGAGATGATCACGCTTGGTCAAACCGAGCTCGTTTTTAACCCTTACGGCGGCCGAATGGACGAGATTTGTTCGTCTGCAACTCCTTTCCCTCACCGATCTGGGAACTTGTTCAAGGTGCAGCACTCGCTGAGCTGGAAAGAACCGGTGTCCTCCCAGAAGAGCTACCTTTGGCAGATAAGGAAGCTTTATGATTTCCTGTCTCCGATGGTGTCGAGTAACCCTAGAAGCGCTTACCTGAATTATCGAGACCTCGATATCGGAGTTACCACAAATGGAAAGAACAGCTTCTGTGAGGGAACAGTGTACGGACAGAAGTACTTCGGTGTGAAGAACTATGATAGGTTGGTTAGGGTTAAGACTGCGGTCGATCCGACAAACTTCTTTAGGAATGAGCAGAGCATCCCGGTGAAGCCTTCGATGAAGACGAGGGTCTAGTTTTGAGAGGGTGAGGAGTTTGTCATTAACGTGAATGCATTATCCATTGTTTTTTCACCAAATATTTTAAAGTGTATTTCAAATAAAACATTTTAAAAAAATAAAATAATTTATAAAAAGAAAAATAATTAACTGAAAAATAAATGTAAATAAAAAATATTAATTTATATTAATAAATCAGAGCATTAAATTGTAAATTATAAAATATATTAAAATTTTGAAAAAAGGCAAGGATACTTAGATTCAATCATTCAATTGACCCAACTCTAGGTTGAATCCTGATGTGGTCAAGTGGACCCAACAGTCCTAACAGAATCGAACTGACCCTTGAACCAACGAGGGGGGCGATTCTCGGTTGTCCGGTCCAACCCGATTGAATCTGGTTGGATATGCAGTTCACTATACCCCTTGCCAAGCCCAAACCTCCCCAGGCCCAACCCTCCCCTTTCTCTCCATACCCCTCCCCCAGCCTTCCTTTCTCCCGCCCCCTCCCCCTCTCCCCAACCTCCCGCCCCCCTCCCTCTTCTTCTTCTTCAACCTTCTATTCTTCATAAACTGATCGATCGGTTTTCGGTCGCTTTTTTGTGAAAAATTCCCCCAAAAAAAGAAAACCAAAAATCGAGCGATTTAAAAAAAAAAAAAACAATTGGTTCACTCCGATTTAAACACTGTTCATTTACAAAACAGACTTTTATCTAAACCAAACTGGACATAAATTCAGTTCTCGGTCGAACCGTCGGTCCGACCCGATTCTGATAACACTTGTCCTAAACTCCTAACCTAGTTTCTTTTTTCTTATTTTATTTAAAAATAATCTTATAAATAGTAAGTTATATTTGAACTTTCTAAATTTTAAGTTTATCAAGATTTTTTTTCCAGATTTATTAATTTATATATAAAGTTTTAAAAAATATTGTTTCCTACTTTTTCTTATTTATTTTATTTTTACTTTATATCTAACTACACCGTCAAAGAATACTATTCTGGTAGTAAAATTTGATGGTCAATATTAATTTGAACTAAAAACAACATTAAAAAAATAAACTATTATAAAATAATATATAGATAACCGATAACATGATCAACCATATGGTAACCATTAAAATTTAAAACATCACCTCTCAAAATTAAAAATTAATATACGATAAACGGCTGGTTATATTCCCGTACTATGTAATCCACGCAGTAGTATAACCGGAAGCACGACATTGCCGCCACTATAACTGAACAAAACAAAACCTTACTTACTCATTTGTTTACTTGTTTATTATTATGTATTATATTATTATATACATTATATTCATTAAAAAAAATATTGTTTACTAGTTATTCTCACTCCGAAATTCCTACTATCGTAAGCTGATTCTTAAGTTCAAAGATTGGACCGACAGTTAAAATATGATCCGAATTCCTCATCACTCGACACATTGCAGACATGAAAACTCTCTCTAGCACGAAGCACCACTCTCTTCAAATTGAATGCTCTTGTCTATATACGTTAGATCTATATAAGTGTTCCGTGTTTGGCTCTGATCAACCTTCCCATGAACTCCTTTTTTTAGACATCGCTTAACCCTAAACCCTAAACACTGAAGTACGGTACGATTATAGTATCTACACCATCACCACGAATCTGTCTGTAATGGAATGGGGTTTAGGGATTAGATTTGGTTAAGTAGAAAATTTGGGAAACACATTGGAAATGTCACCTTTTCTTTTAGCATAAAATGGGCGGCTTATCTTCCTTTTCCTTCCACACAACCTCAAAGAATCAGACGAAATGAGACACCTTTCACTTCTTGTGCTCATGCTCTTGGGTTCCGTTCCGTTACAAACCCTAGTCCATGGGGATTTCCTGAGCTGCATGGCCACGTCAGCAGACTCCTACTTAAACACAGTATACACTCAAAACTCAACCTCGTACAACAACCTCCTCCAGTTGTCTCAGCAGAACCCGAGGTGGGTCGGGTCCAAATCGGCACGGCCGCTCTTCATCGTGACTCCAACCCATGAGCTCAAAGTCCGAGCCGCTGTCCTCTGCAGCAAGGCACACGGTCTACAAGTCAGGGTCCGAAGCGGTGGACATGACTACGAGGGTCTCTCCTACCTCTGCAAAAACCCGTTCATCATCATCGACCTAATCAATCTCCGTTCCATCGATGTCAACGTTGAAGAAGAGACAGCGTGGGTCCATGCAGGGGCCACACTCGGGGAACTCTACTACACTATCGGAAAATCAAGCAAGCTCCATGGATTTCCGGCCGGGTTGTGCCCTAGCGTTGGAGTTGGCGGACACTTCAGTGGAGGCGGCATCGGCACACTGCATCGAAAACACGGAATCGCAGCAGATAACGTGATCGATGCTCGGATAGTTGATGCCTGTGGAAGAATCCTCGACCGGAGATCGATGGGAGAAGATTTGTTCTGGGCGATCCGAGGAGGGGGTGGGGCGAGTTTTGGAGTCATCACGGCATGGAAGATCAAGCTCGTACGAGTCCCACCAACAGTCACCGTTTTCAACCTCTATAGATCGACCATCGAGATCATCGATCGCTGGCAGTACGTTGCGCATAAGTTGCCACGCGATCTGTTCATCCGTGCGATTGTTCAAAAATTAGGAACACGCGCGAAAATCCAAGTTGTTTTCAACTGTTTGTTTCTTGGAAAAGTGGACGATTTGATGCCGTTGATGGCCCGAACCTTCCCCGAGCTCGGGTTGAATCGCTCCGACTGCAAAGAAATGAGTTGGATCAACTCGGTCCTCTACTTCACAGGGTACCAAAATGGGGAGCCAAAGGAGGTGCTTCTCAACCGAACGACACAATACAAGAGTTTCTTCAAGGCCAAATCAGACCATGTCGAGAAACCGATTCCAATACAAGGGTGGAGAGGGATTTGGGAGAGGTTCATGGAAGAGGATCTGGTGTTTATGATAATGGACCCGTATGGCGGGAAGATGGATGAAGTGGCTGAGTCGGAGACACCCTTCCCCTACCGGAAAGGGTACCTCTACAACGTACAGTATCTAGTGAAGTGGGCTGAGGGACCCGCAGCTGCATCCCGGCACGTGAACTGGATTAGGATGCTGTATATGTATATGGGTCCTTACGTTTGTAAGTCTCCGAGAGCTGCGTATTTGAACTATAGGGATCTGGACTTGGGGGTGGTGGAGGATGAGGAGAACTCAACGTACCTGAAGGAGAGTTTCTGGGGGGAGAAGTACTTTAAGGGTAACTTCAAGCGGCTGAGCATCGTCAAAGGAAAGGTCGATCCCGATAATTTCTTCAGGAACGAACAGAGCGTGCCGCCTTACACTGCATCTAGTGATGACAATAAATGTGAATAGCACAAGATTGTAGCAATCACTACCAGTATCATCAATAAACAATCTATCTCTCTCTATATATATATATTCACAGAATTGAGCAAATTGAGCAAATTGCATTGGCATTGGCTAGATTAATTCAATTCAGATCGAACATCTAAGAATGTGAACCGATTATGCCGATACTATGGCCGAAAAATTCGGTAAGTAACTGATGAAGGGAAAAAAACTCAGCACTTACGAGGCAGAAGGCTATACACTGAAGATTGTTGTTCCTCACTCAGGGAAGAAAACCACTTGCCGATGGCACGAGCAGGGACGCTCTGGTTAATGTTTGATGGAAGATTCACAGAACTGTAAAGGATGCTTTCAAAATCAAGGGGGAGGAGATAGAGTAACGATGTGGCTATGGCGGTTTGAATAGGAAAGCCCTGGTTCGAGGTAGTGGCTTGGCAGAGGAAACCAAACAAGTGACATCGGAGACTCTGGATTGCAGTATCGTCGTACCCAGAAGCGGTAACCCCGAGCCTGTTATCGTGCAATGTAGCTAAGATTAATAGAGCACAAACATACAGATTTACACAACATGGAAGCATAAAAAAACCAAGTTGGTAACAATTGAAGAAGCAAATTGATCATTATCATATGCTTACCGTCCCAGCTGACCGATGAGGACTATAATAGCCACTGCACTTGTCTCTTGAACACAGGATTCAAGGATGTTTAATAGCTGCGGGACAATTTTGATTTTCACCCAGTCCCAACCCTGAAGCACAAAATAATAAACATAAATAAGTCGATACGGATAGTCAAAACCAACCATATTCACAATATGCAGAAATCGAATCCTGACGTGAAATCTAAATGCCAACTGTGGCTCATTGGGGTTTTATGACTGAGTTATTTCAAGCTGCGTGAGGCCGCGGTCTCGATCCTTTCAAGCCCCAGCTGAACCCCCTTTTTGGTCAAGTTTGAAAGAAAAAGTTTGACGACTATTTTTATATTTACAAAAAGCTTTAAGGGAAAATGTTAAAGGGTGTTGTCTTCAAAAAAAATATTGAAACAAGGGGGGCGGGGGGTGTTACGCAGAAAAAGAAAAAAAACAAAAACAGGCGCAATCCTCACATAGGTGCAAACATATGGGTGCAAAACGCATTTTCTATTCCCTTACTGGAACTAAAAAATAAACCTTTTTTTTTATCGGAAATTACTGGAACTAAAAAATAAACCTCGGGGGTAAAGAAAGAAAGAAAATTTACCAGATTAACAGCAATTAGCTCCACCAGTGCAGGTAAGCCATCTAGCAAATTCCAAGTATTGCTGGATTCAGCCTCAATGATCCCTTCCAACACTAAAGACATAGCCTGATCGACAGGAACTGCTTGAGAGCTAAACGGGCACTGAATACATTGCGAATTTGCACCCTCAAAAAACATGACCAGTGATTTCAAGACAGTGATCAGCAGAGGATTGCTGTTAAATGTGAAATAATTGCTTCCACAAATGCGTGCAAAGACATGAAGGATGCCCAGTTTTAGTGAAGAACCACATCCACGAGCAAGAACAACACGATAAGAAGCCTCAAAGATGAAATCAATTTGGCCGATTGCTGGACATATTGTTGCCAAGAGAACAGCACCCCCAAACAAAATGTCAGTTGATGCATCTTCTAAAGTAAGGGAAAGATGAACACCCTCCACATCTGTATAGACTCTTCTCTCACTAACAGTTAAATCCTCATCAGTAGTTTCACTACAAGAAATAAGCTTCCCTTCAACGAGGAAGTCATCCATGAGACTGATCAGTTCATCCGAAAAGCAAGACTCAGATAACAAAGCTCTGGTCTCCACATCTTCTATCTCTGCAAATAAGCAAAGATTAAGAAACGTAATTAACCTTACAGTCCAGTTGAATTTAATAACAACAACATCATCATAATACGCTAAATGTTGAAGAATAAATATGGGGAAAAGTTTGAAAATAGTCCAACATGTTTGCACAAAACGATCGTGTTGCACAAACATTTTTTTTTTTTTTGCGATGTTGAATGCAACATTGTGTTTCAAAATGATGGTAAATGTAACTTCCATAAAAATTCTCTATTAAATATTTATTCAAATTTGTAAAATTAATTGAATATTTTTCTAAATATCACTCACAAGTAAATCTTAATAACTTATAATAATGTTACAATTGAGACCCGACTCGATTGTAATCCAATCAAGGTGTCCCTGGACTGGGTCCACACCCCAATCAGTTTGACCGAGAATGGTGAGCTGGTCTGAGTAGGGACCCAAATCAGTGGACACTCATTAAGGCTAAATTGGAAAAGCAATCAACTGGGGCCGAACCGAGCCCAACCACACGGAACCAGAGAGCTCTTGGTTGGATCCCAACTGAGTCTAGATCGAGTTGTGACTGAAACATTAGTGTAAGTTATTAGAGTTTGGTTGTGACATTTGGAAATGTATTTGGTTAATGTTGTAGATTTGAAAGTATTTAACATAATTTTGGATGGAGGATTAACAGAAATACCAAATACAATTGTTTTCAACCATATTGGACTATTTAATAGATTTTAGATTTAAAAAACATTTTGTACAAACAAATTTGGACCATTTGCATATTTTTCTCATAAATATATCAAGACAACGATGAAACTTACCAGCACGTATATGGCCAGCAAAAGCATCTATACAACCACGTGAAGCTTCATTTAAGGGAAAATCTATTGATCTTGATCCTGTCGATATGAATTTGAGCAATAGCATTGAAAAGAGCACACAAACTTTCTGCCTGAAAAACAGCATATGTAAAGAACATAAATTAGCCTAATAATAACTGTAATAAAAACGAGGTACTTTCAAATAAAACAGAAATGCAAATAGACTAAAATTCACCCTAATAAACTGCATTATTGGATAAATAATTACAGTGCACAACTCACTTTGCCAGGAGCTTCTCTTCAATCTTAAGTTCGTTCAAGATCTTTTTCAGTGACCACCTTGAATCTGTCATCCAGGATGACCGAATCATGCAGCTCTTGATTGCAGACACTATCTTAGACAAACTTTCTACATCTCTAGTGTCAGAAGGAACGACAAAATATTTGGGCATAATACCGGATGCAATTAGAACCTCATTCTCACAAGAGAACATTGACCCATTACTTTCAGAGAAAGCAACTTTCAACAGCCTTGAATCAAGTTTTTCCATGTTAGTCGCATCAAGCTCCTTAGAAGACGACAGATTTTCCTTCTCACGTGGAATTCTCTGGGGTAGGCTGTTCTCTAAGTTCAGGTGACAAGCTTCAACAACCTCAATGTTAATCTCGGGAAGTGTGGGTGACAAAGGGCTTCCAATTGCAGCCCGATACCGTTGCTCATCAATGGGATCATCCAAATCCAACAATTTCATGTAATCTCTAGGACTCCTCATTATGTCACTTCCGAAAGAACCCTGCAACTCTTCACAGTCAAGGGGCTCCTCTCGGTGGTTCATCAACATACCATGCAGGCCAGACAGCTGCTTTTCTATCTGAAGATTCAATTTACTACTCTCCAAACACATGGTATCTACAGATTCAACTACGTCAATTAACCTCTTCCTCTTCTTCCCAGTCATGTTTGCTAAATCTCCATCGATGTGAGTACTTCTGACGCTGTTTTCTGCTACCATGGGAAAATTTTGACTGCTCTTTATGTTGTTGTACCCATCCAAATGGCTGGGGATAACTGTCTGCTGATGCAAGTGACTCCCAACTAGTTCTGCTGGCTTGTTTACAGTTAAATCACCCCCGTCCTGTGATGCCACTAACTCTCTATCAGAAAAAGATGCCAGAGCAGAATTTATGCCAGAACGCTTTAACTTTTTCCTCTTAGAACGGTCAGGCAGACTCTCCAGTTTAGAATCAATACCTGAAATAAAATCAGTAGAACTGCCTCGACATGTTGGATGCCATACTTCTGTGTCTGTAGCAACAGGTGCACCAGACTTCACAAGCTGGTTTTCTGTGTGAACGTATTTCTGTAATGACTGTAAGTCACTACAATGTCTCTTCCACTTGTCAGCAGCCATATTTCCATTCTGCAGATTGCAAAAACTCATCAGACAAGGATACATCATAGTTGGAAGATACATTTACATACTGATATGCATTTATAAAGTAGAAAGATAAACAAAGAGATGCCCATACATAGTAACTCTTATAACTGACCTAAGTTTAAAATGGAGAATGTCCCACCGAATTATGGAACAGGAATCCTTTATAAGCTCACTATAATTGTCAGACTGCAGAGGTAATGAAAAGATGAAGTATCGATAAGAACTACCTCAAAACAAGAACACTTGAAAGAATGAAGTAGCATGTATTGAACTGGAAAATTCTAATGTTGGGATACTCATGGACCTCGAACAGATGGACTAAAAAGGATCATGCACTAATACAAAAATGTGTTACTTCTAACTAAAGGTGACATCTAATAATATAAGAAGTGGATCGTATAATACATACAAACATTAAATCACAACATAAAGAATGAAGAAAATTCAATGCTTTAAGTTAAGTCAAACCTTTTTCACCTCATTTGTCCCGGCATAGTTCAGCGGGAAGTAGTTGTCAAGCACATTGAGGCGATGCGAAAAGTGGCCAAAATCCAATTTTATGCAATGAAGTTCTCGTAGTATCATATTGCAGCGTTGTCTTTCCAACTCAGCTACTTCATTTGCGTGTTTTGCCTTCATTTTCTCAAGTTTCAACTGCTTCTTCAAGAGCTTCAACTTTGTAGATACATTAATACCATCATTTGAAGAAGGGACAGTGCCACAATCAATTGGCTTCCTAGAATCATCTTCACAATTCTTCTTCTGAAGATCCTTAATCCTTTCTCTTTCAAATTTCAACTCTTTACGTAGTTTATCAGCACGGTGTTGCTCTTCCACAGCCTTCTTTTTGTATTTCTTCATGAGGCTTCTTTGCTCATCTACTATCCTCTTTTCTGAATCTACTGGGGTCTTTTCACTAACCAGGTTCTGATTCTTAATTTCCAAATGTTGAAGTGTCCCATCGACAGTTATATCTGCTCTAGCCTTCAAAATCTCAGTGGAAATATAATGTTTCTTACTTGCAGCACCGATATCCAAAGCTCTATTTACTCCACTAGAAGGACCTTTGCTCATTTTAATAGAAGAATTAAGTTCACGAATTTCCTCCCTTAACTTCTTAATCATCTCTTTACCATCTTCGACCTCCCTGCTCAATGTATCACAACGGCTTTTCTCTTCCCTTAGTTTCCTCTCATTTGCTGTTGCAAGCTTCCTTTGCTCCTGTGCTTTAGCCTTTTCTGTATCTGAACGTTGTTTTTCCATGTTTGCCCTTTGCTTCTCTATTTCAAGCTTTTTGCTCAACTCTTCAAACTTTGATCTTGCTTCATTAGCTTCTTTCTTCAGTTCTTCCAACTGAAGCTTGTAATCCTCAGTCTTCTGATGGTCAATAGAGGTAGTTTTTCTTTCTGCAGCAGCCTTACTCTTCTCAGCTTGGAGCATTTTTTGTGCTTCAGTAGCTCTCCTCTTCTCCGACTCTGCCTTCTTTTTTTCAGTATCTACCCTGGCTTTTTCTTTCTTCAGAGCCTCTTTCAAATTCTTAATTTCTGTTTCACCTTGAGAAACCCGGGCTTCAAGCAGATGAACCTTATTGTCATCTCCAGCAAGGGAACCCACCTTCTGATGCAATGACAAATTCTCAGCCTTTAAAAGGGAGATTTCATTCTGTAATACAATTCTTCCAGCTAGTTCATCTTTTCCCTCTTTCTCTATACGTGCCCGTTCCTCATCAAGCTCTGCACAAGTATATAATACAGGAAGTATGGTAATTTCGTTAAACCTAGAGGAATTCGTCAAATCAAATGAAGAAAAAAAAAATCACACCATTTCCCACTTAAAACTCAATACAGTATAAAGATTGTTTTACCTTTTCAAAATGGAGAATTGATCTTTATTTCAACCAATAATCAATATAACATACCAATCAATTTTCATCTTCAATCGACTCAACCAAATCACCGTTAAGTGCCCAAAACCAAAGTTCCTGATTCCAGAATCTAGAACCGGACAGTTTCTAGCAATCACCACATCAACAAAATCCAATACACGAAATTGGAGAAAACATTCCAACAGAACACGATATTTACCTTTAAGGATATTGACATTTTCAGCCCTTGACTCTTTGAGCCCATTCTCGAGCATTTTTATGGCTTCCCTAAGAGCGCGTCGCTTCTCTTTTAACAGTGAGCACTCATCCTTCCACTGCATAAGAGGTACGCACAAAATCAATCCACTACAGCAACAAAATGCAATGACAACACGAAGAGAAGAATACAGTTCCAGTATAGCATGAATACCTTCTTGCAGCATATACCCTCCGCTGCAAGATCCACTGCTCCGTCAACCGCCATTCCGATGGCTACAGGAAGTCGAACGATTCAGGTTGTGTGATGGTATGAAATCTGACCATGAATCAATGTCGGTCTCGCCGACTACCGTCGTCGTACTGGCGGTCCATCGATAAATTAGAGAGAAACGAATAGCAGCAAGCAACTGGCGGGTAAAGACTTGAGAACTGATAAACCCTAAGGCCTAAACTGCCTTAAAAAAAAAAAGAGGAACCGGAGGTCGGACCGTGAACAGATGTGTCCTACGCTGATTTTAGTTAATATTATCCTCGAACTCACATTAGTGTGTAAAATTGGTCCTTTGGTTAGTTGACTTAGTTCAGACTTCAGAGTATACAACATAATAAATATATATATATTATATAGTACATTAACTATAATTTGTAATTAATGCAATAAGAGACTTTTATTATTTTATATGTTAGTCTTACTCCGTTTTAGCATTTTCATTTCACACAAAATTTAATCAATTTAATTTTTAATGTGTAATTTTTGGATTTTATTTAAATAAAAAATGTATTATGAATAGTTTTTTTTTACCAAAAAAAAAAAGAATTTTTTTAATTTTATTTGTACAATTTATGTATTAAATTTTGGATTGAAAAGTGTGTATTAGATCAAATAGTAAACAAACCGAATCGGGTCGGACCGTTACACCGGTAACTTAGCCCAGCATAACGGTGTAAACTAGGGGTGCCAATTTTTGACACAAGTCGTGGGTGACCCGCATTGACCCGTCCACGGGTCATGTTTGAGTTCAATTTTTCGACTCACGAGACATTTTGACATGACTCGTCCAAAAAACGAATCGTGTCTGAGTCGTAACCTTCGACTCACGGGTCCACCCATTAAATAATTTACAATATACATTCAACTCACAGGTCAATCCATCGACCAGTTGAATAATTTATAATATATTTAAAAAAATAAAAATATTATAACTCTAAACTTAAAAGGTCATGCGGGCCGTGAGTTGACTCATAAATAATAAATTTGCAATGTAATGATCGTGCGGACTGCTCGGGTTGACCCGTTGACTTGTGAGTCACGAGAATTGACACGTGGAAACTGATGGGTCGTGTTTGAATTTAGCAAATCTTGACACGACCCGTGATGACACGCCCCACGAGTCGATTCAACCCGAGAAATTGACACCCCTAGTCGGAACGACCCAATATTCTGTAAAAATGTAAGATCAAAAATCCGAAATGAAGTAGAAAAAATTGTTTGTAAATCGAATCGTATATTTTGAGTTCGATTCTTGTTATATTTTCAGACCAACCGGAGCTTGCGAAACCAACCACTCGGAGTGCTATTCCGAAATCAGTCAGTAAGTATGCAAAATGCATTACGAAATCAGAAACGTAATTTAATGATTGGTCTATCAACCGTGTCTTCTATTTTTTTTTTTACTACAGTTGATTGTAATAGCAAATCTTCTTAGATCGTTCTATTTTGAATATATCTACAAAATTGTGATGCATAATTGATAATTTTTTTTTTGTATATGCAAATGTTGGATATAACTATTAATATTTTTCTTATTAAGTAAAATGACATTTTACCACTTGTGGACGTTATAAAAGAATTCCTTTTTTTTTTTTAAATGTCCCTTTTAATTTATGCAATTTTTCAACCTTGGTTCATTTGCCATTCTTTTCTTCAAAATTAAGTAAAACAATTCGCTATAGCAACACTCACTTGAAGATGATTTAGGTAAAAACAATTATTTGTATATTTACTCAAAAAAATTATAGTACGTAGTACGTATATAATTTAATTACGATATGAATAACACTAACGATGTTGAGTTTACACTTTCGGACTGACCGTATAGTAGGATATATCAAATATTATGTATATATAGTCAATATGTATATACATTATACATAGATAGATATGTTATGTTATGTATAATATTTGGTTTATCGTACCGGTCAATCCAAATGTGAAAATTCAACATCATTAGTGTTATTTATGCCGTTATTAAATTATCTACGTAATATAATTTATTTTGAGTAAGTATGCAACAAAAAATTTCACCTAAATCATTTTATCATTCAGGTCAAATTATAAGACAATAATGTTAGGTTAAAATTTAATTATATACCAAATAAAAAAAATTCAAAAAAATAAAGTAGGTAGATAATTGAATTATATTTTTTTAAATCAAATTTTCATATATCAACTTAGGGAAAAATATATGATGATGATCGATCCATAATCAAAAATTTAATATTGTTTTAATCGCAATTCAAATATTTATTTACTCTAATTTTTTAATTATTTTTAATAAATACATAATTTAATTAAACATTTTAAAAAAAAAGTATACAATCAACATTCAATATGCCACATAGAGACGCGTATGCTATTTTATTTTTCAATTATATTTATTTTTTAAAAATTTCAAAATCATCTTCTATGAAACTCGTGTCAAAGCTCTTTCATATGGCTCCTGATTTTCTTCGGCACAACCCGCTTAATGATCTTTGATTTCAACTTTCTCCGCCGTCTCGGGAGCTCTTGATTTTCGCACGACTCTCCGACCACCGCGTCATCTTCTGCATTTGAGGCCGAAGAAGTATCCTCTAACGCCGCCGCAGTTTCCAAATTAGACTCGCGGACTTCAGTTTCTTCACTCTTTGTCTCTGATTTGCTCGAATCCGATTTCCCAGAGTCGAGCTGATGATGAGAGTTGGTCTCTAAACTTCGAGAAACACCAATCACTGGGCCGTAAGCCTCAAGAGTCACCGTTTTGCCGCCGGATGGACTGGGAGAATCGCGCGCTCCGAATTCTACGAATAAGAGGGAAAGGGCAGCGATCGTGGCGCCAATCACGAGCCACTTCTTAAACAGAGCAAGGAGACATAGAATCGCCACTACAGCTACCTCGAGAAACCGTGACGAGGACGCGCCGTCCAGATCCGAAATATCGGATTCTTCAGACGTTTCAACGGCTCCAGAATCATCTGTCTCTTCTTCCTCTTCTTCTGTGGAGGAGTTCAGGGCTTGCTGCGGAGAATCACGGTTTTCCCCCTCCGGCGCTGGAACAGTCGCTAGCGGTGCTTCAGCACCGGCGACCTGCTGCCGCTGCTGCTTCCCTCGTTTGCGTCTATTTTTGGCGGGTTTCTTGTCGCGTTCCCCTTTCTTAACAAAGAGGCCAATGATGGATGCAGGGAAGTCGGACTGAACAACCAGAGATCCGCCACGCTTAGGCGGTGTCTGGAGGTCTGCCACCAGACGAGAAAAACGACCTCCACTTCCGCCGGACAACTTTTTCTTCCACGGTAACAGCATGATGGAGCAAGGGAAGAGGATCGGAAGTTGACCTCACAGGACTTTTAGGCCGCCTGTCGCCTTTAAATGGAAGCTGATTCACCTTTTCTTCAACAAACGCGGTCTTCTGGTCTTCTGTTTCGGTTGAAGACGTTACGGTGTTGAATTTTATTTTTTTAGGCATATCGTGATATGTTCTGATCTGTGCATGGATAAAACTGTCACCTTTTCTGTTGACAAAATTTATCAACGTGTTTATCTTATCTTATTCCACTTCTCTCGATCGAGGTTTGGCTAAATTGATATTTAATTACAAAATATTTAACAAGTATTTTATTATTTATATAATTTCTAAATATATTTATATCAATTAAACGGAATAGAACATCTATTCAAAATTAAAGACGAAAAAAAAAAACACTTTTCTTCAAATACGTACAAATATAACAATACAAATGTATATAAGTATAAACAATCTTAAGCCTTTTAGATGTATAGAGGATCTTCTATTTTTGTACATCTTTATTATTTGTATGAAATATTATTATGCAGATACAATGAAAATAAATAAAAGTGGGACAAACTAACATGACTTTATCTAATATTTTATTTGTTGATGACTTCATTCTCATAGGAGAGACGTCACCTGAAAATTATAACTATATCAACTCGGTTTTATAAGATTTTTGCGCTATTTCGGGCCAAGAGGTTAATCAGGTCAAGTTGATCATGATTTTCTAAAAAATTGTACATACTACCAAAAGAACGAAGCTCTGAAATGTTTTAAAGTTTAAAACGGTGAGAATTTTGGATTTTACCTTGGTTTTTCTCTTAATTTGTCAAACTCAAAAGTTAACTCCTTTAACTTTGTTATGGATAAAGTTAGGAGCAAACTTTCGGGTTGGAGAACAAATCTTTTATCTATGGCTGGTAGAGTTATTTTGGTCAAATCAGTATTGTCCATGATTCCCTATTACTATATGCAGTGTACTATGTTTCTTATTTATGTGTGCAAAGAACTGAATAGGAATAACATGAACTTTGTTTAGGGCTCCACGAACTAGAAAATAAAAACTCACTTGATCAGTTGATATGAAATTACAAAGTCTAAAAAATTAAGGAGCTTGGTATTCAATCGGCGATGTATCGAAACAAAGCGCTCCTAGGTAGTTTGACATGGAGATTAAAAAAGGAAAAATCACCTTGGGCCGCGGGTATTAGAAATCGAACGTTTAAGCAGAATAGAACTTGTCTTACTACTTCGAACAAAACGTCATGTAATTAGAAAGCGATCAATGAATGTATGAACACTCATAAACTAGGTTCGGGGTGGGTGATGGTAAATGACAGAGATATTAAATTTTGGCACGATACTTGGGCGGGTGGACACTCCCTATGATCTCCTATGGTCCACTTAAGCATGAGGAAGACAACTTGATGGTAGAAGATGCTACAACAATGCTGAGTGAAACCTAAATATAACTTATTTTGATTTTTCGAAAATATTTTTGGACATGTTTAGGAGCACTCTAGGGACATGACCAATGTCTCTTTGGACACTAAAATATGGAATTTCTCAAACTCAGAGAGTTTCACTACTGCATGTGCTTATTCTCTTTTAGCTGGTCATTTCTCAAATAGTCAGGTGATTGACTAGTGAGACTGAGTTTGGAAAATTCAGACTACTCCAAAAATTCATTATTTTATTTGGTTGTGAATTAAAAATAGATTAGACACTTGCAAAATATTGAACCATAGGGGATACAATTTGAGACCGATATGTAGAATTTGTCATTATGAGGTGGAAGACATCGATCATATCTTGCGTGGGTGTGAGCATGCAAAAAATATGTGGAATTCAGTTACTTGGTCAACCAGTCTTGGGCAATACTTTTACTATCATTTGAATGAGTGAATCAAGTTTGGTTGTCAGGTATCGGGGGCCCTATTCAAGGAGTTGATTGGAGTTTATTCTTTACTTATGCTTTATAGAACATTTGGAAAAATAGGAACTCATTTATTTTTAATAATAAATATGCTTCTTTTCCTGTTTATAATATATTTTTATCTCAGGTCAAGTTTCACCAACATGTTTATATTGCGAATGAAACCACTAATCAGTTTATCTCTACTGATATTAGTTGGGTACCTAAAAAAAAGATTGGTTTAAAATCAATACAGATGAAGCATCTAAGGGAAACCCAGGTTTGACGTGTTGGGGTGATTAAAGATTATAATGGTCAATGAGTAGAGGGTTTTTCAAGGAATTTGAGTTGCTCTAACAATCTCGTTGCGGAAGTTTAAGCCATCTGAGATGGTCTTCTACTGATAAAGACACTCGAATTAAATTAAATTTATCTAGAAAAGGACGCCCTTTAGGCACATAAGGTAATTTCTGACAAAAATATGTCAAATTTAAAATTAATGTTCATCATTACGAATTGCGAGAAACTCTTAATGCAGTTCGAAATAATGAAATTCAGACATATTTTTTGAGAAGCAAATACGATCGTTGATATAATGACAGACATAACGATCAACCATCGTCATAATTTTGAACTTTCATACGAAGTAAACGAACTCCATAAAGATGCTGATGAATTTTCATTTTAAACCACGATTAAAGTTAACTAGTTTGGTTTGTATTTGAAAATGGTTGCAACTTTGTCAACCTGGCAACCGTTGCGGTATATATATAAAAAAAATCCTCTTCCAACTATTTCCTCAATAATCACTCTCCACTTTGCGCGCTCAGATCCCCTTTTCTCCACATTCCCTGAACCGTAACCGCCAGAAAACGATGAGAGAAATCCTCCATATCCAGGGCGGCCAGTGTGGCAACCAAATCGGCGCCAAGTTCTGGGAGGTCATCTGCGACGAGCACGGCATCGACCACACTGGAAAGTACAACGGTGATTCCGAACTCCAGCTCGAGCGCATTAATGTCTACTACAATGAGGCCAGCGGAGGCAGGTACGTGCCTCGCGCCGTTCTCATGGATCTGGAGCCTGGCACCATGGATTCCGTTAGATCTGGACCATTTGGCCAGATCTTCCGCCCTGACAACTTCGTCTTCGGCCAGTCTGGAGCTGGGAATAATTGGGCCAAGGGACATTACACGGAGGGTGCTGAGTTGATTGATTCCGTGCTTGATGTTGTGAGGAAGGAGGCTGAGAACTGTGATTGCTTGCAGGGTAATGATTCGATTTTTCCTCTGTATCATCACTTGATTTGCCTCGATCTGTATTTGTGTTGCTAAATAAGAAATTTGGAAGCGCATTTGTCATTGTTCTCACTATTTTATCATTTAATCTGTGCCATTGTTCTTCTTCTGATTCGACTTTTTTTTTTCTTTTTCTTTTCATTGATGCAATATCCACTAGTTATACGCACTCTATTCTGGTTGCTATGAATTTCCATTTGACTCTACTGTTACGCAGGAAAATATGCCAGCTTAATGGATTTAGGCATCCGTCACCATCACTTTTCTCTAGATCTAGCTTTATTGAAGATCTGATGTTATATCAAATATGTGGTACATTAGCTTTTTGTTACATTAAAACAGACACGGTAAAGTTCACAAAATGATATCCTCTGTTTCAGCACTGAAATGTGGATTAGACGACTTGTTACCTAAGCTAAGAATCACGCAACCTAAGAGAAGTTTTCCAAATGAGTTGAATATAGTAATTGAATGATGGGCGTGGATCACTGTAATCTAATTGGAGACATCTCCTTTGATGTTTGTGGAATGAAGTCTGTTTTGTGTGACAAGTTTTGATATTCTTCAAATTAATTGTGGAAAAAACAACTATTTTTTACTCTAGCTGCTTACCGAATTCACTTCCCTGCCAATTTTGAACAGGATTTCAAGTTTGTCATTCCCTGGGAGGTGGCACAGGTTCAGGCATGGGAACCCTCTTGATTTCTAAAATCAGGGAGGAATACCCAGACCGCATGATGTTGACATTCTCAGTCTTCCCTTCTCCTAAGGTGTCTGATACAGTTGTTGAGCCTTACAACGCAACCCTTTCAGTTCACCAGCTTGTTGAGAATGCTGATGAATGTATGGTTCTCGACAACGAGGCCCTGTATGACATCTGCTTTCGCACTTTGAAGCTTACCACACCATCCTGTAAGTCCCTAATCTTCTTGCTAATCACCTCAAAAACAGGAGATTTCTCATTGCATCAACAAATATATATTCTTATTTGCTTTCCCTTAATTGGGCTAATTTTCATTTAACAAATGGATTTTTAAATGTTGGTTATAATATCAATAACCATAAAAAATGATAGTTGAGTTCTCTATATTACAAACTTAACAAACAATGATTAGTTTTTTGAACTTTGAAAGTGTTCCTTATCTTTTTTTCTCTTGGGTCATTGAAGAGAAGTATCTTATTGTCTTTACCTTTGGTTGAACTTCTTTATTTTGATTAATTACAGTTGGTGATCTAAACCACCTGATATCTGCTACCATGAGTGGTGTCACCTGCTGCCTCCGGTTCCCTGGACAGCTTAACTCGGATCTCAGGAAGCTTGCAGTTAACCTCATCCCCTTCCCACGTCTCCACTTCTTCATGGTTGGATTTGCACCCTTAACATCTCGTGGGTCCCAACAATACCGTGCCCTAACTGTCCCCGAGCTGACTCAACAAATGTGGGACTCCAAGAACATGATGTGTGCAGCTGACCCACGCCACGGACGCTACCTAACTGCCTCTGCCATGTTCCGTGGAAAGATGAGCACCAAGGAAGTTGACGAGCAGATGATCAATGTCCAGAATAAGAACTCTTCCTACTTTGTCGAGTGGATTCCAAACAACGTGAAGTCGAGTGTTTGTGATATCCCACCCAAGGGGTTGAAGATGTCTTCAACTTTCATCGGGAACTCAACATCGATCCAGGAGATGTTCAGGAGGGTGAGCGAGCAGTTCACAGCTATGTTCAGGCGCAAGGCTTTCTTGCATTGGTACACTGGAGAAGGCATGGACGAGATGGAGTTCACCGAGGCGGAAAGCAACATGAACGATTTGGTGGCTGAGTATCAGCAGTATCAGGATGCAACTGCTGATGAGGATGAGTACGAGGAGGAAGAGGAAGAGGAGGCGTGATTTGATTCGTCAGCTCAGGTTGTTGGGTTGGGTGTCTTGTTTACCGCCAGTCTATGATTATGTTTATGGGTGAAATGAATGGTTTTGAGAAGGTTGGTTTTTGTGACTTTGGAGTTGTTTTTGTGTGACAATTTGAATTGTTTGTAATGAATGGAGTAGAAATTGAATTTATGGTTTTTAATGTCTGAGGTGACTGCTGAACTTCAAGTTTTCCAAGATATTACAATTGTACCCTAAAAATCTTGTCATGATTTAGGTCAAACCTCCATTGAGACTTAAGATTCCCTATCAAGGAATTCGTAATCTCGTTTAGGGGTGAGCAAAAAAAAACTGTTTGGATCGAAATTCCGACTAAATCGGTCTGAGATCGGCCCGACTAAGACTGAGACCGACTAGGACCGAGATTGAGTAGATGGTTTTTTCCTGACCGAGATCTAAGGTCAGGTTCAGTCTCGGTCTTTTACCCGAAAAGCCCAATTAGAATCGGTCCGAACCGAGTTGTATTTAAACCCAACATTACTTGTTAAATATTCAGTGTCTTTGACTTTGGGAAGTAACTTTCACTTTGAATATTTGACTGTTTAATATTCGGTTTGTACTGATATAGTGATGTTTGGATTTGTACTTATGTTTAGACTTGAATCGATGAATGTAGTGATGTAGTGATTCAAACAATTTTCTTTTTACAGCAAATTCCAGACAATTTTTTTTTTTTTTTTATGAAAATTTCGGTACAAGACCGAGACCGACCCAAGTCAATCAATATCGATTCGGGCGAGCTTTTTAGATCCAAATCGGTCTCGGTCCTCCACAAGTGATGAACAAAATTTCAGGCTCAAACCCGGTCTTACCAAAAAACCAGTCCGGCCCGCCCAAGCTCACCCTCATTCCGAGTCAGACCAATTAGAATTCTATTATGCATTAAATTAAAAAAAATACAAAACACAAATTTAAGTTCGAATTTTTGAATCGTTTAGATAAATTATAAATGGACCATGGACATAGATTTGGACCGCCCAATAGGCACAACGAAGCCCATGAGAACTTTTTTGGCCCATTGCTTTTGTGTGTTTCGGAGTGTTTAGGATTTAGAGGATTGATTCGGCCGAAAAAAGAGGACTGGAAAAGTTCTCACTTCCAAGTTAGAGGACTTAAAAAATATTTTCCTTTTCCTTTTTCACATTTTTCTTCTAATTGCATCTTCAAAGAATGGGATATTGATTGGAAAAATAAAAATAATAAAAAGTAAGAGATTGAGGTAATTAAGAAGATCCCTCTATAGCATATAATATATGGTAATAACATCTGTATATGGAAATTCTTTTTGGTAATGTAATTACTGTCTACTGGCGTTATGCAGTACTCATATCATATATTTGTAAATATTAGGAAAATATGGATATATACCCACATACACTAAGCCTTTGTGTCGGAGAGGTAATATTAAATTATGAGAGAATAATATATCAATTATTTTTTCGATTAGAATATATTAATTTTTTATAGATTAAATATATATTTATATTTTTTTAAGGATAAAATGTAACCATTTAAAAATCAAGCCACCCCACACGTGTTAATATTTTGTCCCGAATACAAACTAGGTGTTCCAGTTTTGCTATGTTTTCTTTTGTTCCATGTACTTGTTGGTTTACACTAAAGTAACACTCCTTTTTACTAATATATGAATCCACGTGCGTTAATTGTGATCGACCACCTTCTTGGCCGCAATTTTGCATGGAGAGTGGAACCGGAGCTATCTAACGCCCTAGTGTTGGCTAGCTCCGTTGAAAGCATTCGATGGGTTAAAATACCTAGAGCCGCCATTTTGTGTGCGGACTGAATTGCGTCTCAAGTATTGGCGGGGTTGTGTCCTTCAGATTGGGTCGTTTGACCCCAACCCCGTTTCTTCGGTTAGTTGTGTCGGATATGTCTTTGTTACCGAACACTGCTCATTTATGATGAATGAAAGTTTTATTGGCCAAAAAAAAAATATATATATAATTATTTTTATATTAGTTTTTTTAAAACTTGTATTTTCCCTCTATTTTGTTTATTTTAATTATTTTTCCTTTTTAATTCTTACTTCCGCTAAGATAATTTTTTTTGGCTGAAATTTGGTTGAGTGGGGGCAAGAATTAGTTTAGGGCAAACAATTGAACATTTCACCACACGGAGTATAGACTAAGAATCTGCACAATTGCATAATTTCAGTGGGGGCAAAGTTAAAATTATTAAAAAATTTACACTATGCTTGAAATGTGAGGGGGGACAATTGCCCCCGGTCATGGTGTAGCTTCGTCACTGCTTATATATGATCCAATATTAACCATACGCGTGACACCCTATATATGAAACACTTTATACTGAAACCAGATATGAAATTCTATGAGGCCAACAGATTCAGTCAAGTTGAGTTGGGATATTGAAGACAATCATTTGAATTTGTGACGTTACAAATGGTATCATAGACGTTCAAGGACTGTGATCAGATTCACATGGTATAAAATCTGTGTCAGCGAGAGAAAGTAGTTGGTCAAGTGAACCATGAAATATATCTAAAAAATATAGGATTTGCAAGTCCAAATAACTAACCAAATGCAAGAGTGTGATTAATGGGTGTGATTAGTGGGGTTTGAACTTTGTCTTCCCTTAATAAAAACACAAATGAAATAACCTTGGAGGTCAAAATAAATTATTTGAAAAAATAGACAAATTATGATTTTTGGGTTTTTTATAACAATTTTTATACTTTTTTGTATCTAGGTAAGTATTTGCAAAAATATATATTTTTTAAATTCGTATTTTTACAAAATCAATAACAAGATACTACAATATGCATACTTAGGTATATCATTATATTGTTTAGTGCAGTAATGCAACCATCCCTTAACAATTTATGGTCTTAGAGTTTTAATTATATAATAATCCATTTACTTATTACCGTTATAATATTTATATTTCTCTTTATATTAGAACCTCATCTGTTATTTTCTATATAAAAAAAGTCCCCCCAGTGTAAACCCTAATATATTAATGATTATAATGTAAATGGCGACAACCATAATTCATGGCCTTAACGCAGCCCTCCATGCATGACATGCTTTCTCCTTTTGGAGTTTTTCGTTTCATTATTTGTCAGCCAATTCGAATGTCCATTTGCCAAGTAGAACTAGTCACCTCATAGATGTTGAACAATAATAATAAGAAAAGGAAAATTCCTACAAAAATTGAAAAGTTATATAAATTAACATAAAAATTGGAAAAAAATAATTAAAAAAGTCATCACATTGATAATATATCAAATTTATTATTCCGCTCGAGTTTTAATTTTTCAAACCATTTACCGCTTTAAAATTATTCATATTCGACATATAAATATAGAAAATCGTGATGGATCTTAAATCAGTTTAAATTTTTCATTTTTAGATGAAATAATGATTTTTAAAATAACGATAAATATAAATTTTTGATTTCAAATATATTTTTGCGTCCACTAAAGTGAAAATGAAAGAAAAGTAATAAAATGGATAAAGTTAGGATATGAGAAAAGATGTGTAAGAAAATAATAATAAAAAACGATCATTAAATATTTATAATGAGAGAAAATAGTTGAGCAGAGAACTAATTGTGAAAAAAAAAATCGAATACAGAAAATTAATATAAACAATTAAAATAGTCTTTGTTAAATTTAAATTAATTAAATTTTTAAGGGTATTTTTTTATACTTTAAAACACTTATGTGTTTAAATAATATATATAATATACATATATCTAATCCATGTCCATTTCTCTCTATCTACACCCTCCTCTCATCTCTCTCTAAGTAACTCATTCACTCAGTTTCTCTCTCTATGTCCAGAAAATGGAGATGAATCAAATCATAACCATCTCCACTGACAGTGAAGAAACAGTCAGTGATAAAATGGTGGGCGTGGAATATGGCCGCCTGCAATCCGATGCGGAGTCGAAAGTATCGATTCCAGACGCATCTGTCATCGTTCCCTCTTCCAAAGCAGATTCTTCACCACTACAGGTAGATTCTCTTTAGTTTAATACCACTTCTGATTTCTTTAATGGGATTCCTCGTACCTTGTCGGGCACCTTGTTCTGTGTCTGATTTGACCTCAGAAAACAAGACTATATCCACCTTATTCTGTCGGATCCCTATTTGTTTTTTCCATGGATTTTGAAGCCCTTTTTTGGAGGGTGAAAGAGATTTTTCAAAAGGTATATGAGTTCGTGGCGTTTCGTGAAACCCTTCAGGATGGAAGTCCATTTAAAAAAAAGTGATATTTTTTTTAAATAATGTGTGTCGGATAATGAAAAATCTGACTTTTTTTTTAAAGATTCACAGAAGATATGTATTTCTGTTGATGTTCTTGACGATCTGTACATGCATGGTGGATCCCATCAGTAAAAAAGTAGATTCATAAGAAAGAGATGTTTAACAGATGACATCAGCCCCAATTAACATGGTCAGTGGTCCTCGATTTAGGGTTTGAAAGAACATAGAAAATGGATTTAGCATCAGATCATTACTTGATTGATTCACAACATTTCATCTTTTTCAATCGGGTTAAATGTTGGTCAATTGAGTTTTCTTGCTTGAGTCAATTAAGTGTAAACCCAATTAAGATATCTTGTTCAGAAAAGTCATTTTTGTTTCAATAGATACTTGGGGAGCAGAAAGCATGTGAAAAATTATTGCTGAATTAAAAGTATATATTAAAAAAAAAATGAAATTGAGGTTTTGTTATTTAACAACAGCTAAGTCCAGTATAAATGTAAATAAATCACAACAAAATATACATTTTACCATATAGTTTTTGAGAAAAAGAAATACATATATATATATATATATATATATACTCAAAACTATGACAATTGGTGAAAGCTATATATATATTAGTGGGCAACTTGAGTATGCATGTGTAATGTAGATATCGTAAGCAAAAATAACGTATGCATGGTCTGTCTTAAAAAAACACGTAATTTAGCACGTGCTTGTATGCGGATTTTATTAACATTTAAGAATAAAAACTGTTATGAAACAAATTATTTCCTTTCTCCCATCTAATATTCATTAAGTGCAACAATAACAACATCCAAGATCATCAAGTTGAAACTTGAAGTAAAGTTAATGCCTTTGAAAGTTTAACATAGCAAAAAGCTTTGAATTTCATCCTACAATTCAATATTTTGAGAGGGGTAGAGAGTCACAATTATGTTAGAGATTCAATCTCTTGATTATTTTGATTATTTTTTTACATCTACATTAGGGTTTGTCAATGTGACTACAATTTGTTTCAGTAATTCTCCACAAGGGAAATCTAGATATAAAGGTACACATAATTACCTTGGGGACATGGAAACAATTGTTAATTTGGTTAATTGCCTGCAAGTGAATCGATTGATTTGATCGAGAAAAACTTCATTCTTAGAAATCAGAGCCCCCATGATTTGGAGTTGGAGCCTGAGGTATATATATATATATATATATATATACATATAATTATGTGCAATAGATATGATTAATATTTTTCAATGTAATAATGGTGTCTGATATTAGTTGCATTGGTAATGATTGAATTAATCATTTAACTCTCTTTCTCTCTCTGTATATTTACATCAGATAATTCTAAATTTTGAAAAAATAAAACCCTTTTCTGTGAAGGAAATATAATTGAACCCTTTTCCCCCCTACTTTCATCTCTATGTTTGTTTATACTGAGAGAGTATTGTCTCTTACGTAGAAATGTAATTGTGAATAACTTTTCATTTCATCTACTCAATAATGGTTTTCTTTATTACGTATATATATGTAGATGATGTTCAAAATAGAAACAAGATCGGAGAATGACAATATGCAACAAAACTATGTCCTCGACGTCTCGCCTATTTCTGTGCGTTTTGCTAGCAATCCATTGGGTCAGATCTTCGATTTATCAGAAACACTGCGAAAGATGGTTTCAGTAAGTGAACGAATTTATGATATATATATATTATGTTGAATTTATAAGTGTTGGGGAAGATGTAGTGTCTATTCCTCTTGAGCAAGGTTTATGACTTCGAATATTGTGAATGGAGAAGGTGTCTATTCTAGGGTTTAATATATATATATATACACTGTTCTTGCTATTGTTATTATATGATGAAATTTGGAAGTAACTATCATAAATGACAATATGAAATGTTCTTTTTTGGGAGGAATATACTTTGCATCTGAAAAATAAATGCACGGCGGAGAAGGAGATGGCGGAGAAGGAGAAGGTTCAGGAGAAAGCGCCTAGTCCGGTAGCGCCTAATTCAGTACCCTACGAAGTCAAAGTGTCTAGTCCCGTAGCACCTAGTCCGGTAATGTCTAGTCCGGTAACACTTAGTCCGGGAGCACCTGATCCAACACCCGTCGAAGTGATTTATGCAATACCATTACGCTACAAAAGACCGGATCAAGATGGTATACTACCAATGCCTCCAATATTGGTAAATCGACTAGGTCAGGCTTTTATACTTCCATTGTCGCCAATGGAAATTCGAGCATATCAAGAGGCTATACTACCAGTGCCACCATTGGAAAACCCTAAGGTAATTTTTCTTAGTCATTTTGCTAAGATGGGTGCCAAACCCTAAGGTAGTTTCCTTGTTTTACACTTATTAACCCTTAATTCCTATTGATTTATTTCACAGCCATCACCCGATAATAAAGTCTCCGAAAAGAAGATTAGAACGCGATGCATCAGATATGATAGACTGAAAGTCGATTTTGTACTCCCGGATCATTTTGATACAATCGGGATGGACTTGGACAATGTACACTAAACCACTCAACATTACTCTAAGGTTACTCCTCCTTATTTGTGGCAGTATAAACATAGTTCTCTTTGTGTTGTGTTTTAGCTGTCGCCTCCATTTGATGCCCAACTGAACCAAGGTCCTAGAAACACCCGTCAGTTCTCTTTCACTGAACGTCTATTACAATGGGAATTGGAGGCCAGGGAACGTGCTAATGGCAAATATGACATGGTAAGTCTTAGACTGTGATTACTTCTTGATGTTTGATTACTTTCCTATTTCTGAATGTATCCAGAAACAAAACCATCTATACAGACTAAGCTAATTTACTTAACTGTTTGATTCTAATGCAGTATTACCATCACATCAAAGGAGGATTTTTTCGATCTATTACTGAGGTGACGAAGTTCATAATGTATGAGGAGTACCCAGGTGGAAGACCTAAACTTGGTAATAGTGGACGGAAGTCGCGAAAAGCCCAATCCGAGGTAAGCACAAGCAAAAGGAGTCTGTTTTATATTATATTAGACAGTGTTGGAGGCGAAAGGAGGGGAGATAATTTATGCCTATTACATAGGTCCAACGAGGTTACATAATAAAATTTAGGGTTACTTACTTGATGAATTTCAAGAGCATGAACATAAAGTTGCAATTTGCTAACTACATCTGATTTGTTGTTAAATAATAATTAAAACATGAATGTGGACGTAGTAGGTCAACTAAAAAACACTTTTTTACTTCAAATTTTAGCTAGTAAAGTGCATAAGTAGGCAAATTTAGAAAATTGCAAATTTCCCAAAAGTTTAATTAGTAATTTGCAAAAAAAAAAAAAAAACTAATGCAAATTCTCGTCACACTATTGGACTGGCAATATGTTCAATAGTCTGAATTTCTCTAACCGGTACCCTAATATATATTTAGAAATATTAACAATTAAATCATTGTTTATTTTAATGTATCAAAGGTAATGTTGTAACGGGATTGCATTTTCGTGTCATAGGTTTTGTCTCTGGAACAAGATTCTGGGAGTACGGTTGCAGCAAAGCGGAGGAAAATAACATCTGAGCCCATGGGACATGAAGCAGCAGCCGATATAGCAATGGTGTTTGATGAACCAATTACCTTAGGTTATACATCTTTCTAGGGCATAACCTTGCTAGGGCATTCCATTCTGTTTCTCATGGTCATGGAGGTTTTCTCGGTCGTCTTGATTATTGTAGGACACAGGGTTGAGGAAGATAAGATGCTTGGTGAAGCAACCAAAACATTCAGGAACCGTGAATTGTCTGCCCAAGTGAAGAACTCATCAAGTTACTACTTCTTTATAAAGGCTCAAATTAACCTAATTTCTTGTGTGTAGAAAGTAGTTTTAACTTCTTTCTTTCTTTTTTTAAACTTAATGTAGAAGATCAAGCCGCAGCATCCAGTGAAACTACAAGGAAATACAATGGTGTGGAGAGGATATAGATTGAAGGTATATGCGAAACCTTTGCTCTGAGTCTAGTTGAATTAGGTAGGTTTTTGGTTGACCTAGTATATTCTTCTATATAAAATCTTAACTGCACCATTTTCCCCCCTTCAGATCCTGGAAAGCAGGAGACAAGGCATATATGGTTGAAATGGATGAGCAGATCCATGCTGCTGTGCTTCATTTGTTGCTATTGGATACAAAACATTGCTAGACTTAATTAGTCCTTTCTGATGATTGTATTCTTCACCAATATGACTCTGCAACTGATGGTGAATCCGGAACTATTTATTATTAAACTTATGCTGCTAAACCCTAAATTCAAAACCTGTTCAGTTTGATGGTCCTTAATTAGCTTGTGATATTTACCTGTTTTCATTGGGTAATTAAGCCTATGATTTGCTTTGCTTGGATGAAGCAAAGACCATAAATAATCTTTTGTCTTGCTAGTGGTGTCGGCTG
Organism: Chamaenerion angustifolium; assembly: GCA_946814005.1. Taxonomy (NCBI): domain Eukaryota; kingdom Viridiplantae; phylum Streptophyta; class Magnoliopsida; order Myrtales; family Onagraceae; genus Chamaenerion; species Chamaenerion angustifolium. The sequence continues at coordinate 2,714,593 of OX328277.1, read as the reverse complement.
CAGAGTTCCTCGACTACTCAGTCAGAAGCACCATGCAAAACTTCATGGTTAGAGCAGGGGAATTGAAGTGAAGCTGATGAGATGACCAGGTAAAATGCTCATAAACTACATATTTCTTTAACAAAATATATACATTTTTTTATTCAAAACATGTGTGGTAGTTTCGCTACCAAAAGACAACTTTTAATTGGACACGACCCTCCACGAATCACCTTGTTCTGAGCCCTCGCGACTCTTTGCAAATTAGACGACGCAGCCCTTCACGAACCACCATGTTCTGGGGCGTCTCTTTGCAAATTGGACACAACCCTCCACAAACCACCATGTTCATACATATTATATATTTGAAGCCAAAAACTGTCATTTATGTCTAGAAACCGTCATCTTGACAACCCAACACAAGGTTTGCCGGCAAATATATATATACGAAAGAGACGCGACGGCTGAACAGATATTCCTAGGTGTATTCCAAAATGGGCTGTTTCAAACTTGAAGACGGCAGAGAGACTTGGTCCTGATCTGCCTTCCCTCAAAGCCCTAACCCTATTATAAATACTACCCAACACTCTCTTCTATTTTCAACAAACTCAAAACAAAACCCCATCATCGATCAGCGTTATTACTTCGAAAAATCTCTTCATCAGTCACACTGTATACTTTCTATACAACAAACAAAAGAGTTAACTAAAGACATTAGAATAACTAAAACACAAATCTTGTTATTGCTATTATAGATAACTGCAACCGTGCTCACTCAAGACAAGAGTTAACTAACACCAAAGACACGGCAGAACAGACAGACCACTAACATTCAGAGCACAACATCCAACTACAAGCTGTTGGCAAATGAATTTTCAGTCAAATTCAATAATAATGATATATGGGTGAAACATATAAAAAAATTGTGGCTGCACTATATAGGAAGTGAGATTACCTTAAGGTCAACAGATGTACGATAAGAATACAAAGCAAAAGACAGCGTTTGATTTCAGACCACCTACCAAAACTGGAAGCTTTTTCTCTCCGCTACTTCGGATTCCAAACCTAATTTCAAACTCTAATCTATAAAGATAAACTCGGTTGTACTTTGGAATCCCATTGGTCTCATACTTTATGTGATAAAGTGAAGAAACAAAATAAAATGATAAAGTTTTAAATAAAATAATCAGCAAATCATTAAAGCAGAGAATTGATTAAATTTGTGCACTTCCTTTACAACAAAAGAAACTATGTTAATTAGGTCATCTAAATAAATAACTCTAATCCACTGAAATCCTCACCATCCAAACACGATCACTAGATGAATATCAGATTCATATTTTTTTTTAAGGTCATCATCTTTGTAACATAACTTTATTAGCTCAACTCTTCAAGAATCATACCACTCTGCAAGAATCATACCAAATCAGATTGGGTAAGACTGCGGGGTGATAGAAGGTACTCACCAGACTGTCTTAGTAGTGTCAAGGATTCCCCAGATTGAGGTCCACTTAAGGGAGCACGAGTTGACTTTAAAGCCTCGATATCTAGGCCGTGTTGATTAATCAGTCTCCATGACCCTTTTGTGTGTAAAAATAGATCAGAAATAGCATGTAAAGGAAAGTTAATACGAATAAAACTAGTAAATTCAGTAGCAGCATAGAGATGTCAAATCATCATTATATAAAAGGGCAAAATATTTAAGCATATCACTTTGATATCATATTGCAGATAACAATCAGCTTGCTTAACTAAAATTAAACAATCCCAATTAGCAGCTCTTTCTTCATCCAATACATCCTAGAAGAAGCTGAACATTTTACAGGGCACGACCTTGAAAGGATCAAGAATGATGTCAGTTCCTCTTTTTTTTTTTTTTTTTTATATATAGAATTACATATGGCAAAACTCAATGAGATATGCTCTTTTTCCTCTATACCCTAGTTGACGCACAAGTTATCATAACTCAATGAGATATTCCTAACTACTAAAGTAACCTTTATGTTCTCCCATTTTAAATTTGTCTTGTTTTTCAATAGTCAAATGTGTTTTATTCTACTCAAATCTCTTGTATCTATAGAAAACAGAAGCCACACAATGCAATAGACAAGCCCAGAAAATCTGTTAAATTAATGTTGTTGTTTTATATTATTATTATATGTTTGTGTGTGTTAATGAAACGGTAAGTTTTGTGTGTTTTAGAGAAAGTGAGAGAATAGTTAAATGAGTTAGATGAGAAGAGAAGTTGGAGTGCTGCATATGTAAAGGAATTGACAGAGAGCTCACGGCTGAAAAAGAAGAACAGAGTACTGCAGCTCCTTGAGAAACATTGAAGAAGAAGTTCCATATTACGTGAAGGAAAGTTTGTGTATTGTTATTGTTTGTTCTTGTGGTTGTTCTTATGCTAGATTAGCCTCTCCCAAACCAACAGATTGGTATCAGAGCTTGGTGGATTGAATAGATTGGGCGAGCTACGGTTCCGACGAAAAGCGGACAATCGAGCAAAATCAAAGCAATCAACAACGAAAACGAATCGTTTATGGCTGGGTCAAGTGAACAAGGTGTATCTCATCTCTCAATTCCAATATTTAATGGTGAAAACTATGATTATTGGAGTTTAAAGGCCAAGACTATATTTAGGTCACAAGATTTGTGGGATATAGTTGAGGTTGGATTTGATGAGCCTGATTCTGTAGCTACTTTGAGTGAGATTGAAAAAAAGGAGTTGAAAGATACTCGAAAGAGAGATGCTAAAGCTCTAGCGTTTATTCAACAAGCTATGACGGAGAAATTGTTTCCGAGAATCATGAGGTGTAATACGGCAAATGAAGCTTGGATTGTTTTGCAAGAAGAGTTTCAAGGGAGTCTAAAAGTCCGAGCTATCAAACTTCAAACCTTGCGAGCCGAGTTAGAAAATATGAAAATGAAGGAAGGTGAAAGCTTGAAGGATTATTTCACGCGGGTTACCGAAGTTGCTAGTCAAATGAGTTTGAATGGAGAAGAAGTACAAGATAAAAGACTTGTTGAAAAATTTTGATTAGCTTGACCGAGAAGTATGATACGATTGTGTCAGTTGTTGAGGAAACGAAAGACTTGGCAACATTAACCGTCCGCGAGTTAATGGCATCCTTACAATCACATGAGCAAAGGGTGTTAAGACACTCCGAAAAATCAATAGAGAGTGCCTTACAATCAAAACTCAACTTGAACAATAAGTTGAGAGAGCAATCATTTCAAGAGCAACGCGGAGGTGAATCTTCAAGAGGTGGAAGATTTAGTAGAGGAAGAGGCCAAAGAGGTCTAGGGAGAGGAAATTTTGATAGAAGTTATAATGCAGAAAATTCGGGAAAAACTTGTCATATTTGCAAACGGAGTGGACATTTTGAGAAAGATTGTTGGTTCAAGGGGAAGCCACAATGTTTTAATTGCAAGAAGTTGGGCATGTTCAAAAAGATTGTAGGTTTAAGAATGAACAAGCGAATGTTTCCGAAGAGAAGGGAAATGATCATGACTATGGAGTGTTTTATGCCGGTTGTCAAGTTGCGACCGAAAAGAAAGATGAAGTGTGGTTACTTGATAGTGGTTGTAGCAATCACATGACTAGTGATAAAAGCATCTTCACGAAGATAGAAGAGAAGGTGAATGCAAAAGTGAAAATGGGAAATGGTGCGCTTGTAGAAGTGGTCGGAAAAGGTACGGTTCCTATCCAAACAATGGAGGGATTGAAGTTCATTAATGATGTGTTGCTTGTTCCCGACCTAGACCAAAATTTATTGAGTGTTGGTCAACTTGTGGAGAAGGGATATGGTGTATATTTTGAAAATGATGGATGCACCATTTATGATAAGAAGAATGGAAATAACAAGTTGATGACCAAGATAAAGATGACGAGAAGTAGAAGTTTTCCATTGAGTTTTAATTATGGGGGAGATGTTGCTTTGAAGGCAAGTGTTAGTGATGAGTCATGGCTTTGGCACAAAAGGCTTGGACACTTGTATTTTAATGGGATGAAGTTATTGAGAGACAAGAATATGGTGTATGGATTGCCTAAAATTGAAGAGAAAAGTGGTGTATGTGAAGGGTGTGCCATGGGGAAGCACCACCGAGAAGCTTTTCCGAAAGGAGGAGCATGGAGGGCAAAACGACCACTAGAGCTCATTCATACCGATGTGTGTGGGCCAATGAGAACTCCATCTCAAGGAGGTAACCGATACTTTATATTGTTCATTGATGATTATACAAGAATGACATGGGTTTACTTCTTGAGACAAAAATCAGAAGTATTTGGAGTGTTTAGAAGATTCAAAACATTTGTTGAAAAGCAAAGTGGCCGCTACATAAAAGTGTTGAGAAGTGATCGAGGAAAAGAATACAACTCTCGAGAATTTGATAAGTTTTGTTCTGACGAAGGTATAGAAAGACAACTCACAGTTGGTTACTCTCCACAACAAAATGGAGTGTCCGAAAGAAAGAATCAAACAGTTGTGGAAATGGGCAAAACAATGCTCAAGGAGAAAGGGTTGCCTAATTCATTTTGGGCCGAAGCAATCTACACTGCAGTCTATTTGTTAAATAGATGTCCTACAAAAGCAGTTCAGAATAAGACCCCAATTGAGGCTTGGTGTAAAAAGAAGCCGTCAGTGAAACACTTGAGAATTTTTGGGTGTATTTGCTATGCTCAAGTTCCGAAAGAGAAAAGAACAAAGCTTGATGATACAAGTGAGAAATGTATCTTCATGGGTTATGATTCAACATCAAAGGGCTATCGGTTGTATAGCTTGCAGAGAGAGAAAATCATCATTAGTAGAGATGTGTTGTTTGATGAAGAAACTAGTTGGAATTGGAAAGACAAACAAGTTCAAAAACATGTTGTTGTCCCCGAAGAAGAGCTTGGAGGTGATGAAGAGAATGTTGAAAACTCTCCACCAAATTCACCTAGAGTTGATCCATCATCGCCATCGAGTAGTGGTTCAGGTTCTAATTCATCCAATTCGAGTAGTACACCGAAAAGAATGAGAAGACTTTCAGATGTATATGCGACATGTAATGTGTGCATTGTTGAGCCGGAAAGCTTTGAAGAAGCTATACAAGAAGAAGGGTGGAAGAAAGCCATGGAAGAAGAGTTGCACATGATTGAGAAAAACAAGACATGGGATCTTGTAGAAAAGCCAGTTGATAGAGAAGTTGTTGGGGTGAAGTGGATTTACAAAGTGAAGCATAACCTGGATGGTTCCATCTTGAAAAATAAAGCAAGACTTGTAGCCAAATGGTACTCACAACAGGCTGGGGTCGACTACCATGAAACGTTTGCTCCAGTTTCGTGCAAGGACACGATTCGAGTCCTCATTGCACTTGCAGCTCAAAAAGGTTGGTTGCTATACCAACTTGATGTGAAGTCGGCTTTCTTGAATGGTGAATTGGAAGAAGAAATATATGTTCATCAACCTGAAGGATTTGTGAAAGAAGGAGAAGAAGAGAAAGTGTACAAGCTAAAGAAGGCATTGTATGGGTTGAAACAAGCACCACGACAGTGGTATAGTCAGATTGACAACTACCTCATTTATCATGAATTCAACAAAAGCAAAAGTGAGCCCACTCTCTATGTGAAGAAACAAGGTACTTCCATTCTTGTTGTTGCTATATATGTTGATGATTTGATATTCACTGGCAATGATGATGAGTTGATTAGAGAGTTTAAGAATGATATGATGAGGAGATATGAGATGAGTGATATGGGTTTGCTACATCATTTTCTTGGTTTGGAGATTGATCAACAAGAAGATGGAGTGTTTGTTTGTCAAAAGAAGTATGCTGAGAATATGTTGAAGAGGTTTAATATGTTTGGTTGCAAAACAATGGCAACACCACTTGCTTCAAATGAGAAGTTGTGGAAAGAAGATGGAGGTAGAAAAGTGGATAACACATATTTTAGGAGTATTGTGGGTAGTTTGATGTATCTCACTGCCACGAGACCGGATATTATGTTTGCTTCGAGCATGTTGTCAAGGTTCATGCAAAGTCCGAGTCACTTTCATCTTGGAGCCGCCAAACGAGTTCTACGTTATGTTCGAGGGACATTGACGTATGGTATCAAGTATTCCAAAGGAGATGAGTTGAAGTTAATTGGTTTTTGTGATAGTGATTGGGCCGGTTGTAGAGATGATATGAAGAGTACAACCGGATATGTATTTTCTCTTGGATCAGGTGTGTTTTCCTGGCAATCGAAGAAACAAGAATCAATTGCTCAATCATCTGCGGAAGCGGAATATATATCAGCCGCTATGGCATGTTCTCAAGCCGTGTGGTTGAGGAGAATTTTGGAAGATATTGGCGAGAAGCAAGACAATGCGACATTGATGTTGTGTGATAGCAAATCAGCTATTGCAATGGCAAAGAATTCAGTCTATAGCAGCAGGACAAGACACATAGCAGTGAAGCATCACTTCATTCGTGAGAAGATCGAAGAAGGAGAGATCGAGATGGTGTATGTCAAGTCCGAAGATCAAGTTGCGGATATCCTCACTAAGGCGTTGTCAAAGGACATGTTCGAGAAGTTTCGCGAACTACTAGGAGTTCAAGAACAACACATTAAGGGGGAGTGTTAAATTAATGTTGTTGTTTTATATTATTATTATATGTTTGTGTGTGTTAATGAAACGGTAAGTTTTGTGTGTTTTAGAGAAAGTGAGAGAATAGTTAAATGAGTTAGATGAGAAGAGAAGTTGAAGTGCTGCATATGGAAAGGAATTGACAGAGAGCTCACGACTGAAAAAGAATAACAGAGTACTGCAGCTCCTTGAGAAACATTGAAGAAGAAGTTCCATATTACGTGAAGGAAAGTTTGTGTATTGTTATTGTTTGTTCTTGTGGTTGTTCTTATGCTAGATTAGCCTCTCCCAAACCAACAAAATCATCTACATGATGAAAGCAAACTAGAATGTATACTTGAATTGAGCCCCACAAGCAAGACACTGTCAAGAACATGTTTTTTCTTCCTTTTGGAAAAGCTAGATCATGAACAGTACAAAATCGATGATTTAACCAATCAACATAAGCAGATAGTTGTGTAGTACCATTACTTACAGCCACATGTAAATGTACCGAAAAATTCAGCTGCCGCAACTAAAATTCAAAATAAGTTCTAACTGAAACCTAACAAGAGCTAAAATAGTAGTACCTAGGGAGGAAGAAGATAAATGATTTTTCACTTATATGAAGAAAACTAAGGACAAAAAATCAAATTTTCAACAACAACAGGAAAACTCAAGAGCTTGACTTTGGTCAATCTGCACCAAAAGATCTTTACATGAAAGAAACACTTATCCAATTTTGACCGAGAACATGAAACTTTGCACTAGAAGGTCCAAAACTGCCACTGCCATGTTTTACCTTCATGGAATTCTGAGAACATATTTACCTTCATTTACCATGTAATTATCATACTGACACTGCTGCTGTTTCTCTGAGTATTTCGAAGTCAGTGAAGGAAACAAAAGAAAGCAGCTATAGGATCAATATTAATCAGCTTAGGCGCATTACCAATAGGTGCAACTATATATTCCTCATCATCATCTGATTGAATACAGTATACAGATAAGTCTATGAGCACCGACTCACACAGCTTGCTCACTATGGAGAAACATGAGTAACTATGGAATGTATTAACCCTTATTTAAATCACATAAAATGAAATGAATTGATATTGATACTGATATTGATATTGATTGCAGGTCAAGAATAAAACGGAGGTACAACAAGAAATGTAGAGCACTCTCAACACAGTAAGTAAATTCAGAATATATTAAAAGAAAAAAATAATTGGTATGGCAATGGCGTCACTTCTTCCACATTCAGACTTTAATCAGAACTTGGCCTGGATTTGATTGATGGTATCCCTATCAACCTGGAAGGCCTTGGTAAGAAGGTCGTTGGCAATGGCAGGATTCGACCCAAAGACAACATTAGCAATGGTAATGACACCTGGGTTCTGGCTGCTGAGAGCTGCAATGGCAACTGCACTTCCATTCCCGACATTTCTCTGGAAGTGGATGAGGCCGATAGGGAAGACAAACACGTCGCCCTTCTGCAAAACCTTGGTAATGAGACGGTTTTCGGGGTTTGATGTCACGAAACCAACCTCCAGGCTGCCTTCCATCACAGTCAATATCTCAGTGGCACGTGGGTGAGTGTGAGGAGGATTGATCCCCCAAGGAGCGTAGTCTACGCGAGCCAATGAGATGCCGAGGGTGTTCAACCCTGGCAACTGGGCTACTGTCACTGGGGTGACTCTAGACCCTACTGCGTTCGAAGTGTTTCCAACAAGGTGCAGTCCGCTGAAGAAGAAATTTGTTTCAGTAACTGTTTTAGGGTCCTTGCATGCAAATCCATTGACAGTGGCAAGACCTGTCATGTCTGCAACGCAGAAATCTTGAAGTGGACTAATCTGTCCGTGAACTGCAGAAGCAATGAAGCATACAGCAAGAAGAAGGATTGAACAGTGAGTAGCTGCTGCCATTTTCAGTACTGATGTTTGAAGGGGTTACAGAGAAGGAGATATGATTGAGAGTCGATTTGAAATTGTTGGTAAGGAAATGGAAATGATGGTTTCTATTTATAGAGGATTATTGAAGGGTGCAGTTTAGGGAAGAAGACAGTATGAACAACTCAGCTGCACGGCTGTGCCGTGTTATATTCATACATGAAATAGTCAAGGAAAGGGTATTCATTATATATTATAGACGTGTTTCTTCTCAACTAAGTGCAGCGTTTTCATGGAGCCGGCCATATGAAATACTTTAGTAAAAAATCATCACGTAGTATATCAATTTGTCTCAACCTCAAGCACGGTTTTGAATCTGTCTCTGTCCTCAGTTACTCAATCCGACATAACTGAGCGTGTCGTATTCACTTAAAAATTAAAAAGAAGTTTTTTTTATTGAATTTGAATAATACCATTTTGTTTATAATGAGTTAATTGCCATCTCATTATCCTTATATCGTAAATGATAAAGATGTAGATCTTTCACGTGAGGAAGTAAGATTTTGAATCCCATCAAAACTAATCATTTGCACCCATTATAAAATCCATGTATCTCCACTGACACTAATGGTAAATTTCCAACATATAAGTAATGTGTTGCACCACATTCCAAGATTTATGGATGTTGTAATCTGCAGTTGAACTACGAGCAAAACCTCAATATGGCAAAGAGATAAGTTATTGATTGGAGTATTAGTATTATGTATATGTCTTATAATGCAATGCCGGCAGCACATGAAACACCAAAACATTCTCCTAATAATTAAAAGTCTCCATTTGTCCATGCAACTATAGCATTATCTAACACGCTCTTCAACTTTGACTCTTTCATTGGCGGATAAAGAGGACAACGGCCGTCATGTAATTTGATTCTATAATGAATATAATCATTAACTTGATGCTCTATAAATATAGAATCCTGCAATAGCAATAGCCTTCACACACAAAAACAGAAAGAAAAAAGAAAGACACAACAATCTCTTCTACTCATCTTTATATCTCTGGTTGTTTGACCATTATCTTCAGAATGGCAAATCGCAGTGGCATGTTCTTCATCGGGTTTGCAGCCCTTCTTTCTGCTGTTGCAGTGACTGCAGATCATAGTCCATTACAAGACTTCTGCGTTGCAGATTTAACAAGCGGAGGTATATATTCATCATTTATATGGTTTAGTAGATTACTGAATGATGGTTTATGGAGAAAAATAGTGAGTTTTATACAGTAATAAAATACCTGATAGTATATATTTATGAAAAAAATATAATATTAAATCAAATTTAATTTAAAAACCCTAAAATATTATTTCTAACTGATCATAAATCTACAGTACTACTACTACTGTAATACTGTTACCCTTTATTTTTAATCAACCTGCAGTGCGAGTAAACGGACAGTCCTGCAAAGATCCGAAAATGGTTACAGCGGATGACTTCTTCCTATCCGGACTCCACTTACCGGGCAACACTTCCAACCCGTTTGGATCAAAGGTCACCCCAGTCTTCGCGTCCCAGCTCCCTGGTCTTAACACACTTGGCATATCAATGGGACGGGTAGATTACGCTCCGTGGGGTATCAACCCGCCCCACACCCACCCTCGTGCCACTGAGATCTTCACCGTAGTGGAGGGCACTGTTGAGGTCGGCTTCGTCACCTCCAACCCTGAAAACCGCCTCATCTCCAAGGTGCTTCAAAAGGGAGATGTGTTTGTTTTCCCTGTCGGACTCATCCACTTCCAGAGGAATGTGGGAAAAGGAAATGCCGTTAGTATTGTAGCCTTAAGCAGCCAAAACCCTGGTGTCATCACCATTGGAAACACCGTGTTTGGGTCCAACCCTGATGTTTCTGCTGAAATTCTTGCAAAGGCTTTCCAGGTTGATAGCAGCAGCATCAACCAAATCCAGGCAAAGTTCTAGAACAGACCCGTCTTCATTATTCTTGCCTTGCTTGTGTGTTGTGTCTGTTTGGCATGAAATTTGGTTAGGGTTTGTTTGTGTGTGAAAGACAAACAATGGTGTCATTTTATTTTTGTTCGATTTTGTGTCAGGGTATTGTAGTTGTTTTGCTCTTGTTTTGGGTAAGTCTTTTATTTGCCTGTTAAGGTTGTGGTCTTTTATAAAACTGTATTCGAATTATTTTTATTGTTAAATATAATTTACATAAAAAATAGGGTTAAATACCAAGTAGCTACCTGAACTTTGGACGTTTATCAACGAGCTACCCAAACTTTGAAAATTCAAAATGGTCTACCTCAACTTTGAAGAAGGTGCAAATAGCTACCTCCGTCCAATTTCTGACGACTTTCCGACGATAATTGACGAAAAATTGAACAGAGGTACTATTTGCACATTCTTCAAAGTTGAGGTAACTAGTTTTGAATTTTCAAAGTTCGGGTAACTCGTTGCAAAACGTCCAAAGTTCAGGTAGCTACTTGGTATTTATCCCTAAAAAATAATTCTAAAATATTGGATACAATTCATACAGTCGAAAAGTAATTGGAATAGTGAGAATGTGAGATATCACGATAGGTCATAAACAGGAGCATTATTTATTCATTGTCAACCCCAATGAGGCATACATTGTTGATTCATTTAAAAGAATTCAACTCCATTCCATATCTGTCTTTAAAGAAGGTAAAAATACAAAGAAAAGAAGGCTCCTGACTGCCTACAATCAGCTGTCGAACAGGTATCCTTCTTTATCTTTCAGTGAGGGCATGTAATGTTGGTTAGTACCCACAAAAAAGGAGAGACACTAACGATTAATACCTAAGAACTTCATGGCCAATTCCCAGGTGACAATGGCTGCTGCATTAGCAGGAAATGCCCGAACAATAGTTGGTCCAAGTCCAGTGTAGCATCCTTTAATCCCACCTCTACTATAAATCTAACAGAAGACAAAATGAGAGGAGAAAGGTGAGGTTAAAGTGACAATGAAGAATCAAATCTATGCTTAATCAACAGCTCTTACTCGATGCAGAACTCGAAATGGATTTCTTGTAGATGATTTATCTGGGTCTGTTTGAATAATGGTCTTTGCTACATCAAAGGGCAGTACAACAGACCAAAACTGCAGGAAAAAATGCTCAGAGACACGAATAAAAAAAATGAAGCAAATGAAAGTCCAATAGAATCACCATAGAAATAAGGGTGAATTAGCAATCTGCTAGCTGATTTTTGTTAAAACAAATTGGTAACTATACTTATACAAAGTTACAAGGCGCTAACCGTTTAATTTGTTGTTAAATAGTGATTGAAATTAAACGTTGTTTGTTTTCTTGTTGAGTTTAAATTTGTTTTTCTTTGTGCAAATTGATAGCTTAACTTAGGAAAACATTACAATTTGCTAGATAAAATCTGATAAAACGTGATAGGCACATCCTAATTTATGTCCCCATTTAACAACAATATAGAAGAATCTATCATATTGTAAAATAGTTTAGCTAGCAAATTGTCCAAATCTCTAAAATTCAGCAAGAAAGTTACTAATTAACGCTAAAAATAATAAGTATTGAATAAGCTTACTGCTACGCCGCCAAGACCACCAGTGATGACACCAACACCAATATCAAGCAACTTTTGTTTCTGCTGATTTGATTCAGCTTTTACCCTTGAATGCATGTGGTAGCGCACATACTCATACACACTAAAGAAGACAACATTCCCTACTGATTCTCTAACAAGTGTTGTAAAGCCTCCACGAAAGATGCCTGCCACCTGAAAGCAATTTACTATATCATTAGTTCACAGTACAATTCAATGAAATTGGTAAGTTAGCTCACCCCCTCGGTTTTCACAGTTTTGATGGCACAATCAAGAGGGTTGCTGTATCTGCTCGACTTTGGCAGCAAAGAGTCTGCACCTTGAACTTGCATCCTACACTGGAGAGAAGCAATGTTAGAGTAGCATAACAGCAGCATAGAGACACTCTCCCAACTTAACTCAACTTCCCCCAAAAAATGTAGTCTGGATACCTTCACAAGCTCTGATGGACATAGCACGAAACTAATGATAGCGCCACCAAAAGCTGCAGAAGGAATGATTACTTGCGGCTGAGGGCAACTTGTTTGTATACCTCCCTTCATTACCAAAGATACAATTTGGACATCATTACCTCAACTGGAGATGACAAGAAGGTAAGAGTAGAATGATAAAATACTAGATAAAGCTTCAGCCAATAAGGGCCAATTAGCATCCAACAGACTTCCCATACCTGCAATCTCTGCTTCGTTTGGGAGTAAATGCCAAACAGAAGTGAACTCTCAAATGCCACCCCAATAAAAGATGAAGTGGCTCCTCTGTATAAACCTTTGACCTGTCACAGGAACATTTCTTTCGTTACTACAGGCTCTAGAAGATGTAGGCGCTAAATAAAATGAGTTGACATCATAACCCTTCTGATTAAAGAACATAGACTTCTGATTAAAGCAATTCAGTTTCTTACATACTGGTGGGTGCGTATTCAATTCAGCAATGCAAGATAAGTAAAGGCTTACCATTTCTTAGTAAAAAATCACAACATTTAAAAAAAAAAAAAAGTTTATGATTTTAAAGAAAAATGTCATTTTTCCGATTTTTGTTTCAGACTTTTTTCTTTGAGTGACTAAGGAGTATAATCAAGAGTGTCATGAAAAAAAAATAGAAATAAAGACATGAAAGATATATGATTAGTGGTTCTTGGGAGCGTACTCCTTCAGTTTGAAGTATTCGAGCAGCACAATGCAAGCCATTCCTGTACTTGACTCCACCCACTTCAGTATTGTGCTTCTGAAGCTTCACCTAATATATAAGATGGACATTTCATATGGAGAAAACAAGTAGGGTACATTGCTAAACAAGAAATACTTGACATAATTCACATCATGAAACGACCGGACAATAATAAATTGTCCATATAGATTTGACTAAACAATGGATAAAATCTGAATAACAGAAGCATGATTACGTCATGAACAAATCCATTTTACTGGCATGAGAGCAATTTACATGGTCCACAGAACTGAACCACCTAGGCAGAAGCACTTTACATAGAAATAGTTACTAATAAGTTAACACAGGTGGTAAACTTATATTTATCAGAACGTTTTTTGGAAAAGCGGATACAGAGGAGTAGAGGAGGAAGAAAGTACTTTGACAGTGTCAAAGGGGTGACCTGTGATGACAGTGGCAACACCCGCCACTAAACCGGCCACGTACTCCTTGTATACTGATGATGAGCTCTCCGACATTTCCGACAGACCTTCCTTTAGCTTTCCCCCTGATTCGTGAGCTTCTTTTACAATTAAACTAGCAACAAACAACCAAAATAATGTAACTACATTTCTAAAACAACAATAAGATATAGTATTTCATCATTATACGTAGTGCATGAACCCAGTTTGGTACACATATGTGTACTCGATATTCAATAATTAATAGGTACTGTATGAGGAAGAAGAAAGAAAAATAGTAGCTGCAGTCAAGAGGCCAGGCCCAAAGGAGAACATCGAGCAATACCTCACAAAACCTTGATGATATCTCTGTCCCAAAAATCTCCATAACCCATATCTGTGTTTTTGTTACAATAAAAAAAAAACAAGAGCAAAGGCAGCAAGTTAACAACTTTAAGAAAAAAGGAACAATTTCGATGAAGCTAATAGTGGATTGGTGCCAAATACGCGGGACAGAGACCAAAAATGAGGAAATCCAAATCTCTGAGCAAACTGAACGATGGACTATGGCAAGAATAGGCGACACAACGACATGATTGACAGCGTACAAAGGTATATCTAAAGAATCGACCAAATCGGAAACTGATCGAAGGAATAAGGCACACCTAAACTGTAGTTGGTTCCGATCAAGAGCAAAAGAAGAATCTAAATCAACATCCACACCTCCAGGGTCTTCGTCAGTGAGGAGTTAAAGAGTGCATAGAGACAGAGACTTGAGAGTAGAGTAAGATGAAGAGATGAGGAAACAGTGACGAAGTCGGCCAAATGAAAAAGCACTAAGTAGGTTTTATTGCGATGTAGATGCGATGTTAAAGGACAAGCCGGCATGTTGTTATGTGCTGTGTTGAGTCAAAATATGTTTAATTTAAAAATAATTATTGATGAGTTCATTTTTTAAAAGGGAAAAGTATGAAATTGCACCCGGATGTTTGTCAGAATTGGTAATTGCACCCATGATGTTTGTTCTTACACCCATATGTTTACACTTGTTTATAATTGAGCCTTTTCGTCCATTTTTTACAGTAACCGTTAAATATCAGGCATGTGCTGTGCATGTGCCATATATCTGACCTGATAAACCGAAAATACCCCCGAGACCCACCAGATCAGAAGAAGAAAGAAGAAGTCCTTAGTGTGGGAATACTTCACCATCGAGGCCGTGAGCCCTGACTGCCGAAGAGCATACTGCAACCAATGCAAACAGAGTTTTGCGTACAGCACAGGCTCCAAGGTGGCAGGAACAAGCCACCTTAAACGCCACGTGGCGAAATGAATATGCTCAGGTCTGCTCTGTAACCCCGACAAGACCGCTTACTCCGCCCCTCCGAAGATGGGCATGGATCGTCTGAAACGGCCCTACAACAGACAGCAACCGCCTCAATACAGCCCTTTCGATCAAGACCGGGCCCGTTGTGAGATCGCGAAAATGATCATTGCCCACGAGTATCCTCTCCACATGGTGGAACATTCTGGGTTCGTCTCCTATGTCCAGAACCTTCAGCCCTGCTTCGACCTCGTCACCTTCAGTGGGGTCCAAGGCGACTGTGTGGCCACTTACTTGAGCGAAAAGCAAAGTGTGGTGAAGTTCATAGAATCGATGCCTGGTCGGGTCTGCATTACGGTGGATGTATGGACCTCTAGCAGAAGCATGGGGTACTTGTTCCTCAACGGTTACTTCGTTTTTGCTGGACTTATGTTGAAGATTTAGCTGTGTTTAAAACTTTTGTTGTATAGTGTGTACGTTATGTACGTTGTCATTCAGTTGTACTTGATGATTGTTTAATGAAGACATTGTGGACCCATAAGTTGTGTACGTTGTTATTCAGTTGTACCTTATGTTTCGTGTAGTGTTTCGTTTTCCACCCTTATGTTTGGCAAAAAAATTGGTAAACGCACCCATACGTATTGACATACAGCATACAAACCAACCTGTTATCCAACAGAACACAAACCAACAGAACACACAAACCAACAGAACACCAACAAACCTGTTTTAACCTAATATCCAACAGAATACACAAACCAACAGAACACAAACAAACCTGTTTTAACACAAACGAAGGTTCCACATACCTAATATCCAACAAGATAGTATCCAACACAACTGTTCAACCAACCTAATATCCAACAAAATGAAGTCACCCAACCTAACAAACCAAAATATCACTGCAACATCAGCGCACCGAACATACTACAAAATATCAGTGCACCTAACAAACATACTATCACTGAGTAGATCGTCGCCCAAACCGGGGTGAAGTGCGAGTACCCTGAACTGGTGTCTTCTTCCTTGTTTTACCCGTTTTAAGTGGTTGGGGAGATAAGACTAGTGCCCGACAACGTGATAACTCTGGGGCAGTTGATCTCACCCGCACAAAATCGTCGTCCGAATCTATGATCACTGGCGCCGCCTTCTTCGTAGACGGGCGTGGAACCTACATAAAGAGAAATATATTTAGACGTTGTCCATATGTCCATTAATCGTAAATAGCCAAATATATTTAGACGTTGTTGTTCCTCCAATGTTTGCCCTCAGACATCCTCGCTTGTTGTGGCGCGTTCCATGCCCGTTCTAAATTAGACATCACTTAGCTCATATGCAACAGGAAAGTACCCAATCTAATCTTTGAAAGTCAATTGTTATTCATTAGCACAAGAGCTATATATAAGTCTCCAACAATGTTCACTTAAAGCATTCACATTTATCATGAGAATCCAAGATCCCAGTTCCACCCAGAAGAACACAATCAATATTCATCAAATCTTACTAGTTATGAGAAGAAAACACCAAATCTTTGCTCCACAAAGCTTGGTTGATACCGTCTGATAAAAATTAAACCTTTAAAGGTTGAACTAGCAAGCACAATTGAATTTTTGGTCAAATTGAGCAAGACTCGGATCAGATCAAGAAACAGAGAAACGTCAGTGAGCAAAAATTGATCCAATATGGGACAATACCAGAAGGCAATCGCGAAGTGGCAGATGAGACAGTAACTGGAGGGTCCCCTGGCTTCTGTTTCCGATCATCGCCATCCCATAAGTTGGACCCATGAGTTGAGGGCCATGGCGACCGTCGCTGCGAGGGTTGATGAAAACGACCATGGGTGCTTCGGGAAGGACAAGGGGCTCACCGTCAACGCTCTGCTCTCCGATAGACATGCTGGAGGCACCGCCACTATTTGGATCCTTAAACCGAATTGAATTTCGGATTGCAAGGTGGAGATACTTGGGCATAGCAAGCGTCTTCCGCAGTTCCTGTCTATCGATACTCATGCCCGCCAAGGCGGAGATACTTGGGCAGCAGCAGCACTTCAGGCGCAACGACCGGAAGTCAGCAGCAGGAGAGTGTTAAACTGTCAAGAATTAGGTTTTGCGGGAGAGTGTTCTTCAGACTTCAGGATTCAGAGTATGGAGGAGTTAAAGGTGATGGTTTGTCTTAGGGGTAATTTGGTCATTTCACATGGCATCGGTTCGAATTTAACGACAACACGTGCCCTTCACGTGACACTTAACGAGATTTTTTAACATTGGGTGCAATGACCAACAAAATGAAACATACGGGTGTACATAATTGCGGCAAAAAACATATAGGTCCAACGACAAAAAATTGCAAATATTCGGGTGCAATTTCATACTTTTCCCTTTTTAAAATTATATTATATCACTAGAAAATTAAGACTTAAACACGATTAATAATAATTAAAGATTAATCAAATTGAGTACCAATACACAGTTACGTTAATAGGGTATCAATTCATTTGGACGGGTGAATTGTGGGTCGTGTTAAAATATGTTCAATCCAAGCACGACTCGTTATTAATAATGAGTCATCTTTTAAGACTCAAACACGATTCTTGAGTTCACGGGTCAATCCATATGACCCGTAGCATTTCAACTTATACAACATAAATTTTATGGGTCGAACCATCGAGTTGCAATTTGCATAACTCATTGATTCATACGTCCCACAAACTAATACACCCACGTGACCCATAAACTTTTATACCATTTATTATAATATATATTTAATTATACAGATTCATATATTGATTCATTAGTCGATAAGTACTACTCAAACCCAATTTTATTTTTCATACGAATTGGACGAATTGTTAAATTTTAATATATTTTCAACACGAAATTGGTCAAAATGACTCATGGATTCAAAATGTTCGACCCACACACAATCTATGAACGGATCACCCACGAATTATGTACAAAATTGATACCCTTATGTATGACACAAATTGAGTGATCTAAGGAAATTAAATTAGCATATCATTTGAAAATGTTGCACCAGAGTTGAGCTGCTGCATACGATAATCAACCCTAACTAAACTAACTAACTAACCTTCCCAATTCAAACACTGCATTCGAATCGATTCATCACTACACAGGATACAAACAAGATATTCGATCCCCATCCCAACCAAAAAATCCAGATCGACAACGTCTATATGGAAGAAAGATCCTCGTACACGGTCTTGATCCCCGGTCTCTCCGACACCGACCTTATACACCTTAACCCAATCCCAAGAACCTCCTTCATCGCCTTCTCCGTTATTGGGTTCCCAATCTCGAGAGCCAACTCTGGGTCAAAGCACTCCGATCCTCTGCCCTCGGCCACTCTCAGACGCACCCAATCCGTAAGATCAGATCCAGCGGCATCACCGGTGATGACATCACCGGCACACCTTCCCGTCAATAACTCAAGCAAAATCACTCCGAAGGCATACACATCGGACTTAAATGAGGGAAGAGGTTTCTTTAAGGCGGCTAGCTCTGGGGCACGGTAACCTAGGACACCTGCGTCGAGGATCTGCTCGATCGTCCCCGATTGGGTCATGAGGCGGTGGAGGGCGTAGTCTGAGACACGAGCATTGAGGTGGGGGCCTTCTAGGAGAACGTTGGCTGCTTTGAGGTTCCCGTGCGGGACGGTCCGGTCAAAGTGAAGGTAGTTGAGGCCGCGTGCCACGTCGACGGCTATCTTCAGCCTTTGGGACCACGTCAACGGCGGTCCCTTTCGTCCTGGACGATCTGGAAATAATGATTTTTTTAAAAATTGGAAGAAGAAGAAGAAGAAGAAAAAGAAGATCTTTTTATTGACAGGTGAAGAAGAAGATGATACCATAAAGGAAGCTTGCAAGGCTCCCAGGAGAGATGTAATCCATAAGAATAAGCTTCTCATGCTGTGTGGGACCCCAGTAATACCCTCTCAAACACACCACATTTGGGTGCCTTATATTTGCAAATTTCTTGGCCTCCTTTACAAATTCCTTCTTCTGCTTGGCCACACCTTCTCTGAGCCACTTCACTGTCAAGAACACCCCGTTGTCCAAACTGGCCCTATAAGAGGTCCCGTGGCTACTCCTACCCAGAACTTCAGCGGGAGCCCTCGACAGGTCCTCCGGGTTAAGGGAAATTGTGTCATCAAGGAAATGCAACTCACCAACTAACATATCAGGTGACCTCACATCCAACCTTTCGAAGTTTTCAGCAGCCGTGTTTGAGTCACCAGACTTTGGTGACCATGATGTGCGGCTGTTCTTGGATGGGGAATGGCCACTGACTGGTTTTGGTTTCTCAATGTCGGAGCTGATGCTGATTCCTTCAGACGAAGATTCCTTCCTAGATGCCATGAGATCCTCTGCTGAGATAACTAATGCAGTCCCTGTCCCGCCACCTGTCCTGCTGACAGCAGAGACATGTTCTGTTTGGCGCCTTTTATGAATGTAGCATGCGAACATGGCTAGTAGAACCAAGATCATAATAGCAAGAACACAAGCGATTATGATTACCACTTTGAACACCGTCTTGTTCGGACTCTTCTTGGAACTCCTATCAGGTGCAGTGTCAGGAAAAGACAAGTCTTTGTTTCCAGGAAAGAAAGACGATCTCGGAAACTTCTGGAGGTTTTCTGGGACAGTTCCAGAGAGGTCGTTGTAAGAAGCATTGAAGCTCTGTAGAGTGGTGGACAAGTTACTGGGGATTTCTCTGGTGAAAGCGTTATCAGATATGTCAAACGAGTTCAGCAATGTCAAATTAGCCAAGGAATTTGGAAGAGACCCTGATAACTTATTTGATCCAAGATTTAAAACTTGGATTCCAAGCAATGACCCGATGTTGTCAGGGAAGTAGCCATCAAGCTCATTCTTTGATAAATCTAGAACCTTGAGACTCAACCCAGGTGAAGATGGAACAGACAAGTTAATTCTTCCATTGAGAGAGTTGTTTCTGAGGAGAAGTTGTTGCATTGTGGGCAATGTCAGAAGCTCAGGAAGAACAGGGCCATCGAGTTGGTTGAAACTCAGGTCAAGAACTGAGAGCTTTTGATATTGGGTTAAAATTCTAGGAAGGGGGCCCGTGAAAGAGTTGTGGGAGAGATTCAAATGATTCAGACGAAGAAACTGTGGAGTTTCTTCAGGGATGATTCCTGACAAATGATTATAGCTTAGATCAAGAAACTCTAGGTTTTCCCATTTGATGATTCTGGTCAGGTTTCCATCCAACAAATTGTTTGATAGATCAAGCACGGTGAGTTCTCCACTGAGTAGTGGAAGTTCACCGGTGAGACTGTTCAAGGAGAGATTGAGAACGCGCAAGGTTGTCGAGGTTATCAAAGGTATTGGCCCTGAAAATGTAAATTTGACATAAGGTGCATTAGATTAAAGATGTTGTATATGGAAGGAAAATTCTACAAAATGTGAAATTTAGAGGAAGATTTATTTTAATTAAAACAAAAAAAGTTTTTTCAGAAATAAAGTGCTTGAATGAGATAATCAATAACTTTCTAAAATGGAAAAGATTCTACTTTTACACAAACTTTCTCTCAAAGTTTCAAACTTTGAAGCATTGTTCAATGAAAAGTTGTTCCAACTAATGGCATAAAAGCTTGGGCTACTAAAAAAGATCAAAGCAATAAGAAAAAATCAACTTTGGGCATAACCAATAAAGACATTATTAATAGATCAAGATTTACCTGAGAGATTGTTGCCACTCAAATCTAGCTCATACAAAACACCAGCATCTCCTTTTAGTAACCCAGTTGGGAGAAATCCTGAAAATCTGTTATTGCTTAGCCTAAGAGTCTCAAGACCATACACGAAGTTGAATCCAGGAAGCTCTCCGGAAAACTGATTGTAGCTCAAATCCAACACTTTCAGATTCTGAAATATTTGGAGATCGCCAGCGTTGATCAGAGATCCGCTGAGATGATTATGGCTAAGGTCTAAATACTTGATGCTTTCAGATATTTCAGGTATAAACTTCTCCTTCTGTGAAACTGAACTAGACAGCATATTCCAACTGAGATCAACGTAGGTGGCATTTGACAGAAGCAAGAACTCAGTGTCTAAATCCCCATCAAGAGAATTTCCATGTAAATCAAGAACCTTAAGATTCATCATCAACTCAAATCCTTTGGGTATGCTTTTGATGAACCCATTCGAGGATAGGTTGAGATATACAAGGTTGGGGAGCTTAGTTAGGGAAAGAGGAATCGAGCCAGACAAGTTGTTTCCAGCCAAAGAGAGATTCTTTAAGCTCTTCAGGTCTCCAACGCCAGACGGTAAGAATGAGTAAAACAAGTTATTCGATAAATCGAGGAACTCAAGCTGCGACATGTCACCAATGTTATCAGGGATTTCTCCAGAGATGGAATTGTTCGCCATGGAAAGCTTGATAAGCATGGTGAGGTTAGCAAACACGCTCATATCAACATCGGCAGAGAGGTTTAAATTATCAAGGACAACACCAGCAACGTTCTCACCATTGCAGACGATTCCGTTCCAAGAAGAAGGGCAGCCATTGAAATCAATAGATTCCTCGTTCCATGAATTCAGTACATAACCTGTTGGGTCATGTTTGATGCCTTTTTTGAACTGAAGCAGAGCTAGGATATCCTGGGAAGGAAGCTGCGCCAATGCTGCTGATGCATAATACAGGACTAGAACTACAAGCTTGTACAGCATTTTCTCAAATTACCCAAATTGCAGAAACCGCAAACAGTTACGACCATAAAATCAGTTCCGAAACAGCAAGCCCTCCAACTGAACTAAAACGGCAATGTCCACACACAGTCGATTTCACCGAGCACAGAGTAGCGATTTCTGAACAGAAATTGGCGGTAGTGACGAAGCGGAACTAACCTGATCTGAAGCAGCAATGTCGTCCGCTTTGCTAGCAGCAATGTCGCGTCGTTGCCGTCAAGATCTCGATTTTGCAGCCAACCGATAGCGAACGAGAAGTTCTGACCTGGGAATACTCGAAGTCGAAGCAGATGAGATGCTCTACTGAGAAAATGGAGAACGATATGGACTGGGTAGAAGCTTGAGATCTTCAAAGGTTGAGCTTTAGCCTACTTGCAGAGGTTTCACGTACTCCACACTAACAAATGAGAGATGGGTTAAGGAATGGCAACTCAAAGCATTGAAGAAGGGAGACCCCAGAGCTTTCTGCCCTAGTAAGCATACAAAATGGAGAGAGTGACGAAAACGCCTTCTGCATTAAATAGACGAGTTACGACCAAATAACACCAGTTATATCATATTAATAAATCGCCAAATTAGCAATATTTTCTCAGAAAGATTTCAACTTTGAATCTTTCGAAAACTGTGTAAAATCAAAAAATAAAATATTAATAAAAATCGACAAGATATAAGAAATAACATTGGGTGATTCGTATGGTATCAAAACGGGTTATTGGATCGTGTCATGTCAGGTATCGTCTGATCTAAACACAACTCCTGCACTTGTACGGGTCAATTTTGGAAATTTAAACCTGCCATCAACCCGCGGGGCATGATGATCCATCAATAATAGAAATACTTGGGTGACATGTTCGACATCCATGACTCGCGGGTCAGTCTGACCCATTTGACACACAAATACATAAAAAATCATAAACGGACTGACTCATGTGTCAAGACTACTGACTCATAGTTCAAAATTATATATATTTAATATAATATATAATTCGGGACGGGTCACTAGTTGACCCAAACACAACTCGTGTGCGGGTTCACCCACATGTCAACAACGGGATGGATCAATTTTTGATACTCATACTGACCATCACCAAATTGGCAAATTTGCAGTACCTCATGTAGAAATCGATAAGATGGTACATCAAAATTGGCAGTCATTTATTTATGTAGAAATTGTCAAAATTATTTACTCCTCCAAACTTATACTAAATTTTACATACCTAATAAAACTGTTGTATTAAATATTAATAACAAAATTTTCCTAAAATTAAGTAGCCCAACTAAAACATAATAATAATAATGTTAGTAGTGCTTACAAAATTAAATATTTTTCTCATTTCATCCTATCACATTACTATACATGATTAATTTATGTTCTAAAATTTTTAATCCAAAAAACACAAATACTTATCTGAAATTAAACTATCTAGTCTGAGTAGTCTCTACTATTATTTATTTATTGCTCCATTCCTTAAAAATAATAATAATAATAATAAATTATGGGGGAAAATAATAATATTATTATTATTATCAAAAAGCGAATCCTAGGTGGCATTCAACTGCACTTCATTAAAATTTCAGTCTTTTTAGGATCGTTTAGTGTCGGCTAATGGAGGGAGTTTTGAATAATTTAATGGATAAAGGTTGGCTTTACCCGCCAAAAAGAAGAGTTTAGGGCCTTTGGCAGTTTTATAGGCCTTGAGGGAATCTTTTCTATACTGTATTGCCTAGTGGACGTAAAAAAGATAGATCACATCTCCTTTAATCTCCTTTAAGGATGTAATAATATCATTTAGCCTTTTTCTTATTTTTTTTAGGATTTATATAAATTTAAAGTAATATAATAATAATATAAAGGGAAATTAAAATTAGAATAATTCGTTAGTTTTTGAAGACACGTGTTTGTAAAGATTACTTTTCACTCTTTAGATTATTTATTATTTTATTCTAAAAAATAACGATAAATAGATAAATTTATTTAAAAAAATATAAAATACATTTTACAAAAAAAAGTACATAATATAGATTTAATTACCTACTTACCAATTATATTTATTTAAGGTTATCCTTTGTTTTTTTATGTTGTTAAAATATTAGTTCCGTTTCAAAATGTAAAAAATTGGTAATTAGTCATCCATTTTTTATTTTTTATGATTAGAAGACAAGTCTTTCAAAATATTATTTTTATTACTTACCATTTTTTATTTTTTCTCCTATGTGGTATGGTCATGTACGTCTTCATTCATTCTCCCACTTTGTGGCCTCCTCGTCTTAATTCTTCATCCACCGAGCTCTTCCAGGTACGAACCCAGAAACGCGATTCAGGTCTGATTAATGGATCATCGTCTCAAGCCAACCTCCATCAAAGCCACCATCACATCAATCCTCATCATGTCGATGTGCCAGCCACTGCGCAAGGATCCAGTTCGGTGTCATATGTTGCCAAATCGCTAATTCCGACTCGGCGCCGCCTCAAGCTCGATCCACCCTCCAAATTGTACTTTCCTTGTAAGCTTCCTTGGCCTAACCTTAATTACCTTGTAAGTATAACCATGCGCAGTTAATCAGCTGCTTCTGTTCAATCTGCATGTTTCTCCCCTTAGTATTTGATCTCTTCTGTAAAATTGATGCTAATGCTACTCCTGTACTATTCATTTATTAGAAACATGAAGGTGGATTCACTGGATTGGATGTTGTTTTTGTATGTAGACCATATTGTATTCATCAACTGTCTGCTAATGTTGTATCCAGATGAACCTAGGAAGCAGGTTAGGAGTGCCATCAAAATTAAAAATATCAGCAAATCTCATGTAGCATTCAAGGTATTAAGAGTAGTTTTTTTTTCATCTGGTGTTCGATCTTTATGAGAACCTAATTGATCGGGGTAAATATATGCATTGTACATCACAAATTCGACTAGTTCTTAATTAAACATCATATAAGCTAAGAAACATATATCTTCTTGTATTACTTAGTGAACTGTTTCACATAATTTGCTGATTGTGTTCTTAATCATGTAGTTTCAAACTACTGCACCGAAGAGCTGTTTCATGCGCCCACCTAGTGCTATTCTTGCTCCTGGTGAAAGTTTAATTGCAACTGGTACGACATATTCCCCAATTTTGTTGTATGTTTCATAAGAACTAAGTATCTCGATGTTTTATGCTCTCCATTCTTTTATGATTTGATGATTTTCAGTTTTCAAGTTTGTTGAGCCCAGAATTGGTTTGTAAACAGCTTGGTTCCCCTTGATCTCCAGCGTTGTCGTTAGAAACTGCTACCTTGTTCTTAAGAAACCTTGTTTAGGTTTCATCATTTCTGCAGATTTTATCATGTTGTGGATCTCATATGAATTACATAAAAACTTTGTTGCATTTTGATCTTTCTTGCTGAAATTGGTCTTTAAGATGTGCATCATTGCTTACCCTATCTGCAGGTTCGTGTTTGTGCTTTCCCTGCCACTCGTCTTGGCCTTCAAGGCATTGCCATCAACCCAGATTCCAATCATGAGAACCGAGTTGGTCCCAGAGAGGTAACTCTTAAGAAACAAACACCTACAACTTGCGATTCATGTGAAACCCATCTCTTTTTTGAACTACAAATGATGTTTGTGTTTGATTCAACAATTAAGAGCATAATAGTCATTTGATAATTCAAAAATATGTTAAAAATATTAATTAACGATAAATTTACCGATTTACTAACGGAATAATCAATTAATCTCATTGGGAAAAACATGTGTAACCAATTAGTCACATATCAAAACCAATTAATCACATTTTGAAACATGTGTAACCATTCTGCATAATGACGAAACATGTGTAACCAATTAAGTAATTAACCCTTTAAAAAATGTCATTGTTAGTGCTTCAACTCGTTAAATAATCACATACAATACATAGGTTGAACCAAAGAGTGTTAAATAATCACATACAATACATAGGTTGAACCAAAGAGTGTCAAACTAACGGATTTATTGTGATTTGAACTAAAAAGAAACATTCTTAACGTAAATGACTTCATCACACAAATTTGAACTAAATATTAACATTAATCAATACAAATATTAAATATGTCATTTGGAAAATAATAAATAAAAATGCTAAGAGATCATTTTTTTTCTTTTAAAAATATGATTTATTCATTTTTAATATATTTGTTTAAATTATTTTAAACAATATTTTTTTATTTATTTTATTTAAAAAAATAAGACAATATGACTTAATGATAAATTGTGAATTTTAAGAAAAATAGATGGAATTTATATAGAAATTTTAAATAAAGTGGACAAAAAAGATATATGCCAAATTCACTCTATATTTGCACCATTTCTGCTGATGCACCATAGGACCAAGGAATTAACGGTGTGATCTTTCACGGAATTCGGAATATGTAATAGGAATAGAGAATATAAGATAAGAATATGAACTTGTTTATTTGGTGAAATAAAGAATTCTGCTTTTTTTTTAGTAGAATTGTATATGGAAAAGTGAATGGAATGTGGTAAAATGACATATTTGTCCATTCATGTATATGTATAGTATATAATACATATCATTTGTATTAATTAATTTTAAAAATTAATAATACAAACTTAAATATAATTAATACAAACTTTTTAAAATAATTTATTTAATTAATTTTAAAGGACAATTCCTATACCTTTTTTTTTTAGTAAATATGACTTCAAATCAAATATAGAACAATATCATATTTTAAGCAATATGGTTTCGAATGGATACGTGTACAATCAATACTATTTTAAATAATGTAAATTATAAACAATAAACCAGTATCATATTTTTAAAGAACATCAATGAACAAAATTGAACTGAAATGAACAACATTCAGCATTCTTCTGGAATATATTCAAACAACAACTCAACCATGTCTCTGCAATTTCTGCAAGAGACATAAATAAGCATATTCCAACAACTCAAATAAACATACCAAAGCTTTAGAATATAAACACAAATAGCATAGACACACACAAACACAAAATCATCATAAATCAACCAAGCAACACACAAATCAACCATTTAAATACAAAATTAGCAATAACACATCAAGAGACCAAGCAATGACACGTCAAGAACCAAGAAATAACACATCAAAAAAATCAAGCAATAACACATAAAGAACACAACTTCAATTTGTCAATCGATCAAGCATCAATTGTTTGAACCCAAAATGGTGATTATGGGTTCGTGGTGAACCCAGAAATCGCGTTTCTGGGTTTGATTCAGAGAAGGAGACGTACCTGGGATTGAGTGAGAATTGAAGGAGACGTGTCTGGAATTGAAGGAAAGTCTGAGAAGAGCAGGGGAGCTTCAGTCGAGTAGAGAATTAAAGGAACTGAGGGAAGTTTGGGTAATATGAAAAGATAATGAGGGCATAATCGTCATTTGGGCACCTATTCTTGTTTCCGAACGGGTTAGGATTAGGAAATCCGAACATTTTGCGCTGAATGTCTAACACTAGAGGACTAGGATTCTGTAAGTCAATATTTTTAAATTCTGCTAAAAGAACAATTTTTTACAAAATCCGTAACACCTATTCAATTTTTTTTCCGAAAAAAGAATATGTCATAATTTCTTTACCCCCTATGTTTCCACTATACCGTTAAATGGACCAGAAAGGCAGAAAAATCAAAAGTTCTGTCAACTTCTAAAATTTATGAAAAGGTAGGTATGCTCTTTTGTTTGATTCGTGTTACACGACTTTGACTTTGACTGAGATGAGTGGCTTAGAAAAATCTATCCATACCTAACCATTTGTAAAATAGCTTAGTAACTAAGTTTTTTTTTTCTTTAATAAAACTTTTTTGGTTTGAAACTTCAAAGATTTGAAATTCAAAACTTTTGGAATAGAAAAAATGTAATAGTCATTGCTACAATTTATTATGGTGTGGAGCAAGCATGCCATGATGTTCTCCTCATGGCCACACACTTAGGAACCCCCCCCCACCAGAAAAAAAATTATTTATACCATTCTTGGTTGCTCTCCAATCATGCCTTCTACACTATCCAAAACCCAAGATATGCCTTCTACACTATCCTTCAGATTCCTCGTAGTGATTTGCTTCTTCCTCCTTGGGGACTCTCATCTCCAAACACAACAACTAGATCTTCTCTTGAAGCTAAAGCAGTATTGGAAAGACCCTATATTGATGAGTCACTGGAACAACAGTACATTGAACACCTATTGTTCGTGGCCCGAGCTCACTTGCATAGGCGGCTTGGTCACTGCACTGAAGCTCTCTTATGTCATTGATCAACCTAGTGCCACGATCCCACCCTTTATATGTGACCTTAAGAATATCACATCTCTTGACTTATCATACAACTCTTTTCATGGAGAGTTCCCAACAGCACTCTACAACTGCTCCAACCTCATCCACCTCAACCTTTCGTCCAACTCCTTCAACGGACCCATACCATCCGATATTCACCATATGGCTAATCTGCAGACGCTCAATCTAAGGGACAATAATTTCTCATCAATTCCTACAACTACAGGACAACTGGAGTCGTTGCAGCTCTTGGACTTGTCAAACAACTTTCTGACAGGGATTCTTCCAGATTCCGTTTTCTCGTTAAAGAATCTTAAGAAACTCGACCTATCCTTTAACAGCTTGTCTGGTGAGATCCCTGAGGTAACAGCAGCTTTCAACTTGACTGCCATTGATCTCTCATTGAACAACTTTGAAGGAAAGATTCCACAAGGGTTTGGAAAGCTCAGAAAGCTGTCGCTTCTATACCTTGGGAGGAACAAACTCTCTGGAGAGATTCCAAAAAGCATAACTTACCTTCCCTACTTGACAACGATCTTACTTGACCGGAACGATTTCTCTGGAAATTTGCCTCCTGGCTTGGGGAAGTATTCTCCCCTCACTGAATTACAAGTGTTCTCCAACAGGTCAGTGAAATTTCATCGTAAAACCTATAGTGATAATCGAACGAACAACAAACGTGGTATACTTTATTCAACAGGTTAAGTGGAGAAATACCCAAATCTCACCCTGAGTATTTACTCTAATAGGTTTACTGGAGGACTGCCAAAGAACCTTTGCGCTAAAGGAAACTTGGTCACATTAGACGCCTCCGATAACAATCTCAGTGGAGAACTGTTTGAATCTCTCAATAACTGTAGTAGTCTGGTGACTCTAAGAATTAACTCTAATAGGTTTACTGGAGGACTGCCAAAGAACCTTTGCGCTAAAGGAAACTTGGACACATTAGACGCCTCCGATAACAATCTCAGTGGAGAACTGTTTGAATCTCTCAATAACTGTAGTAGTCTGATGACTCTAAGCATTAACTCTAATAGGTTTACTGGAGGACTGCCAAAGAACCTTTGCGCTGAAGGAAACTTGGTCACATTAGACGCCTCCGATAACAATCTCAGTGGAGAACTGTTTGAATCTCTCAATAACTGTAGTAGTCTGGTGACTCTAAGAATTAACTCTAACATCTTTTCTGGGAGAATTCCAGCAGACATTTCTTCTTGGAAGTGGATATACGAGTTCAGCGCCAGCAATAACCAGATTTCGGGACCAATTCCCAAAAAGATCGCTTCTCTTCCTCATCTGGGTGTTCTAGACTTGTCTGAAAACCAACTTTCTGGTCCGATTCCTGATCAACTAGAAGACATGCATCTAGACTTTCTAAACTTATCCTCCAACCACCTTGTTGGAAGGGCTCCTTATAAGCTGAGAAATCACAATGAGAGCTTCCTGAACAATCCTGGTCTTAGCTCATCAAAGCACACCTCCAAAGTTGTAATCTCAATAGTGACCGCATCCGTCGTAGCAGCTTGTTTAGGAGCTCTTTCGCTTTACATACTTGTAGTGAAGCTTTGTACTAGGAAGGAGCGGAGGATCAAGTCCACTCTTACATGGAAATTCATCCCTTTTCATGTACTGAGTTTCAGGGAGTCAAACATTTTGTCGGGCATGACGGAAGACAATGTGGTGGGTCAAGGTGGATCGGGAAAAGTATACCGCGTTTGGTTGGGCGGCACAGAGGGATTTGTTGCTGTGAAGAGGATTTGTAGTAAAAGGAAGGTGGACCAGAATCTTGAGAAACAGTTTTTTGCAGAAGTAGATATACTAGGCAAGATAAGGCATTTGAACATAGTGAAGCTTTTGTGTTGTATTTCGAGCGATAGCTCGAAGCTTTTGGTCTACGAATACATGGAGAACCGGAGTTTGGATTGGTGGTTGCATAGGAACAACTGGGGTTCTTCTGTCACCGGGTCAGGGGACAACACTAGTGCCTCTTTGGTTTGGCCTATGAGGTTGAAGATTGCCATAGGAGCCGCTCAAGGC
Source organism: Chamaenerion angustifolium (assembly GCA_946814005.1). Classification (NCBI taxonomy): domain Eukaryota; kingdom Viridiplantae; phylum Streptophyta; class Magnoliopsida; order Myrtales; family Onagraceae; genus Chamaenerion; species Chamaenerion angustifolium. The sequence goes on along the minus strand of OX328277.1, from coordinate 2,684,555 downwards.
CTTTGCTATCTGCACCATGACTGCTCCCCTCCAATTATTCACCGCGATGTGAAGTCAGCCAATATCCTGTTGGATGCAGAATTTAATGCCAAAATAGCAGATTTTGGGCTTGCCAAGTTGGTGACCACCGTTGGAGAAGCCAATACTGCATCAGCTGTCGCCGGCTCTTTCGGCTACATAGCACCAGGTACCACTAAATTTGGTGAGAGGTTCTCAGGAAAAGTAACATTTCTTTTACTCTTTTGGGAAAGTATATATATATATATATATATTTATATAAAGATGGAAATTCTTACCCTTCCATCATGTTTGACGTGATGACAGAGTATGCTCGGACGAAAAGATTGAACCAGAAGATCGACGTGTACAGCTTTGGGGTTGTTCTACTAGAACTGACCACTGGAAGGAAGGCTAATGCTGGAGATGAGCATACTGGTTTGGCACAATGGGCATGGCAACACATGTTAGAAAGCAACCACATACCCGATGCTTTGGATGAGGATATTCCAAACTCACCTGATCATGTAGAAGAAATGGTTAATGTGTTCAAGCTCGGGATTATCTGCACAGGGATGCTTCCCTCTGCTCGCCCTTCCATGAAAGAAGTCCTGCAACTCTTGCTAAGCTTCCATTTACAAAACTGAGGTGCTGCCTCAGTCTCTGCGACTAGATAAATGGGGAAAATCTTCATTAATCAACTATTGGGTATGTAATTTTGAACCACAGGAAAGAAGGAACTTGGCTAGGCCGCAAGGCCATTGTATTTTCAAATTTAAGAATGAAAGATCACTATAACTGAATCAAACCATGCATGTGAAATTACATTTCACGATAATGATGATATAACAGGATAAATCTAGCATTGTATTTATGTGAGAGACTCTAGCCAAACAAAATCGCAGTAAGGGTACACGACAGACAAGCATATGGGCGAGTATGAGCTCAGTCAAAATAGAAGAGTATGGAATAGTAGAACTAATAAGCAGTTCACTTCTTGCCGCCCCCAGAGACATTGAATTTGAAGAATATGATGTCTGCATCTTGGACAACGTATGTCTTCCCTTCTTGTCTATATTTACCCGCAGCCTGTTGAGACACACAATGTCACAGGAAGGAGTAAATGCTGTGATTTTATAAGGGAAAGGAGTGTACCAAAGCATATACCTTAACAGCTGATTCACTGCCGAGTTCTTTCAGATCATCGAATTTCATAACCTGCACATGGAGAGATTAATTTAGAGAAGCCATATGGTTTGTTACTACTCCACGTAAGTCGTAATACTAGGACCAAATTTGAGGTTTAATTACTTGGGAAATATATATTTAGGGTAGATTTTTCTAAATAGAAAAATCCTTTCCTTCCCAGAAACATACTTGTTGTCAAAAAAGCAAAATTACCTCGGCACAAATGAAGCCCCTCTCAAAATCAGTATGAATGGTTCCTGCAGCCTGGGGTGCTTTGGTTTGCCTTCTGATTTGCCAGCATTTCACCTACACAGAGCAAATAGTGTTAAAGATAAAAACAGCTAGAAGTAATGAATTAAGAGGATGGAATTTCAGAATCTAGGCCAATGTCAATGTGGCGAAAATTAGACTAGGAGACATCTGCTAGATCCTTCACCACTCAAGAATAAGATATGTTTATATCAGTAGTTCCTTTCAAACACCATGGAAGAAGGGTATAGCTCACCTCATCAGGACCCGCAGTGAAGAAGTATATGAGATTAATTGCTGCAAATCCTGTCTTTATTATCTTTGGAAGCGCACTGCAAGTAAATGTTCATTCATACTAAAGTCACCACCAAAAACACATACTCGTGGAAGGATTTAAGGCTAAAGAAAAGAAAGGAACATGAGCCACCCCAATCCTCTGTGATTATAACAAGGAAACATAACATATTGTAGTGAAATTGTGAAAAGTTAAAACATAGCCTTTCTATGTGATAATAAAACCCAAAATATGATATTTCCACCAGCTTACTGGCAGCGTAGTGCAAAGATGACAGAGGTCCAACTTACCTTTGTAATTTGTTCTCCTCACAATACTTTTCTACCTCAAGAACAGAAAGATCAGCAAGGTCTCTCTCTAAAGCACAACTGAAAGGAATGATTGTCTCGCCACCATGCTCCTGAACCCTAAAATTGAAATAGAAAATTGGATTTTAATTCGATGAAAGAACTACAATGAAAAGAATCTGCTAAACCATTGCAGTGAAAACACAAGCCAGTAACAAAATGAGAAAATAGACAGCAAATTATCTGCAAAATAAAAGAACAAGACATACCAAGCATGGATCTTAGGCAAAAACTTGTTCTTCTTTCTTTGGTAATCTTTCTCATTCATGTTAACCTGCCCAAATAACACAAAGGACATGTTACAGCTGGAAGTTCTTGCGACTGTTCCATGTATGGTGTCATTTTGGATAATTAAAGGGAGCAAGTAAATCTGCTGGAGTTTAATGTAAATGGCTTGCGCTTGTCTTTTGATTTCTCAACTAACCATACTACTTCTAAGACTAATCAATCATATTCCTCCACAAATTAACATTATCGACCTCTAGACAAACGCTTACCAGGTAGACCACTGGCTTTGCAGAAAGCAACTGAAAAGTATTTAATATCTCAATATCAGCAGCTTTCCAATCACCTAGGCGGACATCCTTTCCCTCCTCAACCCATGCCTTGACCTGGCAATCAAAAATATTATCAGCCTTCAGCATCTGATATTTCTAAGGTACCAAGGGAGAACCAACACAGAGTAAATAAATTAAGGATACACTTATAGTAAAATACAAACCTTTTGGCATAACTCAAGCTCTATCTTTAACTGCTTGTCATTGCTCCTCTTCATGCTCTTCTCTATGTCCTCTATCTTCTTCTCCATAAATTCCAGATCCTTCAGGGGTAATTTTATAGGAAATCGAAAGATGGAAAAGGTAAGCAGATTAACTATATTTAGAGAGCAAATCACAGAGTAAAACACTCCTACCTTCAAATCATAGATCAAATAATGTATATACCAACTCTAGAATACATATGCTAACAAGTAACCAACTAAAAAACGTTTACAAACTATAGAACCACTAATCAGCTAACCTCCATTAATTAAAACTAATGAAGAAATCCAACAAGAAAAATATTTCATGTAAGTGATAGATAGAATTGAGTAAATTGACTGCAAGGTCCTTTCTACCTATATTTTTTTATCGAAAAAAAAAACATTACAGAACCGCTGCAGCTCTTGGTTAAGTTTTCAAATGTTGTAGCCAATACAAATTTTTTACTACTGATTACTGAAGCAGTTGGATAATTCCATGCATTATATACTCCCAAATGAACTCCACACATCATTTTCTTGTTGTGACGTAAACGTATGAATTATTTTCCACACTTGCAGAAAGAAACCGTACCTTTAGACGCAGCTCTGAACTAATAATGTCTAAATCCCTAACAGGATCCACTGTGTCATCAACATGAATAATATCTGGATCTTCAAAAGCACCTAAGAAGGGAAATGGGCAATCAATGTTACATTCATTAAGAGATAGATTGAACGTGAGGACAAAAAGAGGTGTCTAACGTCGCAAAAGTGGAAAGTTAAGAGAATTATAAGTAGAACCCAAATAACAACTGAAGCTATTGGGTTAGATATGGATGCATCCTCCTTATAGGCCCATGGGTGCTTTCATGATATCTATTAGCAGATATCAGATGAGGAAAATACCTAATACCAGACATCTAGTGACTGCAGAGACAGCTAAAATATCTAAAAAACCAGGTCGTACAAGGAAAAGAGCACCAGACTGGAACCCAAAAATAAGCACACATTAATTTCACGGTGAATAGACTAATTCCAATGAAATTAGTGTTAGCAAATGTTTAAATAATCAAGTCACTGTAAGACATCTAACCAACCGTTATGGAAAAAGCATGAATAAGCATAAAACAAAGCCAAGTAACTTACGTAAAACATGAAAAATTCCATCAACTGCACGTATGTGAGAGAGAAAACTATTGCCCAGGCCCTGTCCTTGGTGAGCACCACGAACCAGCCCCGCTATATCATGGATTTCCAGGAAAGCAGGGACCTGTCAAATGGATCGTAATATAACTGAATGTGTAAGTTAAACGAAAACTTATGAAGGTCTCCACCCCACACACTCCCTGATAAGTCTTGTTATTGACGACTGAACTAGGAATTTTTTTTCCATATTATTAAATTAAATAATCTTGGATTATACCCCACATTAACGCTCGAAAGGCGTCTCATGCTTTTAGAACAGCTTGCATAATAGATTGCCAAAGATGTTACATAAACCACAGTGAAATCTAAGTCCAGAAAAATCAATAATTAACAACTATAGAACTGCTCTACCTGGAATTATGTTCACACTACAAAGCATTGTCATCATATATACTGGACAATACAAAACCAAATCCACAAACCTCGCTTTTCGGCTTGTACAATTGGCAAAGCCAATCAAACCGCTCATCTGGAATGTTAACTCGAGCTTCATTAGGTTCGATGGTGCAAAAGGGGAAATTCTCTGCTGGTATGCACAATTTGGTGAGTGTGTTGAAGAGAGTAGATTTCCCAACATTTGGTAACCCAACCTGAAGAACAAGAAAGAGAAAGACACGTCAGTAAAAAAAATGTACTGCAGCTGCCGTGATTCCTAGACAGAGATGTTCAGCCAAACGCATACACCAAGATGTAAGTATAGAGCAAAATAGAGACTACAGTTCAGCAAACTCAGCTTTTGACCAGGCTAAAAGAAATCAATTTTGACCGATATTCAGATATTTAAGAGTAATAGCATCTCAATAAAATAAATCGACCTGATACTGTGATACATACAGATAGTCATCGGGAACAGCATATATTTTCCGATCAAGATGGAAACAGTGCCCAAAACACAGAAGTAACAAACTCTTAAATAAATTTCTTAATCTAGAAATGCATGAAATGCTGATACTGTTAAAGCAGGATGGTCACGGAGCAGATTATCAACTGATGCATCACAGGAAATAAGAAATGAAGAACATACAATGCCAATCTTGAGATGGGAAGAGAATCGGCCAAGGATTGGCCTCTCGACGGGGGCTTCTTTCGATTTGGCTGCTTTAGGAGGCATGCTGAGCGAGATGGACGTCGGCAAGAGAGTAGAGAGGATCTTCTAGGGTTTTTGTAAACGGTGGTGGCTGATATCAGTGGACACTTAAACAGATAGCTCTATGGAGGCTGTCCGAAGTGTCAACTGTATCGGCGACAAGTTTAGTATAACAAATTCATTTTATTTTAAAAATAAGGGGTAAATACGTCATTGCCCCACATTTTGTTGATTTTAAAATTCTTTCTTAAAAATTAAATTTCTAATAATGTTTAAAAATAATAAAAATTCCTCCTAAAATAGCATTTGTTAAAGGGGTATTTTTCACTATTTTCAAACACTGACTTTAAATTAAGAATTTTAAAATCGGCGTAAACTTTAGGGGGACAATCTTGTATTTTATCCTACAAATAATAATAAATTTATCAAGAAGTTACAAAACATTGATGGCATGTTCTTTTCGCGGAATGTGTAAGGAATTCGGCTTACGGATTTAAGTTGTTCTTTTCGCGGAATTGCCAAAAATTGGCTTACGGATTCCGGACGAGGTAGAGATTCCGGATGAAAACCTCGAATTTCCTAAGCCTAGAAGGCAAGGAATCCGGAATAGAAGGTCTCCCTGCTCTTCACAAAGCTCCCGTCTCCTCGGGTAATCTTCCCCTCTCAATCCCCGTCTCTTCTGAATTTCCAATTTCTTTCGTAGATTGAACCTAGAAATCAAGGTTATGGGTTCGATCGAACCCATAAATTGCGATTTTGGATTTGAACGAATCCATAAATTGTGATTTTGGGTTCGAACGAATCCAGAAATTGCGATTCTAGGTTCGAACGAACACTTTCCTTTTTTTAATATGTAATTTTTTATATGATGTATTTTGGAATTTTATTAAATTACTCTTTTTTTTTTAAATATAAAATTAATATGACTTAAAGAGTAAAATTTTCGCCTTAAAAAAATAATGGTTGTCTCACTCTCAGTATAAAATTTCCTTACTAAAAAATCGTATTGATTTTAAATTAAATTAAATTGGTCATTAATATATAATATGAGTAAACTTTGTAATATAATGGTATACTTAATAAGAAAATAATTATAATTTATAAATTTTTATATGATAAATCGTAAATAATAATATATATTTTTTTAAACAAAAGCAGGTCTGACACTTGATTTAAAAATATTGTTTTTAAATTCTAAACTAAATGGGCTAAATTATATAAAATATAAATTTTTAAATGTATTTGTCTAGGTGATTTAATGAAATCTTTAAAATACGAGCAAACTTAATAAAATAATTTGTAAAAGAAAGATCAAATTCGACTAACAATACGCATCAGCCAATATTATTTACAACAAATAGTCTAACAAAAATCTAATAATAAAATTTAAAAATCTGAATATTAAAAAAAAATATAGACTAATGGCCCGTTCGTTTCAAGGAATGGCCACAGATTTGGGCTTACTGATTCCGTAAGCCCATGTTCGTTTGGTGGAATTGGTCATTCCTTGAAAATGGATTCCGGGCGGTCCGGGCTTAGGGAATCCGGGTAAAAACCTCGGATTTCCTAAGCCCACACGGGTCGGAATCCGGAATCAGTTGCCAAAAGACCAAATTGCCCTCGCCATTTTGAAGAATTTACGAGCGTGCCATCAGCTGATTGATTCTGAAAACGTCGACAGCAGGGTTCGAACCTGGGCAGGCATAGCCAAACAGATTTCAAGTCTGTCTCCTTAACCACTCAGACATATCAACAACTGTGTTTTTTATCACCCCTAATTTGTACTATAGATTTTTGAGTGTTATTTTTATTTAAACTGAAAATTCAAAAAAATACCAAAATCAAAATCAAAATTAGTATTTAAAATTAAATTAAAATAATAAAACAATTCAATTTAACAATGTTTATATAATGATTTACTAAACTGATTAAGGACAAACCCACGTTCTGTATAATGTATGTGGTGACTAACAACATTTTGTATTATGTATGTAAGATGTATTATGTATGTGGTCATGTTTACATTCTTTATTTTTTTTAAATAGAATTAATAAATTGGTCTTTTTAAAAAAATTAAAAAAAAAATCGTTTTTAATTTTTTTTTTTTAATAAACGTTTTTAATATTTTAAAGTTTTATAATTAATTAATACAAATTATTTTTATTATATACTATACATATACAAAGAGGGGCAAATATGTCATTTTACCACATTCCATTCCTTTTCCGTACACAATTCCACCAAAGAAACAACAGAATTCCTTATTCCGTTCTATTCAATTCCACCAAAAAAACAACTTCATATTCTTAACTTCTATTACTTATTCCCAATTCCTATTCCGTATTCCGTATTCCGAATTCCGAATTCCGTCAAACAAACGCACCGTAAGTATTTACGAGGAGAATTGAATATACAGTGTTAGGGTAGAGACTATATATTGTAATATATATTACTATCGTCATAATCCATCAAAATTATTGTTATATCATTGGAATGTGATTTTCATTCGTGCAGTACACATATTTTCATATTTATTTACTCCAATCAACTTTATTATTTAAAAATACTCAGATTTTCCCTAAAAATTTGTAATTAATATAAAAAATGGTAACATGCGAAATTTATACTTAGTGTTTATGTCGTTTTATGTTAATTTAAACAATTATATATGTGAATTTATAAGAAAATATCAAAATAACGAATAGTTTATAGTATAGTAAGAATTATCTGTTCAAACATTAATTTTTTTGTAGTTTTTATTCATAAACTATAAAAATTAAATATATAAATAAATTTTAAAAAAAATATTAAAAGAGACTTGTTTATAAAAATATTTAAAAAAAATAAATTCAAGTTCAACTTTATAATTAACTTAAAAAATATTTAATTTATTGTGGCATCGTATTTTAATATATAAATACGAATCCAACACAAAAATATTTTTGTATTATAATGTTATCGTGTTTTATTCTATTATCATTATATTATTCTCCATTCAAAGGAATAAAATAAAGTTTGTATTCGTTTTACTTTTCATCCAATCGTTTGTCACGGCATCATGCAAAAACACTACCACGTATCACCTCAAAGCTCCCCCGCACGTCTCTCTCTCTACCCTCTTCACTGAAAATTCCAACTGATGCTTTCTTTAAGCCTCCCAAGGTAGTAAACTCCCCATGAAAGTGACGGTTACGGCGTCGGCTGCGTCAGCAGCCACCAGTGCTTCACTAGTTCTCTATTTTCTCTTCGCTTGCGGCCTTCTGATCCATTCCGCCGCCGCAGATCAGCTCCGTCCATCCGATCATGGTTTGGAGCATCAGTTGACACCGTCTGCCGGAGAGAATTCGTCCCTCGCGATGATGTCGTTCTTCGGAGCATCATCACTAGAATCGCCGCGTCCGCCGATTGGCATGAACTACTCTACTGATGACGGCTCGTGGTTGCGCAGCGGCAGATCAGAAGGCGTCAAGAATCGCCTGCGAGAGATTCTTCTAGTTGCAAGCTTGGTCTGCGGAGTCAGCGGTGTTGCTCTGCTGCTTACCTCAGCTATGCTTTTTCTCATCAAGTTAAGGAGGGGAAGAAGATCGGAGTCAACGGTGGACAATGCATCGACGTTCCCGCAACCGCCGGAGATTAATGACAGTATGAAATGTTGATTGCCTTTGATTTGTTTACATTACTTTTGCATGGAATGTGAATTTATTCGTCATCTTTATTTTATTTATATTAAAAATATAGAGTCTCGTATTTAAGGAAATTCGAAGAAACAGCTCATCTGACAAACTTATCGCATACTATGTCGTTTGTTGATCATGGGCGATGGCCCTTTCTTTTTTAAACCCACAACTTAGTGTTCGGAACGTGAGGCCCATGTCTGTGGGATTGACCGACGTCTGGAGGAAGAAGCACAAAGCATCAGTCGTCCTTCCGCCTTCGGAATCTGTGGAAGTTGCTTCAGAATCTGGTAATTTCGAGGTATAAGCTGTTGAATTAGAGTTAGATGCAGAATCAGATGATTTTCTGACACCTGAAAATTAAGAGAGAGCAAACTAACCATTTGGATCCAAAATCTTTCCGGAACCGACACTTTGTAGATTTCGGTAGTAGTTTTAAAAATAGAGTAGGTTCCAGAAAAAAAAATTCAAAACCGATTTATTCAGTTTCGGTTATCTTATCTGAGTACCCTAACCGATCGGAACCGGCTCTATATATCTATATATACATTATTTAAAAAAATTAAAGAAATAGAACGAGAGCACCTTGAAGAGCCTTCATGCGCAGATGTTTGATGATTATAATAAAGGTTGTAATCTCTGATGAGATTTGTGTAAATGAAATGACAGTATTGAAGAATGTTTCATCCTTAATAACAGAAACCGAATCGGAACCAAACTAAAACCACATTTGTTTGGGAAAAAAAAAACATGTTCTTAACAGGGTACCTGGAATCGTTTATACAAACAGATTTCGGGTAGGTTCCGGTTCCAAAATTAATCGGATATGTTCCAATTTCAAATTTAAATACCCTATTACATATTGAGTAGATTCTGGGAACCCCTAAATTTACCGGGTACCCGGAACCGCTCACCCTACTGAAAATCATCCTTTTTGCTGTGACGTCCTCATCCTTTTTGCTGATCCTAGAGTAAAATATCAGCATGTAGTTAGCTTAAGTTGAACTGGTTAGGCATAGAGCATAGCATAGACTACATCTGGGTTGGTGGTCCCAAACATGTTATTTTACCTTTTGCAATGCAGAATTTATGAACAAATCAGCTGCTTCCCTGTGAAGAGACTTAAACAGACTAAAAGCATACAAATCTGAATATTACAAAGCTAGTCTCTAACACGATCCACAATCCTACATACCATGAAAATTGTTCCTGAGTTGCAAAGATTTAATTACAAGACATGTATTAATACAACAGGTTGACATCTTGATGTATTTATTTGGACTAACGGAAATTAAAATCACATCCTTTAGTATGTGTGTGCCTGCTATTCAAGAGACATCCACTCTAATTCTAAGAACATCTCACCAGATTCCACATTTTGGAGCTTGAGGGACATATCTTGCTTCACCTTGCCATCAATTATGTTAACTATGCTGTCTTCAATAAGGGCATTGTCATGTGACTTCAACCATTTCCCGATCTGCATATTAGCAAACATTCCTGGATCTCCGTATGCCATGGCTGAGGTGATCATTGGTTGCAGATCAATCTCTGCCTCTCCCATTATGTCATCTTTTGAAAACGTGTCATGATCGTACACCTGCTGCAAGAATTAAGTATAGACAGATGAGTGAAACTAAAATTTGGATGGGTTGATAATGGTATGGAAATACTTTCACAGGGATCATCACAAACACAAAGTTGCAGAAATGCTGTTCTTACTAGTTTTAGTGGCCCGAATGCCTGAGGCACGGACAACATTAGCTCCTCATTCCATACGGGGTTCACGTTGCTTTTTACTACAGTGGTTTGTGCAGTCTGTTAATATTGTGATCATGGAAAAAGAAAATAAGAACACGCATCATAATCCATCTTCAACCGGACATATTCTACAACAAACTTATGGTATGTGTGTGTGGATAGGAACAAAATTGATGACAGAATTGGGTTAAATACCAACTAGCTACCTGAACTTTGAACGTTTTGCAATGAGCTACCCGAACTTTGAAAATTCAAAACGGACTACCTCAACTTTGAAGAAGGTGCAAATAGCTACCTCCGTCCAATTTTCCGTCAATTGTCGTTGGAAAGTGGTCGGAAATTGGACGGAGGTAGCTATTTGCACCTTCTTCAAAGTTGAGGTAGCTCGTTTTAAATTTTCAAAGTTCGGGTAGCTCGTAGCAAAACGTTCAAAGTTCAGGTAGCTACTTGTTATTTAACCCTTAATCAAACTATACATTCGTAAAAGAAATAAGGGATAATTGCCACAAAACAAACCGAACTTTGAGTGTTTGGCAAAATCTGAACCAAAAATTGTTCTTTGATGAAAAATATACTAAACTTTCAATCGCAGAGTAAATTGCAGACTCAAAGTTTATTTTGTTTTCAGTAATTATCCCAAGAAATAAATAGCATCTGACCTGTTGTCCTAGAGTTAGGATGACATAAGGGTCACTTGAAAACATATCTCTAATCGCTAGATTTGTCCCCTTAACCACTTTGACCTTCAAAAGGCCAATAAATTCTACCATGCCTTCCTGAGAACACAATTAATCAACCATCAAATAGCCCTTAGATGCAACTTTGATGTTTACTATTGTTTTGACAATTTGGTTTATACTAGTAAGCTCGGGTATAAGCCTGTGTACCAATTTAGTTGAACCTCTAAGACTATCCAAAATTCCTCCCGAGGTAGTTGATTGGAGACTGGTGGATCGTCCAGAGCTAGCTGATGAAGTTGAAGAAATTCTCAAACTAGGCTTCAGAAATTCCTGAAGCTCATACTTGGACCTGGATGAGAAAGTAAGATAATATGAGCAAGTATTCCAACAGCCAAGCACAATATAAAGTGTTTGCTCAATAATAAGCAGGAAATGGGAAAGTTGGTGCAGAGTTATGAAGTTCGACAGACGGTTCAAATTTAAATGCTTGAAAAATCAAGTTTTAAGCCTCACCTGATGAATTTAGAACGCACATCATGGCTGGAATCAGGCCGAGGTTTTGTTACACCTTCTGGAACATAAGCCTCATATATTGAATTTGCAGACTTATTCCCACCAACTTCAATCATGGCATCAATCTCATCCTCAGACCAATCATCCAGTGTTAGTGATAAAACCTATAGAGTTAGTGTGACTTTGAGTCTCTTGTATTGACCATAAAGCTCATGGAATTGGCATATTGCATCTTCAGTTACGAGAAAACATCTATAGTTAGAGAGAAACATCCTATTATGGGTTAATTATCAAAAAACAAACCGAACTTTGAGGAAAAACCAAACAGCAAACCAAACTTTGCTTTTTGACAAACAAGAAACCAAATTTTTGGAATTGAGCAAACAACAAACCTACCTCAAATTTTCATTATGTTTGAACGGATTTTTCAATGTTTGAGGGAGTTACTAAGTCGTAATACCCTTTCCTTAGAATACTTCAACTAATGCTAACTTAATAACTCCCTCAAACATTGAAAAATTCGTTCAAACTCAATTCCAAAAGTTTGGTTTGTTGTTTGTCAAAAAACAAAGTTTGGTTTGTTGTTTGGTTTTTCCTCAAAGTTCAGTTTGTTGTTTGGTAATTAACTCTTCTATTATTATAACTCTATATTCTAGTTCAGTGTCAAGCATTACTACGACTACTAGTTTTGAGTTTGAATGTGCATATGCTTATCTTGTGAAGAGAAAATAAAAGAAACATATCAAAGAGAAAACCATAGCAAGCTTCGTATCATGAATGACATGAATTAGCTACCTTTGAGATGTGGGTTCCCAAACTTCTGTGAACTCCACAACATTTTAAGCATATAAAAACTCCAATATTCGCTGACCTGTAATTGCAGAGAAGCCCAAACATTTTCATTAATAGTACACATGACATTAGTGACTAGTGTATTGCACTATTTCTTTATAGCTAATCATATTCAGTTGATATAACTAGGAAATTGGAATGAAGAATTCTATATCAAATGGAAACAGTAGAAATCATATTGTCAGTATTAAAGTATGCTTATCTAGGGAGCGCTAAAGGTCCTATTGCTTATTCCTAAAATTTAATGTAACTTGCAAATAAAGCATTTTTTTCCCTTCAAATGTGAGCATTTGTTAGGGGGCATATCTTATACCAGTGAGACATTGCATTAAGAATGTCCTAAAGTCATCTTATCTGCTTCTAGAAATAACTTCCATATTTGCAAACGTCAACAAGAATCAGGGCTTGTGACTTACGCCCATTTTGGATCTGGAGCTCTGCAATCAGCACAAACACGGTTCTCACTTTTAAGCTGCAAATCTTTTAATCTCCTCTTACCTGAACAACAACTTAGATATATTTGTTACTCGCTTATAAACAAATTTTATATCTAAAAGTAAGAATAATTCCGTGTTGGAGCAAGTGTTAGGATCGATTCACAACAACACCTCTAATATGATGAAGAAGAAGAACTAGAAATCTCGAGAGATTAGGGAGAGGTAGAGGTAGAGAGAGACTCTGTTTTTCCGTGGTAACACCCAAATTAGGGTAACCTCCACGCGGTTTGATTATATGTATTAATGATAGGTTACTGTTACAGAATACGTATATATGGAGAAATACAGTACAGTACATCCTACGGGCTCGGGGCGCTGCCATTAATATTTAGGTTACTGTTACAGAATACGTATTAATGATAGGTTGAACCGCGAGACGCGTACATTAATATATAAACTAACATTACATATTAATCATACTCCCATACCTAACAGCAAGTGTACTGATTGAACTATGTAACCGTACAAAACTGGTCATATCATTATATTAGAAAAATATGCACTCCTCAATTTCCTCATCAGAGCTTAATGATTCTCAACCAGTACTTGTAGAAAATGTGCTAAAATTATCCTGTACTAAACTTGATACATTCCTTATCGTGAAACACTGTTTCTAAAGAAGAACAAAATGCAAAAGGGAAGAGGAGAAGTCATGGAAGGCTTTCCATTACTACAGGGAGAACATGAGAACATGCACGGATTTGTTCCAAAAATTTCTGCCAAAAGATGATACTTTCTTTGGGGAGAAAAATGAAAAGACAACTAATAATGCTTTCCATCAGTAGTTGAGAAACAATTTAATGCCAGATGATTGTATCCATTGAGACAATAAATAAGCATGGAATGTATCCACTTGTGCAGGTTCTGCTGTTTGGATCAATCCTCAGACCCATTAACCTTTATAAATTTTACCAAACTGGAGTTGCCCCACGCTATTTCCTGTTTTCCACTAAGATTTCTACACTATCTTGTAGAAAGCCAAGGTTTCATGTATTCCTTTATATCATGAGTCAACAAAAGAAAAGGCAACTCTGCCATGTTCTCATCATGAATACTAGATTCATATTGTCCAACTCTTAGATTTATGTACTCTATGCATGTAACCGGCAAAAAAAATCCAATTATAACACATTAACATGTCCCAGTTTCCTGAAAAATGGTTCAGCTATAGACGTACCTGATGAAGGCCTAGCAAGTACAGATGGGTTACTCATTCTTCTACTGTGGATTGATAATCATCCAACACCTTCAATCTTCACCATACGATATAAAGACAGTAAACAGAAACATGTTTAGCAAATTCGAACTCAACAGAGTTGAAGTTCATACTCGTCTTCTTTTCCTTAAAATTCTCAAGTTTCACCCCACTGCAACCAAATGAACATCGTAGTTTACTAGCCTTCTGCACTCACTATTCAGTTTGATGGAATGTAAACTAACTAGAACAACTGATTTGGATTGCTAAAAATAAAGCATTGTGCAACTTAGCCGACATTGAAGAACTAAGTCCGGCCACAAAAACTGCACAGAAAATTTTCAATTTTTATCATGCATGGAGCAAACGAGAAGCATTTTAGCAAGTAAATCACGTTTACATAAGACACCGAGAAGCATCATCTTCCTCGTGAACATGGAGAACATTGAATAAATATATCACTAAGAAGCACGAATAAGATAGACAAAAGCCCAGAGCTTGATGAAGAGTTTTCATCGCAGAAGCATAGTGAAAATAGCCAAAATACCCCAGATGCATTGAAGAGATCAGATAGAATCAGCAATGTCGATGAAACCCAGGAAAAAGAACAGAAATTGCTTGGAACTGGGAGATCAGTGGCGAAACTTGGAAGATCCATGGAGAAACAAGGTAGAATTATTACCTAGTAAACCAATACAACCGAAATGATCCAATCTCCAGAAGATGACGTAGGAGAATGGAGGTAAGTGATGAAGAGGAAGAGAAAGAGGAAGAGGAAGAGGATACGAGGAGGTAGAATGGGAATGCGTGCGTTGCTTGCGAGTTGCTAAGCATTCAATTCCCGTCCAACAATATTATATATTATAAATACTTATATAGAATAGTTTTTACTCTGTAATAATAATAGTATTATTAATATGTGGTTATATGCAGTGCCCGACCGAGGCGCATCGCCGGCCACCGTCTGTTTCCCTCTCGACAATTTCAAGCACTCTTTTACTCTCTTTTCAAAATTCTTTTTATCTTTCCTTCGCGGTACTTGTTTGCTATCGGTCTTTCGCCCGTATTTAGCCTTGGACAGAATTTACCGCCCGATTGAGGCTGCATTCTCAAACAACCCGACTCGTCGACAGCGCCTCGTGGTGCGAAAGGGTCCGGACACGACGGGGCTCTCACCTTCTACGACGCCCCTTTCCAGGGGACATGTTATGATCAATGATCCACGTGTTTATTGCTGTCATATGAATCTTATTGAATACCACTTATAATCTTTCATGGTCTTGTATGACTCCACTTGAGTAATTCTGGTGTTAATTTGCACATATTAAATCAATTTATGTGTACACATTTTTAATATTAAAAAACATAAATTTAAGGGTATTAATGTATTTTTGTCATTTTACGAATAATCTTATATTGAATCAAACACTGTATTAAGTTATACACATATAAGTATATCTTAATACATGTTCCATTCAAACATCGTATTAACTAATACGTGTATTAATTAATACGTGTATTAACTAATACATCCAATCAAACAGTACCTTAGAGATGAAAAAAATAAAATAATTAGAGAGCAAATAATTATTTTGAATTAATTATTTTATATATCTTAAAATTACACTTGGCTAAAAAGGTATTTCAAATAGTTAAAAAGGTATAATTTGCTCCCTATTCATGCATTTTATTAGGGTCGATAAAAAAAGATTGTCGGACCGAGAGTGGCCCAAACCGGACCGAGCATACGATTTTTTTTTTAATTTAGGGTCGGTCTCAGACTTTTTTTCCCGAAAGCCCGTTTAGGACCGGTCCAGACCGAATGAATGTGGATTTGAGATTTTCATAATACTACACCGAAATGAATGTGGATTTTGGAGGTTTTCTATCTCTATAAAAGCTACAATAAATTTACTAAAAAATATCATGAGCTCATAGTGTTTTTTTGAGAGGTGAACTATTCTTTCGCTTTTTACTAAATAATACCGTGAACTCATAATTTTTTTTTTATGCAAATTCGGTCCAGGACCGAGATCGGCCCGAGTCAAGAAAGACCGACTCGGGCGGGCTTTTTTTGGCCGAGATCAGTCTCGGTCCTCTAGAAAACAAGATATAGGTCTTGCCTTCAAGACCGATCTGTCCCGCCCATGATCAACTCTACATTTTCTAGTAAAGGCCAACCTTTCTTGAGGAACCGATCTTTGACTATTGGGTAACAGCCGCCAAAAAATGCAACTGAATATCAGTATTTGTTTTTTCTCCAATTGCTTTACAATGACCTTATTTCTGCATCCACTTGTCCTTACAAATCGACTCCGAGCTTCTTTTCCCGCACGTATCTATTCATGACCATACTTGGATTGAATGTCAACTTTTGGTTGTTGCGTTCAAACCAATCGCTTGGTGCTGCAAAGTTCATTTGGGTCTTGCACGGAATTGAAGGTGGAACTTATACGCGAGTTCTAAAGTATATGTATATGGACTAAATACACAAGAAACACACATTAAGCTTATAGGTAATGTATGAGTCTATTGAGTACACTTATTAATATGGAGAAATTCGTTAAATGAAGGAGTAAATTAATTATTATATTGTAAAAAGAAACAAAAAAAAAATAACTGCATAGCGTTAAATCCGACGTATCCTTCAGTCCTTCTTTCAGAGATGACATTTGCATTTGGAATTAATATTTGGAAGTACCTGCAATTTGGGGTATGTGGGTCCCACCAAGTTGCTGTCCGGCTGAGGAGGTTACTAAGTTTAAAAAATAAGCAGGCACTCTATCAATTTTTTTTTTTTTAAATAAGTATACTCACAAAATATTTAACAAAATGTATATAAGTGCTAATGGGGGTAGCGTTTTATTACTAGGGGTAACATTTTTTTTTTCGTTTTTTTGACGACTCGATGTTTAATTAAAAATAAAATTATGTATTTATTAAAAAAAATAAAAAAAAATTGTAATAAGTAGATATTTTAATTGCAATTCAAATGATGCAAGAAATATTAAATTTGGACTTACAGATTGACTGTATACTCTACCGTAAGTTGAGATATAAAAATTTGTATTAAAAAATATAACTCAGACCCTTAAATTCCAAACTGACCACGGTGAACGTCATTTATGTCGTAATTCAATTATCTACCTAGGGTAATTTTTTTGATTAGAAATACAATAATTTTTTTAACATAACATCGTTTATCTTATAAGTTATAATTTGACCAAAATAATTAAATGCATTAGGTGAGAAATTTAATTATGTACTTACTAAAAAAAAAATCAAAAAAATTACAGTGCGTAGCTAATTTAATTACGAATAAAATGAAGCTAACTAGGCGTTAATTTTTTACTTTGAGACTGACTGTATAATACGATATAATACAAAGTAAATTAGGTATCGTATTATACGGTCAGTCTAAAAGTAAAAAATTGACGCCTAGTTAGCTTCATTTAATTCGTAATTAAATTAGCTACGCACTGTAATATTTTTTAATTTTTTTTTAGTAAGTACATGATTAAATTTCTCACCTAATGCATTTAATTATTTCGGTCAAATTATAAGTCAAGCGATGCTATGTTAAAAAATCACTCTATTTCTAATCAAAATATTACCATAGGTAGATAATTGAATTATGACATAAATGACGGTTCACCGTGGTCAGTTTGGACTTATAGGATCTGGACTTACAGTCAATTCGTAAGTCCAAATTTAATATTTTTTGCATCATTTGAATTGCAATTAAAATATTTACTTATTACAAATTTTTTTAACAAATACATAATTTTATTTTTAATTAAACATCGAGTCGTCAAAAAACGTAAAAAAATCAACAAAAAAACGTCACTAGGAGTAGTGTTTTTCATAAAAACGCGACACCAAATAGCGTATTATGAAAAACGTTATCCCTAGTAGCGTTTGTTGAAAAACGTTACTCAAAGTAGCGCACGTTGTAAAAAACGCTACCCACAGTAGTGCTTATATACATTTTGCTAAATATTTTTTAACTATACTTATTTTTAAAAAAAAAATTGTACGGTGCCTACTTTAAAAAATAAAATCAGAGGTTACCTTGTTGACTTTTATTTTCGAAGAACTCATCCTGTCATCCACATAATGCGTGTGTGAATGAGGACTCTAATAAGAAGCTGACGATTAGTCCATTTCTTCTTCTTTTTTTGGCCAATATACGATTAGTGCATTTCAACGGATGAAAAGCTGAAGATTCCATCCCCATATTAATCTCGATATTATATAATTTAAGTTGAATTTTTTCTAAAAGTAAATATATTTAAAAATAAAACAGTGATTTCGCTGTTTAAATAATTGTTTAGATTTTTACGTATCATATTTATAGTGTTTTACGTATTGTATTATACAGTCAGTCTAAAAATTCAAAAATTAACGCCTAGTTAGCGTCATTTAATTCATAATTAAATTATTTACTTACATTTTTTTTTGAGTAAGTATATAATTACATTTTTCACCTAATGCATTTAATCATTTCTGTCAAATTATAGGACAAACGATGTTAGGTTAAAAATTAAATATATTTCTAATCAACAAAATTATCCTAGGTAGATAATTGAATTGCGACGTAAATGTCGTTAACCGTAGTGAGTTTGGACTTACAGAATCTAAGTTATATTGTTTTTAGACAAATTTTCATATCTCAACTTACGGCAGAGCGTATAGTCAATTCGTAAATCCAAATTTAATATTTTTTGTATAATTTGAATCACAATTAAAATATCTACGTACTATAATTTGTTTAAATTTTTTTAATAAATACATAATTTTATTTTTAATTAAATATCTAGTCGTTAAAAATGTTTTTTTTAATATGCGCTACCTAGGGTAGCGCTTATGCATAGTTTGCTAAATATTTTTTTACGAATATATGTTTTTCTAAATATATTTTTTAATATGTTTACTTTTTGAAAAAAATTATTTAAGTTCCTTATTCTCAACTTGGCCTATTGAAATAATAATAATTTACATCATGAAAAAAATGATATAAACAATAATTAAACATAAAATTTATTATTAACCTGCAAAGGTCATAATTGGCCAAAAAAAGAGAGGCAGCTATCATTTTACAGCATTGAAAAATGAAATACGATCGAACTTCTAAATTGAAAAATAAAATGCTAAAATAATTGAATCTCAAAAACTATTAATATTAATTGTACAACAAGTCTCAGCGTCCAGTAAAATTCTAACGCTGTATATATATATTATATTATGATATAGTTATAACAATGGAAAATTCTCAAAGTCAATATGACAGCCGAGCAAGTCATTAAATTGGACTAACTAGATTCAGCAAGCCAGCAGGAATATTCCAACCTCATCTACCATCATAATTATACTATAGGAGACCCTACAATTAAAATGAAGGAATTGGTAATTATATAAAATTTTGTGTACATAATTTTTATCTGGAAATTTACAAATTATTAGTTTGATAATAAAATAATATTTATAATATAATAATTACAAATTTAGATGACTAGATAAAGAATTATGGTACTTCAATATAAAAAGCCAACCAAATCATGGAAGAATCCGTTGTAGGAAGAATCCGTTGTAGGAGATGATGTCCATGTGCTTGTGCATTGTGTTGGTCAACTTACGCATTTACTTGACATCACATTTTATTATTGTAAATATTTGGTTAATTATTTCACGTTAGATTTGGATTACGTTACATTTTTTATATTGATTAGTAGTCAGTTTGAACATGTTGATTATTTCAATTAATAATATATTCATTTTCTTGTCATATGTTTAGTGTTATGCAAACAAAAAAATGTGGGTAAAAAATATATTTTTGTTCCTTAATAACTTTCATTTTTTATTACATTTTAAAAAATATAATATATATTTTTAAACTAGGTACTAATCGTGTATTTACACAATAATTTGTATTTAACTAAAAAAATAACAAAGTAGTAATTTAATTTATGGTTAAATATCAAGGAACTACCTGAACTTTGAACGTTTTGCAACGAGCTACCCGAACTTTAAAAAATCAAAACGGGCTACCTCAACTTTGGCGAATGTGCAACGAGCTACCTCGGTCCAAATTACCGTCAACTGTTGAAGAAAATTCGTCAGAAATTGGTCGGAGGTAGCTCGTTGCACCTTCGTCCAAAATTGAGGTAGCCCGTTTTTATTTTCTAATGTTCGGGCACCTCATTGCAAAACGAGCAAAGTTCATATAAATCCTTAATATTTAATCTTTTTATTTATATATACGATAAAAAAAACAGTCCACACTATTCATAGTGCAGTTAAATTAAGGAAAGACAGCTCGATGCTTCTCCTTCTTAATATATATGTATCGTCTCCTTCCATGGTTCCCATTTGAACCCTTCGTCCTTCTTCTCTGCAGCAAGCTTCTTATAACTGTGGTGTAAACTATTAAGGTCAGCTTGTCTTCTTCTTCTTGCACGGATTCTCATTTGACAGATCCTGTGAACTGCCGAATTATATATATGCATACGATGCTCTGTAACTCATTGTATGTATCGCTGTATATATAGTCTGTTTGGTTTCTGAGAAAGGAAGGTCAAACATGGGAGAAAGCGGTGGAGGATTGGTGAAGCGGAGGGGATGTTCGTGCAGCAAAGAAGACTTCTTCCCCGAAGAGTCCTTCAAGAGCTGGCCAAATTACGTGACGGCCCTCGCGGATATTCCGGCGAGGTTGGTCGATCGGGTCCTTACCCGATCCAAGGACACGACGGAGCTGAACGAGGTGAAGGCGCGGAGCCAGCACGAGATGAAGAAGACGCTGACGTGGTGGGACCTGATGTGGTTCGGGATCGGGGCGGTGATCGGATCGGGTATCTTCGTGCTGACCGGACTGGAGGTGAGGGAGCATGCCGGGCCGGCGGTCGTGCTGTCTTTCGTGATCTCCGGCATCTCAGCCATGTTGTCCGTCTTCTGCTACACGGAGTTCGCCGTGGAAATTCCCGTCGCAGGTAACTTAACTAACTACCTAATTTTTTTTTACAAAAAAAAAAAATCATTTTCATTTTCAATTTTGGTTGAAAAAAGGGGAAATGTAAATAAAATCATTAATTAATATTTATTTAATGTTATAATCTCATGCATAAGCTGGCGTAGAGAGTAAATTTTAGCAGGCAATTAATAGATTTTTCACATAATTAAACTTAACTGATTAAGAAAATAGTTTTTGTTTGGAAAAATACTTAGGTAAGTGCAAATATTACATAAATATTTGGCTAATTTTGGTGTTTTTTTATATAAAATTTCAAAAGGAAACCAAGAAAAATCGTATAAGTTTTTAATTTGAAGATCAAATCGTAAAAAAAAATATTATATATAAATAATTAGGTTTTATAGTAGAATTATTTATTTATTAAGTAAACTTAAAATCACCATTTACTCGATTAATTAAATCCAGTGGGAAATAGAAATTCAGTCCATAGACTCCATACTGATAGGAGAGGCTTCGGCTGGTCGCCGGTCGGGCCACTTTGGTTGACTTATCTGCTTGACTTATTAAAATCATTATTTGGTAGATATTAATTACTGCAGAAAAAAAATGGAACGAAACAAAAAAATATATTAATAGAGACAAGTATTACAACAAGAATAAATAGTTTAACTAAAAAAAATTAATTAGGGTGAATTTATAATTAAAAATGACTAAATTAAAAATTATTACATTATTTAAGGTAAAAAATTGAGAGGGACAATTGTCTCTATCGTCGGCTCCGTCTTTAATTATAAAATCTTTAAGATTTACTTATGGTTAATTTACATTTTTTTTAATTATATTTGTCAAATTAATTCAATATTGATTGCTTTGAAGTTTGAATAGAATGATTTTTTTTTTTTAAATACATTTTTATGTTATGTTGACTCTAAATTCCAGGTGGATCATTTGCCTACCTAAGAGTGGAGCTAGGTGACTTCGTGGCCTTCATAGCAGCCGGCAACATCTTACTTGAATACGTCATCGGTGGAGCCGCCGTGGCCCGTTCCTGGACCTCGTACTTCGCCACTCTCCTCAACCGCGACCCCACCGACTTCCTCATCCACGCACACGGTCTCTCCGACGACTACAGCCACCTGGACCCTATTGCCGTCGGCATCTGCGCCGTCATCTGCATCTTCGCCGTACTCAGCACCAAAGGCTCCTCCCGCCTTAACTACATCGCCTCCATCTTCCACGTAATCATCATCCTCTTCATCATCATCGCCGGTCTCACCAAGGCTGACACGAAGAACTACACTCACTTCGCCCCTAACGGGGCCCGCGGCATCTTTGTCTCCTCTGCCGTTCTATTCTTCGCTTACGTGGGTTTCGACGCGGTGTCGACCATGGCGGAAGAGACAAAGAACCCGGCGAGGGACATCCCGATCGGGCTCGTCGCGTCCATGGTGATCATCGTGGCGGCGTACTGTGCGATGGCAGTGGTTCTGTGCCTGATGCAGCCGTGGGATCAGGTCGACGAAAACGCGCCCTTCTCGGTTGCGTTCAAGGCGGTGGGGATGGATTGGGCGAAGTATATTGTGGCAGCCGGAGCTCTGAAGGGTATGACCACGGTGCTGTTGGTCGGGGCTGTGGGACAGGCGCGGTACCTGACCCATATTGCTCGGACCCACATGATGCCGCCTTGGTTTGCTCAGGTGAATGCTAAGACAGGGACTCCGGTGAACGCCACTGTGGTGATGCTTGCGGCGACTGCGGTGGTGGCGTTCTTCACGAAGCTTAGTATATTGGCCAACCTTCTGTCGATCTCCACCTTGTTCATCTTCATGCTCGTGGCCGTTGCGCTCCTCGTGAGACGGTACGTAAGTCGTAACCTCTCAAAATCTATAAAAAATGATTTTTTTTCCTCACATTTGTATTATTATTATGAGTTAATTAAAAAATAATTGAACTTTAATGAAAATAAATACCACAAACCTTTTATTGTTTAAAAAAACAAACTAAACTTAGTAAAATTACAAAAATTGGAGTTATGTTTGAACGAATTTTTCTAATTTGGACCAAAGTGATTTGTCAGATTTCATTTAATTTCATCTATAATGTTGTTGTTCACTTATAAGTAGACAAATCACTTCGTACAAATTAGAAAAATTCATTCAAACATAATAATAATTTTTTTTTATTGCTAAATTTATTAAGAAAAAGTTTGTTGTTTGTCAAAAAAAATAAATTTGATTTGTTATTTGTACTAATTTTGATCCTAACCTTAACCAGATACTATGTCACCGGAGTCACAACACCAACGAACCGCAACAAGTTCATCATCTGCCTTTCCCTAATAATCGTATCATCAATCGCGTCTTCCGCGTATTGGGGTCTAAGCAACGAGCACGACTGGATCGGCTACTGTGTCACCGTCCCTATCTGGTTTCTTGCCACGGTAGCAATCCATTTCTTTGTCCCACAAGCGCGGGATCCGAAGCTGTGGGGTGTCCCTCTAGTCCCATGGTTGCCCTCACTTTCGATCACAATCAATATCTTCCTTCTCGGGTCGATCGACAAAAAGTCATATGAGAGGTTCGGGATGTGGACCGGAGCTTTGTTGATCTACTACCTCTTCTTTGGTTTGCACGCATCGTACGACACGTCGAAGGAATCGGGGGAGACGAAAGGTAAGGAGGTTGGAATGGAGTGGAAGAAGATTGAAGAAGGGAATGGTAGTTCGGTTACGAACCCTTCAGCAGCCCCGACAACCGCTTAGGGTGTAGATATGGCGATTGCGAGGTTTCTTGTGTAACAAGTAAGTTGGGAAGTGATGTAATATTGAGAAAGTGAATAGTCTGATTATGTTTGTATTTGTTTGTAACGGTGAACCACTCAATACTTGTTATATGTACGATGAGTAAGAATCTGAATCGAGCCCACTAAACCTCTTCTTGGTTCGATTAGACGAATCCCGAGCCTGGTGGCTCAAAAATTGAATCCATGCAAATACTGGTTTTGATTTTGAACACGGAGTTAGGTAAATCGAACCCATAAGTATCTAAGGTTCGATTTCCCAAAACTAGATCTATCTCGGTTGTTAGTCGATCGAATCCGGTCAGCTCTTCGAAATTAGGTGCCCCCCCCACCCCCCCACCCACAAATTTACCTTTATTAAAATTTATGGGTTCGATTCTACTATCTTTGTAAATACGATACACAAACTTGTAATAACTCATAATATCAAGGTGCATTAACGGGTAGGGAAACTTTAACTTATGTAATTTGCAAAATTGGAGATTTTATTTGTAAATCATCGATTACTTTATACATATCACATTTGTTAAAATACTATAATTCCTCAATAGTTTTTTACATATTTGCCATTACTAATGTTAAGAACATTAATTATTCAATTGACCCCATATTTTCGTAGTTACCGAACTATAGTCCAAAATTGTGAAAAAATCATGCTTTTAGCAAGTTTTGAGTCATATATCTCTTACATACTAACTAAAAGTTCTACCACTACACGACTAATTTCAACTGTTTCTTTTATATGTTTCAAATATAGTTATTAAAGCAACTCTCATATTATTGTATTAAATATCTCATGTTTATTTATTGATGTTCTTTAGTAACTAACTTATGTTCAACGTCGTTTATTTAATTATTGTTTTATTTTAATCATGAATCTAATGTATTAATTTTTTTTAAATAGTTGAAAAATAAGTAATATTCAAAATTTAGTATTCATAAGCTACCAGAATACTCATTTTAAAATATTGTTTTTCAACCATCTCTAAAAAAAACAGAAAGAGTATAGTATGTAGATAATTAAATTAGAGTTATAACGATACATATGGTGTTAAGTTTCAATTTTCACATCGATCATAAAATTTGATCAAAGTTAGTAAAGTTGTCAACACTATTTTGATCAAACTTTATGATCGATGTGAAAATTGGATTTTAACATCATATATGTCGTTATAACTCTAATTTAATTATCTACATATTAGACTCTTTCTGTTTTTTAGAGACTTTTGAAATAAATAAAGTTCAAAATGAGTATTCTGGTAGCCTATAAATACTAAAATTAGAATATTACTTATTTTTCAACAATTTCAAAAAAATTAATGTAGTGAATACATAATTAAATTAAAACTATAATTAAACAAATGACATTGAACATATGTTAATTACTAAAGAGCATAAAAAATAAACATGAAATATTTAATACAATAATTCAATAATTATATTTGAAACATATAAAAATAACAACTGAAATTAGTAGTGTAGTGGTAAAAAATTTAGCTAGTACTAGTATGTAAGAGGTCTAGGCTTCAAAAGTTGCTAGAATCATAATTTGTTTCCACAATTTTGGACTGTATTTTGGTAACTATGAAAATATAAGATTGATTTGATAATTAGTTTTCTTAAAATTAGTAAGGTCAAAAATATAAAAAAAACACTATTAGACTATTATAGTATTTTAACAAAAGTGATCTATATAAAGTAGTCGATAATTTGTAAATAGAATCTACCTCGCATAAATTGTCTGTCAACTTGAACTTTCGAAAAATTGAGAATAAGACCCATTATGCAATTTAGAAGAAGAGCGATGTAATAAAGGAATAAGACTTTATACTTTTCCCATTTGAAAAACTATGAGTGGTTATGGTTAATTAATCAAATATGAGGGATCAATTAGAAATTGGTTTTATCTGAGCTAAAACTCCTCTCTGCTTTCGTCTCGCGCCGCTTCTTCATCTTCGAGGGGCGAGCGTTTGTTCTGTTAAACCCTAGTAGTACCTTAACGTATAAACCTCAAGCTTCAAGCTTCTTCTCTCATTTCCTCTCCTCTGCAATAGAACAAGCACCGCATTGTATTTTTGTTGCGTCTTTCAATTATGAAGGACAAAAGCTCGAGGAAGAGAGGCGGCGGTAAAGCCGGAGTAGGCGGCGTGAAGGTCCGCAAAAAAATTTCCTTAGACGACGATTCGTTTTTCGATCAGAGGAAGAGACGAAAGTATGGCGACGACGAAGATGAGGATGGCGGCGAGATACACAGCGACGATTCCTTGGATGATGGGGTCTTCGACGCTGGCCAGAATGGGGAAGTGGAGGAGGATGAGTTTGAGAAGGAAACGGCTGATGAAAAGCGGCAGAGAGTGGCTAAGGCATATTTGGAGGAAATCAGAGAGATGGCGAAGAGAGAACAGGCGGATAAGGATGAAGAAGATGATGATGATGAAGGTGAAAGGGAAGGTTTGAGGGATTCGATGGTTTCAAAGCTGTTGCAGCAGGAGCAGCTTGAGGAGATTGGCAGATCACGCCGAATGATTGCTTCCGGGTATATTTGCAAATTTCAAATTTATTAGCTATGATGCTTGTGAACGTTTTTTAATGGTGCTAGTTACTTGAACATATGCATTGAGCTATTATGATGGTAGAAAACCTTAAATAATCCGTGTTGCAAACATTTCAGAATTGTACCTCTGCGATTGTTTTTTTCCCTTGGTTTTGGGATGTTAACATGATATTTGTATGCAGGATATGTATGGTTCATGCTAATGAAAAAAATGTACCTTTTTTCATTGATGTTAACGTTTCTTGGTTTAATTCTCATTTGAAGGGTTCAAAAGCCAGAAACGGGGTGTGTGTTTCGTGTATTGGTTAAGCATCATCAATCTGTTACGGCTGTAGCTTTGTCTGATGATGATTCAAGGGGTTTCTCAGCGTCTAAAGATGGCACGATCTTGCATTGGGATGTCACTAGTGGAAAAAGTGAAAAATACCAATGGCCTAGTGATGAAATATTAAAGTCTCATGGAGTGAAGGATCCTCAAGGCCGTGCATCAAAGCAGAGCAAACGGATTTTGGCACTGGCTGTTAGTTCTGATGGTAGATATCTGGCAACTGGAGGGTTGGACCGCCACATTCACTTATGGGATACCCGTACTCGTGTGCATATTCAGGTTATTGACACACTTTTTCCATTTTGTTATGCAGATGTGAATGTGTATCTATTTGGGGAAGGTAATTAAAAGAATGGTGATTGATAGAACCTGTGTGACATAATTTTTGCTCAAAAGAGCCTCTGCTGTGTAGAAGTCTTAGTTCTCTGACCTCATTCTCTTTTATCAGTTTCATATGTATTTAATTGAATAGTTGAGTATGTTCGATAATGTAGATTACAAACTTTCTTGGAGCATGATATTATTATTATTTAACTGTTCGAAACTGTAATTGTAGGGATGAGGTATGGTGTTTTTTTATCAAGAAGTAATATACAAAAATATTTGATCAACTCACCATAGATCACAATGTTCCTATCCTGGACGTTGCTTGGTTTTCGGTTCAATTGGAGCTTTTGTGAGTTTAGTATTTTATTTCCTGTTTCATCTCCAAACTGATGGATCTTGTTGCTTTCTTTGTCACGTTGCAGGCCTTTCCTGGTCATAAAGGACCTGTGTCCTGTTTAACTTTTAGGCAAGGGACGGCAGAGCTTTTTTCTGGTTCATTTGATAGAACTATAAAGATATGGAATTGTGATGACAGAGTTTACATCAATACATTATTTGGTCACCAAAGTGAAGTGTTAGCTATAGATTGTCTAAGAAAGGAGCGTGTTTTAACTGTCGGTCGTGATCGGACAATGCAGCTGTTTAAGGTACGTTTTCATTATCTGTTTACGGCTGATGTCTCGGAACCCTTTTGCCTAATGATCAAACCGACCCGTTCTCATGTTTGGAGATACTACAGAATGGAATTTGCATACACTATATACAAGTATTTGCCAAGATAACTTACAATGTTTATAGGGTTAATTACCAAAACTTTTTTTTTTTTGATAGACGGCTAACTAAATTTAGCAAGTTTGACAAATAACAAACCGAGCTCATTTTCCGTTAGTTTTGTACGGAAATCAAATGTTTGAATCGAAAAAGAAAATTAATTCCTATTTACCCCTCGATAAGCATAATCCCCAAAGCTGTTGATTCTGAATCTGGGCAGCTTCAACTGATGGTTGATGGGTACTGTGCAAAGGCAAGATTTCAGGGGAGGAGGAAAGTGAGGGAATAAGAGGATAGGGAGAGGAGGAGGAAGGTATGGAAAGGAAGGGAAGGAAACGGTTGGAGAGGGAGAAGGGGATTTGGGGTAGTCGGAGGGATAAAATAGGAATTATTATTTTTCCCGTTACAAAAAATTGATTTCCATAAAAAACTAACAGAAAATGAGCTCGATTTGGAATTTGTTAAACTTACTAAATCTAGTTAGTCGTTTGTAAAAAAAAAGGGTTAGTTTGTTGTTTGCAAAACCGTTAAATTTGCTTTGGTGTTTGGTAATTAACCCCATGTTTATATATATGTCCTGTTTATATGTATGTTTTGTTTGCAGCATGTTGGAAGCTCTTATTCTGTATCGTTTACACTCTTAACGTCCAAAGTGAATTATTTTTGAAGCAGATTCTTGGTTGCTTTTCCCTACTCCTTGCACAATTAATTATGTTGTAGTACTTTGATTGCCATTGAGAGAAAATGGTTGGCTAATTAGTAGCTGTCTTGCTTTAGCTGCATATTGATATCTCTATTACGGCCCCAAATTGTAAACGAGATGGAACAGCCTTAAGTTTATGTTTCCCTGCACGTTGAATCAGGTACCAGAAGAATCTAGAGTCGTCTTCCGTGCTCCAGCATCTTCTCTAGAATGTTGCTGTTTCATCAGCAATAGCGATTACCTAAGTGGATCAGATGATGGAAGCATTGAGCTCTGGAGCATGCTTCGGAAGAAACCGGTTTCCATTGTCAAGAATGCCCACCCTTCTGCAGCTAATAGTAATCAAGGGAATGAAGGTTTCATTCCCAATGGTCATATAGGTAAGGTACATCATTCTAATCAAGGGAATGAAGGCTTCATCCATTCCCAATGAAAAGTTTGTTACTTTGTTAGTTCAGCTACTTCAAAAGGCTGGAACTTATTTTCTGCTTCCCTTTGTTTATGATTTGTCCCTGCAGAAAGTGAAGGCGAGAATCATGAAAAGAGCCAGTTCTTGACCGCAAATTCCTGGGTTAGTTCGGTATCTGTGTGCAGAGGCAGTGATCTTGCAGCCTCAGGAGCAGGGAATGGGTATGTCCGTTTATGGAACTTGGGAAGCGAAGCCTCCAAAGAAGTACGGCCCTTGTTTGACCTTCCATTGGTATGTATAAAACTCTCTGTAAACTTGATTAGCTTTCAACAATTTCTAGAATTGTGACCATGAACCCCGTGTGTTCACGCCTCTTTAATGCAGGTCGGTTTTGTTAACTCTATAGCCGTTGCAAAATCTGGGAAATTCGTTGTGGCTGGAGTTGGACAGGTTTGGTTTGGAATGGTCAATACTGTTTGTTGCTCAGTAACTGTTTCATTTCCCCTTTTTAAAGTTTCACGGTGTTTGTTTATGCTTGGAGCAGGAGCCTCGGCTAGGGAGGTGGGGGCGTGTATCGGGAGCGAAGAACGGAGTTGCCGTTCATTCTCTGAAGCTAGCCGAACCTTAGTTCATGACGAGGGCTCAATCACGATGGTCAATGCTCTCCGTCCCTCCAAATTTTGACTTGCTATGTATTGTATGATTTATTATATCGTGGTAGCTGTAGGTTTTTACAGACTTGTATCCTCGAGATGAAGAGAAATGAGATGCAAATTTTGGATCTCTGTTCCTTATTTTTTTTTTCTTTATATATATATATTATTGGCCAGTTTTTTCTTGATGCTTATTGTTGGAATTCTTAGGTAAAACCTTATGTTCTGGCTGGTTTTGCTAGTAAAAAACAGGGTTTTGCTAGTAAAAAACAGGGTTTTGCTAGTAAAAAACAGGGTTTTGCTAGTAAAAAACAGGGTTTTGCTGCTTTTGCATGGAGTCTTTCGGTTAAGGCAAGCTTGAATTTTCTTAAAATTGAGCTTGGTCTAGGCAGTGTTATCATAATTGAAATCGGCTCTCAAGTCGGCATGAAGCCGGTTCATGCGGTCCAATTTGACTGAACCAAGATTGATGTGTGGTTCAATGTTCATAATTAAAAAAAAAAACTCAAAATATAAAGTTACAAATTACATAGTTTTAAACACATATATAATTACTTTAAACTACATATTGATTTAAACTGAAAAAACTGATTGGTCTGTTTAAAAAAACATCCAAAAAAATGATGGTTCATACCGGTTTAAACACTATAATATGCAATTCGGTCTTTTAGCTGAACCAAATTGGACAGTGATCCGATTCCTGGTCGAATTTCCGATCCAGTCCGATTCTGATAACACTGGGTCTAGGAATATGTCTGTTTGTTTTTTTCGTTAAAAAAATATTAATTTGCTAGCTCAATTAATAGTTTAAATAATTTTTCTTTTGGAACAAAATGCTAGCTTATTTTACAACAATACAATCTGTTCTGTTTAATTTGTCGTTAAAACTGATGAAAATGTGTATTTTATTTATTATTTTACTACTTTTTTTGTGTAAATTGTTAGCTGAAATTTGTAAAAATGTGTAATTTGTAGACTGTTTTTTTTTTAAAGAAAAATATATAATTTGCTAGTCGGACTTTGAGAAAATTTATAATTTGATAACTGTCATAACAAATACAAACATGTCTCTATTAACATTTAACATCAAATTAATCGAAATTAGCAATTTTTCTTTTTAATTGGAACTAGCAATTTTTTATTTTTTGTAAAGTTAGCTATCAATATTTTTTGTTTAGAGGAATGGTATTGTTTAAACTTTTAAAATTCAATTAGTAGATAATTAACTCTTTAAAAAAAAATATTTGAGTTTTCTTAGATATTGTCTGTATTTTCCATTTTTTATTAAAATTATTTCAAATATACTTTCCTACTTTTTAATAAATTTAGTATCATTATTATTTTATAATACAAGGAAACAATACGAATTAAGAGTAAAATAAAAATAATCACAATTTACGATGTTTTATTTTCAAATAAAATGTACTTTCGTTTTAATATAATCACGAACCGCTTTCCTCTACAGTCTTGTCTATACTTATGTTACGCCCTTAAAGCTTTCCGTTTTTCATTATCACCCCGAACTTTTAATAGATTACATCGTCGTTACCAATCAAAGATTTGTCCCGTCTCTTTGCTCTCTGATATCAGCTCCTATTTTCCGGCCAAATTTCCTCCATCTTTCACAATCTCTGCAGTGCTGGTGATTCTTGTGCTGCTGCTCTGCCCTAGTCTCATTAATCAAGTTGATATCTACAATCTAAACCAATCAGCTCAACCTCTAGCGAATCTCCGTCTACTTCCTTCAATCGCTGTAGAGCGTTTGAATATTGATTGTATCTTCCGGCGTTATTGCTGGAAGAATAGGAGTTTCTGTTCTGAGAGCATGCTCGGTGGATTGTATGGAGACCTACCTCCGCCCTCCTCCAACGATGAGGACAACCCTAGCGGCAATAGCAGCTCAAGCGTGTGGTCGAGCAGTACCAAGTTCGCCCCTCCTGCTCTCCGCAAACCCTTGACACCTCAAACCATCCTCAGATCCCAAAACAGGCCAAAGCCCCAAGCTTCGACATTGCAGCCGAAACATATCGTGGCCGCACCGGTGTTCGCGCCGCCGGATGAAGTGGCGGTGCAGCCCGCACTTGTGGGCTTGACGTCGATGATTATTGAGGAGTACGACCCTGCAAAGCCAAATGACTACGAGGAGTACCGGAAGGAGAGAAAGAGGAAACAAGTTGAAGCAGAGAGGAGGAAGGAGCTGGAGAGGAGGCGGCAGGAGGAGGAGGAGCGAGAGCGGAGAGAAAGGGAGGAGAGAGAGAGGGATAGGGATAGAGATAGAGATAGGGAGAGGAATATATCAGGGGAGGAGGCTTGGAAGCGGCGAGCAGCCATGAGTGGTGATGCTCCACCTCGATCACCATCACCCCCTGGGAATGTAGATGGATTTACTATTGGAAAGTCGGAGACATTGGGGCTCGGAGTAGGAGCTGGTGGGCAGATGACTGCTGCTCAGAGGATGATGGCCAAGATGGGTTGGAAACAGGGCCAAGGCTTGGGGAAGCAGGAGCAGGGAATTACTACCCCGTTAATGGCAAAGAAGACGGATAGGAGAGCTGGGGTTATTGTAAATGCAAGTGAGCCAAAGTCTGCTCCTGAAAAGAAGGCGAAGAGTGTTAGCTTCAATAGATCTCCAACCAGGGTTTTACTGCTCAAGAATATGGTATGTGGCTTTACCTATCTGTTTCTTCCATTGAAGTCCAGTCATTTATATTTTGAAATCATGGCATTGTGACTTCATCATGTGGATTAGTGCTAATGCTCATTTGGCTTGCTCCTATGAGTTGAGCATTTATGGCTAAAGATTGCAACCAGTCATAATTGAATGCATTAGTCTATCTGTTAAACCTCCTTAAAGAACATCATATTTGATTCCTTGTGAATTAGATAAATTGAGTTTTTTGAAGTGAAAATCTTGCTTGCTTTAGTCAGCTCAGCCATTGTCCTCTCCTTCATGGTTGTGCTTATGCTTTTCTCGAGTACCATGAAAAATTTGTTAGTTTATCTCTCCCTTTTTCTCGTTCTTATTAGTTTTATTGTACATGTATGCCTAAATCTGAGGATAGAGGAAAAGGGAAAAACTTAACAGCAAGCACTATCAAGGAGATTAAGATAGCTCGCTTTGACTTTAAATCAGAAGATGTCAGGCATACAATTCTGTAGCCTTTGATTTCAATGTCATCTGCTGATTGAACAGTCTTCTATTCAAAACCAACAGCATCCTCAGTTACGCTTTACACTTCTTGACATTGAAGTTCCTTAGAAGCTTTTTTGAAGTTTGCAGTCATTCTATTTTCTGATCCTGTCCTCACTGAACCCAATAACCTTTCTTTGAAATCTGAATACTTTGCTATCAATGAGTAGTGTACAATCACATTTAGTTCAACTCTCTTGAATGCCTTTTCTTTGCATTCTTTGTCCAATCAAATCGAGGGGACAAAGCTGAAGTCTTAAACTGTGGCCATTTCTGACCTCTTCATATCTCCTTCCCCTCCTGTAAGTTGAGCTTTTCAAAATTGTGATTCATTTTCAATCAGCTCTCAGGTATAAAGACCTATCCATGCATTCTTTTCAATGAATATTGTTTTTTCAGCCACAATCACATTCAGAAATTGAGCCCGGTTTACATTGAAGTTGTTGCTTGTCTTTGGCCTTAATCTTACTGGAAACCATGCCATTTCTTTCTTCAAGGTCCATATATATCATATATCTTTAGTTTCACCTAGTGTTTGTATTTGAGATTATTGTCTGCTATTCTTTGGTCAAACAACCTTCCTACTTCAAGTCCGTGACTCCATATCTCTTTAGTTTCACCATACCACTTCCTTCTTAAAGTCCGTTTTCTTTTGTATCAGTTGTAAGTTCCTTGTTACCCTATTCTGTCCATGTACATCTGCTGTATTATCTTCTGCCTGTACCACTGACCATCTCTCATCATAGTCTTGTGAAATTATCTGACCTTATCATATGCCGTTGTGCAATCTCATTTACTATCTCCCTCCCCCCTCTTTTCCTGAACCGAACTTCCTTGTTCCTATTTGAGATATCTTTGGTTAGTGAATGCCTAAATTAGATGATGTATTTAATCATCATTGGCTTTTAGATTTATTATTTGTTCTCTTTCTGCATAATTGTTCCTGTTATTACATCTCGAAAGAGTTGAATTGAATCTCTCTTAACTCTTTTATGCGTGTTTCTCATTCAAGGTTGGCCCAGGGGAGGTAGATGACGAGTTAGAAGAGGAAGTGGGATCAGAATGTGCAAAATACGGAACCGTGACTCGGGTCCTTATATTTGAGATCACTGAACCAAATTTCCCAGCTGAAGAAGCAGTCAGAATCTTTGTTCAATTTGACAGATCGAAAGAAACAACCAAGGCATTAGTCGATCTGGGTGGTCGGTATTTTGGTGGAAGAACAGTCGATGCTTCATTCTACGATGAGGAAAGATTCGATAAGAATGAACTCGCCCCCTTGCCCGGAGAAATCCCAGGTTTCTAATCATCAATCTCCATCATATTAAATGAGTTTTATTGAAAGATAGATTAAGACGCATGCTATCACTGTTCTAGAAGTAAAAACTTATGTAACTACTGATTCAAATCATCTGCATTGTTATAATCATAGAAGTTTTTTTCTTGCTTACATAACCAATAATACTATAATTCTCTATCATATTCATCATCGGACACCATTGATGCTAGAAATTAGATGATACTAGACACTTGGTCTCTATAACGAAAGCAAATGGGAAGTTCATTAGAGTTGTTAACATTAGCATTAGATTTCGTGGAATCCAAGTAAGAAGAAGGAATCTGTGGTGACAATGATTTTGAGCATTCTCCTTCCCCGGCTCGGCAATTGACGACCACACTGCTGGTTGGTGTTGGATTGGCGCTTGTTCTTGCAGACCCACATAGAGGGCAGCTGCTCCCAATCTTGCAAACCAAAATGCAATAATAGAAGGTTAAAAATCAGAAATTTGGGCAGCTGCAACGTTGCTTATTTACCACTATTTTGTTAAGCCTAACGACTTATACTTCGCTAGAACTCAATTGTAATACTTGCAAAAGGAATTGCAAAGTTTAGTTGCAACCCTAGAAAAATCATTATGGTAGTCAGTTTTGCTAAAGTTTTACCCAAATAATTTTTAGTATTACAATTAGGGTTAATTATAAAAAACAAACCGAACTTTGAGAAAAAATCAAACAGCAAACCGAACTTTTTTGTGTTAACAAACAACAAACCAAATTTGAGAATTGAGCAATCAACAAACCTGCCTCTGCCTCAAATTTTTATTATGTTTGAACGAATTTTTCAATGTTTAAAGGAGTTATTAAGTCGTAATACCATTTTCTTAGAATACTTCAACTAATGTTGACTGAATAACTCTCTCAAACATAATGAAAATTTGAGGTAGGTTTGTTGATTGATCAATTCTAAAAGTTTGGTTTGTTGTTTGCCAACAAAAAAAAATTTGGTTTGCTGTGTTTGGTTTTTCCTCAAAGTTCAGTTTGTTTTTTTAACCCTTACAATTATTCCCTCAAAAAATATTTCTAGTATTGCAAACTGCTCGTACGATTAGGAGTCAGTTCACCCTGATGGTTTTAACTCACATGTCCTATGGAGGTGGAGGCTCGGTAGGTGGTGCCATCGGGTTCGACCACCCACCCGGCTTCAGCTGCAAGGTACCGAAGGACTTGGTTGATGTCGGCCCTGGGCAGTAGAGGATAGTTTCCGTATTTCCTTAGGCCTCTGAAAATATTGGTAGTAATGGCTCTCCTCTCCCTCTCCCTCATCTTCGTCTTCTCCTTCTCACTTTCACTCCTCATCTTCCTTCCTTCCTTCCTTCCTTCCTTTCCTCTTCTCCAATTCAAACTTAAACTAGAGACAGACAGAGAGAAGAAGAAACAGCAACCAGCCAACCACAATGTGAAAAGGAAGACCCTTTTTGTTTGAATGTGAATGGGTCATGCTGTGAGAATGAGCAGCCTGAGGTTTAGTTGATAAAATGCGTGAAAAAAATTTAAATAAAAATAAATGGTAAGCAAATCAAAGCATGCATTGGGCACTTCATTGCCCACAAGAACTGCATTTCCCTTCTTTACAATAAGAAGGGTTCCGGGACGTTGAGTGTGTATAACAATCTTGTCATATTTAATCATATAAATAAGTGCAGACTGGGATATTGATTCATTTCATTCTCTTTCGATGTGGAATCAACTACTCAGTGCTAACTAAATATCATCGTACAAAATGGAAAACTTAAAAGGTCTAACTTGAAATTTGGAAAAACTACAAAGGCATTTGGAGTACCAACTATCGCGATTGACAAGACACAAAAGAGCAAATCTGACTCAGTTCTGCTCGTTTATGTTCCCTCTGTTCCCGCTGCAACAGAAAAAGTGTGGTAGCTTGACACGGCCACAACTCCTACAATTGGTCATTTGTACGCATAAGCATAGTATTTAACATCATCTACATTACCATACGAAAGATGACATTGTATGTATACTTTGAAGCATCTAAATTCAAATGAAAGTGTCTAATATATTCGTTTAATTGGGAATAATGAGCCAATGAACTTTACAAATCTGTATCGATCCCTAAAATTTGTAGTTGTTCTAAGCTAATACTAATAATAATGAAAGATGCAATATCCTTACTTGCAACGAATTATCACAGGAATTGGCTTTAGCGCCTTTGGTCCATTCCTTATGCCTCTCTTGTGGCGAGAGACCTACATAAATGAAAATTACTTTATTTCAACCTTAAAAATATCCATGAGCTATAGTTTATGTTAAAAGCAATTCCGAGAGTACAAAATATCAATTTCGGCCAAAAATAAATTAGATATATCCATATATATCTAACCAAAAAAATAAGTGTTGTTGGAGTTAGGAGAACTAACAAAGACAAAAGTGTAAACACTAAGGCCACTTTACATTTCATGGTGAGTGCATATTCGACTATATTCTTTGGTGAGTACCAAAGATTTGTATATTTCAACTTCGAGAGAAAGATTGAACGGGAATGGTGCCAATTAGTAGTTCTGAAAATACTACCACAGAACAAACCACGTGTAACATTATGTAGTCAATGAATTGCCCAAAATCATTGACATTTGCTATTCTAGAAGTACAACAAAGATTAAATCAATTTTAATCTAGGTGGATTCAATTGAACAAAATGTGATTGATGCACCTTTGTTACTAGAAAAACAACATAAAGATACAACTACTCTAGAAAGGATTTAGCCAACAAAAACTACCCTAGATAGTCAAAGGCTCTGCAGAAACATATCATCTACTTGGAATTATATTTCATTTTGCCACACCTACGGATACATGGAAATCCAAGCTGTCCAAGTATTTTTTTTCTTCCATCCTTCATTCACCCCATCCACAGTCATTGAAATGATGATCAAATACATAAAACTAAGGCCTTAGTCAAGGAACTTCCATTCGAACAAGCCATTTGTAGGTCTAGCTGAGAAAGTACTATTAAATGGTAACCCATCCATTGCTCAAGAAGAACAGTTGTTTGATGAATTACTTTGTAAATTGACATGTTACTAATGCCTAACCCAAGCTACTATTCAAGAACAGGATTACCCTCGAACAAAGAAACTGCTGAAGTCTAATAGCATCAGAACTAATTAACAACAAAGTAAACCTGAAACATCGTCACGAATATAATTAAAGCAATTTAAGTAGCAAATGCGAAGAAACGTTTCAAACTTAGGAATGAACAGTTGTTATATCCACTATTCTCAATCTATCAACGAGATAAACGCATTGACCAATTATTATAAACGCATTGACCAATTATTATAAACGCATAACTAGATCCTCACATACACGAACAGAAAGTGCTGAACAGTTTAAACCACAGCTAAGATTCACATTAGGAGGCTCAAAAAGTTAACTTTGACTGCACACTGTCTTTGAACATTTACTACAACATTATTTGAGCAGGGCAACAACTGCAAGAGACTAAGTAAAAAGCTACACCGAAGTAAGAACTCAGAAATAGTAACATACGACGAACGATTGAAAGATTCACACTGCAGGGCAACAAACTAAATTGCCCAAATCCTCAGTAAACCCTTGCACCAAAATCTGACAATCAAGAAGTTCTCAAGTACCTTCTTTTTCGGCACGGCCATGAGCTCCATTGAAAGAACAGGTACAGAGCTCTGGTAACCGAATCCTACATCATTGTTGGGGGTTTGCTGGTCGTGCTCCGGCAACACAAATGTTGGAGATGGAATCGGAGGAGCTATAAGGGAGTCCATCGGCGCGGGCTGTGCCGCAGCGTGCGCCCACCGTCTCAGCACTGGCATGAGCCCAGAGCTACTGGTTTTCAGAGCCGCTGTTCTAAACGCCATTGCTATGGTTTCTTCTACCTTCAACGATCTCCGCAACAATTCACAGTGGAGCTCTGCCTAGCTTAAGAGCAGTCGGCTGAAGGCTGATTCTTAGACTTGAATAATTGGGCTAATAAAAGGCCCATTAAATATTTTTCGAAGCCCACGGCCCATAAAATGATTAACAAGTTCAAACCTTGATGAAAATAAGAGACCGAATTAATTATTATTTTCTTTTTTATTGAGGGTTTGTTTGTAGTATTAAATTCACAATTTTATTGTGATTTTTATTTATCCACTTATTCATCCTTTTTATATAAAATACATATAATTAAATTATAACTGCTAATATCATTATATTAAATCTTTCATTTCACGGTTATTACATTAATTTTTATTTGTAATGATGATGCCAATAAACATCATGGGTAAACTATACAAAGAGAGATTTCGATAATTAGTTTGCTTTTAGCATAAGCAATCCATTTTTTTATATAATAATTGCTATTATACTATAGATATTATTTATTTATATTATGAAGAGTATATTAAATATATTGAAATTTGGATGAATTCCAAATAATTGTATTGTAACAGAATAATTATATATATACAAATAGTTTACATTCGTATGTGTATATACAAAAAAAAATAATTATTTGCATAAAATCCAATTAATTATGTTTCCAATCCCTTTACAAGTTTTTCTTTTCCTCCAAGATGTGAAATGGAAGCAAAGGTGTAGAAACCAACCAAGAGTGATAAAAGGGGTGAGAAAAAATGAGTGGAGTTTTCATTTAATAATAATAACTTTGGGTGCATGACAAAAATGGGGAGCATAATTGCCAACAATTCGACGGGGTTCTTCTGGAATTTAAAATATTTTCTGATTTTTTTTCAAAAAGTGTACATGTGTGGAAAAAAATTGAGAAAAACATGTATATGTATAAATTTTTTAGGAAAATGTTAATATGTGCTATAATTGAGTAACGGTTATTCAATAGACGCTACTATGAGACGTGTGTTTTGTCAAGTCTGCATTCGATTATTCGTTCGTGATCCAATTATTTGTGTTTTCAGCACAAATTTGGATGAAAAATATGTCATCGTAACATAGTTAACTTCAGTCCCAGCAAATCCAGACACGCAACAACCATGTCTTCCTCAAGTGTATACTCATTCGTCACTTCATCTGCGTCTATACGAAGTCCAAGGATCACGACTACATCCTCTAAAGTGATAGTCATCTCACAATGTCTAAGATGAAAGGTGTGTGTCTCGGGCCGCCAATGCTAGCACAATGACATCAATAATTTAGGATTCAGTTTGTGATATCACATAATAACCACATCTCATAAACCAACAGATTGCACAATCGTTTTAGACTCTTCTGATATTATATTTTCTTCAATTTTTAAACATTGAAATGCAATATATTGGTTACCACTTATATATGCAGACCGATGATGATCTTGTCCCAAAAAAATGATGGGTCTAACAGACAAACGTTTAACACATTTTGACCCAAAGGGTGACTTTACATAATTACGCGCGGTGGTTTGATAGCTCTACAATTAAAGAGATTACATTTTTAATTTCACACAATTTATATTTTCTCCATAATTTTTTTTTAATAATCATTATCTAATAAATTAAAGATATATAAAAATATTACTAGCATATTTAATTAGCACAATATAATTAATCAGCACAAATATATAATTAATTATCACAAATATTAAAAAAACACAAGGAAAAAAAAGTGTCGGGCACACATCTTGCTTGGCGGTTCGGGCGTGGCGGAGGCTTTTTCCGAGAGGCGGCAAGAGGGACTTCGTCCGACGCTCAGAGGTGGTTGGGGCAGCACGTTCACAGCGTGGAGGGGCACGACACTTCAGGGGGAAGGACTTTGACGACGTAATGGCGAGGGAGGGACGTGGGATAGGGCTGTGTGTGTGAAGGGAGCTGGAAAACAAAGAGGGAGGGGTTGCGGGGAGGAGGGAACAACTGTGGAAGATGCGCGTATATTTAGGGTTCGGTAATTAAAATGAGGGGTATGACTAAAAAACGCTACTTAGCGTGTATCAAATACACGCTATCACACTACTCATGCGCTTGTACATACATTTTTAATTATTTTTTAACAATATTTTTTTTTTGACATGTTCACTTTTTTTAAAAATTCATATTTTCTCTCTACATATAATTATATGCATATGATAATAAAACTTTAAAAACTATTACAAATTACGTTGTTTTTTTATCAATTGTTAAAAATTACGTTGTGTGGTTATCTTATTATTATAATTTTTTAAAATTATTTTATCTACTTAAATGAATATTCATTTATGTTGAACTATGATCTTTCTATTCTTCTAACCTTTTTTTTTCTTCATAACGACTTTAAGAAAAAATATTCCTTTTATTTTTATTAAAGCAATCACGATCGTTATTGGCTCCAGTGCACACTAGCAAAAGTGCTGAATTTATAAACAAATAGAGTGTTGCACTCTCTTTTCTTGTTTATTTTAACTAGAGATTACAATAGATTAATAGATTGAAACTCAATATTTAATATACGGCATTAATATTATAAATCAATTATTTACTATTTTTTTTTCAATTATAGCACTTTTAATTACTTTTATAAATTATTTGCTATAATTTTTATTTTATTTTCTACTTTTCAATGGTTATGACTTATGACTTATGACAAAAAGCTATTTACCCTACCTGCACAAGTAAAAAGTTACCAGTTGACTGCTTAGCAAAATTTTATATATCCCTTATATACATACAACACATGTATATATATATACTTCTCATTCTTTATGCTGACCGAAATTTTACATGTGAAGCGAAGGAAACACAGTGTCCCCCAGTTGGTGCCATGCATATGTCTTTATCTGCAGAATCCACCAACCCAAAGGAAAAACAAAGGGACCCTCCCCTTCCAGCTAATATATTTCATCCATTCTCTGCAGAAATCAGATCAGACATATACATATATACATATATATGTATATACATATTGGTAAGCTAGAGAGAGAGGAGATCAGCATGTTATCAGTGGACCAACCCCATTATATGTTGTTTGTGTGGGGACGACACTGGTGCTGCAAAGAAACCCTAGTTTTTGTTTCTTCTTTCTCTGCTGTCTCTCTTCATCAACAATAAGAATGGGAGATTCATAATGATCCTATGGCAAGGGAGGGAGACACTAACCATGGACGGACTCTTCTCCTCCTTCGTGAGTGAATATAACAGAGAAACAAGGAACCCTAATCATGGAGAGAGGACTTGTTCTCTGCTACAACTAGGACTGAGTTTGTATTAGAGATTATTTGGTGAAGTAGAACAAAGACTATATTCCAAAGAAACTTTGGCT
Organism: Chamaenerion angustifolium; assembly: GCA_946814005.1. NCBI lineage: Eukaryota > Viridiplantae > Streptophyta > Magnoliopsida > Myrtales > Onagraceae > Chamaenerion > Chamaenerion angustifolium. The sequence continues at coordinate 2,643,009 of OX328277.1, read as the reverse complement.
TATACATTCAAAAGGTTTGACTTTTTATTTTCCATGTGAGGGAGGGTTGCCACTATGTAAAGCATCCAAGATTCCAAAGGAGATGGAGACTATGATGTCTGGAGACTGGAGAGTATTGTGGAGCTCTGTCTTCTGTCCCGATCTTTGGAGGCATGTATTATTCGTTTGGTAAATACCTAGTATAATTCTTATTCGTATTTGCTATAATTTTAGTTAATAATTCAAAGTACTAAATTACTAAATAGAGTAGTACAATATTTGCTTATATAAATTTTAAATTATTTTTCGTTGAATCTAAAAAAAAGAGAATTTCTTAATCAATTTGAGTAGTACAATATTTGCTTATATAAATTTTAAATTATTTTTTTCCTATTCATATGGGATATGTATCACAAATCCATTCAAGAAATAATATTAAAAAAATTCTAAAAACTTTTCAATTGCTCTATCACCAATGGACACTTGGTCCAACGGTATCACCTCTTGCTTAGAGCAAGAGGTCACGAGATCAATTCTCGACGATGACGATGTAACCAAGATTAATCTTGGATGACCAAAAAAAAAAAAAAAAAAAAAAAATTGCTCTATCCTATTAAAATTTTCTATAAAATAAAACGAAATATATGTATTCATCTGCGTTTCTGCAGAAGCAGTGTCACGACTTCTGGTCTTCCCAATCGCCGCTGAAGTAGATTTAGGAACATCGTCGGAGATGATGAAAAGTTTTCAAAAAAATTGTTTCGAAGGAGGAATCATGGTGATTGTTCCTTAAGTTACGAAAAGAAGGATTCAATATCTTATCGAGAAACACAATGAAATCATCATCATGATCAGACCAGAGCCTATTTCGTCGTTTAATGTATGTAGCTATATTTCTTTGTTGTTTATTGCTACTTGACCACACCACCTACCCCCTTAATTCTTTCTGCATGCATGCTTATATTGTTGCTCTGTCCACTCCATTTTACATTCGTGTACACGTGTATGTATGTATATACCATATAATTAGATATTTTAATGAAATTAGATTTACTAGTGGTACAATATGGTCATTTTATCGCATTAAACAAGTCAGGAGGATCCGGAGTGCACACTTGTTTAATTATATTATGATTCTCTGTATCGTAAATTCATCAGTTGTTTAGAGACGCACAATGGAGGTCAACAGTGGCAACACCCCCTTTGCATGGGTCCCGGGGCAGCGCCCCTTGGCTAGGTCTCAGGGACTGGAGCCCCTAGCTGGGGTCGAGCTGAGAAAAAATCATTTTTGATAAAGTTACTATTCTAAAAATTCATTGTAAATTTGAATTTTTGGAATTAATGACTTAACATTTTATTTTAACCTCAAAATTCCCGTTTTTTGGACACTTACTTTGGAGCCAAGTTTAGATCGAAATGTTGCAATGACTTCGGCTCCAAGTCATCATCCCAAGGTGTCCCACGTGACATTGCTCCGCCAGGCTTTCACCCATTGCGGAAAATTCCCCAATCCCAATGTGTCCCTTTGCTTTGGAGACAAAATTTCAAATGAATGGGCATGTTTAGTTAAAATGGTTCATATGAGTTCCAAATGGTGTGTTGTCTTTTCCAAAGGGTGTGTTGTCTCTTCCAAATGTTGTGGTGCCCAGTGGCGGATCCAGCTTGAAGAGAGTGGGGTCCTAGGACCCCACTTGATATATATATATATTTTTCTAAATTATAAATATATTTTACGAAGTATTTATTAGGATCCCGTTTAAATTTGGGTATGGACATCAGTTGACAGTTCAAGATCAGCTTTTTAAGCATTTACATTTTAAGTGTGATCTAATGTTCAATTCCTAGTGAATTTAAATTGAAGTAATCTTTCTTCTTTTTGTCTCATTTAGAATTCTCAACTTAAAAAAATGTTTTATTTGATTTTTGAATATAATTAATATTTCAATTTCGTTTGATGTTTAATTTTTTTTTAATGTTTTGTCTAAGAGCAATAATAATAATTTTTAGTTTTAGTTTAAAGTATGCATAAATCAGAAAATCGAATAACAATTTTTTTATTTAGAATTTAAGTTATATACTAAATAATGTATATGATTTAATGATTGTTTTTTGTTGCAAATCAGACTCTTTATAATACGTTAGGCTTAGACAGTCATGAAAATGAGAATGTATTTGTTTAACTTATCAATAATTATTGTATATAGTTTTTTAACTTATATAAATTACTAATACTTATACGAAAAAAAAGAATTATTGTATCATTTTATTTTAAACTATTGTATATATAGATAAAAAATAAATTATTTCAATCTAATTTGATACCAATTTTTTTAATGACTCTGTATATAAAATCATAATAGAACCCCACTTATGTGGGTTCCCAGATCTGGTGGTGCCTCTTCCAAAAATTGATCGTAGGGGAGGTTTAAAAATTTTATCTCAAACATTCTCATTCATTCTTAAGTTCTAGTTCAGAATTTTAATTTTATCCGATTGAAAATTTGAGTGTCACCAAATTGTTTAATTTGAAACTATCGTCACAGTTTCAGATCCATCCGAAAAATCTCATAAAAAGTTCTACGTATACTATATACTATATATGTATTCGTAGTGTGTGTAATACATGCGCTTAACCATACATGCATCTATCATATGGCCTGGCCATGGGTCCAGGGTCCTATGCTCTGCTCTCGATATGCGACATGCGTGTGAGAGAGAGAAGCAGTGCGGTTTTTATAATGTTTCCACAGAGAGAGAAGAAAGAAGAAAACAGACATAGCCATTCATAAAGAAGAAGCCAGCCCACTGCGCGTGTCAGCTCTTTGCCTTGCTTACCCCCTCTCTAACAACAACAACAAAAAAGCACTCTCTCTCTGCCGTCTGCTCTGTCCTCATTTATTTTCCCATTTATTATTTCTTACATTTACTTAACATTTTGCTTCCATTTTCAAGTCACAGCAACAGCTGCAGGAAGAGGTTAAGATTGTTTGTTGGGTTATGGCATGCAACCTTTGTACTTTATACATACCTGTCCTTCCATTTCCTTCTTTAGATATCAGTTAGGGTTAGGACTTGGACTTGGATTAGGATTAGAACTAGGATTAAAACTTTTTTTGTTCTGTTGTAATTTAAAGAAAGTTGTAACATTACAAATGATCAATGAATATTCATATACTAGAAGCCTAGAAGGTACATGTGAAAAAGGTGAAACTTTTGGTAAAGAAAACTTGTTTTTTTGTTTCTATATTTTTTTTGAAATAGTGTGATTTTGTATAAAAAAGATAAAGAAATTTTTAGTGCAGTACTGGGTCTGGCCGGTGGTATTATTTTTTGTTTTTCTCTTTGTTTGCTTTCTAAATCACCGAACGAGAGACACCCACAAATTTAATTTCTTTTTCTTTTTCTTCGTCTTGATTCTGTAGGTTGGTTTTATTTGCTCTCTCCTCCCTCGATACGGTCTGTTTCTCGAGATTGGAGTCTGAGACAAAGACCACAGGACCATTATTCCTCTGTCACTGTTCAATACTTGGGTCTTGTCTTGGGGTCGGGTCCATAGTCAGTACTTCCTTTGAAAACTAAAGACACTGAAGAAGACGAAGAAGGGGAGGAGCTCTCAGTCTCGGTGAAGAAGTTGCAGAAAGATTGTTCCTTTTGCTCATCCTATCTCTCATGAAGGAAGAAGAAGGCTCTCTTTGGAAGAGGGAGCCTGCCTAAGCTGGCCCAAGAATTTCAAATCCATCCAAAGACTCCATTTTCATTATAATTAATTAAAGAGAAACCTCGTGGCTAGCAATTCAATGGCCATGCCCATGCACAGAGAGTCTAAACAGCAGCTGCTGCAGCAGCAGATGGATTCGACCAAGTATGTGAGGTACACGCCTGAACAAGTTGAGGCTTTGGAGAGGGTCTACAATGAGTGTCCCAAACCCAGTTCCTTGAGGCGCCAGCAGCTCATCAGGGAGTGTCCCATTCTCTGCAACATCGAGCCCAAGCAGATCAAAGTCTGGTTCCAAAACCGCAGGTATCTTCACTTTAACCAGAACAAATTTCGTCTACTAAGCGGAATAAGTTTGGTTTCTGTCAACGTTTCCGTGATTTGTCAGAAGTTATGCATGTGCGTTTAAGGTGTCGGAAGAAATTTCGTCTACTAAGAATAATCATATTGATTTGCGTTTGGATTTAAGGCGTTTACTCTGATAAGAGTAACAATATTGGATTTGCTTTACAAGTTTTTCATATTTTTGAGAAGTTATGCATGTGGGTTATTTCAGAACAAATTTCTCCTACTAAGTGTAACAAGTTCGGATTTGTCAAACGTTTTCATGATTTTTAAGAACCCGTGCACGTGGGGTTCTTAGTTTGTTGAATAATGTTTTTAAAAGAACATGTCCGTAGTGAATATCGGTCACGCTTCGTGTCGTGTTTGTCTTGTCGTTTGAGAGATGGTTGAGCTGCTTGGAAGGAGATAAAGTAGATTCATCTTTATTCATGTTTCCCCCCTTTATTTCCTGATATATATTCTGGACAGATTCAAGATTACTTTTGGCTGGTTAGGCTATGTAGGGGTTTGGATAATCGATGAGATAAATGAGCTCAGCTTATCATTATTAGTAGCAAGAAATGGAAGGAAACAATGACACTTTAAGTGTTCCTTTTTCTTAGATGTCGTGAAAAGCAGAGGAAGGAGTCTTTTCGTCTCCAGACGGTTAACCGAAAGCTGTCCGCTATGAACAAGCTGTTGATGGAGGAGAACGATCGCTTGCAGAAGCAAGTCTCGCATTTGGTTTATGAAAATGGTTACATGCGTCAACAGCTGCACAGTGTAAGCCTCCATAAATGCTTCTTTTATGTTAACATTGATGATTCGTGCAACTAATGTAGTCAATTTTACAGTCTTCAGCAGCGACCACAGACAATAGCTGTGAGTCTGTGGTCATGAGCGCTCAACAGCAGCAAAACCCATCTCAGCTGCATTCTCAGAAGGATGCTAGCAGCCCAGCAGGGTAAATTATACATAGAAACTGATACACCTAAAAAGTTTTTACTTTATGGAGTTTATGATGTAAATTTTGCAATACTTTTTTCAGTCTTCTTGCTATTGCTGAGGAGACCCTTGCACAGTTCCTTTCTAAGGCTACTGGAACTGCTGTCGACTGGGTACAGATGATTGGGATGAAGGTAAGTTATTCACATTCATCTTTTTCAATGTGAATGAAAAGATTGCATTTTTGCTCACCAAGTTTTTGATTCTGTAACTCATTGTGTAGCCTGGTCCGGATTCTATTGGAATCGTTGCTGTCTCCCGCAACTGTAATGGGGTAGCAGCACGAGTCTGTGGTCTCGTGAGTCTCGAGCCCACTAAGGTAATTTCTCTCCTTTTTAACGTTCAAATCATAGTTTTTGCATATATGTTCATCATTTATTATAATTGTCTATACCTATCTAGGTCGCTGAAATCCTTAAAGATCGCCTATCTTGGTTTCGTGACTGTCGGTGCCTCGATGTACTGAGTCTTGTTCCTACAGGAAATGGAGGAACAATCGAGCTTGTCTACATGCAGGTTCGTGTTCAATTATTTTTTTTAAAAATTCAGCAAGTTCTTACTGAGATCGGTTTCCATGTATAGTTATTATGTATTTTTTGGTATAGATGTATGCACCTACAACTTTGGCTGCAGCTCGTGATTTTTGGACACTTAGGTACACCACGACCTTGGAAGATGGCAGTCTTGTGGTAAATAAAAATATTTCCTTTCTGTAATTCATTCACTTGGAGTGGTTCATTATTTAAAAAATAGTGTGAATAACCAAAAAACAAACCGAACTTTGAGTAAAAACCAAACAGCAAAGCGAACTTTTTTTGTTGACAAACAACAAACAAAACTTTTGGGATGGAGCAATCAGCAAACCTACCTCAAATTTTCATTATGTTTGAATGGATTTTTCAATTTTCGAGTGAGTTATTAAGTCATCATTTGTTGAAGTATTTTAAGTAAAGGGTATTATGATTTAATAACTCTCTCAAACATTGACAAATTCGTGCAAACATAATGAAAATTTGAGGTAGGTTTATTGTTTGCTAAATTTCAAAAGTTTGGATTGTTGTTTGACAAAAAAAGGTTTGGTTTGCTGTTTGGTTTTTCCTCAAAGTTCGGTTTGTTTTTTGGTTATTAACCCTTAAAAAATACATAAAATGTGGTTTTGATGTTCGAACACTCCAGAGTAATAATCTGAAGTATAATTCAACATTCCTGCTAATATATTTGTTTTGCAGATCTGTGAGAAGTCATTGACTTCTACTGTAGGTGGCATTGCTGGCCCCCCTTCATCAAGCTCGGTGAGGGCTGAAATGTTTCCTAGTGGCTACCTTATTCGTCCCTGTGATGGTGGTGGTTCTATAATTCACATTGTCGATCATGTTGACCTCGATGTAAGTACAAGCGTATGATCAACTTGTCAAATTTTCAAATGCTTCGATTCTTAAAACTTAAAAATCATTACTTTTTAGGCTTGGAGCGTCCCAGAAGTGCTTAGGCCACTCTATGAATCATCCAAAATCCTAGCCCAGAAAATGACCCTTGCGGTAAAGAAAAAACACTTTTTTACTTCAAATTTGTTCAATTTCTTATAGATTTAAAAAAAACAATCAAATTCTTATTTCTATGTCAATGTGTAGGCTCTGCGACACATTAGACAAATTGCTCAAGAATCAAGTGGAGAGATTCAATACAATGGTGGGCGCCAACCAGCAGTTTTCCGAACATTCAGTCAGAAACTATGCAGGTTTGTATATAATATTTTTTAGGTAAAATCTTGAGATATGCTATTCCAGCTTTGTGTATATTTATGTTTTGTGATAACCATATCAGGGGATTTAACGATGCCGTGAATGGATTTGTGGATGATGGTTGGTCTCTATTGGGTAGTGATGGTGTTGATGATGTAACCATTGCTGTCAACTCATCTCCTGACAAATTTTGTGCATCTCAATACTCTGCATCGATGTTCCCGACTTATGGGAGAGGTGTTCTTTGTGCCAAAGCGTCGATGCTTCTTCAGGTTACAACCCATCTAGTCAAATCTAGTGAATGTGCTATAAAAATACACTATATACTCATATCAAACTCTAACATGTATGTAGGATGTGCCACCTGCTCTTCTTGTTCGGTTTTTAAGGGAGCACCGCTCTGAGTGGGCTGACTATGGAATCGATGCATACTCATCTGCATGCCTTAAAGGTAGTCCTTTTGGTGTGCCGTGTGTGAGGTCTAGCAGCTGCCAGAGTATCCATCATCCAATGCATCTTGCCCATACTGTCGAGCATGAAGAGGTCAGTTAGGCAACGAGAGATTCACCACTTTGATAATAGGGTTAATAATCAAAAAACAAATCGAACTTTTGAGGAAAAATCAAACAGCAAACCAAAATTTTATTGTTGACAAACAACAAACCAAACTTTTGGAATTGAGCAATCAACAAACGTACCTCAAATTTTCATTATGTTTGAACAGATTTTTCAATGTTTGAGGGAGTTATTAAGTCAACATTAGTTGAAATATTCTGGTATTACGATTTAATAACTCACTCAAACATTGAAAAATACGTTCAAACATAATGAAAATTCGAGATACGTTTGTTAATTGCTCAATTCCAAAAATTTGGTTTGTTGTTTGTCAACAAAAAAAAGTTTGGTTTGCTGTTTTTGATTTATCCTCAAAGTTTGATTTTTGATAATTAACCCTTGATTATATTTAGACGGAACTGATTTAATCTTGATTGTAGTTCTTGGAGGTGGTTCGGGTTGAAGGCCATGCGTTCTCCCCTGAGGACGTAGCTCTGGCACGTGACATGTTCTTACTACAGGTTAGTTTGTTATCTTGAATACATGATCCATTAAGATCTTTTGTGAATTGGTTGACATATATCAATGATACAGCTATGCAGCGGGGTTGATGAGAAAGCAGTTGGAGCTTACGCTCAGCTCGTGTTTGCACCAATAGATGAATCCTTTGCTGATGATGCTCCGTTATTGCCATCGGGATTTCGCATCATACAGTTGGATCCAAAAACAGTTCAGTTTCTCTCTTAACTAGCTTGCTTCCATTTCATCGTTCTATATAATATTGTGGTTGCTATTTGGGTGTGGCTCGGATCCAATATTAAAATTTAACATGGTATCAGAGCTCGGTTCTGTTTGACGGTGTGGGTTTGTTGTGTCCCGTTTACTTCACGTACCCGTCTGGATTAAAATGTGCCGGTGCCGTGCCTTAATCGAGTTATCACAGTGCGGGTAGTGTTGAAATCACTGTGATGTGGGAATTCCACACCGGTGGATTCTCCAAATTTGGGCATCATATATCCAACAAGGCTATCTTCTCCTATCACCAATTAGTTTTAGGATGGAACCCGAGTTGTAAATTGTGGTTGCTATTTAGGTATGACTCGGACCCGATATTAAAATTTAACATATAAAACTGGATTAATGTGTTTCTTTATACAGGATGGAGTAAATGCTGCAAACAAGACACTGGACTTGGCCTCAACTCTGGAGGTTGGATCGGGTGCTTCTCGATCTACGAATGATGCAGACATGACCAATTATAACCTCCGGTCTGTGCTGACAATAGCATTCCAGTTCTCCTTTGAGAATCATTTGCAAGACAGTGTGGCCGCCATGGCTCGACAGTATGTCCGAAGCATTGTGGGGTCTGTTCAGAGGGTTGCCATGGCTATTGCTCCTTCTCGGCTTTGCCCACAGTTGGGTTGCCCGAAACCCCTTCCTGCTTCTCCAGAAGCTCTTACTTTGGCACGTTGGATATCTCAGAGCTACAGGTTTGTTAATTAAAATCAACAATGAATCCATGAATTGTTTGGTAAATCTGGATTATCTACCACTAATTATTTTATTTTGTTTTAGGCTTCATACTGGAGGAGAACTGCTCCGACAAGATTCTAATTCTGTCGATTCTGTCTTAAAGAATCTTTGGCATTATTCTGATGCAGTACTGTGCTGCTCTGTGAAATCAAATGTAAGGAGTTATAAACTTATTATCGTAAATTTTCTTTATCTTTGACGTACTTTTTTCACCTAAATTGAAAACGTATTTCAGGCTTCTCCGGTGTTTACCTTTGCAAACCAAGCGGGTCTTGACATGCTGGAGACAACGTTGGTGAATCTTCAAGATATCATGCTGGAGAAGATTCTCAATGAGAATGGGAGAAAGATTCTGTCTTCAGATTTCCCCAAGATCATGCAGCAGGGATATGCGTATATGCCAGCGGGAATCTGCATATCGAGCATGGGGAGGCCAGTATCTTACGAGCAGGCGGTTGCATGGAAAGTTGTTGATGACGATGATTCTACTTACTGCCTTGCCTTCATGTTTGTGAATTGGTCGTTTATGTAATCGGATGCAGCATGAGCTCGGATGCTTTTAGAGACTAAACTAGACTTGATCCACATATTTTGTTGCTGACAGTAGTGGATCGTATGTTATTATTTTGAGAAACATATATGTTGGTTGTGTTTTTATAAGCCTTGTCACTAAGTTGTAGCTCTACAAGTGAAGCTCAATCCTTCTGTTTTGGGTTCAGACGGACCCCGAGCTTGGCCATCTTGGTTCGAACTCAACCTGTTTGTTACCTTTGAACTTCGTTCATGTGTCAATCTTGGCTACCGGTGAAAATGTATATGAATTTCTCTCGTGTCAGAGCGAGTTGGTGGTACTCCGCGGATCTGTGTGGTAATACATATTTTGTCAGTTCATTTATGTTCTTCTGCTCTATTCTCATGTTGGCTTACTCTTCCCGGTTCATGGAGAAAGTATATGAGTAGCCAACCAGGATTGATTACCTAAATACATTTTCACCTGTAGCCAAGATTGACACTATCAGTCAATCACTCTATCAGAGTATTATTTTCCATAGCGACAAACTGGGACTGAACTCTGCTGCAATGGAGAACAATTCTCTGATAGTGTCAATCGTGGCTACGAGTGAAAATGTATCTAAGTAGTTGTTATCAGAGCGAGTTGGTGGTAGTCCCCGTGTGGTGCCATAAACTTGTGTTTTTGGTTTGGTCATACTACGTAATGTTCGAAATCTAATATGATCGGTTGTTCTCATTATTCTAAATCTGCTTGATTGAGTTCGTCCTCATTTGGATCAGAAAAGGATGAATTTTTACTAAATTTAAGTAGTACATATATGATATAGAGATTATATAGGTTCTTAATCACTTCTCTTTATTTGAGGTGGGGATGGGATGAGTTAGAATCAAAACAATATTTTTTGTATCTAAGATACAGTGATTGGGGACAAAACTATTCCTTTCACTAATAAATTAAGGGTTAAATAACAATGAACTACTTGAACATTGAACGTTTTGCAACAAGATACCCGAACTTTAAAAGTTTCGAACTTTAAAAATTCAAAACGGGCTACCTCAACTTGAATGAATGTGCAAATAACTACCTCCGTCCAATTTCTGAATAATTTCCGACGAAGTTCTTTCAACATCTGACGGTAAATTGAACGGAGTTAGCTATTTGTATCTTTCGTCAAAATTGAGACAATCCATTTTAAATTTTTAAAGTTCGGGTAGCTCATTGCAAAACGTTGAAAGTTCCGTTAGCTCGTTGGTAAAAATGTATTAAATGAACATATCATGTTAAGTTTTTTAACATGATTATGTTATGTATTCATTCGCATTATCATTTGCAAAATATATGAAAAATACTTAAATAATTCATAAATTAATAAAACTAAGATAATTTATAAGTTAAAGAAGTAAATAAAATTTAAAAATTATTAAAAGTAGGTTTTATTTAAGAATACCCACATCTACCATAAAACAATAAATGAATAGACTGCGAGTAGTGTAGCATCTTGCTCATCAGACAATAGACATAGATACTAAGGATATATCTTGTTCTGAAAATACTCTACTGTCTACTCTACCCATACCTATGTATCCGTCTTTTCTGTTCTTTATACGGACACAATAACGTCACATCAAATTAAATTAAATTGTGTGATATTGTGTTTTTTTACTATATAATAATCTAGTATAGCCACGTAGAGGCAGCCAGTAGCTAATTATGGTAGAAACTAGAAACTGCAGTTGTAGCTATTCTTTTCGCCGTTCATCAGTCAAATCTTGAAGATTGATTGCAATTGTTCATTTAATTCACCTTCATTGATCGATGCGATGCAGGGCAGAAATCTTCGTTGATATTGACGACAGATTTTGTTCCCTCTTATTAATTAAAAACAAAACGGTATTAATTAATACAAACAGTTGTATTGTATCATATGTGGGGTCGTGTCGAGTCGGACAGCAGGACAGGACAGGACAGGACACTAGGACAGGACAGAGAACCAAAGACAAATTTGTAAGCCGATGGTACGTCACGATCGGATAAACCTGACTGACTATAGGTCCGTTGATTTGATGGGACCTCTGATTTGGTCGATTAATTAATATGTTAATATTTATTATATGAGGGACAAGGACAACAACACATATACTGGGTGTATGAATTTAATTATGTACCTTTAGTTTTAACTAATATTTTTGAATCGATTGATAATTTCGTTTTGAATTTAATATTTATTTTCCAACATGTTTTTTGGTATATTTTTGTTTTTGTAATAGTTGATGGTGCATTATATTTGAAAATGATAGTAATTGGTACCTCTACTACTTTTCTGTTAAAAAATCTTATTAAATATTTTTTAGATTTATAAAATTAAGGGTTAATAGGTCCAATGGTACCATATGTTTTGGTCATGTGATCGGATGGTACCCCTATATTGTTTTATGGTACCATACGTTTCGCAATGTTGTTATTTGGTCCATTCTCCGAACTGTCATTAGTTTTTGCCGTGAATTGTCCACGTGATGCTCACGTGTTGTAATATTTGAAGCGAAATGTCTCTTTTGCCCTAGGATGTTATTTTATAAGCAGCCCCTCCCTCCTAAAATGTCTCATAAACAGCTCCTTCCTCCTTCCTCCTTCCATCGCCAGCTCCTCCCTACTGATTTGCTTCTTCGGTGAGCTCCTTCGTACTGGTATGTCTTCTCATTCATCAACCTCTTCCTTTGAAGAATTTTTCAAGAAGGTTTCATGGGTGTCCACAATTTGAGGTTCTCATTCTCAATCTTGTTTTTATGTACTTTTTAATAGCTTGGATTTCGCAATTCTCGGTCCGTAAGCATAATTTATGTTCAAGAATTTCTGATTGTTGAAACCCTAATTTTTTGTGTCTAGGTTGGTGGAAATCGTGAATGTGGTTTATTCTGTTGGGAGGATCTCCCAATGTGCCTTTATGGAAGAAGAGCAATGCAGAAAATTGAAGTAATGCATAGTGAATTGTGTGCTAAATTGGTGAATGAGACTGCTGCGAAGAACGTGCTACAAAAGATTGTTGTTACACTAGTCGTTGTCTCTGTTTTTCTGTGTTAGATTGACTGCTTAGATGGTTCTGTATGTTGTTGTTAAGCTGCTGTTGTTAGAAGATGTTGTTAAGAATGTTGTTGTTAGAGGGTTATGTTGTTTTAATGTTGTTAAACAATGATGTTATGTTTTCAGAAGTTACGGTACCATTCGACAACCTTCCGTGAAGTTAGTGGACCATATAACAACACCATATAATCAAAGATAATGTACCATATAACAACATATATTCAAAGGTAATGTACCATATAACAACATATTTTCAAATATAAGACTATAACTGTATCTCTATTAAACAACTCTCTGAAACCAAAAACATATAGCAGAACAACCCATTCAGCATGTAAATCATTCAGCATAGCCTTTAAAAAATGTTCACCATCCAAAACTACAGATGACAGCATATTCCAACCACATATACAACAAGTTTGTTGATAAAACACAAAAGTATGACATGGATTTTCGCCTGATAAGTCTAACTGACTAAAAACCCCAAAACACAAAAAACAAAAAGAGGTTAGTGACTGAAATATTTTCCTGTTGTCTTTAGATATGTCATATATGCCATTGTTCTCTTCAGTGTGACCACTTTAAGATGTTTATCAACAACCACAAGTTCTCTTGATTCGGACAGCACATGTGCAGTTGATGGGTACACATGTTCCTCATCGATGTCATCAACATCAACTACTGTTTTGGCAGAACCTGGAATAGAGCTGGATTTGGATTTCGGTGTTCTTCTAACCAAAACTTTAATTCTACGTCTTAGTGTTTCTTGAATGCTTTGGCCTTGGACTGGAATATCATGTACTACTTGTGGTGCCACTTTTCTTCGAACAATATACTTCGGGCGATGACAATAAGTTGTTGAAGCAGGCTCTGCAAGAACATCATCATGTACATTCCACTCATCAACTTTTGTTTGCAATTGTCTCTTAACTCTTTTTTTCTTCGTAGTTACCTGTGATCCAACCTAGTAAATGTCAAATTCAAACTAAAACCTAACAATATCAAAGCAAGATCAGTTTTGATGAGTTTGAACTTAAAACATCAGGCAACAACGAACCGAAATGAAGCGTAACAACGAACCGAAATGAATCACGAAAGCAATTGAACCAATTTCACAAAAGAACAACACAAGCATCGACAAAACAACTTACCCTATGGAGGGACCATTTCAAAGAATCGAAACTTTGCAATTGTTGGAGCCGAACAGTCGTTTCATATGGAGGGACTGCATTCAAGGGTATTTTCGTTAGGCTTGTTCATGAACCGGTTCGACCCCGAACCGGTTCTGAACTGAACTGGTTTGGATTGAAAAAAACCAGTACATTTTTCTGTTTCTAAAAAAACTGGTCTGGTTTAAGGAAAAAAGAACTGGTCTGGTTCGAACCGATTCAGAACCGGTTCGAACTGTTCTGGTCTGTTTTTTTTAATATCAATTTTGGTTCGGAAATATTCCGGTTCAAATCGAACCTAAACCGTATGAAAATTCTGTCCAACACACTGAACCGTCTTAAAAAATACTGAACCAACTGAAAAACACTGAACCGGCTGAAAAAACACTGAACCGACTGAAAAATACATTGAACCGACTGAAAAACACATTGAACCGATTGAAAATCTTTTCCACAACCGACTAAAATCTTGTCCAACATCAACATACGAGAGTCCAATATATCTCTAGGTTTGGTTTATTGAAAATATATCTAGGTTTGGTTTAATTTCAGACCGGTTTAGTTAATTTTGCTTCAAACCGATTCTAAAATTATATAGGTTTAAAGTGGTTTGATTGAAATTTAAGTATAAACCAGTATAAAAAATGAGTCGAGTCGAACCGGTTCGAACTGGATTTTTGGTACTATTTTGAACTGTTTTATTTGAAGGCAAAAAACACTGGTCTGGTTTTGGAACTAGTTCGGCCGAACCGGTTCGAACCAAACCAGTTCCAGACCAGACCAGTTCGCCCGAACCGGTTTATTTGGCCAAGCCTAATTTTCGTCTGAAATTGAGTCTTCATTCGGTTCAGACCACTCACGGGCTCATCACATGTCAATTTAACGATAAAAGGAAACGACTGACTAACAGAATACCATAGGACAATATCCTCTAAACATAACGGACCATTAGACCACATCAAAAAACATATGGTACCATCCGATCACATGACCCAAACTTATGGTACTATTGGACCTTTTTATCCTAAAATTAATTAAATATTTTATAAATATTACAACTAAATCCTACAAACTTACATTAATGTTACAAACAAGTCGTGACTCGATTCGAGCCACACCAGGGGTCTACTAGCGAGGGTGCAAACCCAGACCAGGTCCCAGCTCAGACCCAAATCATAGTACTTCCGATTGTGGCTCAATTGAATCCCCAATCGTTTGAACCGAACCTAATCAGTTCGGTCCAAACCGATTGAAGCTCCAATTGAGCCCCAATCGGGGGTCCAATGGTCTATGTATGAACCTAGACCAGGTCCTCATGGTTAGGCGACCTGGTCTGGGTTCGAGCGAGACCAGGTCCCAAGGGTTGATGATCTGGTCTGGGTTCGGACTTTGGCTAGGGGACTTCCGGTGTGACTCGAATCAAATCGGGACCTGTTTGTAACATTAGTGTAAGTTTGTAGGCTTAATTGTAACATTTAAAAAAATATTCAGTTAATTTTGCAAAAATAAAAAATATTTAACGGAATTTTTTAACAGAAAATTAACTGTACTACCATTACCATTATTTTTAAATATGTTGGACCATCCAAACCTTTTCCTTATTTCTTTTTAGTAAAGGCAAATGTTGAAGTCAAACTCAATCGCGGTGCGTCCAATAGGTCTGTGTTATTCGGTCCGACTATCATCAGCCCATGAATTATCGTACTGTATGAGGCCCATTGAGTATCCTAATGGCAGGGCCGAGGTTGGTATCATGGACTTGGCCTGTGGTAACAGCTTAGATGGGGTTCAAGTAGTATCGACAGCTAACTGTTCGATCAAAGTCCTGACCGAGAAGTCTTCTCCCTTGTTGATTTTAGCCGATCGTAGATGGGGCGCATTTCTGCTTTGCCAGTCATTAATTGCTCTTGGTTGTGATTATTTTAAAGGTGCGATTTTGATATTGTTTAGCTACTGTGATCATAACAGGATTCTTGTCTGAAAATTTTGATATAGATTTCTCAGGCAATGTCTTCTTTGTTTGTTTTTTTGGTTACAGATAGTTGATTGGAGGAAGGTTGGGGATGATTCTTTCAAGATCAAACAAGCTCTTTCAAGGAAAGAGAAATCATATTCTTGCCCAGCATGATCGTGCTCTGTCTTTCGAAACCCAGAATACGAAAAAGTTTCACAAGAGAAAGCCCAGATATCCCATAGCATTCGTCAGCAGAGTGAAACAGTTAGAAGACAGCAATGAGGCACTTTCCCTTTTCCATCAATACCGCGATATGGGTTTTAGGCACGACTATCCTTCATACTCTGCTCTAATATACAAGCTAGCTCGTGCACGAAACTTCGAGCTGGTTGATTCTGTTCTTGGTTATATCAGAGATAACGATGTTCGTTGTGGGGAGGCAATGTTCATTGCTCTGATTCAGCACTATGGAAAATCTCAGTTGTTTGAAAAGGCTGTCAGTCTCTTGCACAGGATGACATCTTTTAACTGCACCCGAACCGTGCAATCACTGAACACAGTCCTCAACGTTCTTGTCGATAATGATAAGTTGATTGATGCAGTTGAATTGTTGCAGAGATCAACGAAACTAGGTCTCCATCCAAACTCAGTTTCATTTAATATTATCATCAAGGGTTGGCTCAAGAGTGACGATTGGAAAACCGCGTGTGAGGTGTTTGATGAAATGCTTGAGAGCAAGGTGGATCCTAGTGTTGTAACTTATAACAGTCTGTTAGGGTTCTTATGCAGGAAAGGTAATGTTGAAAAAGCCATGGAGTTGCTCGAGGACATGACCGAGAAAGGCAAAGACCCGAATGCAGTAACATACTCATTATTGATGGAAGGATTGTGTTCTATTGGCAAGTACAAGGAAGCAAAGAATCTCATGTTTGATATGGAGTACAAAGGCTGTAAACCGAATGTGAAGAACTTCAGTGTCCTGATGAGTGATCTTGGCAGAAGAGGTAAAATCGAGGATGCTGTGAATTTGCTTAAGGAGATGAAGAAGAGACGGTTTAAACCCGACCTCGTGCCATACAACATATTGATCAATTATATGTGTAAAGAAGGTAGAGTTAATGAGGCTTACAAAGTTTTGGTTGAGATACAGATTGGAGGGTATGAGCCAAATGCCGCTACTTTCCGGATGTTGATCGATGGGTTTATTCGGGTTAGTGATTACCAGGGTGGTTTAAAAATTCTCAATTTGATGTTGTCGAGTCGCCATTGCCCTCTTCCGCATACGTTTTGCAGTTTAGTTGTGGGGTTGCTGGGTGATGGCAACATTGATGATGCCTACTATGTGTTTGAAGAAATGGAGAAAAGAGTGGTGGAAGTTGATCTTCAGACTTGGGAAGCTTTAGTTAGAAATGGTTGTGGGGAGGATAGATATGGAGGGAACCTTTTGTTTGAACTCCTTTCTTCACTTTAATTTAAAAAAAAAAAAAAAAATTATTGCATTATATTAATTTATTGGTCTCATAAAAAAGTTTTTTTGTGTAAAAAATGCATTTTTACACTAACAGCAAACATACCCTAAGGCTAGGGTCGGCAATGGTGCAGTGAAAACCCCATAATCATAGTTATAACCGTTACTGTTTAATATGGTTAACTGTACTATTATGGTGATGAATTTTCTACTCATAATGGTTATGGAATTTAAGTTATACTCATGGTTATAATCATAGTTATTATATAAACATAATAATTATTTATTATTAATAAACTAATATATACTAAATAATGAAAGTTACTGTACATATATGTAAAAAATACTCATGATGCTAGTGTTATATATTTTTATTGTTGACAATATAGATTTGTGTATTTTTTAAAATAAAATTTTCAATCTTTTATTATATTACATGTGTGAAATAAATATGAGCATACGGATAAAACCATGGTTAATAACTACGGTTATTTTAATGGTTATGATATTGAAAATTCTACCCGTAATGGTTATAGTATTTGTTATACCTGTACCATACCCTAAACAAACTAAGGCGTTAGCATCATTATTGGACAAACATTTTCATTAAAAAAACAAAAACATCCCACTCCAAGTCCAAACTGGTTTCAATGTCTTCCACTACTCAAATTGATACAAATATAAAAGACACATACAAAGAATGGACACACTCATAGATACATACATAAGCATAGTGGGAGCTCTGAAATTTGATGTAAAAAAAGAAAGGGCGATGATAACTGAACCAAATCTGCAGATTGAACCAGAATGACGAACTATGAAGGCGTTGTGCATTCATCTTACAGTTAATCTGGTTAAATCTGCTTAATTCAGGCCAAGAACCATTTCCGGAAAAGTCCATCGGATTTCTATTCGGTATATAAGATTATTTCCGAAATTTCCAACCGCAATTTTACCTCTCCGGAGGGATGAGACTTTGATGGTGTTTCCCATTTCTATGCCTCTTCTCAGCCTTACCATCTCCTTTGCTGTGGTTGCTACTAACCGACACTGAATCCTCCTGAGCGCTGCACATCTGCGTTTTCAACCGAAACCCGAGCTTCTTCGACATGTTTTCCCATGCATCACTTGCCAGGTTCGACCCCTTGACCTTACCCCGGCCCAACTTCTTAATCTCCTGCTTCATGTTGGAGCACTCTTTCTCAAGCTCCAACACCCTCATCTTCATGCTGTCCATGCCGACCTTGAGAACTTGGTTCTCCCTCACAGCCGTAGCCCAACCGCCCTCGGTGTTCTGGGCACCACCACCACCACCACCGCCGCCTCCTCTCAAGGGCCTTGAACCCTCGAGGTTGTCTGACACCATCAGGCACCCTGCTATTGAGTTCCTGAGCTGAAGCTGCTCGAAGAAGAGAACTTGGACTATTACTCTTACGGGAAGCCGCTCGTTCTGGGCAGCGTGGGTGCAGGCTTCCATGGAGAGCTTCTGGCAGTCCATTAGTCTGCAAAGATGTTCTCTCTCCGAATCGGCCAACCATGGATGTGACTGCAATCAGGGGCAAGGCAAAGCAAGGAATTTAAATCGTATCGTGATTTAAAATGAGATAAAAATTGTTACTTTACCTTGAGGTAAATATCAATGGCACGGTAAAGCCCATCATCGAGCGGTCTAGCATACTCGGGAACAGCTCCTGCAAGTGCTTCAAACTTGGGAAGTTTAAGGTTAATGTCAGAAGCAACCTCTGCAAGGTACCCATCAATAAGCTTGGCCACCTTCGTAATAGGAGTTAGCGAAGATGGTGAACCCATCAATTGATCTTCTACATCTAAATTAGGAGATGCCCCTCCATTCGCTCGATCCATGGCAAGGAAGTGTTCGAGAATTCGTTCGATGCAATCCACATCGTACAATGTCTCCATCGAGTTAGAGAATGTCGGGATCAAAAGATCATCCAGTGTTGCTTCATCGAGCTGCAACCCGATCCTCTTCTCCAAGTTCGATGCGCATTTGGGACCCGCTTTGAGAATAAATGCCGTTCGAAGCAGACCAAATAAGAACTTGACGGGAACGAGACCCTTCTGCATTGGAATTAGCTGCTTGATTTCTTCTAGAAGTTTCTTCTGATCTTCTTCGGAGAGTAGGCTGCTGCTGCTCGAATTGGCTGCCCCCTGATGTCTGTGTAATCCAGGGATGTATTTCCTCGCGTAAGAGATAATCGAGCCCGAGATAATCTCAGCTTTGATTCCATGACCCTCCATGGCAACAATCAACTTCTTATAGAGACTCAAGCTCAGAGACAAAACATCATCGTACCACCAACCCGAGCTACAAACCCTAGGGCGGGCTCCGGTACTTATCCCATTCCACAAAATGCTCCCTCCGGGGCTCTGAGCGGGCCCGCCGAGCTCCATAACGGGCCATCCAAACAAATTTGGATCGGTCGATGCCTTGGTTGCCAAGGAACGTATGCACCGATCGGTGATGTGGAGCTCGTCTGCAAAAGTTAAGATCTCATCACAACTCTGGAGGGCTCTTAAGGAGTCTTTCCAATTCTTAAGGACCGTCTGTTTCAAGAAAGTTTCGGTTTTTGTGATGAGGTTTCCTTCGCCGTACTCCTCAGACATGTCTAGATGCTCTGCAGCGCAACGGAGGTAGACAACATTTGAGGATGTCAGTTCGAGCTTCACTCCATAACAGAACTTGGCTATGAGTTCGAATGTCTTTGCTCCCCCGGGGATGTTGGAGAGGTGGATCACAGTCTTCTGTTCTTCTCCTTTCTCCTCAGATGCATCGGCTATCATCCTTTCCATGACCCCGCTTCTGGAAAGCAGAGGAAACTGCAAAGCAATGTGTGAAGAAAAAATATATAAAAAAAACAGCTTTAGATGATGGGTTGAATACGAATTCACTGCTCGGTCCATTTGTCTGTTAACCTCAAATGAAAAATGGGATTAATTACCAAAAAACATACCGAACTTTGAGGAAAAACCAAACAGCAAACTGAACTTCTTTTTTTTACTAATAGCAAACCAAACTTTTGGAATTGATCAACAAACTTACCTCAAATTTTCATTATGTTTGAACGGATTTTTCAATGTTTGAGGAAGTTATTAAGTATTAGTTGAAGTATTCTAAGGAAAGGTATTACGGCTTAATAACTCTCTCAAACATTGAAAAATCCGTTCAAACATAATGAAAATTTGAGATAGGTTTGTTGATTGCTCAATTCCAAAAATTTGGTTTGTTGTTTGTAAAAAAAACAGTTTGCTGTTTGGTTTTTCCTCAAAGTTCGGTTTGATTTTTGATAATTAACCCATGGAAAATGTATAGGTGTGGTGCCCTAACTCGACAACACAAGTACGCACTTGTAAATTTTCTAAAAAATTGACAGAGCTAGTAAATTGCAAATCGTATTAGTTTTTAGATAGCAAAATGTGACAAGAAAAAGTTCGGTTTGCAACCAGAACATCATCAGATAACATTTTGGTAGTTAACCCTTCGATGAACCAAAAAAGACAGACAGTTACCTTGTGAAGATGAAAGGACATTTCACCTACTTCAATAACAATGTCACTGGGAAGGCCCGTCGTGCAGAACCTGTTATAAGCAATTGATAAGCACAAAACTTTAAGAAAAGCGAATCAAAGTTTACAAAAAGAGTATTTTTCTTGCGGATTATCTTCATGAACATACAACAACTACACTCGGGATCAATTTAAGGTCGGCTTCCCACATGCCTATATTTACTCATGCCCATGGCTTTATGTCTGCTTGTTATAGTGATCATCACCATAAGGAAGTTTCATGTGTGTTTTTTCTAAATCTCAGGACATATTAAAGGGATATGACATCAACAATTGCCAAAACCGAATAATTTCGACCATTCATGAACATAGAAAGGAAATTATGTGCTCCTCATCGAAAATTCAATTAATGTTCTTCACTAATTCCTCAAAGGAATACAGCTAACAGGGGGCAAACCCAGAAATTAATGACCCATCAAGCACGAAAAAGGAAGAAAAGCTTGGTTCATACAGTATGTAAATATCTTGATTATGACAATAAACTAAAATAACAAGATAATCAAGCAAAATTCTATTCTAATTCTAAGCATTTGCATAATAATTACTAAATTAAACACTTACCATGCCTGCCCTTGCCTCTGGAAGGCATCAGCTTTGGACCCTAACTTCATGCAGGCCATTCTTGTCAACAAGATAGAAGCGGAAAGCAATGGACCACTTAAACTGCTCTGCTTTCTGGGTAATTTCTCAAGACTCTCATGGCAAGGATGTGAAGAGAAGAACAGAGGAAGACCTGATTTCTCCGCTAGTACAAAATTACTCACAGATTCAAATCGACAAGAAAAGATCGCGTCTTTACACTTCTTTCACCCCAATCAACAGACTTTTTGGGCGAAACAGCTTCAAGAAACTCCTCCGATGAAAGGCCAAAAGAGGTTCCGTACAAATTGAAGAACCCCAAGATAACTCGGACAAGAAAGATTGTAGAAGATGCCGAAACCTCAGTCAGAACCCAAATTATATCCTTTGTAGATAGAACAATTTAAGGTCAACTTACCCCAGTAGGTCTGGTCTGACAGCGAGAAAACCCATTTGTTTAATAAAAAACTGAAATTTGTTTTCTTTTCCAAAAACCCACTCAAAAGATTCCAAAATGTCGAGGCTAGTAGGGGGGGCAGAGGGGGACGAAAGCACTCAAACCCTCGATAAAGAATTCCAACTCTTGAACCACTTCCTACTTCCTATGCTGGGTTCATCAAAATTAGGATTTTTGCAGATCTCAGTTTACAACTTTTAAAGCGATGGGGGAAGGAGAGGGCTCGGAAAACTCAAAGCATGGAGCGGCAATGTCAGGTATTCGCATGCATTCATGTGGGGACAGTTGCTTAAGACACACTCATTGTGTTCTTCTCTCTCGAATTAGTCTTTATACAATATTCAAGAAATATCCCTTAACAAATCATTTCTGGACGCGTGATATATTCATAAATCAATCAATTCTTGGAATTAATATTATTCTTCAGAAATAAATATTGCATTGAAGCTGAAACAGAAACTGAAATCGACCCTTAAATTCTCCATGTTTAGAGAAGGTAAATTACTAAACAGTAAACAGCATGTTTAATGACATTAACTGACTGATGAATCACCCAAAACTGACCTTGTGGGGATACCCTCAATCCTCATCCTTTTGAGGGGTTCTCAAATCAAATGATAGTCCCTTATTTTAGTTCTAAATTAGTAGATTGTTCTTAATAATCTAAGACATTAATAATTTTTTGTAATGCTTTTGATGGGTAGACATTATTATTGGTTAATTATCTATTTGGTCATGTAACTATTTAATTCAAATTTAGATTATTTAGGTAGTTAAGTTATGTCTGTCAAGGTGACGTTTTGGTTACAATAACTTCTTCATGAGATAAAATGTTATAAATATATTCATCCTCTCTTAACTTTATCTTCTTACTTTGTTCTTCATTTTTTACCTAATTTTTCTTCTTCATAGATTGAAAATTGCATAGATACTCCTGCTCAAAATCTGAATCAAGAAATTATTTTTTGGGTTTTACTTCAAGTGGAAAAATAGATTTGAGGTTAAATAAGAAGAAGATGAACATGTGACTAACACGTAAAGAACATGAAAAAAAGTGAAGGAAAAAATAAGGAAGAAAGTAGAATTTGTCATTTTTAGTTACCATTTAATTACATTGATAGAAAATAAATGGTTAAATAAAATAAATTTGAATCAAATAATCATATGCTGATACACGTAAGTAATTATTTAACAACATCAAAAACATTTAAATAATCAACAGCTCATATAAAACAAACATAAATGCATGGGATAATTTACCCTTAATTAATTCTTGAATAAGTTATGGAAAATGAAAGGAGAAAATCTTCTTGTTGCTTGTATAACAATTATTATTATTATTATTTTCTAAAAAGAGGGAATACATTATTTCCTTCAAAATTACAACTCACTAAAGAAAGAAAATATAGTGACTCACACAATTAGGGGTAATTTTTATGACACTAATATACGTTTTATTAAATGACTATTTTTTGTATAGGTATCTAACACCTTTAAATATTTTTTAAAAAACTGTTTTTTCTAACACCTCTCTTATTTTTTGTGATAAACATGATTTTTGTTCTGTTTATTCCTTATCTTTATCTCAGTCAAAGTTTCACAAAAATGTTTATCTTTAGACTGACAGTGCTAATGAGTTCATTTCCATTGATATTAGTTGGGTTCCTCCAAAAGAGGATTGGTTTAAAATTAACACAAATGGAGCTGCTAAGGTAAATCAAGGTTTCGCAGGAGCCGGTGGGGTCATCCGAGACTTCAGGGGCAATGGGTTGTAGGTTTCTCAAGAAATATGGGTTGCTCAAACAGTCTCACTGCGGAATGTTTGGTCATCCGAGACGGACTGCTTTTGGCAAAGACACTCGGATTAAAATCTATTCACCTTGATACGGACGCCCTCTTAGCCCATAAGGTAATCTCTAATAATCAAATCAAAAACTAATGTCGATCATTGCGGATTGCAGGAAGCTATTGATACAGTTCGAAAGAATGAAGTTCGTACATATTTTTCGAGAAGCGAATGCATTAGCGGATATCATGGCGGGTATGACGCTCAATCAGAGACATGTGTTTGAAATTCATAACTCTCCTCCGAAGGAAACTATTATTGCGCTCCGGAAAGACACTGTGAACTTTTCTGTTTCGCGAATTGTTAAAATTAGTTAATTTTGGTTGTGTATTTTGAACTTGAGTGATTAATTGTCACCTATAGCGGTTATTTTAATCCATAATTATCAAAAAACAAAAAATATATATATTAGTTTATTGATCAGTATGTTTATGGGTGAATTTGCATTAATGATTCAGTTTGACTGGTATAAGTTTATATTGTTAGGGTTTCGTCACGCATAATCCGTCTTAACCTAATTAATCGAGAGTGAGATTTATTAACAAAATATATTCCTTCAAATGAAAGCAATGAGAATTATGTGTCGGTTTCTGTCTATCCAGCTAGACCATGTGGAATGCACTTGTTGGAATTAATGATATTTGTTATCAGTAGCTAGATATACCATATATTTATTGATATAATAATGATTGGAGAAAAAATATATTTTTTTAAAACATTAATTAAATAAAAACAATACTATCCTAATTCCTAACCCTACCACCCTACTATGGGGATAGGTCCTACGCCCAGGGGCCTCCCCTTCTGTTTCAGAGCTGCTCTGGTGTTATTGAGTTCGCCAGTTCTGCCTTGACTGCTCCTCGTAGGGGCACTGGTATTGCTCCAGCGATCCCTCAGGCCACGCAACCATCCTCAAATCTGGCCTTCAAGGATCCCATCCGTGCTAAAGACAGGCCCTCTACTAGGCTGTCCAAGAAGCGAAAGACCCAGTTGGATCAATCTGGCAGCTCGGGGGAGAGCAGGGTTATGGCGCAAGGGGTTGGTGAAGAGGTTCGTAGACAAGGACCCGCAACACGATCTAGATCATCTTCAAAGGGTTCCGGTGGCTGTCCCAACACAGCCACGGGTGCCCAATGAACTTCATCAGCTGGAACTGTTAGGGGTTAGGGTCTCCCCTGACAGTTCGCCATCTAAAAGACCTGCTGAAAGGTTCTCGCCCTTCGGTTGTCTTCCTCATGGAAACGAAGAAGAGCGAAGCCTACTGTGACAAAATTCGTAGGGAGGTTGGTGTGGATTTTGCTAGCTACGTTAATCCGATCGGAGCTAGCGGGGGCCTAGCCCTTTGGTGGACCAACTCAGTCTCGGTACACATCCACTTTCAAGACAAGAATTTCATCGACTCATCTATTGCCTTTGCGGGGTCTTCACATACATGTCGTGTAACTTGGGTTTATGGTGACTCCAACTACTCGAGGAGAATACAAAACTATTCGACGCTGAAACAGATTGGGCACAACAGACATGGACCGTGGGCATGCCTAGGGGATTTCAATGACATCTCCCATCATAGGGAGAAGTCGGGAGGAGGGCCCAAAGACCAAGTTAAGATCGACAGCTTCAATTCGCTTCAACATGAACTCTTCCTCGAGGATATGGGATTTTCGGGTCACGCATTTACATGGACGAACAACAGAAGGGGTGCTGATACGATTATGGAGAGGTTGGACTGTGTCCTTGCCAATCAGGCATGGTACAACACCTTCCCGATAACCAATTGCCTGCACGAGATTATGGTCGGCTCAGACCATGCCCCGATTAGCCTTTATCTCGAGAATACCGAGAAGAGAGGGAGACGCCAATTCAGATTTGAAAACATGTGGCTCGAAAAGGAGGACCGTCTCGACA
The DNA here is from genome assembly GCA_946814005.1 of Chamaenerion angustifolium. Lineage (NCBI taxonomy): Eukaryota > Viridiplantae > Streptophyta > Magnoliopsida > Myrtales > Onagraceae > Chamaenerion > Chamaenerion angustifolium. The sequence continues at coordinate 2,617,601 of OX328277.1, read as the reverse complement.
TAATTACATCGGCTTGGGGCCAAGGGGGACCGGCCAGCCGACTTGAAGACCTGAAACCGAAACTTGATAGATGTAGACAATCTCTTACTCAATGGAGCAAACGGGAGTTCAGGAACAACACGGTCGAGATAAGTAAGGTCAAGAACAGGTTGAGGGTTCTGGGCCATGTAAGAAACTCGGAGGCCAAATTAGATGAGGAAAGGGCTTTGAAATCACGGCTTCATGCTCTTTGGAAGCGGGAAGAGATATTCTGGAAACAACGATCCAGAATTAGATGGCTAGCTCATGGGGACAAGAATACCAAATTCTTCCATCAAACAACTCTCTCAAGGAGAAGGCGCAACAAGATTGTCAGATTGAGAAATGCCAATGGGGATTGGGTGGAAGGTGATTCTAATGTCAAGGCCGAACTACATACGTTCTTTTCCGCATTATTTACTTCGGACCGAAGGGGAAGCTCGGCTGCTCCTATCCTTGACCAATGCCTTCACGGCATATCCACTCAGATCACTCAATCAATGAATGACAACCTCACGCGGTCGGGCACCTCTGAGGAAGTTCGTAAGGCATGTTTCCAAATGGGTGGTTCAAGGGCACCAGGTCCAGATGGGTTCTCAGGTATATTCTATCAAAAGAGCTGGTCCTCCACCGACCCAGACCTAGTCACCTCAGTCAACGCCTTCCTCTCCTCAGGTATCATGCCCTCTTTCCTAAATCAAACAGATATTACTTTAATTCCAAAGGTTGCTAATCCTGTATCTGCCTCTGAGTTCCGACCTATTAGTCATTGCAACTTTGGCTATAAGATCATATCCAAGGTTCTAGCGAATAGGTTGAAAACCTATTTGCCAGAACTGATAACCCCTTTTCAGAGCGCTTTCATATCAGGAAGGCGGATTCAGGACAGCATTATCATCGCACACGAGCTATTCCACTTTCTCAAGACAAGAGGTAAACCTATTGGCCCTAAAGGTCGATCAGAGTGCGCCCTCAAGATCGATATGCAGAAAGCTTACGACATGATCGAATGGGACTTCCTCTGGGAAGTTCTCAAGAAGCGCGACTTTAATGATACTTGGGTCAGATGGATCGATGCATGCATTTCAACAGTCTCATATAGGGTCATGGTCAACGGGGAACACTCAGATATCATCACCCCTTCGAGGGGCCTCAGACAGGGTGACCCTCTATCTCCCTACCTATTTATCCTGGTTGCTGATATATTATCTAGAATGCTTGAGGATCAGGTGGACAAGGGACTCATTGAAGGAATCAGGCCGAGAAGAGGTTGCCCACAAATCCAACACCTCTTCTTCGCGGATGATTCTATTTTCTTCCTCAAGGGATCTCTGCAGAAAGCAACAAACCTCAAGCACACCTTGGCACTATACTGCTCAGCTTCGGGACAGAAAGTGAACTTTGCCAAGTCATGCCTTTATTTCAACTCGGGAGCGAGGGATGACTACAAAAGTGATGTTGCACACTTATTTGGGGTTCCTCACACTATGGACCCGGGCTTCTACCTGGGTCTACCTACAGTCTGGGGCAGGTCTAAGAGGTATGCGCTAAACTACCTCAAGGAACACGTTCGTGACAAGATTCAGAACTGGAGGAGTAAACTCCTTAACCACGCGGGTAAGGAGGTGATGATTAAAGCGGTACTTAATGCTATTCCCACTTATGTCATGCATATTTTCAAGCTCCCTACCACATGGTGCAACGAGGTCAATGCCCTTATTGCAAGATTCTGGTGGGGTTCTGTGGAAGGCTCTAGGAAGATCCACTGGAAGAATTGGGCTTCTATGTCAACTCCGAAGTCGGAAGGTGGATACGGGTTCCGGGACATGCAAGACTTTAACAGGGCCATTCTTACAAATATGGCCTCCAGGATCCTTGACGAACCGAATGCTTTGTGGGTAAGAGTCCTCAAGGGGCTTTATTTTCCGAACGGTTCATTCTTGCAAGCACCACTGGGCAGTAGAGCATCTTGTGCATGGGCAAGCTTATTAGAGGGTCGCCAACATCTTCTTCGGGAGGGTATATGGGCTCTCGGGGATGGTCTCTCAATCAGACCATTCAATGACAACTGGGTCTCTACGCGAATTCCTTCGCGGATTAGGCACATTGGAACGGTAGCTCCATCTGGAGACTTACGGGCCTCTCATTGGTTGCGACGGGGCTCGCCTTCGTGGGACGTGGCTACGGTCTCTCGAGCTGTACATCCGGATGAAGTTGAGGCCGTACTCAACGTACCGATCCCTATTAATCCAAGGCCGGATAGGCTGCGGTGGCCTAACTCTAAGGACGGGTCCATTTCGGTTCGCTCGGCCTACCATTGTATTCACACAGCCGCGCAGCCTCAGGTAAACCTCAACCGTCATCCATCTCTACAACTCCCTCAGGTTTGGAACGCGATATGGAAGGTGGAGGCGTGGCCGAAGATCAAGGCGTTTTTGTGGAAATTGGCCAACAACGCCTTGCCGACCCGGGCATCGCTAGCGAGTAGGGGGGTCCAACTCGACTCGCTGTGTACGTCGTGTAGAGTGGAGGAGTCTCGTGAACATCTTCTCTTCGGGTGCCCTTGGAAAAAACAGATTTGGGCTCGCTTCATCACTACTTCAGCGATTCAATCGGGACTCACATCGGTGGAGGGGTGGTTGGCCGAAACCACCCTTGGCATCGCGGGTCATCATAATGCCAACGACGTTCCTTGGAGATCGATTATGATTGTGTGTTGGGTCATATGGAAAGCAATGTGCCGACTCGCTTTCGACAACATTCAACCGCGAGTCGACTCACTTATCTTCGAGGCACAATCGATTGCTGCGGATATGATCAAGCTGACATCCTCAAGGCGTCGCGCACCGACCATCACGGCTTGGTCTAGACCACCCCCTTATGTTATAAAGATCAATTGCGACGCGGCTTGGAACGGGTCCTTATCAACCGGTGGCCTTGGGGTTGTCGCGAGGAACCACCTTGGGGAGATCGTGGGGGGGGGAAATCGGAGTTAATCATCTCGGGTTCTATTGAGGAATGCGAGGCTGAGGCTTGTCTCTTGGCGATCAAATTGGCTCAGGAGCATAGGTGGCCTCGCATCATCGTGGAAACCGATGCATCTATCATTGTTGACCAGGTCCACCTTAGAAGCTTCGCATGGCGAGTCGACACCATTTTGTCTAACGCTATTTCTCTAACTTCGTCGTTTAGTGAAGTGGCGTGGGTGTGGGCTCCCCGATCTGCAAACTCTTGTGCGGATTGGGTTGCGAAGAATGTGTTACTTGGGTTGTGTCATTCAGATTGGGTGTCTTCACCACCAACTCCGCTTCTTAGATGTATTTTTACGGATAACATATTGTACTCAAACTCGGTTACTTCCATTGCAATGAATTAGCGTACGGTTTTCTTGACCAAAAAAAAAAAACCTACATCCCCATTCACAATATTTTAATCTTGTTAATGTTCATTAGATACGTCGGCATCTTTACATTATTATTTTTTCAAAAACTATATTTGATCTAGTTTGAATTTATTATATTGCATACTTTCAGGTAATGAGATATTTATATAATTAAAATAATTGAATTAAAAACAAAAAAAAAAGGTGGAGGTTTGGTCAACTAACTCGTAGTGGCACTGCTGTAATTCTGTCAAAGTTGAGGGGGATATATACCAATTTGTAAGAGAGTTGACTAATTTTCCATCGTTATAAATGTTGGGTGTATGGATAGGAGAATTCTATTCATATCTAATGGCAAAAACGTGCATGGAGATTATTAGGGTGTAAAGATATAGACAGTTAGATAAGGTGAATCAGTAAAGAGTGGGATTTTATTTTTTATATATATATTTTTTAAATATGTCACAGTTTTAGGTTTGTAACAGTTTTTTTTTTCTAAGTATGTAAAATTTCCATGGCTAACACCAAATTGGTTCCGATTCCGATTTGCCTACTTAGTATCTTAAACTAACTGGAATCGTAACTGCAGTTTCTAAAGGAAAAAACATTTTGCAGTAAGTATAATACATAGTCATGTCGATATTTTTATCATGAGCCCATTTTGCTGATATTTCCTATAGTCAATTGTAGTTTATACGAGATGAGTGCATTTTCAAAATCATTTGTAATTCGGATTGAGATTCGGTCTCTGAACGAGGGGACTATGAATGGGACTATGAATCGTAGCAACAAACCATGAGGGGAACATTTGTGGTGGAGCAGATGCTCAAGTGACGGGACAAACAATCGAGGGACTCGAGGCTAAGACAATCCTGTAAGGTGTTAGACTCGTCGTCTCAAAGAAGTGGCAAAGAGTCATTGTGGATTTAGACGCTTTGACGGTCATTAACCATTTTCGTGGTACTAATTTCTCATGGCCGGGTAGGTTCCGGTTCTAAATCAAGCGGATATGTTCCGCTTTAAAATTTAAATAATTTATATTATACTGAATAGGTTCCAAAATGTTCTTAAAATTACAGGGTACCCGAAACCGCTCGCCCCTAACACCAATCCCGTAACTTCGTTAAATTATGTCTGCTTAAGGAACTTGATTTGGGCCTACAGCCCAATTATGCATTCATGGCGCAATTTTACCATTATGGATTAGTTGATTAATCATTGGTTGAATCCTGGGCCCTACAAGATTAGGCGATTGATTAGTTGACTAATCATCAAGAATCGGGGGTTTCATTTTGAGATGAACTGACCGGGATGTTGGCCGGAGCATCCTCGGTGTCAGTTTTTAGGTTATTGAGTTGAGGAAGTGACCGTCATGACATTGTAATGTCAGATCAAATGCTAGAAGAAAAAATCGTGTATTAGTAAGTTTAACTATTTTGATAACGAATTTTACAAACATAGGTGCAAAATTTTATTGTTTATCGTTGTCCAAAGTCAACATAACTAGCCTGTACTTACAACAAAAAAACTTAAAAATGGACATTAAGACAAGTGGTACGATTTGATAATTTTGAATGAGTTAACAATATGAGATTGAACTCTATTTCAAAAATTGCAGTTGTCATCTAAGCATAGGCTTGGGCATAAAAAACGTCCAGACCGAACCAAAATGTACTTTTTTGTGAAACGCATCGGTTCTGAACCAGTTTACAAACTAACTGTTTTTTTTAAATATGGAGCGGTTCAGAAAATATACAAAAAATTGTTTAAAAAACGATAAATCAAACCACTTTTTGTATAGGTTTTAATAAACTTCTAAACCAGATCAGACGGTTTGACCTACAAACCTAATAACTGAAGCTGAATACAAATTAGTCTTCAATTTTTTCAGCTTCACTCTTCATTAGTAGCGGCCAGTGCAGCAGCAGGGCATCGGTAGCAGCAACATCGACGAGTAGCAGCAACAGAGCCATGTCTTCTTCGTCGTTCGTTCGTGGTGAAAGCGAAGTTGGTGAATGTGATTTTACAATGTTGTTTCTGTAATGTTTGATGAAACTGAACTTTATTCGCATGTCAATTTGTGTTGTTTCTTTCAAAATTTGTGTTGATTCAACCGAAATTGTGATGAAACTGAACTTAATTCGGCTGAAATTGTGTTGAATTTGTCTGGATGGAGTTACTAGGTAACTTGATTCGTCATGATTTTTTTTTAATTTATAAAGTGGTTCGGTCGAACTGGTTCATATAATGTTCGGTAATTCAACCAAAATTTGAAGTGACCAAAAACTGGAGCGGTAAACCGTACCTCTTTAAAATGTGGTAAAGATACGGATCTGAACCGGTTCGGCCCCAAACCGGTTCATGCCCAGCCTTATCTAAGCATTATGTAGGGGTTCAGAATGCTCCAACTTGTGTTTGTACAGGGTCTGTTTAGCAAATTAGTATACTTTAGGGTGATTTGTTTTAATATTTATGAATAGCTAAAATAACTTCCCGCCGCCCCTCCCTACAAGCGCGGCGGTGACGAAAGCGGATCCCCTAAACTGAACTGTCTTGCCGCTTCCTCTTCAGTCTTCAGTCTCCTCTGTTCTTCTTCTTTCTTTTCTCTTTGAGATTTCATTCCTTCTGTCTGTGGTATCTCGTTGCCCTGATTCTTCGCACCCCAACTCAACCACTATCTGGTTCAGGAATCTAATTTATAATCCAGGACTGGTGGAATAAGTTTATCGAAGCGCACTCGGGCTAACCACTTAAACAAGCGCGGCGGCGGCGAACGAATCTTGGGTCTGGAAAAATTCACCAATCATTGTGGGTGGCCTCGTCTCTTTCCTTTCCATCTAGCAGTTTCAAAAATCCAACTTACTGCATCACTTGGATGCTGTCTTGTGTTGAAAAAACGGTAGATTTCCGTCTCTTCCTCCTGGTAGAGACGAGACGGTGATGATAAGAGCTTCCACTAATCTACTGGAAGTCATTTCTTCTCGTCTCGTTCTTCCACCCCAGTCCGTATCTCTACTTGACAACACTCTTATTTTCCTTCCTTTATTCCTAACTCGAAACTTATCTACTTCTTCGTCTGCTAATATGGTTGGTTCGAAAAACGTATATCGGTTCCAGGAAGATGTGAAGCACTGCTGCAGAACTGGTGGTATTTCCAACCTGTATGAGGCTCGCGCAATTTTTGATGAGATGGCCTTGCTGAACCCCTTACCGCCCATTACCATCTTTAACCATCTCTTAGGGGTCATTGTTCGGATGGAGAAGTATCGAGTTGCAATTTCACTGATTGAAAGACTTTATATGATTGGAATTTCTTTTGACTACTACGTTCATGCCATACTGATCAATTGTCTTTGTAAGTTAGGGAGAGTGGATCTAGGGTTCTCTGTGTTGGCTAGAAGTTTCAAACTTGGGTGGCAGCCTAATGTGGTGACTTTCAACACTTTACTCAATGGACTCGCTGTTGATGGAGAAGTTGCTCAAATCGTAACATTAGTTGATGAAATGGAAAAGAATCAGATTGAGCTTAGTGACATCACTTATGGTGTTATTATCAAGGGTTTAGTGAGGATTGGTGAGATTGACACAGCAGTTAGGTTTCTTGAGAAGTGGGAAGTGGAAGGACATACACCCGATGTTGTCACATATAGCACAATAGTTGATGGACTTTTCAGGGCCGGTCAGGTGAAACGCGCTGCTCACATTATCTTTACGAGTATGGCTGAAAGAGGTATCCAACCCAATGTTGTAACTTACAATTCCTTCATTCATTGTCTATGGAATGGAGGGGATTGGAAATCTGCTGTTGCTTTGTTATACAAGATAATTGCAAAAGGCATTGCACCCAATTTATCTACTTACAACAGTTTAATCCGCTGTTTGTGCAATTTAAATGTGTGCATGAAAGCTAAGTTTTTGTTGGACCGTATGATCAGAGAGGGCATCAAACCTAATGTTGTTACATACACTTCTTTCATACAAGCTTCTTGCTCTTCAGGCCGATGGGAAGAGGTTATGAATTTATTTGATGACATGATACATAATAGAATATTGCCAGATGTTATAAGCTTCAATACTACCATTGACTTGCTCTCCAAGCGTTGTATGATTTCTGAAGCAGAGGCGGTGTTTGATAGCATGATGGGATGTGGTGTGGAGCCTGATATAGTTACATATAGCTCGTTGATGAATGGCTATTGTCTTCATGAGCGTGTAGATGATGCTAAATCTTTGCTAGTGATGATGGGTCAAAGAAACTGCTTTGCTGATACTGTTTGTTACACTGTTGTGATTGATGGATACTGCAAAGCAAAAAGAATGGACGAGGCAGTGGACTTATATAAACAAATCTTGAAAAATGGCTTGGTTCCTGACACATTTGTATACAACTCTCTAATAGCTGGCTTTTTCCGTAATGGAAATGCACAGATTGCAAAGGGACTTTTTAGTAAGGTATATGCTAAAGTCCAACGTTTGAGCTTTCAAACTTATATAATTTTATTCAAAGGGTTATGTAAATGCAAACGTCTTGACGAGGCAGTGGCGCTGTTTCAGCACCTAGATGACAGAAAGGTCAGTCCTAGCGTCACCATTTACAACATACTCATTGATGCCACGTTTAAGGCAGGGCGAATTGGATCTGCAAAGGCACTTTATCAAACCCTAATTGCAAAAGAGTTGCAGCCTGACACGAGGACTTATTCAGTCCTAATGAAAGGCTTATGCAAGGAAGGTTTGATATGTGAAGCATGGAAGTTGTTCTTGGAAATGGAAGAGAAAGGTTGTTCACCATATTCTGATGCATGTAATGTCTTACTTAGAAGGCTTCTTGAAAGTAAGAAGCGTTTGGAGGTTCAACAAGTTTACTTAAAGATGAGTGAAAGTGATTTTTTGGTAGATGAATACACAAAGAAGCTATTACGAGGAGATATACATGCGAGAAATAAGTGGAGGAATCATTCATGATTTACTAAAGCTAAAATATCTATCAGCAGCAGTGTTTTTTTTATCAGCATGAGGATAAAAATCAATGCTTTGTTCCTGAGCTGTTTATAATTCTGACAGTGAAGCTGTGTTGGTTGCCTCAGGTTAGATTTGCAGCCTCTGTTCATCTTATATGTTTTATGAGGATGATGAAACTATTTTTCCCATTTGTTTAGAATATTGGGTTGTTTAGAAATTCAGTGATTTGTTATATATGCAGGTGTGATGGAGGATGAAAAGATGAAATGTGGCTGAAGCAGCAGCCACTGATGATGGAAACTGAGAATAGTGTGGAGGAGCCCTGCAAGCTTCCCTCTTCTTGAATGATGGGGGAAGAGGACAGAAAATGTGTTTTTCCCCCAACCTTTTAATAGTCACTGATCGCCATATAAGGTTGATTTGAGTGATTCTGCTGTGAAATTTCCTGCTGATTATTGTTCAGATATGAAGCCCTTTATCCTCCTTTATCATATAGGAAACTTATGCTTATGCATAATATTTAGGTTCGAACATGAATCTGGAGCCTGAGATGTTTTTGGTCTGACATTATGTGAAAAACTGGAGAATACTCTGTCCGGGAAAGGTAAATTGTATATGCTTCTCCGTTGTCCTTTCTGTATTTGCTGCAAATTATGGCTCTAAATAGACAAGACAAAACTGTGCCCAAACATGATAATTTTATGAAGTTAAATTTTGAAACACGTTGTTGATAGTGCTATTCTGTTTATGTAGGAGCCTTTCAGCTGCTTAATGCACGTGGTTACAGAATAAACCTACCTTCTCCAAGAAGCTCACCAAACATGCCTTTCAAAGAGCACCAAGGTGATTGAGTATGAACTTATGAGAGGGAAAAGGGTGAATACTATATTATGAGTTTCATCGAGAAATATGGAAAATTTTCAGTGGAAAAGAAGGATGGAGAAGATGATCAAATTTGACATATGAGAGTTTGAGGCAAATTCGTCGGTTCATCTTGAATGATTTTGTTGTTAGATAATGAACTGTAGTCTTAGATTCAGATGTGACTCATATCCTTATTTTGAATAGGGACACAATGGATTGAGTCATTGTATGAATAATTTGTTGAAAAGAAAATATAGTGTACCAAGTCACAACGACTTCAAACATATTGTACCAGTTACCGAAATTTGCAAACACAGTCACCTGTTTCAGTCTTTTCCATACAAACTACAAACACACTTCTCTGTTTTCAACAATCAGACAGCTACAACCACAAACACTACTCCTGTCTCTGCATATTTGAGTACCAATCAAAAATTTAGGTGACAATCAATGGTATTAAGAACACAAGCAAGAAATTTACCCTTTCATGCTCGGCCTCAGGGTCAGAGAGACAAGGGCCTTCCATCACGATCCATATTTGGGAATCTGAACCGAGTTCAGAGGGATTTGGTCAGATATCTCACATAAATTTTAGGTAAAGAAAGCATGATCATAGATGATCAACCATTTTAGGTACTTTTTCTATTCTAAAGCGTATTCCAAGTCCATTTACATTCCAGCCAGGACCAAAATCTGCAGAGATTAACACTTTATCCACCCAAAACCAGTCATCAGTTATACAGTCAGGTACATGAAACACCCACAGGTGATCATCAGGTGTGATTGCAATATTTGCACGAGTGGGTCCAGAGAATGACATGCTGAATGTCTCTATTCTGACACTTGGGTAAGGCTGCAGTTCTAGGTTGTCCTTGGTAGATGCATATTTGACACAAATGGTAAGCCCTTTCAGCTGACTACCTTCTTGCAATAGAGGCATTTCAAAAGATAATGAAGAGCCTGTGGTTAGATAATCAAACCAATTCGGAATCCTGTTTCCTGGCAAGAAAGCACTGCCACGCCAATCCTGCAATTTTCATATCGGCATTTAAATTCAAGGGACTGAAAATGAAGTTTGAAGCATCTCAAATCTTCATTTTTCATGCTAGCAGGTACCCCATGCACATACCTATGAAAATATACATATATAGAGAGAAAAGGGGTCAAACCTTTAATATGAAGTCCCTCAATGCAGCTGTGAGATTACCACACTGTTCTAAGTGTATAATTCCATCAAGCACTTGGTCATCTAAACCATGAATCGTTTTCAGTTGATTACAGTTGGTAACAAACAAGCGCGTTCCACGTTCAAATTGTGAGAAAGAGATTCTTTGCAGTGAATCACAATTAACGGCCGACAGAGATAATAAACTAGGTGGCATGTCTGGAACTGATTCAAGATTTCTGCATTCATCCAGTTGCAAGGTCTTGAGCGCTGTGAGCTGACAGATAGTGTCTGGTAAGGAATGAAATGTATTTTTCCTAAGGTCTAAATTTTCTAAGGATAAAAGGGCAGCAATATCAGCAGGAATTTCATCACCCAACAGATCACAATTCATTAGTTTGAGTACTTTCAGTGAACTTAACCTAGACAATAAAGTGATCAGCACTGTGCTACATTCAGGGATTTCTCTTGTTGGAACCAATGACCGAACAAAGGAAGAAATCAAACTGGATGATGATCTCTTACACCCACACAAAGAAAAATATGTCAACTTTTTCAAAGATGCAATGGACAAAGGGACTTGAGCAATGGAAATTGCATCAGCAACAAAGGTGGTCAAGGATTCCATCTGCTCCAAGTTCTCTGGTAATTTGTCGATCTTTGAGCAACCAGAGATGTCAAGTTTTCTAAGGGATTTCACTCTGCATAAGCTATCAGGGAAGTTCTTGAGCTTCTTGCAGTCTTTGAAATTTACCAAATCAAGTTGCCTAAGCTTTCCTATAGAAGGATGAACATCGACCAATTCTTCACAACCTTCTAATATTAGCTCCTCAAGATTCGGAAGCATCGAGAAATCAGGTGTCCTTGTCAAAAAGTGTGAGTAGCTGAGGTTGAGAACTTTCAAATTTTCCAGGTGCTAAAATAAGATTAAAAAAAAATATTAAAGACGACGCTTAATTAGTAAATTACATTCTACATTTACATAAAACAAGAGAAGGTACCCACCCTGTTATTCTTCCAAACTTCTCTAAGATTGCTGTATTGCATGTCGATTGCCACCAACTGGCCCAAATAGAAATCATTTGGTAAGTACTCGAGCGAAAAATTGTGCCAGCAAAGCCATCTTAGTTCTCTGGATATATGTCCATATTCCCCATCAATGTGCACATGATTAAGCTTGAGTAGTCTCAATCTCTTCATCATGGCAAAGGCTTTTCCACTCAGGTTTAGATGGTCTGATTCCGACAAGTCCAAAGCAATTCCTGTAACCTCTTCTCCTCCCTAACAAAGTAAAAGACTAGTTATGCTAATTTTTAGCAAGTAATTATATTAATTCAAACAGATAACCAAACTTCACAAGCACCTTCTTATCAAAAGACAATAGATTGATTGAACTTCATCCCTCAGTCTATTGGTGCAAAGAAAGAAAGTCACGTATAAAATTCGTAATACTTACAAGATGACTTCTTAGAACGTATAGTATATCCTGGCGGAACCACAGTCTACTGCGTTTTTCTGGCCTGCCATGAGACTGTGCACGAACAATTTCTCTTCCCATATCTCGAAGCAAGTCATGCATCTTCAGTTTATTATTTTCATCAACTTGAATCAAACATCGATGAATAAGGTCAAGGATTCCCTTTTTTGCAAATAAGCCACAGGATTCCAAGATCCTAACCACATAATCTTTATCCCAACCAACAAAAAAGCAAGCAACATCAAGGAATAACTCCTTTGCTCTGTCATCATTTCCAAGAGCATCAAAACTTATTCTAAGTTGAGTTTGGATTTGACAATCAGGGATAACCTTCAATTTTTCAAGTGTAACTATCCACTCTTCTACACTTTTCCCTCGCAGAGAAGCTCCTAGTACTTCAAGAGCTAGAGGCACCCCTTTGCAGTAATTTAAAACTTCTGTTGATGGATCAACAAACTCTTCTTCAGGATGATACTCTCTAAAAGCATGGCTGCTGAAAAGTTCAACAGATTCATCAAAATTGAGAGCCTCAGCATCATATATGCAGTCCACCTCAATTGCCTTCAAAAGATGTGAATGCCTCGTGGTTATAATAACTCTACTGCCAGGTCCAAACCATTCTCGAGCTCCAGCTAGTTTCTTTATTTGATCCAAATCAGTGACATCATCAAGAATGACCAAAGCCTTTTTAGCTTTCAGTCTTTCCTTCAGCATACAAATTCCATCATCGCCATTGCGTATAGCTACTGCATCTTTTGACTTCAGAATATCATCGAGAAGCTGCTGTTGCAATGGAACTACGTTATTGTATCGCTCTGAAGTGACTCTTACATCAGCAAGGAAACTCTTACTATCAAAGAGGTGATTCGATTGGTTATATACAGCCTTAGCAACAGTCGTTTTACCAATTCCACCCATCCCCAGGATCCCAACAAAGCGCACAGCATCAGATCCCGCCAACAGATGCTTGTTTAAATCCTGAACACGAGAATCAAGGCCGACTGGGAATTTTGCTATATCAAGGTATTTGTGGTCGTCCATTGCAATTGATATTCTCCTCACTATTTCCTTAATAATGGTTGCCTCGTTACTGCCCATAACGTCAGAGACAAGAAACATTAGATTGTAATGTTGCAGATGAAGACCAGTTTATGAAAAAGAAGTATGCACATTTATAGCTACCGAGAATCTGAATATGTTCAATAAAAGGATGAGTACCTGACACCCTCTTTTACTTCCCAGCCGGATAATTTTCCTGCATGTGTCAAAGCTGCTCTCCATAGTGCAACTTCTTTTGCTTCATTTGTGCTTGAACTTCTGTCATGTCTCTCAAATGCTTTCCCAAATTTACCCGACTGTTTCCGCACATTTGAAGGATCAATATGATAAAACACAGGAAGAACAAGTTGTTTCATCGATGCTTTCCATTTCACAATCTCCGCAAGCTCCTCAAGACACCAAGATGAATCAGCGAAATGTTCAGAGAAAACCACAACCGAAAATCTAGAATTACGAATGGCCTGAAAGAGAGCCAATGAGATTTCTTCTCCCAAGGGAAGTGTCTCTCCTGCCATGAATGCGTTGATTCCAGCACCTTTTAAAGCATGGTAGAGGTGGCTGGTGAAATTTCCACGTGTGTCGGTACCTCTGTAGCTTAAGAACACATCGTATTTCCATTGCTTAGAGTTTAGGGATTGGCACGGTGATGAAGCCTTTAGTTCCCTCAACTGAGCAGCATCTGAGACTGAAAGGCTCGGAAATCTGCAGAACTGTGTCCTCTTGGAGATGGTGGAAGGATGTGAAATCTCATTGGGCAGATCAGACCCCAAACCAACTGGAAATTTTCCCAAGGGTAATGATTTTTGATCTCTCAATTCAGCCTCCGTCCTCTGAACAATACGCTTCACAAGCATGGCCTCATCCTCGTAACTGACAATATAAAAAACAAACCATACTTTCCAAGTTGAGACGAGCTAGAATAAAGTTGAGAAGGCTAACAATCTAGGCAGTAAAAGTTTCAATCTTTCTCAATCACATATGAAGGCATCTAAAGCACTTAACTGGGGTCATTCAAATTTCGGTTACAGCCAAGCATAGGCAATACATACCAGACCTAAATCCTAATTGAACATTTAGTTGCTCTCTTGAATAGATCACGTCACACCATAGCATTGAGCTGCTCTTCGAGTAGCAAAATCATTCACTTTCTGTACTATTACCTAGTGAATGACATGAATGAATGTATATAGATTGAAAATTTACCCATGTGCCTGCAGACCCATTAATCTGGAAGCTTCTGCAAGAGCGCTCCTCCACACCCCCAACTTCTCCATCCTCTCCGATATGTTTCCATGCTGTGCAAATGCTTCGGCAAATTGGCCGGTCTGGTGCCGCACGTCCTGGACATAGACGCCGTAGAATACAGGGATAACTAATTGTCCCGTCTCTATCCTCGATTTCATAATCTCTGCAATTTCATCCAGACACCATCTTGAATCAGCATACCTCCTCGAGAAAACCACTACCGAGATCCTTCTGCTTCGTATCGCTCGTCCAAGCTCCGGCGTGATCTCTCCCCCGGCTAACAGATGCCGGTCATCTTTGAACACGGCGATTCTGGCATCAATCAGAGCTTCATAGAGGTGGCTCACGAAATTCTCGCGCGTGTCTTCACCTCTGAAGCTCAAGAACACGTCGAACATCCCTTCTTCATAGCTCGAACACGCGGCTGGAGCCGCTGGACTCGAGTGCAGTTCAGTATCCATGCAGAGGTTGACGACCCACGATCAGTCTTCGAGGCGAAAACTCAGAATCCGCAGGCGATAGTGATTCCGTTTATCGTGTATGTAGCTCCAGATTTGATCTTGAAAGACGATTCAAATGGAATTCGAGAGGGTATGTGCATGAATCAATCCTTTTCTTTGAGTGTTTTTTCGTCGTAGCTGAGCTGCTGAGTCAGAGACTCGAATGCTTATGAGTTATAAGACTCATGAGACGTTTTATTTTTTAACTATGTCCGAATATTTAATTAATTTTTCCATGCATCATCATTATACAAGTTACATTTTTTTATATGATTTAAATAATAATTTATTAGATATATTTAATTTATTATTAAATAATAATAAAAATATACATAATTTCGTCATATATAACCCTAAGGTTAATTACATCAACCGTTACTTATGTTTGACCCATGTGATTAAAATGTTACTCATTTTTTTTGGTGTAGCTGAAACGTTACTTAAGTTTGAACATGTGACTGAAAGGTTACTCCGTGAAGTTTCCGTCAAAACTTACCGTCTAAATGTCACGTGCATAGCACATGACCCAATTAAAACGATTGGAAGTCAATTGAAAGGACAATTATGCCCTCCTGTCACCTTTGCAACGTTTCCCCTCGTTTTATAATCATCCCCACACTCCAACTTCTCATCAACTCCCATTTCCCTCCAACCGAAACTTGCAGACCTCCTTCCGCCTCGATAGTGTCGATTTTCAGCACGGAAGGAACACTCCTCAGCGACATTGCGTTTCAGAACTGCAACTGGAAGTATGTTTGTGTTTTTGCTTCGATTGAACTTCGGTTTGTGTGGCTTTTCGCATTCTTTCTGTTTTCGGACTTGGGTTTGTGTTCTTCTACCCTATTTGACTTCGTTAATCTTCGATTCGGTTGAAGATTAGGGTTTTGATGTTGGTTTGCGGTACGAAATGATGAAATTGCTGCATAATATGTTCGTATTTGTGTGTGTATTCAATTTCGAGCTCTAAGATTTGGTTGTTTGCCGTGAAGATAGTGGGTGGTAGTGATGGTTCTGCTGTTAAATTGATTAAGTGTGCAGTAATCGACTGTTGCATGCCAGTTTGGTCGGTGTCGGTTGCTTTTTGGGTATTGATATTGGGAGAAGAAAATGGTGTTCGGTGTTTCAATTTGTGGTCTCTTGTCAAAGGGCATTCAAAAAAAGTTAAGAATTCCAATCTAAATTTGAAATCTGGGATCCGAGGAACGCGATTGCCAAATGGAGTTATAGCCTCTTCAAGAAGTTCTGAGAATCCATGCAATGGCTACACAGAGGAAAAAGTAGATAAGGATAGTGGACCCAGTAAGTTAGTATACATCTTCTGACGTTCTTATAGATTTCTTCATGTATATGTAAATATTATTGATATTTAGTTCTTTAGAGGTATTTGTGCAATATCCTATCGAAGCTCTCTTAGTTTTCTGATAACCATCGAAGCTCTGTTTTTTCTGTCAATGGGTAGCATGTTGGATGAATTAACTTTAACTTGGTTTATGACAAATGAAGTGACCATCTTGGTGCAGGGGCTCAAACTGTTTGGATGTCTGATGGCAACCATTCTGTTCATATAATGGGTGCAAGTGACAGTACTAGTAAGAGTAACGAGAATGAGATTGAACAAAAGCTAATGCATGCCACAGAACAAAAGCTAATGCATGCCATTTGTTACTGATGATAAGATTTTGAATAGCATAATGAACCAAAAATACATGATTTATCACTGACTTGATTCTGTTGTTATTATCAAGAGAGATAGATAGACTACAAAGTACTAACTACACCAATTTTTAATCCTTCCTCCTATCACACCAATCTGTTAGTACATCTGTCTTTCACATGTTGTTGTCATGTTAACATGTTTGTATTAACGATACCGGTATGATATGTAGGCCCACTCTAGCAATCCAGCAAAACTCAAGAAAAAAAAAGAACAACCAACTGTTATAGAAATTGATGATACTGCAGATAATGAACCCGTCCTTTCAGACTCAATAGCGTTAATGGTTCTGGATCAGTCACTCAAGACGGTCCTTCCAAAGAGAATGAGACAATTCTGTCGATCTACACAGTAGAGTAGAGTCAGGTTCATTTTGTACTTCCATATTTTGTTAGTTTTGAAGGTCTGTTTTAACGAAACCTATTTTGGGATTATATGATGGATTATGTTTTGGGATGTATTCTGGATTCTAGATTTTTATGGATTATTATGGATTCTGTGTTTTCGGATGTATTCTGGATTTTAGTAACGGTTGGGCAACAAAATGTCCAAACTTAAGTAGCCTTTTAATAACAGTTCACAAACTTAAGTCACCTTTTAATCACAGTTTAGAAAAGATAACACTTCATTTAACAGCATGTCCACAAACATAAGTCACCACCTTCGCAAAATACACATTGTTCTTCATCCTTCAGTTACAGACAAAGGTACACCTAACTTCTACTAATTCTTCGCAATTGAACTTAGAACAAAAACAACAACAACAACAATTACCAAGACTGCAACTAACTTCCTATTGGGTCGACTTTCAAGAGCTCGGGTTTTCGCAACATCCAATTGTTCTTTCAAATGTTTCTCTCTTTGTTGAAATTGCATCACTGCAATCCGACCGTAATGGCACATAGTTGGATCTTCCCAGTCAAAAAACCCACATCTGGGGTTCTGTACAGACTACAAAAGAAGAAACAACAAACAGTTACCTCAGATTTGACGATTTAAGGTTCGAAAATAAGGCTTTACGGTTCAAATTACTGCAGCAAAACGAATTAGGGTTGTCAATTAAGGTTATCCACTGTCAAATTACCTCAAAATTGGGGCATCCATGGAAACGGCGAGAGAAATTCTGCCACGTACCAGCAGATTTGACTGAGCACACAAGCCTACAGTAGCACATTCTTAGACGCGAAGCTCCGTGGTTGGGATTAGGGGAAGAGATTGACTGAGATCGAACCTTTCTACGGTTGTTAAAACCAATAGGACAGCATTCATCCGCAGACTTCATGGCTTCTATCTTCGGTTCTTCAGTTCTTCTCAATTGGGTTCTTCGGTTCCTCAGTTCTTCCTTCTTCTCACTTCTTTTCGCGCTCAAACTTCTCTAGACCTAAGAACCAACTGATGTTAAGTAAACAAGTTGTTTAGGGTAGTTTCAGAACTTCAAAATACAACTACATCACGTGACAAGCACATGTGACTACTTAACGGGAAGAAATAACGGCAGTTAAGTGATAGTAACGGTTCAGTCACATGTGTCAACATAAGTAACGGTTGAGCTCAAGTTTGAACGGTTCAGTCACATTGTCAAACATAAGTAACGGTTGAGGTAATTAACCATAACCCTAATACGTAGTAGACAAAAATAATAGGGTAAATGATTTATTTGTTTCCTAATATTCAAATACATTTTAGAAATTCTCCAGATAGTAAAATATAATATATATTTTAAAAAAAAAAACAGCTAACAATTTACTTAAAGTTTTAATTTATTCAAAAAAATCAAATTACCATCATCGAAATTCAGCTATAAAAAATATACACTTACCCTTCTAAAACAATGCCATGCATTTGCACTTGAGTATAAAATTCACCTCACTATCCTAACCAATGTGTCAAGTCCACCTATTTTTTCCTAGAAACTACCCAAATTTGATCCATTTTTTCTGGGCCCCACATAACATCTGGCCAGCAGGAGAGGTCATTTTCATTTAATGAAGTTTATTCAAGTTGGATGGCAACATAAAATAGTTAACGATAACATATTTCGCGACATTTTCCAAGTCTGTCTGTACTCTGCAGAAAGCTATTAGTTTATACACTATAAACAAAATATTGATTTGATCGTGATAATTAAATGAATGAAGTTTTTGATCTTTTCTGGTATGTTTGTTATTTGTTAAGCAACATAGGAAGTGTAAAATCCCGGTTTATGTACGTATAGATTACAATAATAAGTCAAGCGAAAGCTCAAGTTCATTAACTGATCTCAGGTTTGCAGTTTGCAAGCTGCAATGGAATCAAGAAGCCATGAGTTGCTAACTACTTTGGCTCCAGTCGAAGCAGCCACTGCCTCAGCATCAGATTTGAACTTATTCTTCAAATCCTTGCTCGATTCCAACTTGTCGGATGCAGTCTCCATGTTGTATACCACAAAGGTCGAAGAACCGAGCTTTTCATCTCCAGGAACAGGTTTTCTGTGCAAGATTGTGCCTCCAGCAGCACTTATAATGGCTTGTAGGTACCCTTTGTATGAAGGGTCAAAGTCCCCCTCCAACACCTTTTAATAGTCACTGATCGCCATATAAGGTTGATTTGAGTGATTCTGCTGTGAAATTTCCTGCTGATTATTGTTCAGATATGAAGCCCTTTATCCTCCTTAACCATAAAGGAAACTTATGCTTATGCATAATATTTAGGTTCGAACATGAATCTGGAGCCTGAGATGTTTTTGGTCTGACATTATGTGAAAAACTGGAGAATACTCTGTCCGGGAAAGGTAAATTGTATATGCTTCTCCGTTGTCCTTTCTGTATTTGCTGCAAATTATGGCTCTAAATAGACAAGACAAAACTGTGCCCAAACATGATAATTTTATGAAGTTAAATTTTGAAACACGTGTTGTTGATAGTGCTATTCTGTTTATGTAGGAGCCTTTCAGCTGCTTAATGCACGTGGTTACAGAATAAACCTACCTTCTCCAAGAAGCTCACCAAACATGCCTTTCAAAGAGCACCAAGGTGATTGAGTATGAACTTATGAGAGGGAAAAGGGTGAATACTATATTATGAGTTTCATCGAGAAATATGGAAAGTTTTCAGTGGAAAAGAAGGATGGAGAAGATGATCAAAATTGACATATGAGAGTTTGAGGCAAATTCGTCGGTTCATCTTGAATGATTTTGTTGTTAGATAATGAACTGTAGTCTTAGATTCAGATGTGACTCATATCCTTATTTTGAATAGGGACACAATGGATTGAGTCATTGTATGAATAATTTGTTGAAAGGAAAATATAGTGTACCAAGTCACAACGACTTCAAACATATTGTACCAGTTACCGAAATTTGCAAACACAGTCACCTGTTTCAGTCTTTTCCATACAAACTACAAACACACTTCTCTGTTTTCAACAATCAGACAGCTACAACCACAAACACAAACACTACTCCTGTCTCTGCATATTTGAGTACCAATCAAAAGTTTAGGTGACAATCAATGGTATTAAGAACACAAGCAAGAAATTTACCCTTTCATGCTCGGCCTCAGGGTCAGAGAGACAAGGGCCTTCCATCACGATCCATATTTGGGAATCTGAACCGAGTTCAGAGGGATTTGGTCAGATATCTCACATAAATTTTAGGTAAAGAAAGCATGATCATAGATGAAGGGTTCACCTTTGTCCCTCTGTTTTTATTTTGTGTCATCATTGACTGTGTCTGCATGAATCTACTTCTTCTTCTCTTCCCTAACGGAGACTGAACACCAATTCCATACATGACAATTTCCAAGAGTACTTTACAAATGGAGAATAAAAACAGAAGTGAGTGATCAATCTGCTGCTACTACATTACCTGAGAGGCATTATATGAAGGAATGGATGATTTGCTGCTTTGAGGAATAAGGTTTTGGCTCATCAAACTAAAGACCTTTCCAAATGCAGACCCTATATCCTTCATGTGTTGCTTCAGTACAATGTTTTCCTGCTGGATTATTTTAAGGTCATCAATCTGTCTCTTCAAAACTGCATTCTCACGTTTTACTTCAGTTATTCGTCTCTCTAAGTCACCCAGACCTAAAGAAGACACACTTCTTGTCAATGCTTTGTTCCATAGGGATCGTCTGTTGGTTACAGCTCGATCACACCTGTAGGAAAATTTCTGAGGCATTGCAGGTTCTGATCTTGTTGCTTCTTCCATGTCCTACAAGGAAACCAGAAATCCATAAGTAATTATACAACAATGCATAAACGAATTCATTTCCAAAAACAATTAAACCAATAAATACCTGAAACGCCTCTTTGCTCCAATGTTCTTCAATCAGCCACTTCCAGTCATTAGCATGTACATCTTTCGGTTTGTTCTTTAAAGCTATTGCAGTTGGCATCTCTTTCACATATTCATTGTACATTTTGGTTCGCCACTTGCTCCACAACTCTTTCATGTAAGTCAATGTACAATCTCTAAATCTCTCTATATGAATGATCTCTACGTTGTCCTGAAAAATATATCACAATTGAGTACAGTCTATGTATTTCACTTTTATTGAAAATTCTGCTTGTTAAGTTGAAATTTACCTTCACAACTGACCCACATGTTAACTAATGTTTCATCCCTGATGTCTTCCCAGGAGTGAATAGCCAATGGACAGATATGCCGAGAACGAACCACCCTACCCAGGTATATTGACCACTCCACCTGAAAACTGACCAATATAGTATATTAACAAGGAGTCTAGGACCAAGCAGTATTGAGAAAGAACCCAAAATGTTAAAGAAAACCTTTTTTTTTAAAGAAAAAGGAGCAAAAATATATATTGTTTCCTCATCTCAAGTTTTTACCATTGGACATCGTTCTTGTCTCAACTATATGGCTGAAGAAACTTCACAAAATCATCATTGTTCTTGTTGATGCCTAATGATATAGTTGCCATATTTTCATTTGCCAGCAAGGTCTTTCTATCATATACAAGGACAGAATGCAGGAAACGGTAAGTACCTTTGAGCAATCTGAAGGGTAACAGGATGGAGATCGAATATCATAACCTTGGAGGTCTTTCACTTCAGGTGCTAAACCCAACTAGTAGATGAAGGCTGGGGCTTCTCTGTGAAAACGGAGCTACTGGCTGTCAAATCTCTGATAGGTGTTGATATCCACTGAGAGATTTTAGATGCTTTCTTGTAACCTGGTTGGCTCTTGGGATACAGTCTCTGAGCTATTTCTTTTTCAATTCTGTTACTCTTTCGATTTGGTCTCACTTTAGGAGGATCAACCATTTTAGGTACTTTTTCTATTCTAAAGCGTATTCCAAGTGCATTTACATTCCAGCCAGGACCAAAATCTGCAGAGATTAACACTTTATCCACCCAAAACCAGTCATCAGTTATACAGTCAGGTACATGAAACACCCACAGGTGATCATCAGGTGTGATTGCAATATTTGCACGAGTGGGTCCAGAGAATGACATGCTGAATGTCTCTATTCTGACACTTGGGTAAGGCTGCAGTTCTAGGTTGTCCTTGGTAGATGCATATTTGACACAAATGGTAAGCCCTTTCAGCTGACTACCTTCTTGCAATAGAGGCATTTCAAAAGATAATGAAGAGCCTGTGGTTAGATAATCAAACCAATTCGGAATCCTGTTTCCTGGCAAGAAAGCACTGCCACGCCAATCCTGCAATTTTCATATCGGCGTTTAAATTCAAGGGACTGAAAATGAAGTTTGAAGCATCTCAAATCTTCATTTAACATGCTAGCAGGTACCCCATGCACATACGGACATACCTATGAAAATATACATATATAGAGAGAAAAGGGGTCAAACCTTTAATATGAAGTCCCTCAATGCAGCTGTGAGATTACCACACTGTTCTAAGTGTATAATTCCATCAAGCACTTGGTCATCTAAACCATGAATCGTTTTCAGTTGATTACAGTTGGTAACAAACAAGCGCGTTCCACGTTCAAATTGTGAGAAAGAGATTCTTTGCAGTGAATCACAATTAACGGCCGACAGAGATAATAAACTAGGTGGCATGTCTGGAACTGATTCAAGATTTCTGCATTCATCCAGTTGCAAGGTCTTGAGCGCTGTGAGCTGACAGATAGTGTCTTCTGGTAAGGAATGAAATGTATTTTTCCTAAGGTCTAGATTTTCTAAGGATAAAAGGGCAGCAATATCAGCAGGAATTTCATCACCCAACAGATCACAATTCATTAGTTTGAGTACTTTCAGTGAACTTAACCTAGACAATAAAGTGATCAGCACTGTGCTACATTCAGGGATTTCTCTTGTTGGAACCAATGACCGAACAAAGGAAGAAATCAAACTGGATGATGATCTCTTACACCCACACAAAGAAAAATATGTCAACTTTTTCAAAGATGCAATGGACAAAGGGACTTGAGCAATGGAAATTGCATCAGCAACAAAGGTGGTCAAGGATTCCATCTGCTCCAAGTTCTCTGGTAATTTGTCGATCTTTGAGCAACCAGAGATGTCAAGTTTTCTAAGGGATTTCACTCTGCATAAGCTATCAGGGAAGTTCTTGAGCTTCTTGCAGTCTTTGAAATTTACCAAATCAAGTTGCCTAAGCTTTCCTATAGAAGGATGAACATCGACCAATTCTTCACAACCTTCTAATATTAGCTCCTCAAGATTCGGAAGCATCGAGAAATCAGGTGTCCTTGTCAAAAAGTGTGAGTAGCTGAGCTTGAGAACTTTCAAATTTTCCAGGTGCTAAAATAAGATTAAAAAAAACTATTAAAGACAGACACTTAATTAGTAAATTACATTCTACATTTACATAAAACAAGAGAAGGTACCCACCCTGTTATTCTTCCAAACTTCTCTAAGATTGCTGTATTGCATGTCGATTGCCACCAACTGGCCCAAATAGAAATCATTTGGTAAGAACTCGAGCGAAAAATTGTGCCAGCAAAGCCATCTTAGTTCTCTGGATATATGTCCATATTCCCCATCAATGTGCACATGATTAAGCTTGAGTAGTCTCAATCTCTTCATCATGGCAAAGGCTTTTCCACTCAGGTTTAGATGGTCTGATTCCGACAAGTCCAAAGCAATTCCTGTAACCTCTTCTCCTCCCTAACAAAGTAAAAGACTAGTTATGCTAATTCTTAGCAAGTAATTATATTAATTCAAACAGATAACCAAACTTCACAAGCACCTTCTTTCATCCCTCAGTCTATTGTTGCAAAGAAAGAAAGTCACGTATAAAATTCGTAATACTTACAAGATGACTTCTTAGAACGTATAGTATATCCTGGCGGAACCACAGTCTACTGCGTTTTTCTGGCCTGCCATGAGACTGTGTACGAACAATTTCTCTTCCCATATCTCGAAGCAAGTCATGCATCTTCAGTTTATTATTTTCATCAACTTGAATCAAACATCGATGAATAAGGTCAAGGATTCCCTTTTTTGCAAATAAGCCACAGGATTCCAAGATCCTAACCACATAATCTTTATCCCAACCAACAAAAAAGCAAGCAACATCAAGGAATAACTCCTTTGCTCTGTCATCATTTCCAAGAGCATCAAAACTTATTCTAAGTTGAGTTTGGATTTGACAATCAGGGATAACCTTCAATTTTTCAAGTGTAACTATCCACTCTTCTACACTTTTCCCTCGCAGAGAAGCTCCTAGTACTTCAAGAGCTAGAGGCACCCCTTTGCAGTAATTTAAAACTTCTGTTGATGGATCAACAAACTCTTCTTCAGGATGATGCTCTCTAAAAGCATGGCTGCTGAATAGCTCAACAGATTCATCAAAATTGAGAGCCTCAGCATCATATATGCAGTCCACCTCAATTGCCTTCAAAAGATGTGAATGCCTCGTGGTTATAATAACTCTACTGCCAGGTCCAAACCATTCTCGAGCTCCAGCTAGTTTCTTTATTTGATCCAAATCAGTGACATCATCAAGAATGACCAAAGCCTTTTTAGCTTTCAGTCTTTCCTTCAGCATACAAATTCCATCATCGCCATTGCGTATAGCTACTGCATCTTTTGACTTCAGAATATCATCAAGAAGCTGCTGTTGCAATGGAACTACGTTATTGTATCGCTCTGAAGTGACTCTTACATCAGCAAGGAAACTCTTACTATCAAAGAGGTGATTCAATTGGTTATATACAGCCTTAGCAACAGTCGTTTTACCAATTCCACCCATCCCCAGGATCCCAACAAAGCGCACAGCATCAGATCCCGCCAACAGATGCTTGTTTAAATCCTGAACACGAGAATCAAGGCCGACTGGGAATTTTGCAATATCAAGGTATTTGTGGTCGTCCATTGCAATCGATATTCTCCTCACTATTTCCTTAATAATGGTTGCCTCGTTACTGCCCATAACGACAGAGACAAGCAACATTAGATTGTAATGTTACAGATGAAGAGCAGTTTATGAAAAAGAAGTATGCACATTTATAGCTACCGAGAATCTGAATATGTTCAATAAAAGGATGAGTACCTGACACCCTCTTTTACTTCCCAGCCGGATAATTTTCCTGCATGTGTCAAAGCTGCTCTCCATATTGCAACTTCTTTTGCTTTATTTGTGCTTGGACTTCTGTCATGTGTCTCAAATGCTTTCCCAAATTTACCCGACTGTTTCCGCACATTTGAAGGATCAATATGATAAAACACAGGAAGAATAAGTTGTTTCATCGATTCTTTCCATTTCACAATCTCCGCAAGCTCCCCAAGACACCAAGATGAATCAGCGAAATGTTCAGAGAAAACCACAACCGAAAATCTAGAACTACGAATGGCCTGAAAGAGAGCCAATGAGATTTCTTCTCCCAAGGAAAGTGTCTCTCCTCCTGCCATGAATGCGTTGATTCCAGCACCTTTTAAAGCATGGTAGAGATGGCTGGTGAATTTTCCACGTGTGTCGGTACCTCTGTAGCTTAAGAATACATCGTATTTCCATTGCTTAGAGTTTAGGGATTGGCACGGTGATGAAGCCTTTAGTTCCCTCAACTGAGCAGCATCTGAGACTGAAAGGCTCGGAAATCTGCAGAACTGTGTCCTCTTGGAGATGGTGGAAGGATGTGAAATCTCATTGGGCAGATCAGACCCAAAACCAACTGGAAATTTTGCCAAGGGTAATGATTTCTGATCTCTCAATTCAGCCTCCGTCCTCTGAACAATACGCTTCACAAGCATGGCCTCATCCTCGTAACTGACAATATAAAAAACAAACCATACTTTCCAAGTTGAGACGAGCTAGAATAAAGTTGAGATGGCTAACTATCTAGGCAGTAAAAGTTTCAATCTTTCTCAATCACATATGAAGGCATCTAAAGCACTTAACTGGGGTCATTCGGTTACAGCCAAGCATAGGCAATACATACTAAGGGTGGCAGTGTCGTGTCTAATCGTGCTGTGTCATTAATCGTGTCGTGTCTAAACATATCTCGTGTCTAAACGGATAAATCTTAAACGTGTCTAAACATGTCTAAACGTATAAGTCGTTAATCGTGTCTAAACGTATAGAGTTGTTTAGACACGGGATTCGTTAAGATCAAACTCATATACGTTTTAAAACAGATATATACACAAATTTATATATACAAAGTAAGGTTTTCAAAGTTTAATATTAAAAAGTAAGTGGGTATTTTAAAATTTCAACATTGAGGATTTATAGAAATTACATTACACGACACGATTAGACACGTTTAGACACGACACGATTAGACGCGTCTAGACACGATTAATAATCGTGTCTAAACGTATAAGAGTTGTTTAGACACGCTTAGTAATCGTGTCGTGTCTAAACGTGTAAATTGCAGATCGTTTAATCCTGTCGTGTCAGAAATTCCTAATACATACCAGACCTAAATCCTAATTGAGCATTTATTTGCTCTCTTGAATAGATCACGGCACACCATAGTATTGAGCTGCTCTTCGAGGAGCAAAATCATTCACTTTCTGTACTATTACCTAGTGAATGACATGAATGAATGCATATAGATTGAAAATTTACCCATGTGACTGCAGACCCATTAATCTGGAAGCTTCTGCAAGAGCGCTCCTCCACACACCCAGCTTCTCCATCCTCTCCGATATATTTCCATGCTCTTCAAATGCTTTGGCAAAATGGCCGGTCTGGTGCCGCACGTCCTGGACATAGACGCCGTAGAATACAGGGATAACTAATTGTCCCGTCTCTATCCTCGATTTCATAATCTCTGCAATTTCATCCAGACACCATCTTGAATCAGCATACCTCACCGAGAAAACCACTACCGAGATCCTACTGCTTCGTATCGCTCGTCCAAGCTCCGGCGTGATCTCTCCCCCGGCTAACAGATGCCGGTCATCTTTGAACACGGCGATTCTGGCATCAATCAGAGCTTCATAGAGGTGGCTCACGAACTTCTCGCGCGTGTCTTCACCTCTGAAGCTCAAGAACACGTCGAACATCCCTTCTTCATATCTCGAACACGCGGCTGGACTCGAGTGCAGTTCAGTATCCATGCAGAGATTGACGACCCACGATCAGTCTTCAAGACGAAAACTCAGAATTCGCAGGCGATAGTGATTACGTTTATCGTGTATGTAGCTCCAGATTTGATCTTGCAAGACGATTCAAATGGAATTCGAGAGGGTATGAGCATGAATCAATCCTTTTCTTTGAGTGTTTTTTCGTCGTAGCTGAGTCGCAGACTCGCATGCTTATGAGACGTTTTATATATAAAAATAACTATGTCCGAATATTTAATTAATTTTTCCATGCATCATCATTATACAAGTTACATTATTTTATATGATTGAAATAATAATTTATTAGATATATTTAATTTATTATTAAATAATAATAAAAATATACATACTTTCGTCATACATAACCATAATTTAATATCTTATTTAATGTGATTTTTTTATACATAGTAGACAAAAATAATAGGGTAAATGATTTATTTGTTTCCTAATATTCAAATATATTTTAGAAATTCTCCAGATAGTAAAATATAATATATTTTTAAAAAAAATAGCTAACAGTTTACTTAAAGTTTTAATTTATTCAAAAAAATCAAATTACCATTATCGAAATTCAGCTATAAAATATACACTTACCCTTCTAAAAACAATGCCAATTGCCATGCATTTGCACGTGAGTATAAAATTCACCTCACTACCCTAACCAATGTCAATGTGTCGTCAAGTCCACCTATTTTTTTCCTAGAAACTACCCAAATTTGATCCATTTTTCTGGGGCCCACATAGCATCTGGCCAGCAGGAGAGGTCATTTTCATGCCATAAAATAGTTAACGATAACATATTTCGCGACATTTTCCAAGTCTGTCTGTACTCTGCAGAAAGCTATTAGTTTATACACTCTATAAACAAAATATTGATTTGATCGTGATAATTAAATGACTGAAGTTTTTGGTCTTTTCTGGTATGTTTGTTATTTGTTAAGCAACATAGGAAGTGTAAAATCCCGGTTTATGTTAGTATAGATTGCAATAATAAGTCAAGCGAAAGCTCAAGTTCATTAACTGATCTCAGGTTTGCAGTTTGCAAGCTGCAATGGAATCAAGAAGCCATGAGTTGCTAACTGCTTTGGCTCCAGTCGAAGCAGCCACTGCCTCAGCATCAGATTTGAACTTATTCTTCAAATCCTTGCTCGATTCCAACTTGTCGGATGCAGTCTCCATGTTGTATACGACAAAGGTCGAAGAACCGAGCTTTTCATCTCCAGGAACAGGTTTTCTGTGCAAGAGTGTGCCTCCAGCAGCACTTATAATGGCTTGTAGGTACCCTTTGTATGAAGGATCAAAGTCCCCCGTGAGGTAGAACTTAGACCCATCAAAAAGCTTTGGTTCCTTCAATAAATCACAAGAGTAATAAGATTAAGATGAGGTTGTTGAAAGAGTGATTAGTGAGGAAGTGAGGAAGATCACCATATTGAGAGCTCTTAGCCTTCCAAGTCTTGGGCCATTCCTCATGCCATGAACATCAACTGCAATTTCATATTTTTCCTCTTCAACATGTTCCATAGCATCAATACAAGCTTTAATCCCTGCATTAAGCAAAACCAATAACTTGATCATGAAGTTAACCGCATTTTCCTCTCACAGATAATTAGATTAGACTAGAGATAGAGTAAGAGTAGTGATGTTTTTCTTCTTACAGTCGACACTAAGTATCCATTTTCCGTCCAGAATACCCATCAGGACCTTCAGTGTCCTTCTGCAAGCTCCGTTTTCATCAGTTGAAGCTAATAACATGTGTGACCCGTGAATCCCATTTTTGCAACAGGAGTACTTTGAATAATTTATCAAACTTAGAAACAAGATCCTGCAGTTCATCCAATCAGACTAAGTTTGATTTTTTTCTTAATTAGGTATGGGTCTTCATTTGAAAATGCAAAAAAATTAATACCTTTTCAGCATTTGTAAGAGTTGAACAGCAGAGGACCATTTTGTCGCGTGGCATATTTTGATTCTGATTCCTAATTGTGCTAGTTTCTTTCTTTTCAACTTGAGCAGAGGAATTTTTTGGCCTCCTGAAACAAAAGGTGGACTATAAATTATTTCATAATCTTGATCATCTGCTAATTCAAGCTATTAGTAATGTATTATTAACCACAAAGAAATTGTTAACATACCCTTTTGGGTTTGAACGTTTGCTTGTTTCTTGAGATCCAAGCATTTCAACAGGTAGTTTAGAAGAAGCATGAAGAGGGCACAGTATCACAAAATTAACCTGTTTGGATGAGGCGGAAAGATAAGTATATGGACCACAGGGAATAATTTTCTAATTCTAAGCTGAGGGACAAACTTAGTCCATATATAAACTTACTGGGTCCCATCGACATTGAGGTGTCAGTTTTGCGCAAGGAACATGAAAGCTCTTTCGGCAACTTTTCTCAAAACATCCAAGGGCTGCACCTTTGAGTCCACAGCAGCAGCATTTGATTCTCTTACTTCTAGCCAATTCAGCTTCAAGATTAACAGCTTTATCATCTTCAAAGTAAACATTTGGGGCCCTATAAAGACAGATGATACAATCAGCTAACTTCAGTTGTAAATTTTGAGCAATATGAAATTATGAATTGTAAATGTGCACATACTGAAACGATGAAGCCAGTGCATATTCTTTTTGGATGTTATATAAATTAGATCAATTAAAGATTAGGCAACGAAAAAGAAAGCTAACAAATTGTGGAATTCAGGTTCTTACCACTCAACACAATTTTTATGTGAGTGTATGAGTCTGGCTCCTCCACCATGATCTATTGAAACAGGTCTGCCATCACAGTAGTGTACCATCTCACCAGATTCCTGTTAAATTGTTTACCGTTAGATTAGGAAATAAATTTACTAAGTCAAATGAAGACAACATGGAATGATGTAATGTAGCAAACGAGATTCTACCTTTGAGCAGTCTGAAGAATGACAGAAAGCACATTCAACGTCACAGCCAATGTTCCTGCATTTATTAAAAAGCTGTCCTGCAGATGATGGATGACATTGTCCTGCACCAGTTGACATTTTATTGCATGTTTGATCATCTTGAAGCCTAGTATTTTTGGTTTCACTACTATCGTGCCTCTTCAATATGGATGACCTCCCCCGATTAAATGGGAAGGACAAGGAGACTTCTAGGTTTCTACTTTGATTAGGAGTGTTAATATCCTCTAAGACAGCTGCATCCTCTGCACCCTCTATCTTTCTCTTCTTTGCAGATACAAGACAGGATTTCTCAAGTGAAAAACTGACCTTCGAGGCTTTTCCAGGCTTCTTTGATGCAGTATCTTCAGCATCACCAAAGCGTACAAATGTATTACACAACTCGCTCTTGTTTTGCAATTTGGAAATACCTTCACAACCATTACTAGATGTCTTTGCCTCCTTTAATCTGATAGCAGAGCCACCTTTATTGCTCCTTCGACCTGCTCTTTTGATAGTTGATGATCCACCAGTAGCATGATCACTTTTCTCCAAATTACCAGTTTTAGGAACTTTCTTGTGGCTTTTAGTCCTGACAGAATTCTTGTCACTCTTTTCTCTTGCATTTCGGACTCTCTTTTTTGGTTTATTCAGAACTTTAGCCTTTTCATTGTTAGTTTGTTCAGCTAAAAGTGCATTATCCAGAGCTACTTCCAACTCCATTTCTTTATCACTCAAATCCTAAACATTCAGAGTGTTAGTTTTGTGAAATTACTAAATCATTCTTTAAAATTCTTCAGCTGGTAAATAAAAAATGGAAAAGAAAATTAACCTGGATTCTTGAGGGACTTGGGCATAGCTCAGGGGAGCACGGCCGCTGAGTCCATTCAAACATTTCACTATCATAAAGTCCTAGATTTGTTTTCCCATCAACTTCCTTCTGCACAATATAATCAGAAAGCATATGTTTAGAAGAAAATCAGTGCTTAAACAAAGTTCACCGATAATTGAAACGTGAAAGTGAATACTATACTTTCAATAGAAACAATTTGCAATAAGGAGATCTTGTACTCACAGAAGACGGAGACAGCATTTCATCATCAGAGTCCTTAATATCACTGAAAGCTGGAGCAATTGGGGTTGCTGTGTCTGTGAGCTGATAATTCTCAGAACGTTGACTCGACTTATCTGCGTCTTCTTCCCCTCTCAACCAGAAAAAAGGCCTAAAGATAAGTTCATTATTTTCATTTACTTGAGGCTTCTCTTTGGGTGCAATCGAACTGTTCTTTAAGATATCGCCGTTTTCTTCACATAAAACAGTATCATGATGTGCTGGACTTGTTGCCATCTCTGTGGATTGATAAAGTGGAACGTGAACCCTCTTCTTTGTTGGGCATGAAGGTTTTCCAGAAACTGGGAACGAATTTTCCAGGTTGGAGTTATTCGTTTTCTTAGGTGGTCTACCTCTTTTAGATCTTTTAGTTAGTCCAACATCTACAGATGATGCTCCTTCAACATTTCCATCTCCTTCCTTAATGCCATAGTATTTGTTTTCATCATCTGTAGATTGAAATCATATTTCAATTACTATAACATGCAAATTAAAATCCTAAAACAGAACCAATTTTTATAAATCACTTCTGAAGCATACTTCAATACAGAATGAATTCCAGAAACCCAAATTCTTTAAGAACGAAACATTTACATAGCATTCAGGGAAATTACGTGTTGGATAGAGAAATTCACCTGATAATTGTACAGATTATATATATATATAGAGCTGAACGAAACATTTACATAGCATTCAGGGAAATTACGTGTTAGATAGAGAAATTCACCTGATAATTCGATCGGACATGGATTCTGAGTAACGAAAATGTTTGTTCCTGAAGCGGCTTCCATATTCTTGTATATACTTACCAAGTTATCCATATGAAGAGCAGGTCTAACCTCTGTAAAATTCACAAAACTATTCTTAATATACAATAATGTGGCCAAGCAGGATGAACTTCTCTGAAAATATACCTATTTATGCAGGACAAAGGCAGCATGGTGCAAATCGAATTTAAAAGTGCATTACATAGTCGACAACTACTATCTTACTACACCAACTTTAGGTTTTAACGACTAAGAATCATCAATATGGGGTAGGTAGGATTAGGAACTTGCCTCTTCGGCGATATGGGACCTTACAAACCGGACAAGTGGAGTCTGATTTCATCGATTTCATAATACACGAGCTGAGGACAAGAGAATCGACAGCATTAGAAACTTAGAAGTGACAAAATGTCAACCAACTGCGCGGAAATCAGTCAGAAAAAGAGTGTTTACTTGCAGAATACATGGTTGCATGCGAGCGAAGCAGCAGAACTCAGAAGGCTCAAGCTGAAGCATCACCAACAGCGAACAGTTTAAGAACAAAGAACCATTCAATTGAAAGACAAAGAAGGAATACGAATCGATCGATCGATCGAGAGTAGAGATAGACGATACCAGATGGGGCACTTCAATTCTCTTCCCATTCTCTCTAGATGACCCAGATCCGCCATTTCTATCTGCAGTTGTATTTTTTCTTCGATTGTTTTCGGTGATTACAGCAGCTGCGAAGAGAACTAGGAAGTAGGAGCTGAATTGACGATGGTGTAAAGTGAAGATGGAAACTGAAGAGGGGGTATTAGAATTAGAAGCGATTGGAATGGATTGTCATGGAAGCTTTGTAAATTTGAATTTCGAGCCGCCATAACTACCCGCCCTCCACTGTTTGTGGCGGGGTTTTGCAATTCTCCGTCATTGAATGCACGTGTAATAAATTCGCTTTTAAAAACGAATTTAATTCTGTATAAATTTTGAGTTCTATAAAACTATTTTGGCCAAAAAAAAAAAAGTTCTATAAAACTGAAGTTGTTATCAGTGTTATCGGAATCGGACCGGGAACCGAATCCCTGTCCGATTTGATTCAGTTAAAATACTGAATTGCATAACAATAATGTTTGAACAGGGTAGGACTGACCGGTTTCTGGTTTTCGTTTTTATTGGGTGGTTTACATTTTTTGAGTGATTTTTTTCGGTTCGACCGAGCAACTTCAACCGATCGGTCTTTAAGACTAGGTTTTAATTCCAATTCATTTCGGTCATTTCAAGTTTTCAAACCTATTGTGTTTGATTTTGAGACTTGTGTTATGTATGTTCAAAGTTTGAGGTAATTATGTTGTGTTATATTGTGTTTGAAAGTAATGTGTATGTTTGAGACTGTATAGTTTGAGGTAATTATGTGTGTGTTTGATACTATGTAGTTTGTATTTTCATATTTTTTTAATAGTGAACAATGAACAGTACATTGAACCGGGTTCGGTCGAGTTGGATCGTCCGAACCGAAAACTGGCCCCTCGCCGGTTCAAGGGTTGGCCCAGTTCTGATAACACTTATTGTTATATCTCACCAAATAAAAAATGTAGAGTTAAATAATTTAAAAAAAAAAAAAAAAACTACTGAACTTTGTTCATATTACTAAAAATTACCTAAATTTTATTTTTCAAATTGTGTTACTTGTATTTTTAAAGTTTGGACAACAACAAATTACATTCATTTACGATATGTTATTTCTTGGAATTCCTAAAAACTACTGAGAAATCTATTATGCATTAATACTACTTCCTTTCACGCATCGGAACGCTCTGCTGGTATGGTGTCAATCGCGCATCTTCCTGACAGTATGGTTACAAGCAGAAAGTCTAAGGAAGAAGTTGCCTTGGACCGGGCCCCTACGAACGGTTGGTTGGCTTAACAAAAATAGTCCACAAAAAATAGTTTACTTAGTAACAATAACATCTCACTACTAGTTAAGAACTCAATAACACAAAAGACTCGTAACAATACCCCGTTACGCATTGAGTTTATTCTTAAGATCAAAGTTCGAAAACCTAAGTTTGAAGTTGTCGAGAAACTTCCACGTGGCCTCATTGGCAGGGCAACCGACCACTTGACTTGCACCTTTGTTGATGAACCATTGCCTCTTTTCACCATGGTCTGATCGATTATTGCTTCGGGACTCTTGCGGTCGACGCCCGCGATCGGAATGGGGATGTGATCTTCCTTTAGTATGTGAGCTAACTTATGTTAGGAAACATGAATGGTGGGGTGTATCATTGCCAAAGTCGAGAGGTCGAGACGGTAGGCCACCAAGCCAATCCTTTCCAACACTCATAAGGCCCTGAAAATACTTAGATTGCAACTTCTCGATGTGGTGACTCTTGAGCGTGTGTTGTCTATAGGATTTCTAAGTCGCCCACTTCAAATTCATTTTTCGTTCGTTTCCGATTTGTCACTTACTTCATTCATTTGCGGGCTCTCTCGAATTAAAACTTCAATAGCTTGATGTGTGCTTCTCTATCTCGAAGCAGCAAATCCACCTCTGCGACGTTTGAATCATTTGGGAAGTAAGGTACATAGAACGGCGATGCGAAACCATAAAGTGTCTTGAAGGAAGTCATGTTGATGGTTGAGTGATATGTGGTGTTGTATCGCCATTCGCCCAACGGAAACCACTTCGCCCACGATGTCGACTTCTCTCACACCATGCATCTCAAATAGGATTCTAAGTAGGCTAACTAAATACATTGATTTCACAAGCCTAAGTCATCCTTACGGCGTCGCGACAGTGGCACAATTATTCATCGATCAAGTTTACCGACTTCACAGACTCCCGAGTAGCATAGTAAGTGATTGTGATCCAACATGTATGAGCACACTGTGGCGGTAATTATTCAAACCATTGGGAGTGACATTATGCTTATCGTCTTCATACCACCCGCAGAGATGGGCAAACGGAAATCGTTAACTAATGCTTAAAATCCTACTTGAGATGCATGGCGGTGGAGAAGCTAACATCGTGGGCTAAATGGATTTCGGTGGCCAAATGGTGGTACACCACCACATATCACTCGACCATCAAAATAACTCTATTCGAGGCACTTTATGGGTTTGTCCACCAACAAATGAAGAAGTGTTTGATTGGGGTATTAACTATGTACTAGTTAATACATTGTTTTATTATAAACAATGGTATGTATAAACTAATACATATGTATTAGTTAATACACAATTTTAATCTTAATTGTGTATTAACTAATACATTATCTAACCATGATATTATTTAATATGTAGTAAAAATTTATCATGTTAGTTTTTAGTTTTTACCAAACTTTGTGAATTTTAATAAAAAAAACTAATATATTAAATGAGAAGTAAAATGATGTAATACTATTTATACATTTTCATCATTAATTATTTCATATATGTTTTATTTTACAAAAAATGAATTACTAAGGCAAGCACAACAACAATTGTTGGGTATCATTCAAATTCAGGAACAATTTATGAGTTCATTTTGACGATGATATATGACATATAGTCAATATTTTTAAAATAATAGTTAAAAATCAATGAATAATTTATTCAATAATATTCTTAATACTTGCTCGTCTATTTAATGTTTTTTAAATATATTAAAAATAGCATTAAGCAAACATATATCATTTGCTATATTTTTTATGACTTTGTAATCTGTATATGCATGCGTCATTATGAATAAACTTATAAGTGATTATTTAACTGTTTAGTCTCCATATTTTACTAAGTGTGGTTCCACGTGTGTTTTTAAAACCATGTTGTTTCCCAAATAGATTTGTAAAATCATGTTGTTTGTAAAATCATGTCATTTCACATGTTTGTAAAACTAATGCAATGCTCTATTTTTTCTCTTTAATCAAAAATCAATCACACAAAGTCGATTGATAACATAAAAGTTTTGAAGTTTTATGCACGAGAGTAACATTTTAAGGATGAAACTGCAAACATCAAAAGAGAAGACTCGAAGTGGATTGAGATATTATGAATTAGAAGGGATACTATTTTTTTTGGTGTTTGCGATTTTTTTTCTTCCAATATTTATTAATATGAATATATTTTATTTTAAAAAATAACTCAATTCATATGTTGAACATATTTACATTGTAGTATAAATTTAATGGTATTTGTGGGTTTTTTGTCACTTTACTTATAATTTTATACTTAATCAAACGTTGTCTTAGGTTATGTATATATAAGTATATCTTAATACATATCTAATACTATTTTCTAGTACATATTAAGTAATAAGTGTATTAAATATTGCATTCAATCATAGAAACCCTTACTAAAGAGGAATTTTTCACCAACATATACCAAATTTCTAAAGCAAATACAAAAATATCCTAATTTTGTCAACCTAGACAAATCTATACCAACTCGCGACTCTCAGTCGCGGGTGGAAAGGTGGCTGACGGTAACCCGTTAAAATAGACGTCACCCGCGACTCCCATTCGCGGGTGACTTCACTTCATTTTCCCCGTCGCTTCTTCCATATTGGGTTCCTCCTCCTTTTTTCTTTCTTTCTTTCTTTATTTTCATTTATTTGTTCCATAGTGGGTTGCCACCGACAACTTCTTTAAATAATATATGTATAAAAAATTACATATACTTTCCTCAAATGTGAAGCTCAGGAAATCAAGAAGAATATGTAAAGCAGAAAATATAAAAATATGCAATATATCATAGTGAAACTGGCAACATTGTATAGTTATTTGCAACATTGTATCTCTCATAAATATCATGGAACCTGCTTAAGCAAGTTAAATTTGAACCTCAAGCTTCAAATAAATGCTAAATCAATCTACGTGTCAACTGCTCAATTCAAAACCAGTAGTCTAGGATGGAGGAAATGAAATATCTACGGTCACATTCAAAAATCACATATCTACTGTCTAAAGGACAAGATCTATGTCTCGCATTCGAACTCATCATAAAAGGATTGTCAGGACATTCTCTTTTGCAAATAGCTATACAATGTTGTCAGAAAAGTATATGTAATTTTTGATACATATATTATTTAAAGAAGTTGTCGGTGACAGGAATTCACTATGAATAAAGAAAGAAAGAAAGAAAGAAAGAGGAGGAACCCACTATGGAAGAAGTACTGAGGAAAATGAAGTGAAGTTACCCGCAACTCCCAGTCGCGGGTGACATTAAATTAAATGTCACCCGCGAATGAGAGTCGCGGGTGACGTCTATTTTAACGGGTTACCGTCAGCTACCTTTCTACCCGCGACTCTCAATTGCGGTTGGAAAGGTAGTTGATAAAGACAGTTTCACCCGCGACTGAGAGTCGCGTGTAACCTTTTCACCCGTGATTCCCAGTCGCGGGTTGGTATAGATTTGTCTAAGATAACAAAATTAGGATATTTTGTTATTTGCTTTAGAAATTTGGTATATTTTGGTGAAAAATTCTACTAAACAGCCCACTAATAGCTAATTGCCCAATAACACAAAAGACTAGTAACATTCGCAAAAGGGTTTTAAGACTTTAGAGTACGCATCTCGTTTCCTCCGCCGGGATCGTCTTTGGCGACTGAAGATTGGCCGTCATCGCATCGCCCAGTGAAGAGCATGTCAAGTAAAGGACAACAGAAGAGCTTGACGCAAAATGCGCCTCAAACTGGAAGTACGTTTCTTTGTCTCTCTCAGTTTCTTAGCTGATTTGGCTGAAATCACGCATTTAATCAGGAAGGAATCTAGAACGACTTAACGAGCATAATGTTCAGCTATTAATGTCTTATCAGTATACTATTGAATCAGTTGCAAATTTTATGGTTATTTCCTTGTCTTAGTTGGATATATAAAACTTGTAAGGGACGTAGATGCTGATGGCATGCGATGATGCGATTTATTACATTCGGAAACAATCAATAGAATTGAAATATAAACTTTCTGAGTAAAATAGTATTTGTTTTGAGCAAAAGTTATTTATTTGAATTGACTCACTGCTATCAGAGCTTCACGTTGGGTAGATTGTCCCGTGAAGTTTAAACACAGGTTTTAATTCCAATTCATTTCGGTCATTTCAAGTTTTCAAACCTATTGTGTTTGATTTTGAGACTTGTGTTATGTATGTTCAAAGTTTGAGGTAATTATGTTGTGTTATATTGTGTTTGAAAGTAATGTGTATGTTTGAGACTGTATAGTTTGAGGTAATTATGTGTGTGTTTGATACTATGTAGTTTGTATTTTCATATTTTTTTAATAGTGAACAATGAACAGTACATTGAACCGGGTTCGGTCGAGTTGGATCGTCCGAACCGAAAACTGGCCCCTCGCCGGTTCAAGGGTTGGCCCAGTTCTGATAACACTTATTGTTATATCTCACCAAATAAAAAATGTAGAGTTAAATAATTTAAAAAAAAAAAAAAAACTACTGAACTTTGTTCATATTACTAAAAATTACCTAAATTTTATTTTTCAAATTGTGTTACTTGTATTTTTAAAGTTTGGACAACAACAAATTACATTCATTTACGATATGTTATTTCTTGGAATTCCTAAAAACTACTGAGAAATCTATTATGCATTAATACTACTTCCTTTCACGCATCGGAACGCTCTGCTGGTATGGTGTCAATCGCGCATCTTCCTGACAGTATGGTTACAAGCAGAAAGTCTAAGGAAGAAGTTGCCTTGGACCGGGCCCCTACGAACGGTTGGTTGGCTTAACAAAAATAGTCCACAAAAAATAGTTTACTTAGTAACAATAACATCTCACTACTAGTTAAGAACTCAATAACACAAAAGACTCGTAACAATACCCCGTTACGCATTGAGTTTATTCTTAAGATCAAAGTTCGAAAACCTAAGTTTGAAGTTGTCGAGAAACTTCCACGTGGCCTCATTGGCAGGGCAACCGACCACTTGACTTGCACCTTTGTTGATGAACCATTGCCTCTTTTCACCATGGTCTGATCGATTATTGCTTCGGGACTCTTGCGGTCGACGCCCGCGATCGGAATGGGGATGTGATCTTCCTTTAGTATGTGAGCTAACTTATGTTAGGAAACATGAATGGTGGGGTGTATCATTGCCAAAGTCGAGAGGTCGAGACGGTAGGCCACCAAGCCAATCCTTTCCAACACTCATAAGGCCCTGAAAATACTTAGATTGCAACTTCTCGATGTGGTGACTCTTGAGCGTGTGTTGTCTATAGGATTTCTAAGTCGCCCACTTCAAATTCATTTTTCGTTCGTTTCCGATTTGTCACTTACTTCATTCATTTGCGGGCTCTCTCGAATTAAAACTTCAATAGCTTGATGTGTGCTTCTCTATCTCGAAGCAGCAAATCCACCTCTGCGACGTTTGAATCATTTGGGAAGTAAGGTACATAGAACGGCGATGCGAAACCATAAAGTGTCTTGAAGGAAGTCATGTTGATGGTTGAGTGATATGTGGTGTTGTATCGCCATTCGCCCAACGGAAACCACTTCGCCCACGATGTCGACTTCTCTCACACCATGCATCTCAAATAGGATTCTAAGTAGGCTAACTAAATACATTGATTTCACAAGCCTAAGTCATCCTTACGGCGTCGCGACAGTGGCACAATTATTCATCGATCAAGTTTACCGACTTCACAGACTCCCGAGTAGCATAGTAAGTGATTGTGATCCAACATGTATGAGCACACTGTGGCGGTAATTATTCAAACCATTGGGAGTGACATTATGCTTATCGTCTTCATACCACCCGCAGAGATGGGCAAACGGAAATCGTTAACTAATGCTTAAAATCCTACTTGAGATGCATGGCGGTGGAGAAGCTAACATCGTGGGCTAAATGGATTTCGGTGGCCAAATGGTGGTACACCACCACATATCACTCGACCATCAAAATAACTCTATTCGAGGCACTTTATGGGTTTGTCCACCAACAAATGAAGAAGTGTTTGATTGGGGTATTAACTATGTACTAGTTAATACATTGTTTTATTATAAACAATGGTATGTATAAACTAATACATATGTATTAGTTAATACACAATTTTAATCTTAATTGTGTATTAACTAATACATTATCTAACCATGATATTATTTAATATGTAGTAAAAATTTATCATGTTAGTTTTTAGTTTTTACCAAACTTTGTGAATTTTAATAAAAAAAACTAATATATTAAATGAGAAGTAAAATGATGTAATACTATTTATACATTTTCATCATTAATTATTTCATATATGTTTTATTTTACAAAAAATGAATTACTAAGGCAAGCACAACAACAATTGTTGGGTATCATTCAAATTCAGGAACAATTTATGAGTTCATTTTGACGATGATATATGACATATAGTCAATATTTTTAAAATAATAGTTAAAAATCAATGAATAATTTATTCAATAATATTCTTAATACTTGCTCGTCTATTTAATGTTTTTTAAATATATTAAAAATAGCATTAAGCAAACATATATCATTTGCTATATTTTTTATGACTTTGTAATCTGTATATGCATGCGTCATTATGAATAAACTTATAAGTGATTATTTAACTGTTTAGTCTCCATATTTTACTAAGTGTGGTTCCACGTGTGTTTTTAAAACCATGTTGTTTCCCAAATAGATTTGTAAAATCATGTTGTTTGTAAAATCATGTCATTTCACATGTTTGTAAAACTAATGCAATGCTCTATTTTTTCTCTTTAATCAAAAATCAATCACACAAAGTCGATTGATAACATAAAAGTTTTGAAGTTTTATGCACGAGAGTAACATTTTAAGGATGAAACTGCAAACATCAAAAGAGAAGACTCGAAGTGGATTGAGATATTATGAATTAGAAGGGATACTATTTTTTTTGGTGTTTGCGATTTTTTTTCTTCCAATATTTATTAATATGAATATATTTTATTTTAAAAAATAACTCAATTCATATGTTGAACATATTTACATTGTAGTATAAATTTAATGGTATTTGTGGGTTTTTTGTCACTTTACTTATAATTTTATACTTAATCAAACGTTGTCTTAGGTTATGTATATATAAGTATATCTTAATACATATCTAATACTATTTTCTAGTACATATTAAGTAATAAGTGTATTAAATATTGCATTCAATCATAGAAACCCTTACTAAAGAGGAATTTTTCACCAACATATACCAAATTTCTAAAGCAAATACAAAAATATCCTAATTTTGTCAACCTAGACAAATCTATACCAACTCGCGACTCTCAGTCGCGGGTGGAAAGGTGGCTGACGGTAACCCGTTAAAATAGACGTCACCCGCGACTCCCATTCGCGGGTGACTTCACTTCATTTTCCCCGTCGCTTCTTCCATATTGGGTTCCTCCTCCTTTTTTCTTTCTTTCTTTCTTTATTTTCATTTATTTGTTCCATAGTGGGTTGCCACCGACAACTTCTTTAAATAATATATGTATAAAAAATTACATATACTTTCCTCAAATGTGAAGCTCAGGAAATCAAGAAGAATATGTAAAGCAGAAAATATAAAAATATGCAATATATCATAGTGAAACTGGCAACATTGTATAGTTATTTGCAACATTGTATCTCTCATAAATATCATGGAACCTGCTTAAGCAAGTTAAATTTGAACCTCAAGCTTCAAATAAATGCTAAATCAATCTACGTGTCAACTGCTCAATTCAAAACCAGTAGTCTAGGATGGAGGAAATGAAATATCTACGGTCACATTCAAAAATCACATATCTACTGTCTAAAGGACAAGATCTATGTCTCGCATTCGAACTCATCATAAAAGGATTGTCAGGACATTCTCTTTTGCAAATAGCTATACAATGTTGTCAGAAAAGTATATGTAATTTTTGATACATATATTATTTAAAGAAGTTGTCGGTGACAGGAATTCACTATGAATAAAGAAAGAAAGAAAGAAAGAAAGAGGAGGAACCCACTATGGAAGAAGTACTGAGGAAAATGAAGTGAAGTTACCCGCAACTCCCAGTCGCGGGTGACATTAAATTAAATGTCACCCGCGAATGAGAGTCGCGGGTGACGTCTATTTTAACGGGTTACCGTCAGCTACCTTTCTACCCGCGACTCTCAATTGCGGTTGGAAAGGTAGTTGATAAAGACAGTTTCACCCGCGACTGAGAGTCGCGTGTAACCTTTTCACCCGTGATTCCCAGTCGCGGGTTGGTATAGATTTGTCTAAGATAACAAAATTAGGATATTTTGTTATTTGCTTTAGAAATTT
This sequence comes from Chamaenerion angustifolium, assembly GCA_946814005.1. Lineage (NCBI taxonomy): Eukaryota > Viridiplantae > Streptophyta > Magnoliopsida > Myrtales > Onagraceae > Chamaenerion > Chamaenerion angustifolium. The sequence continues at coordinate 2,575,699 of OX328277.1, read as the reverse complement.
GGTATATTTTGGTGAAAAATTCTACTAAACAGCCCACTAATAGCTAATTGCCCAATAACACAAAAGACTAGTAACATTCGCAAAAGGGTTTTAAGACTTTAGAGTACGCATCTCGTTTCCTCCGCCGGGATCGTCTTTGGCGACTGAAGATTGGCCGTCATCGCATCGCCCAGTGAAGAGCATGTCAAGTAAAGGACAACAGAAGAGCTTGACGCAAAATGCGCCTCAAACTGGAAGTACGTTTCTTTGTCTCTCTCAGTTTCTTAGCTGATTTGGCTGAAATCACGCATTTAATCAGGAAGGAATCTAGAACGACTTAACGAGCATAATGTTCAGCTATTAATGTCTTATCAGTATACTATTGAATCAGTTGCAAATTTTATGGTTATTTCCTTGTCTTAGTTGGATATATAAAACTTGTAAGGGACGTAGATGCTGATGGCATGCGATGATGCGATTTATTACATTCGGAAACAATCAATAGAATTGAAATATAAACTTTCTGAGTAAAATAGTATTTGTTTTGAGCAAAAGTTATTTATTTGAATTGACTCACTGCTATCAGAGCTTCACGTTGGGTAGATTGTCCCGTGAAGTTTAAACACAGTGATACAGTAACTAAGAGTATGAACACTGATTCTTCTGTTCTGGAGAAAGGTTCAGACGGATTATTCTTACTGATACGTGTTCAAACATTGCCAATCTTCTCCTGTATCTGAGCTTCATCTTACTGTCAATTAATGTACAGATGAGCTAAACTGGATTGGAGTCGGAAAAAGAAAAGTTCTAGTGATTGGTAATAAAAAATAAGTTAATTTGCCTAAAGAAATCAACAACCATTTTCCTCATTCATTTGATCCCATTGTTTCCATATTGGTGAGCGTACTGGTTAAGTGATTATTACCATCCAAGATATAGAGTAGTAACTGTGTTCTTGCAAATTAATAATCATAAGGCTAAGGTAAGGGCAGAGAGGATTCCATTGGTGGTTTGTGTCATAGGGAGCTCTTTTTTTTCATGTTTGATTTCTGGCATACCAATTACGTGGATCCCAGTTTTGACTTTTTATCTTTCAATAACAGGGTAATGCTTCAGAGCAGCATGATCTTCGAAGTGAATGAAAATGGCTAAAAATAGTGACTCAGGTAGATGTCCAATCTAGCAACTATGAACGGTTAGTCCCTAAATCTTAATCAGGAGCTAAAGAAGATGGAGTCGAGGGGATGAACAAATTGTTGTAAATATATTCAGTTTTAACAATTGGTGAGTCACATGCTCATTTCTGATCCATTATAATTCATGAACCCAAAATTTAACCTAAGGAGTACAAGGGTAAGTATGATGCCATTTTTTCTTGTATTGGCAGTACTGAAAATGGCATTTCATATTGTTCTCCGGCTCCAAGTTGGGTAGTTGGAGAGGGAATATCTTCGGGTTCTCTCTTGGGTTTAACCCATCTGCCATGTTTATTCCGAACCAACCCTTTATTTTCCATCTGATACCAACAAGGAGGAATCTTTAGCTCATCTATCAGCAAGTTGCTTGCTTTGTTCACCAAGGTAACATCCCTCCTTGCTTCTTCTCTAAACCCCAATTCCTTACTTCTGAACCCATCCACAAGGTGTAGGTAAGTTTCCACACTATGGTAGCCTATTGGGTTGAACCCGCCCTTCAGATATGGGGACAACTTGGAGTTGAGCCTTAGCTCGGTCCCCACATGGGTATAAACCCACTCTAGGGTCCCGGTTATGTCTTCAAATTTCTCCACACTTTCATTCAGGATGAAACCAGGCAACCTAGGAACTATATCCTGGTCCAACACAACCCTCAGGGTCTTAACCCCTAGAGCCCTGAGCTCGTCTCTGAAAGCAATGTTCCCGACCCGTGGGCCTGCAAACGATACCACGCTGATGTGGACTCCAGAGGGGAGGACGTGGGCCGCCTCATGTGCATTTAGTAGGGCTAGTGCTCCTCCAAGGCTGTGCCCTGTTATTGTGAGGCTCACTTCTTCTCCTCTATCCAGGTATTGATTCACTAGTCTTGAAATTTCGCCCATTGCCTGTTCTGACGCACTGGATTTGTTATACCGTGTGGAATCTTTCTTGGATGTGTAGATGCTAAGGAACCCGTGCTCGACACAGGAACCTCCATGTCCGATCGGCTCTAGATTTCTCTGCAAGTTATCGTACCACTCTGATGGGGCCACCGTTCCCCGCCATGTCACCACAATGTCCCTCCGCCCGATCCGGGCTGTCTCCATGTCATCACTCACCGCCACAAACCCGATCCAGTTGGAGTCCTTGCTCCACGTGTTGGGCACATGGGATCGCTCGAGCCAGCTTGGCATTTCAAGGTGTGACATGGCATGTATATACTCAGTGACTCTATACCCATTTTGTGAAAGACCCAACTCATTGAAAAGCTTCCCCTTGTTATACCTGCAGCTTCCACAGTACTCTGAGAAGGAGTCGAAGTCAAACGCATCGTACGTTGCCTGAGCAAACTCACCGTACTTGATAATTTCTCGGCGCAGCCAAGGGTGGAGGGGATTAAGAAGATTATCCCAATCATCGGAGCCGTGAATCTCACGCCACTTGCTCGATATGATCTCTTTCGGAGATTTCGGAGACGTCGAGGTTTTCTCTTCATGGTGCCAAAATTTGGACGAATGAAGAATGTTCTTATTATTTCTTGGCGGTGTTTCTACGTGGAGGTGGAGGAGACTTGAGAGAGATTCGGCAAGGCGGTTGGCCCGATTCAATGGATGACTGATGGCTATTGCACGATTGTTACAGTCATCGACCCGGGCCTTGCTAGATTGAGAAACTATATTAAGGAGTGGGTTATAGGTCATGGAAGATGCCATGGATGGCGAAATGGTTGCAGAATTGATAGTAGAGAAGGAAGGGAGAAAGGAGTATATATAGTTGAAGATGTTGGAGAATTTGACTATTTGATGAAGACTTTGTCAATGGCTGGACATGGACTTGAAATGTTGACTTATTAGACTTTGTCAATGGCTGGACATGGACTTGAAATGTTGACTTATTCTGTTATTCAAAGCGACGCCGTACAGCTTTGCATTCACATTCTTCATTCTTTTCAGTCAATGTAGAAAAGTTCAGCATCCATTCACATTCTTTTCAGTCAATCTTGGAAAGCTCAACAGCCAAACGGTAAAATGTAAAAATTTACTTACACTGGACTTAACTTACCTGCCACACGGAACCGTACATCCATCCACCCATCAAAACAAACTAAACACTACCCCTAAACAACATTATTAACACTTCAAATTACCAGATAGCACACAAACAAACCATCACAACCACACAAACTACACGAACGAGGTGCTTCTACTACACGAACGAGGTGCTTCTTGAAACCTGAGACAACGCGTCCTCAAACTCTTCGTTGTTGTTGATCTTCTCGTCACTCAAGCTAGCGGGAACATAGGCACGGTAAATCTGTTCCATGTTGGGTATTTCTGTCAACTTCTGGGCTGCAACGTCCAGTGCGGGATACTTGAAGGACTTGTAGAATTTAGTGCTGCAAACGTATCCGAAAATGAAAGACATGATGATGGCAGGAATTAGTATCGGGGCAAATACGAATTTCTTGGTCCCAAAGTAACCGAAGGTGGTGGCTTGGAAGAGGATCAGAGCATATAAGATTCGAGTATGAATGTGTGGCCACATTCTTCCGTAGCTGTCATACTTCGGAACATAGACCTTCAGTGCCTGTCCAGTAAAACATCCATTATTAGCAGCAGAAAGACATGTCATGTTCTTTGTTTTGTGGGATTTTTAGGGTTTAGTACCTGGTTTCGAAGAACAAGCCAGCCTAAGCCGAAGTAAATCACACCAAACGGGATAATGAGAGGAGCGATGATTGAGTAGCAGAACACAATTGTTAGAATCAATATATCTCCTGGGGCTCTTGTCGGGTATCCAAGATCGCTTGGAGCCCAAGCTTCCTTGATGTCTGCTTCCGTCTTGCACAGATACTTCTTCTTCAGATGAAAGACGATGAGAGGCACAATCCGGGATAGCTCAAGCCCGTAGCTGATAAAGAATCTGACATCGAATCCAACACAAATAATGATGTCAGGCACTGCAAAATCACAACATACTTTAGGGTTGGTCATGGACGGGACGGGCCGGTCTTGGAGACAGGACCGAGACCGAAAATTCGGTCTTGACATCTGGAGAACCGAGACCGACTTTGGCCAAAAATGCTCGCCCGAGTTGGTCTTGGTCTTGGACCGAAATGTTTGGTAAAAAAAAATATTCAACAAGATTAGCTAAAAAAATCAACGAAATTTTTATTTTAAACCCGCTCGCTTCTCGTCTTCCGTCGCATTTCCCTTATGGAACCAATCCAAGGTTGTTGAATGCTTCAATGTCATGAATTACTAGTTTTAAGGGTTATGCCATGAATTTCTAAGGTTTTCTTCAAGGTCGGACCGGTTCGGTCCTAGTCAGGCTTTTGGGGAAAAAGTCTGAGCCCGAGCCCAACCTTGAAGAAGAAAAAAAAACTCGTTCGGTCTCGGTCTCGGTCCTAGTCGGTCTTGTCGGGAATTCGGACCACCGCTCTTTTTTTTTTATCACCCCTAACATTTTTCATTTTAAACAAAGATGAAAAACATGTTCTTACTTGAGAGCAACGAAAGTGAGGAAGAACGTTGCGCTCCCAGGAAGGCTGTTTGCAAGGATCGTGATCGTATTGTTTGGGTCCTTCTCGATCGTCTTGAACGTATTGAAAAGGGTCCCACCGAGTGTAACTCCAATGAACACGTTTAACACGCTGAAGTAGAAGTATTTTCCGGAGGCAGCTCTCTCTATATGGCTCCGCGAGGGAATCCCTTCTTTCTTGGACAAGAAGAGAAGTAGCTTCGGCAGCAAGGCTAAGAAAATGATGAGTGCAATCTGAGGAAGATAAGCTTCCAACACAGTCTTGATCTCAACTTGATCGACAATGAATTTGAGGAATGGAAGCAGCTTCCTTAGATTCTCGAGAGTCGTAAATGCCGAGACGAATGCAATCGGGATCATGTAGAAGAATATCATCAACGCCACGATCACATAAATCACGTACTGTCTGACCTGCAGTGATGAACCAAAACCCGAGGTTAGTTTGATGTTTTGTGGGGGTTCGTTTTTAACACCTAAATCCGTAATAGCTCCGTTCCTTCTAACTTGCAAGGGTGATAAAAAAAAGACTGTAGGACCGACCCGAGACCGAGCGGGTGGTTTTTTCCCTTCAAGGTCGGTCTCGGATTCCCCCCCCGAAAGCCCATTTAGGATCGGACCGGCCCGAAGTTACTATACAACCCCTAACAATCAATGATGTATGTTTGAAATTATGGAAGAAAATGAACTTTGTTTAGAATTTTGTGTGTTTGTTACTTGGTTTTGATTTGTACTTTGTAATTTTGTTACTTTGATTCCAATGATGTTTGTATTTGGACAAATTAAGTTTTTTTTTAGTGTAAGATTCGGTCCAGGACCGAGATTGGCCCGAGTCAAGAAAGACAGATTCAGGCTGACTTTTTTGGTCCTCCAGAAGGCAAGACCGAAATTTCGGTCTCGGTCTTGACTTTAGGCCCGGCCCGCCCCGCCCATGATCAGCCCAACTAACCTGTCTGTAGAAGTACTTGATGTTGAGGTTGGTCCATATGAGTCCAGAAGGTTCCGGAGCTTCCGTGACCATCCACGTGTCGAGATGAGTGGCGTGTAAGGTCTGAGCAGCAGAAGCAGCAGTGACTCGGCTGGTGAAGAAGACGACTGCTGCTGCTTGCTGCTTCTCTCTGAGTGTCAGCTTCTTTTCTGCTTCGAGCTGTGGAGCGAGCTCACTGATCTTCTTGCCGTAGTAGTCGATGCTGTCAACTGTATTGCCGAAGAGCCCAAGGGCCCCATCTTTGTTCGTCGGTCTGGTTTTGGATTGCTCATATATTGCTTCAGCACGAATTAGCTTCTTTTTGAAAGCTTCGAGCTTTGCATGGATTTTATCAACCTACAAACACAAGAAGAAGCATACAAATTTGATGAATGGTAAACACAGTCTTTTTTTTTCCATTTCAAGAACGGATTGGAACATACCTTTCTGTTGTCAGTGACAATGATCGATCTGTAAAATGCCTCGGGATAGATAGACTGGAAATACAGATCGACTTGTTCTTTACGGGTTTGTCCCTCAGGTGGAGGAGGAATATCTCTCACAACAACTGCAAATTGCTGCGCTTTCACTTCTGGAGACTTTAGAGCGTCCTCTCTCAACTCAGCAGCATGATTATATGCTTTCCATAAGAAGTAGTATGTCACAATAGAAACCCAGTATACGCATATCAAGAACCCCCACAATCTCGAACTTTTCTCCTACAATCATCAAAAAGAAAGAACACAGCTTTGACATTTGCATTCAATGTAAGAAATTCAATCAAGACACTTACTGCAACGTTTCCCATAGACATTTTGTCCAAGTCATTGAAAGTTCCATTGCTTATTGTGTCATTTGATGTCTTTGGGCCGGTATCAGTCATGGCAATAGGTAGTAGAACTGGCAGCAGTAGCAGTCCAGAGAAGACCAATATCCCGAGCGCTAAAAGAGGAGAGTATAATTAGGAACCCTAAAGCTAGAATGGATGTTCAAACTCATATTAGCTTCAATTACTCAAATTAGTTACCAAATCTGAATGTTGATAGAGACACAATGATAGTTAACATTCAGTTTGAATGACAGTTTCTTATATAAAATACAACACTTTACATACAGTACAGTTCATAATCAAGGCAGAATCATCAAATCCTACCAACTCGCTCAAAAAGGATTTTTTAATAGAAAAGATGCATTTTTTTAAGGCCCTTGTCAAAAAACTAATAAACTAAGAGATTTAACATAATCTGTGAAAGTGAATCATCCAAGAAAAAGCTGTCTAATAAATCAAATTCAGGAATGTCCATTGCTGTTTCATTAATTGGGTGATAATCAGAGGCAGAGAGACAAAGGATCAACAAACCTGTGCTGAGGAAGACGAAGTAGACAGCCGTGTCGACACCGGAAGCCTCAATAATGTCCTGCTCCGACGAGGTGAACGCCTCCTTGATCCACGCAAAAGGGTTGCGATTCGCGAAGCCGCCCTCGAACGGATCCATGCCCCTGAGGAGTCGGTTCGGATAGTAGACCTCCTTGTTGCCAGGCAGCCTTGACAGCCATGTGAAGAGAAGCATCAGCACGACGAAGACGATGAGCGACGTCGTCAGCGACGTCACAAAGGAAGTCAGATCCATCTTGCTCTGCCCTCTACAACTCTCTGTTTCTGCTGATTAGTGGAGTAAATAAAGAGAGACCGACCAACCCTTCAGTGGAATTAGGGTTTGGAGAGCTAGCTACTCGTTACGGATACATTAATGGAGAGAGGAAGTAACCGTTGAGGGAGGAAAAGGATACGGAGAGAAATTGTAGAGAGGAGTTAATATAACGCAAAGCAAAAAGGAAGGACGCGGAGGGAACACTGATGCAACTACGGCGGATTAGCTGTTGGTGGGGTTCACTGTGATTTCTTTACTTTACTTTGGATTCACTTGATTTTGTTTATTGCAGATGGAGGAGAGAGACGAAGAAGAAGAAGATGGGTGTCGGGTGATATGGAAAGGAAAGGACAGGACAGACCGACAGAGTGAGGGATGTCAAATGACGAAAAGCATTCCGACTTCAACTGTCAATTAACCGACAAATTAATGCACAGGAGCATTGTAGTCCTCCAACTTTTTCAGTTGGTCATTTTTTACCTTGTTCGCGCAACTACAAATTAGTCTTAGGATTCGCTTAATTCTAGGATCATGTCGTGCTAATATTCAATCGTTTATTCACGAGTTTTTTCTATATCAATAAATAAATTCAAAATTACCTCCGAAATTAAAATTGAATTTAATAGAAAACACTAGGTTAAATTCTGATTTGTGCCATTGAAAAAGGGCTCGAACTAACACCTAAAATACAAAAATAAATTAAATACTAGGTCAAAAATAAATATGAAGTAAACACTGACATAATTTTGATTGGACAATCCACGATAAATTTAAGTCAGTTTTTCCGAATTTTTGAATTAACACTGTGTACCTTCCATATGGGTGAGTAGGGGTGTCAAAATATGACTCAAACTCGTGGGTGACCCGCTTACGGGTCGTGTTTGAGCCAGGATTTTTAACTCATGGTTCATTTTGACACGACCCATGAATGATCCGTGAAACAATTATCAAGTTTGAGTCAAAAGTCTTGACCTACGGATCAACCCGTGACCCGTCCCATTTACATATTTCAGTATTTTTCTGGTTTTTATTGAAATGGTAGATCGAACGTGTCAGACTGATCCGCAGGTCATGAAGGTTGAACGAGTCAATCTGACTCAACCATTACCATTCCTGGCGGGTCATTCTGACCCGCGGGTTGACCCTTAACCCGCGTGTCAGGTTTGAGTTTCAAAAACTGACTCATACTATTACACAGGTCAGGTTTGGGTAAGAGGCTCCCAGACACGATCCAAAATCGATACGACTCACGATCCGTTATGACACTCATAGGATGAGGGACTAAACTGTAATAACCAATATGTGCATGCATGGTGGTATTATAATATATAAATAAACCATGGGCAAATTAGTCATTTCAATCTTCAACTATATGATCTGTGTGCTTTCCTTTATGTTTTATACTTTTATTAAATTGTTAATTACTATCCACATGTAGGTGATAGGAACGTTCTCCACATCGGATACGGACAGCATATAGAGATTTTTGTTTTATTTAGATGCATAATCAATGCTAAGCCTACCACAAGACGCGTCACTTACACGTTCCAGCAGTCTGCCGCGAGTGTTGTGCATCAGCGCGTGACAATAAAGTCCTTGTCGGGGAGTAACAAACAGTAAAAAATAAAATTGTGACGTGGCACAATCGGGCGTCGTTCCTTGGGAGGAGGAAGACGTGGCTGGATTTAAAGCTGCCGACACATATTTTGACTGTTAGCATAACCAGATCGTGGCCGTTGACTGTCAATTCCAATTAAGGAAACTGGAAAAGGGTAATTTTTAATTATTTAATCGATTGAAGTTTTAAGGAAATGGTAATAATAAATAAAAATCTATCTATTTCGTACTATTTATTATAAATTACTAAATTAGTAATTATTTAATTGATACGACATTTTTTTTTTGGCCAAATTGATACGACATTTTTAGATATATTTTTTTTGGTAGAAACGACATTTTTAGATAGTCACACAATCTTCTTAACTGAATGTGTAAATTCTTTTTGGCAAAAAAAATGTGTAGATTCTCAAAATAGCAGTGTTATTTTTTGAAAATAATATTTAAACTTGATTTTTCTTTCAAATATTTCATATTGTGGGGGAAGTATTGTTAAACTTTCTTTAGTTTTTTTTTTTATATTGGTAATCTAAAAAATAAAGTTAGTTAAACAATATTAATAAGACTATTTACTTCAAAATTACATTTCCGAACATTTGTTTTACAGAAAAACACGACACCTAATGTTGGGTATTAATCCGCACACCTCTAGTTGAACCAACCCGACCCAAATAAAGGGTGTGTCGTAGGAGTACTTCAAAGCGCCACATAGGCTTAAGCGCCCAGGAGACTTAAAAGCCCCCGAACGGGGATAGGGGTGCGCCACATGGGCATCACCAAAAGGCACGCCATATAGGCGCACCTGACCAGACTTCCCTTTACCTCCGGGGTCAGCACAAAGATCTAGGCTGAATAAGGGGTAGTGAAAAACAGTAGTGTGGAACAAAGATCCAGGAAACAAGGGCTCTATGTTTAGGGCACCATACACAGTGCGCCTCCGCGACACAGGACTCGAGGTATGACTAGAATCAGAACTAAATTACAGTCAGGTTAGGGGTGAGGGTTATAAATATCATCACCCATCTGCATAACATGTTAAGTGTAACATTACATACTTGAGCTACTTACTTATTCTATGAACGAACATTCGACTGACTTGATCGTCGGAGGGAAAACAACAGGAACATTCAGACTTTTCTTATGTGCATGTTAACGGAGCGACATAGAACCAAGTCAGAAAGCACCGAAGAGAACCCGACCGATAAACTTGATTCAACACCTAAGGGAGCATGTGGGGTATTAAATCGTACTATCGTGGTAGTTATACTTTTACAAAAAAAAAAACTACAACTTTTTATACTATTTTAATTAAATTATAAATTGTCTCTTGATTTATAATGCACACAATATATTTATTAGGATACATTGTAATAATGGTGCAATATGTTTGTAAGTTATTTTTCCCCCAAAAAACATAGTTAAAACTTAAAACTATATTTCAAAATATTATTATTAATTCAAATTGACATGACATATGAAAAGTTCGCATGAGTGATAATAAATGTTTTTCATATTTATTATCACGTTACGTTACATCATAATTAATTATTATTTTTAAAATTATGTAATAATAATACAAAAAGTGAGGTGGCAGGCTCCTATACATATAAACATATCATTATAAAAATTTGTGTTATAAATCGTGTGATCCATTCAATCTTATCCCAACGCCCCTTTCAATGAGTAGCTGACACGTTCATATTATCAGTGTATGGTTTTGAGGGATGACACGTGGCAACCCGGATAGGATTAAGATATACCAATTGGGCAAACAAATGGGCTCAAAATACAAATAATTTAAGTAGAGAATAAATGACAGACAAGACCCAAAATGGGTCAGGGAACCTTTACAATATATTTTTTTCGCGGAATATAAATAATTTCGAAACTTTTTCTTTGTTCTTCTCAGTATTTTTTATCAAAAAGAATTTTATATTTTCGAATATATTTTTTTTTTAAACTAGTGATATCTCTATTTAAGTTTAAACTCATTTCTATCTTTTTGTTTTTGCTGAATATTTATACATTCGCTATCCATTTTTTTTTATTTGTTATGCCATTTTAGTGTATACAGTAAATAGAAAATAATTCGTATTTTGAGTTTTTTTTTTTATCACAAACGTATTTTGAGTTAAAAATAATAATAACATATTTTGAGTTAATATATATACATACATATATATAACAAAAATATTAATATAATGTTATGATTTATGTGTCGGGAAATGAGAATTAAACAGCCTACACTGACACCCGATTTACGGGCGGGCTGGGCCCATAGGCTTATATTTATGTGTCTGTTTAATAATAATATGTATTTCCTTATTTAATATAAAGAAGAAGAATAAGAAGACACTGCTAATGGTGGACCATATAATGGGCTCCGGCCCAATATATTGGCCCATAGTTTTCTCCGAGGTTCATCCTCTATCCTTTAAGGCAAACGCTCCTGGGCCGTGTGATTCGAGTATTATTAGAGCATGGAGATAACTTTATATATTTCGAAAACAAATTATTTACATTCCGAATTCGAGAGTCGAAAGTTTTGGGTCAAACTTTAAATATCAATTTTTTTTTTATAAATTTATTTGTTCAATCTTAAACTTTCAAACTCAACTTATAAATAAATGTTTTACCAACTGTGAGCACTCTCTGGTTATTAATTTACGTGTATGGTGGGATCAGTGTATTAATTAATGGGATTCCTTAATTAATATATGAATGAGTAAATTATTTTAGAGTTAATAATCAAAATGATATCTCAAATTTCTCAATTTTGAGCACTTTACAAATTCTTAACTAAACTTTATTTTTTTAAATTTTGGTACCTATACTTTCGGAGTTGGGGCAGTTGGGGAAAAATGCTACCTCAAATAAGTGTTCTGATAAATATGAACGAAAAAAGACATGTCAACACATGATTGATCCCTAGTTTAAAAAACTAAATGATTTTTTAAAAAAATAATAGAGAAAACAATAGTTTTTAATATAATTTTTTTAGTGAAAATATTAAATAAAATAAAAAATAATTATTTTTATTTAATATTTTTAATAAAAATATTATATTAAAAACTCATATTTTTCATTAAAAAATTTCAGATTTTGTATATAAATAAATAATTTTTTTGGTATTTTTAAAAAAATATTTAGATTTTTAAATCGATGATTAATTAATCATGTACTGACACATCATTCTTCATTCATATTTAACGAAAAAACTTACCCGATGTATGAATTTGCATGAAGAGTCAAAGATTATGTAGCAATTTTTGTAAAAATAAAGTTTAGATATCAATTTATAAAGTGATTAAAGTTTGGGTAATAATTTAGCTATTAACCCATTATTTTATCCCTAACTAAATAGCTTTGTCTCCTCAATAAATAAAAAAATCAAGATTTTAATTCTCTTCGTTCTTTCTTTATTTTTATTTTTCAAAATTTAAAAAAAATACTGATATTAGTTTTTAATATTTTTTAAGGTCTTATTTTATTCCAAAAAAAATAAATGGGGGCTAGCTAAAATGATTCCAAAGGTGTATCGGAATCACCAATAGTCTGGTGGCGGAATTGTGGGTTATAAGAGACGGTCTAACCATAACAGCGAATTTGGGAGTGCAAGATCTGCACGTTGAAGCAGACGCTCAGGAAACAATTAATTTGATAATTAAGAATTCTGAGACAGATAGACCACTAATGTCTCTCATTTTGGATTGCAGTAGACTTATTTTGGAGTTTAACAAATTCAAAATCAGACACGTGTTCCGGGAAGCAAATGGGGTGGCGGATGCTTTAGCTAAGGAAGCTGTTAACCTGGACGAGCCTTTTCATACTCTAACGAATCCTCCTTCAGATATTCTGAAGCTCCTGATGTTTGATAGTCAAGGAAATACCACTACTAGAATAGTAAAAAATAATTAGTTTTTACTTTCGTTGTTGTAGTTTATGATTTAAAAAAAAAAAAAAAAGGGCTTATTTTATTTATTTTGTATGGTTTTTTTTCTATTTGTATTCATTTCCCCTCTCTTCATAATCGGACGGCCATAGATTAGTTATGTGATAGCCCCTATCTAGCTAGGGTTTGTTCCTTTTAAGTTTAACCCACCCTTGTAGAAGTCACTATCTCCACTTCATTGATTGCCCTACCCTACCAAATCTAACTCATCCCTTTAAAAGATCTCAAAAAATGCATTACATATCTTTTTTTTTTACATTAAATAATGAGATACGCATAAATTATTATCTTATCTAAAATTATATCTATTAATTGGCCAAACAAAATAAATTATATCTATTACATATATATTCAAAGGGAGGGATAAGATGAATATTATTTTCTTAAAAACATTATTTATCTATTGGGAGTTTTATTTTTATTTATAAAAAAAAGTATAATAATAATTCCATATTATTTACCATAAATATATATATATATTTATATGCAATGTACATACCTTAGATCTTATCTTATCAGATAAAGTACTTATAATTTAATCCAATAATAATAAATATATAATAATACCAAAAAAGAAGAATGGTCCGATGCCATTATTTAAACATGCCCACACCTCGTGTCTTCTGACTCCAAAGTCCAACTAGCTTAAGATGGGTCATTTTCAAAATGGATGGACCCTACTACTTTCTTACTTATAATATATATATATATATATCGTGGACGTGGAGAAATTTATATCAATTTCTCTATTTAATTGTTTTTGATAAAAATGTGTTTAAATAAAAAGGGTCTTTCATTTTTGTCGACGTACAAGTGTATTATTAATTCAAATATAACTCAGGGTTATTAACAGGTCAATTTTTAAAATATAAGAGTCAACCCACATGCTTCCCAAACCCATATAGCTAAATTAATTAATTTTGGTGGTTTGAATTTTGCGATTTAGCCCACATAACATGCTAATTCGTGCTAAAATACATGATTTAATTGATAAACTCATACAACCTATTAACTCGTGTGATTCATACGATTTATATAACTCGGGTGGTTTATATACTTTTATAAAATATAATTATTATATATTTATTGTACAGATCCATCGGTTGACCTGTAGGTCGAGAGTTACAACTCAAATCCGATCCATTTTCGTGTGGTTGGGACATATTGTATAAAATGACTCACTAGTAAAAAATTGTCCAAATTTTTGTAACTTCAGTATTACTCCTCCTTAGGGTTAAAATTTAAGATTTGTAATTTGTGTTGAATATTTTTTAGTTGAAAAATAAATATGATACACTGCCTGTTGACCCAACTCACAACCCTACGGGCAGGGACGGAGCTACATGAGGACTACGGGGGCAATTGCCCCCATCAACTTTTAACTATGTGTAAATTTGATCCTAAAAATGCAATAATTTTTAATTTAACCCCTTTGAATCATATATTTGCCCACACTGAAATTTTTTAGTTCAACTATTTGCCCTCACTCGATAATTTTTCTGGATTCGTCCCTGCCTACGGGTATGGATTTAGTATTCGTCCAATGTGCACCATTACATCCCTACATGCGGTGGTCTATTATCGTAAAATCGACCCTCTAAAAAGAAATATTAATATTAATTTTTTGTGTTCATATATTAAATCAATATTAGTTTGTCACGTTAAAGAAACAATGAGCCATCTCTTTAAATATAGAGGCAGTAAAATCGGACCCGTCGTGATATTTGTTGGGCCATAAGTGGGAAAAGGAGAAAATGACGCAAACTTATCAACGTTGGTTGGCTCATGCAATTTGGTATATATGCCGATATAATTTATAAGTAATGTGTGTTCATACTAGAATAAATATATACCACACGTTTGAAATATTTTTCTAATTATATTTATGTATATTATAATTTTTTTAAAAATTCATGTTGGGTCTATATATACTTTTTTTTCCACACTATTATTTATTACACATTTATGTTGTATGCTATATAAGATAACGAGTATTATGGCATAATACTGTTGGACCTTTATCCATTTATTTTCATTAGAGTATGTTGCTAAATTTCTAGCAAACTTTTTTTTACACATATATATATAATGATTAAATATAAACAATTAGAATTATTTTTTAAAATTTAAAATTACACAGTGTCGAAATTTGCTTTATTGCCCTCACTTGATTCAGTCCCGGCATATATGATATACATATATAAAAATGTAGATATTATTGGTCTAGGTGACTTTGTGTTACCTAGTACAATATCAACAAAGATATATCCCATGATGTTGTCATGCTTCTCTTTTTGCCTTCCTCATTTCACAATAATAATAAAAAAATGTTATGTCACGAAGAAAGCTATTATACAACAAAATCAAAATTATTTGATGAGTGACAAAATTCAAGTGAATAGTCGTGTTCAAAGTAATTAAAGACTACTTTAATTATAAAATATACAAAAAAACATTTTGTATATTAAAGACTACTTTTATTTGATGGTATTTTTTTTAAATTTTTTATTGCATTATTGTAGATAATTTATTTTTTTTTACACAAAAAAATACTACTTCCACTACTCACCGAAAGGGTGGCTAATTTTTCATTGTAAAACATTCAAAGTCTACTAACGGACACTTGGTCCAACGGTATCGCCCTTGTTTGAATGTAAAAGGTATTGAGATCGATTATCGGCATGTCCCAACATTATTCTTTGGATGACAAAACAAATAATATTCAAAGCCTTTTATACAAGTCTACAAGAGTTATATTAAATGGTAACAAAGGAATACGAAATTACTAAATATCAAATGTGATGATATAATAACATAATATTACAATTAATTTCAAATCGTGCATACAAATTTATCATATGTGTTAATAATTTCGTCTTACATATTAGATAGAAAATGTTAAATCACTATGTCATTTTATATTAGTTTGCCAATACATTTTTATCGTGTTATACAATATGTATATTATATTGTGATATCTAAATATAAACATAAAATAAATTGAATAAACCGTTCATCTGCAAAATTTCTCGAAACAATCTATCTCCATTAAGACTTGATTTATTTATTTCATATTTCTTTTAATATCTCGTACGATGTAATAAATAAATAACATTTGTAATTTTGTATCTTTACACTTTTCAATATAATACATCTACTAATTAAAGAACAAATTGTCTAATTAATTAACTTCCAAAAGAAAAGAGTCATGTGATTCTCTCTCTAAGCTGACGGTCCATGGTTCTTCTTCTTCTTCCATAAAGACATGATTAATTATAGAAGTTTTTTTTATTAGAAACAACAACAAACCAAAAGCAAAAATTAATTGTCTTTAACTATTTTAATCGTGAATTTTCCTTAACTATCAAACATCAAGAACTTCAAAATGTTTGAGAGATGATTCGTTAGTGTATGGAAAGTCTCCTCCAGATTAACAGCTCCATTAGCCAAAGCATCTGTCACCTCATTTGTTTCTCGAAACACGTGTCTGATTTTAAATTTGTTAAAATTCAAAACAAGATTTCTGTAATCCAAAATAAGAGAGATTAGTAGTCTATCTACATCCGGATCTTCAATTATCATATAGAAGGTTGTGGTTGATAGTGCTGAACCACACGTGATTTGGATTTTGGGTCACGAATTTAAATTTTTCATACAAAAAATGGGGAAAATATTACGAATTGGGCCTAAGGGGACGATTTCTTAACCGCAGTCTGATTGTGGGGCTACGTTGACGGGTCAATGAAAAACACTAATTCTATAAATTAGTACAGTAGAAAAAGAGCTAAAAATCCATATTTTACGTAGCGAGTGGACGGCGGTCGCTACTACTAGTCCCATTTTTGTTTTGCCAAAAATAATTAGAGAAGGGCTCCACATTAATCATTTGCTATTAACACTGTCTCCCCAACATTAATGTTCCCTTTGTTCTCTTAAGTGTTAACTGTCTGATTAATTAATTAATTGTTGAAACAATGTGGATAAAGGAAGAAAGAATTAGCCTTTTGTCAAAATATTGATACCTGGGTTAGTCTTCATCGTGGTTTCACTAGGGCATAATTTATTTGTTTTCAACATAATATTGAATAAACATTGGGTTTATAAAACTATTTTCAAGACAAAAAAAAAAAATTGTTTTATTAACATAAGCAAAAATACATTATTTATAAATATATATTTTTTTAACAAAAAAGTATTTTAATTTGTTTTACGTATTTATATTTTGAACCTTATTTTTTCAGATAGGGAGTTTATTTTACAAAATAAATTAAGTCTCGAATTCAAAAAATCTGATTAATGAACGAAGCGAACCACAATGTCATTTTATATATATTTTACCCTCAAGTTATACTCAGATTGAATTACGAAAAGTCGAAAAGTCATATTATTAAAATAATACTTTTTGTATAGTTTATAAGGTATTTTGGGATTAATTAACTATTTATTTGATTACTTATATTTATTCCATAAATATTAACTTCGCGTTTTAAATGATGTCTTAAGTTTCATAACATTACTAATTGATCTCTTTATTAATTGGTCATTTTTTTGTTGTATTCTCTTCTTTATTTCCTAACCATAGAAAAAAAGTTTTGATTTTAAAAAATGACATTTTCAGTACCATACCAGTATACCTTATATATATAATTAAATGCAAGATGCATTTTAATCTAACAGAACAAATTAATAATAAATTGTGATCTAAACTTGAAATTAACATTTGAAAATGTAAGATAAGTAAATAATACAAAATTAAATTAAAAAATATTATATATAACAACTTGAATGACTAAATAATTTATTTAGCCAATATCTTATTATCTCATTTATTTATTTACTAAAGGGATGAAAACGAGACACAAACGGGGTCAGGGAGATATGGGGAGTGAGACAACGCGCACCGGGAAACGCGTGTAGAATGAGAAGTTGAAAAAGGGTGGATGAAGAAGAGGAATCAAGAGGACCCACAAATCTAATCTCGGTGGAATGTTTATTTATTTTTCACTCACATGCTTATCAAAGTATCAAAGCATAATTCCATAATACCACCTAATTAAAAAAATAATAATTGAATTTGATAGAAATTATTTATATTCCTGGAGACCGTCGATTTTAAGGTTAAGTCATTTTAGTGTTTGTTATGAATGTTACCGTTGGTTTAGACTTCAGACTATGATGTCTCTAACCTTCATGTTGAGACTCATGTTACTCATGTCTTGTCATGTTCTTAGCTTTTAACCGCCATGAACAAAGTCTGAAAATTTATTCCGGCAAGTATTACAGTAATGATAAATAGTTGAACTAATAAAAATAGTAGATGCAAATACGAGTTAAATTTAAAAAATATTATAGTTTTTCTGGTTAAATTTACCCAAAATAAAAAATTGAGGAGGAATAATTTCGTTATTTCGCTAGATAAATATGTTTTTTAGGAAATTTTTCAATTTTATATATTAATTAATACGATAATATTGTTAATCCAGTTACAAATATCAATATCTTTTACTTGACTAATATGTTTAGTTATTGATAAACAAGTACACTTTTTTTAACAGGAACCCACTTTAGTTGGGTTTTACAATATTTTTAACAAGGTTCCTAGATCCGACGTTGTTTATACCAAAATACTCATATTTATTATAACACCGTAGACTAAATTTCGTCATTTTAATTGTAAAAGAATATTAATTATTAAAATGCTCTAACATAATAGAAAATAATAAAATCTATTTACATAATAATTTTATATATAGTTATAACTATGATTATAAATGTAATTTATAATTAGATATATAAATGTATTTTTTTTTCTGGTTTTCTCTATTTGGAATTGGAGTATGAATAGGAAGGCACACCCACCTTCTCACCACCGTACCAACTTTGCCTTTTCTGTGGTGATTATTATTATTATTTGGACTTTAACTCCTTCAGAAGCAAATTGTAGCATCTTCATGAGATTATTAAAATTTGCTTTTCAGGATTTTGTTACGAAATTTATTTAAATAAAATAAACAAAAATGTACTAATGGACCCGACCCATGGGTCTTTTGAGTTTTGACACAACAAGGTGATAGTTAATTCCAAATTTAGTCCCTATAACTCTAATGATTACGTAATATGCATCCTTGAATTTCTTTATCATATTTAATTTCATCCTCAAAATCAGTAGTTTATGTCAACTTGACCTCTTTTTATTGTTTCCGTCAGTTTAATGCTCATGTGGTATGTATGCTACGTGTAATAAATAGCCTTTTGCTATATAAAGAAATACATAATTAAAAAGAGAAAAAAGAGAGATCATAATATAATAAATATGACTATTGCTTAATGTGACAATGTATCCGTAGCATCAGGAACAAAGCTACCATTGGAGTGAGAGACCTTCTCAACTTTTGATTATTGATTATGTGTAAATTTAGTCCTAAAAATGTATTTATTTCATTTTGACCATTTAAATTCTTACATTTGTCACTTTTAAGAAAAATTTGTTTAACTATTTACTCTTATCCTAATTCTTGCCCTCACTGAACTAAATTCATGACTTCGTTCCTGCGTAGCATGGGCTATAATTTTGACTATGTCCCCCTCCCCACACCCTATGAGTCTCGAGGTACTAAAGGTGACCGTGAAATTCATCGGAATAACTTCAAACACATGGAGATAAAAGAAAAGGTAATGAAATGTGATAAAACCAAATGTTAAGTAAGTTAAAATAAAGTCGCTTTTGTAATGCATCGCGTTGTTGAAGGATGGCAACATAACATAAGGTCTATCTAACCATGATAAGGCGTGTGTGATAACTGATAAGGGTCAAGGCAGGCACAAAGCCATAGCATAGAGGGGTAACATTCCCCCCCTCAACTTTTAGATTTGTGTCAATTTAGCCCTAAAAATATATTTATTTTCAATTTAGCACTTTAAATTCTTACATTTTTCCCTCTGAAATTTTTTTGTTTTAACTATTTGCCCTTAAACTAATTATTGCCCAACTGACCTAAATTTCTGGTTTCGTCCGGGGGTCAATGTATTAAGTTCTGAACCAGGGTGAGTGAGTGCCTGAGCCCCTGGCTTGCCGTGTGGTCCCTCTCTAGGGTTTCAATTCCTGAAAGTTAGCTCGATTTGTGCTTCTTCATCGTACATGTGTCACGTCCATTGTTAGTGTGTGTTTGTTTGAAAAAAAAGGCACCCTAGTGGCGATATGCATGCTTTTGTACGTGCACACATGATATGTTGGTCTAATCACGTTTGAATAATGCAAATTTTCTGAGAATAGAATGAAGAGATGGTGTATTTGCTGGACACTCCAACATAATACAACTTCCCCTTTCAAGACACCTGAACACGACAACACCATGTTATGTTGTCTCGACTGTTTCTTTTTTAGCTTAATATAACACTCTAAATAGTATTCAAAATTATGAGAATAAGGGATATTTTGTCACCATTCTCTACGTTATAAGTGTATTAATAAAAACTCATTCTCTACATTATATATTCTAATGTTAGGAATTATTGTGATAACGTTTATTTATCGTAAACCACATGTTATATGATTTAGGAGGACACACGATAAATATAATTAATGAATGCATGAGAACAAATTTCTCTTTGTAATACATTACATACGTACTTATACACTCCAATCTCGTTAGTCGTACACATGAATGTGGGACGGGGACGGGGACGGGGACGGGAGAAGATTGCGTGTGGCGTTTCCACAATGGTACGGATGAAAAGGACCAATAGGAAGAGGGGGTCCTTTTGCTAGTCTATTTCACGTCCCACTCCCACTTAGTCGTCGTCCCATCTGTCTGACATCGACAGTATGGGACCCACAAAACGGTAAGTGGAATGTGGAAGTGGGACCCGGATCAAAGTGGGTGGAGTTGTTACGTACGTCCGATCTGTACTTAATCTCCTCCTATCGAACGTTAATTAACACCTAGCACACTTATCCTACTATATCGCGAATGTAATAGGTGTCAAGATTATTCTCCGCATGTTATGATTACATTTGTATGGAGAGCGGTAATTTTTGAATTACCTAGGGTATAAGTTGAAATTTCGATGTGGACTTATGAATAATAACTTGAACAATAATCACTTTAAATATTTTTAAAGTATACCATTTTTAAAGTATAATAAGGGAAATATAATATTTACAAACAAAATTTTTATCTAAAAAAACAAGAATTAAAGTATAAATATAGATAGATAAATTACATATTTTTGTAAGGGAATATAGCTATAAATTAAATATTTTGTAAAATTTGTTAAAATAAAGTACAGAGTTACATATAAAATCAATATATATCTTTGAAAAGGATAAAATAAAGTACCATTATTGCTATTTGTTTTAATTTACTACTTATCATTTCTTCGTGTAGCAAAAATACCTTAAAATAATTCGATCGGGACTCTCCTCCATCGTACATATAAACAGCTGTGCATTGGGTGTATCCGACCCCTTACAATTAATTGAATCATACCTTCCATTATTCCCTCATATCCTCATCTTATATATATATATATGTATATATGATATGTTGTCCACTCATTTAATTTTCTATTATATATATATATATATATATATATATATATATTGTAAAAATAGGACAAGTCGCAATTCCATGCATCATATTTGCATTGCAGCACGTGGTGTATTTACGATGTGGAAATATGGGGTACGTAGTGTCCTATTTTTGAATAATTTTACATTAAAATATAGATTTTGTATAGCCAGTCACATGCAAATATAGTATATGTATATATAATATGTGTGGATGTATATAATCATATTAGTCAAACTGAAGAAGTCTTTGGACAGTTTATGGGCACTTGTCTCTGCCAAGGGTATCCCCATATCGTGTGCGTTTCTCTATCATTTTTGCAATTTATAAAGCAACTTGCAATATTTTCCAGTCTGTCTATGCTTTTCTCATAGTAAATGCATGGTCAATATAAAGAGGTTCATATATATATATGACAAACCCTAGCTAGCTACATATTACTTATCATTTTCGACCTCTGAGATGGGAATAGGGCCCTCGGCTAGGGTTTGCCACGAACCCACTTGGTATTACATAATTCCTACAGTTGAGGATCAGATTAAAAATAAATTAAGAAGCTTCCATTAATGTATGTTTTTATATTATATATATATATATATATATAATAGCATAGATTATCTATGTGTCTTGATATTACCATACCGAGAGACAAGTGATATGGAGGTCTCATAGTCCCATAGTGTATAATAGTATGTATTATAATTTATAAGTGGCATTGGACTTCTGCATAATTGAAGGATAATATAATATTATTAATATTTGATATGTAGGGTTATTAAATTTCCAACATAATATTAAAAAAAAACATAGGTTCCCAATGCCGTGTTAATAAGTACATGTCGTGTCAAAATATGTTTAACCCAAACATGACCTGTGATTCATGATAAGTCAATTTTCAAGACCCAAACACAATCCGCGGGTCCACGTGTCAACTCGTACAATATTAAACTTGCGGGATAACCCATTGACCAATGTGACTAACTGATTTATTCAACTCTCGTGGCTCATGCAACCTAAGTGACATATGCAACACACGTTACCCATATAATCCATACGACTTGTGCGGCCTCTAAATTTTTATACGAGTCCACAAATTGACCAACGGGTCGATAGATGCAACCCAAACCCATTTTTTTATGGGTTGTACGGATTGTGTCAAAATGACCTACGAATCCAAAATCTTCGACACAAACATGACTGATGAGCGGGTTACCTATGGGTTACCATGGGCTGTGTCGAAAATTGACACAAATATATATATATATATATCAAAACAATAACTCAATAATATAAATATGATAATACACAAAACGCTTAGGTGAATGTTTAACTAACATACAAGATAATATGGCATATATATATATATATATTTCGTGTTGTATTTGTTTTTGAGGGTCACATTAAATTTATAGCATGTATTTCTATCTGCAACCATTGTACATTTATGTTAAGTGTAGCAAGAAAACGTTTAGGGTACAATGTACGTTGACCTCTATAGTTCAGGGTGTATGCAGTACATTTTCAGCCAAAAATATTTACCCACATAATGTCATACGTGTTGCACGTGGCATGAAAGCTCACCGTCACGGCACAGCACAACCCACAACGTACGATTTTCTCATTTGTTATGTCTTTCGTCATTCCATCAATCGACACCCTCAAAACCATGTTTTATTTGCTCCTTTTCTATTTTCGCCACAAAAAAAACAAACGATTTTAGATCGTCAAATAAGAAGTATGAAGTTTGTTCTTCTCATATTATTTAGTGAATATTTTGCTACTTATATAGTGTAGCTAATGCGAACATATTTAGTATTTCAAAATATCATTTTTTATTGAAAAAACATTTAATCGATTAGTTTAATATATTTTTGTTTAGTTCACTATTGAGTAGTGTAGACTGTTTTATCCAAAAAAAGTACTGTAGACGTGTAGAGTGTACGGATATCTTTAATTAATATCTACAAATAACAAATGACATAATAAATATAGATAATTCTACTTTAATTTTCTTTTTTATTCTTATAAAATATTTAAATCCAATTTAAGTTTCATTGCATATACTGTATTTATTTATAATTATTTAAATATTATTATTAAGTTCATTAAACAAATACCCAAATATAATATAATCTTTATATTATCTATCTATCTATAACTATTTATTAATTTGGTTAGAATGTATATAATTATGACAAATAAACTTTTTGTCTTTTGAGACATTTTCTCACTTCTAATGTCATAATAATTAATTTTAACTAGTCTATGTCAAACATATAAATTCCACTCCCAAGTGGCATGCCAATATGCCATGTAAATCACTTTAAAATCCTCCAAACCTTCTTATTCGCTCTCAAAATAAGTCACAAAATCTTAACATTTTTTTGTTTATTTTGACATGTATATTTATGATTTTGTCTTAAATATATTGTATATAGTGATTTTTTTAAAATACTAAAATACATAATATTATATTTGATGGATAACAACAAATATGAACATATAAATATTTGCAATTAAAAATTAAATAGATTAATGAAGTATAAATTTAGATTATTAAATAATAATTTTATCAAATTGCATATCAACATTGTTTAGCTTATTATAATTAAAATTGTAATATAAATTTAGCATATGAATTAATAATAATAATAATATGAAGATAAATTTTTGACATTTTTATATAAGTATATAAAACTAATAGAAGTCATAAAAACATAATAGACAAGTTAAAAGTATTGTATCGACATTAATATATTAAAAAAATATGAAAAATACTTTTATAGTTATATACTTAATATATTTTATAAATAGAAAATAAATAAAATCTTATTTGTAGATATTTTTACTATCCTTTCATTCACATATTAAACAAATAGAAATGATAAAACCACAAAATACATTAAAATTATTAACTAACATTGTGACTACTACTTTTCAATAATTATTCATGTATTTGTTTTATTAGTTTTATAAATAAATAGAATTAATCTTGATTTTATTTAACAGTATTATACTATTAAAATAAATAAAATAATTTATATTATACACAAATATTTATAGGGTTAATATTATTTATAAATATACTTTATTTTCTTATTGTATAATATTAAGTTAAATTTATTCTTAATCAAAAATATTTTTATAAAATAAAAATCTAATAAATAATAATTAAATTATACATATATTTCCAGATATCATTTAATATAAAAAATAGTTATCGCCCCAATATATCTTATAAATCATATATATATATATTCTTTAAAATATATTTTCTTTTTTCTTTTTATTACTATGAAAATTGAAAATGAAAGAACACAAACACTGTAGAGAGAGATAGAGAGAGACCGTGTTAGATTTTTCTTTCCGAGATAAGAAGTGAGAGAGACGAAGGGGAGAGCTGAAAAGCGCAAGTAGCAGCACAGAGAGACACCACTGCACTACTCTACAGTACACCACCACCACCACCATTCACAATCACACAGAGAATCACTCCATTTTCCACTACACAAAGTACCTCTCTCTCTCTCTATCACACACACACACACACACAGAGTTCCTTCTTTTTTCCTTGGCCATAGCCACAGATAGGCCGCGCCTCACAGATTTCTCCGTGCCTTTCGAATCCTCATCAGACCCCTGCTCTGATATCTCACACGTGCGCTCCTGTCTTCTACCTCTGTAGTTTGTTTGTACATTTTCTGCTCTACGAATTATATTACCCATGCTCTCTCTAGAAACTTGAAAGCTGTTCTTGTATCTGAATCAGGCGGTATATCTTCATTCTCTGCTTCTGTCGGTCTGCTCCCACTCCCCTAGATGCTGATTCTTGACAGGAGGCGTCTCAACCAAGACTCTTGAAGTCTCTGGATGTTCTTTAGGCACATATGAAGCTAGAATCGCTTTTGATTTGTGGAGAAATCAGTTTCGGTTGAAGGGTTCTCTCTCTGCCGCTGATTCCATGCAAAGAAACTGAAAAGGATTGGATTTCGATGAGGAGATGGGGGACTTACTCGTTTTAGCTGATCGGTGGTGCGGATGCTTGAATTCAAAGGAGTTTTACGAGATTCAGAGTTGAGGTATCTTTGCTTCGATTTTTTTGGGAGGTAAAATAACGATTTTGGTCGGAAGTATACAACTGTCGTCCGGCAAAGATGAGGCTCTCCTCTCCTGGTTTCTCTCCACAGCCAGAACAAGGTTTGATCTTCTGGCTCAATCAAGTTTTGTTTTTTAATATAAAAATTAATAAAGAAATTGAGAATCTTGGAGTGGGAATCATTGGACCGACAGAGTCTCTGTCGGAAATCGAATGATGTTTCGACTGGAAACCTGTTTGGTTGCTGCGAAAAAGATGTTCAACATTCAAATGATGAAGAGATATGATTTGGGATGAAATCCGACCAAATAGAATGTTGGTCAGCCTCACCCTGATTCTTGCTTGCTTGGGGACCATAAAGTCAGCACAACCTTTTTCCATGCTCTTCCATTTTCTTGCTGCTTATATTTCTACCCAGTACTAAATACAGGGAAGGGAAACCATTGATCTTCTTCATCCACCAAATCCATTTTTTTCTTCTAATTTACATATTTATGCTCACAAGATGATAATTTGTGTCGGTGAAATGAATAAAGTTTCCATTTTTCATTGAAAATGAGAATGCGAATGGGAAAACAAGTACTGATTGCAGTATTTTCTGTTTTCATCTGGAAGTTTTTTATTTTTTGCAGCATCATTAATTCATTAGTAAATAAATCTACCTTTTTTTTTAAAGATTGTGGTCACTTTACTGTAGCATGGCTACAGTGAGAAAGATGAAACCAGAAGTGTTCCTACTACTTCACTTTTATTCTCAAAATAGGGAAAACAGTCACCTTAAATCTTTTTTCAGCTTTTCTGAAAACTAGGGAAAGTAAAAGGAGATTGTGAAACAAGTGTTCCATAATACTCTATGCCAGTGTAAAGTTGTTTGCAATTGTTAAAGCCCCCATATTGTGGTCCTATGGAATCTGAGAAAATGTTCTAAATATATAAATAATTCTTATTGCAGGAGAAAAAAGAGTGTTAAACTCTGAACTGTGGCATGCTTGCGCCGGCCCTCTTGTTTCTCTACCTGCAGTTGGAAGCAGAGTGGTCTACTTTCCTCAGGGTCATAGTGAGCAAGTAAGTATCTGCAAATGAATGATTAAGGTCTTTGTGTCATCTAAATCATAGATTTTTGTTCACAAGGAAATCCAGTTTCAATCTCAGTGACATTAAAAGTTCATTTTTGTGAAATGGATAATTCTGTAATCAGGTTGCTGCATCAACAAACAAAGATGGTGATGCTCCAATCCCTAACTACCCGAGCTTACCTCCACAGCTCATTTGCCAACTCCATAATGTAACCATGCATGTAAGGATTCTCATTTTCACTGTCCTAAATGAACTTATTTGGGTTTTGTTCTGAATATATATTTCAACAGAATGTATTGATTTTCCAAATTTGCATCAATTTCAGGCAGATGTTGAGACTGATGAAGTTTATGCTCAAATGACCCTGCAACCGCTCAATCCAGTAAGTTCATTTTCGTGCTTTCTTGGATCGCCTATAGCTGCCCAAAATGATCAAAATGACCTTGTGCAGCAAGAGCAAAAGGAGCCTTACCTTCCAATGGAGATGGGTCACCTTAGTAAACAGCCTACAAATTATTTCTGCAAGACATTAACTGCTAGTGACACAAGTACTCATGGTGGATTCTCTGTTCCTCGCCGGGCAGCTGAAAAAGTTTTCCCCCCTCTGGTAAATCCTTACATAGAAACTATGGCAACTTTCCGATTGATCATCCCGGTTTTAAAGATCAAATCTTTTTATTTGATATGCAGGATTATTCTCTGCAACCTCCTGCTCAAGAGTTAATTGCAAGGGATCTTCATGACAATGAGTGGAAGTTCAGACATATATTCCGCGGTTATCTTTCACCTTATAATTTTTGTTCAATTTTTACAGTTTTAGGGCAGAATCATGTATTAACTCAATTATATTCACATCTTCTCTATAAAAGTACATGATTATGATACACTGAACATGTTAACTGCTAAATTTCACCCTTTTAAGTTATGCAAGCTGTTCTGTGTTTTAACAATTACCCCGCCCCTCGGTTTAAACAGGACAACCAAAGAGGCATCTTCTAACAACAGGTTGGAGTGTGTTTGTCAGTGCAAAGAGGCTTGTTGCTGGTGATTCTGTTCTCTTTATATGGTAAACACATTCAACTTATATCAGCTTCTTGCTGCATTATATCAACCTGAGTTTTTTCTTAAAAATCATTTCTTGAAAGAGTAGACATTTTTACTTTCCTCAAAGTGGTCTTGGAAAATGGTGATGTTATCAGGAATGAAAAGAATGAATTGCTTCTTGGTGTTCGGCATGCAAATCGATCACAAACAGTGATGCCATCCTCGGTGTTATCAAGTGACAGCATGCACTTGGGCCTCCTTGCTGCGGCTGCCCATGCAGCTGCAACCAATAGCCGTTTCACCGTCTTCTACAATCCAAGGTACAAACTTCACCCAGAAAAAATTCAGGAGTAATTTTTTTTTACATGGGTAATTATATATATATATATACATATATGTATCTCAGGGCTTGTCCATCAGAATTTGTGATTCCCTTGTCCAAGTATGTCAAAGCTGTTTATCACACACGTGTTTCTGTCGGCATGCGCTTCAGAATGCTTTTTGAAACAGAAGAATCAAGTGTCCGTCGGTATGTAATATACGAGGGAAGATAGTGAATCATAACTTATGAAATCTTTGATTTGCGATTTACCATTGTGGCATTTGCAGCTACATGGGTACAATTACTGGGATAAGCGACTTGGATCCGAACCTATGGCCAAATTCACACTGGCGTTCCGTGAAGGTTTCGTCTTTAATAACACTTCCGATAGTTCATTTTCAAGACTTAAAATTTGAAAGAGAAGAGATGGGTTAACCTAAAATTGTAAATTTGCTTCTTATTTCTACTAATTTGGTACTGAAATGCAGGTGGGTTGGGACGAGTCTACTGCAGGAGAAAGGCAACCGAGAGTGTCTCTCTGGGAGATTGAGCCGTTGACTACTTTTCCTATGTATCCATCTCCATTCCCGCTCAGGCTTAAACGACCATGGCCACCCGGATTTCCCTCTTTCCAAGGTTCTTTTTTAAAAAATTTATTAAGTTTGATTGTTCATATATTGTGGAAAAAGTTACTGAAGATTTCTTGTTGTGCACGTAAGGTGTCAAAGAAGGTGACTTGGGGATGATGCCCTCACCATTGATGTGGCTTCGAGGGGACCCATCGGTTAATTTTCAAGGCATGGGGATGACACCTTGGTTGCAGCCTCGGCTCGATGGTTCTTCTTCCTCCATGTTTGGCTTGCAACCCGATATGTTCCAAGCCATGGCTGCTGCAGCGTTTCAACCAATGGAACCTCCCAAACAGACCCCAATGCAACAGTTCCAGAACATGCCATCTTCTATGTTACAATCCCAGATCCTGACACAGCTCCAACAGCAATCCCTGCAGCCGCCACATCAGCAAGTGTTGGTTCCTTCCATGCCCATGCAGCAGCCACCACCACAGCAGTTAGGTTTTTCAGACTCAGCCCCTCTGCAGAGTCTACTTAGCTCGTTCCCTTCTCAAGATGATCCTTCCCATCTTTTCAGGACCGGGCCCACGTGGCCATCAAAGCGCCCTGCCCTTGAGACACCTAGTACCATGCAAAACTCGGTGTCACTGCCTCCATTTCCGGACGGGAGTGCGGACCCACAGAGCCATCTCTTATTTGGGGTTAACATAGATCATCATCATCATCATCATCCTTCGTCCCTGCTAATGCCGAATGGGGTTCTTCCAGGTTTCAGAACTGTGGTTGGCAATACTGACTCCACAACCCTACCACCACCACCACCAGCCTTCACTTGTAATTACATGGACCCTGCTCAAACTGTAGACTTTTCTCTGAACCATCATGCAGCATCCATGGCACCTGCTAATTCTGGCTGCATGGATGACTCGGGTTTCCTGCAAAATGCGGAAGGCCTTGAAAACCCATCGTCCGAAACCTTCGTTAAGGTGGCACATTCTATACCTTTACTTGTTTTTGCATTGTTTTGTCCGAAACCTTTGTTTTGAAGACAACATCTTGTGAACCAGGTTTACAAGTTGGGGACCTTCGGAAGGTCACTAGACATAACGAAATTCAGCAGCTACAACGAACTGAGGAGCGAGCTAGCTCGAATGTTTGGGCTCGAAGGTTTGTTGGAGGATCCTCTGAGATCAGGCTGGCAGCTTGTATTTGTTGATCGGGAGAACGATGTGCTTCTCCTCGGCGATGGCCCTTGGCCGTAAGCTCTCTCCCTCCCCCACCCTGACGCCCTTTATTTTATCAACTCATCAGCTTACACTTTCATTTCGATTGCATTTTGCAGTGAATTTGTGAGCAGCGTTTGGTGCATTAAGATACTGTCCCCACAGGAGGTGATGGGCAAGAGCGGTCTCGAGCTCCTCAATGGTTCGGTCTCGACTCAGCGGCTCTCAAATGGAACCTGTGACGACTTCTCCGGGCGGCAGGATTCCTCTAGAAGCTTGAGCACTGGAATCCCTTCGGTCGGCTCTCTAGACTACTGAGAATGATATGTACGTATGCATGCATGTATACGTCTAGTGTAACCACGTCAGCATAAGACATCTATTTTGGCTTTATTTAGCCACGTCAGCGTCCGAAATGGCTAGTGTAGTTTACTAGAGAACCATTATGGTTATGATGTCGTGCATTGTGAACGTAACAAGACAGATATCCTCTAGTAGCTTTATTATATGCCATATATATATATATAATATAGAAGCATTTAATTATATATATATGGGTTAATTATTTAAAAAAAATGAACATTAAGAAAAAATTAAACAGCAAATTGAACCTTTTTTTGGGACAAAATAACAAATTAAACCTTTGGAATTTAAAAATTCTCAAACTTATATCAAATTTTTATTATGTTTGAACGGATTTTTCAATGTTTAAGATATTTATTAAGTCGTAATACTATTTTCTTAGAATAGTTTAAGTAATGTTTTTTTTACCAAAGTTTAAGTAATGTTGACTTAAACCTAAACGTACATCAAATTTTCATTATGTTTGAACGAATTTTTCAATGTTTGAGAGATTTATTAAGTCGTAATATCATTTTCTTAGAATATTTCAAGTAATGTTAACTTAACCCTAAAGCTACCTCAATTTTTTATTATGTTTGAACAAATTTTTCAATGTTTGAGAATTTATTAAGTCGTAATACTCTTTTCTTAGAATACTTCAATTAATGTTGACTTAATAACTTCTTCAAACATTGTAAAATCTGTTCAAACGTAATGAAAATTTAAGGTAGGTTTGTTGATTGCTAAATTTCAAAAGTTTGGTTTATTGTTTTTTTAAAAAAAGTTTGATTTGCTGTTTAATTTTTTTCTAAAAAATCGTTTTTTGTTTTGTAAGTAACCCTATTGGCATGTTCTTTTCACGGAATGGAAAAGGAATTCGGCTTACGGATTCCGTAAGAAGTTGTTCTTTTCGCGGAATTGCAAAAATTTGGCTTACGGATTCCGGGCGGGGTAGGCTTAGACATTCCGTGTGAAAAGCTCGGAATTCTTAAGCCGTGCGCGCTAGGAATGAGGAATAGGAGGCGAAATGACCGAAATACCCTTACTTTAAAATTTATATTAATTCAACAATTTTATCTTAATTAATAATTAATTAAATAAGTTATTTTATTTTTTTAATTATTAATTAATTATATTATAAGTTTTTATTATTCTTAATTTTAAAATTAATTAATACAAATTATATATATTATATACTATACATATACAAGGAGGGGCAAATATGTCATTTTACCACATTCCATTCCCTTTCCATATACAATTTCACCAAAGAAACAACAGAATTCTTTATTCCATTCCATTTCATTCCACCAAAGAAACAACTTCATATTCTTATCTCCTATTCCTTATTCCCTATTCCTATTTCCTATTCCGTATTCCTTATTCCGAATTCCATGAAAGAAACGCCCCGTATATATAGTGGAATATTTGAATTAAAATAGTGGAAAATAATTGATGTAAAATAAAAGAGTTCATATAAGATTTTAAATAATAATAAATACATAAAGTTAGTAATTATGGTCAAATATTCATATCCTTTTTCGTGTAAAAGTCTGATTGAGCATGTACGTATACGAGATATGCATGCATGTGATGTGCCCACTACATATACTGTGCATGGGTTTGGACCCATCGCTGTCGGGGAATCCGACAAGCTGTGAATATGTGATAGGGTGATATTGACGTCCCCTCTTCTTTTCTCGCTTCTTTTCATTCATTTCACTATTATAACAAGGGGTAAATAGTTAAGTAGGGTTAGAAATTTATAATAGTAGTAGGTATTTTAACTGCAATTAAAAATGAGGCCACGGTGAATGATTATAAAAATTATAACGTAATATAATTTTCAAATTCTAATCGGGTTGATAATGTTTATCCCTTAAACAGGGACGGAGCTGTTCATGGACCAGGGCACAATTGCCCCTGACTTTTAATGTTGTAGTGTGTATTTAAAAAAAAAAAATTGTTGTGTGACATACATGAATTGGTGTTGGGCAAATTATTTTCTTTGGATTGGATAATTGGATTAGTATTAGTATATTATTTCTATTTTTTTTTTGCCTAAACACTTGGAAGCTGCGTTAAGCTCAGCAGACCAAAATATTATTTCTATTTAAAACAATAATTTGTACTTAATTTTGTGTTTATAATTTGTACTTAATTTTGTGTTTATGTTATAGGTATTGATCAGATTTTCAGTAGAATTAAAAGAAAATCTATTGATGAAAAAGAACATTCAAGCCACAAAATAAATGAGAAGTTCTTGAAGCAAAAGTATGAAGAATTCAATTTAGATGCTCTACCATCGGATCCCGGCTTGAGAAAAAAAATTCAAGTTTATCATTCAAATGATCATGACAAGTGGCAATCGTTTTGAGATATGTAGACAACAAAGGGCGTGTGGTGGAGCACTTTCTTGGCATTGCACATGTTCGAGATACAAAGGCTTTATCACTCAAATTCGCGATTGAACAGTCACTCTCAAAACATAACCTAGGCTTGTCTAGATTGCGTGGACAAGGTTATGATGAGGCAAGTAACATGAAAGGTGAGTTGAATGGGCTAAGAACTTTGATTATGAAGGCGAATCCATCTGCTTATTATGTCCATTGTTTTGTTCATCAACTGCAATTAGCACTTGTAGCCGTAGCTCAAAAAAATTCTCAAATTGCCGATTTTTTCAATACAATTGCTAAGATCACCAACATTGTAGGAGCTTCGTGTAAGCGAAAAGATCTACTTCGAGAAAAACAGTGTTTTAGGATGATTGAATCATTTAGATGTGGTGAAATTTCAAGGGGTAAGGGCTTGAATCAAGAGAGGAGTCTTCAAAGAGGAGGAGACACACGTTAGGGCTCCCATTATAGATCGTTGACTAATTTGTCTGTTATGTTCTCTTCAGTGCTTGAAGTCCTTGAGTTTATTGAACAAGATGGACAATCTCAACCCCAAGAAGGTGAAGCATGCTCCTTAATAAATATAATGTCAGGTTTTGAGTTTGCTTTCATCTTACACTTGATGATAAACGTATTGTCAATCACGGATGAATTGTCACTTGCATTGCAAATGAAGGATCATGACATTATCAATGCTATGGTTTTAGTCAAGAGGCTTAAACAACAAATGCAACATATGAGAGATGATGGATGGAGATCATTGATGAATGAAGTCTATTCATTTTGTGAGAAACATGATATTCCGGTTCCATGTATGGATGGTATTTATGGAGCTGAAAAACGTCCAAGACGTAAGGGAGAGAAAAAGACTAATCACAACCACTATCAATTTGATTTATTCAATGATGTGATTGATTGGCAACTGCAGGAACTCAATCGCCGTTTTAATGAGGTTAATACTGAGTTGCTTCTATGTGTGGCTTGTTTGAATCCAACTGATTCTTTTGCTGCTTTTGACAAAGAGAAGTTGGTTCGCCTCGCCCAATTTTATCCCTTGGATTTTTCTGAAGTTGATCTTCATATTCTTGCCAAACAACTTGATAGATTTATCTTTGATATGAAGTCAAGTGTTGAGTTTCTAAATCTCAAAGGCATTGGCGAACTCTATCAAAAGTTGGTTGAAAAGAAAAGATATATTGTGTATCCATTGGTGTATTTGCTCGTGAAGTTAGCATTGATCTTGCCAGTTAGCACTGCTTCTGTTGAAAGAGTTTTCTCAGCGATGAAGATTGTGAAGAATAGATTGCGAAACAAGATGGGCGACTCTTGGATGAATGATTGTTTAGTTACGCTTATTGAAAAAGATATACTTTCAACTATTGATAACGATAAAATTTTATTATGTTTTCAGAATATGAAAACTCGTCGAGAACAATTGTAAATTTTAATTAGAAGAATTATTATATATTTTTCCGGTTTGCCCTCACTGGGTTTACATCCTGGCTTCGTCCATGCCCTTAAACGCTATTAAGTTTGTAAATATCAAATAAAGGGTATAAAAAGATCCAACTTAGGAAGTAAATAGATGCACTTTAAAAGAGTTTGTTACTTTAATGGTAAAATACGAGTTTTCCCACTAAAGTTTGGGTCAAATTTAATTTTTTTTTCCTTAATATTTAAAATTTAAAATTTTAGTTATAATGTTTGGACAAGATGAAAAATTTCCCCCATTCCGTTTCCGTCATATCTCCGTTATTATCAGACGGTTTCAGGTACATGTGCAGGGCACGTGCAGTTTCAAATTTGAAAATGACCAAATTGCCCTCATTTCACCTCCCGCTTCACCATCAGCTCCCAGTGATTCTTCGCAAATTTGAAGGACGCAATGCCGTACCAGAACTACTGTGACTGATACATGAAAAGAGGACACCATCGTTCAAGAAAGCATGTTGAAGTTCAATCGGCCCGTCCCCTTTCCGGGGCCACCACCACTACTGCCAAAGATGACAACATTCAGTATACTCTTAACATCGGTAGAAATACATTAACCTGATGTTTGCAAATATTAATTTATACTGAACTAATTCAATTGAATCCATCCAATATTGGGTGCGAGATTAATGTTTTATTCAAATATTTTTCATAAGTTTAAATTTTTAAGTAAAAACATTCAGTATACTCTTAAAGTATTTCGGTATACTTTTAAAATATCTCATTTGCACCAATAATAGTCATATTTTTCGACAAAAATCACATACCCAATTCACATTGAATACACACAACGGTCGCTTAGTAACTACAATATCGATGTAACTTGCAGTACAAGCAACGATACAATGTAACAAATAAGCTTTCTTCTTTTGCTGTAACTAAAATTGCACTCTTTTCATTCACTCTACAACCAACCGCAACACATGGAATGAGAGGAAGGCAGCCTCCCAGTTTGTCGGATATACTCTGTCTGAGCTACTGTCCTGTCTGCTTCACACTTCATACGTGCTTCTGCTGCAGCCTTTTTCTCTTCCGATCTCTTCCTCGTCATCGTCAATTTCTTCACCATTTTTGACTGAGCTCGACTTCTCATTTTCTCCAGTTTTGCCTAAAACGCCACCATACAAGATTCAGAGGAAGAAAGCAAAGCAAGAAATTAAGTTTGTCGCAGGATATAAATACCTCTAGTCTCCGAACTTCTGCCTCTAATTTCAATCTCTGTTGACTTTCCCATGCTTGGATTTCGATCTCTTCGCGTTTGTATCTGCATTATCAAGTCATGTTATTATCAGTTGCAAAGAAAAAGACCAACCCAGGATGAAAAAATCTGAACTTTGGAAAGACCTTGCAGTGTGCTTTGATTTTTCGACTTCTTCCCATGCAGCAGCGCGTTTTTCGTTCTCAATTCGCTCAAGTTCTTCACATTTGTTCTTCGCAGCCTCCTCTTTACTTGCCCAAGCAGCAATATTCATTTTCCCGAGCTGAACACCGAGGGCTACAATTTCACGCCTTGTCTTGAGCTTTAAGTCTTCCTCTGTCAGCTCCTTCTTGCTCGAACCACTCGACTCATCATCTAGTGGTGTGGGTGAAGGGTCTTCTCTTCTCGGAGTGGAAGGGATCGAGGAGGCTGGGCTGCGGTGCGGGGTCGTGGACCCCACTGGCGTTCCAGACCTGGATGGCTCTTGACTAGGGATTGGGGTCATCTCGGTTCCCATGTCCCTCATGCAAACCTCTCTCACCATTGAAACACCTGCAGAATTCAACCAAAGTTCAAGGCCTGGGCTACAAAATAAGAGTCTTATATACACTAAAATTGGAAAGGGTCTTACTAAGATTGAACTAAAACTTAAAAATCATTACTTTTTCAAATCCAATGTTTCAAACGCTTAACTTCATTTGCACTCTGCCTTATTTTAGCCAATTTCTTGACATTATTGAACTTTTTAAATAATTAGCGAAAATTTAAATGCAATTTTGTCTACTGTAATAGTGACTGACCCAGCCGCAACATTCGAGTCATATTGATCAGGTGCAGCCATTTTAACAACTGGTACCGGAGTTTATAACAAGAAATTGGCTAAAATAAGACAGAGTTCATAAAAAGTTGAGTGTTTGATCCATTTGTTTTGAAAAAGTAACAATTTTTAAGTTAATGTTCAATCTTGGTGAGACACACAAGTTCAAAGTCTGCAGAGTTCATCATATCAATATCATGCTTATCCACTTATTTTTCACCTGATCATTGTCCAAGCAGCATATACAGACCGAGTACAAGAATGAAACACGATCCATACCTGCACAATCATTGGCTTCATTCGTTCTACATGGCAGGTCTGTAATAGCAAGTTCTTTCAAGTCCCTAGTTTGAGGATGAGTCCTACCATGACCTTGACCTGAGGCCAGAAACCCCACCTGTGGAAAAGGCTGGGACAAGTCCACCCGACTTGCATCAACTGGCCCCCGGTTGAGAGGCAACTTGTTACTACTATGATCATGACAGTAATTAGTATATTCTGGAGCAACCTTAACCGTGTTTGTCGCAGGCAACCGGTTTGTCTGGTTCTGTAAGGCATTTTTCTTAGGATATTGGATGTTTCTGCTCATGATCCATTTCTCCGCATCGTTCCACTTAGACGGAATGGACCGGGATTGGGAAAGTACTGATCGATGGCCTCCCCTATCGCCCTTGTGAAACTCAAAGCTCGATGTGCTATCATAGTCTAAATTCTCATCTTCCATTATTCTCAGGGGATAGATTGCGCTTGAATTGCTTGTATCTATCTTAGCAAGATGTTGAATCTTCACACGCCCGACGATTTCCTCCTTCGGTTGGTTCGGGATTTGGTTACTTTGGTTGGGATTTTTTCCGGGTTCAACTTCAATGGCGGTAGACACTGCAATGGAAGTATTGATTCAAAAATTAGTGTAAGAACCCAGAATCTGCATTAAGCTAGAGACTTCCTTTTCTAAAATGCAGTCTCATTTTCTCAAAGATATACAAAAATCGCACAAAGTGTGAAATTTTGGGTGAAAAAATATTACTTTTTCAAGTAAAAAGTTAAATTATCCAAAATGGAAATGATTCCATTTTCATTTTTTCACACAATGTTTAAGTTACACATTTTGTAGCGTTGCTCAAGGGTAAGCATTTGAAGATGTGAATGTATTTACAAGATTTTGATACATCAATTTAGTCATCCAAAACTTAACTATAAAGTTAATGCTAAACAACCACCTAACTGAAGAGTGAAAATTATCAAATATATATATTACCTTCTTCTTCAAATTCTGAAGCTAATAAGCAATTCTTCACAAAATCGGAGTCATCAATCTTGGAAGGAGATGTTCTTGCAGAGTTACTGTTGGATCCATCCTTTTTCTTTTGATTATTCATCCCAATCAGCCTCATCCTCAATTTAGTCGGTGAAAGAATACCAGTCTGCAATAAATTAACCATCAACACCCAAACGAAAAGCAATCAAATTTACCAGTCTGCAGTGAATTTTCTGGGTTTTCAAGAACTCATCAGTGTCTGCAAGAACAAGCCAAAACCCATAAATGGGGATACTCACCTGCACTTTGTGTATCCTCTCGTACTCCATTGGATCTCTCTTTCTCTATAGAAAGGTGAACTTGCCTGGCTTGTCTGCAACAGAGAAGGAGAACGGAGGATTCTTTAGAAGAAAGCACTTTTTTATATATTCAAAGACAAGCACCTCAACTGTAAAAGAGTAGACTGCTTTTATATACTTTTCAATGGAAAAATGGCTAAAATAATGTAAATTGTAATGGATATGCTTAATAGACTTAAAAATATAAGATGAAATAATATAATGAGTGTATAGCAACTGTTAAAGACTAAATTTGTTTTTTTTCTTCTTATAATGAGGACTGTTGCCTTTTTCAAAAAAATTACACACTATTTTTAAAAATAAAAAAGAATTCATTTTCATTCTTTAAAGAATAAAAAGAATTCATTTGTAGTCATCCATCCATCCACACTATGCTTTCATTCATAAATCGTCACGACAAAAAGATGGTCGACTTTTCATCATTTAAGGTCGTGTGGAAATGTAAATATTTGACTCAAATCGGACCTACCAAACACCACCTTACATTGGGGTGTCCCATTGATTTTTCTAGAAAAACTATAGTCATAGACTCATAATATACAGAATTTTTTATATAATAAATGTATGACAATGAATTTTATATTTAAACTTGTATTTGAATAATAAAGAAAAATAATTATTTTCAGAGTGCTAGTTGTTTCGTAATTATTTTTACAGTTTTCATTTGGGTAAAAAATTTTACTTAGCTATGTATAAAGTTATTTTTTTAAAAAAATATTGTTATATAAATTATAGGAAAATATTTTAATTATTTTAGGTACGTATCTTTGTACACCACAGTTACGCAACCCGCCAACACCTTATCAGTCTATCAAAGTCAGAGAGTGGTTAGCAATTTAAAAACCCAAACATAGGGAAGAGTTGATAATAAGTGTATCATGGTTAATAAATTATGAATTATTACCAATGAAATGACTATTGACATGATTTGTTCGAAAACTGTAGAAATAAAATTGCAGAATTAATGAATATATATAATGATCTACCTGAATTTTGCACGTTTTGTAAATAGCTACCCGAACTTTGAAAATTCAAAATAGTTTACCCCAAATTTGAAGAAGGTGTAAATAACTATCTCCGTCCTATTTCTGACAATTTTCCAAAGACTTTCCGTCAATAGTTGACGGAGATAGCTATTTGCACATTCTTCAAAGTTGAGATAGTCCGTTTTGAATTTACAAAATTCGAGTAGCTCGTTGCAAAACGTCTAAAGTTCATGCAGCTTCTTGGTATTTAACCCTATAATCTATTTATTGTAATGGGTTACTTAAATTATTATGATGAAAAGTATTATTATTTGATTTTATCAAACATAATTATAGTTTTTAAATTTATGAAAATTATATAAACACAATAAAGTTTCTTTGTATAATATACTGCAACATTTATATAACAAAATAAGATTGCTTCATCCCACTGATCCCAAATCAACATTAATTCCATGATACATTGACTCTCTTTTCCCATCAAAAAGGGAAAAAGAAAAGAAAAGAAAATCCGCTAATCACGGCATCATTGGAGTCGTTCGATTATAGACATTCCTTAATCCCTACTATTTGAAAAAATAAATATAATTACTTTAGGGTATTATTAGAAAACAAAAATAGTCAGTTATAATTGTTAAGTATCTTAAGAAATTGTTATATATGGTTAATTACTAAAAAATAAATCGAACTTTAAGAAAAAAGTAAACAGAAAACGATTTTTTTATTTACAAACAACAAACCAAACTTTAGGAATTGAACAATCAACAAATTTACCTCAAATTTTCATTATGTTTGAACGGATTTTTCAATGTTTAAAAGAGTTATTACGTCAACATTAGTTGAAGTATTATAATAAAAATATATTACGACTTAAAAACTGCTAAAATATTGAAAAATCCGTTCAAACATAATGAAAATTTGAGGTAGATTTTTTTTTTACTCAATTATAAAAGTTTGGTTTATTGTTTATAAAATAAAAAAATTTGTTTTTCCTCGGTTTTTTAGGGATAAATATGAAAGAACTACCTGAATTTGGACGTTTTGCAATGAGTTACCCGAACTTTGAAAATTCAAAACGGACTACCTCAATTTTGAAGAAGGTGCAAATAGCTACATCCGTCCAATTTCTGACGACTTTCCATCAACAGTTGACGGAAAATTGGACGGATGTAGCTATTTGCACATTTTCAAAGTTGAGGTAGCATGTTTTGAATTTTTAAAGTTCGAATATCTAGTTGAAAAACGTCCAAAGTTCATATAGTTTTTTGGTATTTAATTTATATATATATATATATATAATTAATCATATTATATATATATATATATATATGTGTGTGTGTGATGACCGGTGAGTCATCTGGTCAAAGATACTATTGGTGATAACGGCAACCAATGGCCTTCACTTGCTTTATTGAGACGAAGAATGAATAGCCAGAGTGAGGTCAGTGTGTCAGATGCATTGCAGAGTAAGGTGCAAAATTCTATAATGTGAGTCACCTCTTTGACACCCCTCTATTTTATTTATTTTTGGCCAAATACACCCCTCTAATCACTCTACAAACACTAAACAAGTAATATTAATTAGGGAAGAGAAATATGGATGATTTTTTAAATGTAAACACCTATCCTAAATATTTTAAAGAGTAATTTATATATTTTGAAAATTAGTAATTTATTATTTTTACAAAAAGTAAATAATTTTTATTTTCAAAGTAAATATATATTTAAAAAAAAATAGACATGTACAATACTAACTAAAGTAGCATAGCAATACAACACGCTACCCTAAATAGCGTGGTATAGTGCACAACCTCACATTTATTGTTTTTTCTTCATTTTTACATTTTTTTGTTAAAATAGGAAAATAGTGAAATTAAGTTTCGACTTTTGGATTTATCATTCACCTTAGTTGAAGTTGAAGTAAAAAAATGAGGTTAAACTAATGATTTTCAATTTTGATCAACTTTTATTATCACTAGTAAAGTTCAAACGCAATAAAGTAAGTAAATAATTAAATTGTTTGGTAAATGGCAAACTATTTGGTTTAGTCATGGTTAAAAAAAATATATACTTAAAAAAAATAAAAAATAAACATTCGAAATGACATAAATTCTATAATAAGAGGTTTCATATTCAATTAGTGAGAATGGAATCTTTTTAAGTTCAACGCGAAAAAGAGCATTACAATGGCAAAAGCATAGAGAGAAAGTGATTTTTAATTTTCTCCCCTGAAATAAGATGATTAGAATAATTTTATTTTGATAAAAAAATATATTAGAATAATTTTATTTATATTTATGGTAATAAATTAATGAGGTACGGTTTTTGAATTTTGCGCCCACGACGTTTTCTTGAGACCTGTGTTGTATATATCCACATGAACAACAAATCCATCATTGTCAATTATTAAGCTACCTATTCTCTATAGCTTTCTTTTATTTTGTTTTTGTATTTATAGGATATATATATATATAATCGATCAAATTGGATTCTTGTGTAGACCAGCAGTGATCTTTTTACTAAACAAGGACCCAAATTAATTACGTAAAATCATGGTAAAAAGTTGATTATTAGTAAAACATATTATCAGTGAAGTTATATTTTGTCCTTTATTTATTATAGTATATTTATTATTATTATTATTTAACTTTTTGTGCGAATAAAAGGAATGGACTAGGCTCATCGCGCTACATGATATTGTTCAGGTTTTCCTGTTGTCATATGTGAGTTATATAGTTATGGCACGTCTGAAAACGACCAGTGATTTGCACTGATCCCGTCAACGTAGCCATACCACAGCCTAGAGTTGAGAAATCGGTCATTCAGACACAAGTTGACAATTTCCCAAGAACACTCATGGGAATTCAAGCTCATGACCATAAAGTTAAACCATTTGGGAGTAAGCGATCTCAACCACTATAGCATAATACAAGTGCTCGTGGTATATGTTTTTATTTTAACTTGCTTTTTATTTAGGGTTTGACCAAGCATGATGACAGGTTGACTACGTTGTGTACAATCTTTGACCATACTCATCCACGTGCCGTGCTGTGATCTCTTGGTCGGCTCCGCCACAATAACTCGATCGACATCTAGCGAAGCTGGCCAGATGTATCTAGGAGGAGAAACATGGTAAAAAATAAAAATACGACCCTATTTCCTATGATTTGTATATGTTTTGAGATTTCATTATTTAATATTAAAAAAATGTTTTTTTAAAAAATATTTGGCCATTTGTTGATTTTTCTATA
Source organism: Chamaenerion angustifolium (assembly GCA_946814005.1). Taxonomy (NCBI): domain Eukaryota; kingdom Viridiplantae; phylum Streptophyta; class Magnoliopsida; order Myrtales; family Onagraceae; genus Chamaenerion; species Chamaenerion angustifolium. The sequence continues at coordinate 2,533,818 of OX328277.1, read as the reverse complement.
TTTTTATTATTTTGATATAATATATTTTAAAAAAATAATTCATTTTAAATATTATCACATTCAAACCCTTCAAAACATTTTTATATATTAAATTTGAATACTGAATCAATCGAGACTCAATCAAATGGAATAGAGTCTTGATTTAAACGAGTCTCACAACCATGTGTGAGATGGTCTGAATTAAGACCCGAACTCTAGTTTTTTCTATTGGAACTCAATCGAGTATTGATCAAATTGGAAAATAATTGTAGCAAATAAAAAAGGTTTAAAGATTTTAATTGTGTAATTTTAAAAAATATTATGTAATTTTTAAACTATATTACGCTAAGTTATGATGAAATGTTTTACGAAATAAAGAAAATGAATCTTTAACCATACATTAAATAACCAAATTTTCAAAATTAAACATTAAAGAAGACCTTTGAATTATATCTAAATTCTCAACTTTAAGCCACTTTCAAATTTGAATTTTTTGAAAGAAAAAAATGTCATTATATAGTGTTTGCACGTAGTAGGTTTTATGTGTTGGTCCAAGGATAATTTGGTCCCCCTAAAGTTTCTTTTTCCTGTAATTATTCTGACCCAACACTTTCCAATATAACGTGCTTAATATGCATCGATTGATAAAAAAAAAGGAAGGCATAAACTTAAATTCAAATAAAAGTGTGGCATGTAAATAAACCGATATAGACGCATGCAAGACACGTACACCCAATTTTTTTTTTTTTTGGCCAAACACGTACACCCAATTCAAACCAACCACAAATGACATGATTGGCTAACTTTCATTTCAGCCAGAAACAAAGCGACTATTCTATAATAAACCATTATAATATGTTGTAATGGTTAAATACTTCATTATTTAACTAAAAATTTAATTTGAGAAATGAAAATATGTTTATGGCTGGCTTAAAAAGAAATTTATTTTATTTTAAAATATAATTTAAAAAATAATATGGATATGCTAGCTTAAGAATTTGTTTTCGAAGTTACACCCAGGTCTTCAATTTCAAAGCCCAACCCATATTAAAAGTATCCAAATAATGGCTGAAACTGAGAAGAAAACAAATGCATATGCAGACGGAGTCACGGAGGAGACACTCACCTCACCTAAGACCGACAATGGTACGGTAAAAAATCTAAAATTACGGGGCGTTTCTTTCATGGAATTCGGAATAAGGAATACGGAATAGGAAATAGGAATAGGGAATAAGAAATATGAGATAATAATATGAAGTTGTTTATTTGGTGGAATGGAATGGAATGGAATAAGTAATTATGTTGTTTATTTGGTGGAATTGTATATGGAAAGGGAATGGAATGTGGTAAAATGACATATTTGCCCCTCCTTGTATATGTATAGTATATAATATATATAATTTGTATTAATTAATTTTAAAATTAAGAATAATAAAAACTTATAATATAATAAATTAATAATTAAAAAAAATAAAATAACTTATTTAATTAATTATTAATTAAGATAAAATTGTTGAATTAATATAAATTTTAAAGTAAGGGCATTTCGGTCATTTCGCCTCCTATTCCTCATTCCTAGCGCGCCCGGCTTAGGAATTCCGAGCTTTTTCACACGGAATGTCTAAGCCTACCCCGCCCGGAATCCGTAAGCCAAATTTTTGCAATTCCGCAAAAAGAACAACTTCTTACGGAATCCGTAAGCTGAATTCCTTTTCCATTCCGTGAAAAGAACGTGCCATTATAGTTATAACTGTTATTATTTATTATGCTTAACCGTATCATTATGGTGCGGTGAGGTTATGGTGATGAGTTTTCTACTCGTAATAGTTATGGTTATGGTAATTTACTAATTTAGTCATACCAATTATAACCATGTTTAATGTTTATTATATAAATAAAATAATAATTTAATATTAATATATTAATAAATATTGATAATAAAAGTATGATTTTTACTTTTAAATTTCACGAATCTATAATTTCAGAGCGAAATGTAATTGAATGATTTAATGTTAACTGATATTAATGTTAATTTTGAATGGTGTTAATGTTGAATGATATCAATGTTGAATAATATTTTTGTTGTTTTTGACATAACTTTATGTATTTATTAAGATAACATTTATAATGTTCCATTACATTTCGCATATAGTAATAAATATAAGTATACAGTTAAAACCGTGGTTAATAACAATAGTTATGGATATGCCGATATGGTTATGGTACTGAAAATTGTATCTGTAATAGTTATGATTATGATATGCAATTTAAAAATATGGTATGGTTATGGTATTTGTCATACATCTACCATACCCTAACCATTGTAAGCCCTAAACGCATCCGGAAGAGAAGCCTGCAGGTCGAAAACGGAGAATCGAGACATTGTCGGCGAAGCCCCGTTTTTTTTTTTTGCACAACCAACTAAGAGGAATCCCCAAAACATAACTCAGTTTGATCTCTCAAATAGTTATTTGGTGAATCTCCCAACCATATAATGAGCAAAAACATTTATTCACATATGTAAGTAAAGTATCAATTTTGCATGACATGCCCCTCCTTTCTCTCTTCTTCCTTTTCTAACATCCGACCAGGAGACCGATACCGAGGATAACTCCCGGCACCGCCGTCACTACTCACGTACACAACCCTAAACACATCGAACTTAACCTCGAGCGAGACCCGACCATCGTCTATATACGGCACCATTGCCCTCCTATAATCGGTGCTCAATATCCATGCATAGCAAAACTCGAGTGACTTCCACATATAGAGACAAGCGATTCTTTGTCCGCCTTGACTCCTTAGGCACGCCCCTGAGCCTACACCCTCCATCTCTGCGAACCGTGACTTAAAGTTGTCTAGACACAGTTTGGCTAAGTCAAGGATGGTGGGTTCGGTCGATAGGGTTTGGTGGGGTTCGATGGCACTGACCGAGATGATGTCGCCTGTGGAGAACTTGGCTGCGGAGGTGCCATCACGAGACTCACCCGCGTAAGGGTCGAAGAAGCTTTGCTCGATTAGGGTTGCCATGCTTGATATGGTCGTCGTTAGCATTGATTTCTAGAGGTGGACAAGATTAGGGTTTTGTTATTAAGTGTTGGAGAATAACAGTTCCTCGTTCTTTAAGAATGTTTGTTCTCTTTGGCGACAGAAATGGAACTTACAAGTGTGGCCTTTAGCGACGCTTTGTTCTCACTGGATTTCTTTGTCCATGCACCGTACCATATAATCTGACATAAAAAGAATTAAATTAGACTTAAAATAAAACACATTACAATTTCTATACATAATCTTATAAATTTATACATGGACCAAAGTTAGGATTGTCCCTTTTATTTTTTTTAGATAATATCTTCTTATGTTTTAGAACTTTATATTAACTATTGCCCCCCTATTTTTACCAAAAAAAAAACACTATTGCCCCCCTATTATCTATTAAAATCGGAGGAAAAATATTAAATATTATTCATAAAATATCGAAAATGAACTTATTTAAATTTAGATGAATTTATCCTCAAATTCATGCATGATATTCAAGACAATTCTCAACCATTTCAACTAAAAACTAAATATCAAAATGCCTCTACCCTACGGCTTAGGTAAGTCATTGACATTGGGGTGAGAAAAAAGACTGGTTGGACCAAAATTTCGACAAAAAGGGTCTGATACCGGTACGATTAAGACCGGGACCGAGTGTGCGGTTTTTTCCTCTAAAGTCGGGTTCAGTCTCGGATTTTTTTTGAAATTCTTGATTAGAACTGGACCAGCCCGAGTATATAATACTATTGCATTCCTTGAACAATTTTGATATTTTTGCAAAAATCCCACCCTGACCGGTGATGGATGGATTGGTAGTTTAACCTAATTTTCCACCTTTATGTTTCTGTTCATGTCGATAATAATGAGGTATACTTAGTTTGGAGTTGTACTAATGTTTGGACTGTTTAATATTTAAGTTTTTTTAATTTACAGCATATTTTTTAATGAAAATTTCGGTAATGGACCGAGACCGTCCTGAGTCAAGCAAAACCGTCTCGGGCGGGGTTTTTATACCGAAGTCGGTCTCAGACTCAGTCCTCCACAGGTGAGGACCGGAATTTTGGGCTCGGTCTTGCCAAAAAACCGACCCGACCCACCCAATCTCACCCTTACTTGACATGGGCTCGATCGATCCTAAACCTGGTTGACTAGGTCAGGTATTCACCTTAGTTGTGGATTCGAACCCCTCAAGCCAGGCACCCATCGAGCCATCTGAATTTGAAGGGTTCAACCCTAAGTTACGTGTCTCGAACCCATGACCAGGATGAATCCATGACTGGGTTCGAGCCAACTATCTGTTGCAAATGTTCGATATACAACTTCAGCTAACATGAAATAATTAAGCAACTGCCATCACTAACCATATTTCCATGGATGCTAGCAAAGATGGAGCTCTGGACGCAGCCGAGGCTCTCGCTGGCCGCTGAGAAATGCTTCAGGGCGTCGAGGAGTCGATCCACAACGACTACATTTGGTCGGAACACGTAAATGCTGATGTCCAGGTTTCTGTTGTTGAATGGAACATAGCATGCGGCCATAGCTTAGCTTCCCTTTCCTTTCCTTAATATCTTCAACACACAAACTTTAGATTACATAGAAAGTATATGGAATTATATGGGTGTCATATATTTTTTTAATTAATGAAATTAATTCCTAGATTGGAGATTATTTGTCATGGTCTTCGTTGGCGTCTCAGACCAGACCTCAGGAAACCTATGACCATGACACGGATGGCATGTTTGGATTGTCCCCCAAGAAAACGAAACAAATATATTTGCAATGCAAGGAATTAATTATTATATATTTGCAAGTCCAATCCTGACCGAGAGACCTTTGACTTGACTCCACAATCAAGATTCAAGAAGACAGTATATTATATTTGATGATTTATGTATTATAATGTTGAATAATTAATAATTTAGACTTGGGAGCAAATAATAACATTTCTAGAAATGTCATGGCAAGAATGGACTGCAAAATTGATAACGACAGTATTTAAATGGAAATAGGAACTTACTTTATTTATGAAGAGATAAATTAAAATTATGTTAATAAACCTACTTCTAGAAAGTGGGAAAGTTGTCAGAAACACGAGGGTCTCCTTTTAGACCAATTGTCGAAACTAGAGTTTCAAAGTTACAAAATCAGTCCTCTTTTGAGTTTCAAAGTTGATAAGTCGGGCCTTCTGGCTATCATGGGCCAAGCTGCACAGGAATTCCTTCCCAGTATGTATATTGTAACAGATAACAAATCAAAATGATTGGAAAATATTATTTGTACACATATATACCACTTTTGTTAAAACACTAAAATATTATAATAGTTTTTTTTTACATATTTGTCCTTACTAATTTTAAAAAAATTAATTATCAAATTGATTTCATGATATCAAAATGGCAAAAAAATTATGGTCATAGCAAGTTTTAAACTCTAAACCTCATACATAATAGCGGCAAGTATTAACATTACACTATTAATTTCAATTATTTTTAACATATTTCAAATATAGTTATTGAAACAACTCTCATATTATTGTATTAAGCATCTCATGTTTATTTATTAATATTATTTAATAATTAACATTTGTTCAACGATGTTTATTTAATTATAGTTCTAATTTAATTATTTATATATACTGATTCATTTTTTGAAATGGTTCAAAAATAAGTAATTTTACAAATTTAGAATTTATAGACTACTAGGATACTCATTTTGAATATATTTTTTCAATCATCTCTAAATAAATCTGAAAGACTATAATATGTAGATAATTAAATTAGAACTCGAAGACACATATGATGTTAAGTTTCAATTTTCCCATTAACCATAAAATTTGGTCAAATTTATTTAAAAAAATCCATCTACCATAAAATTTGGTCAAAATTGTCAAAAATTAACAACACTACTTTGACCAAATTTCATGATCGATAAAAAAAATGTAGCACTATATATGTTGTTAGAGTTCTAATTTAATTATCTACATATAATAGTCTTTCTGATTTTTTTAGAGATGGTTGAAAAAATTATTTTTAAAATTAGTATTCTGGTAATCTATAAATACTAAATTTAGTAAATTACTTATTTTTCAACCATTTAAAAAATTTAATCAATAGATATATAATTAAATTAAACCTATAATTAAATAAACAAAGTTGAACAAAAATTAATTACTACATATAATCAATAAATAAACATGAGATGTTTAATAATTAATACAATAATATGAGAGTTGCTTCAATAACTATATTTGAAGTATGTAAAAAAATAATTGAAATTAGTAGTGTAGTGGTAAAACTTTTAGATAGTATGTAAGGGATTTAGAGTTCAAAACTTGCTAAAAGCATAAATTGTTTACCATTTTGATATTGTGAAGTCAATTTAGTAACTACGAAAATATGAGTATGATTTGATAATTTTTTTTTTTTTTAAATTAGTAAGTACAAATATGTAAAAAAAAATTATTATGGCATTTAAGTGTTTCAAGAAAAGTTGTAATAAAATCTCTCGAAAAGAAAGGTTTCAACCTATTAAGGGGGTTGACTCTCGTGAACAATTAAGGGGTTGACTCTCGTGAACACATAGCAGCATTATGGTGGCAATTTGTGTGTCTTGCGTCTAATTATATCTGGTAATTAATTGTGTTATTTTATTAATAATATCGTATGTAAATAAATAAATTTTAATTGTATCTTTAAACTACTTTAAATATAAACATGACAAAATTATTAAATAAATTACATGTGATATGTACGAATAACCTTTCAAACAAACAAATTTCACACGAGAAAACATTACAACACGAAATTCATAAAATTTACAGTCAAGTTTTAAATTTCACTAAGTGATTTAAAAATATGTACAAAAATAAATCTAGATATTAAATACATATACTTAATTTATTTTATATGTATATTTATGGATTGAATTTTTTTAAATACAAATATAATTAATTGAATGAGTTGTTTAAATACTTATATAGTTTTATATCATTTAAACATTTCGTCGTATCAAATTTTTAAATTTTCGTCTTTCATACCAGACGAAAGAGGAAAATGCTATCCCACTGAAACACTGTAAACCATAATATCTACAATATAGATTGGTTCATACTGGGGCGTCTTCATCTTCTTCTTCCTCCACCGCCGCTTCTCTGTGTTATCAACTCCTTGAACTCCTCATCTGTACTCTTCAACATCACCGGCAGAGGCACCTGCAGTCCACTCTGCACCACCTCCGCATGCCGAGGTTTTATCCTCTTCTCTAGACTGAACGCAAAGTACTGCGGAAACTTCCTCAGCTCATCCAACGTCCCTTCCATCTCCGTCGTGAAATACTCAAACTTTGGCTTGAAGTTATTCTCCACGCTAAACGTGAACAGCGCTGGACAGCGCACCACCATCCCCACAGCCTCCTTCCCCACAAACCCTATACTCTCCAAGTACCTGAGCTTCGGAATCAGCGTCCTCTCCACGCTCGACACCAGCAGGATCGGGTCCTGGTACGCGAGTGCGTGGAGATCCGTCAGTCCGATCCGCCGGAGGTAGGCGAGCGCTGGCCGGAGCTGATCGTCGACGCTGGAGATGAGGAGGCGCGGGCACTTGTTGATAACGCGCCGGAAATCCTTCTCCGGGACAAGTAGGTTAGCGGAGAGGAAGTTGAAGACGGGGTTGATCTGGGCGGAGATGCTGGCGGTGAGGATGGTGGGGCACATGCCGAAGATTCGAGCGAGGTCTTTCTGGTGGATGCCTTTAGATTGTAGGAAGGAGATGACGTCGTTGAGGGAGTGGAGGGAGGCGGTGAGGAGGGTGGGGTTGCGAGCAAGGGCTCGTCCGGAGTCAACGCCCATAATTTCGAGGCAGAGGATCTTCTCCTTGAACTGGAGGGAAAGGTTGTTCATGGCGATGGTGGATTTTGGGAGGAAGACATTGTTAGTGTTGGATGAGTTTGGTTTTGCAGAGATGGAGGAGCTGGGGAGGGGTGGAATGGAGGATCGCAGAGCTGCTGCTGCTGATGGCATATTGGGAAGTTACAGTGAAGAGAGTGGTGAGGAAGAAGAAGAAGAATGAGAGACCGAGTCTGCAGTGACGGTTGAGCCTCTGCTGTGGCCGTATCATAGAATAGTTTATCTTAGCTGCTCTCTTATCCTATTCAGAAATGACACCTGGAGTTGATTGACCAATAAGGTGATGGTTGGGGATTTCCGTTAACCAGATGGATAGATAGAGACACAGGTGAGGGCACACGTGCTTTCGAAAAGGAGAATTTGTTATTTTGTTACATGATCTCTATCAATCTATTGGGCCAAAAATAATTATCTCTATCAATTAAAATTAGGTAGTCAACCGTTTCGTTATATAGATATATATAAATACAGTTAAAAAAATGTGATACACTGCGATATTTTTCCATAGAAAACTATAATCATCACAAACTATACAGTTAAAATCGCAAATTATAAACTTTAAATACCAAATTATATTCATATTCATATTCACTAAAGTTAAATTTATAAGGGTAATTGTTTCTACATATCACTCCGGTGCACCATAACTTTGCGGTCATGACCGCAGACGTTAATAGTAGGATGATGATTTTTTGGGATAAAAGATAATGGGCTGGACTAACTTGATTTGGGCCTTGATTTGACTATAAACAAGGATGATAAAAGTTTTCGTATATTTATGCACAGATAATTTGTGAATAATACATATATATTAAAATTAACTTATAGTATTTTATACATATTTTGTGAATGTAGAGATTAGGAGTCGACGTCACACATTCATAATTTTTTTAATGTAAATAAAAGTACAAGATACACCATTCATAATACTACAGATAATCAATATAAGTGATTTTAAATATTTTTAATTATCTATTGAATGATTCATACAAACATGCGACTGAACCCCAACAGTAATAAAACAAAGTCTACATAAAAATTCTGCTTAAAATTCTGCTTGTATCTTAAAATTATTTCGCGAATAATTCTGCTTAAAACATCATGAACCCCATAAAAAATTATGAATCTCATGAATAGTATTTTTTTTTAAAAGTTTCTTGTCAACTTTTAAGTGAATGATATATATGATATAATTGTCATGTCAGTGCAGCTCTCTTCATCTTGAGAGTTGTGTCTTCACTTGGTGAACGATTCTGTTGATGAATTCAGATTCAGTCCTACAAATAGATTGGACTCGATCAGGATTTCACTCAACATATATGTAGTTATGTACTAGAAATACAAAATTAACTAGATTAGCCATTAAGACGTTTATGTCAGATCGATTCAGGGTATGCATTCAAATTAGCTATTAAGACGTTCTCTTTGAACTTTGCGATCATATTGGCCATACGCCTCAGATGCTGTCTCACAGAGTGCTGAGTATTCATCTTGTATGAATCGAACTTGATGTTGAGTGAACACAACTTAGCAGTCGTATAGAACCAAGTCTAGTCTGCAAAACATACAACAACCCTTTAGTTGTATGTTGAGCTCAAACCCATAAAGGATGTTGTCATCCACCGTACTCAGCAATTTGGCGCACGTCTCAGTATCATTAACCTCCCACTCGAATGGAATTTTTTTTGTTGATTCGTCATTCCATAGTCGGGTCTTTTCATAATCTTCTTGATGTGGTTAATGAACTTCTACTCAATTAGGACTATCTTTATACGGTTCCTCCAGATTTTATAGCTGTCACTATTTAAGTCTAAGACCTTTGTCTAACTACACGATGATATTCTTCATGGCGACCTAATTTCTGTAAGAAATTTTAATAGGATCATGGAGACACAAGGAACATTATTCTATTGCATGTAAAAGACAAGTCTCAGACCGATAAGACAGAGTTGAGAACATATTTAAACCCGGAGGACAACCCTAGCTATGCCGAGAAGCACTCCCCGTTTCTAAGCATGCCATAAAGCCATTAATATCAATCGAAACGCAGTCTATACCAACAGTCTTTAATGGACCAGAATCGAACATATCGCACTAAACCAAAGTGCTCAACTCTTACACAAAAACAATTGTCCTAGCATTATTCAAGGAAATTCGGAGAGTCTCACAGACTAACTAATTGGTTCACACTGAGGAACATTTTTCTAAGTGTAGTTCGTGCTTATCCAAACTTATGAAAGGCTACTAAGGACAATCCTAGATGTTTACTATCTATGTTAAGCAAAAATTAGATCTACCTATCTAGGTAATCTAATACATGCAAGCAAAGAAATAAAAATGTGCATGTCAACACACACAATATATATATATGGGTTAATGGTTCCATTCATACTATACTTTTGACCCATATTATCGATTAGTACCCCCTATATTGTTTCTTGATACTTTATGTTTCAAAATGTTGTTCTTTACTCCAAATTACGGTGACCGTCAAGTTTGACTAACGGAATAGTGATGTGGCGCGTGACGGATGAAAATTATAAATAAAATAAATAGGAAAAAGTTAAAAATAAATATATTTTAAAATTTTATATATTAATAAAAAATAATTTATTTATATATAAATAAAAATTAAAAAAAAAACTTAGTAAAATTCAAAAAATAAAACTAAATTCAAAAAATTAAATTATAAAAATTATTGTTTATAAATTTGTTTTTAAATAAATAAAACTAGTCAAGGACCCTTAAGTCCAATTGACACCCTTGGGGTCCAATTGACCAAGCGAGGGTCGAACCTAGGGTTGGGTCCGATCCAAACCTGGTTGCTCAGGCCAGGCGACTTGGTCGGGGTCCAAGCCAGCCCATGGTTCGACCCTATGCTGTGTCAATTGGACTCAACTATCCTTGGTAGTATTATTTTAAAATAAAATTATAAATAATATATTTTAGAAGTTAGAATTTTATTTTATTATTTTTTTTTAATTTCCACTTTTTTTAAAAAATTGTTTAATAACTTTTATATTTTTTATTTAAATTAACTATTATAATATATATGTACGTGACAATGACGTGATGTGGTGATGACGTGGACCATTTAACAAAAAAACATTAAAGGAGGACTAACGGAGATACTAAAGGACAACATTCTTAAACATATGATACCATACGTTAACCTAAAAATTCTTAAAGTACCATATGATAACATGGGGTAAACATAAGATATTATTGAAACCATTAACCCTATATATATTGATATCTTTCAAAAATAAATTAATTTGGGCTAATTTATTTTCAAAACTTTGAGGACCAAAGTCACCCTAATCGAAAGTCTGGGGATAAAAATCACCATGAATAAAAGTCTGGGGACCAAAATCATCATGAATTAAAAGTTTGGATACACTTGTTCAAGAATTGGTTCGACTGCGAACCAGTTCCGAACTGAACTAGAACTGTTTATAGCAAACCAGTAAATTTTTGGCTCACTAAAAGAGTTGATCTATTTAACACATAAAAAACTGGTATGGTTAGAGCTGGTTCATGAACCGGTTCGAACTGATTTGATCTATTTTTTAAATAAAAAAACTCAATTCCAGTTGTGTTAAAAGTAGTTCCAATTCAGTCAAAAATATATTTGATTTGATCTAAATGCAGAATCAGAATAATAAATAGATGCCCTTGAACTACCCATAATACACAAAAATACTCCTTTTTATTATTTAATCAATTAAGTTAGACCGGCTTGGTTTGTTTTATTTGGGTCGGTTTAGAAATTGTATAGGTTTAATCCGGTTTGATTTGAATTTTTAGTATAAACTAGTTCAAAATACGAGTCGACTCGAACATAATTAAATCAAATGTTTTGAACTAACTTACTTTAACCTTAAACAATTGGTTTTATTTTGGAACTAGTTCGTCCGAAAAGGTTCAAACCATATCAAAACCAGATCAGATTCAGTTCAATTTGGTTGAACTATTTTTTTAACACCCCTATGTTTGGGGACCAAAGTCTCAATGAATGAAAATTCAGATACTAAAGTTTCTACAAATAAAATTTAGGGACTAAAGTCTCAACAAACTAAATTCAGAGACTAAAGTCTCAACAGATAAAAGTAATTAACGTGTCATACCAATTTTCAAACAGTATGCTGGGATCTCAACAAGTGAGAACCTAGTCAATTTTACCAGTGTTGAAGATAAAGTAAGGCAAGACTATCTACCCTACAGAAAATACAAAATAATTCAGGGAACTCAAGGAACCCACACAATGTTCTATCTATCCAGTTATGCAATATAAAATAATATAAAACTTTCCCATCAATTTAAATTGGTCTAACAATTAATTTAATTAACTCAAAAATTATTAATAAAAGAGTCCCAGCACATTTACCGGACCAAATCAGGTTACTTGAACCTTCAGTGGGTCCAGGATCGACACAAGTTCGTTTCGAGTCAATTCAGGCGGTTAGAGCCCCTGAATCAGCTCAGACCGGTCTAGACAGCATTCACCCATCTAAACCAATATAAACTGGACCGGTCAGCATCTGCTAACAGGTCCGATCGAACTACACCAATCGGACCGATATAAACCGGTTTGGTCTGCCAATGCAGACCAGTCTGGCCTGGACCGGTCCACGCAGACTGGTCCAATGCCATCGTCTTCTTCGTTTGAAGAAGTTGCAGCTGGTAGGGTTTAACCCTAGCAGCTGCCGTCGCCTGGGGAGTCGATCAGCCACGTTGGATAACCACAAGGATGTCTTCCACCACTGGCCGACCTGTCCCCATCCCGTCCTTCTCGTCGGTGTCCCGACGTTCGGCGAGGCAGCCTTCCCCACAGGCTGGCGCGTGACAGGCCGCAGTAACCAGGTCGCAGACACCCATGGCTGAAGTCTTGTGTGGGGTTTCTCTTGTGTCCATACACTTTATACGACAAAGGCCGTGGTCTGGTCTGCCGCAGCTGCCATGGCCACAAAGGCCATGGAAGGCTCAGCCACGCCACGGAGGCTGCAGTTACCCAGCCTTGGCGGTAGACACGAAGGTCGCGGCCACCATGGCTTCGGACTTGGTTTGTCGGCGTCAGGTTCGTATTCAATCAGGGTTTAATGACTTTCCTATTCAACGTAAATTCATGCAGCATGCAAATGTAATGATCAATATATTTACCCGCTACTGTTGTTGAAGTGCCAACCGGCAATGTCACTCAAAAGCACGAGACAGGTCTTCCACCAAGCAACCTTGTCGGAGTTGTTACCAAAACTGCAATCGTGGCGAGATAGATAGTCTCCGGTTTTTCCATTTAAATGTCGGAGCTCCGAAGGGTCCACCTTGTAGAAGATGGGGAAGATTGGATGCCCCTTCTCCTTCTCCTTGCATCTGAAACTCTCCACCAATTCCTCCAAGCAGCTACGAGATGCAGCAAAGTCTTTGGAGATGACAACGATGGTGCTCCTTGACTTGTTGATGCGATCAATGAGTGCATCGGAAATGGATTCTCCTCTAGGAAGTAAGTCATCGGTGAAAGTTTTGAGACCGACCTGCTTTAATTCTTTGACAAGGTGACTGGTGAAGCCCCGTCGAGTCTTGCCAGTGAAGCTAATGAAGACATCAAACTCCGTTTCAGGGAAGAATGTAGAGTTGCCAATGGATAGTAAAGAAGAGGAGGATCCTGCTCTCATTTTTTTGGTTTGGTTGAAGGGAATGTGTGAAGGAGGGAGTTTATGTAGCGAGAAACGATTAAATGGTCGATATATAGTGAGATGTACTGCTGTCAATTTTCTTCAACGACACAGCGGCAAACAGTCATATTGAAATATAATATAATTATGTAATTGACTAAATACACATATTTAGTCTCTTAGAGACAAGAGTGAAACCCTAGCGAGTCTTGCCAGTGAAGAATTTTTTCAAAAAATTAAAAAAATTAAAAAATAAGTATACGCGTACTCCGGGTACGCGCACTCCAGGGTGGCGCCTATTCATTTGGGCGCCATTTGGAACCGACTTTCCTTTTTTGTTTTTAAATTATTTTACAATGACGATTTGATTTTTAATTAAAAATAAAATTATGCATCTATTAAAAAAAAATTATAGTAAGTAGATATTTTAATTGCGCTTCAAATGATGCAAATAATATTAAATTTGGATTTAAGGATTGACTGTACGGCATGCCGTAAGTTGAGATATAAAAATTTGACTTAAAAAAATATAACTCAGACCATGTAAGTCCAAACTCAACACGGTTAACGTCATTTATGTCGTAAATCAATTATCTATGTAGGGTAATTTTTTTTGATTAAAAATACAGTGATTTTGTAACCTAACATCGTTTACACCATAATTTGACCGAAATAAGTAAATGCATTAAGTAAGAAATTTAATTATGTACTTACTCAAAAAAAATAAAAAAAAATTACGGTGCGTAGATAATTTAATTACGAATCAAACGACACTAACTATGCGTTAAATTTTTACTTTTATAATAACTGTATAATACGGTACGTAAAAAACTCTACATACGATACAAAAACTTCCAAATAGTGTTTTGCACCTTAAATTCACTGCATAAACAGTAAAATTTACTGTTTAAACAGTGAAATTACTATTCAAAATACTATTTGAAAGTTTTTGTATCGTATGTAGAGTTTTTTACGTATTGTATTATACAGTCAGTATAAAAGTAAAAATTTAACGCATAGTTAGTGTCATTTGATTCGTAATTAAATTATCTACGCACCGTAATTTTTTTTATTTTTTTTGAGTAAGTACATAATTAAATTTCTCACCTAATGCATTTACTTATTTCGGTCAAATTATGGTGTAAACGATGTTAGGTTACAAAATCACTGTATTTTTAATCAAAAAATTACCCTACGTAGATAATTGATTTACGACATAAATGACGTTAACCGTGTTGAGTTTGGACTTACATGGTCTGAGTTATAATTTTTTAAGTCAAATTTTCATATCTCAACTTACGGCATGCCGTACAGGCAATCCGTAAATCCAAATTTAATATTTTTTGCATCATTTGAAGCGCAATTAAAATATCTACTTACTATAATCTTTTTAAATTTTTTTAATTGATTCATAATTTTATTTTTTATTAAAAATCTAGTCGTCATTGTGAAACAATTTAAAAAAAAAAAAAAAAAAGGAAAGTCATGTTCCAAATGGCGCCACTTGGTGTGCGCGTATACTTATTTTAAAAAAAAAAAAATTATATACTTACTTTTCTAAAAAAAAATTAAAATGGTTAGTTTTTGAAAAAAAGTCACTGATTAAGACATTAAAGTCAAACTCCTGAACTCATTTTTTGGATTGGTTGAAGGAAAAATGTAAAGGAGGATTGGATTGGTAGTTGCTCTTTCTTGTACAGGTCGCACTAGCAAAAGGATGAGTAGGACAGGAAGTATATTCTTCGTCTCTTTTGTCTTTTATCATTGTTTAAACTGTGCGTATAATGGTTATGGTATGGTACAATTATACAAATATCATAACTATACCATATTTTTAAACTATATATCATAACTATACCATATTTTTAAACTATATATCATAACCATAATAATTACGGGTACAATTTTCAATATCATAACCATTAAAATAATTGTGGTTATTAACTATGGTTTTACTCGTATACCCATATTTATTCCACACATGTAATATAATAAAATACCGAAATTTTTATTTAAAAAATACATAAATCTATATTATCAACAATAAAAATATATAAAACTAACATAATAGTTATTTATTACATTTATGTACATTAACTTCCATTATTTAGTATATATTAGTTTATTATTAATTATTATATTTATATAATAACCATAGTTATTATCATGGGTGTAGCTCAAATACCATAACCATAACCATTATGGGTAGAAAATATATCACCATAACCGCACCACACCATAATGGTACGGTTAACCATTTTAAACAGTAACAGTTATAAACATGGTTATGAGTTTTTCACCGCACAATTTCCGGCCCTATAAAATACGACACGCGTGAGGAAATACACAATTTTTTCACAATGCACAATTATAAAATTGTAAGATGTAAACAAATAAATAATGATAACAATCAGTTATGCTAACACACACATGTGACTAAACAGTTGAAACTTACCATGAGTAATTACTTACGTATCAAAATACGGCTTAACATATACAAAGAAATTTTACGAAAAAAAATTACTTAATTAAATATCTTTTAAATTATCTTATTCATCTTTAAACTATCATTTCTCTATCCAAACCCGTAATGTAATTTCGTACTTATAAATATAACTATTAATCTATCATATTATACTATTAATTTGAAAGTTTAAATTCAATATTGTTATCCGACATTGATGTCGTAATTCAATTAGTATTGTACTTTTTTTAATAATTATATATTTAATTTAAAAAATAAAAGTAGATAGATAATTTAACTGCTAACTGTATTGAGTTTAAATTTAAAAGATTTAAAATTTATTTTTTTTAAAGCTAAATTTTCGTATATTAGCTTAGTTATTACACTTGGGTGCAAAATTGAGATCCGTCGGGCAGTTAATATGAGAACGAAAAAGAAAGAGAGAGATGGCGCAAATGTATAGGATAAGATGATTCTGCGCATAATAGCAGTGGCAGCTTTTGACTTGACTCTCTAAACCCTAAACCAATAGAGCCCTTTAATATGGATGGATGGTTAAAGCTAAAATATGGTTAAAGCTAAAGCAAAAGTTGAAGTCAAAATGAGGGTAGCAATTGCTTACTTATAATCAGTTTCTACGAAATAAAAATCGCTCTGATAGTGATAGGGAGAATATGTTGGACGCAAACAAATCATAATTGACCTCGTCTTCTAATTCTAAGACAACCGTCGGAAACCGCACGTGATAATGAATTAATTATACAAGCTCCAACGAGAGGAGCTCTCTTTTGTCACGGACCAGTTAAATGGTGACACATGGCACACCCATATATAGAAAAATGAAAATTCTCTCCAAGCCGGTTAGATTTATGTATTTTTTTAAATAAAATTTTCGGTATTTTATTATATTACATGTGTGGAATAAATATGGGTATACGTGTAAAATCATGGTTAATAACCACAGTTATTTTAATGGTTATGGTATCGAAAATTGTACATGTAATGATTATGGAATGTGGTTTTCGATAATTCTAATATCGTTTAGTTTAGGTTGTGTTATTACTCTTACAAGATGTTCTTTCCACGGAATAGGGATGGAATATGTGATATAGATTACATATGAAGGCGTTTTTCGCGGAATTGAAAAACTTAGGAATACAGAATCCTAAAGGGTTGGTGATATTAATTCTGGACAAAAAGTCAAGATTTCCTAAGTCGAGCGGGTGGGAATACGGAATGGTGGTGCAAAAGACGAAACTACCCTCACCTATTTTATTATTAAAATATTAATAAATTAATTATTTTAATAGTTTTTCAATTATTAATCATTTATTTTAAATATTAATTATTTGTTTAATCAATATTAATTAAATAATTAATATTAATTAAACAAATAATTAATTATAATTAAATTATTTGAAAAGCTTTTTTGAATTATTAATTAAATATATTATACGTAAGACCCAGTAAGAGTATACGTAAGGCCCACATCAGCAACGAGCATTAATAGGTTCACTTTGTTTTACCCTAGTAATTTGGCCCAGTAATGTTCATCATGGGCCTGATTGAGATACTAGGCCTAAATGTTTTTTGTCCAACTGGGCCTAAATGTTCATTCGTGCTTAATTTGAAAGCCCATAAAATTCTTATTTGGGCCAGTTTCATTATACTGTTGGGACCAGTATGCATAAGGCCCACATCAACAAACGGGCCTTAATAGGTTCACTTCGTTTTACTCTAGCAATTTGGCCCAGTAATGTTCATTATGTTCCTGAATGAGATACTGGACCTCAATGTTCATTCGTGCTTGATTTGAAGGCCCATAAAATCCCTCTTAGGGCCAATAGTATACTGTTGGGCCTAATGACTTATGCTTATCACCTTGACATGCTTTTCCATTAGTTGGGCCAACGGGTTAATTCTCAATGGGCCGTATAATAATCCTTATTGTTACAATACCTACAAATTTACTAACCGTCTCTCCTTTAACCCAATTTTAGTGAGTTCCTCGTTCTCTGTCTCAAATCTTTAAGAATCCAATCTATAAAATTATTTTTAATTCGATTAAAAAAATTAAAGTTGAACACATAAATATTATTAAAATATTTGTTTTCTCAATTATATATACTTTTTAATGGTGACAATTGCTTCTACATATCACTCCGGTGCACCGTAACTTTGCAGTCACGACCACGGTCCACATACGTTATAACGTTAATAGGGGGTAAAACATAATGGGCCGGACTAATTTTATTGGGCCTTGATTTTACTATAAACAAAGAAGATAAAGTTTTCGTATATTTATTTACACAGATAATTTGGTTTAATAATGATAAATAGAGAATAATATATATATATATATTAAAAATAACTTATAGTATTTTATACATCTTTTGTGAAGGTTTAATAATGATAAATAGAGAATAATATATATATATATTAAAAATAACTTATAGTATTTTATACATCTTTTGTGAAAATAAAGATTAGGAGTCGAAGTCATACATTCATCAATTGTTGTTAATGTAAATAAAAGTAGAGGATACATCATTCACAATAATATTACATATAATCAATGTACGTGATTTTAATTTTTCTTAAATATCTATTAAATTTAAACTTTAATCGAAACTTAACACAGTACCTCTCTTTTTATCTATTTTCGGCCGGTCTAAATTTGCATGTCCCTCCTCTTTATTTTATATTCAATGAGGTAAAATATACGTCTGAAATTTTCAATTATAATTTAATGTAACAAATTACATTATATGAAAAAATAGAAATTAATATATTTTATTTATCCATAAATATTTTTTTAAAAAAAACGCAATCACTTCTTTGAAAATGTCTATTCTGCGTAAAGCAAAGTCTTGACTCGCTGCTTTTTTCCAAACCCTAAAACACTTTTTTTTCCCTGAATTTTGTGTTGTTATATTTAAAAAAAAAATATTAGGGTTCGAACTCATTAACCTCCTCATCTGTACTCTTCAGTCTTCCCACAGTAATTTTTCTCTTCGTCCCTGATTCGGATAGTTAATAAAGTATGTACCAACCCTATAAAACCCTAACCCTAACCCTATATCTACATGTTATGTTTAGGAGCTGTCGAATAGAATAAACGCAGAAATAATATACATTTTCATTGACAACTATCACTCCCTTCTTGTCCTCTTCCTATAATAGGAATCTTATATGTCTCCTCTAGCAGTCTCTGTCCTGTCTATGCCCGACACCACGATCTCCCAGCTCCGTCCAACACCTCCTCCTTAGTCAATATCTCAGTGGAAATTTGGATATCATCACGTATTGATCGTGCGGGTCCCGGCGGTTATCATTGTGTGCAAACACCTATCATCTCATCCTATAAAATGCGTCATATACGTCATAATGATCCAGACTTCTCTTTGAAAGTATGTGCCAAAAGAATTTGAAAAAGTCTCGAGGAGTTCGGTTTAAATCTACCTGAATACATGATGTCTCTCCATGAACTCTATGGTAAGCCGATGATCAGACAGTGATTGCCCCGTCCCGGGTGTATGGCCACCTTAGCAAATCTTGTTCCTGACCGAGCGGTATTGTGACATTGAGAACTGCCTCCACGTCCTCCGGAATAACGACCTCGCTGACCAGCTGTTCCCGCCAGAAGTCCCCACATTGGTCTGAACCAAATAGAGGCACACGCTCAATTACGAAGACAGAAAAACATATTTATATATATATATAGTTTTGGTAATTTTAAATCCGTATTATAATAGTTCAAAAATATGTTTCAAGATATTTCTAAACATTTAAACACAATAAGTAGGGGTGAGAGAAAAGACCACGAAGACCGAGACCAAACTGAGACCAACCGAGACCAAACCAAAAATAACGAACCATTTGTGGACCGAAGCCAATAGTCTTGGCTTATGGTATTATTCGGTCTTTGTCTTATTTTGGTCTTAGGCCATTAAGACCATGGGGACTATTGGAGATCATTAACTATTTTTTAGTGAATTTATTATATGTCTTAATTCAATAGAATTAATTATAAATGAACGCTCGAGAAAAAATATAATATATTTTGAATGAAAAACATTTAGATCAATAATAAATCATTATAACATTAATAAATTATATTAGATACTATCATGCTATAGTAATTTATATAATTCTATATCATGATATTAAATTATATTGGATAGTATAACTATTTTGATTTTTAAAAAGTCGGTCTAATCGGTTGATTTCAATTTAGAACGAAATTATGTCAATTGAATAAAATATTATTTTGATACATTACATATTTTATAAAGAAGTAATAAAATTAGGTTTTTATATTGTGTTCTTATATAGCGATATACATAGATAATAGAAAAAAAATATAAAATATTATGTCTAACGGTCCAAATGGTCTAGACCGAACCAAAACCGAAAAAATCAAGACCATATAAACGGTCCAAACAGTTTCGGTTTTGATCTAAATACCGAAATTAATGGATCAAATTTTTCAGTTTCGATCTCAAGACCGGACCGGACCAGACCAAACCAAACCAAACCGCATTTCCAAACCCTAGAGCACATTTTTTTTCCTGAATTTTGGGTGGTTATGAATATTTTTTTATTTTAAGTGTTGGAACTCCTTCACCTTCTCATCTGAACTCTTCAATATCACCGACAGAGGCTGCAGTCCACTCTGCACCACCTCCGCATGTCGAGACTTTATCCTCTTCTCTAGACTGAACGCAAAGTACTGCAGAAACCCCCTCACCTCATCCAACGTCCCTTCCATCTCCGTCGTGAAATATTCAATCTTTGGCTTGAAGTTATTCTCCACGCTGAACGTGAGCAGCGTCGGACAGCAGTGAACGGGGCCACTGCCGTGTTCATTTCGACCAGTAAGTTTCTACGTTGTGAATATTTTATACATCTTTTGTGAATATAGAGATTAGGCGTTGAACTCATACATAAATTATCTTTTAAATATGTAAATATTTTGTTGAGCTAGAACTGAAAATAAAATAAAAGTAGAGGATGCAACATTCATAATACTACAGATAATCAATATAAGTGCTTTTAAATATCTATTGAATTATTCATACAAATATGCGACTGAACTCAAACATTAAGGAAACAAAGTCTAGACACACATTATATCTTAAAATTATTTGGCCAGTAATTCTGCTTAAAACACCATAAACCCCATAAAAAATTTATGAATCTCACTAATATATAGTTGTTTTTTTCTTTAACTTCTTTTTTTTTTTTTTCTTTTTTTTTTT